>OU611871.1:13752500-15002500 GCA_914767815.1 Eupsilia transversa
TGTTTAATTCGTTTATGATGCAATTTTGAAGTGATTGATAGAGAAGAAGTTGCGTTTATGAAGGGATAGAATAGTTTTGTTTATAATAATAAAACTTGTTGTACGTTTTTGAGAAAGTGTTAACTTTATAATTAAATTACATTTGACATTCACAGCTGCTTATCTAAAAGGATACACAAATTATCGAAATTTTGTTTATTAACAATAGTTGTTTATAAATATTTAATGTAGTTTATCTTTTATTATTTAGTTTATTCATTAAATTATTATTTTTAATTACAATAAACGCGTAGTGTTGTGTGCTTTATCTTCTTTTTAAGTTTTCCAATAATGTAAACAATGCAACTACACAGTATTTATCAGATAAAATCTCTCAAGCGGACCATTGTTTGTTTACAGTCTTGGAAACTATAAAAACAAGAGTGTATATATGTACTTACATAAGTGTGTATGTTCGCTTCCATGTTGACCTGGGGATTAGAGAAAAACAAGGTGTATCAGGTGCATGTATACTGGGGGGAGGCCTTAGTGGGAGGAGGGGTGTAAATCTAAGATTGGATAGCGATCAAATAGAAAGAATCTTAGCAGCCGATCATGCCTTGGTTTTCACGAAACACAGTATTGGGTTTCGAAACGTATACTCTTAAGTTTTTTCTTAATTGTCCTCTCTTAAATTTAATCTAGTTTCACACAAATTTTGTGATAATTTTTTCTATCACTTTCGGTTATCCGACTGAGTTTAATTTTGGCTCATCCGTGTTTCTCATACATGATAATAATATAGTTGTTTGATGATACAGATGGAAATAATGAACCTATTTTTTAATTATACATATGTATTTTCATGCCTTTCATTAGGTTTATGTTACTCAGTGATAATAGAGTTAACTGGTCAAAGAATTATCCAATTAGCTAAATAAGTATGTATCTAACAGGACGGAGTATCAGGGTGCAGTGATACCGATGTATTTTCACTGTAACATAATCAATTTTCTTAAAGACAACGCCAAAGTTCTATAAATCAGCAAGTAATACGTATACCGCAAAAGGTAGCGGTCATCCGCACTGCAGCATTGCTGTCCAACCCTAAACAGTTCCTCTAACCGACAAAGTAAAACTTCGAATGGACTTACAAAAGCCTTTTTTAACCCATCAAATAAACACTCATCTATAATTTATAAACGCCTTTCTCAAAAATACTTGCTCATTTAATATAACCTATAAAGATCAATTTCATAGAGCGTGTTGTCTTCAAGCTCAACTAAAAGAAAGGAAAGTATGGCTAATACTAGAAAGGAATGTCGACCTTATAGACCAAAACAATAGCCGGTACACAATATAAAGGTCTTATGTGGTCGGATTATAGGACAATAATAGACTCTAAAACAATCGCTCAAAGTTGGTTTTAGTTTGCGATAAAAAATATTTAACTTTTAAACCTTTATGTAAAAACAAATAATACTTAACTTTTCAAGTCTACTAAAATATTATTAATTCCTTCGTCTTTGGGAACTCGATTTAAGTCATAGCAGGAAATAATATCTTCTAAAAACTTTCGTGAGTACTTATTGGAGTTATTTTAACTGCAATAATAACTCTGTATGCCCGTCTGTTCACCTTTTCACGTCGAAACCATCGAACCGATCGACGAAAGACAGTTAAGTAGCCTGAACCAGCTATCTAATTGCGTAACCCATTTTCGTAAACGATTAAGACTAACCTGCTTCATTTTGCCAGTTCAACAACATTCATTGCGATAATTACGTTGTTGAGGAAATTTTTTGTACGAACTTATGATGCAATCTGTTTTATGAAATGTCTGCCTGTCTGACAGGCGGAGTCGCAGGGTACAAATAGTTGTGAAATACACTTTCGATGTGCTTTTAATTAAATACCGTACCTTTGTAAGGAAGTACCTACACCCACAATAATGTACAAATATGTTTAAGGAAAATGTTAATGGTCGAGTTTAAAGGTACACTATTTTTAATATTGAATGTTGATATTGAATAAACTCCTGTGCTACAGAAAACTACACCCTACACGATCTATCACAATTTGTATCGGTTTGAAACAAATTGCTAATCCATTGCTTCATAAGTTGGAAATAAAATCTGCCCAACAACGTAAATACAAAAACAAACGCAATGAATGTTGTTGAACTGTCAAAATGAAACAAATTCATCGGAATCGTTTACGAAAACGTTTTACGCAATTAGATAGCTGAACAGTATTTCTCTAAGCGTAATGTAAACGTCCCTACATCTAGATAAATACTTAAGTCTGTTTTCTGTAAAACTGGCTGTAAATACCACTGGCTATTGGTACACTGAGCTTATAATTTTTAGTTCTAGGACATGGTTCTAGGCTGCCTCACGATGTTTTCGTTTACCGTTTTCAGAGTAGTGGTGATGAAATAATTTAGACAAAGCAAAATTGCCTGCTTGGGATCGAACCCACGCTCTACTGGGCCACCACTGCTCTACTGGGCCACCACTGCTCTACTGCGCCACCACTGCTCTACTGGGCCACCACTGCTCTACTGCGCCACCACTGCTCTACTAGGCTATCACTGCTCTCCAAAATAAACACCCGAAAATCCCTTTTAAAAGGTTACTTGCATCGCCCTTTTAAAACACCGAACAAACCTGAAATTAACTAATTAAGCCAATTTCGCCAGTCAATATCGACTGAAGTTTACTTTCAAACCTCAACAAGATCGTAGAATCGATTATGAGAATTATACTCGAGTGAATTAGTCGGCTATTAATCGTTTTGGCTATTGTACAAGTAGGTACTTACTTAGATAATGATCTCTAGCGGTATAAAATGAAGCAGAAATTCTAAGAGAATCTAATTAGGTATTTCGTTTAGCTTATCATTTATGCTTCAAATAAATGTTCTAACATGTTATTGGGATTGATTTTCGCACCTTGTCTTTCAAGTGGACCATTGTGCGTCGGTCATGGCGAACATCTACAGAAGATCTAGGTGGACTGAAGGTTCCTGTTCGAATTTGAGCTTGTTTCAGACACACACCTACCTACTTAATAAGAGAGCGTGTTAGTAAAGAGAGTCTGTGAGTTAGTTAATTCAAATGGCTGCTAAGCATATTGACTATCAACCATTTTTCGTATATTCAAATGATACCTGTCATTCTTTGACACAGGAATGTAACAGCTGCTAAGCGATTAATTTCTTTAACTGTACATTTTGGCATGACTGGGTCCAACTTTAGTGGTTTGGCCGTTTGGAGCTCTACTAATGTTCCGTATTGGATATGAATATATCGGGTCAAAGAACCCTCTCCATATCCTCGGTAAATGAACACAGTCTATCTACATAACAATAAAAACATATAACCTTCCACATAATATTGCCTTACAACATCCGAACATCCAAATACAATAACTTGTTTACATATCTTCAAAGGTTACGATTCAATAAGTGCATTTTTTTTTATTATAAGCATGCCTCCTTTATGACTGTAGACGTACATAAGAATAACAATCGGTAGCGTTCCCTCGCCCGCGTTTTGTTCGAAGACGGCGTTCAGATACGTCGCGCGTCCCTTTCTTTCCCATTGTAAAACGGCTATGCCTGTCTCACGTTACGTCGACGCAAACATGAATAAAATAACTCTGACTGCCGCTATCTGTCTCGCTCTTTTGTGGGGTTTTCGAACAAGTGCGAGAAGGACAGTAACTGAGGGTAGAAATGCAATAAAACAGAGATGCCTACATGGGAGATTTGTGCCTATACAGCGGTATAGTTCTCTCATGCGTGGATGTTTTATTTGCTTAAACAGAAACCGTTTGGAAGTGTTAACTTCCATTTAATTTGATACAATTATGCTATTTATTTGGCTTGGATGCGGGTGGTCAAAATCTATTACGAATTATGTTTGCAGATTTTAAAGGATTTAATATGTTTAGTATCGAATGGTGGGTAATTTTCGTATGATACTTACATTTTAACGGCTGTATGTAAGGTGTTCTGCTGCCTACGCGTTGACGGTAAAAAGACACATAACGCAGCGTCATCAAGTAAACAATTTTCACTCATCTTGTGAAATTGCTCGACTAAATGAAAATTATATGCTGCAGTTTTTTTTTTTTGTTGTAACTATGTAAAGTACATGGCGTCAATTATTTAGGTATGATTTTTCGACCAATCGGCTGACATGGATTTGGGAGGTTAAATGAACATTTAACCTTTATGGATTTATGAATCTTCACAGATTTTAACCTTAATTAGGTACGTTTTCAAGTGCGTTTAAGTGAAAAAAAATCTTCAAACATTTTATAACATTATTTTACTTTATTTTAAATATTATTGCATATTAGATACAATTATGATACAAATAAATAGAAGCAAAAAAAATCTACATAAAAGTCTTAATTTTGTGCCCCATAGAAAATTGTAGGCAGTAGGTATTAATCTAGATTCTATAACTCTTCTACGAAAACACACTCTATGGCAATACGTCACTCAAACAAATAGCCTGCACCGCCTTTCAAGAAAAGTTTCAGTTGTTCAAAATGAAACATCCACAGCTGGACTTGGTTTAATAGAGGCCAAAGACCTATCCTGCTAAAATGTTTAGGTACAAAACCTACCAAACATTAATTTATAGTTGAGATCTACGTGTTTAAGATAAGTCTACCAATGATGAAATTAGCATTCAACTGTTTAGAACATATTAAAAAAACGACGATCGAATTTAAATGGTGATGTTCTAAATTCCTGATCATGACATCATAAAAACAAAACACCTTCGTTAATACTACTCTTCGAAAAATTCAAAGTTCGATTTCAGAAGGGTGGTGTTCTAATCACCAACTTCATAGTACATACATAGCCCGTTGCACACATACTCTACAAAACAGATCAAGAAAAAAAAAGATCACGGTACAGTATTCAATACAATCACAGCAGGCAGCAGTTATTCGGTAATCGAACAATAACAGGTCGCGCCGCGCCGCCAGTACGTAATGGTGAATCAATTTTGCGTCAGTGGCAGTCACGCTACTGAATGCTGTCACATTAATGCTCGAATCGATTTTAACTTAACTGTTTACCCGATTTTCGTAGTTTTTACTGTATGTGGAAAATGATTCATGGATTTTCTTTGAGATTTTATCCATGTTACACTTTCAGAGACGGTGTTTGGTCAGTAAGTATTTATAGAAGTAAGTTTTTAAACAGACATCACTAACATCTATACTTAATTATTTAAAACAGAATCTTTGCCAATTTTCATATTGTTTTTTTCATAATCCAAAGTTTTTTGAATTTACAAACCAACGTACAGAGCAGAAAACTACTATAGTTAGGTATCCGTTTCCTGCAATACTGAAATCTATCAGGGGCCTAAGTCTACTAATTCTACAAATTTCTTGTTATAACATATAATATGAACCTCGGCAATAGTGAAACTTTCTATTAGTGAAACAATTTCTGTAAATGGGATCAGTAGTTAGGTACCTACATTCCGAGATAGCCTTTTACAGACATATAAACTATCAATTTTACCTCTTTATAATATTAGTTTAGATTGTTCTTAAAGAGTATTTATTTCTGTATAATCTATTATACTTGCGTACTTGCTTACTTCATTAGTAACAATAAGATATTGCAACCGGCCATTTCAGCGACACTTACGAGGTAGGTATATTCGAACCCAAAGAAAGAATGAAAGACATTCAGATATCTGAGGGGCAATTCCCGTATTTTTAAGAACGTTCGCATTCGCATTTCATTCGCAATCTGTCAAAAATACAACCAATTTACCAATATTTTTGACAATTTGACAGATTGCGACTTGAATGTGAACGTTTTTTTAGGTACAAGAATTAGCCTTCAGACCAGACTGAGTACAAAATGCTACGAACAAATTGCGACATTTATCGAGCTACCGCAGTATCAAAAGCTTTTTTTAAAGTTCTGTTTAAATAACTAGGATACTCACTTTGCCCTACTGTAATTTATTTAATCGTTCCACACGCCTGTTTTAATCGCCTATGGATTGACAAAGTGAATAGAAAAAGTTATTGACCGTCGTCGGGTAGATTATAAAAAATATTGGACACATTTTTTTTTACGTGTGCATAGTTTACGGCGATATATTGAGTTAAAATGTGGCATGACGTCAGGCATTGCTAGATTTTATACTGAATTGTGGTGACGTAGCGAGCCCCCCCCCCCACTCCCCAACTAAACTATAATGTAAAACTTTAATGCGTTTAAAAATTTCTAATCTAAAAACGGTCCACTTTTTTTTTTTCTGACTGTCTAAATAGACAATATTTTAATACCAAGACATCATCCCTATTGTGGAACATTTTCAGTCTTATTTCAGTCACTCTCGAGTTTTAAAGCAGTAATGATGTTCACGTCTTGTGAGCTAGTAAGCATCATAAAATATTACCCAAATGATTTTCTAAAGGCTGTACCTATTAACTACATACGGGTCACATGCAACCTACTTTAAATAACACAGAGAAACACACTGATGTGAAAACTTGGAACAATGAAACTAAAGGTGATTGAATTTCCAAAAAAGAACAAGAATTTTTTAACTAGTACTTATTTTTTTACAGTCTGGTTTTAGTATGTCGGTGACACGAACCCATATGACTTTCCCCTACCAAAAATCGCTCGATGCGCCTAATGATATGTTCACTTCAAAAATACTGTTTAAAAATTCATCTTTAAATCATAAAATTGTTGACGCGTTAAACTGAAATATACTTGTAATATTTCCATCGTCTAGTTCTTATTCACATTCATACATTATCATTAATTGCGCCAATTTAATAATCAATACACACTTTGAACATCAACTTGAACATAGCGACCTATCACAGATCACTTGAACAGGTGTAACAAACATTTGTTGCCGTTACAATCAATATTAATTTCCTTATTATTTGTTTGTCAATAAAATCGGTGATTATTATGTCCCGGTATTATTCTCTACTAAACTGTAAATATTTAATGCTAACTAATAGACGTTGCGAATCATTTCCATACTTAATAATATTACAAACTAGCTGCACCGGTTTCACCTATATAAGTCTCAATCCCCTAAGAATATCGAGATAAAAAGTATCCTATGTCCTAACCCAGGTCATGGTCTACCCATGTGCCAAATTTCATCGAAATCCATTCAGCCGTTTTAGCGTGAAAGCATAACAAACAAAGAAACTCACTTTCGCATTTATAATATTAGTTAAGATGCTAAATTAGTCTTGACGACTGAATGGATTAGGATGAAATTTGGAACACGAATAGACCGTGACCTGTGTTAGGACAAAGAATACTTTTATACCGGTAGTACTTACATTCCCGAGTGGTAATTTCCAACCTCCACGCGGGTGAAACCGCGGGCTAAACTAGCTAATAAATAAAAGATGCAACGAGTTTTTTATTTTGTACGTTTGAAACTCATGGATAAGTAATTAAGTATTTGACCATTTTTGCTGCCAATCCGCTGTCAAAACAATAAAGTATGTAAATATGAGTGAAATGTTCTAAGCTGAGAAGTAAACCTTAGTTAAAACTTCGATTTGAAATTGTTTAAGTTTAAATGTAGTGCATTAGAATCAACCAACTGTTTAACTTAGCTTAACTAACTTAACTTAGAAAGTATAGCCGATTGTGCGTACCACCGTACATAAGTCTCAGACTCGCTCGGTTTTTATTATTGTTGGATTAATATCTTATATAGCGATTTGAAAGCTTATTTATTTCAAACCTACCTGCATACTTAATAGTATATTACTTAGATACGTTTAATTAACAAGTAGATAACTTAGAATCTCAACTAAGGTCTAACCTGCTAATTTTCGGCACAAATAATTTATGCACATTAAAGATAAAAAGAAAATCTTAAATAAAATGTTTGTAATATCAGAAAGAATAACCCTCCTTTTTGCTTCGCCGTAGTCGGGTAAAAAGATTTAAAAAAAAATGATGTAATAGAATGCTCAACTTACGAAGAATACAAATTACTTAAACTTATAAAATTAATAACTGTCTCTCTATATTCTCTATGACCGAATTCTAAAACATACCCGATTACATTTTATCTTTACTTAAAAGATACCTAACCACCTATCATAAAAGAAAAACATGTCTGTAAGCCGCTAAAATTGAAACGAATAATGTTTTAAAGCACAACAGTTGTAGTATTACAGTTGCGAGGGATTATATCGGTTTTAAATATTAAATTAATTCGCGTTCGATTTTGTTCGTTCAATTTTATTTAAAGCCTATTCCTAATTTTGTTTAAATATTATTTTTGTTTTTTTAATCTCCGCTCAACATTATTCTTCAATTATTAAGTAGTAATATAAAATAATAAAAATGGCAGTGTTAATCTTATTTGTTTGTGTCGATTTATCCATTTTAACATAATCTAATCTTCACCCAACCGCAAGAGCCATTATCGAAATTGATTTAATACAAAATAACAAATGAAAATCACTATTAAAATTTGAAAGTCAAATGATTTCTGATGAGAATTAAAATGTATGTGTAAGCTATTTCCGTAGGTAGCAATTAGCGCCGTGTCAGTTCCTAAACGGCTGCCGCCCGCCGCCGGCTGGAACCTGAAAAATTTCATTATAATTCACGCCAATCATAATTATAAATGTTCACTTGCATAGTTTTCAGCATATAATACGTATAAATGATATGACAATTTAAATTTATAAATGAAATCAAAATTGAAGCCCCTATAAAATATTTTTTTCCCGTTTTATTCAAGTACCGATGAAACCAATTCAATTATTTAACGAGGTTTTACCTTTTTTGTAAGTCCAAAAAGTTTTAAAGGCAAATAACTTTAACTACCTAAGTTAACAAAACACATTTACCAGAAATTGTTGAAGACCAAAAAAAATGTTTCATTAGAAAATGTTTTGCGCCCCGCCTTCATAATGGCGTCGGGTGACCGTAGGTAGTCTACGAAGCTACGACGCTACGGCCGTCGCTACGGGCTACGGCGTAGCCGACGGCCGCTTACTTAACTTGCGCGCATTACAGTAATTTGTGAAGGAAATTGTAGCTCATTATTTAAATTGTAGATAGCCGATGCAAATCGATGAAGGTAACTGAAGCTATTCAAATCATTATACTAATGCCTCGACTTCTTTTAACTAAAACGTCTTGCTTGCGTAAAAATAACCGACCTTTGGTAACTTTAAACTTTAAAACCACACACCACCTATTAATAAAGGAAACATTTTTATTTGTAAATGGTCCGCCGCCGTCGGTTAAGCGGCTTCACATTTTTCAAGTTATTTTAAAGCGCCCTACAATTGTGTAAAAATAACAAGTCGATTGACAATAAACTGTTTAACAATTTAAAGTGTAATGAAAGGGAGCTGCCCGCCGCGACACGTTGAATTGCCCCCTGTCAAGACCGAGTCGCGGTGAAACTTAGCAAAGAACATTGAGTTGGTAAACATCTACAATTATTTGTTTCCGTACTTTTTATTGTTCTATACATTTATTTTATTGGAACGTCATTTATTTACTCGGACTTTTTTCTTGAATAGTTGGATACAGCATACACAAACTCACGCCTTCTTCCACAGCCTACCGCGGCACAAACTACAGAACGCTACCTGCTACTTAACTGATTTTTATGGTACTTAATTACCTTTTAAATAGGTGATAAAAAAATAAAATCGACCCTTGCTACTCGAAAAAGGGCATTTGATCATCGATAACAGTGAATAAAACCATCTTTTAGTCACTGAATGATTAAAAATATTATGAATTTGGAACAAGCACGAATTATACGAATTATGTACTTACAATTTTTTTATAAAACATGCTGAAAGTACCTACTGGCTGGCTAAATGGAGCTGTTTGATGTTTATATTCAATATTTTGTACTCTTATTACCGATTATATATAATAAAATGTGATAAATATAAATACTACCTATAATACTATTTTTTTTCTCGCAGTCAATGGTAAAAACTAGACTACACAACTCGTGAAAAATAAAATCATCTCGGTCCTTGTATCCCTCGAATTAAATTCCCTTTTTTTCACTTTTTGTATAATCTACTATCGCAGTATTATTTTTACTACTTTTATATTAGTTTACGTTGTTATCTACTTTAGTTTTGATTTAAGTACTAAAACATAATTTCACATAATGTTCCATTAGATAAACCTTCTACCTACCTACTTATTGTGAGCTACGGTTAAATTTTTTGTATTATTCCTACGTAAACTAAAATGGAAACAATAAACATTTTTTTCTAACTAAACTACATTGACATTTTAGTAAGTCATATTTACTTGATATAAAACTGTATTGTCATATCATTCATTTTATAGACAAAACAAATTTTCACTGAAAACTGCACAAGAGTGAACACACGGACAATTTCGCTGAACAACAATCCCCCCATGGAGCTCCATGAAATCGCCACGGCACGCGCGAGCGGGAACACACACACATCGCTTGGCAAAAATATATACATAGACATAATACGCTGAAAAAAAAGTTTTAACGTCCTGAAAAAATATTCTATTAGTATTTAACGTTGACAGCCTACAGGTCATTTTTAAAGTTTTTATACGCGTAAAGATATCTTTTTTTTAAACAACAGTTTTGTTGTCCGTTCCAGGCGTCCATGTGTACGACGTCAACAATCGAGCCTTTCAGTTGGCGGCCGTAAGATCTACAGTTCAAGTAGTAAAAGCTGTAGTATAAAGCAGAGTACTCACGGACGGGTTGGGGACGCACCGGCGCGGGTCGGCGCTCCGGTACGTCGGGCTGTACCGGCCCGGGAAGCACCCCGGAGGCGCCATGAGCCCCCCGCCGGATTTCATCTTATCCGGCGAGTACATCGCACATGACCCCCACGGGTCGTCCTCCAATTTCAACACCTTGGAAGGTGAGTGATACTGCCGGTCGAAAATTTTGGCGATTTTTATCGTACTTTCGGGAATATAAATGGCGGCGGTTCCGCGACCGTCCGCTTCGCCGGGTAGTGACCGACTGAAGCAGGAAAGCGGTGACGTCACGGGCCACGCCCTCGCCCCTCCACTCGCCCCCGCCTACCGCCCCCCTCACCGTCTCACGCATGTTTACGTCGCCGGCGGCGGGTTCACGAATTACTGAATTATTTAATTGGTCCATTCACTTCTCCTGCTTGTTACCTTTTCACGCTTCTCTAAAAAGGTTGACGGATGGCCTGCGACGATCGACGTGGGCTAATTGCGCGACAATCGATACGCGAGGGAGCCGGCTCCTGGCGGCCGACAGACTATCATTATTGTGTTGTACAGGTGCTGCGTGCTCGTCTCTAGGTCTAGTGGGTAGCGAGGTTAGCCGTTTACCGTAAGGGTTGGGAATCAAAGTCATGTTATTTTTCTGTGACGTGTTGTTTTTATGTTATTAATATTAAGCTGAATCTAGATCCAAAGACAACTCTTCAATTATATATTATTATGATCTTCGTTAGATCATAGTTACTTAGTGGAATTTCCTACACGAAGGGAGATAAAGTAAAAAAAAAGTTAATTTATTCATTCTGTTATCATCACAGTTCTAGCAAAATACCTTCACAATAACCACGAAATTGTCAACCTCACAATAAGTTGACCTAGGTAGTCTGCGGCAGGCACTAGCCGGGGATCGTGGAAGGCGCACAAGTTCCCATGATCCCCAGTCCAAGTGTTGGAAGGGAACACCGGGGTGGATTTTAGCTAGTAAGAGCCTGACAAACACCTCCACCCGCCCCAGGCCGGACGATATCCATGAGGTCACCACCAGAGAACAAAAAAAAAAGAGTTCTACCTAGTTCAGCTACTAGAAGCTGTTTATTTAAGTAACAACTTGCTATAAATATCATTAGACCGTAGCGTAGGTGGCAAGGTCACACGGCCGCAGACGCTCCTCGATAGACGATATTCTATTTTCTTTAAATAAAAAGTGTATTAAAATGCGCTTTATTAAAGACTGGCTTCTGGACGTGACTTCTCCGCGCGAAAATTCCTTGTTTCAACATAAATTAAATCCTATGACTCGGCAATAGAGTGGCTTTCTATAATATCAGTGAAAGAATTTTTGAAATCGGATCTGTTCTTCCATCTTTTTAAACAAACAATTTAACCCCTTTTTCTCAAACATGCTTGGAAATTCGACCATTATTTTGACAACCTTCTTCGAGATAAATATAAAAATAAAAAGCCAGGCCTTTGCCTTACAGTGGGACAAAAGAAGTCACGGGCAACAATAAGTAAAGCATAAATGCAAATAACGGCAGGTCAAGCCAATCTTATCGATGCGCCGCAATGTCAGAGCAACCTTTGTGGCGAAGGCCAGGTCGGCCTCGCAATGGACGTAGTAATCTACGATAAAATGAAGTTTCACGACTTTTGTTAATGAAATAACATCAATCATAACATCATGGTATACTATCTGTTGCAACCACTAGGCCAAAGAGGCCGAATATCATAAAGGAAATAAATTAGGACAGGGGATCGAACTCAATTCTCAATTCTTTATTGCGTACCATAATGTATATAGTTGGTAGGGAGATAATTCTATAAGTTACAATTATTAGGGACACTGTAGGGCACAGCAGCTGAAGTAGGAGAGAGGAGGAAGAACAATGAGTGTTTAATGTGATAAATTATATTATTAGTTAAGTAGTTATACTGTTTTATTAATACAGAATTGAATTTAAGAATTTAATTTAAAAATTTAAAAAATTTATAATTATTGCCTAACAAGCATCCACCCACCTCACTCAGCATTAGCGTTGCGCAAGCTGAATTCGCAAATGTTTCCCCAAAGCAAACCAAAGATAAGTGTGAACTAATTAAGGGATTCGATCGATGAACGACCGATCATATTGATCCATGGTTGATATAAATAATACTGATGGGGGCGAATTTCACCAATGACGCGGAACGCGATCAGCACATCTAAACCGCGTCTCCAAGTATATACCATCACCATAATAACCTGGCACCGAATATATTGCTTTATTATTATTCCAATTTAAAAGGTTAGGTACATATTTCTTCTGGTTGGTAACACTGTATTGCTGCATTCGCATATTTCATATCATACGCATTAGCATACGCATTAGGTATATTTGTATCATATTAGGTGTAGCAGAAAAGAATATAAAGGAGTACTCATTCGTTTCCATCAAATTAATTGAATTTAATTAATGAATCTGTTTGCCAACCTAAAGCATAATAATAGACCCTAGAATCATTATTGCCGTCTACCAGTAACAGTCAAGAAAATAATCATAACGAAAAACCAGAACAACCAAACTAAAAATACGAAGACGTATGTGACATCCGCCAACCCGCACTAAGCCTGCGTGGTGGTTTACGGCCTAGAGATTTAGCCGGTTTAGAGGCCTGCTGTCCCAACAGTGGGAACTTTACCGGCCCACAAGCCGTCACAAAAACAATTATGATAAATTGTGAATAAATTTTCAGGACAACAGGTAAATTTTGGTATATCGCTACTTTAAAGCTTACAGCTTGCAATGTACTCAAGACATAATCGGCTTTCATTTTCGTTTTCGCTCGTCCACCTGGTGTGAACAGTATGCATCTATTTTAAAAGCCTTAAAGAGCCTTTAACCTCCATGGTTTTACCATGCAACCTTTGTGAATAGTTTATAAGTTGATGGCATAATAAGAGACAAAAGCTAATTCGTATTGAATAAACTATAGCGTGAAAAGATGACAAGTATAAGTCATAAATAAATTAATAAAGACCAAAATATAGGAACAATTTAAATCCAAGTAATTTCTATAAACACGCGTTTCATTTCATCCCCGTTCTGATGCACGGTGCTAACAGTATTTAAGCTAAGATTTTTTGTCGCTGGTCTAGTAGTTGCTGTAGTGTACTGCTGAGCATGAGGTCCTGGGTTCGATTCCTAGGTTGGGCAAAGTGTTTGTAGTGTATCTATTTAACAGATATGTAAACACTATCTTATGTACATCAGCAGTGAGGTCGCTGTCACTTATGTCAACTGTCAGTTTACCACGAATGGCGGGAAACATTGAAAAAGTGGAGCGTACCTGCACAAGAGGCTTGGTGTGGTGATGAGCCAGTGTAGTGATGTATTCAACTTATTTAAGGAATCAATAGGATTCTACAGTGTTATTGGGTTTTTCTATCTGGAAGTTCTCAGTAGCAGCCCGGGGTCTGGATTTGTACCCGGTTGATGGCAGTAGGCTCGCCCCCTATTACATGGGACTTAAACATATCTGGCGAAACGTGGGTTTACTAAAGCTCTGACTATCCCTTCGCGGAAACAAGGCGTGATGTTATGTTATGTTATTTTTTATCATTACCTTATTGCCTCGTTGCCTATCGATATTAACAAGGTTCTTGGTAGTCTAAAACCTAGACTTTGGGTCAGCTATATTGTCTCAAGACTTTCTTTAGGTCCACAAACAAGTAAATTAATTAATGTTTCCTTAATTTTTTCAGTAACGACAGTGCATTGAGTCAATAAATAAAACCGTCCTTGTTATAATTTAGAAGCAAAATAATTAATATTCATTTGTAACTATATGTTGGCTTGGTTGTTTTTTTTTTGCTATTTGTTTATAGTTTTGGAAACAATGCTTTTAAACAGATTGATCTCATGCGGTCACCGTCTCTGATCTGTCCGTGACTTAGCTATGGCTTTCATGACATGATGGTATAAGCTTGTTTACTTGACACATAATGCATCTCTCTACAGTATCGGACTAGCATCTCAGCCGTTTAGTATTAACCGTCTGATCTCTTCTGCTGATATTGCAGCGTAGAAATTTAAAGTCAAAACCGTGCCAGAATATATTTAATAGAAGTTTTATGTTTGCATTAGGTACTATTTAATTAGCCGTCACACACACATGGTCCATCTTTTTCGCATGTGGGTAGGCAGACACTACAGAACGCTACCTGCTACGCTCCTTAATTTTTCCCTTTGCTTAATTTACGTTCAAAGGCCAATTCTCGTACTTAAAAAATGTTCACATTCAAGTCGCAATCTGTCAAACTTGTCGAAAATGTGTGTTAAATTGATTGTATTTTTGACAGATTACGAATGAGATGCGTATGCGAACGTTCTTAAAACTACGGCTATTGCTCTTGCCCTGAGGCCGTATTATGACGTATTAATGCCACCATTTTTCCAGTGTGATAGAGAGACGGAGCTATACAAGGCCGATAGCACCATCCTTTTTTCGCAGTGGAATAATGATGGCATTAATACTTCATAATAAGGCCCCTGGTCACACACGCACGCTGGTTGCGAGTACTACGCACCTGACCTTTCTGAAGAACATCCAATTAGGTATACTTATGTCTTTCTAGGGCATCCTCTCCCAGCGTTGCATTCACATCTGTTTTGTAAATACCTTATTAATACTTTTTTTGTAGATTAGTCGTCATAGCTCCATTATTTACAGAGCTGAGATATTGTCAGCCGCTGGCGCAGTTTGGCCGTCATGGGCTCCGTGGGCCTTATGGAAAGTCCGCCTCTGACTGGAGCTATTATTGCAACACAAACTTGTTAGGCTACCAGCTTGCTGGTTCTGGTATCAAGGTATATATTAACACGAGCACTGCAGTAGTGTGACGTAAATTATTGTTTGCTGTCTGTACTTTATAATCTTTGAGGGTTTTTGCTGCATATTGAATGGTGAAAGGAAAAAAGATTATCAAGGTCAAGTATCATCAAATCGCATCAGTAATTGGTTTTATTTCAAGTTGTACCGTAAGTAACAAAATATTTACATCTAAGATACTTCACGGGCCATCTCCTACACATCAACAACCCCAATTTCTGGAAGACTAATCATTATCGCCGCTAATTAATATGAAAAAAAAAAAAAAAAAAAAAAAAAAAATGCTGCCGCGATTATGTCCGCCTTTGTACCTTTTTTGAGTGCGAAAAATTTAAATAAATAAATGCGCTATGTCTAAGAAATAAAATACTGTCGGATATCCAAAATCTCTTTCATTTATTCTTATGCATTTGACAGCCATGGTACCCGCTGTCTGACTTCTAATTAATCAATTCTACGCTACTATATTCCCGTATCTTTATGAACATTCGAATTCCAATCTCAGCCTCAATTTCTCTAATTTACCTACATTGGACGTTATTAAAAACGGGAAATCATCGTGGCAGTTAGCAACGCTATTTAAAGGGATTTATTTTATTGTTAGGTTACTACGAACTACTTTACTAAGAATACATAGTGACTGGAAAAGTGGAAATAGATGCTACATACGGCTGCAAAAGGGAACTTCTTGAAGTAATTTTTAGAATGATGCTTGTGTGGGTAGGTTACTGAGAATGCTGTCAGTTAGTAATCAATGCAGTTCTTGTGAATAGCTACTTTTAATGAAGGTTGACAGAAGATAAAAGAGACAGTGGTCTGAGGTAATTTGTAGATCTTTGACACATTATGTATTTAGGGGTGCTGCTGCATCCGGTTAGACTGGAAGGCGAACTTGACATGGTTAGAAAAAGGCTACGCTGATGATGGATTGGAAACAGCGTATCTGATAAGTGGTCACCATTATGGGCAATTCAGGTGCGCTGCCATCCTAAACAAAGCTGAAAATGTGCATGCGCTTGCTTTCCAAACCGGAACCAAGCAATGCTGCTTGGCGGCAAAAATATGGGATGATAGAGACGAGCTCCTTCTCAAAAAAATCGGAAGAGCTGGTGCTGTTTTTATAGTTCAAGGCAGTAAAATTGAAAGGTTCTATTTCCATCAAGTTTTGAAGTTTACGATTGAAATTGAGTCCGTATTTATTTAAACTTTTGGCACTCAATAAAAAGGTACAAAGGCTGACTTATAGCCTAAGGCATTCTCCACCAGTCAACCAATGTTGGTGAAGATATTAGATGCCGAGTGGTCTGTACGAGAGGTCTGTAATTTGTTTTAATTAATTATCCGTATCTGTTAATAAAAAAAGCAGTCCAGACAACTTCTATCTTAAGAAATCGTTATTGAAATAGTGTTCAAGAGCAAAGCCAGTTAGTAACTGGTTGGTTAAGATGTTTATCTCGGATTAGATTCTTTGTTCTGGACCACAGGAACAAAGATATTTTAAGTTAGAGAAATTAATGTTTATCAAATTAACTACTTACCAACTTAAACTAATTAAAATCATTTTTATACAACCTAATTCTTGACAGTTGTGTTGCTCTAACATAGTGGACTGTATAATTTATATAGACATTTTTCATTTTCGCATGTTTCGTATAACCCAATACATTAGCACCCCTTTTTAAGATTTGGTACAAAAATATAACCGAGTCTTTCTGACCACCACATTTCTTAAATATTCGTTAACGTTACAATGTAATAACTAATTATAAAATCTCATTCATAACTCGCGCTCTCGAAACATCAACTTCCTTTACCACTGACTACAAACAACAATCATCAACAATGCACCCTTTTATTCAAAACATATTTGTACATACCTCCAAGATAGCCATGTACTCTTGCTAGTCATCCCATTTTATCACAATGCTGATAATTAGTGCCGGTGCATCAAACGCCCCAGTAATTACGCTCTCACCCGGCAGATGGCGGGAGTTTTAATTTTTCGATTTCGGACCAGCCTGTATAATGCATGAGGCTTTTATCGCCACCGCGGCTCCTTCGGGGATTCATGGGTTCGGGGCCAAGGCATAAGCGACAGCGTTTTGTGACTTTTACGTCAACGAAGTAAATTATAAGTACTAGCTTTTGCCCGCTGTTTCGCCAATGTAGAGTTCGGAAATTATTCCACGGGAACGTACTACTGGGATTAAACGTATCTTATGTCCTAACCCAGGTCATGGCCTATCCGTGTGCCAAAGGAGATAGTTTTCTGACCCCTGTACTGTAACGTTTATTAATCGTATTATAATTTAAAAAAGTAACCAATATATCAATGTAAATGCATATATTGACGACATTGTAAATATTGCGTGAAAAAAAAACCTGGCGCTGCAGCAGGTCCTCCTGTGTTTAATCCCATTTTAACTCAGTCATTAACGGTCAGGCATTCGAATGTCCCGATTATTTCATTTGAAAACTCAATTCAAGTTGAAACTTAGGTAGGTAGATACTAGAGGGAGGTTCCCAGTAGTGTCAAACGTTTAAAACTCACACAAAAAACTTAAACAAAAGAATCATAGCGAGATTCAAAATTGAGTGCGCGTAAGACATGTCTGCGTGTGACTGGAGGGGCTGAGAATTTCGCACAAGAGTTCCTTAAAATACAACCAAAAGTGAACGAAAAATTCAACTCCTAAAATGAGGTAAGTACGGGATGTAAGTTCGTATGAAAATTCGAA
Source organism: Eupsilia transversa (assembly GCA_914767815.1). Taxonomy (NCBI): domain Eukaryota; kingdom Metazoa; phylum Arthropoda; class Insecta; order Lepidoptera; family Noctuidae; genus Eupsilia; species Eupsilia transversa. The sequence continues at coordinate 13,770,869 of OU611871.1, forward strand.
ATTTTTGCCGATGGGCAATACGATCGGGTACATGACTTGTAACCTTGCAACTTGTTTTAAAACCACAGCGATGTGTTTATTAAATTCTTATGAACTGGACCATACATTCACCACGTACCCTTTTTAGGGTACCACAGATAGGCACGGAAGTACGGCCGGCCTGTTCTGTGCCATACTTAGCTGTCCATTAACAATTCTATCGCGAATTAGACCAGTAATTAAGCGCTTTCTTTATCACTGGCTTGTTCAAACGTGTATAGAGCCGCTATTTCCGTTTTTAATTGCGTTTAGTGCTCTCTGAAACTATTTTAGGCTGGGGAATAGTGGAAATAGATCTTGTTGAAATGTATTTTTCACCTCACAAGCTCGGAAAGATTCTGTTTATCATTCCAAATCTGAGTGCAAAAGTGCATTTTATCCGCTTGCGTGGAAAGAGTTTTAATTCGAACCTTTCTATTCAATAATTTTCTATACCGCCGGGTCCACTGAAAATGCATAAATACTTATTTCAACCTCATTTTAAAAGCTTTTATTTAGAATAATCACACTGGCCAGTAAGACATGAAAAAAAATCAAAAAAATATCTTCTATATAGTAGTATTTTGTTTGAATAGTTTGGAATTGCTTGAGGTTACATAATAACCAACATTCGATCTTAGAAAACAGCACAACGTCACAATATGACACGTGGAATGTCTTTTTTGTAAGTTTCGTTACAAAGTTTTGGACAAAGGTCTTGAGTTCTGTTTACAATCAATTTCATAGTATTATGTATAAAATGATTTGGTAATTACCCGTGTTTGTTTATTTTTGTTAACCATTAAATGATTATTTATATATTTAGTTTATCCAAAAAAAGATGCATACAATACATGACACATAAATAATGGTCTTTAACAGGGCCTTATTTATACCACATAACTTTACAATTTATTACAAGTTACCATTTACTTTTTTTTTTTAAATTAGCTGTGCTAAGGGTTTTTAAAATCTAAATTAGTATAATTTTGTTCAGCCAACCAGGGCGGCATAATCGCATGTGTGACAAAGCTCTTTCATCTATACTTATAATAAATCTGTAGAAGTGAAAATTCTGTACATTGAAAATATCAAAAAAATAAATGGCAGGGGGGTGTTACTAGACCGACACCGAACCCAAAAATGTGATTAATTTTTTTTTTGTCTGTCTGTCTGTCTGTCTGTCTGTCTGTCTGTCTGTCTGTTTGTTCAGGTATCACGCAAAAACTACCGGTTCGATTGCGATGAAACTTGGTATAATTATTCTTTAGTATCCTGGGCACAACACTGGGTACTTTTTATCCCGGAAAAGTATCCTATCCCACGGTTGGGGGGTGTCAAAGTTTGTATGGAAGAATTTTAACGCGCTGTCCGATTAACTCGAAACTCAATATTTATACTTAAACCCAAAAATTAAGAATAACGTGTATCAGGATTTTTCGAAATTCAACCCCTAAGGGGGTAAAATAAGGGATGAAAGTTTGTATGAAAAATCTTATTCCTTGAGGTAATAAATATGAAACTTCGCACGAATAGTTATCTAAATAAATTATAAAGTTTGTAGTTTTTGTTTTTATAAATTACCCCCTAAAGGGGGATTGGGGGGTGTCAGTGGTTGTATGGAAGAATTTTAACGCGCTGTCCGATTAACTCGAAACTCAATATTTATACTTAAAACCCATGGGGATGTATGGGGTAATTTCCGACACTCACGCGGGCGAAGCGGCGGGCAGCAGCTAGTTATGAATAAAATAAAAAATACAAAAATGGTAACGGAAAAACTTTCAAGTCTACAATTTACATAAATGTGTTTCAAACTTTTGTGTTACGTAATATTTTCTACAATTTCACAATATTGTAGACTTGTAAAGTTATATGGTAGCTATAGGGCCCCGGTATTGGTATACTGCCTAACTTTTTAGAGACCACAGAATGCAAATAATAAAAAAAACAACAAAAAAAGTAGTTAAAATATTTAGGAGGATAAAGATAATAAAAAGGCATTGTTTGATTGTGTCTGTTTTACGAGTTTGTTTATATAAAAATATGTAAGTCTAAAAATAGCTTAGCTCTAATTCGAGTTCTCTTAACGCTTCTATCGATCAGTGAAAGTATAGGTACTTTACGTACCTGCTACTAGGCTATACCTTACTAGCGTACGAATGGTTTTATGTACATAACGTACATATGTTGGAAAAAACACCACATGTCCAGGTCAGTAAAAAGGGTGAGTGGAAAGAACTTCCCTTGGGAAACACAAAATACCCTAATTTTATACTCGTACGGCGGCATTTTCGACGATTTTGTTGTATGTTCAGATATGTAAGTTGTTGAAACGAAAACGAAATAGTGAGAACAAAGAACGCGTTGGCTAACTAGCTTAGAAAGATCAATATGAAAGAAATAAACGTAAGATTTTTGGATTAAATAAATCACAAAAACAAGGATTCAAAGCCGCTGCTCGTGTAATAAATAACAACACTACCTATTTTACACTACAGGATAAAATTGGTAATTTCACAAATTTTATTTAAATGAAACGCACTGCATTGCGTGTCCACTAAAATCAACTAAATATTCATAGGCCTTCATTTAAAAAAAAATAACACAGAAAATTAATAACTTCGTAACCACTCCTAAGAACAGTTTCTCAGAAAATTACACTCAACAGACAGGCTTTTAAATTTTTTTCGACAAAAGAGCATTAACAATAGGTATAATTAGGTATTACATAACGGAAAAAAGTTAAAGCAGGAAAGGTTTGAACGAGACGAGCAAGACAGTGAGGCTGCGTGGGGGAGGATTGCAGCTTCCGCAGGATGTGGCGGGGCGCCCCCACTCCCGCCGGAAGCGACCGAGCCCTTCCGACAAACGCAAAAGGTGGTAGCGTCCGCAGAACGTGGTTGTGTTTTTTGTTTATGGGTATTTAGAACAATTTTGATTATGGATGGTGTTTAAACATGAAACATCTTAAAGGTTACAAATCAATCCTGCATTGATTTCAATCGCCATCATTGGTTCTCATGACTGCCTCACTATTGGGCAAAAGCCCTCTCCAAGTCCTTCCAGGTACTCTTATCTCTTCATTAGAAATAATTTCACAAACTAGAAATCTTCAAGCCAATTAGTTCATTTTTTTAGACCAACAATTAGGGCGGATTCAGGAATAAATTTTATCCGCGGAATAAGCCTTCTTTCTCTTCCGAATAAATTTTGAATTTTTGAGTTTTCCATACGAAAACTGTCAGAAGTAAATCAAATTTATTCCTGTTTGGTCCGCCCTTAGTCGTGTTATAAAATACGTAAAAAAAATGAAATACGTTTCAAATACTTTTTTACGATACGATATACGACGACCATAATGAAGAAATGAACACTTAAAAAGTAAAAAATTAAACGAGCTGTGTTTGTTTCCTAATAAATATAACCATAATTACATTAATAATTTAACACAACAAGTTACAGTCTTTATTTTCTTTTTCGTGTGGTTATTATAGTGACTAACCTGGTATCAGAGTTTTTATGCCGCCCATAGGCCGCTGACTTATCGTCAAGAAATATCTCTCTGGAATGCCGATTTCCTCGCTATGTCTTCAGGAAGAATAGTATCAACCTGAGAATCAAAATTGTACTTTGATAACCAAACCAATCTTTTAAGTAAAGTACGTCCTCTCGTCTAAACATTAATCGCATAAGAAGCACCGAAGGGTATATCTCGTTCCTTTTGTACTAATATAATTTTATCAGAAGACCAATTCTCATACATGACACGTTCACATTCAAGTCGCAATCTGACAAATTTGTCAAAAATGTTGGTAAACTGATGGTATTTTTGACAGATTGCGGATGAGATGCGAATGCGAACGTTTATAAAATTCGGGAATTGCTCCTTAGTTTTAAGGAGAAAACAGAAAAACGTTTAAAATAAACCAAATGTTCTAAACACAAAACTTTTCTGCCAATGGTACTGAGCCCGCGCTCGCTCGCACGGACTGGGGAAAATATGTTATTCGCGTATCCCAATTAAAATCATAATTAACTCCGTATTAAAGCAAGCGCTAATCCCAATTACAGAGCTGGCGGGTTTTACCTGCGTTACAATGTTACGCTGTGCGATGCAACATTAAGTTAACTAAACAGAAAACGTAAAATCAGAGGTAACATAATTGTGGAAGGACTGTACAAGATCAACCAATCAAATCTGCCTAGCCTTTTTCCAACTAAGTTGGGGACAGCTTCCAGTCTAACCGGATGCAGCTGAATACCAGAATTGAAATCCACAACCCAGGAACAGGGTATTACGATACCCGTTGGTAAGACTGGTTGTCAGTCTTTCGGGCTTCTGACGACCCGTACCGACTGTCAAAGATCCACGAATGAAAGCCGGGAGCAACGCCTAAACATGCTTTCCGAAGCATGGAGGAGTCTCGGTATGTATCTAAAGATTGTCAACCATCCAAGGACCAACCCCGTCAAGCGTAGCTTAACCTGATGGATCGACCCGTGCGGCTGTTAATACGTAACCACGAGCTCCTCGTACACTATCAACTACAGTCTTTATATTGTCATCATGATTATCAATCAAATTAAAATCTGAAGGACTGTCCATTTTCTACATTTACAGAAAATTTATAGATGCCGACTGCCTAGAAAAAGTGATGTTTCGTCAGTAAAACGGTTTCGAAAATGTATTTGATTGTCATACGCTTCCGAAGAACGTCGTTGTAGAAATGCGAAACACTTTGTTTTCAAAGAACACCTCAGGAGGTCTGTTCTTCCTCTGATTGTTTCCAGTATTGGAGATACTTATAAGTGTATAGGTACACTAAACTATAAATCAGTTCTAGTCCAAGAAACATTTTATTTTTTTCCAAATTCTAACAATATATCACTCTACACCGTATAAACTTAACCTACCAATAATAAATTCTATTTGATCGCAATAGATATATTTTCTCCCAAGGAAAATACTGAACACATTCCCCTTTGCTATTTACATTCATATGTTTTTTGTTACTTTCTTCTATTCTAAATACATCGAGGGGTAACAATAAATGGAACACTTCTATCTAATGTCAGCCGTTAGAGTCACAAACCGGAACGATCCCGGATACGATTCGGATGCGGCACGTGGCCGTAACTACAAGCCGACACCGCAATTGTGGTACAAAATTGTTTTAAATGATTGTATTCAGTTTTTAGGGGCGACTTTTCGGTTACGATTTTCTGTTTCGTAGAAATCCTAGTTCGTTAGAAACTGTTTGTATTTTCTATGATATAACAATAATTGACCAAACACAGCTTTTAATAAATATATTAAAAGCTGTGTTTGGTCAATTATTGTTTTTTAATAATCAAGACATTTAAAGTTCTTCGTAGTAGTATTTTTAACCATTAAGGTTAGGTAAGACAAGAAAATAATTAGCGTCCAGCACTTTTACCGTAATGGCACATTTTACATAAGTTCTTGAAACTACTCATTAATGGCGTTGTCTAGCGCTTGCATTTTTAGGGATCTTCCACATCGAGGCAATGACGCTTTGTTTTACCTGGACGCTTCCTGTGGCTATTATTTTTTGCCTTATTATGCGTCCCATACAATTCTAGCGCTACAAATAAATGCTTGTTTCATGAGGAACTGAACAGAATCAGCTGACTCAGCGTCCAGCACTCGGCGTGGTAAAACGTCGTGTTTGGGTTCGCGACAAGTCAGTCGTCATCTTGAGGATGCCTCGTTGAGAGGTGAAACACGTGTCGAATTCTTATAGGGTTTTTTATGACTCTTTAGGAAAAGTTAAGCGGAATAGTTACTATATATCTATTTCTATTGTATCTTAGATTTTAGAGTTACTAGGTAACTGTAAGATCTTCTATCTTGCTATCTGCATGTGCAGTATAAGCAAAGTGTTGCCTGACATACAGATAAATATTAATTCCATCAAGAAAAACTAGGTATTTAGGAGAAAAATAATCTTGGAGTCATGTGAGTCACATACCTACTTATAATAAACACACGAACAGTTCCTTTCAGTATTTTCTAGCTTCATTGTCCGTCTTTTTAATTTTCTTTAATCTTTATTAATAACTCTCTGAGCTACCAAGTGTTACTTTTGCTAAACACCCGGATTTAAAAATAAGTAGGGTTGACATCTTTATACAGTTTCTTTATCAAAAACACAGCTTTATCAAAGTGTATTAAAATTATAAAACTGATGTAGATTCTCAACTCCAAAATATAATCGCTCAATAAAATGACAGTAGCATCAATACCGCTTAAAATTCTCACCCTCACATCAAAAGACCAACACTTAACAAATAATTATAATTCGAGACACCCTTAACAGGGGTGTCCAAATTCACATTTGATTATAATTTTTTAAGTTCAAACGGGCATGTCTCTATTTGTCTGATTGCTGGTCACGTGGCCAAGTAAGTAAGTTTAGGGGATCTTTACTGCACGGGCGGGACATACAGACTTACGTTCATAGGATTATACGCCAATTTGACGCGTAATTTATGTTTTGGGATACGAAGCAGGGTAAGTGAAACTCGGCCTGCTGGGATTGAATTACGATGGATTTCTTAAGCTTAAGCGATGAAGAAACCCGACGTCAAAGAAAAATCATTTAAAAATCTAAGATTCTACGGATTCTTAAACATGGTTGCGTATACATTTCAGATAGTCAATTCTATATCTACATGAATCATTCTAAAGGTGATTCTATTATGCTAGCTTGAGCGACGAATATAAAAACATTGTCCTTAAAATTAACGGTCCTCTTCATTTTAAAAAGACTGTCAAAGTTGTATCTATGTAAATAAAATTCTAAATTCCAAGGGCATCGAGATGAAAACACCAAATTTCGGTCCTCACATAGCTCATGAAATAAAACGCGAAAGTGTCAGTGGTGTCCCTTGAGATCGAGCGTCATGAGTCACGCGTCGATCCGATAGCAAATAGATTAGATTATGCATTTTGAACGGACAGACGATATCGGTTTTCTATATACGGCCTTTTTATTTAACCCTACATTCAAGTTTTAGTATTTTTACCCTTCGATAGGATCTGAATGATTGCGTTTGTTCAATTTTTGTTTTGAAAGACGATGTTAGATAATCGGTTTTTATGTATCTTTTTTACTGTCATCAAATCGTTCTCTGCATTTAGAATCTAGTCAGTAAATAAGCTCTATTCGTAGGAAGGTATTATTAAAATTGTAGTGATTGGTGGGCCTAAAGACCAACAACAGATTATTTAGTGGCAAAATATTCTTATTTACTAAAAATACAATTGTATCTAATTGACAGCATGTCATTTTTTTATCAACATAATGCTTTGCCGTCGTCTATGATATATATTATATTTAGACAAAAGACAAGATTGGCAAATTGTAAGAGAATGGTACCTACTATTGCCCCATGAAAAATAAACAAAATACAAAAATAACCTTTATTAAGGCTTCTAGAATCAAAGACCTGCCTTTGTTTTATTTTCTTAGCAGATCATAAATATCGCTACAATATGTCTGTTTTGATTTGATTTTCTGGCAGCAAAAGTGTTTCGTCACTGTTGCCAGCTCTCGATTCAGAAGCAGAAACCAATATCTATTTATAACTTCGACATATCTTACAATAACAATCATACCTTAATTCGACAAGATTACGTAAATGTCCAAAATTAAACAATTTCAGTTAAGTAGAAGCGAACAAACTTTACCACGGGTCTAGTGTTGTGCCTAACTGTCAAACCGCTATCACCAATTAGTGAGGTGACATTAATTGTGATGTAAACTTCGGCAGTGGAGGGGGAAACTCTGAGGCACGCGTAAGCCACGCGCCCAAATTTTGGGGCTTTTACCCTACTCAACTCAGCAAGATTTTCTAGAGCTCCCCCGGTTCCCTCCTACAGTACATACTGGGTGTAAAAATGGAAGTTCATGGGACCCAGTTGATCAAGTTATACTGGTACTCTGTACTCGAACTTTAATGTAAGAGCACTTATCTGTTATTTCTTTATTGTTGTAATTTTCGGGGGCAGTTGAGTGCTTGAGACTGCATACATTTTGGCGTTGAACAAATTTTCGTTGATAGCCAACTTTGATGGGCGCGTTAAAACATATTGCGCCTACAAATTGTTTTAGGAAATGGGTTAATTTTACTCTCCTTTTTTCTATGAATAGTACATTAAGTTGCGGTAAATCTGCCGTGCAATAATGGTAAAATGTGCTATACTACGATTAGTAAAACATTTTTATTGGTTCTACAATGTTGCACTCAATATTAAAGGGGTGTTAAAATTATAGATTTGGCGTCTATATTTGATAAATTGCCATTTTTGTCAGCTCTGATGTATTGTTTCAATGTTCATTGTATTCATTTTTTTATAGATAATGTTTTCTCGATACTTTACTAAGAACGGAGCGTTTCCTCTCAATTTTGAAGTCTTTCGTTATAGAAAAACGTAATATTTTAAATATTTGATAAAGTTCAAAATTATGCAAAGTGTATGCATGTATCAGGTTATTACGTAGTTATTTATTAAAAAATACCCCCATTATCCGTACCCGAAGAACAATTTGTAGGAGAATTGGCGACGAAAAAATACAGTCGGAACCCTGGTTTTCGACAAGGAGCCAGTTCATGTCTCCTGCCTTGTTAAGTCATTAGTTCGACGGTAATTTTATAACCTCGGGGTTTCGCAGGAAGAAAGTGGTCAAATCGCGTAGAAAACCCATTAGAAAATTCAGGGATTCATTATTAATCAAGAAATTACATGAAAATGATCTATTCTAATTGGATACTGAATAAGTAGTTAGTTAACCGACTTCTTTTCCTGTACGATCACCGCGCGTGGGATCGAAACTCGCGCGCATTAAAATTCAAAATCTGCGCACAAAGGAGTATGAAGCACCGACTTGTTATCCTTGGGGTTTAATTATGTCTTTGTGGTTGAAAAAAAGGAATATTTCATAGTCCTTGGGGAGGTCCTGAAAGGCGAGGTTATGACTGCAAGGCTGGCTAACAGAATAAGTACAGAAGTTGGTAAACTTGCTATTACGGCGAAGGGTCGAGTTCTTTACACTCTTGAATATTTAAGGCGATTGATACGTGTCTTTGTTAGCTGGACAAAGGAAGCTTTTCGCATATTTTTTTAATTGTAACAGGGCTATCATATTATCTTGGAATCATCGGAAAAAGCATTTTTTGGTAATATTTAGAATATTTGTAATAAAAATCAGAAAAAAGAGAAAAATACAGCTGATTGAACAAAAGATACAGAATGCTATTGAACTCCATCTGCAAACCATTAATACCGTTGAATGTGTTCCATAGTTTCAATTTTAGATTGATTATTACCTAATTTGAATAAATTTTATCAATGTTGTGAGCTATCTCTAAGCCTTTGGGTCAGAAAAAAAATGTTTACCGAAAACTATTTGTTCTACATTGCTTAACTACCTATTGCTTACTACTTATAACCATTTAGTCATAATTTAAAAAACATGCTATTTTACGCTTGGAATGATTCAATAAATAATTGCATTGCTTAAACAACAAAGTCTACATTTGTATTAATCTTCACAAAACTCATAACGACAGGACAATATGTATATCCTTATTCAGTCTTCCATAAAACACAACAGCATCTAACAAAATGGAATACAAAATAAAAGCACATAGGAATTCAAATTTTCGCGAACGCTACAATAAAGTAGCTACGGACGAGCGTCCGAAAAATTTTACAGCCGAAAAACTTGCAAACGAGAAACAAAAGCAACTGGAAAGTTGGTTGTAATATGTGTCCAATCTCTCCGCTATAAACTGGCGCTTCCTCGCACCCGTGCCCTGTGATTTCTTCTTGATATTTTATTTAGGAGATTAAGACTCTTTCTGTAGGTCGTTAGACGGTTCCCTCCATTATGCCAGTTTATGATCCCATTCCGAACTGGCAGGAGCAGACCGTTGACGCATTCTTTGCTTCTTTTTTCTAACAAATTAGAAGGCAAAGTTTTCCTTGTAAATTGCAATGATATGCGAGTATTCGGTAGGTAGGGACGCTGGGGAGAGAATTTAGTTAACTTGTGTGTATGCGGCGGTAAAAAGCGGGTAATTTGGGAGTTTAGTTGTTTAGGTACTTTTTGGACTAGGAGGTAAATCAAGCATTAGTGTGAAATTATGTGTAAGCGCAGGATTATTGGACGGACGAGTTTTAGGTTTTGTTATGGTAATTTTATTCCATAGATTTTGCTACACTTTTGATAGAATTGCAATCGCTAAAAATACGATTGACTCGTTGTCATGATTGTTTAATAGGAACTGAACAATTTGTTAAATTAAATCGGAACTTTAGGTATATCACTGATGTCTTTTGAACTCCATCTTTTAAGTTCCCCGGATTTAAATTTGTAAATTAACATCTTTTTATCATTTGTCTTTAGCACTTCTTTTATACTTTAGTTAAAGCGTGGACAATGATGTGGGTTTCATGTTCGTTAAATCTTAGTTTAATTATTTCTCTGTATTTTGTAGCATGTAACTGTTTTTTTTCACTAATAAATATATAAATAAACATAAGTCTTATGTCTGACATCAAGAAAACGAAATACATATTTATTTTAAAAACGTGTTGTAGCCACCATACAGTTAATTTCACTTAAAATAACCACACATTGTAGACACCCTTATTTATTTTTACGAATAAATGTATTAAGTTTCTAGTTGAACAAAAGTGTACAGGTTCATACTTACCTACCTACATACATGTATGAGCGTCTTACTCCTATTGCACTTTAACCTAATCCACTTATGGCTGCATACAAGTGCTGTTATTTAAATTTTAATATGGCGCCATGTTTTATGTGAGATATTGCACCGTCTGGTAGCCAGTGACAAATAACCGGTGCACGTGGCTGGTCGAGCCGCGTTGTAAGAATATGCGGGGCAAGTAATAAGCGGTATACAAAGGTACATATATGACATAATACATGGCCCTCTGATTAGTTCCACTCCTGGGTCGAGGGCCTCCTCTCTGAGGGGATCCTGCTATGTCACATATCCTAGAACTGTTATGTCAGAAAAGTATAATTAAATTACTGCTAAAAAGTAATTATTTCTCAAGGAACAGGACCCACTTAGTATAGCTCTGATGAATACTAGATCTGTATAGACCTGAATACGATGCTGTCGAGAATAAAACGTTAATAAAAAATAAAAAATTTGTAAAAAGAAACATCGGTACCTCTCCACCTTGTATCTTGTACCGCAAAGCCAATGCACTTACTCCGGCTCATAGAAAGACATACAACTAAGTAAATCCCTCTTACGTGAGCAAAATTCGCTTTGATTTTCAATATTACGAAGAGATTAGAGCTTCAGATTACAGCTGCTTAGTTGTCGGGCTGCCGTCTTAAAGGACTGGCAGGATGTGGGGCAAAACGTTGGGCTGAGTTGCCTTTCTTGCAATCACAAGTCCAGTCCAGTATATTTGTAGAAGTGCTGGAAATCTGAGATAAAATGGTGAGTCTGAAATAAAAATGGAAAATGTTTGTGATTTAAGTGTGTTTAAAAAAATATAAGTCTGGAAGAACATAGGCTTTCGTTAATTTCTCATAATCACAATTTCAGCTGAAAGACGTCCATTGCAGATTATAGGCGTCCGACAATGACTAGGCCTTCGCCGCATATAGCGGACTCCCACAACCTTTATCAGGTCATTGGCCTACCCACGCTGCGCCTTCCGGTCTGTGGCAGCGGTCGTGAAGGTTGCACAGCAGAGTGCTCCCTAAACAACGGGATACACGGTAGGCCTAGAAGGAGATGGCTGCAGTATAACCCTAACATTGTAATAGACCGGAAGAAAAAAAATCACTAAGGCACACAATATTCAAACTAATAACAGAAAACTGAATAAATGGAATGACGTAGAAGAGGTGTCAGCCCTGCAGTTGGACACAACAGTCAAATAATACAGGTCCAGAGGGCCTAGACAAATGGCAATCGCTATCAAAGCGTTTCGTATTTCTTATTGGCGATACTATACAAAGCAATAATATTTTATTATAATATCATTGATCGAGAGGCTATCACAAGAAATGTGATAGAAGAACTGACTGTGAACTGTCTCCATGACGCCATCTAGCATATAGTATAGTAAAATTAAATATCAACCAAGTTTGACACGATACACTCTTACCGGCGGCACCAACGTTTAATTCCAACCGTCAGAAATAATGAATTAGCGAAGAAATTATTTAAGTCTTCTTACAACACAATGTACAATTCGGCATATTTTCTTCGAAATGTAGTGCGTATGACACGGGACATAAAACTAATTTGTGCAAAGCGCAAAAGTAGGGATTCTGATGTTGTTCGCTTAGTCTCGTCTATCGTAAGTATATGTATATTTAAATGTCTTTGGTATTTCTACAATGACTTTCAATAGTATTGACATGACCATTTCGGTTACGTGAATCTCATACATTTTTGATTTCCCATTATCATTATCGCTGGAAGAATGCCACTTTGTCTAGGTCCACAGTCCAATTACTACTTAAGTAGATAATTACAAGGAACAAAAGGCAAAACTGTACTGCATTATAAACAAAGTTGTTGAAGAAGTAATTGACACAGTTACCATGCTCGATAGTGGGTGCACCACCGCATACCAGGCTTGGAGTATTTATGAAGCAAGGGTGGTAGTGGTCGCCGGGTGGTGGGTGGTGGTTACTATTCTTAGATCTACGAGGTGTATGTATTAATATCGCGGAATATAAAGAGCGAGGTCGGTGCACTGTTCGTTGCACGCAGTCGGAGGTCGTTTACACATCGGTTCGAGTTCTGTAGTACGGGTTTAATAAATGTAGTACTTTTTTTTTTGCAGAAATTATGTCTGGATTAACGTGCATTTTTCTCATGGCGTCATTCTCTGAATCACTATAACACTACTGTATGGATTTACTGTGGTTTGAAATAAAGGTTTTTTGTTTTTATTATATTGAGCTCTTTTGTCAGAGTTTACGACCTTACACACTAGGGATTTAGATTGAGAAGGTGCATGATTATGTGGAAGAATTTAGGAACTTCCTGATAATGCGACAGTTGTTGAGAATCTAGGCTTTTTGGAGCTTGAAATGTAAAGTGTGTGAGAAGGCAATTATTGTCGATCTATACCACAACAGGAAACATTCTTGCCTTTTATTTTCGTGGTGAAATGGTGACATACCAAGGAGCTGTCCCTGTTAACATAAAAATATCGATAAAAAAGTGCAAATTAAAATTATTTGCGGATGCTGCAGTAATCCCCACAAATAACCCGTCAATTGACTGTCACTGCAAAGTATAACATGGAACAGAAACAAACAATGACAATATTTCGCCATCGTCCTCCAAAACTGTCAGTCGGTGTCAATTGAACGCAACCGTCGGCGTCTGCGCACAATGTGTGTCAACGAATGATGATTAGCAAAAAATTCACCCCTCACAAATGTATGTGTAATACTAATAACAATGAAATTAGACGCGCACCGCCCTGCCGTTTTGTGTGGTCCACTTGGATTCGAAGAGCGGGAATAGAATAACTTAATATAATCACTTACAATAATGTATTTATTTTATTTCTTACACGACGTATTTACTATGTATAATGTTGTAGCGCTTTCTGAACTTTGTTTAGCTGCGTGTGGCTCGGGTAGGTACGAAATGTTGATCTAATGATAAATCTGTATTTGTATACCTACTCGGTAAAAAAACGTTTCACATGTTACATTTCGATGCCAACTCAGCCCATCAGTGTTTTTCTATGAAGTAGGTACATAGGTATGTCTGCCCATCTATTGTGCGCTTTTATCATTTCTGACGTGGCGATATTATCGTGGACGTCCACGTCCTCGTCAAGACATCACGATTAACTCACCGAAGTAAAATGTGAAGACATGTATGTAGATGTGTGATGTGTGGAAATATATAAAGACGTTTTTAAATTTCCATACACGTTAACGTGCACGTATTTCCATATTTTATGGACGTGAACGTTGACGTCCATGATAATATCGTCCCGTTAGAAATTATAAAAGCGCAAATTCTGCTCTTAACTATATCACCAGCTAAAAATTCATATCCATAACCGTATAATCTAAGGCACCAACAAATGGCCATGCAGTCCGTACAACTATTCGCACGTCACACATCAAATGTGCCAAAATCAAATGGCCAATGTAAATTGAACTCTATTACGTTAACGTTAGAGAAGAACATTAGCTAACATTTGGTAGGGTTAGAATAGAAATAAGTTTTAGGGTGTATAATCGATTATGTTTTATTATATCTCGTTATGAGATGAGGGGTGAGTAGAAAGGTCGCGATTATTTGTTTTTGATCGTGTTAATTTTATGCTCTTAAATATATCTGATCGAGTTCTTTTTAACTATTAGTCGGTGAAGCTTTGTGTGATTAAAATTATCATAACTGTTGTGAAGAGTATTTTATAAATTGGTTAATGTTGAAAAAAATATTACACTTCCCAACTACCTACACTAATTGACTGAAGAACTATGTATATTCAATTATGGACAAAATCCAGTCCCCAAATAACCTATTTAAACATTTAAGGTACCTACAAAAACCAACATTCTAGTAAACTAAAACTTTTTGGAAGCCATACTACCTTTCAAATCAGGTTTCAAAAATTTGGCAATAATCAAGAACCTACTTTATATAAACCTAAGCAAGCCTGTTGGGGTTTCTCGGTTATTATCATAATTTCTTTTAAAACCACAATACATTGTTTAATTAAAACACAATCTTACAATCGCTTTCAAATATCAATTTAATCAAACCAAAAAGTTTTTTTATAACAAAGTTGTAAGTTCCGAGTGCAAAATAGGATCATAGGACCCCTCAGTGATCCTTATAAACACTCTTACGTCACACAAAGTTATGTCAAAATGATCGTAAGCCACCATCTTTAATAAAGTTGCCAGATTGAAAAAGGATTCGCGGCTGTCAGAGGGCGGGATATGATCGGCTGGAATTCAATTGGAATTTGTTTTGCTGTATTATTTCTATTGAGTTTCAATGTTTAGGAAGCAAATTAAATTAGTAGGGTATAGTTTATTTTTCTAAGGTGAATTAAAATATGTTGATGGCAATAAAGTGTATTATCAAAGAAGGTTATAAAAAACAAAACTATTGATTCAGATAATATAGTTACGAATAAATCTAGATAATTCTTAAATATTTCTTATCCGATTTTACATAATAAACATACACAATACCTCTATAAATATCATACGTCTAAGTAAGTAGGTATGCAGATGTAGATGGGTATGTAGATATGAAAATGTCCAAAAAATGGGAACATCCAAAAAATACATGACGAAACTCAAAGCTCCATACAATCCTTGTCCAAACAATACGATCACTGGGGACTGGGGACGGGGGCTACTCGCGCAGAACCCAACTGAGACCGCACCAGATCAAAGGCACCATAAAAATCCAACTAAGTACATTATTATACCCGTGAAATGCCTACATCTGTTGTTTTTTTCCTATTAGACACAAATAAGCATTGATCTACCGGTCACCCCTATTTAAGCACTCATCTCCTTTCTGCCATTGAAATACCAAACTTAATGTTTTAGTGGTAAGGTTAAATTTGTCTTAGCTGATGATTCAATAATTTTTCAACGGATTTTACACTCTACAGAAAAAGAATTAAGGGCAATTTTTGGCCCAACCGTTGGGTCGCAATGGGTCAAGTCGGTGCCGATTCAATTTCACTTGTACCCCTGATCTGATTACCCTGTGTGCGGACGTGTGACGTTTCGCTTTTGCCTTTAGGCGGATGAGCGGCGGATTTGCTTAAACCCATTGAAGAATAGTATACTTAGGGAACCCTAATTTTTTAAGTTCTACGAGATGTTTTAGGTGTTACGGCGTAGCTAAGCGATCTACGTAGTTTAGAACTGCTACATTGATGTGACGTCGAGTCTGCGCTACGAGTCTACGGCGTAGTACGTTTGCTACGCAGTACTTCGAGACGGCGATCCAATACCTTTCAAAAAGTTCTACGTAACTATTAGAGCAAACTATGACACAAATGATAAAGTCCTTGCTGGACATAAAACGAAAACGTATAATCATTATCATCATTATCTTCTGTGTCATGTTCTCCTTCTTCCATACTTATCTATTAGTAGTCATCTCTGAAGTCACCCTAATTTTCGGCATAATCATCTTTCACACAATCATCCACGAACAATCTTGTTTAATAAGCATAAAAATAATAACCACAAGCTTTGACAGAGTGGTTACTTTCCTATCTAACTCTTTTCTTAATAAATCCTTCTGCATCCGCGCAGCACTAAGCGTGAAGTTTTGCATAGCCATTAGTGGCCATAAATTCCTTCAAGGTAGGTGTGTCACTGCCATTAGCTTTAGTGTCACAGACCCGCGGTAATTTTCAAAATAATATACCCTTTACTTGGGTAATTTTAGTAGCCGTGTTGCTTAATAATTAATACTCATTCTATTAGCCTTTCGACCTTAACGACAACAAGATATTGATTAAAATCGCTTAGCAACATGTTTGATTGAAATGCAGGAAGGAGTATTCCATATTCGAAATACGGTCCAAATTCGTTATTACTCAATGAGTCAGAAAAAGACTGTACAGATAATATTCTTACATTATTTTATTGAAACTGGAAGAAAATTAAACAAGGCAATTCCGTATCTTTTGATTATTTAAATGGCTAGATATAGTGTCGCATTGCAAAAGACCTAAAACGAACAGGCCAACTTTATTATGTTGGTGTGCGTAACAGCTACGTCTTACACTCACACAACATCACTATGGTGTCATTGTGCTTTTCTAGTGCTCGAGCGTTATTTTTTTTTGAAGAATTCACAGCTTTGACAGTCTATCTATTTATATCTTTTTCTGTATCCTTTCCTCGTTCATGACAATATCTGCTCAGTTAAAAAGGCTTTCGTGTCAAGACAGGCACGTCTTCTTAAATGGAGCCCAACAGCCCAACGCTCCGAGACGCAGCTAAAAACACGGAAAACGCATTAGGTGCAGAAACACCATTTATAATTTATGAATGAACGCAAAGTATTCTTTGTCACCGTACAATTTAACGGGGTAATTGATTGAACTGTGTGTGGTGATTGAATAAATAAATTAATATCTGTAATATTCGTTGAAATTGGGCAGTGTAGAAATATTTAACTAAGCAAATAAGTCTATAAAAAACAGACGTAAAAAAAGATTGTTAACAAGAACTAAACACTCTAGATTTGTCTCTGGATGATTCGAGGATCAGAAATCACATCTCAGCATGAATTTGAATGAATTGGATTATTATAAACTTCAGTTTATAGGTAAACTTAGCTGCCAGAAGTAAAATGTTTTCGTTAGGCTTAGAAAGGAAAACAAGAACGTCTCAGTAGAATTTACATCATTCATTCTGACCTTCAAGATAAGGATGCAGTAAAATATAATACATTAACTCGCAGTAATTTTAACAAAGCGAACCAAAACTCTGCATAAAGTTGAGTGAGACGGTTTGTAACTACCCTCTCCCCAGAAAATACACTCGAATCACTGAATATGTTCGAAACATCAAAAATACAATATCAAATCTCCTTTTCAGTCAAATCTGGCTAACTATAGTATTGTTTACATTAATTTGCGAACGATCCAAAACCTGCTTAATGGATCCATATGTTCAGAAATGTACACCAAGCTTTACCAACTTCTTTCTATAATTCAGAAACTGGACCAACATATTTTTGTGTTTGTGATAAAGCTTAAAATTGCTTGGCGATTGTGTTTACGTCAGCATTTTGTGTTGGTTCGCATTCCCCATCATATTTCGATGTATTATTATGAGTATTATTTTTTGTTCGGACTTTTTGATACGCGAGGGTTATTCATTCAAGTACGGGCTTATTGTTTATTGTTCAGTGTGATATTTATGATGTGCATCGTTGATTTTCATGGCTTTGTGCATCATTTGCTTTGATTTTTTGACATCGAATGTTTCTGTCATGTTAAAAACTTGTTTCAATTTAGTTGACCATTTTCTTAGTCTGCGATTTGTATTTGTTAGGGCTTGAAACTTTTGTTATTTAAAACTCTTGGTAGCTGTGAAGTTCTGTTGGTAAGCGGCGAATGTTTTATAAACGTATGAAAGGTTCTTTTGCTCTACCACACATCATTAGTGACACCAAGCGATCTATTCTGTACCAATCTCACCGTTAAAACTTACCTGTGCAGTCAATAGTGTCAATCCATAGCACCAGGTGGAATGGCAGCCCACTTAAAGCTCACTTCACCTAAGTTTTTGCGGTGAGATTTCAGAATAGTTCGACTGTTCTTGAACCAGGAAAACGGTTACGGTGTCTTTTCCACCCAAGCCATTAATAAAGTGTTAAAGCTGAAATAGAGGCCAACTTTAACTAGGGCACAATAGTGAAATAGGCCAATTCACGCACCGTGCACGACTGTCCCTAAATATCGAATAAAATAATTTAAAAAAGTCGGAAGTTTGTGTTTGTACGTAAATACTATGAGACCAAAAATTCATGGAACGAGGAGTCGCCATTCCTTGGCTCGGTGCAACAATTTCAAGTAATATTCTTTTATTGTTACATGGATATACTATCGCCATTTAATTTAATGCGAATAGGTGAGGGAGACGAAGATTTGCTGTACCGATGTAATAACAATCAAATGTTATGTTTGTATTCGCGGATTGGTGTACCTATTCCCTGCTAAGAGTCCCCTTTTTTCTAACTCCCCATTTATTACGTGGTGTAAGAAATGGTGAAATGTTGTCTTTTGCAAGTAGGTAATTATGTAACATAACATCACGCCTGATTTCCCCGTAGGGTTACGAAGAGGTGTACTTATAGTACACTTACATTTCGACAGTTATGTTTAAGCCCCATAAAATAGGGAGCGAGGAGCCTATTGCCACATACCTGGCACAAATCTAGACTCCGAACTGCTACTGAGAAATTTTTGATGGTAAAGCCCTGGTAAATTAGTAATAAATCCTGGTTAATTAGTTATAGAATGTCGTATGAACCCCACCGGTTCATATCAAAAATACAATAAATATAATCGTAAAAACCTTTGAGCACTTACATGCGGGTTAATAAAGACATACACACACACATACATACATACAGACACATATGCGCACACTAACATGGGCCACACAACCACACTTAACTTACCTTTTAGCAAATCTTTTTATCTTTATAATATAGTTTTTCCATCACCTTTTTAGTTACACTATGTCAACAATAATAATATAATTGTAGTACATTTTAATTAGAATACCCAATGTGGACTGGCACTGTACTCCCCTATAAAGGTTGTTCTATAACCTAGCTGGGTATGCAGTACCTCACCACCATTTCAATTGTAGTTTTAGTAAACTTAATTTGTCAATTACCATAAAGCTTAGGTAAGTACTTATATAGGTACTAATATGATATGTTTATTGAATTAATAACGAATGATTTAAATGTGAATATTCAGGTACTTTACCACTTCCTTATAGTTCTATTGTAATAACATAACCTTACGCAACAACGCAGCAACCTTACCAACACATGCCTCCAAAATACGCGCGCAAACACGTTTGACATCCATCAAGGATTTCCTTCCAAGACTCTAAGATGGCGAACGCAGCAGTGCGACCGAGACAAATAGCGTTCATTACACCGACTCCAGCTTGTATTAAAACAATCGTGCGGTTAACTAACTCATTATTGTTGGTAACGACGCAATTTCACTTAATATAGACTGCGTCGGGGTACAAAACTGATGTAGGAAGTGCAGACGTTATCGAGCAGGAAGGAATGTTCCATGGAACAGTTCCTAGTTTTTTTATTTTATTGGCTGGAAATGTCTTAAGGCCTGTGGCTTATTTGAATGTTTTTGAGGTTAAAACGTTTATCACAATCATAATCATAATTTAGGTATTTATCATACGTCTCCAAAGACAGCCAAATAGTTTGCCGTACTTATCTGCATTTTGATCCTTTTTAGCAAAACTATCGGATGAGGACGAAACTACCCTTTGGAAGAGGTATCTAGAATTAAATTTACTATTTTCTTGTAAATTTAGACGTAAAAGTGCCTTCTATTGGTTTACTTGAAAATAATGTTTTGACTTTGACTTTGATGCATTAACACAGTGTAGTCTTCATAAAGTTTTTCTGGCTAAGAAAAACTTTTATTATAAACCTTAATGTATCATTATCCCCTTTATTTATTGCTTACAGTTAAGAAAGAAAGAAAGAAAAATATTTTATTTGGGACACGAACGGTAAAAAGAAGCATTTAAAACTAACAAAATTAACAAATCATAAAAAAACGACAACAATAAAGAAAAATGTGCGGTTAAAACATATAAATATTTTAACTAAGGGTTAAAACATATAAATATTTTAACTAAGTGTTAAAACATAGAAATATTAAAAACATGGTTATACAGTAACTATTAGAGCTGTTACAAACCGTATGTATTCGGTACTGAGTAACGGGTGCGCCATCTAGTACCGAGTAACGAAACGTTACACACGAATGCATCTCGTTACTCGCATTTTTCGTATTATGGTACCTACACTGTGTCAGTTCACGCAAGTACCGTTGATACGTTAATTGAAATTTTCAAAATAGTAAATCCATTTCAAATTTAGTAGATTCCGTCAGCAGTTCACTTGTAGTTCTACACTTTACCTATTATTTAATCAAACTAAATTTAGAATAACTTAAAAACAAGTCTGGTTCAAAATCCGGAAAAGTTTAAAAAATGCACTTTACGCAGCTTGGTACCTATGTAATGTAATAGTGAGCGTCAAGATGACGGGATCAAATCCCCAAGTAGGTATGTTTTCTACAAATTACGAATGTTGCGACGCCGCGACGTCATACTAACGTACGACGTAAGCGTACGCAATACGACTTGAGTCGTTGCTCTAAGTATCAGAAGTAACGAGTAACGTAACGATACGATAGTAACGAGTACTAATTGTTATAGTAACGAATACATACGGGTACGCATTTTTTCGTTACTTTTACACCTCTAGTAACTATCATTACTTAACTTTATGCAACGTTTATAAATAAGTAAGCCCCTTTAGGTTAAGTATTAAGCTTGAAGAATTATGAAGAAGACAATATTTTAATGTCGATGACCTCCTGTTTTGAATAGTCAACTTGACATTGGATGCAAGCTAACAAAAACTAGTTGTTGACTTATTACCTGTATACCTGTATAGTCCAGGAAATTTGTTGTTAATCAAATTGTCACACTACGCCAATTTGCAGTGTTATCTATAGCCTATTAATAATACTATTATGTGACAGAGAATGACAGTTGTGAGAACTTAAGTTTTGTAGTTAATTTGCTAAACCATTAATTTTCCTAACTTTGCCTGCATACTGCTCTGTAAACATGTAAGTTGCAATGTTTGTACCACGTTTGTAACGACTTAAACCATTACTGAACAAAACCACAAATTCGAAGCACAAATAAACAGAAACAAATACGCTATAAATAGTGGCAAGGTTATATTTAAGTACCTTCATCCGTTTATTGATTGTCGACACTAAAACTTTTATAAGAAACATTTTAAACTAAGGTTTTTAAACCCAAAGATGCACATTACACTTAAAAATCACTACAAACAAAGCAATAGGTATGGCGTTACCTACCTCTACGCTACGGCGAGCTTATTTATATTTTTGCATTCTCTCGCCCTCATTCCGCGCAGAGGCGTATGATCGCGCTTGGGTTTCTTCGCTTTCAAATTAAATAAATAATGCATACAATTTGTGAGCAATAAAGTTTGCGAAGTGTAGGTGTGTCGGCGTAGTGCGCTGAATTTCGCGCGCCGCCCCACTGGGAACAATAACGGTTGGCGGTGGCGATAAGACGGCGCTGCGGCTCGGACCTAACTAAATGTACTTGTGTGCTTAAATACTTTCTTTTGTGCATTATATTATTAGGGGGTATAGCCGTACAAGAGGGTCTACGTTTTGGCCGAAGTTACGGCAGTTCCCTACCGTGTCACTTAACGAATAATGAATGACAACACGATTGACGATAATTATGACAGATGTCCCTACTACCGATATGTTTTGCATGTCCGAATTTTTTAATATAACACTTGTTTTGACGGATCAACTACTTACTTTCGGTCGGGCCCGTATCTTCAGGTCGGACCAGCGTTTTGTACTTCGGTCTCGTTCTGGTTATCCTTGCACTACTTCTTCATATTTTTTGGCCCAAAACTTCGCCACTTCTACAGAAATATCGCTGGCAGCGCAGAGAGCTTTAGTTGCATGTTTTGCGCACAGAGGGCACTATAGGAGGTCGAGTATATTTTGTGTCACAGCTCCACATCCACACTCTGCTTCCGCTCGTTCGAGTTAGACTTTACGAGGTTCGATTGTATTTGATTTTTTTAATTGATTTATTTGTTTTTCCTCGATTTATTGTGATCGATTGTTGGTGTATATCCACTTTACTCTTTAGAAAGTATTTTCTAGATTTAAATACGGATATTTAACTATAATGCGTGGTCATATCTATGGGATCAACCCAGTTTTGGCAAGCAGAACTTATTGACCACTGTGGCTGTGTGGCAACACTCACTGACTCCGAAATGAATAATAAAATAGAAGAAAAATAAAAGAAATAGAAGCTTTCAGAAATATTATAAGAGTTACATTACAATCAGACTTTTGTGTAATTGCTTGACACAAAACATTTCCCACAAACTTGTTTGATGCTAAAACCAGCGTTCAGGCCATATCTCCTAATCGTAGAACCTTTCTACTTTGCCGTAAATCCTAACTTTCCTCACCCACTCTAATTAACGCCAGAACTTAGCTACTTAAGCACTCAAGACAAAACTAATCTATGCAGCAGCCAAAAACAAAACAAAAACGCGAGCGCCATTTTAACACCCCGACATCCGTACCTAAAGGTGTATTCACATTGGCGTACACTGAAGCATTGTCATAGTTCGGAGCACGAACCCAAGTTTGAATAGCAGCGGTTCACTCCTATGTGGCTACTTCCTTTGTACTCCCGTTTACAGTACATAAATAGTAAATACGTGTGCTTGTAAACAAGCTTATAGGAAAGTTTTATTACACTTACGGACAAAGTGTGGACGATATTTTAGTTGTTAAAGAACGGACCAGTTCGCTATCGCATTTTTTTTGATTTAATCAATCTTTTCTGTACCTACGGTAGTAAAGTCTTAATAAAGACAAAACTAGCTCTTTAAATACTGGTGTCGAAGAGATGCTTGCTGATATTTCCCAGAAACTGAAAGAGGTAGTCTACGAATAAGGTACGCAGGTCTCCCGAAGAGAACTGTTGATGAATTTCTCGATGCCTCCGGTCACGCAAAAATCCGTCATGACCATAGATATAAGATATTTCTATGGTCATGACGAACTAATGTTTTTGACGGTTTCGGCTACTGTCATAGAAGTTTAAGGGTCTGAACAAAATTATAATGTTTTGCCAATCGCCAGATTTGGCTGGGTAATTAGTGATGACAATAATATGCTTATTGACATCACCAATTTGCCATCAAATCTGGCGATTAATGTTATTTATTTGAGCAGAGATGATTATCAAGTTTTATCAGGGCTCCCAATTAGTGTTATAACCCGATTTTTATAACTGTGCGCTTGGAGCTGTCAAAGTCGTGGGTTGCTAGTATTGAATTCACCTGCCCGGTTACCTCCTCAGTACCCCGACGCCTCTTAATACGGTCTACACAACTCGTGTCGTCTCCACAATTCTGTCATATTATTCGTAAAGTTGTTATTTAAGCCACATACTTATTTTGACGTCGCACAGTTATAAAAATCGGATTAAAATACAGTCATTTAATAAACCGACGCTTTTTTTTCATGGAGGTAGACAGAAACTAAGGGAAAATACATATCTACCAACTCCGGCAACCAACCTCCTCCTCAACTTCAGTTTGAAGTTTAATACAAATCAACCATTCCTATTCTCGACTATGTTATACGATGTTATCTTGTTTATTACACCCAGATATTACATATTTATTGCTATAAATAAGTAGCGGTGACATCTCAGTCACCACACGATTTCCAATACATGTCGTATGGTAATCAGAACGGCGTTGGAATATCTTATTGGTCATGTTTCATTGGCTACTCCAGTTTTGTTAAACACTTGAGATATGTCGTACATCGCTGCTTTATTATACCCTACTACTGCGTGTTTGAATGTTTGTTACTTAATCACGCTGTTGTTGTTTTCCCAAATATTAAATACTGGAAAAGAAGTTCTTGGTAGAAAAACAAAAGGTATATTCAGTCAATCAAAAATACGTAGACAATAATATCAAAAAGTAAATTATTATAAAAGAGGCTTGCACACACGCTTTAACGGGCTGAGGAGATTTCGTTTAGAATGGTTGGATATCTTTAACCGGATCTTTATTTTATCTGCACACTACCAAAATACATTTTCAGTTACCTATATGTTTTGTTTTTTTTTATAATTTGCTTTATTTCAAGCTTTTTAATTTTGGTATTTATTAAAGTATTTCGTTCATAGAAGGATCTCGTGGCTACGTAATAACAGCCGCACGGGTCGATCCTTCAGATTAAGCTACGCTTGCCGGGGTTAGTCCGTGGATGGGTGGCCATCTTTACATATCGAATTCCTCCGTGCCTCGAAAAGCACGTTAAGCATTTGGCTGTCCCGTTTGTCATTCGTGCATATTTGACAGTCGTTACGGGTCGTCAGAAGCCCGAAAGTCTGACAACCAGTCTTACCAAGGGGTATCGAATTACCCAGTACTGGGTTGTGGAGGTCAGATAGGCAGTCGCTCCATGTAAAATACTGGTATTCAGCTACATCCGGTTGAACTGGGAAGCTGACTCCGACATAGTTGGGAAGAGACTAGGCAGATTGATTAAGGTACTTCGTGGTATTTATCATATTCCTAGACCCAATGATTATTCTTCTAAAAACCAGTCAGTAGCTGTAGACGTTTTAAGCCTGGGTCAAATTCCCTCTAAAACATTCTTTTTATTCCTCATTTTCCTTTTCAGCTTCACCTAAAAAACAGACGCAATGTACAAAAAACAAAAGTTTAACACAAATAC
The DNA here is from genome assembly GCA_914767815.1 of Eupsilia transversa. Lineage (NCBI taxonomy): Eukaryota > Metazoa > Arthropoda > Insecta > Lepidoptera > Noctuidae > Eupsilia > Eupsilia transversa. The sequence goes on from OU611871.1 coordinate 13,796,076, forward strand.
ATAAGTTACTAGATGTTCTGCGTTTTACGCACCCAAAACACGTCTTGCAAGGGTGGGCAGATGACAAAATGTCGTATAAAATACAAGGCACGGATACGTTTTGCATGTTTCATAAACCATCAGAAATATGTGTTTAGTGTTTCTACGGTTTTGCCTTTAGAATTTCTTATTGTCGCTGTTTTGACACTATGAGTGCAGAGTATACCTATTTTCGGAGTGTATTTGTAGAGGCTTCATAAGGGAGTTCGAATTATGTGATGAATTTTAAGTTTTTTAGAGTATTTTTCATTACCAGACCGTAGCTGTTGGCTAATGGGTTTGGTACAGACTACCAAATAAGTACAGTCAGGCTCAACAAAATATTATTATATACAACGACCAGAATTCTTTTAATTGTCTACAATTTTTGTTCCATAATATTGTATCCATGTGTAGCCACAAAACGTTAAACACGTTGGATACTTAATTGTAGCTCCAATACAGTATAATGCAGCACAAATTTTAGGATGTCAAATCTTTCTTCTTCGTGTGGTTAGTAACTAACTTCAACTAACTTGATGTCAGAGTTTTTATGTCACCCACGGACTTCTGACTTGGCTGGCATGCCGGTTTCCTCACGATGCTTTCCTTCACCGTTTTTGAAGCACGTGATAATGTCAAATGAATTATTATCGATGGGCTGAATGTACCTTAAGCCAAAATAATAAGCCACTTTTTGTCTAGTTGGATGGGCTAATCTTTCTGACTTTCAGAGACGTATTTAGGTGTCCTCTAACCCGTATAGTATAGTTTTTTTCAGCTCTGTACTCATTATTTAAATACCTTAGCCTAATTCCTATTCTAACATTACTAGATTCATACATCGCGAGATTCTGATTTTGTATACCTAGCGTTTTATACCACGTCACGTAAGATTAAATATACCACAACATATATCCTTAGTATAGACATATATAGTTACATTTTACGTAACCACAATATACATGAAGTCGTTAACAAACTCTCCTCTTAAAACAGAAACAAAGCAACATTAAAATTAACCCTTTCTGCACGAGATAGGTTCATAATAAATTCATTGCGAATGACCGACACAGCGAAATTACATATAACAAACCCGCAAAATTAACAATGAAAATAATGTTACATCTATTAATCCCCCAAACACCCTATTAACAAGGGCGGGATTCGTATTAAAATGATAAATGGTTCTAATCATCATTTCTTTCTGACCAGTCTTTCTAGACTCCCCACCCTTCCCTTACCGCACCAATTATTCCTACCTTCAGAAGTAGGAGCTTAGTCTTTGAGGTGTCAAACTAAAGTGGTCGGTCTTCCCTAAGTTTGGCACTCAGTGAGTTAACTTTTACAAATTGCCACGGCAATAGAGTGTGTTAGGCAGCTGAGAAAAGAGATAGATTGTTATACTGATCTGTTTCCTCTTAAAATATTATGTTCATTTAAAGTTGGAGTTGAGATGGATGGTGGACGGCGCTAAGTGAGAGGTAATTGAATGACGTCACACAAATTGAGCGGGAGAGGTGTTTTCTTTTGTTTGAGGAGTGCTGTGGAGTGTTTATGCTGTTTTGTGTGAAGTTTTTATAGGTCCAAACTTTCCTATAATGAAGTCGACATTATTGGAGCAGACTTGCATCGGATTTATACCTACTTTAAATAAATTAAAATAGGTACTTCGAATCTTTCAACGCTGGAAATAGTATCGGTCCATTCTAAATCCTTAAATATTAAGCCATACTTAATGAAAAAGTATCTATAACGAAGTTAAGTTTACATTAATACGCAAAATTAGCATAAATAAATAAAATAAATAACATAATTTCCTATTTAATGAAAACTCACGTTCAGTCATAGACACATAGCGCTACGCTGAAAATAAAAAGGCTGCGTGCCAAAAAGTGTAGAGCTACATAAAGATTCAGGTAAGTACTATATTTTTACCAGCAAGTTTATTTAGATACTGCCTTAGTGTAAGTTTGCAAGTGAGTAAACGTAACTATTTTTATTCTCACACTTACATTCTTAGCATTATGATCTATCATTCAAATCTTAACGCAAACGCGATGGTTACGTTTACTCCCATGCAACACTAAGGCCTCAGGAAATCTTCATCATCACAACAAACCTAGAGGTAAAGCAGCATCCCTGGCGGTTTGATATTATTAAAATTAAAATTAGATTAAGCTTTTTCGTTTAGGACCCGTTGTTTTTGCGGTAATTATAAGGGGTTGAATATCTGGTGATTACCATGCCACCTAATTCGATAGCTTATGAAATATTAACGAATGTTTCTCGGCTAAACTTGGTTTTGTTACGTTTTTGATTGCAGTTCACTCGCCTTCATAATTGCCTTTGGGATAGGGTTGCGGAGTCATGCCTATAGGATGTTTCAATTCTGTGGGCTGGAAATCCGTAGCGGTCTTATGAAAAAATAATGTTTCTCTTTTGACACGGTTTAAATCATCGAGCCATTTTTATAATAAGAACATTTATCAATGATCGACATATAGTTCTTTAAACACAGTACAAACCTGACAATTAGTCCAGTCACTATAGTTGTTTGTTTTGTAAACTTTACATTATTTTTAATCAAGTTCGAAATACAAAAACTGGCTTAATGTTCTAAGCTCGGACTAAAGATCTCGTTTTGTAATAAGACGGACTATTAAATTGCAGCAAAAAAATATTTTTAGAAATAGCTCGATACTCATAATTATTAGTCATTTCAGTAGTCTCAAAAAAAAAAGTGAATTCTGGAAATTAAGTTGAATAATAGTACCTACACCTACTTACTTATGTAGTCTGGGTTGTTTTATATTAACTGGGTACCCATTACCTGCTATATTAATCTGGTGTATACACACTCGTCTATAATATAGTATAGGTATTGGTATGATAGAATTTGCCGGATTGTGTAACGAAAACTTTTCTGGAGGTATCAAAACTGGCTGCTATTGTGTTCATCCTTAATATAAGTTTCGACTAACTGGTATTAACTTAAATAATTATCTTCTGAAGCGTTATAGAACAACAGTGACTATTATTTTTATTATGGCCTTAATTTATCAAATCCACAACAGCCATCCATTCCACAATTTACTGCAAAATAACTTTAGAATGTAGTTTTTTTTTAAAAGTCTTTTAACATAAATAATTTAAGGCTAAATCCTGACAACTTGCAATAAAATTGAGCAGGTTATAACTTGATTATTTCGACATCATCGTCATGACATTTCAACTAAACCCCGAACAAAGGGCCCACAGACCGCACCACCCTGTACCCGCGTGTTATTGTTATTGTGATTAAGGGCACAAGTACGTTACAGCAGTCGCTTCGTGACAGTTACCCTCAAACGTGCATTAATATTACAATGGCAGCCACGTACCGTGAAGGTGGTAACTTGCTCGTAGTTACGTTGGGAAGGCCGCCTCGGGAGCCGTTAGCTAACTTTCTTGGACGGTACAGGTGAGATGGAAGTGTTAAGAATTGTCTCTGCCACTGTGTGGCCAGTGCTGACCAAGATTATGTCTGGACTTTAAAAGAGACTGTGACCTCTGAGTTTATTTCGGCCTTTCTTCTCAGAGTAGTCAGATAGGAAACGCCGACCTCATCTAGCCTAGCACTAATATTTTTTTATTATGACGTGTAAAAGTGATTCCGATATCCTATTTACAGATTATACAATTTCATTTCATTTCATTTCTCTGATAGTGTCGCCAAAATATTAAGTATTTAAAAAAAAAAACGGTGGCTCCCGACACCGGCGGAACATAAATGATTTTTTAAAATATTTTTTTAAGAAATATTTAAAAATGTATTAAATATGTATGAAAAATAAATAAACGAAATAATAATACCAGCCTATTATTGTCCCACTACAAAGGCCTCTTCTCATACAGAGAAGGCACGGACATTGATCACCGCGCTTGCTCAAAACGGGTTGGCGATTTCAGACTTTATATGGTCCATTACCTCACGCTGTTTTCCTTCACCGATGCCAGTAATGTCTAAGATAAACTTAGAAAGTACATGAACTGAAAAAGGTACTTACCCGGATATCAACCCAAGACCTCATGCATGAGGGGCGAGTTCTTAAAACCACTTTGTCATCAGGACTAACTTCTCAATCAACAATCTTGATACGCCTGGGGATAATACTTAACTTATTAACTTATTACAAGATTCCTTCCTAAAAAAAAACCGGTCAGCATGCTGGTTCCTGTAGTATAAAGTAGGTATATATAATGGGAACTTTATTAGACCCATTTGTATACTCACATTGATATTTAATTTCTGGAGATGAATAAAGATTTTTTATTATTATTATTTATTATTATTAAGAACTTGTGACTTTCACACCAATTACCAAGTAGGTACCCACTTAGTACTTATAATAATTTTCCTCCTTCCTCAGTACAGTTCGATTCAAACTAAATGGCGACTCGGAACATGAGTCGAGTGGCTGCGCAGAAACAATTTCATGTGTCAGCGGGGGTGAGGGGTGGGGTACTGCGCTGCGAATAGCTAACTTCCGAGCCGCCATTAAGTTTGAATCGAAATGTACCTACGATGGTATCCGTATGTGCCATCCACGAAGACGCGCCCCACTCTTCTTCATAATCGCTTACAGTACCAGCTGTAATCGCGTTTAGGAAAGAGAGTGAGGCGCATCTATAGTTCTATAAGTACTTTCTGTGGATTCATTAAGACTGAGTTTACTTTGCAAACACTGTAGGTATCCAAAGCGAAGACAAAGAACAAGTACCTAGGTACAAAGTAAACTCACATGCAGTAATTGTGAACGCTTAAAATTCCCATCCAATTATCGAAAGTTAATTCAAACAAACTCCAATCAAATTGACCACTGTCGCATACAAGTTAGAAACCGATTTGTAACAGAAGATAGGTACATTACAATTGAATTATAAAATTAAATTAGTGTGTACGACTGTGCGACCCCAGCAAGTACCATCTAATCGGCATCCTATGGTCTCTATAAAATCACATTAGGGCCGATGTGTTCGCCTCGGGGCTACTGAGGGCCGGCGCAGCAATAAATTGCGCTGGAAGAGACGTTAGATCGATGAATTTTGCTCGTGGTTCTAGCGGTTTTCTGTACCTACGGTAACTTATTTAAATTGTGTGCATTGAGGTGTTAGGCTGGACTTAATTTTTTATTTGATTTTAAGTTATAAAATTACTTTCAGTTAAACGAAATCATCTCTGCTTAGTGACAAGATACTATAAAATCGTTATAACTAAGTAATATGGATACTACACTAATACATCTTTTTTAACTAACAAAATATAAGAAAAAGTCTTTATTCAGCCTAAAAGCTTCGCCCACTTCTAACCTGTAACAATTCAGATCGCACGTCATTACAAAGGATCCTCTTGACGCTTCCAGTAATTTTATATCCCTCTAATCCATCTTCTGCTCACGTTTTTGCAGATTAAAAAAGTAATTAATTTTTTATAGCTTGCTCTATTGGCTTGTGCAAATGCTGTTATTTTTAGGTCGCAAATACCTCGGGAGACCGGGCCAGGATTATGGGGTTTACCCAGACCCGTGCCATGATTAGTTTACTTTAAATTTTGGATTGGCGAATGTTATGATAGATTATTGTGCTTTACGGCGATCTTCTTCTCCTTTCCGAATCGATGGTACTTTAGTATTTTTATACAATGTTATTAATATATTAGGCCACTTTAATTACGGCATCAGTGGTGAAATTTATGTTCCTAGATCAGGAGTCACCAAATGGCGAACCGTGGTCCGCACGAATTAGGTCGGCGCGCCGACCTATTTTGTGCGGATCAAAAAAACATACATACGCTACGAACATAATATTTACTCCTCCTTTTTGGAAGTCGGTAAAAAAAAATTTTTAACGATTAAAAAGCCATTCCGATTCTTTGTCAGATTAACTATTATTCAACATGCAAGTAGTAGGTACCTAACTTTAATTCTTAGTCCAATTATTAGATTTTTTGTAAATATGTAGATCATTGCTTCATATTTTGCAATAAAATAAATAATTAAATTATCGATTCTCTTTCTTGTCTATACATGCAGTCCGGCTGTCACTGCGCTTTAGCTATTGTCGACCTGTTTAGTAAATACTTACGAATTTTTGAGTAGGTACCTACTTAATTTAATTTAGCCTGCGTTGCCTGCTTAATTTAAATTAAATGTCATAAGAATTATTATTTTTATAAACGGACCCCGATTGAAACTAATTGTTGATCCATGCTCTAGATCTTGGGAACGCTGTGGCTTGAGTTCTTACATTTTCCACAAAGTAGGAGGTACAGCACCCCAATTCAACGTAACACACTTTCAATCACATCAATTCGAGTCTTGAAAGATATTACTAATTCAGTGCATCATAGGTTCGAAAAAATCGTCTGGTCAACAACGCAATGAACTGTAAAAATGAAACCTATTGCCTATTGCGATAAGATGCTATATATAACTACCTACTTTTTTTTCCCCTCCCCTCCTATTTTTTTTATACGTGTACATACTATTATTATTATTAGCACATTATGTAAATAAAGCATAAATCGTTTATACTAAGTACCTATACCTACTTGAATAAGTTTATTATTGTGGTGGTACAGGTAGGTTTGTGCCTAGCACGCGTGGCGCATTCGGTGCGGTGGCGTTGGTATTATAATGTAGGTATAGGTGAAATGGAAGTTGGGTTGAAAAACTAAAATTTATCAAAAGGTACGTCTACCTAATATTTTGGTTTAAAATAATGTCCATGGAGTTTCTTGCCCATTCTTCTCCATAGGAACCTATATGCTTTAGAATGGGTAACTAGCTTCACTTTCTAACTCTAATCTGACTGACTCCTTGGTAAATGATAATTTATTTACAGACGATTCTATTGCAAAAGTTGTACAGCATCCTGACAACTAAGACTAGTAGCGCCATCTCATGCTACAACCACGCAGTATTCAGGGAAAGAATGGCAGGGCTCGCGACATCTAAGGACAAAAGAGATACCTAACCTCAGTACCTAACGCAATTCGACATGTAACTTGAAGCGCCATCTGTTTATCTTTAAACGTACCATTTACGAACGTGAAAAATATGACAAAGTAAAATACAAAGTCAGATTTTACTAAATCAATAGTAATAAAAAAAGAACGAAGATGTTTTATTCCCCTAGTAAAAAAAACAGGTTTTTCAAATTATTTTCAAACATTTCTAATTCTTCAAATACTAGACTGTTTTTCGTAGCTGGTAACTTCATTCACTTATAATTTTCAATTTTTCAACAAAATACCAATGGCCGCTGCTAGTCCTGTTGTGGTGACAAATTGACTTATTTTACAATTATTATTTGATATAAAATCGTCGTTATTTATAGTTTTGGGCACAAATTTTGTTTGCCAAGTTATTCACAATGTATTTCAAGTTAATCGTGCTTGTTTTCGCTGCGACTTGTGCCGTTTTTGTGTCTGTAAGTATGGAAAATATATTTTTTCAGTCGTATGTTCTATTTATGCTGTCTGTTCTTTTGAGCTTTTTTATATTATCAATATGTGAATCATTCGGGCTTGTGATGTTATAATACTCCAGGTTGCATTAGTGTAGTGTTTCTGCGCAACTTTCAATGGGTTGTCTCCTCCGTTTCCTTCCACGAATGTCTTTATATTTGATAAAATGCTTTTTGACAACGACCGTTAATATGTCCTTCTTTCATTTATCTGAAGTGGGTAAATCTTACCACTTCAGTTGCACTTACACAATTAATTATTTGCATTAGAAATGATTCTGAAAAATAGTTTCACATCACAATTAAATTCCCCCAGCTGCTGACGTTTAAGTTTAAACAGAAGTGAAGTGTCATCTGCAAACAACACTCATGATTATCCAGAAAGAATTCAACTGTACGTTGAGAAGGAGGGTGACACAACCTGTTTTGTTTGTCCCACCATTATAATACATGTTATGATCTGCTTAAAGTTTTCGGAAAGGTCAAAGGATGATAGAAAATCACAGATATCTGCATAATATTAAACTTGAGGACTAAATAACTGTTACATAAAATAAAAAATACTGACCATTCTCCAGATTTTGATGGTCTATCATAATACCGATGTGATATTGGCCAAATTGTGGTGTCTCTTCCTCAAAGCCATGAAGAGTTGCAAGTCTAAACATGTTTTTTCATGGTTCCGTTAATTGGACACAATCTAAATCCTGATACTATTTTCCAACAGGAAATCTCAATCACACTGCATTTTTAAATCTGAGCAATAATATTTACGGAAAGAAAAATTTCTGATTACAGTTTTTCTTTGTTGTGCTAATATATGTATGTCATTCTTTGGGACTTTTGTATCTTTTTGTTTAACAACATTACATAGCATGACACCTGTAATCCCTGAAGGATTAGGCAAAATTGGGTGTACTAAAGGTGGGTACCCATATAATACGCCCACATTTCGCCAGTTCTGCATAAGCCTCATGAAATAGGGGGAAAGCCACTGGGCACAAATCCAGACACCGGGCTCAATTACTGCTTCTGAGCAATCCATCCAATCCATCAGCAGGAAAAACCCAATAACATACAACAACTATAGTCCAGACTTCAAACAGATAGTTTAAAGTAAAAAATTTCACATTCATATTAATTGCTTACTTACTATAAGTACTTTCTTAAAACTATTCTGGTTTCTTTTAGTTTTATTTGTTAAATGATATTTTAAATCTTGGTTGCTAATTATAGTCTTCCAAACTGACTGGAACAATCATATTGTATTTAAAAATGGACCCCTAATGAAACTAATTAGTGATCCCTGCACTAGACCAACAAGGCAGTAGTTTATTACAATTATTATAATAATGTTATAGTAGGCAAGGCCTATTTATTGCTATTTACTAGATACAAATCACTTAACAAACAAAACCTAACATTGACCCAATAATGGCATTGCAGGGACATTCCTATGAAGATAACCGTTGCAAATGTGTCTGCCCAAGCCCAGCTGCTGTGCTGAACAACACTGCGGGTGCTGACAGAAGCCCTTTCATGAAGTCTGCCAATGTACCACCAAACAAATGGTAAGGAAATAATTTAATTATCAAGCGCTTATTTTTCAATCCTCAAATTTTTTTATTGAGAATATAATCAATACTGTGCTTGCGTAAATATTCATCCCCAACTACGGAACCCTTCACTGAGCGTGGTGCAACACGTATTTAGCCGGTTTTAATTGATAATTTTTATTATTTATGATAAAATGAGATAACCGCATAATGCCTATATGTCAATGCTCTCCGCTGCGCTTATATTAGACTCACCTCAATGGTTTAATGGCTGAGAAGATGTCTCAATCAGCGATGCACTGCCTAAGCCATTGTAGCTACACTATTCAATTTTTCTGTTGCAATTGTGTTCTCTATTGCTGCATTCTGTTGGGTGTTTGATATGCTGGTGGACTATTGCATTGCTTCCTGCAAATGTTATAAAAGAACTTTAATTGAAAGCCATAACTGTTACACTAAGGCCGAGGTGTATGAACGTTACGTTACGAACGTGTTTTTAATTTGACATAGGAAAAACGCTTAGCCAAAGTCCGTGCTAATTAACGTTTATAGATCTCGACCTTAGATTTTATGTTGCGTTTACCTAAAAAATAGTTAACCGCATTTGATTAAGAGGCCACGTAATTTTTTAGAGAATTATTGGTATTAACCCTGAGTTAGCTGTTAACTCCTAGTTACCATGAACGGGGAAATGAGCCTTAGTGACTAGAATAAATTAGCATCATGATGTGTCGTAAAAGGCGATAAAGCAACAGTAGCATCATTGAATGTAACAACAGACTTCATATTCTTAATTGCTTTGGTTACACATTGTGCAACAATAGCCATCCGATATGAACACTAACAACCCAAACCATTAACCAACCGATATCACTAATGACTTGTTAAAAAGGCTTATGTTCAGCAGTGGATACTCTGATTTATATTTATTAGCTGTGCGACACAAGTCATGGTCTTTGGCTATTTGATCGGATGTGCATGGGCCTTATTATGAAGTCTTAAGGGGGTGCATCCTAAAAGTTGGCAACGTCGTAAATAGCTGTCAAATATTTACCTGTTTCGATTAATTTGGAAATAATACTGTATGGAAATAAGAAATGTGGCTAACCAATTGACTAGAATATTAATAATGAATTGCAATTATAACATTGAATTTGATGTTGTACCCGTTTTAGGTGAAAAAAAGGCATTTGGAAAGTTACCAAATACTTTTTTTACATCTAAAACTAACTATTCGGTGTTACGATATTAATTATTGCATTTCATAATCAATATTCTAGTCAATTGGTTAGCCACATTTCTTATTTCCATACAGAAATATTATCAAATTAATCAAAACAGCGAAATATTTGACATCTATTTGCGACGTTGCCAACTTTCAGGATAAACCCTCTTAATGGCATCATTATTCCACTGCGAAAAAATGATGGTGCTATCGGCCTTGTATAGCTCCGGCTCTCTATCACACTGGAAAAAGGGTGACATTAATACGTCATAATACGGCCTCTGGTTTGTGACGACTGGCTGCAGATGAACGAGAAAATAGTCGAGGAACGAGTCTGCAATTTGCGATTAGAGGGGCATATGTCCACCAGGTGGACTGTTGTAGGCTGATGATAAGATTCTATTGAACTAGATGAAAATGCTTATTATTTTATCGCTACATGCGCGATGATTAATACAAATCAACATACATTGAGTATTCCAACATAGTGACACTTTAGTAATATAGTTTCGAATTTACTGCAGCATAAAGCCGGATGTCCACAGCGTGTATCCGAGCTAATTCCACAGAACTAATGTAATTTTAACTGGGCACTTTAAATGTGTTGGTTTTGTTTGTGGATGTTTTAGCAATGCGATTTTGTTTCAGCTTTGCTTGAGCTTCAGCAATTTCTATGACCTTTTAACAGCGATTGATGCAGTAAAATATTACCTTTTATTTATTACTATCTGACCCAACAGACGATGTCCTGTCCAAATTTCAATAGTTCATAAAAAAATCATGGACAAAAGGACGTTCAGTTCTTTCCGAATTCACCAGTTACTTTTAAAAAATTTCATTCCATTAAAACCGCATTCGGATAGTCGGAATCTTACACATGTCAGGCTCGTTATACACAACACGTCTTCTTTTCGGTACGGCGTATAAACCGCGCCGTACAAAAATCGTGTCTGACAACCAGATTTCTATAGTAATCTATATATCACTGACGACCGTGCCTAAACACGGCGTATAAACCAGGCCATAGAAGAAACGTGTCGGTCAACAAAATTCCATAGTGATCTATACAACACTGACGACCATGCCTACACGGCGAATAAGCCATAGTTTTTCACGGCAAGTAAAACGTGTGTACACAAGGTCTAAAGATAAAAAGTATAATTTTTCCTCTGTTTACAACCTATTTGCCCGTCGGTGCAAAACCTAATACATATTATAGAAAGGCTTTTGTATCATGATTCTTATGAACAGCGACTGTTATTATAAAAGCGACGGTTTTTTCTGATATTTACCACAAAATCCACATGTTGCCAGGGCGTGTACCAGGGATTTCAGCTTGCACGTTTATGTTTCTTTATATTGTACTTTGAATGTAACATCTATTATACAATGTAACAGCGAATCAATTTTCACGCCTTCCCCGTAAGACCTGGGCCATACATTTTTTGATATTCGGATAGCTCATGACCTAAAGAGGTGCCATGCCAAAAAAATCTTAAAAATACACGAAATTTCGCGGGTATTCTGGTAAAGTAACACGTGTATGTTTTCGACGTTCATATTGCTTGCGCATGTTAAAACACGAACTGATTTGTATTCTTTTTCTTTTCGGCCAGCAACTGTGAATCAGTGATCCTACCACGCGTGGCTGACCAGATCAAGGGTCGAGAGCAAGAGTTCTGTCCCCGATGCGAGTGCAAGTACGAGAACAGGAACACAACCATTATCAAGGTAAGTTGGCATCCTGCATTAAATTGAACTTAACGGTGATAATATCAGACACTTTCTTGTTATTATGTAACAAAAGTAAGTCACTTGATGACAATAATTGAACTTCTGATTCGAAAAACAATCGTCTTCGAAGACGGTTATCTAGCTGTTGCACCCCCGAAACCTTGAGTTAAATTCCCGGGAAGAGCATACTGGTTTTCTGTGCAGTAACAGGTGGTACTACGTAAAGGTTCAAACCCTTCTATTCCTGGGCGTAAAACATCACCCGTTATTTAACGTGGAAAATAGGTTGCCGCATGACAACAGTGCTGCAGTATACGGTGCTTGCTAGCTGTTGTAAAGGTACTTCAAAAGTTACAACTAATTGGGTCCCATTCAATGCGACATCACAGCAGAGCAAGACCAACGGGAGACGAATTTCACTACTTCCGAAAGGCCTAGCCCGCAAGGAAACGGGAGAGGGTCTGCCTTTGTCCAGCATTATAACATTATTCGGCATTATTTGTCTAACTTGAGACCGAAATAGTAAGGGACCGGCCGTTGTGGAAATATTTCGAGGTATCCTATGCCCAGCAGACGGCCTCTGTCGGGTGAAATGATGATCACCCTAGGGTGAATGTGCTACTTCATAACAAGAAATGTATCATCCCTGCCTAGCCTTTTCCCAAATATGTTGGAGTCTGCCCCCGTATGCAGCTGAAAACCAGTATTTTACATGGAGCGACTGCCTATTTGACCTCCACAAACCAGTAACTCTCAATACGACACCTCTTTGTACGATTCGTTGTCAGAATTTCGGACTTCTAACTACCCATAATGACTGTCAAAGATCTAAGAATGACAACCGGGACCTACGGCGTCGTGACTATGCTTATAGAGGTTAAATATTAAAAATGCTGTGACTCACAATTTCCAGGTTGTGGTTATCATCGTGATCTGGGTCATCATGTTGCTGGTGGTGTACATGGGCTTCCTCATCTGTCTGGACCCCCTCATCAACAAGCGCGCTAAGGCCTCGTACCAGGAGCACACCAATGAAGACGTAAGTTTACCTAGATCTATTTGAGTTTAAGCATGGCTATAGCGGTCATTGTTCTTTCCTTAATATCTCTTTATAGTACAGAGTCGCCTCGGCGCCCGCTGCTAGAGGCAGCATTGTCAACACATTCCATGCAAACTAAGCGTGTCACCGTTTACTCGCACTACGACACAAATGACGTATAGAATCTGACGGATTTGAATTGTAAAGATGACAGAAGTTTTGCGGTCAGCGCATTTTCGGCACCACGAATATTATTAGTACTGCCGCGGCGATTCCGTGCTCTGTGAATTCTAGGAATCCGTACAATAAATTATGTATCGTTTTTCACATTAGATGTCGATTCAGGAAAATAGTGAACATTTTTTTCCGTTTTGAAATGTCAGTAAATGCAGATGGGACCATGCATCTATTGGCATGCTAAAACGCAGATAGTAGAGTTATAATTATTTGATTGAGAACGTCTTATAGCAGGTAAATAACAGCCGAAATGTGAAGTTTCATGCGATTTCGTACCATTAGCGCAAATGGGACAAAATCACATGAAACTGCACTTTCACCAACAGCATACTGTCAGGTTTTATTTTGTGTCACTTGTTTGTAAAAATGAATTTTGGCAAGCTGATTCCTCTTGATTATTGAAGAGTAAACTGCATATTGGTTTCGTTCCAACGACTATGCTTTTTTAGTATGAGTGAGCAGATTCTGCAGCCAAGATCTTCGCACCAAGACACTTATCGGTTACTGGCATCATCTTGAATTCGATATACTTATGTTGAGATTGCATTGATATTTTTTTTACAAAGATCTGCAGCGTAAAAAAAAACTTGTGTAGGTATTAAAACTGTTTTAATAGATATAATATTAGAATATAGCAAAGCAACTTTAAACTATTAAAAAACTTGTGTACCTGTTGTGTAATATATTTTGTTCTCGCCAAATCGACACTGCCTACGTATAACTCGTCAGCCGATCTAACACAAAAATATCAGTATTTAAATTAACTAGTCGAACTTTTTTAAATACGTGGGTAAATCGAATTTGAACTTACACAATTTTATGATTAAGCTGGAATTTATGAGTTAACTCTCAAGTGTTCTGTAAAAAAACAATTTTGCACACAACATAATATTAAAATACGTAAGTCGTGTCGAAATGTTTTTAAATGTAAATGAGGCCGTTTCCTATCTTAGGCCTTGTTTATGGAGCCCCGGAGCTTAGCGCGGCGCGTGAAGCGAAGCGTTGAGCGGATCGCGGCGCGGACGCTCCGCCTGTGCCGCGTCCGTCGCGGAGCGGGCGTGGTCTCTTGCGTACTCCGCTACGGAGCGCGCAGCCGGAACCACAGCTGAGTCTGCCGGGTAATAATAATGTGGGCGTCGTTTTATTAAACATCACAAAAGTATATAATACACTACAATGGAAAATGTAATTTTCGATAAGAAAATACGGGTGCTACACACTACTATTTTGCCGCCCGGCTGTGGTCAAATCATGCCGTCTTGAACAAGTGTGTAGCCCGCCATACTTATTTAAAATGCGAATGGTTGTAAGAAAACGTGAACCGACATTGACAGTAGCAGATTCAGCTACTCAGCCGTGGTCTCTCTCAGTGTGGTCCGCTGCATAATAACCTACATTTATACGTAAAGGGATCAACTCAAACAAAATGTTTCTCGATAAGCGCTCAAATACATTGTCATGCTCCAGACTTACCCGGCTTACCCCGCGTTATTCACCGCGACTCCATAAAAGGGCCTTTAGAGTGGGAACTAATCGTTACAACAGAACATCCGGGTATACGTACAGTCACGACCATAAATACCTGACACTTAGGCAAGATTCAGAGGCCATTTTCTCGTAAAGTATTGATAGATATTTTATGGTGTTACGGACATAGTATTATCGAAATCATAATAAAATGAAATAGCACTCTTCTGAAAGGTACAATTAATATTACAAGACAAACACGCTTTAGAGTTCTGCGTAGCTATATGGTATCGGTCTTCAAAAAGAGACTGTCTGATGGGTGGCTGCAGAAACAACGCTCTACAAACACCGATTTTTGTTCTATTACCAGATGAGGCAACATTTCAAAAACGGTAAAATTTCCAGATTGCACTATCACTCGTATTTTCCTCTATTGTCAATATCTCTTTGAAAATCCGTGTTTATGGTCTGTTCCTAAAGTATCTGATTAAACTGTAAACAAATGGATCAGAAAACGTACCTGCGGATGCCAATTTTTTGTGCTACTTACAAATAGAAGGCTTTGATTTGCTTATTTGAATATTTAAACCCAAAAAACTCATTTAAAATCACCTTACAGATGTTTTTCATAAATTGAGAACTGAGGTTTCTTATATGGTTTTTCAATTACAATTTAATCATGTTATTCAAACAATAATTGTTGGAAAAAGTGATGAGATATGAGGTTGAAACCTTCTAAAGATAAATGTATAACTAATTCCTTTTAGTGAGTGATTGCGTAAGAAACTAACCTGACCAGTGGCCTAAGTCTACTATTTTATAAACGTTACAATGGTCTCTCAATGGTGGGTTTTTGACAGATTTGCCATACAAAAACTGTCAAAAACTTGGGTTTGTTTACACTTTCATCAGATACTTTTGGAGCAGACATTAAACATGAACTTTTTTAATTCCCAGGACGAGAGCACCCTCGGTGGGCCATCACAGCAAATGGGAGCGCGTGGTAACGTGCTAAACAGAGTGACACACCAACAGGACAAGTGGAAGCGTCAGGTTCGGGAGCAGCGCCGCAACATATACGATAGGCATACGATGCTGAACTAGGACCCGTTTCATACCTCATCAGTGGCGTAGCTAGACTAAGGTAAACGTTTACCGGGGCCCCGGTTTTTATGTAAATGGTTGTAGGATGTAGGTAGTGAAAATTTTACGTATCAAATTTTCGTCTATGGAGGAATTTTCTTCCATTCATATAAATAAGGATGGACGTAAAACATTCGTCATACAAGTACAACAATTTAAAAGTTACAGGACTGCTTACTAAAGCTCCTCGTTTTCTAAAATAACACAAAACATATTTTATAATATTATTAAAATTTTATGAACCAACGACTATCATACAAACTGATATAGTAAGAGCGATATATATAATAAAGTAAATATTTTTAGATTCAGCTTTCTAATCGACTTTCTGCATAATTTTTTTAATACAAATATCCAGGATGAAAAGTGATTATGTCCTTCTCCAGGGTTCAGGCTACATATCTGTCAAATTTCATACGGTCGATTATGTTTTAGGCGTGAAAAGATAACAGAGTTATTTTTCCCATTTATAATGGATTCATAATTGTCCCGTAGTTGTTGTTAGTCGACTACACAGCTATAATGAAAGAAAACGAATGTTATGCAGGAATGTAGAAGGTAAGTATTAGGCATTTTACATTATGTGCTAAAGTCGCTTACTTCAAATAAAATTATATAAACCTGGGCCCTTTACTACTACGTCGCGTTTCGATGAAGGTAAAGAAAAAGTACTTGTAAATTCGATGCTTCGAGGACAGATGTTAATACGCTAAATAATATAAAAAGCACGGAACAGAATGAAGCTTCAAAGTCACTATAAATTATACAAAAGTAAAAAATTAAACAAAAAAAAAATGCATGTACCTATTATTAAACTTATTATCTCGTATACATTTTGAAATCGTATACCATATTATTAAAATGAAACTTTTATAAAAATCATTTACAACCAAGACTTTTAAACTTGTTGCTAATCATAATCATATTCAGTATAGTTATTAATACTTATATTAAAATAAAAGTCATTTAACTCGATAGATATGTAGGTAGAGATAGATGTTTGTATATTGCATCCGTTTCATAGAACTATATAGACTTTAAACTGTTATATTGTTGTTGATATTATTCCGTAGTCGCGTCTGGCTTGCCAGAAAGGCTACACTTCTTAATTTAATCATAAACTATTTTTTCTCACTAATTCGTAATTTTGTAACCATTTGGTAATGTTCACGACTCGTTAACAAATTATTTCTGCCGGTGGTGCAGATTCTATTACTAAACTTTATTAAGGGCGTTGCTATCTTTTTCTGTCTGATACAAAAAGAAAGAGATGGAAGTGAATAAGAGTTCTCAAAGGACGTCATACAAGTTTCATATATTTGTGGTCCAAATGTGAAGGCAAATTGCGTTTGGACTCCTATTTTATACCAAAACGACACAACTCTACGACAAGTCAAAACGGGCCGACCAAAAACACGCTCAAGACGTTAACAAGTTTGACAGTTCTAAAACGTGGAGATGGCGTCGCGGTCCTGTTCTCGTGCTGACTATAAGTAAAAGATAGCAATATTCTAATTGAAGTTTAGTTGGTAAAACAAAATAATCGGCACCAGTGAGCTATTTAAGGTATGCTAATATGATCCCTGTCCCATAATTTCATCAATTTATTTTAACTCTTTGTTCTAATACATCATTCTTAGTTTTTGTTAACAATAGTTAAGATATAGACGTAAGGTTTGCCAGCATTTAGCTTAATTAAACCAGCTTTGGTTAGGTTACGTGCGGTAATAAATACTAACAAATGAAAGACAAGAACTCTACTTAGTGAAAGTTATATCGTACTAATTAATTATATTAAAAGTGTTATGTATGAATCTAAGATCTTAGGACTGCCTCAGATAGTTTGACACGACCTGATAATAATATTCTACAAAGTTAAGGACAAGGAATGTCATAAAAAAGTCTTCTGCAGAATTGAAACTCAACATACAGTTGTAAATCTTAGGCCGAGATCTATAAACGATACTAAGCTCGAACTTTGGCTAAGCGTTATTACTTTAAACGCCGCGCAACTATACCTGTGCAAGATAGAGACAGGAACATGTCTACGGCTTAGTGTATTTTTCTTTACTCGTCTGTTTTGATAAACAAGTGATACAATTGAGAAGTTGTCAAATGTACGATCTCTCTGAAAGCTGTCATCATTTTATTATGTACGCTGGTCGTCCACTGCTTTACAAACGCCTGGGACAAGTGTTATATGATCTGTTCTGACTCACTTCCATTGATGACTAATTGACTATACATTCAGCAAGTCGTCAGTCCACCTTGTGGGCAGCCTTTCAACGCCCCCTTTCCAATTATTAGACGCTATTCCAGCACCTTTGTGCCTGCTATTCTTAAGCCTAGATTTATAAATGTTACTTGGCTCATGCGTTGACTTAGACATGTTCCCGTCTCTCTTGACAGTTGTTTGACAGTGACAGGATTAGCGCTTAGCCTAAAGTACGTGCTAAGTAACATTTATAGATCTCCGCCTTATAGCTAGGCTTTGAATCTCCTACGGACTTCCTCATTGCTGTATTCACCGAGTGGAAAAATAAAACAAGTAAAAAAGAATGAAGATACTAATAGATATCGTAGACTGGGCTAGTAATCTGGCAGTACTACAACTTAATATATTCAAATTTTATGTACAATTTTGCCATGTTTAAATTCTATCGCGATATTAAGCACGATGTAGTAATAATTAAATTAAGCACCTCGCATATTATATATTTTTCTATTATATAAAACTCGAATCTGAATATAGATTTTTGATATATCGATTTATTATGCACCGAAATAGTAACCCGTATTGTGTCTTATCAGTGTATAGCGGAAAAGATGATTGCTGTAATGTGAATGAAAGGCAAGTTTGTAAGGTCGTATGTGTGGAGAACATCTTCCGCGACGAAGGGATTGATTAGGATTATGCAGACATTCGGTAAATGACATTAAAAAAAAACAATATCATTATGTCTTCGGACAAGTTTAGATTCTTAAATAATAAATCGCTTTGCATACCACAACGACAGTAGGCTAAGCATTTTATTGTTATCATCAACTACGAATAGCCGATCTGTCCTCGAAGCTAGATATAACTAGCTGTATATTTAGAATACAGTCATACACATTTCAATATTTTAAATCGTCGTAAAACAAAATGTTGCTTGTTGTCATGTGTCTGTTATTCACACGGACGATTGTTGACGCCCTGGAATGTCTTGTCAACCACGCAAAAGCAATTTGTTGAGAATGTGAACTAATTCACGAATACCTACCTAAGGCCCTTTGTACACGGCACGGTTTCTTTACGGTACAGCGTATAAACCGCGTCGTAGAAAAAACGTGTCTGTCAACAACCTACCATAATGCTCCATACAACACTGACGACCGTGCCTACACATGGCGAATAAGCTATCGTTTTTCACGGTAAGCAAAACCTATGTACTAAGGGCCTGAGGGGCTGCAAGACTTCCTACATCCCGGGGCTATCGACAGAGTCGAGTGAATTATAGAGCCAATATGAATCACTATTACACCGACACAATTGAGCCCTTGACGCGCTTAAAAAATAAGAAACTGCGTGTATAATCTTTATGTAACCGTTTTGTAGTTAAGACACAATATAATTCAGTATTCATTGATAAAGTAATGCTCTGTTCAAGGCATCATTTTAACACTCCATTTTATAATCATATTTTGAAATTTTATTGCATAGATTTTTAGAACTACAAGCACTTTAAATAATATTTGTATTGAAAAATTGCTTGCTGAGCCTATAAGGCAGCTTTTTGTAAAAAATAAGTTTCACAGTTTACGTCGTATTAGAATAAGAATAATGTATTGGTATATTGTTACAAAAAAGGCTTATTTCAATATTCATACTATGCTCTTGCACCTAGAATTAATAATTATTATAATTCGATTTGAAGTTTAAAATATAATTATAAAGTTTAATAAATACTTAGATATTTTTGACAAGGAAAATAGTAAGAACTTTTAAAGATTGCCAAGAAACAAGATGTAACTGATTAGGCTCACAAAGTAAATGTATATGGGTATAGCAAAAGACAAGATTATTGTATTCCTTGTATGCACGCTTTAGTGTAGAGATTTTAGATTTAAAAAAAAACGGTAACATAAAATATTGTAGGTATGTATTTATATCAAAGTTAGGCAGTAAGTACCTAGTTAATGTGTTAACTTAAGTCTTTATTATTAAAGTAAACGCAATGGAATTGGGTTTTTATAATATATATTGCGTGCGATATCAAAAGTACAGAGAATAACCAGTGTAGCCTAGCAACTAGCAACCACAACATAGATCATTATTTATTTCTAGAAGGGAAGACTCATAACGTAACGCTGGAAGTGCTTTCCTAACATTTATCAGCCGTTTCTCTACTTCAAATTAAACAGTATCGGTTCCTTAGGCAGAATGGCTTGCGCAGTGCCACGATCGCTAGTCTTTTCGCGCTCTTCATCACAGGGGCCTAAGCATACAGTCCTTTCAGTTTATTTTACGTCTGACACCTGCAACCTAGCAGCAGCCATATTCTAAAGAGAATAAAGTTCATTGTGATTTTGACATGATGCAAAATCAGATGTAAAATAACTGTTGTCGCAGAATGGATGGGTTAAGCAGCTTTGGTCTATTGGACTAACAAAGAACTACTATTTCACCCTCTTCGTATTGCTATTATCAATTAAAATAACCGTTAGAAAAAGAGAATGGACATGCATTCACAATCCTAGAAAACCTCGTGTTTGAAATTTGCTTAACCTTTACGTTCCGCTACTCGACTACGTCAATGAGGAAATGCACATCTTTTGTCTCCAAAAGCTTTCATTTGTAACAAAAGAATTTACGAAGAAGTATTTACCAAAACTAAAATTATAATAATTATGTTTGTATTGTTTATTCGGTTTCATCTTGTTGTTACAGTCCGTTAATTATAACTTGACCGGTGAAGTGATTGGTAGGACTGAATTTTGTAGTCATGTGATTGGTAGTACTGTTGTGTCAGTCGCCATTTTGAACTCTAATAGAGTCCGCGCCACCACTGAAACACACGCGTTTGTCGCGGCGTTAGTGTATATGTCATTGTATCACATTGCAAAAAATGTGAAACTACAAAAATGTAGTTCCACATTTTTCCGGAGGCCTTCATTCGTGGCGTGTACTCTATTATTACAAGAGGCCGTTCACTATAACTTGTTCCTTGAAGTCATGTTGGCACTATTGCTTGTCCAGCTTAGTTCCAATAATAATAGAGTTTAAAATGGTACTACTAATCGCGTCATTGGTTAAGTTATAATGAACACACGTTATGACTGCAAAATTCACACAAATCTGTTTGTGGATAGACACCCCCGTTGTATCCGCACTGCCCCCTTTCTCTCATTCAGCATTGTATACGCGGCGAGCATAGAGCTGAACGTTTGACTTAGTAACCAAGCTGAGTTGATAACACTTTCGCATACATCATCATCACCGTCATTCCAGCCCGGAATCACCCACTGCGGGGTATAGGTTTTGAATAAAATATTATTATATTATTATTTCGTTTATTTATTTTGTATACTTATTTTATACATTTTTAAATATTTCTTAAAAGTTATATAAAAAAAAACATTTAAAAATATAAAAAATAGTGTTCCGCCGGTGTCGGGAGCAGGGTCCAAGCTACCGGTGGTTAGGGCTGCAGAGACAGGAACCTCCTCACAATGCGAGCCGTATCGAGGAGAACTGCCTTCTGAATCAGGCCCTTGATCCAACCGCCTAACGAGAGCCTCAAAAGATGTTGGTCGAGGCTTTCAGCCATCAGGCCATTGGCCGTTACGACAATCGGCACAGTGATTTTATATTATTATTATTATTATAGGCCTCCCCTTTTTTTCTACCATACTTCCCGATTCCATGCGGCCTACGTCATCCTGATGTTGACGATATCGTCAAACCAATGCGCTTTTCGACGGCGCTTGTTTTTTTGGCCTAACCTTAGTCACCATTCGGTCAAAGCGAAGCTTACGAAGTATGCTTGCTTACCAACAAAAAGTGTTGTCTCTCACCTCGTTCTTAGGCAGCGGTTTCTTCAACGATTTCACCTCTTGTCGAAGTGGTTTCCTGATCACTGATTAGTCCATAGTCAGACGTTCATTTTATTATTGTCTTATGTCTACGGAATAAGCTATAAAGGTGATTTAATTTGTAGTTCTTGGCTTTCCGAGCTTGGTTGTCGAGTTGTATTTAAGGTCATATATTCATTATTATCTTTTTTTTTTTTTGTATAGTTATCTTCAAAATATGTTTTCAATATAAATAATTGTGTAACTAGGTATTGAAGTTCGTATAGAAAAGTCATCATGTAAGATTATACTCGTAGAATACACGACGGAAGAGGTTATAGGTCAAATATAGTTTAAGACATTTGTGTACATACATAACATGTATATAATAATATTTATAAATTATAATTCAAAATTTAATGTTTAAAGTAACAGTAGCGCAGGGAGATGGTAAGATAGATTAATTAAGATCATTAGTATAGCATAGACTCAATACAGGGTCAAATTAAATTAGCTAGCGAAACTGCAGACTTGACGGGTATCGATTTATAAAAACGATAAAATAAAAAAGATTCAGTCTTTGTTTGGGGTCTACTACTGCTGGTATTATTGTTACTTGATGTATGAGTTGAGAAAATCCGGTTTTCTTTTGTTTAATCGTGTTTAGGTATCGATACCAATCACGTCTGTGAAGTTTACACAAAAATAAAACAGATTTTTTTTAACTGATATTTGCAGTAACTGCGGTCGATGACCCCACAAAAAATACCATCAAATCAATTTCTTTTTTGATTTATCATGTTTTAAATATCGACACCATCATGTCTGCGAAGTTTCGCTGCCTAATTTAATTTTGACCCTGTTTAGTAATATTATACATAGCACTGTACTGCACCATATTCATAGATTTATAGTCACCACTTCATACACTATTTACTATGTTTATAGATGTTTAAGTCACATTTTTCAATGTTTACTATAAAGGATTAGAATATTGACTATATAATTATATTTCTATACAGTTTGAGTTTTATAACGGGGATCATTGGCAATTACGCCAGCATTGGAGGTTAATATAAAATATACCTAAGATTAGAAATCCACCTAAAGGTTTTCTAAAGTATCAACTCTTCCCATCTGTAACGGTTTGCGTACCTACCTGATCCTCGACTACAATCTCGTCCTGTATAGTATTATTATAACATAATCATAAAGCGTGTAGTTTATTCTTAGAAAAATTAGGCATCTATTCCATTTTAAGTGTTTGTTTCATTGTATTTATTTCAAACTGCTTTATACATTATTACATGTGATTATTTATAATATCTTAACTCTCTCCGTTTATACAATTATTATATTGCTTAAGATATGTTTTTCACTATGTAATTTCTAGACAGTCTTATAACAAAAATGTATTTCTAATCCAATATATCGAGAGGCTATTAATCTGGCTACCCTTCCATATAAGACAATTGTGTTTATCGTATATACTATTGTACAGATTAGACGAGGTCCGTAATGGAACATGGGTATTGACCACTAAATAATAACTAATATAATCATGGTATACAATCACGGTGTACCGCCAAGTGTAAATCGGTTTATAAGTGCATATTTTTTTAGCGTTTAGCTTAAGTTGATCAGCATCACCGACAGGCCTTAGATGTAGAACTTGTATTCAAGCCTTAAATAATATTTTCTTTATTCGATTTAAACCAATTTGACAGATCATGATTCTCGTTGTTTGAATACACTTATAGACCTGGCACTGAACAACGAACAATTTATATAAAGTGTTTATTGTATCAGATTTATATCTAAACAGATGTCTATATTATATGCAAATGAAGCTATTATAAGAAGTATTGATATTAATAGAGCTCCAGAAGGTAGATGTTCAATTTTACGAAAATCTATACAACGATAATCACTTAGACTAATTTGTTGTTAGATAATGCGCCTGAAACTAAAAGTATAAAATGCAAGAGCTCAATGTTCAGTCAAAATGGTCTAAATTCGTGTAAAAGTTTCGTATATTACAGATATTATAATAACATAGCTATATAATATATCAGAGAAATTGTGCAGCATTCAATAGTACTAAATGTATTGGCCCTGCAGCTACTATAGGTTACGTTAGAAGGATTATGTAAATATTTGATTATTCAATGTGTTAGCATCTCATAATTATTAAAAATAAATGTGATTCCAAAATATGTTTGATCTTTTGACTGCCCCAGCGCAAAATTCATTAGTTATCATTAATAAATAAACGCATCACCAACTTCCCACTTGTGGACAGCTGTTATCAATCAACTCGAACACCATTGGTGGATGAAGTCCACTTGCACCACATAACTAAATACGTTTAGCGCTAAATCAATTTAAAACATCGTTCTGGTTCTGTCAATAGTTTGAAGATTATAGACAGAATGCTGCTACTACGAATTTATAATGGAATAAACCCTGTAACACGTTACTGCCTGACTTGGGGATCTCTAGTCTCTTCTGAAGGCACCTACAGCCTCATTTCGCCAGTTGGTTTTGTCATAATAAAACCTGTCATCCTTTTCTGGTTTTAGTAGGTGTTCAATGAGTTCTTACTTACCATGCTATGCTACACAATTCCACTTAACCATGCGAATCGTGCATCAGCACCGGCAATACCATACCGCAGTTTTCAGTCTAAAACTTTGTATCCTTATAATATATTATGAATAGTTTCGGCTCAAAATTGTGTTTTAGTGAAATCTGAGATAGCTGTAGTATCTTCATCATATTATATAGACCGTCGCATCTTATAATGTTGTTGCAGTTATAACATAAAATTACATTTCTTACCAATTTCCTTCTTACAACTCGTCATGCTGTGTCCTCTGGCAGAATTTGTGCTGTTAGACCACTTCACCCGTAATTATGTGGTTCTGCAGAAAGTATGTTGAAAGTCACCGATTCCGCTATTTCAGTTGCTGTTGGGTTTTTTAAATATTTTTAGTCAGTCAGGTCAGGTTAACAGTTCAAGAATATTTGTATTTAATCGATGCTTCTGTAGCACGTTTTTGATTTGTATAAGTACCTCTAAAAGCTGCAAGGAAATCGTAAAGCGGCCTCGGCGGGTCATTACAGGTGTAGGAGGCCCTTAGATCAGAGGAATAAGGCAGTTAGGGAGCACGAGGTGCATTCATTTGGTGGGTCTTGTTTTTATATTCAGTTTACACACAGCGGTACTTTGTGTTCCGTTGGTTTTATAAGTACAGTCAGTGTTACGTACGTCTTTCTATAATGTGATGATACGCTTCGTCAAATGATGCTGTGTTCATTAACGGTTTAGGTTTGGGTTCACGACGCAATAACTCCAGTAGCTCGCATGCAACGGAGGCGACACCCATGGCGAGCCCGATGCAATCTCATGGTTGCCATGACCATCACCACCAGCATTAAAAGTGAGACGTACAGTACTGTTGGTTCTGACAATTATTAACGCTGACAGTAGTTCTTTAGTTCATAGTGGACATTTCAGCTGCCAGGTTTAGAAGTAGGCATTTCATCTGCTAGTTCTTTAGTTCATAAATAACTTTTCAGCTGCTAGTTCTTTAGTTCATATGTACTGGATATTTCAGCTGTTAGCTCGAACAACTGACAGCAAAAATTTCCACTTTAAGCTGAACATTTTAGCTGTCAGTCCTTTAGTTCAATCTGGGAACTTCAGCTGCCAGTTCTTGAGTTCAAGGTGGACTTTTAAACTGCCAGTTTTTAGGTTAAAGTGGCCATTTCAGCTGTTTGATTTTCAGTTCAAAGTGTAAATTGCAGCAATCTCGCTTTTAGTTTAAAATTGACATTTCAGCTACCAGTTCTTTAGTTCATAGTGGACATTTGTTTAGGGTTTGTACCCATGGCTGGAATATCAGAAAAGGGCTGGGCAAATCACGTCACGAGAACCACGAATGACTGGTCAAGAAACGCCCTCAAAAACATGATCTTTTGACCGATATACGTTAAAAATAAGTCCAGACAAACAGAAAGAAGACCTTTAATCAGAAATAGGTGAACCCTAACTATTTTTTCACAAATACCTTCTTGATAAGCTTAATTATATTGGTTGAGTCAGTTCTACTAAATTTCCAATAGGGTAATCCCATTATTTTTGAAGTAGTCGTAGTAAAAGTATAGTTTTAACGAATACTAGCTATACATACATATAATAAAATAGTCTGGATGACGCAAAAACGGCTGAACGGATTTCGATGAAATTTGGTACACAGATAGTTCATAATCTGGATTAACAAAGGGTACTTTTAATCCCGGTAGTAAGTTCTTGAGATATTTTCTGACATACACGCGGGCGTAGCAGCGGGTTAATGAATATAAAACTAAGTAACGAATAAAAAGCAATTAACCATGTTTTTTTATTTAATGTTTTTTATTTAGTCATTACTATAACATTACAAAAAATATCAGTGTCATGACTGCTGCAGCCTAAAGACATGAAATTTTTAATTTCACAGCTATAATATTATAATTAAATTCTTACCAATATGTATTATACATTGTAACAGCGAATCATTTTTCACGCCTCCCCCTATAAAAATAATTGGAGGTGCCATAAAGAATATGACTTAAAAATCTCGACTAATTAAAAAGTTATGCAACAACGCGTCATTTCACGGGTATTCTGCTTTAATACATTTTAAAAGGGAACTACAAAGCCAGGCATACACTTCAATACCGTAAAAAAAAACAATAAACATTATGTAAGTATACAGAGAGATGTATACTTATAAGAAAGCGTCATATTTTGGTACATTTAGAAAGGTATAAAAGTTATTCTTTTACAATAAAAAGAAATAAAGCGAGAACTAGATAATGTCGTTTTTTTCAATATAATTTTTCATCCTTTTCAAAGAAAGTTATTACATAACTGATTACAATTCATTTTGCAAAAGCAGTAAGTATTTAAGTAAAAAAAATGTGCAAGTGTTGCACATGTTTTTTTATTTAATTAAATAGTTAACACTTTGGTTAAAAAAAAGAATTATACAATAAATATCACAACCTTTTTTAATACCTAATCGTTAATAATGCCTAAATATTTTGTTACGAATGGAAAATAATGGTCTGTTTGAGATTTTGAGCCAAACAAAAACAAAGAAAAATAACAAATGCCACAATAACCAGTAGAAGTTACACATTTACGTACAATTCTATTTAAATTAGTCTAAGTATATCGAAACATAGATCAAATCGTCTATTTTCATAGGGTTTTTGTCATTTGCCTAAAAGTGTGCAATAACATAAAATATTACATTACTACTCAAATTTTTTGAATAGGTACATTAATTCTATTTAAACGTGGTTTTTAAGTAACTAAAAATGAACATTAGAAATTGGAAGGACTTGGGGGAGGCCTTTGCTCAACAATGGGACAATGTAGGATAATATAAAAAAATAAATTAACAAACCGAATTGTCATCTCTTCGTGTGGGCGGCAAGCGTCGGTTGTTTTTTACGTGTCAGGATCCCACACCAATAACCCTTCCTGCAAGTTCATCTATTGTTAGGAAACATCGAAAACAATATTTTAATTCTTATATGAATCAATATCGTTATGTTAGTAGGTACATAAAGCGAAATGTGGCGAAAAGGTAATACAGGCTGGTGTCCACAACAAACCACGTCAATGCCCGTATTTTGCGTATGGCTGGGGAAATAGATTATTCTATCCACCCCAGCTTCTCAAGGAAGGCCAGCAACGCCTTGATTTTCCTGACAATCTCACAGAGGGTACCTGGGTTACAGAAGTACTTTGCCCTGCGAAAAATACCGTAAACATTAAAACTATTAATTTTGCTTACCTCCTCGCTCTCAGGGTTCGCATCACCAAAGCGGCGGTTGTGTTCGCGTGTGCGTTCTCGTTCGCGCTGCCGTTCGAATTCGCCGCGATGTTCGCGAATGTAGTCACGTTCTGCTGGACCATCACCCTGATTGCGGTTGTTGCGTCCGACTATGAGCTTAAGCCAGGTAAAAGATACCATGTAGAGAATTGACATGCTGAGGCCCGTCAGGATCATGAATACAATTGCCTGTAGGAAATCATCAGTGTTAATCAATAAGTTCGCCTTTTGCCTCGAAAGTAGCTTACGTATGCAATAAAAATCCCTCATAATAGACCGATTTTAACTCATATATAAGGCATAGCAAATAGGTAAGCTATTGCCCTGTCTTTTCTTGCTCGTGCTATAAGATGAAAATATGAAGCAAGTTAAAAAAAAGGTTGTGTTTATCAAAATGGCATACAACGTGTAACAGAATAAATGCAAGTTGTGGAAGTCATTTCAAGTAATTTGTTCAGAATCCACTACTCAATCGAATTTAGACTTCTTTCTACAGTAAAAATAATAACAGGCGAATTATTATTTACTATTCTGTTTCTGACACTTTGTAAAATAAAGTACCGTACGTAGCGACCTTCTTACACGGATAAGGATTTAATTAAATTCTCCTAGTGTGCAGTTTGAACAGTGACAAATTGATTCTACGAATAATAAAAAGGCATTAAAAAGGCGTTAGTTTCGTAAATAAAAATATGGTGCTTATAATATTATATTGGTCTCCCTGAGTTCTTAAATTTATTCTGTCTAACGATGTACTTATGCTAATAAAGCGAAGTTTCTCACCTTAACTCGGGGTATGGGAATAGGACTCACTAACATTCTTTGAAATCTAATCGTCCATCCTACCACCCGTCTAAAGGAATGCGGTAAAGTTAACCTTCTGTTTCGATCCTGTAGTCATTCGGTAAGCATTGCAAATAAAAGACATTATTAAGTAGATACATTATAGTTTCTACATTATGATACAAGTTTGACATGTTCACACTCTTGAAACCCACGCTACGCCACTGATGTGAAGGTGTAATGTGTGCTGTAAAAGGTGTAGGTACGCCTACACCTTTTAAAACTACTAAACAGTAGCGTCAGCGCAGCTTAGCGGGCTATACTGAAAATTTCACTTACCATAATGAGGGTGGTGTTTCGAGTTTGGTAGACGCATTCGCACCTGGGGCAAAATATATGTACCTTTCCCTCAAGCTCCTGCCTGAGCAGAGGAAAAACTACGCCCTCGCAGTCGCTGCGGACAACAACAACGCTTATAATAAAACTACTTACGAGTTACGTCGAGTTTTGAAAACGTTGCAAGTCTTTTCGAGGGTCGTCGCTGTCACACATGACATACGTGTGTGAAGCTCCGTACTCAAAAGTCCACGTGTGGACATTTAGGTAGGTACAGCTAAAAGGCTTGCATCGAGTCGGCTCGATAGAATTAAATAAATGTAATTTCCTTCGCACCTACTCGAAGCGAGCCGTCGAGCTTGATTCGAGCGTATAGTACTTATACTTAGGCGTCCTTCGAGTTGAGCGACTTTTTTTTATTAATGGGGTAATCATAGAAAGTAATTTTTCATAAAGCCTTCAGGCAGGAGCAAGACACATAGTCTTAATCGAGACTTGCTAAATGCAGCCACTGTCTCCTTTATTGAACAGAATCTTTTGGCGCCCACGGTTCGGAGAATACTGAACGGCGCGCGTTGCTCGATAGGTAAATGCTGAATGTGTGGACGAAAACCCGTGCCGTGATTTTTACTCGACGTGTTTCCTCGATCGGGTAAAGCCTTATGCGGACTAGCGCGACGCGGCACCGGTAATTGATCTACCGTGAAGTTTTCTTAGAAATTGTATTGTGAGTCGCGTGGCGCCAGTCTGCACGTGGCTTAAAACTATTAAAACCTTACACCCCACTACAACATAAAAGTCAACTAAAAAGGTATACTTAAGTACTTACAAGACATCACAGACGAATTAAAAATCCGGAGTCACACGTGTTAGGGCATAAATCGAACAGATTACGTGTGACTCCGGAGAAAAAGGGTCTTGACAGACTGACAGACAGACAGACGAACGGACGTACAACGAAGGGATCCATTAGGGTTCCGTTTTTTCCTTTTGGGGCACGGAATCCTAAAAATATAACAATTAGTAATGTACTGTATACTTACCACTGATTCGGAGGTACGTTCCCGGTGTAGATCTGCCTTGTGTTGGTGGTGTTCAGCACTGAAGCCGGGCTGGGACAAACGCACCTGCAGCGCCGGTCCTCAAAGAACTGACCCTACGAAAACAACACTAGTTTTAAGTATATGCCAATTAATTTTCCGCTTAAAAATAGTCAGTTAAGAGCAACGGGCCGAGAGACGCGCGGCCCCCGCACTCTAAAATATCCACATCCGCCCAATATTTTTTTCAACTACCAATGTAATTTATAATTCTGGCATCATTACTTAATGTACTGGCAATACAAAAATATAGTCAAAACTTTATTGGAGCGCGGTAGTTTCGCGAATAAAGGGTTACACTGCGCGTCTTTGCTGCGTTGCACGGTCTACCGATACGACGTATGCGTTATTGATTGCCGCATATGCCGCGCTAGGGCACGAGGTTAAAAATAAATCTTAAACGGCACATAATTATCCCCGACAATAACTAAGGCGCGGAGGCAATGGATTTAAGGCTCGTACACACTGGCGCAATATCGCGGGCGCGTCAAGGGTTGCGCTGCCTGTCGCGCCAGTGTGTACGAGCCGTTAAGAGAAAAATTGTTTACCAGGAAATATGAATCGGCCGGGCCTGCACCCGACCGTTCGGGTGCACTGCCTGATTTCTACTGAAGAATAGTATCCCTCATTCCCTCACGGGACGCCGCTCGGGAAAAGCTATTTCCTCCGTTGCCCGCTCACCCCGCAACTACCCCAGCCGCCTCCTCGCTCCCTTTGCACCTTTGGCGTTGCAGCAGCTTTGGCGTCTGTCGCCGCGGCGTGGCGGCTCCCGCGCTCTACCCCTACTGCCCCCTCAAGCTTTGGGGCGCGCTCGCTGCCGCCGACGCACCCCACGTCGGCCGCGTCCTTGGCAACCGCCCACTTATCTGTATGTGCCGCAGCCAGATCACTGCGCTTCCCTTATGTTATATACATTACACCCTAACGCCGTACGCCGCCCACGCGCGTGATTTATTATATTTTGCAAAGGAGATGCAGGTTCTATTTTTATTTCAAATAAGTTTGACTTCAAGATTTATACCGTTATTTTTATTTGATTTGATTTGGTACATGGGCTTAGATATGCATTGGGTTTCGCCATTTTTTTATTTGCGATCTTTGTTTGAGTCAATCTCGACGTTCTTACACGTACTTCGTGTATTGAGAAAACAAGTTTTAACCCTTTCCCAGCCCAGTGAATAACATAGGGTTAACTGCGATCGTTTAGCCTGCGTGTTTGCTTGGTAGACAATGAAGGTGCTATTGAGATATTTCGCATCTTTTATCAAAGGGCTAAATGCTCGTACACACTGGCGCGACAAGGGTAGCGCTGCCTGACGCGCCCGCGATATCGCGCCATTGTGTACGAGCCGTAATATGGCGACGCACTGACCAGTGTTATTCAGATGTAGATTGACCAGTGGCCTCCCCTCGGTCCAGTATCGTATTATAGGTAGTTACTTTTTTATAGGTACCAAAAAACGTAGGGAAAGTCTCTAGGGATAAATCGAACAGATTACGTCTGACTCCGGATTTTTTATTTGTCTGTCTGTGATGTCTTGTTACCTTTTTAGTTGGCGCTTCGCTAATCATTTTATACAATTATTTATTATACCTATCAATATTTGAAATTTGCAATTTAAGCCCTTTCATTTGATACCATAAATAACATCACAAAATAAAAATAAAATGTAGGTCATGAAATTATGTCCTCTAACAGGACGATCCCAACGATACTTTACGATACCTCATTTGTGTAATTATGATAAGTACCTAGGTTAGAAGTTTGTCGATCAATAACATTGAACGACAATCACGAAACTTTTTTTACGGATCCTTCGATTTGAACTTTTCTTCATACCTGCTCTAAATAAATCAATAACAATAAATTAATAACTCACCTTAACACATCCTAATGACAACAGCGTTACGACGATAATTAGATCCATTGTTTTAACTACACCGGATACCGGAAATACTTGAAATTGCAACTGCAGGGTGTGTCTATCAAAATATTGTCATACACGATCTGAAAGGAACACTGAGGTGAGATTATGAGATTTTGCCAAAAAGAGTAACCAACTTGATTATTAATTTAACAACTCATGAAATTGTTTGAGTGAGTGGGTGCAAGTCTTAAGTGCTCGTTTACGGAGACACGGGGCGTCGCGTGGAACTTTTTTCTGTTTATAGAGACGGGGCGTGAAGAGTAGCGGTGTCCGCCGCTGCGGCCGCGCGCGGCGGAACTTCTAGCGTGTAGCGTAGCACGCGGCGGGCATCGCTGCGCGATTTCCAAACGGGACTGGCAGAAGGTTCCGCGGTTCCGCCTCAGGCGGTGCCGGTGGGGCGTGCGACGCCACGGGTGTTGTTACGTTTTACCCTGAACGGAGAATTACAGAAACACAACGCCGCGTGCGCCGCCGCGATAAACGCCGCCGCCTGCATTTCCAGCAAACGCGTGTAAAATCGCTTCTCCGTAAACGCTCTCATACAACGCCATATGTTTGAATTTATTGCGGGCCGGACCGCCCAACACGACGCGCGACGACCCGCGTCTTCAGGAACAAGGCCTTACTGCATTACTGCGACTGCTCAATAACTTGCCAGAGCAAAGGGAAACATCCAAGTGTTACCAATTTTTTTTAATATAGTTCGTCCTGTATATTTTACCTGTATCTAAACGTAAATATGTGATGACCTAGTAAAAAAAACTGGTATTTTCCTTATCCATCGTATCGTTCATTTCCTTTTGGATTGTCGTTGCAGATTGCAGATTATCGATAATCCTGACGACATCATCGTAAAACGAAAAAAAACTGTTTCTGATAAAAATCTATTGTACCTAGATATAAGTCGATATTTAGGTGACAACGAAAATAGAGCAATATTAGCCTGTACCTGGAACTAAATAATTAAAAGTACCGTTGAAATAGATAGCCGTAATTTTGAGTGAATCGACTGCGATTCGGCAATGGTAGGGTAGTCCTACGCATGGTGCGCGGGAGGACGGCAAAGTTAAAGGTTGTTCGACGATTCTCGCCGAGTGGCTGGCAGTTGGGCCAAAGATCGAGCAGAATGGCGGCGCGATTGGAGAGGTGTAACTAAGTGCAGGGGGCTAAGTCTACTAACTAACAAACGTTGCAACGGGCTCTCTCCATTGTAAGTTTTGGACAGATTAGCCATACAAAATCTATAATATTTAAAAAAAAACAATGAAGACCATTGCAACGTTTCTAAATAACTACACTTAGGCCCCAGCAGTGGTGCTATGTATGATGAGTGACAAGCGACATGACAGTGGATTCTAAAGAAATAATGGATTGAAACACTGCCTGTGGCATGAATTCCATTTCAGTAGGCGGATGAGCTTTGATGGAGTGGGAGGGCCTGAGAACCCTTTACGCGGATTTGATTACGGACTAGAGGTGCATGGCAATCGCCACATATTTGACGATTTGATTGAAATTCTACACCTCCAATAAGCAAGAAGGTTCAACTATCCTAAAACATTCAACTCTTTTATAAATCTTAGCTTTTATTCGAATTGAATGAAACAAGGTGAATTGGTACCTAGAATAAAGAATTATTTTTGGCGACGGAATGCTTGATAAAAGAGTACTATACCTTCTCAACCAATTATAGCCTACTGATAAGTAGGTATAAGAAGTCAGGAAATAAAAGGTTACTAATTAATTACGCAGTTCTTCTTCAGGAGTTTGTAAGCGATGTTCTTAGGAAAGTTGTTTGCAGATTGTTGAGGGATAGCATATAAGTAATTAAGTAGATTTATAAGATATAAATAATTTGATATAATTAAAGATAGTCCCTTTGATATACCTAATTAAGAAGTTTTATAAAATATAAGTAATTTGATATACCTAACTAATTAAAAATATTCGCTTTATTCACTTTCCATAAGTACATAAATAAGACATTATTGTTTGTTACGTTAAAAGTGCAATACGTGGAAATAAAGTGTCCGCACTAATAAATCTTTTTTTTTTAAACGTTGCCCCACACTAGAAATTTCTCCTGTATCGTGGGTGCGTTTACAAACATTTAAACTGACATACACAAACAGCCAGACCCGGAACAACTACATGTAGGTCATACAAATATTTGTTCCATGCAGGAATCGAACTCGCGACGCGACACATTGGTAGTAAGTACCGTTTCTTCTCTTCCCACAGACAAACTGTGAAAACGGTGTAAGTAGGTAACGCTCGCCTGGACGCATTCATTGATGAAATACTAGAACCCTGAATATGGCTCGCGAACACAAAAAAACCGATTTTGTCGGGCGATGGCGAACAGAACTACCCGGACGAGTAACTCTGACGTGTATGTGCTTACACTGCAACAGTGTACCACTTGTGCCGACATTGGACGTTGCCGGTATTCTGTGTAAATACGCTCAATTTGCACTGTAGACGCCGGCAGACCGGAGAAATCCCAACAAATTCGGACTTGACGGTTGATCGGCCGTTTGTTTTCGGGCGTCTTCGGACGATGACGGTCGTGTTTGTGTACGCGCTCTCTTTCTTTAACAAGTCTTTGATTCAATCGTTCTAGTTCGGCCGTCTTCGCCCGAGCAAACTTCGGCCGATGACGGATTAGGTGTACGCGAGCCGTTACATTATGTAACAGTTCAAGTAACGTACTAACGTAACGACTAACATCCTTTTTGTCTCTTCGAAACATTTTTTTTTTCATTCAATTATGTGATGTGAAATAATAATTATCGACAATATGTATAAAGAGTATTGATCGAGGGGCTCGTGGCTAAGTAATAACAGTCGCACGGGTCGATCGATCAGTTAAGCTACGGTTGCCGCGGTTAGTCCGCGGATGGGGACCATCTCAACTTAACGAGACTTCTCCGTGCCTCGGAAAGCATGTTATTCAGTTGGTCCCGACTGTAATTCTTGGATCTTTGACAGTCGTTACGGGTCGTCAGAAGCCTGAAAGTCTGACAACCAGTGTTACCAAGGGGCATCGTCGTGTTACCAATAACTGGGTTGTGGAGGTCAGATAGGCAGTCACGTCATGTAAAATACTCGTACTCAGCTGCATCCGGTTAGACTGGAAGCCGAACCCAACATAGTTGGAAAAATTCTACGATGTAGGTACAAAGAGTATTTAATACTTACACATATAAAGAACATAAAATAATGTCGTAGGTGATAACTATTACGGACCTATATTCCCGTTTAGAAACAACTACGACAAAACGGCAACTAAAAAGGTGTAAACAAGATATCATAGACAGATAAATTAAAAATCCGAAGTCACACGTTTTTGTCTGTGGTGTCTTGTATAAACCTTTTTAGTTGACTTTTTGTCGTAGGTAGTTGAGTTTAAGTTTTTATAACTTTCTTTATATTATTATTATTTTGGGGTTATAATATACAGGGTGGATTTTTGAGATGGGGCAGCAAGGGCAGCTACCTTAACCGTTGTAGCTACAGGAAAATGGTCTTTGGAGACTGTCCTTAACTTTTTGAGAAATTTTGATTTGCATTCATAGATTTTGAAAAAATGTACAGTCAGCAAGAAAATGGGCCGTTTTCACAAAAACTGTTTTTGATGCCAATCGATCTTGTTTCTTATAAGGATCAAAAATGTCTATTGGACGAACTGAGCTTTTAGTACTAGAAAAGTCAGAAATCGCAAAAAATAATATATTTAAATTGTGCTAATTAGGCCCTTTCATTTGATACCCAACATAATGTTTTTTTGGTTATAAGTTGTTAATAAATATATTTATACATGCAGAAACATGTTTTACAATCCTACTGGTAGTTCCACAGATTACCTCGTTTGAACAAACAAAAAATCTCTTCAGCTTTTTGTATTAGTGTAGATGATGAAAATACCAGTCTATTAGGTTTTTCCCACATGGGATTTTTTTCCAAATGGGAATATACTCAGGTTTTTTCCCACCGCCCATCTCTAGTTCTGAATGACATCCCTAACCATCTTAAGTATTATACAAAGCAAGGTTTATCTGCAGGGCCAGGTTTAAACCACGGATGGAGGCATTTTATATTTCAAACTTTATTTCAACTTCGGTAAAGTTCTTTATACAAAACAGACAATTTAGTACCGGACTAAGTTGTAATTGTTATAAAGAACCGGTTTACACCATGTCTAAACAAATACCTTGTTTTGTTATTAGACTGATAAGTTTTATTCTACGTACAAGTATTTGCTTGTCTCAGAATCATTAGTAAACAAGATAAAGTGCATTAATGCTAATAAATGTTCCCATAATCAGAGTGCTAAGGCTAAACATGTATCAGACTGGTCCGTTAACTAATTAATCATAGCGGGGGTGTAGGATGAAGTTGCTCGCGTCCGTAGGATTTACCAGCTTCCCCTAGGCTGACCCTACACGTATCCCCCGGGTGGTTCTTAAAGAGCAACAACATCGTGCGACGGTTTAGTAACCCGTTCATTGGTCTCCACTGGCCAAGAAGAACTAAATACCTTTTAACATAGTGGCCATAGTACCTTGGAAAAGTGCTATGAAAATATTTCCCAACCCCTCATTTTATGAAAATGTGTGATCCGGCTAACACTCGGCGCCCTCCGGAACCCGGGCCGGTGGGTGAGAAATTGTTTACCGTAGACTTCTTGGAAGTAGTAGGCGACGAGGATTCCGTAATGAAAGTAACTGGCAGCAAGAAATATGATGTTCAGCAAGATCTCCACCCTAAATAGGCCACAGCTTCAAGCTTACAACAAAGCTCCCTCAACAAAAGAACAGAAAAGGCAGACACCAACTAATAACACACCTTGTCCTCCCGAATGGCAAAGCAGCTAGAGGCAGCAAGCGAAAGAAGTTATCGCAGTCAACATCTCCTAAAACAATCAAAACTACCAATAGGTACAATGGTCTACAGATTGACCTGACAGAAGATGAACCCGAACCCCGACCCCTAACCGAATGAATAAAAACGCC
Source organism: Eupsilia transversa (assembly GCA_914767815.1). Classification (NCBI taxonomy): domain Eukaryota; kingdom Metazoa; phylum Arthropoda; class Insecta; order Lepidoptera; family Noctuidae; genus Eupsilia; species Eupsilia transversa. Next base: position 13,833,111 of record OU611871.1, read on the forward strand.
AGAAGACATAAATAAGTTAACTAAAATGATGATAAAAATCAATGAAGAATAAATTCGACATAAAAGCAAGAAAATGATTACACTAGTTCGGGAAAATGGAAAATAGCCACACTTTTAATATATATATAAATGACCAACGTTGCTTCCGTCTAGTAGTAAAAATTGGAAATAAGTACAAGGAGAAATTATTAATGTAAAGTTTGGCCCAGACCCAGCGGTATCAATAATACCAGCATTCTAAAAAAGCTTGCATTCAGCCATATTGCAGTGTAAAGTGACACAAGGTCAGAAAACATCTGATTGTCCTCAAAAGGACTGAAACACCCCCGCCGCGTGCGCGTTATGTGAAGGTACACACCCTACTAACTACAAAGGGTGTGAGGTATACAAAGAAATGTACCCCACACATATCACTACCACACAAAATAAACCAAATAAATGAAGGGCAGCCAAATCTTACCACAGAAAGAGAAACACACCAACAACAATACTGCTGTCTCTCTAGACGCATAACACGCATTCGATAAGGTTTGGATCTTAGGCCTATATTTCAAATTGAAGTACCATCATCAACTACCATGACAACATGCTCTTAAAATCATATTTGGAAGATAGAATATTTAGAGTTAAAATCAATGACAATGACATTTACTCTGCCTTTCAAGATATACGAGATAAGCCGGGGTACCGCAAGGTTCCAATTTCGTCCCTACTCTATATATTATGGACACAGTAGATATACCCACTACAATGGGGGATGGGATCAGCATAAAACTCCAATGTGGATTTTGCAACCATTCCAGAATAAAGCACTCAAAATGATGAATAATGCACCTCTCTATTTATCGGGACCAGTGAATTGCATGAGTACACAGAAACGAAAACAGCAAAAGCATACAACGACAAAACATAATTATGGCATCTAGTTCACTAAAAAAATTCTAATTTATGAAGAGACAGCTTCCTTCAGAACAAAACTCCAACAACAAAATCTGTTAAGGGCTTGTCAGGCCGATGGAAAAATATTTCATAATACTAAGAAGAAAAAAAAACTGGTGTAGAATTCACTCCACAACTTGTAGTATTAACTGCAGCAAGTACTGCTTAAATACAATGAATAGTTTTTGTTAATTACTTTTAAAGAACTTCTAAATTGAAGGAATATACTTTGTTACTAACAAGATCTATAAACAATTATGAGACTCATACTTGTCATTTCGTGCAGTTTCTCCTCAAGGCACGTCTCTATTCACTATGTTTTACCACATTCTGTTTTTAAGTAAACACAGACGACCGCATGTTGGTGGTAACACTTTGACCTTGAGTAGGCCTAGTGTTGTACAGGATACATTTTTATTTTATTTTTATTCCACAAAATATTGAATTCCTTACAGAGGCTGAGATGAGATATTATGATGCTGAAGCTGTAGCAATAGCTGAACTTATTACTTTGTTATTAAAGATCCGTAGTAGAAAATCTATTTTGGCCTCTTGTAGTCCAAATGTGTATTCCGGAATAATGCTCAAGCATGAAACTTCATTTTGAACTGGGTATAGAGTTCAAATGGTGATAAAATTATTGACTCTATAGCTTGTTCATTTATTATTGTTTTATTCTAATTTTACTTCACAACTCCGACAAAATCAAATCAAGATTCATGCTTGTGAATCATTCTAAATGCAAGTAATAATTACTTATATTGCGAGTAAACGGACAAATCAAGCAAACAGTATGTGTTAGGAATAAGGTCCACGATCTGGCAGAGTTATTGCATTGCTTAAGCATTGTAAATTTTATTGTGTTATAGAACAGCAATTGGCTCACCCTAATGCGTGGATCTGAATGCAGTCTTCAACAGAATGTGAGTGTACTTACAATAGTACACTTTCGCCTACACCTTTGACCCTATGTCAAAGAATTTCATATAAGATGATGTTAACTTTTTTATTTTAAAAATGTATCTAAACCTATCCTGTCTTTGATTGCTATTCATACAATATAAAACAGATGTTCTTTCCTACCCTTCGAGACCTGTCTACTAATAAAGTTCTACACACAGGTTCTACAGTTGACTGAAGTACTTTAACATCGGCGATTGTTTGATTTACATCAATGTAAGAAATAGTATCAGAAAACAACCCATAGAAATTAAAATCTGTTTACTATTCACCCATAACCACGTCTACACATTGAACTATTGGTTTAGGGTGCCTAATTAGTATGTTTTACCATGTATTCAAGAAGAAAGGGTCACGGCCTGTTTATCGGATCATGCTAAATGTGATAATCATTGTATTTTATACCTATTTATTAAAATTATTTTGCAAGGGTCACATCATCACACGAACAGCCTACATATTTGACAGCTTTTTGATGATGAGTTGACATTTTGACAACGACAGCCGACATTTAAAAAAAAACATCGTTTTAAGTCATAGACAATTTAACAAAGCATAATTAAGTATTAGAGTATTATGCCTCATCATTCTAATGATGACACCAAACTGAAAAATATACTAAATGGATTTTTTTTCCACGTTCAGCATCTACGAAGCGTGCTGGGTAGGTACTTGCGCATGTCGTTGTTACCATATTACTTGGTGTGACAGGGTTTTCAAAACTAAGTTTAGCTTTGGTGGGCATCAGAGATCTCATGACAAAACAAAATTGCCTGTGTAGCCCCTGTTACTGAACACGGTCCCGACATTTTGTCAGAAAAGTGGTCTGCCATTTTCGTCTTCAATTTACGCCTTTTTTAACCGACTTCCAAAAAGGAGGACGTTCTATGTTCGTAGCGTATGTATGTTTTTTGTTTTTATGTATGTTCTCTGATTTCTCCGTCAATTGTGAACCGACGACTATGAAAATTATTTTTTTGTTTGAAAGGTTATGCTCTAGTGGTGGTTCCATATAAATTTTATTAAATTTGCTTGGGTACTTTTTGAGTTAGCTTCAATAATACGTATTTTTCCCACTTAGTCTATGTGGATGATGTTTTAACATATTCCTGTCACTTTTTAAAAGCTTTTATTTAACTTCACTTGTATGTATGTCCTGGAATATGTATGTCCTGGAATATTGCAATCAATATTTCACCCACTTCCACTGAAGCTATCGGGCTGAAATTTGGTAAACGTGTTTGGTTCTCGTGACAATCCATGATTACATTATAAAAGTCTCAGATTAAATAATAGAAAAGAACCTAAAAAAAAAAATAACTTCACTCGTATGTATGTCCTGGAATATTGCAATCAATATTTCACCCACTTCCACTGAAGCTATTGGGCTGAAATTTGGCATACGTGTTTGGTTCTCGTGACAATGCATGATAAAAGCTTTCTAAATTTTTTAAAATTTAAAAGCTTTTATACATATCAGGTCGTGATATTTGAATTTGTGGGGAGAGGTACCACAAGTAATAAGTAAAAAATAAAAACTTGTTACAATAAAATACAACCGACTTCCAAAAAAAAAACAACAAAGTGAAAAATAACGTTAATTTCGGAAGTCGGTGGCAAAAAACGATAATTCTAAACCAAAGACACGATTGATGTCGGTTGTTTTTTTTAGTTTTTTTCGAAAAAGGCATCATAGTTACAATAAATAAATAAAATTATTCTATTTCGGACAACTAAAAGATCCATAAAATGTTAGTTGTAAAGTTCTATAGTAACCTATACTAGTTAAAGATGATTTCATGGAAAGACCACCCAACAAACTAGACAAGATTTTGTTTTTTGTTCATGAAGAAAAAAACATAAAAACTAAAGTGTGCAAACCACTTTAGTTTTCTTTATTTTGAGCGTGTATGACCACCTTTATGGAGCTGTCAGACAATTTTTCCACTTCATAAATAAATTGCAAAATTCTATCTAGTCTATGTTTCACGGCTGCTGACCGATCATGTTTTGAAGTGGGTAGAAGATAAATGTGTTACTTTTGTGATGACTGTACGAGTTATTTGTAAGGTAATTACAAAAAAAGATTGTTTTCACAACATCATTGTACCCTCATTTAATATACACAAATAATAAACTGAGAATCATGGCGTGTTCAGACCACCAGACGACTGCCTAGGTGGCAATTTTCAGATGTCATAATTTTTGTGGAGTGTCTACTTTTTACGTATTATGCCTAATAATGGGGTTTATTTAAAAAAATGGAGTAACAATAATGTTGTAGAATGTATGGAGTATAATAAAGGCAGTTTAGCTAGACGCTCAAAATATGTTTTATAGGAAATCTTCATGATCCTCAATGTGTAATTTTTCAATATCATGGTGAATATTTTACCATATTCATGGGGTTATTGGCTTTGAAAATGTAATTTTAGACCTCTCCTCTTGCTTGTGATATTGTTTAACATTCATTTAGTGTAAACAATTATAATAACCAAGAAGAGCTGGCTCAGACCAGAATACTTTTCATAAAAAACATGCATTATTCAGTATATTATAAAGCTATGTATGTAGTTTCACTTGAATATATCATTCTTCTGTGTCTTTAATTTTGTGGTTAATATTTTAGTTATATTTCATGTAATTGTAGTATGCCAAAACTAAATATTCCCAGAGGTATATTGCCCATTACTCATAGGTTTTTATTGGTATTAACACTCATACAAATAACACTCATTTTTTACCATTTATTCCTGGTTGCTGCAAATATATTAGATTTATGTTTGTCAATTCTTAAAGTGAGTTGTTATTTTGGTCAACAAATATATGGTCAATTCAACTAACTCAAGGGTTCACAGCAGATTTACTTATCAGTGACAAAGTCCCAATATTTGAATGCATGACACATTCAGAAATGGGGTGTCATGTTACCGGAATTCAGAATGTTTTTTTAAATTAATAATGAAGAGAAACAAAATACATCTCAACTAAAATACTGTTAAAATTGAAATCCTGTTTTTTTTTAGCATTAACAAGCTTCTTTAATTCTATCCCAATTGTTTTGTATATATTTAATTAAGTGAAGTTACAGGTTAAGTAGAGTATTGAGTGGCAGTAAGTAAGAGCTTATTTGCAACCTAGATTTCATTATGTTTAAACAGTATTTACCTATGTATTTTAAAATAACTGGCTTAAAATCAGTCATACATTGGGACTTGGGACTTTATTATAACTAAGAAAGATGAACCTTATTGGAGATTATTTTAAGAATAGTTTATTTTAAGATTTTTTTAATAACTTAAGTGCAGGCAAATGCTAAAAATTACAACACTATTAATATCTTGTAATTGCTGTGACTGGTTGACGAAATAACAATAGCCAATCTAATAACAAGAGACAATCAAATCACTTGATAACAGATTAAATTGGCTGATAATATTAGCTTTCAGAAACCAAATATGTAAATGGCGTCAGAATTTAAAACATTTGAGAGGCTAAAAATAAACCAATTTCTAAAACAGGTTTGTGGTGATGCTTAGGGGAGACTATGTCCAGCAGTGTCTTGTTTGGTAATATAATTTTTACCTACATACTCCTTAGCAATTATGAAACATTTACAAGAAAATCATATTACAATCCAGATGTCAGCATAATATTCATTATGATTATTCATGATCTAATTTAAAGTTTATGATTATGCTTTTGCGATTTTTTTATTCATATAAATTGATATCATCATATTTATGACTAATCTATTGTCTTATTGCCTACTGCCTGAATGCTTATTTTCTATATTTCATTACGAAAAAATAAAATAAATTGGTTGTCATGATGTTGAGCATGTGATACGGAGGTATGAGGAAAGATTTTTGTATGAATGTGGATGGCTATAAAAGCGGGGGAAGACGAAAGAAACAATGGATAGACTGTGTGGGAGATAATTTGGCTAGAAAGTCAGTGACTACTGAGATGAAGACTAATAGGGAAGTATGGAAGAAAAATACAAATGTTCCGCCGATCCCAAATAAATTAGGATAAGGGCAAAGGAAGGAGGAATAGTAGAATTAAAGTTGCTGACAAAATGGCCCACACCCAATTATTTTGAAAAACCTGACAAAATGTCAGATAGTACAATTATTATTATGGGTAACTGTTCACCACCATCTCTGTCTGAACAATGCATTATTTGAAACAAGATCATTTGCCTAACCTTTTTCCCAACATTGACTCAAAATCAAATCATTACTAAAACATTCAGAAACTCTGGTTTTCTTTCGTGTGTTGAATGCTGCTAGTATGTCATATCTCTATGTTACAGGGTGTGGTTTCCACAGTTCGATTATTCCTTCAGGTGGACCATTGTAGGTGGGCCATACCTTTCATCACTGTCATCAGACCAACATATCATGTCAAAAATGCTTTGCTTTTGCTTATCACTGTAGTATAATGTTCACAATATTAGTTTTTGCAGACTGGTGTACCACACTGTAGGATTTGCTTTAAAGAGCTGTTTTTTCTATTTGTCTCAGCCTTATAGTCCGTATATCTCGATATTAAGTGAGACATCAACTACATTTAACTCTAGTATATTTTTTACTGATTTAAGTGATTTCAATTAAATAAATCGCATGCAAGGTTTTCTATTAATCTCAATCGCCTGTTAAAATAATGAGGGATGGAAACAATATGATACTTATAACAATACTTTTTATGGGCTGATGATGACTAAACTAAGCTAATAGCCGAAAGAAGAAATATGAATAAGCCGTAAGAAGAATAGGTCAAACAGATATTTTGTACTATTTTCTAATTACTAGCCTCGACTTTTCTAACTGTCTGTAAAGCAAAATCAGATTTTTTTTTTATTCATGAAAAGCTATAACTTCTTAATTATCAGAGTAAGGGGAAAACATATCTCTGGAATGCAGATTGACAGCGAACTATAAATTAGCTTAAACTTTTGTGTTCCTTCCCAATGTACAGACAGCGACAAACATCCATTAACACTGTTAGTTTTTAATATCATCTAAAACACAAAATGATTTCACACACTGATTTTCAGCATTTTGTGTACCTACCTAATAGCTAAGGTTTAATATCATTAAAATTTTACATTAATTTATTAATTTTAACTAAAATGAAATATAAAATGTGTTAAGTAATTGATTCTCTTTACTGACCGTACACATAAATTACTGCTTGTAGTCGCAGAAATAGTAATAATATGGGGAGTCGGGTGCCTATGCTAATATTGTGCTTGCTGTGCTTCCAAAAGGATGTCAACTTTCAGAAAAGAAATCGGTTTCGCTTCGTTTCTGTTCGTAATATCAAGGTGGTATTACCCTTAGCAGTTTAATCACAATTTCATTTTGATCGATTGCATATTACTTGTTACGGCCGGGCGGCTGGAACGCGACTGTATTTTTATTGGAACGAAGTTCTTTAACGCGGCTTGCGGTAGGAGTAAACTGGTAGAAATCGTCACGTATCGAAAAAGCGTTATGGGGGGCATAACGCTTTTTCTATGCTACTTTCTCCTAAAGTGTGAATTTGGCCAAAAGACAAGAACTAGTTGTTTGGGTCGGAGATTGCGGCTGCGAAAATTTTCTTTTTGTTTAATATCATACGTGAGAAGAAACTTCGGCCCTGACGGGGCCGCGGGGGCCCCAGACCCCCCACACACCTTTTTTTTACTTTTTACTGCCAACCACCATTGCATTTTTTCACAAAATTACGACTCTACTGCTAAAGCTAACTATCATAACATCCCGTTTCTGAATTGATAATATGATGTTGAATACTTGTCAAACACTACTTTAGCATTAGGTGATCCCTTCAATTTTGTCAGCTACATTGAATGTATCACCTTAAGTAATTATGACAACTTTTCAATAACTGAATTCGGATGTAAGTGCAGTATTAAGTCTCGTGCAGACTTGCTCGACGCGACGCCGCGACGCGATACCGGTAATTGTTCTACCGTGAAGTTTTCTTAGAAATTGTATTGTTAGAGTCGCGCGATTGATTGATTATATGATTCGATTCGATAGTTTATTTTTTAGAAATACATTTAAGGTATTGTAAATTATTCTAACCTTTAAATGACTACTAACTTTCGCGTGATCCAAAAAAGAAATGAAATGAGCGTTTATTTCTCTAATGTTGACGATGTCGTGAGAACGTGAAATGAAACAAAAATGAACATTTACTAGAGTGAACCATTCATTCGAGGGAAGCGTCTGATATCAGCTTTAAAATTAGACATCTTTCATTCGCGCTCCAAATGATCGTATGTGGCCTTGTAGATGCCGCCACATCACTCACTCCCCTCCGGAGACCTTAAGAATTTTTAAGAATTTGAAGTTCAGTACTTGTCAAACTTTCTTCCTCCCTCCCTCTTTCTTTCTCCCTCTCACAGAGAGGAGACTGTGTCCCAATAGTGGGAAGCTTTTGACTGATAATGCACCTGTATTCATTAATAATGTTATCGTGGGAAGAAATGAAAGCCTACATTTCACCAGCTATTATCATTGCTTTATGAGTGATAGATAACATAAAATGATTTCTGTCTCGAATAAAGAAGACGTTAAAATCATTAAAGTAAAATTAGTTTAAGATTTTTATAATGTTTTGATAGCAACCGTGAGTAGATAAAATTCATACACAAAGAATTTGATTGGTATGAGTAAAAGAGAAATAAAATATTTCAATGCTCTTTGATGGGCCATGAAACGTTTCCGTTTGAGTTTTATGCCCGCCCACGTCTACTGTACTTCCGAAATGTTGCGCTTTCTTCGATAAAGGACATAGCGGGGTTATAGCGTAACACACACACAATGGCAATAGATGTCAATGCCTTTAATTTTTTCCAGTTCAGCGTTCATTGCGTTTTTTACGTTGTTGAGCAGACGAATTTTGTAAACCTATAAAGCAATGGAATAGGAATTACGAAGTCTGATACGTCTCATTTCAGCTGTTGGGCATTTTGAATATTAGACGCAATTTCAGTAATAACCTCATTCCTAGCCCTATCATGTTTCACAGAATCCATTCCTCGTTTCATTGGCCTTCTTTTCTTATAGAAATCCACATTAATATTCTTAACTTCACGAAACTATATGTTTCGACGACTACCTATAATGTTTCACTACAGGCTGACTTCACTTCGTCGCTTTTTTTTGCGAATTCTTAGTCCTATTGTAAAAGTTGTTCATATTGATGGGTTGAACATCCCCTTAAATTTTGTCGCATGTTTTCAAAGCCAGCACAGGTTTATACCCACAACGGCAACAATGTCATCATCCCATCTCACCGCTATGAGCTCATATCGAGGTAATATAGTTCAATGCTCACAACCGAATTAATTCCGATTGTTTAATTGTCAGAAAACTTTCGTTTCTTTTGATCGGCGCTTATTCTATTCTATTTTGGACTGTAACATCCCACTACTGAAAAATTCCTGCAATTTGTGATGGCATATCGCAGCAGACTGGAAATGTATATGGCCACATAAAATGAGACATGAACATTGACTAGCTGTCTATTAAATAGATATCGAATTCTGAAGAACATCTTTCAATCCGTAGTTCAAAAACAACGTATATAACATATAATAACATCTCGCACGCCTCTCGAGCGAGAATGCATCTCGCTCCTAATGGTTCGATATAGGCGTGTGATAAGTAAGTACACCCACATGTCGCCAGTTTTGTTTAAGACCCACGTAACAGGGGGAGAGCATATTGCCATCATCCGGGCACAAATCAAGCTTCCGGTCTGCTACTGAGAAATTCCCAATAACCTTTGCCCGACCTGGGAATCGAAACCAGGCTCTCATGCTCAGCAGAAGCGCTTGGTGTATGTTGCAATGATGTGTGCAAGTTTTGATAGTGTAATTTTATTTCCTTAATTTTGCTACGCTGAGCGTTAGCCGGCGGGTAGATAGCTACTTAGATAGTAGATTAATATCAAGGTGTCACGCAAAGCGAATGCCCTTTGACGGAATGTCATCAATACAACTATCTACGACAACTAGCGACAGTTTTAAATGGTTTTGTTTGTACCTCAATGTTAAATTAGATCTTTTTATTATGTAACATATCATTGGCAGCCCTGTTCCACCCACAGCTGTACACAAGGCGACATATCAAGCTACACATTTTCCAATAGTAGCTGGACTCGAGTTGCGCGGAAAGCCATGCGAGACACGTTTATACTGTAAATGTAGGCGTAGCTTCTTCTTCTTCATATCAATGATTCCATTTCCATATTTTATATAAGCTTCGACCAGAAGTCAGCCACGTCGATAGCGTTAACATTGTATAGATTGAATCGCCGTGTGTACTACAGTGCAGGGTGGATGTGTCTTTTCGTTGTTCTATTATCCATATTAATTAATAAACCATTTGTTTCAGAATGCCAATACAGGCGCCTCAATGGACGGATTATTTGAACTGTCCAGTGTGCTGCCGCGAATTCGGCGCGCCGCCGCGCAGCCCCATTAGCCTCGGATGCGGCCATACACTATGTAGACACTGCCTCAAACACTTACACAGAAAACAATGTCCGTTCGACCAGGTTAGTTCTACTTATATACGAAAGCCTCGTATTCATAGTATAAAGAAAAGATAATCAAAAGCTGGGTAAGATTGTTTGCAGCAACATCAAACGTTGCTGGAAAGCACAGATCACGGAATCCGCACCGGTAGCATCTATAGAGACGGTTGTACTGATTCAATCCGTCAGATTCAAAACACCATTATGTGCCGTAGTGAGAGTAAACGGTGACACACTTGGTTTGTATGAAAAGTGGCGATGCCACAATAGTGGCTGCCGAGGCGACTCCGTGCTCTGTGCTGAAAACAATGTTTGCATCAACCTTTTAACCACCAGCAACACTGCAACTCTCAGTGTTGCCAGCAACACATGTTGCTGCAACAAGCTTGCGCAACTTTTGGTCATCATGAATACGGGATTTTGCAGTGCTAAACTAAATCTTGTCCACATTTAGAATTTGTACTATTAAACCTGTTTAAATTATTTAATTAAATATATCTTATATTTAATAAATACAAAATGCGTGCTTGCCGAGGTCGGTCCGTGGATGGGTCAATTCACTACATATCGAGACCACTCCGTGCCTCAGAAAACACGTTAAGCCGTTGGTCCGGACTACCATTTATAGATCGTCAGTCGTTACAGGTAGTCAGAAGCCCAAAGTCTGTCAACCAGGGACAGGGACCGGGTTGTGGAGATCAGATAGGCAGTCGCTCCATGTAAAATACTGGTAATTCAGCTGCATTCGGTTAGACTAGAAGCCGACCCGAACATAGCTGTGAAAAGGCTTGGCAGATGACGAGTAATAATCGCATTCAAATATACGACCTTACGTAGAATTACGGTCGTGTCACACGTACCTATTAATATAAAATATATTTAAATAAGTAAACAACTTTCCTCTAACCTTCTTTCGATGCAATCTGTTTTGAAATCAGTTCGGAGAAGTAAGCAAGGGGCCAACAGACGGATTTTGACTCCATTTAACAACTCAGCATGTATAATGACCTTACCTATTTCTTCATTTATGCGTCACCAGCATTCATTTTTTTTAAAATAAATGATGCATGTCTGTTCTTTACAATGATAGGGATGCAGACTAAATGTGCTAGGTACAATGATTTCATAATTTCTAAAGACTAAGGTCCACCTCTGGACATGGGCCTTTGGATTTCCGTACTTCTCCAAGAGCTTATCTTGGCGACACTAATTGATAGAGTTCATCAAGTTTGTTTGGCCCGAGGGCGACCTCAAACAGACAACTGTTGCTATTTTTATCGAACGCTATAAAATAGGATAAAAAACTCAAAATCCGCTACAAACTGAATACAGTCGGAATAAAGTAGAGATAAACCTTCAAAACGCAGTGCTTCAGAAACTTGTCCAAACACAATGTTTAAAGAACTGTTGTTATAACCGGAAAAGTTAAAAGTCGATTGGCGGTTATAAGTCGAGAAATGCACGTGTTCTGGACTACCTATAGCCTATAGAATGCCACCCCCGCTCACCACGCTTTACCACGGGTAGGACCCTGGTACAGCAAGGTCCGCCCATATCCATCATGGAGTGCAATCGGTTGCTAAGTCGGGCTTGAGAACAGCTTACTATAAATAAGTTGTTAACTTATAATAATTTTTTTCTAACTTCACTTCACACGAAATGTAACAAGCAGTTGTACAGTTTCAGTAAACGAACTTCGTAATTTTTTTCAATCGTCTTTTTTAATCCGTGTCTGACGATTATAAAGTGGAATCGGTGTACGTATTGTAATTTAAACGCAAGGCCAGTTTAAAAAGAAATCGATTTTAAAGGCGTCCCTTGTCACGCACTGCTTAGCGATGGAGTTGTAACTATCACCCACAGGCAAAATAATTTCGGTTTATTTGGGCCTAGGTATATTGAAACTTTGCCCCTCAGTTTCCACAGCTATATTTTGAACGAAATAATACATTTATTTATTTATAGGAGAACCAACTGCTATAACAGATGGATTATAAATAGCAATTAATTGTTTAAGAAACATAAGCCAATTACAGGTTCTCACGGGTAAAAACAGAAATAGTAGCAGATATCTTAGGATCACTAACAAGCACGATAGAGAAAAAAATATATATCTAAAGTACATTATGCACTATGCACTTTAAAAAAACTTTTTATCAAACATGTAGGTATGTAATTCTTACTAAACGAACTTTTTGTAAAAAGAAAAATTACAGTACCAGCTGGTTTCTATCCGCGAGTAATCCCAGATGTCTGAAGAAAATATTTGATACGATACGAGTACAAAGCCGTCTTTATTCCTTTTCATTTAATCCACATCTTTAACTTTCCCGCGCGTTTTTCAATCTGCCTAGCCTTTTCCCAACATGTTGGGGACGGCTTCCAGTCTAACCGGATGCAGTTGAATACCACTATTTTACAATGAGCGACTGCCTATCTGACCTCAAGTTATAATTTAATTTGCCTAAAATCACCATCGGTGTGAGGCTCGTTACGTAGTATCTACGTATAGATTATGTTGAGTAAATGTTTGAGTAACTAAGGAGCCACCAACGGCTTCCCACGCGTGTATTACCTACGCTAAAACCTAAAACTACCCCCAAACAGTACTGTATGACCTCGCAACAGACTAAATCCAATAAATATTAGCAGGGCAGGATTAACCTAATGACAGGCTATCAAAAGTTTTATTTTCAAAGAAAAACATTAAATATTACGGCCTAAAGTATTCATTTAACGTTTGAAAACTTCCAGCAGCTTTAAATCAAACTCTATTTCTATCAGCTGCGATGGCTGCCCAGGCTTATTATATTAAAAATTTCCTTGAAAAGATTTTATATGAAGAGTGGCAGCAAAAACCTAATTACTTATAGAAAATCCTTTCTGCTATAAGAAATTCTCAGTTCTCTCATTTTTATATGACAATGTTCCATAATTGGCATCGGAGCAGAGGATCTATTGAGACCAGCGAGGAATTGGGTCAACGCAGCGGCTCTACACTGAGTAACGTGTCGGTCAGCGTTTTGTGCAGTTTAGTTGTTTAACACGTTCGTGGCTGGCGATAATACTTATAAACTTATCCTTTGTGTATGGCCGCTTTCTGTTGGTGACTCCCTGGGCCCTTTGTCCGAAGCCTTTAACCTCTCAACAAGCACATGTGTCGTCGAGCATGCTCCCATGTGTTCTGCTAGCTCATTGCTGGCTTGTCTATGGTGCTAAGCATGAGGACAGCACGCCAGCGCAACTATTTCTGGCGGTAATACATGCTTAGTGTGGTCATCTATAGGTGATCTCATCTCTTGGTGTTGCACACCAAGCACGTACTTATTAGTATAACTAGCTTCTACCCGCGACTCCCTTCGTGTGGTAGTGGTGAGACAGGACAATGTGCTACAATAACAGCCACATTTTACAAAACTTGCCTGTACCTATTATACTAACGTTTGTAACTTTGGTCTCAGCGGTGAGAAGCAGCTCGTTAGTATAATCTTGTTTGTGTCGAGCCGGTATACTTTTTGTGTTTGGCATGCTGTATATCTTTTTTTTCATAATTCAAAAAAAAAAACACTACAGATCGATGCCTCTGCTTACCACCTACAGCCTGAATATAGCCATTGCCAGTGTGTAAACCTTGGGGTTTGTGTATACGATTGAATATCACACGTGCACCACACCGCCCGCCGCCGCGCCGCCACAAATTCTCGCGGCGTTGTCGGATCGCAAGATGAAAACAATTCAGAATACCTATCTCAGAATGAGTGTAAAATCTACGCGGTGCTCTGCGGGGCCGGTGCGGCTCCGGCGTCATGTACTTTAAGCCTTAGCCTACTCAATTAATAGTATAGAAGCTATTGTTTTCCACCAAAAACGTGTTGCTATGCGGAGCGAAAGCCTACAAATCCGGACAGTACTTACCGAACGTGCGTCATGTCAAGTGGTTTTTGTCTGAGCCATGTCATAGTTGTCCAATGTTAGGGTAACCCCGTTATTTGTGAAATGAGTGAAAACGTGTCGTTAAGTTTGTGCTAAACTTAACTTTTTACTTATTAGGGAAAACATTTCATTGATGGCTATTAACGAAAAGTTAAATCAAACAGTACTTAATTTGTACCTTTTAGGGCGGATTCGACCAAACAGGAATTTTTATCTGTGGAGAGATTACTAATACGATTTACTTCTGACCGTTTTCGTATGGAGAAACTGTCAAAAATTCAAAATTTATTCGAATGAGAAGGCTTATTCCGCGGATAAAATTTATTCCTGTTTGGTCAAATCTGCCCTTAAACTGTTCAATGTGTCAATATGCTATACACAGTGCTTTACCTAACTTTCCGCTCAATCATAAATACTAGTAAAAGTAAAAACAAACCAAAATAGAATGTCTTCAACATTCCAAATCTTACTTCTTTTGTTTACCAATCCGTTCCCCGACTTCCTGTAACTTTCCGGCACTTCATTCCCAGGAATTTACAGTCGCAATATTGCGGGAAATTCGCAATAAGAAAAGCAATGACAGATTAACAATGTTATTGGTTTTTTTATTTTATTTTTCTTCTTTGGCAACTGAGCCGATATCGACTATGTTATTGGTTGTTTGCTTGTCTAACAAATTTCTAAAAAATGGCTGACAGATGCAACACATGTCTGCTCGACGGTTGAAATTCAGTTGCCGGTATGACCAAGTTTCAAGAAATGCATATTTAATGGGTTGGGACTTGGGAGTGATATTTTAAAGTATTGAAAGATAAAATATCTTCCATAGTGGACTTTTGTGTAGCAGCGTTTGTGGAGATTTTTTTTATTTTCGTGTAGTCGTCATAGTAGAATGAAGTCAGCGATATAGCTCAGATAGGTATTTAAATTAATTATATTGGAATCCATGGAGAAGTCCATGGAGTCCCCAGTTATAGGTAGCCATAAATTAATTTAAGTATTTTCTCTATCCAGCGGGCTTCCAATCAAAAATAAGGTTATAAAGGTGTTACAACGATGTTAGTACAGGGTCTTATACAGGGTTACTTGTAATTCGACGTATATCCATCAGGAGATGATAGGGGCCAGAATGCAACAAATTGAACCCCCTATATGTATGGCCGAAATTCAATACTTTTCGAGATATTTGAATTTTAAAGGTTTTTCGATATTTACCCAAAATTTCACATTTAATTCCAAAAAAAAAACGTATTGAATGGGTACTATTAAGAAATGATATCGTAGCGGGCATTTCAATCATGCTATGAACCTAATTAAAAGTACCTACATAATTCGACAAAATAATTATTATGAGTGATTTAAGAATAATATCTTACAAATTATTTTCATTTTATGCTGCAAAAATGCTGTCTCGTCAAAAAAAATTTTGACGAGACTACAGTCTGCATACGAAAATTCAATCAAAAAATCTCCAATAGTTTAGTCACTATAGCTCACATAGTCGGCCCATCACTACTATTTAGTTCGTTAGAAAAAAACACTTGTAATTTTAATGTTAGGATTTATTTGATAGTTCCTAATTACTCCTATGATTTTGCATCACTGTCAAAATCGCAGTGGTCTTTATTCTCAATGCTTTAAGGTTGTATTCAAAAAGACTAGGCTGATTCATTAAGGTGGCTGGTGAGTCGCTGCTTGGGATTCTGACATAGGTAAAATAAATATGAAAAGACTGTAGAGTTTTATAATTTAACTGCACGGTTCCCACATAATCTTATAAATAGGTATAAAGCACTGCTTTGTACATACTTTAACAGAGGCTTTGACCTTTCTGAAATAAAACCTTTATGTTGATACCCACCGCATCAAGTTTTTCTTTAACTGGAATATTCCGCCTACACACACCCTCCCACATTTGCTCTTTTTAGACGACTACTGGGAAGCAAAAAGGAGGGTTATGATTTTTGCTGCTGTAACGACTTGCGTCCCCAATCATGTCGCATGCTGGGACAATATTTTTTTTTGTAAAATACGGACTTTAAGGGTCGCCAATTTCGCAAATAGATGAGGGGATGCTGTTTTAAAACTTAACGCAAATTTTACATTAAAATACATTCCGTGATATTTTAAATCAGACATAATATATACAAATCAAAAATAATCGAGGTTCATGGAGATCATGAATTGATAGATTGGTAACACGAATATTTTTGTGAATGAATGAAACTGTAAAATTTGCCTGAGTAACAGATATCCACAAGAGTCCGCGCTAGTAGAAAACTTGATCCTTTCGAACGTAACTTTTCCATTACCCTGCCTTCTTATCGTATTTGAAGTCTATGCAGCATATCATTTTCCACACATCTCTAATAGGCGCCAAATCACAATTCACCCCTTTCTAGACACGTCATCTTTCACTTAAAACTTATCTGTCCGCGAAGCAAACGCAATACTTTAGTTAAACAATCGCATGCTTTATACATGTATTTATAGGCACTGGACAGTCAGTGTTAAGTCTAGACTTTACTCTAAGAGCCGTCCAGAGCTGCGATACTTATTTTTAAAGTCGTTTGGCCTTGTACTGGACTTTCTGTTTTTGATTTTCTTATTCCTTTTTGAAAAAAAATAAACAAAAAAACAAAAGTATAAGTATACTTATACAAAAGTATAAGTATACTTATACTTTTGTGTGGAGTCTCATTGCCTACGAAATGTATGGGAAAAGTTATTTGCGATTTCTGACTTTTCTAGTACTCAAAGCTCAGTTTGTCCGATAGAGGTTTTTGATCCTTATAAGAAACAGGATCGAATGGCATCAAAAAAGTTTTTGTGAAAACGGCCCATTTTCTTGCTGACTACAATTTTTTCAAAATCTGTGAATGCAAATCATAATTTCTCAAAAAGTTGAGGACAGTCTCCTAAGACCATTTTCCTGTAGCTACAACGGTTAAGGTCCACCCACCACTCAAAAATCCACCCTGTATAAAGTACTCAAAACTGTATTCACGCCATGCTCTCATTCATTCGAACTTAACCAGCGCAGCGGGCACTACTCCTGTACATTTGAGGACGTAAAGAACTTTACTGAAGCCGCAATTACGAGCGAAAAAAATAAGAACCAGCGTGCAGCGGTATCAAATAGAGTCATGATTGTAACGCATGAATTCATGTGCGGTAATGTCTTGGGTTCCGTCCAACCATCACAATCGAGTCACAACTTGTTACATCATCACCTCCAGCCATTTTAGTAATCCGCCTAACAGTGCCTAACATTTACATTAGTCGATGATTTGCTTGACATAATATGCATAACGTTCATTCACGCATTCTGTAAACCGTATACGCTTCAGTTATTCTAAAATTTCTTTAACGATTGATTTCGAATTCAATTTGATTTTCATTGATGAAATTAACATTTAATTTTTCTAAGCTACTCTTATTGGAGATCATGCACGCAATAGATATAACAACAGATTTATTCCAGAAGGTATATTATGTGTTTAAAACAATAATAAAGAAACTCGATATTTTTACGAGAAGTAGCCAATAAAAGGAAAATTAATCAAGTCTGAAAAAATTTTTCTTACAATAATGCCATTGTTGTAATCTTACAAACACTAATTTATCCATATATCTTCCTTTATTGGCTAAATGGAGAACCAAAACAGGGTTGTTGGTGGTTATTGTGCTATTGAATTCAATACCCATTGATATTTTAAGCTGATGTAATTATTTTTATTGGTCTCGGCCGTGTTTGTCGTCCATCATGCCTGATTCGTTCGACGATGGAGCTTGCTTGCTTAAAGCCACGTGCAGAATGGCGTGCGCGACCTTAAAAAAAAACGAAGAAAACTTCACGTTAGAATAATTACCGGTATCGCGTCGCGCCAGTCTGCACGAAGCTTACAAGTAATCTGTTCACCGGTAATTAACTATTGGTAATGCACCTAGCTGTATTAGTAAGTCGATCATTGATAGTTTATATTCTGAATGTTTATCTAACAGCTGTTGGCTCTATTGCCCTTGTCATGTGCATTACTTTTTTTCAACTATACATACATAGATTTAACAAAAAAAATGCTTAAATCGGGCTAAATTAGGTTGAATTTGGCTAAATTAGGTTGCATTTAAGTTCGTAAGGAGTACCTTGTATCGAGGATTAGAACAACAAAACCCTGAACGTGATACTATATCCCTCAGAATATTCCGCTTAAACTCTCGCTAAGTTGTATTACCCTTTGAACCATAAAATTATCTAGACAAACCCTCACAAACAAACATTTGAAGCATAGCAAAGGTTGTTGATTTGTTTCGGCGCTCACCGTCCCGACGCCACCCCGCACCCGCCGCTGCCGCAGACTTCGTGTCCGCGGGTTTAGGGAGAGAAATTAAAAACACAGTCGTCCTTTGATCTACCCGCTTGCAATTATATCGAGGGGCGTAATTGAGATGAACCTCGCCAGTTTTTTTTTTAAATCAGGTATGTATTGGTCACTAAGGGGGAGAGTTTTGAAGGTTTCGGACACACACACACAAACACACACACCCCCTCACACAAAAGATATATTGAATCGATGTTGCCAAGGCCAAGTCCTTGAATTTTTATTTTTATCTCATCACGATCGTTAATTTGTTTTTTTAATAAGCATGAAAGGGTTCAGCAAAGTTTTTATACTTCAAAGTTTATAAAGCGGATTGCGAACAGTAGTTACCTACCTAACTATGTAAGCGGTGAGACGGGGGAGGGCGCCATTGACAAAATTGACAGACGGAGTTAGCCTTTGTCTACCTCCGTCTCACCGCTCACATGCGCCGGCGGTGACTAGCCATCGCGCGCGGACGATAACAATACTTTTGTCACAGGTTTTCCGTAAATAAAACTTAACAACTTATGAATAGCCTCAATCGTTTACATAATCGATTACGGTTTTGAATAAACGTTTGTTCAATTTGAGATATTGTATACAGAGTAGAAATAAAAACCGGCTAGGTGCGTGTCGGACCACGCACAATGAAGGGTTCCGTAGCTGGAGAACTTATCGTTATTTTAATGAAGAAATGATGGAGCTATATATAGGTAAGTATATATAAATTCTATGATATTACTATTTTTTAATCTTTGTTCATTGAAATTTTGTACAGATTTAATAAACAACTTTCCCCTCATCTATATAATATATTGAGTACGACGTGTTTGTAAATTAAGCCTTATGAAGTAGATATACTGCGTAGATAGCAGCGACCGTGAACGTTAATCCTGAGTCGAGGGTGAAGCAACAATGTTATGCTTACAACTAAATACTCTTTTTAATTATCTTTTGTGAATGTGATCATGTCGGACACACCAAATTATTTATGCCCTTATCATTCTTAACAGCTATGTGTTCATCCGAAACTGCTTCGTGGGCCTCTAATAATAGGTACCTACGTATTTTATTCAAATTTTCGCAAATGAATGGGTTCCATTTGAAATACAATCTTGCAATGAAATGAATGTTTCTTTGATCACGTAATGTAGGTGGTATAATGGAACATTCTATGTATAACATTTTTTTTTATAAGAAGGAACCCACTTAGTCACACAGTGGGTAGGCCAAGAAACGCTGGCGTGACGATTTAGACTCGTTCCCGACTGATTGGCCGGAGAAAGCACAACATAAGGAAAACTGGAATAGTATGGGGGAGACCCAGCAGTGGGACAACATAGGTTAGATAAAGAAAAAAAAAACAACCCACACTAGGATTTATTTAATTTTAGACTCAGCTCCTATTCAATTTTACTGTAGTGTAGGCGTTCATGTGGTTCTGTGCTGGGAGCTAGGTTGCCTCTAAGCTTTTGAGTTACTAGCGCCTACGTTGTTTGTTATCAATTTTCTCTGACGACAACGAGTATTCAAAATCTATTTTCTGCAAAAGTATTGATAGAAATTTTACATTTAACAATGTCCTTAAGTTTAGTGTTGCGTATTTTCTAAGCTGTTGTAAACATACTGTTCATCCATATGTTACAGTAGGTACCTGAACCGTCCTCTGTAAAGTTGATACCAAAACCGCGTCAACATCAAAATCAATTTGCCGAGCCTTTTTGCAACTATGTTGGGATTGACTTCCAGTCGAGCAGGATGCAGCTGAATACCTGTATTTTACATGGAGCGACTGCTTATCTGACCTCCATAACCCCGTTACTGGGTAACACGATAAACTTGGTAAGACTGGTTGTCAGACTTTTGGGCTTTTGACTACCCGTAACGACTGTCAACAATCTACGTATAAAAGCTGGAAGCAACGTGCTTAACGTGCTTTCCGAGGCACAGAGGGGTCTCGATATGTAATGGATGGTTACCCATCTATGAACTACCTTGGTAAGCATTGCTTAAACCTTGAAGATATACCCGTCATTATTTAACCACGAGTTTCATCATGCTCGCTTTTGTCAACATCTCATTAAATATTTTCTCCCGTCCCTGCAGGCAGTCATCCAAATGGACCCCGAGGAGCTGGTGGTGAACACTGCGCTCCTCCAGCTCGCAGGGTACACACCACCGACGCAGCCCTACCACCCACCTTCCATCCAGGCGCTCCCAGATCATGACAAACAGGCGTACGACTGCATCGTCAAGTGCATGGAACATCTCGCGGCCTACCTCAAGTATTGTGGCAATAGTGAGTAAAAAACCCCTTTATAAAACCAAATGGTTGAGCTGAACGTTGCTGATCCATGCCTCATGTTCGTGAATGGGCGCCGTCAGTTAGGACGAGTCATTTTTTAGCTGCCAGGGCTTATTACAAGTACTTACTTCATTTTGCAATTGTTTTTGCTCTGGCCGCTTTTAACGTGCACGTCTTTCTGCATCGTTCTCACAATAAGTAACTATATTTCAACATGGAGGATGTACTTTTGTTAAGTACATCCTCCATGTTGAAATATAGTTACTTACTGATATTTGCTGCTTAGCGACAGGAAAAGGCCCGGTAGTATCCACCATACCCTATATTTCTGCCGCCAAGCAGCATGTCAGTGTTCTGGTTTGAATTATATACACGCAAACTAAGTGTTGGTATTAAAATTCGGTATCGCACTACATTTAGGACTTTTCTGTTAGTTTGAGGTATTTCCAATCGTCTTGAAAAACCTAATTAGCTATGACGAATGAAACTTAGTCATATGTAGGTGCTAATATCGTACATTTTCCTCTTAATTTTAATGTTAATGTCCTCCTACATTGCTAAGAAGCACCTCTTTTTAATAAATTATTATCTGTAGTTTCCCGGAATTATGACATCAATCTCATCAATGTCTGTCACTGTCAGTACTTTTTGCAAATCTTACTTATTTGTCTGGGCATTGCGATGAAAGTATCCTATTTCCTATCCCAGGTCATGCGGTCTCTTTCGTGTGCCAAATTTCATCCAAGACCGTTCAGGCGTTAAGGCGAGTAATAGGTAATAGACAGACAGACAGCCAGAGTTACTTTCGCATTTGTCGTATTAGTAATTGTAATTTGCGTTCAGTTTTTGCTGAATAAACAATTTTTCTTTCTTTCTTTCTATGGTATTATTAATTGTTTTATGTATTTACAATACATAAAAGCATGTATATGGTCGTACTGTATGCACAAAACCTCACAATTTCAATCAATACTTACCGATTTAGAAAAGACCGTTGGTGAGCTTTACGCTCTATAATCCGTTATCCACCTCTGCGTAACAATTAATCATATTCCTTCCCTTGTCCCATGTTACTTGAGGGTCGGTGCAACACCTTTTCTTTTCCATACTTCTCTGTCAACCGCTATCATTCACTCTCTTCTCTTCCATATCATTCCTCACACAATCCATCCATCTTTTTTGTTTGGCCTTTCTTTCCCGCTCCATCCATAAACATTTATATTCATCACTCTTTTAGTCACGTGCGTTACGTATATATCTATCGTTATCTTTTCTTTGTCTTTCCTCTTCCTTCATCAACATTGGTACTATGCTGCGAACCAATTTAATTGTTAAATACTTGGAAGACGGAATGGCTTTAGTAATAAGCCGCCATGCTTATAATCTCCGCATATATCAACCCCCGACGCAAAGAGAGGTTCTATCAGCTTGTAGCCTTTTTCTGTGTATGTGTGTCAGACATCGAAGCTCCTAAACCGATGGAAAAAATACAATGAGAGCTTTTTTTTTTGTAGAAAGTTTAAGACATTCAATGGCCTTTATTTAACTATAATTTATTGTTCGCCCTTTTCATAAGTCCGATCACCGTCTCTGTCGATAGTCTGCTTAGCATTTTATTTTAAACTAGCTTCTGCTTGCGACTTCGTTCGCGTAAAATTTCTTATCCCCCCGACCCACCCCGTCGCATCGCATCGTCTGCCCCCGCTATTATTTCGTTTTCGCTTCGCGACTCAGTATCAAATTTAAAAAAAAAAACAGAAATAACGCTAAGAGAAAACAAAGTAACAGCAAGGGCGGGCGATGGGATGCGGCGTGGTGGGTCGGGGGCCGAAATTTCACGCTGACGAAGTCGCGGGCAGAAGCTAGTTATTAGTATAGATATCCATAGTTATGTATCTGGCTAAGTTTCAGTATTATTCTTCTAGTCTGAACGGAACTACGGGCACAGCTAAGTTACAAAGGACGCTAGCACTTTCCTCTCCACTATTTGTACACGGCACGTTTTGCTTTCTTCTTAAAACACAGTAAACTTCAGTGTTTCAGAGGCTTCATGAGCACCTTAGAAACAAAACAAACTATCGAGTTTCTTTTGTTTTTTGAAAGCAAAGTTCAATGTTAAAATGTTAACTTTTCAACTGTAAAAATACTTCGCGAAACCAAACAAATTACTTTGGCCAAGTTAGGTTAAACTCTTGGAATTATTGCGTCATTAACACATACAGGGTGACTTTGAAAACATGCAACAAAATTTAAGGGGATGTTCTACTCATCAATATGAACAACTTTTACTACGGGACCGAATAAGAATTTGCAAAAAAAAAACCACTTTTCTGTATAAACGTATACCCGATTGGACCATTTTGTATAAGAACGTCGATTTTTTTTTTTGCGAATTCTTATTTGGTCCCATAGTAAAAGTTGTTCATATTGATGGGTAGAACACCCCCTTAAATTTAGTTGCATGTTTTCAAAATCAGCCTGTAAACAGGGTCAAAACATTTTTTTTTTCTAGAATCATAATTTCCAGCAACAGCCGCTAGTATACACACCCGTTGACCCCGTAATCAGCTGTTGTTACTTGAAATATTTTGTGATTAGAAAATCTTCATTAGATATGGATTCCTATCACGTCTGTGAAGTTTCGGCCAGCAAATTTAATTTAAGTTTAGAAACAGCTAAATTATACTGTAGATTTTAGGTATGTCAATTTAATACCTAGAATGTTACAACACTTAAAAATGCCTTTTTCCTTATGTAATAATCCATGGTTTCCGGCATGTATATATCTTTCTTCTGTATAATAAAAATGAAATGATGATCGTTGGTAAGCGCGTAAGTCAGAACGGCTGCACCGATTTGGTTTTTTTGTTCAAACGTTCGTTATAGTCCGAGTTAGGTTCTTACGGAAAGTAAAATTTGAAAAGTTGCAAAATTCGGGAAAAGTGAAAGTGCTCTTTCTATACCCGAGAAAGTGCTCTACCCGAGAGACATAGTCCAAATTTCAATAATTCCCGTATTGAAATTTGGACTACGTCTCTCGGGTCAGCTTTGTGTATAAATAATATCTCAGTATTTCAAGTTATGTCATGTTGGTTCTTACTGACGTCACCGACAAACTTTTCACGTTTTCCTGCAATATTATCTACGCGAATGATTCGTATTTATCTTATCTATATGTCGCAGCCAACTAGCTTTAGTTTTTTAGTTAACACCCTAATAGCCTTTTTACTAACCGGCGCCGTTCAACTAGTGGCCAGGTTCATTATACATTAGGTTGGAACTGTGACCAACCACTAACTCAACCGTCATACCATCATTCACTCCCTTTTCTTTCAAATCATTCCTCACAAAATCCATCCATCTCTTTTTTGACCTTTCTTTCCCGCTCCCATAAACATTTATATTCATCACTCTTTTAGTCACATGCGTTACCTCCCTCCTCATCACATTATGCCCATACCAGGCCAAGTGATTTCCTTTCTACTTTTCTGTCAGTGGCGCCACTTCTAAACTTCCATCAACTACTCATATCTTACTTTATCCATTTTCTTCATTCCACACATCCTTCTCAACATTCTCATATCCGTTACATGCAATCTTTTTGCATCCGTCTTATATTGAACTTAGAAATAGCACTTCCACGCAGACTTCTTGATGTTTTGACATGTCGCCACATCAGTAGATTACACCCGTGTAAAGTAGGGGCGGGTCACTAGTAGTTTAATGAAAGAAGATTATGGTCGTGTTCGAAATTAGTCTTGTATATTTCTACTTACTAGGCCGAAATTCCTCATACACTGACGTCTATCATCCATACGTACACATACAAACGTCTGATGACGCATCATGACAAGCGCCGTGGATTTGATGTTTGTTTTTCGAAGACCATTGACCTCTTTCAAAATATTTTATTTCACATAAACATGGGCACTTATGAAACGTCAGAAGCTACGTGCACGGTTCCAATTGGTCGTTTCCTACGGAGAAGAGCCGGCATGAAACTCCACGGCTACTCTTTCAAAAATAATTGTCTTTTGCAATCTTTTCAGATTACAGTTCTAATAGGTATGGGAGGATTGTGTAAGTGTGTGGGCCTATCTATCTAAGACGTCAAAGCTTGATATATTTGACCTTTTATTTGTTTGTTCCAGTCAACAACAGTATGACCGGTAGCCGGCTGTCGCGGCCCATGCAGAGGAAGCTGGTGATGCTACTGCAGTGTGCGATCACCGATGAGGAGGGCCGGGGGAGGGCGGCGCGCGCCGCGCGCTCCCTCGGCGAGCGAACCGTCACCGAGCTTATACTGCAGCATCAGGTAAACCATCGCTTCAAACTTACCTCATCGTAAAGTCTATACTCTTTGTTTCCAATTGATGATACCTGAACCTGTCCGAGTCGGGGAGTCAAGTCCCGAGCTCGTTTCACTCGCTCTTCCATTCTAAATTCTCTAATAATATTTAGGACAAACGAAACTTTGTATATTCCGTAAAATGTTATTTAGGTGTGGTAAAAATATGGCAAATAAATCATTTGACAAATGAAAAAAGTTCAAAAGAGGCTTCGGCCAATAGCAAAAAGTTATTTTGTAAATCATCGAAATAAAGTTCGGTAAAATAATACCTATGGCACATGATAATTCAATGATCTAAAAATATGTCAAATAAGCCATACAGACAGATACAGACAAAAAAATCGGAAAAGTGATCGGGTCCCGAATAGAAAGCGATCGTCGTGGTTATGTGTACCTAACTTTTTGTTGGGTGAACTTAAACTCGTTGTCGCGCCGGCAAAGGGCGCCTTCCGGTTTTCCTAACTTACAAAAAGTAGCATAGGAACACGACAATCGCGTATTCGCGCGTCGATCACTTTCTATTAGGACAAGGGTTATGAAAGGTTAGATTTGTTGTACGGCTAAGTACGGGCCCTGTTGGATTTCCTACACATGCTATGTGACAAATGCGGCCCTGACCAGTGTCATCGTATAATATGATAAGATTCTTCTAAGTATGGTTAAGGTTTTGTAAGTCCACCGTACAGCCGCTGGGCACAGATGCATTTTTTTCCTATTTAATGGTTGTGGTAAATAAATTTTATGTTTCTTGTTTGTAGAACCCGCAGCAGCTCAGCGCGAACCTGTGGGCAGCGGTGCGCGCGCGCGGCTGCCAGTTCCTGGGCCCGGCGATGCAGGAGGAGGTCCTCAAACTAGTGCTGCTGGCGCTAGAGGACGGCTCCGCACTCTCTAGAAAGGTGATACCCACACATTTAATAATAATACCAGCCTTTAAAGTTAATCTAGTTAATAAAAATCTTAAGCTCCTCATATTATGAAAGTGAGCATTAAGGAAGGATTTTTGAAAATTCATCCCATAAGGGGTTAAATAGAGGATGTAAGTTTCTGTTCGTGATATTTGCCGATGGGAAGCCATCGGGGGTACGGCTTGTAACCAATAATGAGGAAACTTTTGATGAAATGGTGTGAGGAAAGTTTTGAGTATGAATGTTGATGACTATAAGACTTGGGGAAGACCAAAGAAACGATGGCTGAATTGTGTGAAAGATGATATAGAATAGATAGAAAGGCGGTACTGAGATGACGACTAATACTATGTAAGATGGAGACAAAGTGCATCCTTCTTCCTTTTCGTGTCAACTGTTTGTTTGTTTTTTTTTTTGTATTGTTTAAGCCTATTAGAAAGCCACGTTAAGTGCATGCTAAGAGTAACGTTCATTCCTCAAAACGAAGGCCAATTCTTGTACATTCAACGTTCACATTCAAGGCGCAATCTGTCAGACTAGTAAAAAATGTTGGTAAATTAATTGTATTTTTGACAGATTGCGAATGCGATCGTTCTTTAAAATACGGGAATTGCCCCTCTGAGCTTAGTTCATGAATTTACTAACGATGTTTGTATTGGTTTCTGTTGCAGGTGTTAGTGATGTTTGTAGTCCAAAGACTGGAGCCTCATTTTCCACAGGCTTCGAAAACTAGCATAGGCCATGTCGTCCAGCTCCTATACAGAGCTTCTTGTTTTAAGGTAAGAATCGACAGACAGGGTCAAATTAAATTAGGTGCCGAAACATTGCAGACGAGACGATGGGATATAACGATATCGAATGATAAAAAAAAAACATTTTCTATACTTATAATTTAAATTTACTGTATTACCATCGGCCGTTGACCCCGTAATCAGCTGTAGTTAGTGTAGTTACTCAAAATTTTGAAAATCATGTTTAGCATTGGGTAACTTTGTAATTAAATTAGCTTGCGAAACTTCATATTAGGTGAAGTTCTGCCGGAAATATTTTTTTGACCCTGTATTTAAAATTTTGAACGAATCATCAACCGCATGTTAGTAACTCATCATTCTGAAAACCATTATGGCTGTGTCCTGTGTTCACCACACAGCAAGGAGACGCCTCGGCGGCCGCTGGTACAGGCGGCAGCCGGCAGTGTCAACACTTTTCATATAAACCAATCATGTCACTGTTTACTCGTATTGGCTTTGAATAGCGGACGCCACAGGAGTTTTGCGCTCAACGTAATTTTGTTACAACTGTCGTCTACGTTGCAGGCGCAGGGAATCCGTGCTCTGTCTTCTTAGCACGGCAATGGTGGTCTAAATTAATTGGGCCCATTACAATGGACTTATACTTGATTACTGATCAGATTTAATTACTTTTTAAAAATCTTTGAATTAGCTCATTTTTACCAAATAAATCATCTTTTTTTTATTCTCTCAGCACGGAAACAGTTGGTCCCGGTTGTCATTCGTCGGTCTTTGACAGTCGTTACGGGTAGTCAGAAGCCCGAATTTCTGACAACCAGTCTTGAGGGGGTATCGTGTTACCCAGTAACTGGGCTGATAGGCAGTCGCTCCATGTAAAATACTGGTATTTACCTGCATCCAGTTAGACTGGAAGCCGACCCCAACATAGTTGAGACAAGGCTAGGCAGATTATAATCAAATTTCTCTTTCTAGGTATCAAAACGCGAATGCGACTCATCTCTAATGCAACTAAAAGAAGAGTTTCGAACGTACGAGTCACTGCGGCGAGAGCACGACGCGCAGATAGTTCAGATAGCCACGGAGGCGGGGCTTAGGATAGCGCCCGACCAATGGAGCGCCTTGCTGTACGGAGATACCGCCCACAAGAGTCACATGCAGAGCATTATAGGTGAGTAGAATGACTTAATTTTAGGCTTGCGCGGGAGTTGGCATATGGCAGCTAGACAGAAAATGCCGGTGGGCCAGAATTACTTTTCATCTATTTATGGAGGCTTGAAAGCAACAATCCTTACCAACAATACAATAGTTACCAACGATTGTTAGAATATCACTTTATTTACCAACTTACCATGGATCGGTTCGGGTATGGGTAACTTTAATCTCAGAATGGCATTTTCTTTGCTAAAAATCGTGTGTCGAATGATGACCGCGTATAGAAAGACGCAGCGTGGATAACTCCGACGACCTGCACGCGTAGCATGAACACTTCTATCAACTCTACGAAGAATATTTATATATTTTTTATTATGTGACATTTCTTTTCATACATTCTCACTGAGTCTTTCGTTTCTTTTGTTTCGGCGGTGGTCAAGCTACGCGTGCAGGGGGCCCATTTATGTTTTAGTTAGATTGCGTAAGACAAATCTGTCAAAAATTCGCAATGGAAGACGTTTGGAAATTAGTAGACATAAGCCCCCTGGTGAAGGTTGCCGGAATCTGCTGGATGCGTTAAGCGCATGTCCGGTCTTTGT
This sequence comes from Eupsilia transversa, assembly GCA_914767815.1. NCBI lineage: Eukaryota > Metazoa > Arthropoda > Insecta > Lepidoptera > Noctuidae > Eupsilia > Eupsilia transversa. The sequence goes on from OU611871.1 coordinate 13,861,927, forward strand.
GGGGCGATGCTTGGAAAAGGCTTATGTCCAGCAGTGGACATCAATCTGATGAAATAATGACGAAGTTAACTAGGTAATTTATTTCCAGATAAATTGCAGACACCTCAATCGTTCGCGCAGTCAGTCCAGGAGTTGTTCATCGCGCTACAAAGGACCGGGGACCCGGCGCAACTGATCGTCATGAGCCTGCATCTGGACAGACTAGCTAATATCGATGCCAGTCCTGGTACGTCTGTATTATATAGTATACTAGCGGTCCCAGCAGACGTCGTCCTGCTTAAATCAGAGGTGACATACATGAGGTACAGCAGCGCCACCTACCGGGTCCAAAAGTGTTTTCAAACCATCCAGGAACCCATTGAAATATACTCACTAAAGGACCATGACCAAAGTCCTATACATCCATACCCTAACTAAAACGATCATGACCAAAAGCTACACTAAAATTTAAATTAAATGTGCTTTTAAATGCACCATGCACTTAAAAGCACATTTAAGTAAAATTTTGAAAGAATTCCTTTTGTTCAGGTAAATCCGCAGTTTTTTGTATATTCGATTACAAAAAAATAATAATTTGCCTAATAGTTTTTCATCCGTTACACTTAAAAAACCTATTGATTGTTAATCGTTTTATGTCATTTTTATATACAATTAGTTCACTATCGAATTTCGATTTAAATAACAATTAGCGTAACTTAGTTGGACTTGACTAGATTTTGCAACATAAATGACTAGGAACCAGCTTAAAATGCACCAGGACTGGTGAGAACTATGTATATTTTTTAAACCTGAGAATTAGGCTGCCTCCATCAGAGATGTGTGAGGTCACTAAGCGGAGAAGCTAAGTTACGAAACTAAGTATACTTCGTTTCATTTAACCTTTTTCTAGCAGAATTAAACCAAACTACGCTATAAAATAAATATCAAACGATCATATTGGATACACATCCATCGCTACGTAGCTTAGCACATTTCTGGTGGTAATTAACATCTGGAGTGGGCCTACCAGATGCTTATAACTTATAGGAGGATTCCACATACTAGTAAGGAGATCAGAACAGACCGGAAAAACAGAAAATGAAACAAATCTCACACAAACAACGTGACCCCTTTTTTATTCTAACTTAAAACATTTATTCTAAAACTTCAATAAATATAAACCTTGGCAGTGAAGAGACGGCCAAGTCGGCCAGTCCTAATAAGATGCTTGGATCAACACCACTTAGCTTAACCATGTTGAAGGGAACAGAATGATCCAACACGTCATGTTGTTTTGTTCTCCATCAAGATACTTTGTAGTTGCACGGATAATTCACTGGACTGCACGCCTGTAAATACGCTGCACGCGCTAAACACAATATTGATGCACCGAAACATTGATGCAAGATTTCAATCAGCACAGCACCGCATTAACGTATCCAATTTCATTTCACCTATAAACTGACACGCATCGTAGGTCCAGTAGGAAAACCAAATTGGACAATGAGATATCGCTTTCAAGAATATGTATATCGAGCTAAAATGTCCAGAAAAGGTAGGTACGTGTAATTGTTTAATAAACAATAAATCAACAAAAAATAACACACGCACAGATCACAAGTTTGTACGAAACAGTAGGTTTCCATGGCGACGAATGACAAGTGAAAGAACGAGCCAGTGACAGCTACAATCAGTGTTTCCAGATTGTTGTATTTTTTACCCAAAACCTTTTCAAGTATCTGCTTTTTAAAAAATACTACCTATATATTACTACCTACAAAAGAGCTTATTTATCAAAATATATTATAACATCTTGGTAACATCATTCACAATTCAGAAGAAAGACCGCATGTTAACGAAAGTGTCTAGAATATAAACAATTAAAAGAGGTAGAAACACTGAAACAAACTCAGAGGTCAAAGTCTCTTCTAAAGTCCATTTTTAGGGTTCCGTAGTAAACAAGGAAACCTTATAGTTTCGCCATGTCCGTCTGTCTGTCTGTCTGTCTGTCCCCGGCTTAGCGCAGAGACTGTTAGTACTAAAGCTGTAATTTGGCATGAGTATACATACTAATAACGCCGAAAAAGTGGTAAAATAATATCATGTTTCTTTTTTAGGGTACCTCCCTCACTTGTAAAGTGGGGATATTTTTTTTTTTTCGTGTACCCCATGGTGTGGGGTATCGTGGTGGTAAATGGTTTTAAGAGGGTGCATCCTAAAAGTTGGCAACGTCGTAAATAGCTGTCAAATATTTACCTGTTTCGATTAATTTGGAAATAATACTGTATGGAAATAAGAAATGTGGCTAACCAATTGACTAGAATATTAATAATGAATTGCAATTATAACATTGAATTTGATGTTGTACCCGTTTTAGGTGAAAAAAAGGCATTTGGAAAGTTACCAAATACTTTTTTTACATCTAAAACTAACTATTCGGTGTTACGATATTAATTATTGCATTTCATAATCAATATTCTAGTCAATTGGTTAGCCACATTTCTTATTTCCATACAGAAATATTATCAAATTAATCAAAACAGCGAAATATTTGACATCTATTTGCGACGTTGCCAACTTTCAGGATAAACCCTCTTAACAAGCTCACAATATTTTTGAACGAGCTTTCTATCGTTCAAAAATATTGTGAGCTGGTTAAAACCATTTTTGGATTGAAGGATCCGTCTGCGAAATATTAACCTTTAAAGTGCTAATTTTTGTTAGAGTCAAGTGACCCCCCCCCCCTGCCAGCTAAATGGTAAGTTCTGGATATGAGGAAAAATTCACAGCAGTAGTATATATAACGAAATTAAAAGGAAAACTGTCACACCTTACTAGGCTCTAGAAGTTACCGAGTAATTATCGACCAACTTACATTTGCAGTTGCAAAAACATGTTCCCCCATACATTTTGTATGGGAGAACATGTTTTTCAACTACAATGTTAATTTTGTTCTTGGGATAAATTCATCCCAGCTACGGAACCCCTCATTGTGCGTGGTCCGACACGCACTTGTTATTTGTAATGATCAGATCATTTATGAGACAGATTCTAATGAATTATAACAGAATTATAAAGCATGCAACTTAGTAAAACCATGACAAATAAATTGGCATCATTTGGCTCAATCATTTTGAATGAAACTGCATGATTCAACAGTAAAAATATAATACGAGAAAAATTATAGTACATTTCTGTCGAGGCCAGCAAGTCAAGCGTTGATGGACGATCGTGAAAATGGACATACGTGAGTCCATCAATGCCTGTTTGCGGCCACCGCTTGAATAGTGCTTTTCTCAAATAATGCGCGGAAATTCAAACAAAGTAAATTAATTATAAATTCCAGAATCAATGACGGACAACGATAATTTTTCACGCGGCAATGTGTTCGTTTGTTTCTTCTTTACTTTAAATCGCAATTTAAATAAAGTCTGATAGTTTACCTCCTTGGTTGTCATGTGTTGAAGTAAAAACAGTTTGAAAAGATGACATGTGAGATGAAATACGAGAAAGAAATGTATTTAGATATGCGATTTTATCATCTAGCAATGCAACACGTGACCGATGACGTTGTAACCAACACTGGCTAGCAGCAGTAAAAGAGTAATCTAATCTATACTTATTATAATTAAAGTCGCTTTTCATGTCTTGTCTACGTAACCGCGTTGTCCTTCTAAACTACGCAACGGATTCTGATGGGGTTTTCAGTAACATTAACAAAATTGATTCCAGAAGGTTTATGTGTATAATCTAACTATTTTATTAGCCTGTATTGTGTCCCACTGCTAGGAAAAGTCTCCCCTTTTTACTTCCAAATCTCTCTATTTTGTGCGATTTCTGGCCATGTTTGCCCCGCAAACATGATTAGATCGACACAATCTATCTATATATATCAGTCGGCGCAACACGTATTTTTCATCCCTGTCTATCAACCGTCACGCTATCATTCACTCCCTTCTCTTTCATATCATTCCTCACACAATCCATCCATCTTTTCTTTGGCCTTCCTCTCCGTCTCCATCCATCAACATTTATATTCATCACTCTTTTAGTCACCTCGTCATCACATGCCGATGTCAACCTAAACGATTTCCTTTAAAATGTTCTGCCACTGGCGTTACTTCTTCGTCAAACTTCATTTATACTCATTTCTTACTTTTTCACACATATGTGTGATAAATGATGTGTTATGTGTCCACACATAACACATCCATCTATAATGTTAAATTATGTAACCATTTCAGACGCCAAAAATCCATCATGGCAGCAGCTAGCGGAGGTGATGACGTCACTCAAGGAAGTGGTGGCGGGTCTAATACACTACCTACAGCAACAGGCGACGGGCCGGGACTCAAACCACAACCAGATGCATACCATGCCCGACCGGTGTATGGATAATAATACCAGTGAGTGTGACTTACTTGTTGCATGTTTTCTAACCTCGCCTTTACACCAAGGTATAAAACCTGTATTCTACATGTTATGTCTCATAATTTCATCATTTATACAGCAGTTTAAAACAAGTTCTAAAATATCTAAAAGGTGAACAAAATCCTTAAATGACATGTTTGAAACAACGTCAATACATGCATGATACTTTTCACAACATGTGTTGGGTAGAAACGCGCCGGCAAGGCCGAGCTTAACAAACGTTACTTTTAGCACTTTAGCATTCGTTTTAAACTGCTGTGTACAGTCACGAGCATAAATATATTACTATGAATAGCTTGGCAATAATATTTGCTTTCATGATTCATCCATTAATATCTGTCGTCAAGCTGACGGCAAATGTATATGATCTTTTCAGGAAGGTGTATATACAAGCGGCAGCACAAATATGTGACATCGAAGGAACACCAAAACTATTTAACAAGACAAGCGACGCCAAAATATAGGATCCTGCATCGGGATCAAGAAGATGTGCTTTCGTAATATAAGAAACTCTTGTGCAAAATTTCATGCTTCTAGACTCAGCTGTTTAGGGTGTGCGTTGACTGTCGAGAATGAATAAATTTCATTTCAGATTTTTTATTTGTAGTTGTGTCGTTTTTTGCACTAAGCACAAGGCTTGTATTGCTAAAACAATAAACTGTGAAAAAGGTCTTACAAACACACTCACATGAAACTGTTGCATAACAAACAATTATGATTGAAAGTCAAGTCATATAATTTATTTCAAGTAGGCTATTAAAAAGCACGTCAAAATGTCCAAGAAAATATAATTGATTCTGAGTGAACGTTCCAAAAGGTAGATTCGTATCGAGAAGAATGGGGGTGAAACTTCATGGTTACTCTTTTAAAGTGTTTTACAATATTTTGTATACATTAATTATAATTATGAATGTGAAGTAATATCTCTCGTCTCAGCCGTGCCATTTGCCCACAGGCCAGGGATCGCCGCAGACGGCAGCATCGACACCCACCCACACCAAGTACAAAGTGTCGATGTGCAGAGACGCCGCCACTCGCTCCTTCTGTCCGAGAGGCAACTCCTGTACCTTCGCGCATTCCGAAGAGGAACTCGAAAGGTATGACACTTTTGTTGCTGATTAATTTTAAGTTTAAAGATTATACCTTACCTTAAAACCAATGCGACAGTTAAATACTTTAATCTATTTCACTGTCGCATTGGTCTTAAGAGCGTGCATTTTGAAAGTGGGCAACGTCGCAAAGCTGTCAAATATTTCGCTTGACTAGTTTATTGATAACTAGTGAACTAAAATATTGATTATTAAATTCAACCTTAGGGTGGTAAAGCAATTACGAGGTTGCATATACAAAACAGCAGCTTAAAATGCGCATTTACGCATAGTCGTGTCTCGCGTTCAGAAATCCACCAACAAAATAATTTACGGGTTACACTGATAACATTCATAGCATTGCCGGCTGTCGTACAGTTTGTTTTGTGTCAATTTGAATTTATTCCTCTGTATTTACATTACGTTAGGATTCAGTGTTATTGATTAAAATTGGAGGATTGGACGAACCAACGCTTATCCTTCTATCCCAGTATAACGTCAACACTGGTAAGTTTATAATGTTCTTTAAAATATTTGTATGAACAGCCCTCCGCCGTTCACCGTATTTTAACGGGGGGTTATCCGAATTTGCCTGTTTTAGAATCAATTTAAAATGGTCAGATTAGTGTTTTTAAATTCTGAAAAAGATATATGTCATAGATGAATCCTTGTTTTAGGGACATTAACAGTTCAAAACACGATAAATTTAAACTTGTTCGATGAAGAAAAATATCTCGTATATAGGTCGATTTCAAAACCATTTCTCGTTTCATTTCCTAATTACAGCACAAAATAATGTGAAAATTGCATGTACCAATAGGTAATCGTATTTTAGAGGGAAATTAACGGTTGAATTTTTTTGTTTAACCTATTGAGTTATTTTTTTTCAAAAATCCTGAATTTAATATTTTAGTTAAGTAGAATGGGCTAAAAATGGTCTTACTGTTTTGCTTAAACTGTAACCATATTCTTTGGTTTTTGATGTTTACCACCACTCATGAAGATCCGTTAATATTGACAGCCACATATGAAGGAACAATTGCCGTACTTTATTGGCAAGTGACGTACCCACTGCTACAGCTGGTCTATACTGCAAACATCTCACCGTGAAAGCAAGGTGAAGTGAGCTTGAGGTGAGCTGTCAAATTGTGTCAATCCCTGTGGAATGACGGTCACTTCACGCTCACTTCACCTAAGTTTTCACGGTGAGTTTTTTACAGAATAGAACGGCAGATTTATTTTTATCGAATCTATTATTTTAGGACATCAAAAATAATATTGTATATTTTTTAAACGTCATGTCCGATTGCCGTGCCATCGGTCTATTTACCAAAACAAAAGTGGCATAAGTGCAAGTACCTATCAATATGTTAAAAGTTACAAACCAACAAAGATATAATAGTAGCGGAGACAGTTCGATGCACAGTGACTATAGAGACATAGTAGGTAATAAATCTGATTGAATAATCTTAGAAAAATGTGTTTTATAACAACTTCTTCATAAACGACGCTAAAAAATATATACGACTCGCACTTGACTATAACTTTATCGATAATAATTTGTTATGGTGGGTGCCACTATTTTAAGATGACAATTAAATGTCATCGTATCGCATGGAAATAATCACAGTTTATAATATAATTACGAGATATTTTCTCTGAGCAGTCGTAATTTTATATTTAATGTGTTTTTATTATATTTGTATTTTTTTAAGAAACGGCGTGAAAAGCTAATTTAAAAAAAATTGACACAGGTCTATCCTCGATGAAGTCCCGAATGACTCTGAACGGGAGCCGATTTAGCCCGATTTACTATTTTGGTGTTTTTTTTTAATTGTTGATTTTTACAACACAGCTGATAACGATACCGACCCGACATCGACGCGATATCGACGGTCAGATAATCGCATACGGTTTACTACCTACTAAATGCTTTTACATTGTGTTGTTATTGTCACCTATATCGTCGCAGACAGCGACCGACACAGATATCGGCACGATATCTACCGGCGAAGATACAGTATGGGGTGAGAGTTCGTCCCATAGTTCAGTGGGGGCATTCTTTCAATTGATTATTGAACACACTTTTTCGCACTGCCGACTTCGAGACGTCGATACTTTAGTACTGTGGTTGTTTAATGCGTCGCGGGTCATCGATATTCACCAATACTAAGGCCTACATCAGGCCGATAATAATTATATCGGTATCGAATCGATGTCGGTGTAGCTGTCGACATATCGGTATCGGGTTGGTGTTGTTATCTGATAATGTGAAAACGCCCATTAGGTACACAGAACATTCAAAGTAATAATTTAGTTCACTACACCGTAGGCACCATAAAATGGAAAATACATAAAAAAACTGGCCAAGAGCATGTCGGACCACGCACAATAAAAAACAAATCATGTGGTAACGATGTTGATGTGAACCTTGTTGACTACGGAACCTTAAAAATAAAACCTAAGATAAACGAATTCAGTTGTTCAACTGCAAATACTTTATACTGTGGCATGAATTTTCCGCGAAATGGTCGGCGGCGCATCGTAAATAAATATGTCGATTGACATTTGGGGGAGGCGGAGGTAGCGTTTCAAAGGCCTACAGGCCCGGAAAACCTAGCCTATAAATAGACTGCTTAAGTCTATTTCGAGGGCCTTAACTCGGCCTCCTGCGTATGTTCGGTCAGGGGTCCGTCGTCAGCTGTAAATGTCTATGGGCTGATATAAGTATGTCCCAAAGGTCAATTCACAGATAATTTTTAATTTTTCAGGTATGTTCTGATGACATCCTGTGTATTGAATGTTTTGTGTCCAAGCCCCAGCCCAATTTCTAGGCCATTTGTATTCTATGAAGAATAAAATGTTTTGACTATGTATTGTTATTTTATTTTCTTAAGATAAACCTGTTTTACAAATTGTTAGGATTACTTAAAATGGGATTTCCGCTACAATCATCGATGGGCATCAATCCACTTCAAAGTCGACTAGTAATCGTACTATTTTAGTATAGAGCACTGTAAATGCTGCTGCCTTATATTCGTCTTTAATGACACCTGCTGGCGGAGAGGGCACAGCACAATGACAATGCACAGGAACAATGTGCTGTACTTTGTAAAAGAATGCCCTGAATTTGAAAAAGTTTTTACTAGTTTTCAGCCCAATCACCATTACATTACTATGTTTTTCACTTATTTTGTACTTACTCTAATTTCTATAGGTACTGAATATATTTTTTATTTGTACAATAAATATATAATGTAACAAACCTATCATGTTTTAAAAATAGTTATTGAAACTTGTTTTATTTCGCTATAATTATGCCAATATTTTCATAGAAATACGTATTTAATTATAATCAAGTTAATACGCATTTGCGAACTCCCCAAACACAGCGAAATGTTAGTTTTTGAAATATTTATTGCTTTTGTATTGTAAGGTATATAATTATATTTTTTCATTAAATTTCTTAAATATATATTTGGGATGCTTTTGCGCAGGTTATGAAAGAACCTTTTTCTTTTCTTTGGCAGGTGTGAAACTTTTTTGATACATACATAGTTACTAAGTTCTAGGGTTTCGTGGGTAACTAATAACAGCAGCACAAGCCCATCAAAGGTTTAAACTACGCTTGCCGAGGTCGGTCCGTGGATGGGTAACCATCTATTATATATCGAGACCCCTCGGCGGAAAGCACGTTAAGCCGTTGGTCCCGGCTGCCATACGTACATCTTTGAAACTCGTTACGGGTAGTCAGAAGCCCAAAAGTTGACCAGACAACAATCTTACCGAAGGGTATCGTGTTACCAAGCAACAGGGTTGTGGGAGTCAGATAAGCAGTCGCTTTATGTAAACTACTGGTGTTCAGTTTCATCCGGTTAGACTGGAAGCTGACCCCAACAAAATTGGGAAAAGGCTACGCAGATTGACAAAGGTTAAGTTATTATAAATCTAAATGCAGCTATATAGGCGCTGTTGGTAAACATTTGTGCAATAGTTTGTGAAATGTTTAAATTTAAAACTGGTATTAGCGCCATAAAACGAGATGGTAGTGTTAATTCCGATTCAAGATCCTTGTACAAGGTATACTACGTCAAGCCAGTGTTAGTAACAAAACACAGGGCAGGGCCGCACTTAACTAACAAAAAAGCGACATCTTTCGTAATAGTTATAAGTAAATTATCGATTAGACAAGTTACAAATTAATGACTTTCTAAATATGTCCATCCTAGTTAAAAAAAAACATACTCAAAATATCATCATTCTCTTGGCCTTACCCCGATCTATGTGGGGTCGACGCAACATGATGTATTTTTTAAAGGAATTATCAAGAAAGTTAGCTTGAAACTATTTCATATAAACACTATCTGCCAAGTACCAACACTAACAACTACTGTTCTATCAAACAATTCATGTACATATTTCTTTGTACCCTTAATTTACATTACTTTATTCTTACACTCGTATGAGGTAAGTACGTACTTCGTACGTATCGTGCTATAGTTGTATTCGCAGTAATTTCCAAAGATGTGAGCACACAGGACGCGAAAAAGATGAAAAACATTTTTATTTCGTGTTTTTTTATTTAACAGATGTTGCATATTATTTTACTGCTTTTGACATGAATTTAACCTTAGTAATAAAAATATGATAATTATATAAACTACAATTTAGATAGTTTTATGTTTTGTTAAGGGTTATCCTCTGAATGAATACTGCAATATTCTTATCCTTTAAAACTGTATTACTGCAAGGCGAGGGTCTACTTTTAACTTCAATGGTTACATAAATTTTTCACTATTGCTCCTTTATTTCTTCTACTGGTCGATTACTTACTTAAACAAACAACTGTGAATGAGACAAATTGTGTGCTTATAATTTTCCATGCCATACTTCCAAGACCGTGCTGCAGTATGTGATTACCATCAATCTTACCGACAATTGCCCTTGGGTAGCACATTATTGCACCCGAGGGTAACCGAGCATGTTTGCGGCACTAAATGCCTACCGGGTGACAGGTGACATTATTGACACATCGTCATAGGCTACCTATTACGTTGCAATTTAGTACCATAAGCTCAATAAGTACGGAGTAGGACGTCACTTGTTTCGAAAAGGCGATATGAAATGAAATTGCTTGTCCTGTAAATAGAATATCGGACTCGCTTTATCAACATGTTTTTGCAATTGCTTATGTAAGTTGGTCGATAATTACTCGTTAACTTGTAGAGCCTACTTAGCTGTGATAGTTTTCCTTTTAATTAGGTTATATATACTACTGCTGTGACATATCCAGAAGTTACCATTTAGCTGGCAGGGGGGGGGGACACTTTACTCTAACAAAAATTTGCTCTTTAAAGCTTAATATTTCGCAAACGGATCCTTCAATCCAAAAATGGTTTGAACAAACTCACAATATTTGTGAACAACCCAAACCATGGGATAGACGAAAAAAAAAACCACTTTACGTGTAGGGTACGCTAAAAATGATTTTTTTCATGATTTTATTTTACCACTTTGTCGGCGTAATTAATATGTATACTCATGCCAAATTACAGCTTTCTAGTACTAACAGTCTCTTCGCTAAGCCGGGGATACACAGACAGACAAACAGCCGGACATGGCGAAACTATAAGGGCTCATTGTTGACTACGGAACCCTAAAAAAGAAGTTAGATAGAGTTGACATTTCCTATCTGACAAATTAAAAGACAAGAACTTTAGATGAATAATGTTCTAAGGACATGTAACGTCGCGTCGTTACACATTTTTATAAGCATTGTTTGTCAAGATATTTTATGTTTTTACATATTTAAAACATACATATAGAAACACCTACAATTTTTTTCACTAAAGCAAATATAGTAAATTAATTTATAAAAACTCAACTTTATTTTTATACTTGAATACCAAAAAACAGCGGCCAATAAAAAACGAAACATAAAATAAATTACGTAAGAAGTAAAACCGATGCAGTGTGCGATCAACTTTATTATTTATTCCGATGCAATACGCTAGCAATTTAACACTTAAAAAATATAAGCGGCACACACCAGTTCGTGTGGCAAAGAGCTACTGAACGCTCGTCTCGCAGGCTTGCTGGCCCCACAGTACTCCGGTAAGTATTCTTAGTACGTAAATTGTGATAGGTTAATTTTTATACTCTAATTATGCTTTGTACGATTTTGGAACAATAAAACATATTTAAATGAAATATGTTATATGTCTAATAAAACATATTTATATAAAATGTGTTTTTTATTGTTCCAAATTATTGATATTGGGGTGGGAAATGAGTACGTCCGCGAAAAAGCTGAAAACTTCCGCGGAAAGTTTTTTGTTTTTACAGACGCTTGCGATTTTCTATTTATAAAACAAACTTTACAAATTAATATTAATTGTTTTGCTTCGCCGTGTTAGGTACTCGGTGGTTTGTAAGTTTTTATCTTCATTATTAATTTCACAGATATTATTTTTTAAATGATTTTGAATTGTAATATTTATTTTTAAATTGCATGACTTTGAAATAAAACATCAATGTTTCTAAAAAAAAATCCTTATCGCTTGGCTGCTATTTTATTTATAAATTGTTGTTTACACATAGTTTAAGTTGGCGGTAGATTGAGAAATATAATTATATTCTTAGGTATATTTTTTATTTATTTATTTATTTATTTAAGTCTCATGCTCTGTCTCTGTCATAAAGTGTCTTTTGAGTATGCGGTGGTTAAAGATTTTTGTTAAAAAAATATTTTTAGCCTTAGCTTTTTAAATATTGCGTGTTATTTTTTTTACAAATTAGTCAGCCTTGCTATTTATCACGGTAACCGTAGAAAGAACATAGTAAACAAATACATATATGTTTGTGTAGGTACTACGATTGCGATTGTTTCAATGTTGAATGATAATATTGTTCTTTATATTAAGAATCTAATGTGATGATGCGAAGGGTCTGATCAGGTTTATGGCCCAAATGTAATTATTTGCCATTCATTAATAATTTAATTAATTTGCCATTGTAATTGTTTGTCATTATTTGTTTAGGGTATGATGGGACTGTCATACGCATTGCGGTTATAAAAGTCCCTAATTAAAAACAGAAAAAAAAAAACTATTGTAAACATAGGTATGTACATAGTGGCTATTAAATATCGATTTTCTTTAAAATATGTATCTACCTATAAGATCTATCAAAGATGGTGTCAAATACTTGAGGGAACGATTTGATTAAAGATAACATTCCCTAAATAAAATCACACTCAATTAAAAACACCTTAAAAAATATATTATTTTGTCATATCCCTTTTAATATGATTAAATATATTAAATATATGTAATTAGTGCTTACCCTTGCGCCAACCGTTTTCAATAAATCTTGGCAATGTTATGATCGTATCTTATTGAATTTGTCTTGAAGAAAAATCATCTACTTACTAATGATTTCATATCATTTAATTTTTTTAAATTATATTTCATTTTATTTCATTTTCACGGAAAAATGCTTCCCAATAACCCTTTAACATATTGTTATGTCGTAGGGTGCCTATGCTAACGTGTTTTTGTATCGAAACTAACCATAAGTTAGCGTGGCGCACGCCAACTGTGGTTTACATTAAAATATCAACAAATTATTTTATAATATTTAGTGTGTGTAAGGTATATTGCCATAGCCACCACGCGTGGTAGACCCCTTGATGTTATTAGACAAGAAGACACAACTAACCATCCTATTGAATTACCATGATACCCAAATCACAACACCCATGGGTTAAGCGAGAGTAGCCTTTACACGAATGCCTCACACACGTCACTAACGCAAACCCCATTGTTTCAGGTTTAGAATGAACGGGTCGTACCATTACGGACATGTTGTTAATCCGAACCAGCCGATCCCGCAGCCTGCTCCGGGCGCGCCGTTCCCAGCCCCTGGCGTTCCTGGTGTTCCTGGCGTTCCTGGCGTTCCATATCCACCGTACCCCCCAATGCCGCAACAGCAGCATAACATCGATGGTCTTAATTACAACGTACCGCGTAAGATATTCTTTTAACTTTTTATACACTAAGCTACTATCGCGGACAAGCATATCTGAACACCGGAATGACTATTAGTGCTTGCAGCGCTCGGCCTTTATAGTAACGCTTACCTACAAAAGAAAGATGGCGGTAAACAGATGTGGTCATTATGTGCACAGGATTTTGTTTTCGCGGCGACACGTTGCCTGCTACTGCCGCCTGCGGTCGGCTCCGGAATGGTACTTTAATGCTCGTTTTAACTTACATTAGGTAATAGGTAATACGGGCTGATAATAATTCCACGTTAAAGCGCGTATTTTGCATACGGGTGGGAAAAACGATTATTCGATCCACCCAGCTCCTCAAGGAAGGCTGGAAGAGGGCGTTATCCGCCCTTCTCCGACGCCCGGTGCGCCTGCTGCCGACCGAGTGAGTGGATGAGATCTCCCTATGCATTTCCGCAGCCTCCTTCTGAGAGACGACTGTCTCGCAGTAGGAAACCACCGCGTCGCAGGACTCCTCGCCGCCGACCTTCGCATTCACAACGGCCGGCTGCGACAAGTCAATGCCTACTACTGAGATGAGGGCTCCCGGCAGGCGACGCAATGGTGACTCCGGGCGTCTGGCTGTTTATGCGATACAGATACTTCCCGAAGCAACCATGCCCCGAGAGTACCAGCGTCACGCGAAACTACAGGGAGCCGTGCCTCCTCCGGAGCCAGTGCTCAAGCACCGGCCGGGCCTGCACTCAAGCACCGGCCGGGCCTGCACTCACCTTGGTCCAACCATAGTTTGTAATGTTGGTTCCTGGTTCGTTTCCTTACCCTCCCTCCTCCGAAGAGGAGTGGCGCGATAGGTTCAGGTCCCACGGGTGTATAATTTTGGGGCATAAGTCCCACAAGTGTATAATTTTGGGGTATAGGCCCCACTTCTTATCATCATTTACTTGCATTAGCGACACCTAAATGAAAGCGCGCTATTGGATTTGAACGCTCGGCTTAGTCCCGAAAATTAAACAACCATCAACGATTCATTTAGATGTCGCTTACGCGGTAAAACATGGGACTTATTACGAAATGTAGTATACAACTCTATTTTTTATTATAAAAAAAATACGTCACGATAGTTATGTTATATAAGTGCACTAGTTCCACATAAATTAAATAATAACTGCACAATAGTGCATCGGGTGAAGTCTGGATAGCTACGTCTATTATATCCTTGTTAAGTGTCATTTGTCATTGACCTTCAATTCTCAGCTAATAAACCCGGTAGCAAACAGACAGCCAGTGTTGGTAGTGTGTGGCAAAAGGTGGCTAATTTTGTGAAGAGGGGTGGCAGCGGCGTTCTCTAATCAATCGTGTTCACAATAATAGGCAACTTCACAGTTTTTTAGAAACCAATTAGTCATTTTCCTTGTGGTTTTTTTACCTTAAAATATGAATATTTCAGCGAAATATTAAAATTAACAGAACTAATTTTTATAACGCAATTTAATTTTGATTGCCATGACGAAGCATGGCGTCTCGAGTGACTCAATACATTCAATCTGTCAAATCTGCGGGTTTTTTTTAACAGTGTTGCTCGCACACAAACTTTATTAATTACTTCTATCGGAAAATTATAATATTCGGTAGTCTTAATTAACAACGTCTTTAAATGATTAAAAAACAATATTTGCAGATAAATAATTATTTGTGTTAATGTTTAGTTCGACGACCGTAGGCACACGATTTCCATTTCTTAATTTTTTATATGCCTACACAAAATATTACTCATACTACTAATTTAGTAGATAAATAATGAAAACTGCCACATAGCGCGAGAAGGAAACACAGTGTTGTTCCATTCAAACATCTATAGATAATGGAAAAGAAACTTTATGTCAGACGTTTAAATTTTGTTTCTATTTACAATTTGAAACTGTCATCTGGAAGTTAAGACGTGTCACGATCTGTTTCGCGTTCAATGTCACGTGACCAATAGCTTTATTTGTATGTACTTGTTGGATGGTTATATACCGCCAGCGGTCGATCGCCAGCTCCTCGTCCGTCATTGACAGGGTGCATCGCGCGCAGGTGCGATAGACATTTGGCTAGTCTGGTTGTTGTGTGCTCCCCCTAATACCCCCCTCAAATATACTTCTGAATTCAAATATAAGAAATATCAGCTTTTGACTATTGTTTGTTTGCAGCCATGGCTCCGATGAACGTCCCAGAGAGAGAGCACGTTAACAACGGGCACCATTCGATGTAAGTTAATTTTGGTTTAGGCCTAGCGAATAGAACAAGAAAATTCTTTTCTAGATATTCTTGTCATTTTAATATGGATACACCAACAAAAGAATGCTCTATCTCTGTCTATACAAATATAATTCGGTATACGGTCTTCACATGGTGGGTGCCTGGGGATGGACGGCGCCGCCGAGGCCGGCCCAGAAAGAGGTGGCGAGACGACCTAGACGCGTACCGCAAGGATTGGATCGAGGTGGCCCTGGAAAAGTATACATGGAAGGATTTGGGGGAGGCCTTTGCTCAGCAGTGGGACAATGTAGGCTAATATTAAAAAAAAAAAAATGGATATGTAAAAAATTCGGTACAGTGAGTGTGGATGAAATGTGCATGAATGGGGTTAGCCATATGTCGTGAATGTTTGAGATTCTGTGAGATGATGGGACGGAAAAGTTAGTTTTTTTTAACCCCCGACGGAAAAAGAGGGGTGTTATAAGTTTAACGTGTGAATCTGTGTATCTGTCTGTTCCCTCGTAGCTCCCAAACGGTTGAACCGATTTTGATTACTTATTATTTTTTTGTTTGAAAGGTGTCTTGATCGAGAGTGTTCTTAGCTACAATTCAAGAAAATCGATTCAGCCGTTTGAAGATTATCAGCTCTTTTCTAGTCGATGATTTGATGTGCGCATCTTCCGCAGGTCTGATCGATTCGAAATTTAATATTCTGTTAGTTCAATGATATTAGAAGAACATAGTAACCTTGAACCGATACTGCAGCATCACCTGGAATTGTGTCGGGGGTTATTGAATTTTTTAATTTTAAGTTGTTGTCAATTTTATTTACTTATTATTTTCACGTTTTTTCTTTGTTAAAAACGTGTATTTTTTTATTGAAGATTAACTTGGATTTATATATGTAATGTTGTGCATGTCTTCTCAAATAAAATTCGCTCGTTTTACGGTTGTAATGAAACGGCGCCCTTCTCTAAGGAAACCTAAGCTGAGCTTCATAGCATTCTTTATGAGTATCCTACACATAAATGATTAGCGTATAATATTCCTACTATTGGGACTCAGGTCTCCTTTCTATGAGTGGTACCGGGCCTGAATCCGTAACGCGGGCCTGAATCCGTAACGCGGGCCTGAACCCGTAACGCAGGCCTGAACCCGTAACGCGGGCCTGAACCCGTAACGCGGGCCTAAATCCGTAACGCGGGCCTGAATCCGTAACGCGGGCCTAGTGCGGTTTACTAGACGTCGCAAGTCTTTGAACATTTGAAATTAATGTTGTTAGACTGTTTGTCTACCTCAGTAATTAGTGTTTTAGTTGTTTCATGCCTTTTTAACACAAACTAAATATTCGTTGCAGTAGCTACCCTCCCCATCCTATCATCATAAACCAGGAGATTTTTATCTCGAGTACTGGCAGCCGGTATTATACGCGCTACAACGCGCGTTTGCCGGAAGAGAATCACGGGCCGGTGCAGTACCGCACCTTCGTGCCGCCGGGCAATGTGCCGATTTACGGCCAGGAGGCGCCCGCACCGAGGGAAGATCTCTTTACACGTAAGTACTAGACTTACCACACACACGTCACGCCTGTTCTCCCTGGAGGGTTCGATACAGGTGTGTATACAAGAATACGCGTTTTTTCTTCTAATATAACTCAGTAAAATCTTGAATAATGGCATTACAATGTTTCCAAAAAAAAGTCTACGTTTAAAAAAAAAACGATTGCTCGACGTAAATGTCGCGCGATTGCAGAGGCCTGTCCAGCACTGGACTTTTTAAGACTGATTATGATAGCCAGCCAGATCAGACCCCCTTTTCTTCTCTGTTACCCTCCTCCCTAATCTGTAGATTCAATATCTATAATATATTTTATATGTTTAAGTATAAAGTTGGGTCTAGGGTCTAGGCCAGACGAGCATAACAAAGCATCATTTTCTTGATATTCTGGTCATTTTAAGAATGAATAGATGCAAATATGCTGATCCTTCTTTACACAAAAACAACTTGAGTGGGTATAGACCGTGCCCGTTAGGTGATAATCAACCTTAACAACAATGCAGTACAAACTAAAATATGTGTGATGTTATAGCACTGCCATCGGAGATTCACCCGGACTACCGCGTCAACGCCAATACTTACGGACCGCGCCCCGATGCCGTTTGGGCGCCTAACCCCGGCGAGGTTAGTGCTAAGTAAACTTTATTAATTTAACTATTTGTGTACACACATACGAACAAACAAGAAAATAACGTACAACGGTAATGCTTGTTTATAGTATATCTCTTGTTGTTTTCTGTTGTAGAAATGTAATCAACCAATGTAAATATTCAGTGGGCAAGGTGTAGAAGCCTAATCACTATTGCAGGCCCGGTCGGTTACATAATGTGCGAAGGAACACTTGAGGGAGGAATAATAAATTATATTCGACTCACTCCGGTCACCCACCCCCACTAAATATCGAGACCCTTCCGTGCCTCGGAAAGCATGTTAAGCCATCGGTTCCAGCAACAATATGTACAGTGAATATTGATAGAGGGGCTCGTGGCTAAGTAAGAACAGCCGCATGGGTCGATCGATCAGGTTAAGCTACGCTTGCCGCGGTCAGTCCGTGTATGGATGACCATCTCAACTTACCGAGACCGCTTCGTGCCTCTGAAAGCACGTTAAGCCGTTGCTCCCGGCTGTCATTCGTCTGACAACCATTCTTACCAAGGGGTATCGTGTTACCAAGTAACTGGGTTGTGTAGATCAGATAGGCAGTCGCTCCATGTAAAATACCGGTATTCAGCTGCATCCGGTTAGACTGGAAAACCCACCCCAACATACTTGTAAAAAAGGCTAGGCTTTTTCTCCAGTCTAAAATCACAGTAGAAGCTTCTACACCTTGCCTATCGAATATCCACAGTAGTTCATTGCTTTTCAACTTTGGAGGCTTATAGTGTCTCCGGAGGAACGGGAACGCGATTTAGCGAACATCATTCATTCTGCCTAGCCTTTTCCCAATCATGTTGGGGTCGGCTTCCAGTCTAACCGGATGCAGCTGAATACCAGTATTTTACATGGAGTGACTGCCTATCTGACCTCCACAACCCAGTAACTGGGTAATACGATACCCCTTGGTAAGACTGGTTGTCAGACTTTCGGGCTTCTGACGACTCGTAACAACTGTCAAAGATCCACGAATGACAGCCGGGACCAACGGCTTAACGTGCTTTCCGAAGCACGGAGGAGTCTCGGTACGTAAAGATGGTCACCCATCCACGGACCAACCCCGGCATGCGCAGCTTAACCTGATGGATCGACCCGTGCGGCTGTTTTTAAAATTGAAGATCCTCTTTTCACAACGCAAGACTGCTGCCATTAGGTTTAACGGTACATTGTATTGTCCTCAGATCTTTACTTTCGGAGACATGCTCAGCACACTGCCCCCGCCGCCTCCGCCACCGCCATTGGCTGCCGAGGTATAATGTTATTATAATATAAATAATTTATTGGCCTAACCAAGTAAAAACCTATATTACAAGTCACCGTCACAATATCTTTGAGTTCTCTATACAATGGTAAATTTATACAGGGTGGCTGGCCCAAAAAATGACGTACAAAAGCATTTTTTTTAATTAGCTGTCCAAGGGCTTCCCGAAACACCCCCATGTCTTTTAAGCGATTATTTATAGTTTAGGAACTAGAGGTTTATTTTTAAATGTTTGGGAAATTTTCCCCTGACATCAGATTACAATAGTCTTAGATCTGAAATCCTTCATGGACCACGCCATATGATTCTAACAAATGGATAATTAAACAATCATTAATGGATTAACTGTCGACTTCTTTTGCAGTTTCTTTCTTGTTTTTTCTGTGTAACCGATTGAGTTTACTCAATGTACTCTAATTTTATTTTGGTATTATAGCAATATAATCCCAAACTATAGGCTACCTGTTTTCCTGTGCGAGTTCGGAATTAAATAATTGTCTTGAAATATTTATGTTTGCAAAGTCAAAGTCAAATCATATACTTATTTCAAATAGGCACATAAAAAGCACTTTTGAACATCAAAATTTACAAGAAAGTTGATTCTAGTCGTCACTTCCAATAAGTATGCCAGGTTGCATTCTGCTAGCATGATTCCGTCATCCGTCTCGAACATATTGTAAAGAAGTTTTCTGTCAGTATGTAGAAAGGTTTAGGACCACCGCAAGCAAAACAAAAAAAGGCAAAAACAAAATAGTGTGAAACTTTCTGGTTTGTAGAAGAAAAACATTTTTGATAATATCAAAAATATTGTGCTCCGCATGTTTTTTTTTTTTTTCCCCCTTCAATTTATTCGTGCAAACGCGCGGCAGCAGAACGTCATCTACTAACGACAGTTTAACTCCCACATCTGAGCTATCAGGTAGTTTTAAGTTGTAAATGTAGCTTGACCCATATCTTCACCAATATCAAAATTTCTTATCTTCCAAATTATGGCGACGAACATGCTCATATTGCAAGGCTTTTTTTTCGTTGAGAAAAATATTTGTATCAAAAGGGAACTCCATTTCCCGATGATAACGGAACCTATGCACTTCTTCTATTCTTCTTCATAATATTTCGATCTCATCGTGGCCTCTCTCTGCCACTTTTGTCAAACGGGTCATAAGCTAGCATGATATTCTGACGCTCCACTTTTCGACAGGTATTCCCACCTGCAGGCCGCCCGGTGATGATCCCCTTAATCCGCTGCGACCGTTCCTCTCCCATGGAGAGCGTGGGGGCCCGCGCGGTGGGCGGCCCCGTGTCGGGCCCCGGGGCTTCTGAGATCCCCACGGTGAGCGCCAACGGCCCGCCTACTGCGGCGTTTCCAAGCAGACTGGCAGTCGGCGCTGACCGGCTGGCCAGAGAGAGGCCGTCGGTCACAGAGCGACTCGCAGCCGCCGCGAATGCGTACGAAGCAGCCGGTTTTGATGATGTGAGTACTCTTCTTGCTTCAAACGATGAGCTGCAATGAAAGCTATGATCGTCGGCGAGCGGTCGCCTTGAATTCCATAATTGCTCCAAATCTTTATGAATAGGTTCTTCGCGAGCGAGAGCGCGAGCGTCGAACACATCATTAGTTAATGTCAGATGGAAAGTGAGAAATCGCGAGCATACTAATTTATTTTCTTACTTTCTATAAAATATGTAATTAAATAAATAACTATTAAAATTATAGACTTATTGAGTAAGCGCAATCGCGGAACATTGTGTGTTGCGGAATTAGCAGACTAGGCCAAGTCTGGTATTAGTCAACGAAATGGTCGTGTGTGTCATGTAATGCTTGAGCTTGCTCAGATAAAAACCGATTACGAAAAATCTATCAAGATTCGAGATAGCGTGTATAAAGAAAAAAAGATAAATGACAAGAAAAGTTCCGAGACGGATCGACCATCACAGAACTAAAAAAACATATTGTTGCGGGAAGAAAAACCAATATAAAATATAGAATCAAAATATAAATTACTACATTATAAAATAATAAATCAAGAAAAGGGATAACGTTCATTACATCCCCAACACGTGATAACGGGAAAAAAAAATGTATGACATTAAAGGGAGACAGATCGCCTGTCACAAAAACTATCCTTGCGATCGAAGTGTTGGTATGTGGTACTCGCAGTAAGAAATAAATGTTAAATCTTTACAAGCATTACCCACTTCTGAACCAGTCGGGTTGAAAACTTCTGCATATAATAAACTAGCTCCTAAACGGGACTTCGTCCGATCGAATTTTCTTAGCTTAAAAATACTGCAGCTTCCTATTAGTGAAAGAATTTTCGGAATAGGATCTGTAGATCTGAAGATTACCCCCCTAGAACCAAAAACTCGAAACCATTTGACATCTAACAACCCGCACGGGGCCGCGTGATGGATTACGGCTCACTTTCTCACATAGAGGAGGCCTGCGTCCAGTGGGAACATTAGAGGCTGATTATGCTATACTTGATTCTAGCATAAAACTTGATGTTCACCTACATAATGTAAACGTCAAGTTTATGTATGTATTTATTTTATTTGTGTTTATCCACCTACATATATTTTTTCTATATTGTTACAGCAAGAACTTGAAGAGGGCTTACAAGCGCTTGAACGTCGTATCGACACTGAATTTAAGAACGCTGACTAAGTATTCATTATAAATATACTTTCTTTATTTACTTCGCCGGTATATCGTGACTCAATGAACATCAGTCAAAAGTATTCTCGGATATTGAAAATGTTTCAGTCTGTAACGAAATATTTGAATGAGTTCGAATGCGTTATCATTACCTTCTTTCCATCGCCGTGAATGTTAATTTAAACGGATGCCTGTTTGTCAACATCGTTCCTACAGAGTGAGTTTTTATAAAGGCGTTGGCACTACATTCGGTATTTTATTTATGGAAATATTTTCATTATTTCGCTCATACAATTTTTTTTTTTAACTGAAGAATGGTGTTCTTTTTATTAGCAAAATAAGGCAAATATTTTGATAATTAAGATATTATCAAGTACAGTGCCAGCATGATATTTAATAATGACTGTTAGAAATCCATTTTATCCCTCATCCTCACTTGTTCAAACGAAATAAAACTAAATTTAAGATTTGATTTACTAACATTTTTTTCTTGGCAATGGTTTTCTCTGTTTATACCTAACTGATGGCAAAAATCATATGTTCTCTGAATAATTATCTACTAAATGTAGTATTTATACGTTTGAAAAACTAGGAGGATTTACATTCACTGAACATTTGCCATCTCACCATCTGTAGCGTAGCTGCCAGTGCCTATTAAAAACTCACCATGTATGCTGTTAGGTCAAGACGGCTATTGACGTCACATCATTAAGTCCTCGGCCCTCCGGGTCATAACATTGACACACCTCAAATTAATATAAAAATTATATAGTGTTGTATATATAAAATTTAGAGTTATTAATAGTCCAGTCATAAAACCCAACAATCAATGCATTTGAGTAAAAAATATTAGATCATGTTTTCTTGAGCCTTGTCTAAAAACATGATATAATCGAATTCATTCATAAGCGCCAATTCACCAATGAAGGCTTTCGCAGACAGGCGAGACGCGACAGTGTGACTCGATTTTGGTAGAACAATTTCCATGAAGGTTTCATAGAAATTGTTCTATTAGTGTCGCGTCGCGCCTGTCTGCGGGCCTTGGAATTGAACGCGACTAGCAAATATGAACTGCGTTCAAGAACTGTCAGTGAGCAGCTATTGAACACCGTTTAGATGTGCTGATCGCGTTCACATTCATTGGTGATAACCGCCCTTATTGTATTCCGAGGTCTTTTAGCACTGGAGGCCACTTTGCTTGTCGGGGCCAGGCGGCTGGACCGTTTCTAATTCAGCTTAGTGACAATAACCGCAGTTCAAGATTGAAACATCGCTGCGATATACTAGGTGGCGCTGATGGTACCTCATTTGAGGACGCCACGTATTCTATGGTCCGTTGAGATTTGATAATCGAACCTATTCATGCGCATACCAACATACTTTTATGAAGATGTTTTACTTCGATCTGCCTTCATTTTGTTTTTTCTTTTCTACGGTTGTAGAATACCGCCACCTACTATAAAGTCAGTTTCACCACTAACAATGAGTTGAAATTGTAATGTTATAATATGTGCCTATGGTTCAATGACTATTATACGTTTACTGCCAATTAAAGCAATCATGAGGTTATATATATTGTAAATGATTAATTAATAGATGTATAGTGTTATCATCGACGTATCAGGGTAGTGGTGAGACAGGCTGATATTTGTACATCGGTTGTTGTACTATTGAGCCACTGAAATTACCTATTTATTTTACGGTGGAGGGTTTTGTGTTTTCATACATTCTGTTTTTTTTTTTCTTTGCCTCAGTCAAGTACAGTTTTGATTTTTACAAGTACATAAGTTATGTACTATTTTTATTTTCTACTTTTTTAATCATCTTTTCTATTTCTTCTTTACAATTCGGTCTTTTCCTGAAGAGATTTAAATCTCCATAGTGTCTCATTCGTAAATGAAAGGCTAAATTATTTTGATTACGGTCTAAATTAATAATCTCTTCTATAGATACCGCTGCTGCGCGTCGGCCTTAGGCCTTGCTTTAGCGTCCGATCCATCCTCGTTCTGTGTTAGTCGAGGCAACAGTTAGTGACAACACGTCAAATTCCAATTCCCGTAATTTTTAAGAACGTTCGACAAACATTAAAAAAAAACATACAACCGAATTGATAACCTCCTTTTTGCGAAGTCGGTTAAAAAATACAATCTATTTACCAACAAGTTTTAGAGAAAGCGAGTTGAACGTTTTTTAAATACGAGAATTGGCCTTCTGTTGTCGTCAACTCGTCGGCTTTAATTTCTGCTACCTTGTCTCGGTCACACTTCCGACAAGATCTTGTCCCATCTAGCTGCCTCTCTTCTTGCAATGTGTCCTGATAGTCATCCACCTCTTATCTATTCCTCTATTAAATGTATAACCAACTACAACTGACTGACTGACAATATAAATGATTTTATACGGAAACTATTGTCGTAGATATCATTAAACCGCTAGCAACTCCGATATTTTACTAAGCGACAATTCTACGGGTACAATCGCCTTATGAAAACGTTGAACGCTGAACTTTCTTACAACGACATATTACTTTTTAATACGTTATTTGACAAATTATTTTTCACATTTTTTTATTACGTATAAAGATGAAATATTAATCCACTCAAAACATTAAAAAAACAAGTTTTTTTTTAAAACACAATATAAAAAACTTTAAAAATACATTAGTTTTTTTTAATAAAAATCAATGCTGTTTGAATGAAATGAAAGTTGCTAAAATGCAACAACTAATGTGGCGCAGTAATAAGTTTGAATCTCTATTCTGTGTTTGTTTGCTTCTTTGTGACGTCACGCATGGAAACGTGGCTAGCGAAACGCTTTGTAAATGTTCGGAACTTGGTTAATTACGAAGCGTTTGATATCGCAAGTAGCAAAGAATGTCCCTTTTTTTTTTATAAGTTACTATGACAAAATTCTTAGTGTGGTCAAGGTTTTAATAGGCCGATTGTACCAAACCAAAACAGTGTATTTAGACCTTGAAAAAGTGGTTCTTTTTTAATTGCATATTTGGATTATGGTCTTCTTTCATAATTAACTATTATTTATTACCTAAAAATCTCTGGTGTCAAATTTATTTCAAGTGGTTTTTACCTACTTACAGATAATTATATTTTGAACGATTTGACAAAAAAAAAAATGAAATATCCAATGGCAATAATTATAATCCATTCGCAGCATCACAAAGTTTTCAATATGCAATAGAAAAAGGTCAATTCTTTTTGAGGAAAACACACTGAGAATGTAACCATATGATGAAACTATATATTAATATAAGGATTAGTTGAGAGGAAAATTAGAAGTATGATATTTAAGATAATTGGATGTTGATATATCCTGCATGTTGATTCGAGAACTCGTGTGAAACCGCTGAGCGAAACAGAACGACATTTCGGCCTTTTTTTTTAAATTCCGGTAACGCGCGAGTACAACTGATAATTTATAAATCCTCAGATAATACTGCCCTATATATAGTATTTATCTTTCGTTATTATGTGTATATGATAATATAGCGCGTCGTAGGTACGCGGCCTAAAGTTGATAGCTTTGATTATCGCATGACAATCTCGAATCTGTTTTTATAAGCTCGGATTCTTTTTTGAATTTCGTCAATCACCGACAGGATGCGCATTGAGCCTTTATTGAGGTGGTGACGTCTTTTGACATCGTGACGTCAAAAGACAAAATGACGCAGTCACACGTTGATGCTGTGCTGTCATTCTGACGCAAAAAGTTGAGACTTCAAGCGAGTCAAATGGATGGAAACCATAACTATGACGTGGACACATATAGCCCAAAAACTGGCGGTTATTTTGACGGCGATATCCACTTTGACGGATTAAATTAGGTACTAGCTCCGTACTCCGTATTGATGAGATCATGACAGTAATACGAATTTGCATGACATGCGTATCTACTTAACACAAAAGCAACTGTTGATTTCATAACGCGTAAAATATGACAAGATACTCCAAATTTGAATTGACGGTTAAATCACTACCGCCTACTTCCTCCAGCAGGCCGCCGGCTATCCGTCTGGTACGTTACATTCTGACAGACAGTCTGAAAATGAAACTCGTACAAATTGTTTCGATTATAATATTATTCGACTATAAAGTAGATGTGCATAGGTCGCTAAAGTGCCGATTAGTACCTATTATAATATTATTAGGCCTTCCTTCCCAACCTTCCCTACTTCTTACTCTAGTATGCTATAGTTAATTGCGTGTCCACGTCCTAAACCTCAATATTTTCTGAAATAAATATATAGCGTGGTTATTAGTTTAGATGAGTTAGAGTAAAAAAAATGTTATTTTTTTTCTACGATTATTTTTATCCGCTTTGCTAGTCTGTTACGATCCGCAAACTTTGACAATTCGTAAAAGGTAGACGGTTATCGCGAAATTAAATCGTAACAAGTTATTGCCGTTCATGGTTAAGTGATACAGAAACACCAATTAATGTAAACATAGATAATAATCATTAAAATAGTCCAAAAGAACACAACACCGATTATGTCATGTAATGTGACAACTTGAATTTTTAACAGCAATTATTAATATATCCCATAATTATAATCAGAAAACGTGATATGTATTAGCTATAAATAAAACAAATTAGGATATAAATAATATTGTTGCTAGGTCCCTATTTCATTCTGCCCACTGAGATATAACACAGATGTGGAGATAGTCTGACGTACTCCTGAGGCCCTGTATGAGATCGTAGACCGTCGGTCCATCACGCACGGTCAGCTATGTGTAATATAATATCCTCCTTTAGTTGTAGACAGTCCACGACGTCTTCGCATTAGCCTAGCCCCAGCTGCTACCGGCACTCGTCACGTCCGAACACGACTCGTATGCTGGCAAGCGCAGCGCCTTCCTTGCACAACACCTGATCATCGCAATGACAATCATTAGGAGCACACAACGATATATATTACTACATTCGCCTGTCAATACATCCACGCAATACATATTGCTTACATTTATTGACAAGGCAGGCTTTTATAATGACGAGAGTGTTATTCAATCAGGGTGCTGCCCTTGCCGTCAAATTGTAACCAACTAGCAAAGCTCGCTTCATATAACTAATTATTCTAGTTTTAATTATACAATACCTTTTGATATCTAAGGCTGGTGATACATCTATTTATACTTTAGAAGAAAAAAGTTAAAACAAAATATGTAAGGCTGTAATATAGATATAGCTGAGAGAAACAACTCAACGCCCTATCATAGTGTTTTTTTTGTTTATTTTTTTCTTTTGTAATTTATGAAACATTGACAGTTATAGTTGTAGATGGAAAACTATGGACTCGTCTGAGATTATTCATAGCTTTCCTGTATACAACTGTTTCTGAATATTAAGACTATTATGTCCTAGTGATTCCTTTGTGGTTCGCTAATTAGTTACAATTAAACTTAGTGCAATTATGAAATTGCGTGCAATAAGTGTTAGTGATGCGGACCGACTAGTCTCCCTCGATGTTTTCAGTACATCTCTGAAGCATAATCGCCTATACTATAGTTAAAAAGATACAACATTGAATTAAAAGTAAAATCCAGGCTGGTAACTTGAGATAGGTAAGGGTTTGTTGGTGAGTCTGCCAAAAAACATTCCTATGAGACAATTCCTAATTTATTTAAAATTTCAAATCAATTTAACAAATGCATTATTATAATATTTATTTTCAGTCTCGGGAAGACAAAATGTAACATCCATTCGAAATTTAAATTTTTATTGATAAATTAATATAATTATAGTCAATATTTAAATATTAAGGGTCGTGCAGACGGGCGTTACTTGTAGCGCGACGCGATTCTGCGACATATATCCGTAGAACAATGGCTATGTAAACGCGCGTGATACTACACACAGGAGCGACCTATCGCGCCGCGACACAGAAAATACTCTCTTGGGTCAAAGTAAATTATCGCGGCGAAGTCGCCGCGACGCCATACAAAATGTCGCGCCAGTCTGTATGGGCCTTAATTAGTATTTTGTAAAAAAAAAACTTTAGTTCATAAAGCAGTGCCCTGCTACCGCATCTCAAATCACCATCTTGGATATGTGCACCATGTTGCACGACGATGTATTGCCCCTAGTCGATCCGCAACACAAATGCGGCAAAGGAGATCTATCGATAACAATTACACGATCTCTTTGCATTTACTTTATATGATTTATGAACATTAAAAAGTACGGTTCGCTTGTAACTAATGTTTGTATAAAGGTGAATACCATATTTTGGTGTATTTTTTTTCCTAGGAAAAGTCATTATTTATAAATAAAATGGTCTGTTTAAAGACTTGTAATAGGACTTGCGCACACAGTGCGATTTAGCGAATATATTTTTTTGTATAAAAAAGATCACCTTTTTGCCTAGTTAAATAAATAAATACTAACCTTTTTGTTGAGTTTTTTTTAATTTATTTATTTTTGTTACACGACACCCCTCATGTGCCAATCACACTACACAACACATCCCACGACACATTCTCTCCCTGTCACAAACGACAATAAGTGCGCTTCTACACTGCTGATCTGCACCAAGGTTGGGTCGTTTTTGAACTAATTAGACACACGGACACTAGTCGACCCAACCCAACTTTTATTACGGACTGACAAACCTACTTAACAATAAGGTGTGACGTAGTTTTTTAAGAAAATGTCGGATTTTTTTACGATGCGATGCCGCAGTTTTTATTTGTTTCAGCCTTACTTAAGTATGTTGATTGTTTTTAATAAATCCCCTGTGTTGGCTCCCGCGTGTGCAGTCTCAGCGTGTACGAGCGCCACAATCCGTCCGCTAGTACAATGAAGAAGCCAGTGATCTTTAGCATCTGAATAGTCGTTCATACGAGTACATATCACGCATTGCAGAGCTTTATCTTCATGCTAGTTCAAATTGAACTTCTCTGCACTGTAGACAGATAATAGTATTTTATACGCAAGTTACTAGAGACGTCAATTTGCGATAGAATTAGATATTGACAAAGATTTCGTGATCAAATTAATTTAGCAATCAGAAACAACGTCACAGCTGGAATTAGCAGTAATAAGAATAATTAATTCACATATTTATTAGTGATCGCTTATTTCTATGTTGCCGATGTCAGAGAATGCTTAGGTACGTACTCATTTATATTGATGCAAAGTCCGCTGATCTATTTTTCTTCTCACTTCAGAAGCAACATTTTCAATATAACCTTTGACTGTCAGTCCATCAGTACAATAACACATTTTTTTTTAGTTTTTTTTTTAAGATTTGACATAAGGCGCGGCCATAATATCTCATTGATATTACTTTGGTCGCCGCGACCAAAAGATTTGATTTGAGGCGGAAATGTTGGTCGTCGCGACCACAAATGTCGCGTCGAAATTCTGGATCAGCGCGGGGTTGAGTCTTTCAGTCGTAATTTTATAGGATAGTGAGGGAATTTTATGTTCAACACCCATGATATTGTTCACATAATGTACAGATGTAAGTATAGTACCTTTTTATTATAAAGAAAGTTTGGATTACGTTATTAAATTGTAGGTTAAAAGCGTAGCGAACAGTGTGTACAAAAAATAAATAAAACAAGATAAATTGTAGGACCCATTTCAGTGCTACAATATTGAAAATATTACTTTAGATTAAGTTCAATAGAGGTGGCGGTTAAAACTAAAATTCCCTCTCTGTATTATTGGGGCCCTATGTCCCGGTAATAAATGCATGGCTGCATTTGTTTAAGAATGCATAAATATTCATTTCAATATAAATATCTTAAAAACTCGTTGACACACGATAGTTTGTAACTTATCTTTAAAATAAGATATAGGTAATGCCTAAACTTAATAGGTAGCTATGTGATGTCTTCATTTTGCACGAATATTTACAAGTCATCTATAGAAGCAATAAGATTTCTAAACTAAATTAACTTAGTATAGTATTTTTATAGATCATAATTTAAAGTCAGTTCAGTATGTCTGTGTCTTTACAAGTCAGTTCTGCTGCCATCCGTGGGAATCATCGCTTATGAAGTGTTTGTTTCCGTACCTAGTCGTGTCGTGTCGACATCGTGCATCGTGAAGACATAGCTCGTGGAGTTGACTAAACTTAGTTCCCGAAATTGGAGAAATGTACAAAATACGATAATTTAGGTAGTATCGATACCGCTGCTTCAGTCAGTTGGTCGTTACATCATTGGTGTATCTTTGCATGTAGGTATGTATGATATCTGTGATAACAACTATTTATTCACTTAACTCTGCACTAATCGAATTAGATTCGGTAATCGATTCTCCTATTTAGTGCGAACGAATAGTTTAGTCAACTAATCGACTACAACTTGGGGGTGTAATAGTATTTAGTAAATTTGTGACGAGATTTTAATGAAATCAGTAAAGTAATTGAATTTTTTCAAAAAATTATGTAATCCTTTATCTTAATCGTTGGGATGTTTTGTACATTGTATGTGGACTGTGTGTTTGTATGTCACATTTTTATACATAATTATGGTAACAAAAATACCTATTTTGAGGTGCCTACGCGTTTTTTCAAATCAATTAATTATACCTAAGTAGTTAGTGTTTATTACTCCGTATATACAACTTGGTGCACATAGAATAACATAAATACCTAGTTCCTCTTCTATAAACAGTATACTTATCTACACCTCGACTCGTTGTCGTCATATTGGTCATCCAATGAAGCACTACCTATTCCTCTACACTCAAGGAAAAGGCACGGGAGGGAATGCCCTCATATATAGTAATTATATATAATTAAGTGCCTCGTTAATACAGCGGAGTAGTATTTTGTAATAGGTATTCCGATTATACAATCTCCGTAATGCAGTAATGTAAGGGCTTCCGCGAAAGACCGCAGATATTGATATGTAGCTGCAATAGGTAATAATAATATATTTGATATAAAAATCGCAGAGTAGGCAGCAGTTAAATATAACCCTGCTTCATACAGTGCCTGGTACACCAAAATGGAACCGTCTAAACACAAACTTATAATTTGTAGGTATAACATAGCATATATATTTAAAAAAAAGTACAAATTACGACAAGAGAACTCAGAATGACTTCCAACATTTTCTCTAAAATTCCGAACAATTCAAAATATGGTATTAAACCCAAGAATATAATAGTAGGTACAGTTTAAGTATTTTATCCCTGGGTTTAGGACCATGTTTTCAGACTTGTAGACAGACTTGTTTATACACAAATCGAGCCTTTATTTCATGTTTATAGAACATGTGACATACATACATACAGAGAGGTCCGTTGTAAATATGTGGGTATTTAGAAGATCGACGACGATTGGTGTTTCTAAGAGACTAAATTATAATTGTATTGCACTTTCCAACGAATCAAATGAGTACTTATAGGTTGTTTCTAGGACTTAGGTACCTACGTCATCATCTACCTACTCAATCATCGCTTATCATCAGGTGAGTTGTGGTACTTTGAAACACATGCGACAGCATTCTTGATGATGTTACAACTGCAACGGTACAAAGGATCTTTTGAGGCGTGGGCAAAATTGGAACTAACGCCGCCACCTTGCTTTTTCAATACCTACACAATTATTGTCACAAAACAATTTCACAAATGTTTATCACCAGCGCCCTCTTAATTTCATTCAAGCGCCAAAGGATCCTTGTAGCAGTGTAGTTAATTTTGCAGGATTCATATTTTGACTAACGTTGGAAAGTACAATCTTCCGTCGATAACAGCTGACATCTATTAGTTTCCTAGTTACTCCAAACAGGTCGGGCTTATAGTTTATTTGTAGGTATAGGCAATAAATTGTCTGTAATTTTATATCCTAGGCACTGCAATTTTGTTGCCTTGTAAAAGCTTAGTAGGGTTCCGCAGATAAGAACCGTAATGTAAGAAGACGACGGAACTCAGCGTGGAAGACACGCATGTCAGAATTATTTATATCATATAATTTGTGAAATAAACAGTTTTGTGGTATTATTAGTATTTGATTTGAAACACTCCCTTTACCTTTTATTGACTCTTTAATCAGCAGGATAACCTCGCAGATGCATGTCGAATCCGACCAACAAATCCAATTTGGTCAGGGCGTTGGTCGCACAATGGTCGACATTGTTTTGCGTAGCGGCTATCTACAAAACTACATAAACTTAATCCAAGGTTTTGTAAATGAACTCAAGTTCAAGGTCAACGACCTTGATGTCCATCCAGTTCAATGTCACAAACTACGCTTTGCCGTCATAACCAGCGCTTGCTGGTTATGACGGCAAAGCGTAGTAGAAAAAAAAACACTAAGGCTGTGTTCACCAACATTTCAATTAAACCACCGGTTAGGTAATAAACAGTTGGTTTAAGTTTTGGTTTATTAAACGGTTGGTTTTAGAGCTAAGCAGTTGGTTAAATGTTGTTGAACATCAGAGCCTTGTGTTCACCAAAATTTTAATCAACTGTTTATTACCTAACCGGTGGTTTAATACCAGTCACAGGCCTAATGTTGGTTAATTCCCATAATTATTAGATTAACCCTGAGTTAGCTGTTAAGTCCGAGATACCCATCATGTCATCACCGACGGGCGGGCGGTGAGACATTGGGAAATAACTACCTAAGTACTAGGCTAGGAAATCCCCGAATCTAGGTGACACACGATCGTAGCAGAACGAGCGGCCAGCGTAGTGCTAGAATGATATGAGATTTATCCAACAGGGGGTGGCGATGAAGTTTAAATTGGGTTAGCAAGCGAGCATGCTAACACAGTAGCCGTCGAAGTCTCGTCATCATCATTTCAGCCGAAAGACTTGCACTGCTGGACATAAGTTTTCCTCAAGCGTCGACACATCGCGTCCACCGGATTCCTGCGGCTTTAGACATGTGGACGTTCCAACGCCGCTAACTCGACGCCATCGAAGTAGAAGTTACTGACCATAGCGGGTTGCCATGCCTATAAGGTTGAGAAAAAAAAAAGAGCTCAGAGCTCCTTAGGCAGCATGTCTTCTTCTTCCATACATATCTATTGTATCAGCAGGTAAGTAGGTAAGACGTATCCCAGTATTCACCCTCTTTCTATCCGCTATCCGTCATCATCCACCACCTCTTGATCTTCGCAGTTTCCACACTTAAGTATATCACTATCTACATTTTATACTCATAAAATGAAGATAGAGCATCTCACGCCTATGGATGGAAGTACCACGATCGATGACACTAACTCAGTTCTAGTTACCGGCGGCGGCGCTGCTTTACACACGTACGTGGCACGTACACACTGGCGCGACAGGCAGCGCTACCATTGTCGCGCCCGCGATATCGCGCCAGTGTGTACGAGACTTAAAGGTTACAGAGGGGCTCTGTATGGACATAAAATTTAAAAAAAAACAAGCCGATGATGGCCTTACGCCATCATCGGCTTGTTTTTTTTTTTACGTCCGCGAATCGAGTGAACTGCGATGACCATATGTTTTTAATAATAATGAATAAATTTAATAAATTAAAAAAGGCCCTGTGTATAGATAGTACCTACCTAATACTTAGCTACTTTACTCATTAATCCATCTTTTTTTTTGATGCACAAAAGCTCTGAATACCTATCAAATCAAATCATTTATTCGCTTATTATAGGGAGCCAAATGCCACAATGAATACGGTTCAATATACTCAATTAATCTAATTATCAATTAGATAGATTGATACGATATCGGCACTAAACTATCTTGATTAAAAGAGTGTCCTTTAATACGTGTTCTTCTCCATGGGGATCTACGTTTTGGAATGGGCAACTAACTTCAACTTTCTGACTAACTGACTGACTCTTTGACAATTCAAAGGTGCCTGTAAAATTGGAATGGAAATGGATGGAAAAATTTGATCGTTTAAAATTGGAATAACTTTTTTGAGTTTTGAATTTACAACTCTAACAAGCCGAATTTCAAAATATCTAGTATATATATTTCAAAACTCAAAGCATTTATTTCAATTAAACCATTTACAGGCACTTTTGAATTGTCAAGGAGTCGGTCAGTCAGAAAATATGAAGCTAATTGCCCATTCCAAAGCGTAGTAGGTACCTATGGAGAAGAACGGGCAAGAAACTCCACGGACACGATCGACGATATTGTAACATCGAATCAATTTTCACGTCTCCCCCTTAAGACCTCTAGGCCAAATATTTTTTGATATTCGGATAGCTCATGACCTGAAGAAGTGCCATAAAGAATATGAATTAAAAATCTAAAAAGAAAAAAATATTTTAAATCCGCGAAACGTGGGTTAGTAATCATACAAAGTTTCTGGGAACAAAAGTCGTTCAAGTTAATGTGCATGATTCACCCAGGTGAGTGAGGTGACTCACACGTTAACCCCTGTGATAACAATGCAACCCCATTGATACATTCATTTTAAAACTCCCCCTTCGAATTTATACCGAATTGCCATCATTTTGTAGTTCATTTCATATTGTAGTGTGCGATGACCTATATTTGTCGATTATCCCAATTAGATAATGAATTTTCATTGAAACGAAAACCGAATCGGAACTTGCCCAAAATTAGCTTGCAAGAATTCATTATCATAAAACTAACCAAAAGTTTGTAAATTCAGGATTGTTTTTGAATTGCTGTCATTATAATTAAATAACTGTTCAATATTTCAATCTATCAAGAATCAATAATACTAGAATTACCTACATAAGAATTAGGTAAAGACTTTCAATCTCAGGATACAAAATAATACAAAAATATTTATTTCGATGGATATAAAAATATTTATTCATAGGATGCACAACACCAAATTGCAAGACGAAACCATGACCTACTAACCCTTAGAGAGTACCGATACGATACTAGCTGCAGGAACACTGGGTCATCCCTGCCCATGTCTGTTTTCAAGGGAACGGAATGAGTACTCCTACATAGTACAACATGTCAACTTGATACACAAAGGGACTGCTGCCCAAAATTAGCAAGACTCCATCTTCTTATTTGAATGATAGTTGGAACAGACGACCGCAGGTCAGTGAAACCAGTATAGACTGGTATCGTATTCTATTGAAATGTCGTACCACGCCAGACCAGCTCCAGTTCAAAGTGCTAGTTGCACCGACTCCGCGACAAAACATACAGTTTGCGCTTATAACATCATCATCATTTCAGTCGAAAGTCGCCCACTGCTGGACATAGGCCCCCAAGCACCGCCACTTCGACGGGTTCTGTGCTTCTCGCGTCCAACGGATTCCTGCTGCCAAAGTACAACGTAAATACATAATTATGCTCGATAAAATAAACTTCCCTAAACAATCAAACAATACAACAAAGCGGTGTTGCACGACAATATTTTTATATACCTACCTAACTAAATCTCCGTCCATTTCTTTGTCACTCCCTTCCGTAGTAATCCACTTATAGTATTACTCAACTCCTACAAGTCTTCCTAATTGTAATTGCACGTATGCACATTTAATCAAAAGGGTTGTAATGAACTTGCGATATGCCGGGAGGGGACCACCCCTGGCTGCACCCCCAGTATCACATGATCCCCATTTATGCAAAATTTGTACGTGATGAAAGACCTTTTAATTCTGGTGGCTCATATCACACGTTTGCACGTCAAAAGAGGATGTAGATTCCTAAATACTTTAAATAAAACTTAATTTTGTGTCCTATTATTAAGTGCGGTACCTATTCGATCGAGTGCCTATATTGTGATGATGAAAGTAGGTATACTTATAAAGTATTTTAATTTAATTTTGAACTAAAAGTTTTTTGTCCGATCAAAACGGGCCTCAATAATCTATAAGTACTCCATTTATTGTAACATTAAACAATTAACGGTTATCATCCTTTCGTTATTTCAATTTAAATTATAACAGTATAAGAAACTCCGAAAATTCATGATAAATACAAAGCAATGTAGGTAATCGATTTACCATTTACATTAAAAAAACACTAGGAAGGTTTAGGGAAGTGCAGTTACTTCAACTATAATTGTCGTTATTTAGCCGTCATTTGTCTAATGCTAAAATAAATGAGGATAGATAGGTACAACTCTAAAATATGTTATACAAAAAACGATCGTCGGCCCGTTTTGATCGAACTAAAAATATCGAAATAATAGTCAGATCAATCTTGATGAAATCTCTGTACTCACTAGCAATTGGGTGCAATTGGGTTTTTGCAATCACGCAATTTATCGACTTTGTTATCAATTTACATATTATATTCATTTAAGGAAATTTCTAATATAATAATAATTGATCAGAATAATTAATGATAATCACGCAATTTATAGGTATATTTAAAATACATTATAGGCTCGTTCACACCGGCGCGACTTGTCGCGCGACGCGACTTTAACAATACAATTTCTAATAAAACTTCACGATTGAACAATTGCCGGTGTCGCGTCGCGCGACAAGTGGCGCCGGTGTGAACGAGCCTTAATGATACGGTTATCTATACTTATAATAAATCTGTAGAAGTGAAAATTCTGTACATTGAAAATATCAAAAAAATAAATGGCAGGGGTTGTTACTAGACCGACACCGAACCCAAAAATTTGATTAAATTTTTTTTTGTCTGTCTGTCTGTCTGTTTGTTCAGGCATCACGCAAAAACTACCGGTTCAATTACGATGAAACTTGGTATAATTATTCTTTAATATCCTGGGCACCACACTGGGTACTTTTTATCCCGGAAAAGTATCCTATCCTACTATCTATATCTATACCTATTAATAAAAAGACAAGTCCTGACTGACTGACTCATCAACGCCCAGCCCAAACCCTTGGACCTAGAAAGCTGAAATTTTGCACAGAGGTTCCCTTTATAATGTAGGCATGGAATAAGGAAGCATTTTTCGAAATTCAACCCCTAAAGGGGGTCAAATAGGGGATGAAAGTTTGTATGAAAAATCTTATTCCTTGAGGTAATAAACATGAAACTCCGCACGAATAATTATCAAAATAAATGAAAAAGTTTGTAATTTGTTGTTTTTCTAAATTAACCCCTAAAGTAAGTGTCAAAGTTTGTATGGAAGAATTTTAACGCGCTGTCCGATTAACTCGAAACTCAATATTTATACTTAAACCCAAAAAGTAATAACGTGTATCAGGATTTTTCGAAATTCAACCCCTAAAGGGGTAAAATAAGGGATGAAAGTTTGTAGGAAAAATCTTATTCCTTGAGGTAATAAACATGAAACTTCGCACGAATAGTTATCTAAATAAATTATAAAGTTTGTAGTTTTTGTTTTTCTAAATTACCCCCTAAAGGGGGGTTGGGGGGTGTCAGTGTTTGTATGGAAGAATTTTAACGCGCTGTCCGATTAACTCGAAACTCAATATTTATACTTAAAACCCATGGGGATGTATGGGGTAATTTCCGACACTCACGCGGGCGAAGCCGCGGGCAGCTGCTAGTATAATAATATTATTATAAGTATTGTTATTAAATAAATAATATAACAAAAATATAAATTCAATAAATTACTTAATAATAAAGATAACATAATTACATAAATAACAGATAAGAAAGCGAAATGTTAGTACCTACTTATAACAACTTAATGATCTCGTTAAACGAGGCTTCCTCTCTCCTACACTTTGGCTGCGCCCTACAGAGTCCATAATGATTTAAATTATATAGTTACCGTCTAAGTACACAATATGGTAGGTAAATCAATAAAGATATCGCGTAGGTATTGAGTATTGACTCTAAATCTAAAGCTCTTCTAGTTTACTAAACATATTTTTTTTTAAATCGTTCATATCGGCTTGAAATTATGATAGCAATGGGGTATACACACTGGCACGATATCGCGTGCGCGACAGACAGCGCGGTCCTTATTGCGCCAGTGTGTACGAGCCTTTAAGAAGTACAATTTCTCAGTACTTGCTAAGACTATAACAGCAAAGCTGGTAAGCTTCGTGCTCTAGTTCCGGTTCCCAGAACTGTGAAGTACTCCTAACGCGCATCGCAAATTGCATGCAGATCTAAGCTCCATGCTGCTTTTGCACGATTCTTTTAATACTATTAGACTTGTACATAAACGGTCCATGGAGACCCGGCTTACGCGTATAAACTCTTTGTGAAAAGAGCTTTAGGTTTTGTGCTGCTCCACCTATTAGGGTTGCGTCTCCCAAAACGCCCAAAAGCGACAACAAGCGGGGTCATGGCGTAACACACTAACAGTAGCAATGGCTTTCATTTTGACAGTGTTCATTGTGTTATTTACGTTGTTGAGCACACAAATTTTTCGACCTTATGAAACAATAGATTAGCAATATGTTTGTAAATCATTAAGATTGTGATTGAAAATGTGTTACGCAATTAAGGTGGCGATCTTCCAATGTGTCTGTCACAGGCCAGCAGATTTTTTCAGACATTTGATCATGAATAAAATTACTTAAACTAGCTTTTTCACATAGGTAGTTAAAAAAAAATACCAACCCAAATCCCCAAATTGCATTTAGGTATAAAAAGAAGAAGTTCATTCATTTAGAAGTACTTATAAAATATTAGTACTTATTAATAATAAACTAATCCATATTTATAAACAATAGTGTATCAGTTATTATTATACAGAACCACAAAAGTAAAATAATAGCGGAGCGAGGGGGTGACCCACCCTATTCTTGCGCGCACAGCCCTGCCTGCATTACCTGTCGGAAGTGGTAGGTACGCGCCACTGCAAACTTTACTCCATCTAAGTCTTTGATGCGACAGGACGTGTGTACTTTCCCATCAAATTTTATCCGAATTTTAATTCTAATCAGTGGTTTAAGTGATGACGATGCATTCTCTGGTAAGTTTATTTGAATATTTAATTTATTTTATCAGTGCTTTATTTTATTTCTTTAATTTTATGCGACCTTTAAGTACTTATTTATTAATTATTATTTTTCGAACGAGAAGTTCTTAAACGCGGCTTGCGGTATGAGCTGACTGGTAGAAATCGTCACGTAACAAAAAAGCGTTATGACCGAAAAAACGTCAAGGTCAAAGTTTCAGTTTCAAGTGTCAAATGTTTTTATTTTTTTGATACATAACCATCTGATCTATAGGCTATAGTATAGACTTTTAGCTTCTAAAAACTTTTAATAAATGGCTCAGTATTAATACAATATGTAGTACAAAGTAAAAGTAACTTCGTTCCAAACAGGTGTCCAGGTGTCCTACCTCCCGATTTCTCTTCTTTCGTACTTGGATTTATTTCAAAATTGAGGTGCTTGATCAAACGTAACGGAAAATTACAAATTCAAAAGTTTTTTTTTTTGGGGAAGGTGAAAAAATAACGAAGCTATTTTAAAGCGTTCCTGAAAGCATTCAATAATAAATAAATAAATTTACAGTTTTAACTAATACTAAAGTGCAATTAGGTACCCGATCATTAATACTGTCCATCCATGTCTTTTTTTTTTACCACAACGGTAAAGCCCTTGGCCAGAATCTCACCTGATGGTAAGTGATGATCAGGCCGAAGGTGGAAGCGAGCTTCATCCGGAACACAACAATGCTGCTAACATTGCTGTTATGGCGACAGACTTAGATAAAATGGTGGTAGCTAGCCATCAGGCGGACTTAGAACAAGCTTTACCACCACCCGAACCGAGCAGAAAATTTTGCCCCAACTGGGAATCGAACCCGGGACCTCTGGGACAGTTGGTCTAACCGCTAGACCACAGAGGCGGTTAAAGCTCTTCTTCGCGGTCTTTTTATTTGTATTTTAAAAGTCCAATGTTTCCAGTGACTTGTGTAAAAAAAAATATTGACATAATGAAGTGCATATGAAATAATAATGAAATAATTTTAATAAAATTAGGTATCTCTTGTCCCCGTTCGCTCCTTCAATACCTACCTACTTTTGAAAAAAAAAAATGGACTCAATATATTAAAGATAGGTAAGGTATTTAATGCAATTAATTGGAATTGATAACCAGACTTTGTAGTAATTGTTACGGGTCGTCAGAAGTCCGAAAGACTGACAACCAGTCTTACCAAGGGGTATCGTGTTACCCACAGTAACTGGGTTGCTGACGTCAGAGGCAGTCGCTCAAAATACTGGTATTGAGCTGCATCCGGTTAGACAGAAAGCCAACCCCAAAATAGTTGGGAAAAGGCTAGGTAGATGATGATAGTCAGATTTTGTAGAAAAATTTAGTACAAAGCGTTAGAATTTGCCTTCCATTGCAATGGAAGGAAAACACCACTTGTAGATTAAAGATTTTTCATCTATACATTATGAATTACAGTCACTTTTCGTGTTTTTCTGTATGACCGAGATGTTGTTCTAAACCACGCAACAGATATTGATGAGGTTTTCATCAAAAGTAGACAATCGGTCCAACCGTTCTCAAGTGCGGCGCTTACCGCGATTGTCTGAGACACCCCTTTGACGCAAAGAAGCGTATTGAAAGAAGCGCAGTGGTGAAGCGATTGACTGCTGCGCTGCGTGTCGCGGGTTTGATTCCCGCACGGAACAAATATTGGTATGACCTACAAGTAGTTGTTCCGGGGCTGTTTGTATACGTGAGTTTAAATATATTTTGTAAACGCACCCACAATACAGACGAATTTCCTAGTGTGGGGCAAAGTTTAAAAAAAAAAAGAATTTGTGTCGGGTTTATTATAATAGGCTCGATAATAACAACGAGGAATCACATTATTCTGACTTTAACTCAGTAGGCAGATATTTATTACGCACACACTATTGAATTCTAGGAGACGAGTTGACAAATCCTTTTGAAGCCGATGCAGCATCGTATATTCTGGCATCCCTTGTCTCGTCAAATAATTTTGGTGTTCCTTTAATGTCATATAATTGTGCTGCCACCTGTTTATGCCTTCCACAATAATTGATCACTATGTGTACCTACCTATTTGCTGTCATCTTGATGACAGACATTAATGGATAATTCATGAAATCAGATATTATTGCCGGCCGAGCTGTCCTGTAGTAATATACAGCGTGTAACAAGACCTTTCACGAAACCGACAACTACCTACGCATTTCAACAACCAAGATCAATTAGGAGAAAAAAAGTAATAAACAAATATTATGTAATGAACAAAAATATCAAAATAGGTACCTACTTACATAAGTTATTTTAATTAATGTAAAAAAACATTTTTTACTTTAAACTATCTGAAAGTGTCCGGAGTAAAGTTGGTGCAAGCTAAAACTCTTTTTTTTATATTTTTAGATTACGTTTTAGTTATTTAAACTCTAACTCTACTTTACTTTACTTGAGGTCCGCACAAAATAGGTCCGGATCCGGAGCGCGGTCCGCCATTTGGTGACTCCTGCTTTAAACCATTGATTTATTATTATTTTTAGAAAGTTCAAGATATTCTAGTCGTTAGCCAGCTATCACGAATGACGTTCTCTAAAGTAGATCAAAGTATCTAATCTAACCCAGCAACAATTTTATAACTTTCATTTTGAGAAACTTTTTTGGTTCCTGCAAACTTTCGTCCTTTTAGGTTCAAACTTAGACAACTTTTTATTACTCACTGATTATTGATAACGGATCTCGTAATGATTAATGGATTTTTCCCGTTGGCTCAACATTTTTCGAACTTATCCAAACTTCTTTTAGTTAGGAACATCACAGCGTCCTTGACATAGTTTTCATTATCATTAGTGCACATGCACTCATCTTATTGGGAAAATTACTATTGGTGACTACCGAGATGACGACTAATAAAACCCCAATTAAATTGAGATAAGGGCACTTTTCCCGTTGACAGCGATGCCGACGAATTATTTGATGCCCTATGATTATTTTCCCTCCTTTTTTATATAGATACCTGACTGTTAGCTTATAATTGTTTTTAAAGCCTGTTGTGTGTCCATCTGCTGAGCAAAGACCTCCCCATTTTCCTTCCAAATCTCTCTGTTTTGTCCGATCTCTGGCCATGTTGGCTTCAAACATAATTAGATCGTCACGACACCTTCACCGCGGTCTACCTCGACAGCGTTGCCCTCTCAGGCCTCCAGTTAGTAAAGATCTTTGCCCATGTCTCCGGGTGCATACGTGCGACGCGGCCGGGAGTAAATACAATCTTTAATTCTATCTATTTCATTAAGAATAGGGCAGAAGATATATTTTAGTTTAGTCCTGTCAAATTAATCAGCGCCTGACGTAAATTGACGTAATTTTAATAGGCAAGTTTTTAATCACGTCTAAACTTGTATGGAGTAGTGACAGATTTGACAGGACTAAACTAATATGTATCTTCTGTCCTTTTCTTAATGAAATAGAAAGAAAAAGATGCACTGAACATAAATTTAGTTTAGTTTGTGAACAAGGGAATCGGCACCACTGTAGACCAACTCTACAGTGTTAGTAAATAAAAACTCAACTACGGCAAAAGTCAACTAAAAAGGTGAAAACAAGTCATCGCAGACAGACAAATTAAAAATCCGGAGTCACACGTGTTTAGGTCTGTGATGACTTGTTTATACCTTTTAACTCATACACACCATGCGTAGACTTCGAGACTGCCTACCCACAGACACACTACAACAAGTTTACATAGCGCTATGCCAATCCATAATTCAGTATTGCATCAGCGTATGGGGTAGTGCTGGCAAGACCTATTTGATTGAAGCAGAACGAGCACAGAGAGCGCTTCTTAAAGTAACTTTTAAAAAGCCCTACCGGTTCTCTACTGACTTACTCTATCGTGAAGCGAGAGTTCTCAGAGTCCGCCAGCTTTTCATTCTATCTGCCTGCACCAAAATACATAAAACGATTAAAAGCAGACCTGACTACACATCAATCATAAGCAAAAGAAACTATAGAATCCCAACACCTGACAACACCTCTTTGCTAGCTAGACGCTCCCCAGCCTACTCTCTCATTAATACATACAATAAAGTCTGCAATCTCTGTGAAATCAAAAATACTACCTCATTCAGTTGTAAAAAAATAATAAAGAAAATGTTGCAAAACTCTGGTTATGATGACTCGGAACATGCTCGGAACAATTAATATAAACACCATGACCTGACACTGAATAAAACGATACACAATGGGAACAAACACGCAAATATACACACACACACACACTCACATAATCCACACACCACACTCACATAATCCACACACCACACTCACATCATACATACACAAACACAATAGGTACCATAGACCACCTGAAATCACCTCTCTAGTCTCCACTCTGGAAGTCGTACCCCGAGCCCCAAGATACAGACTAACTGTCTAGTTTGGGGTTCACTGGTAAATAATTTTGTAACCTAGTTATAGGTAATATTTTAAGATACTCATGTAAACCTGTAAACCTCTTCCTGTAAACTTTCTTACTGTATTACCTGGACAATAAACTATTTTCTATTTCTATTTTCTATTTCTATAACTGACTTTCCAAAAAGGAGGAGGTTATCAATTCGTTTGTACACTTTTTTTTTTTAATGTTTGTTACCTCATTACTCCATCATTTATGAACCGATTTGGAAAATTCTTTTTTTGTTTGAAAGGGTATACTTCCCAGGTGGTCCCATTGTCATCAAGTCAGGAGGACCATGGGATCCTGGAGAAATCGAGGGAACTCTCCAAATATTATAGGCACACCTATAGCGATTTGGGTATTTTTTATAGTAACTTGTTCATTTGCACTCGGAAAGCACCATTTGGTGAAGTAGAACTGATGATGAAGACCACAGATGGCCACCGGAACTAGTCAATATTAAGTATTTTAGGGGTTACGAATCGATTAAGTACTTTAATTATGGTTGCAAGCAATTTATGCTAGTCACAATGCATATTATCATGGTGAAGTGGTGCTGATGGTGAAGAACTCCTCAACAATTAACGTCCCTGCATCGACAAAAGCAATTTTTTGTAAAAGGTGATGAAGTTGCTATTAGGCTATTGTAACTTAAATAAATTACAAACCGATCCACTAAAAAGCGACAAATAAAAACTTTTTTACAAAATAACAAAAGACACTACAAAGTTTAAAATAACTTTAATTTCGGAAGTTGGTGGCAAATAACGAAAATACAAAACCTAAGAGACTTCCGAAATTAAAATTACCTATTTTAAACTTTGTAGTGTCTTTTTTGAAGTCGGTTGTTATTTTTTTGTTGTAAAAAAGTTTTTATTTAGTTGTCTTTTGCCGTAGTTGGGTTTTAGTTTTTATTTCTTTTATTGTTATTTATATTATTTTGGGGTTATAATATACAGTGTGAGTCTTCATAATGTGCACATATCGAAATGGGGGAATCTATGCTTAATTTTATCGACGGAAAAAATAAAAAATAAAATCTGAATACATTTTTTTTTCCAATTTTTTTTATTAAAAAAAATTCGTCTTATTGATTTTTTTTTACGATTATTGTAAAAATTGATTAATAAAACAGATTTTTGGACGAAATACCTGTTTATTTTCAATTGAGGGTTTTTTGGGTTTAATTGGGAGGGGTGTTTCCCACAATTTTCATTTTATAAGAACACTTAATTACTACCAATCATTATGGAGTTGAGTTTGTTTCATCGCGATAGATCATTTAAAAGTTACACCGTTTTTTTACATTGGGGTAAAAAATACAAAATAAATAAAAAAATAAAAATAGATTTTTTTAAATATTTTTTCCGTTGGTCAAATTAAGCATAGAATCCCTCATTTCGATATGTGCACATTATGAAGACTCACACTGTATATATTTTTGAAATATGCTAAATTAAGCCCTTTCATTTGATACCCAACATGACACCATTAAAAAAACTTTTTTTTTAGTTTATGTCTTTTTGTCATCTAGAGGGCGCCATATTCAATTTAATGTGACGTCACATAGCCTATAACCATCGGACGACCGAGATGCTTACGATACCCCATTTGTCAAATTATGTTGAGTAGTTTAGAAGTTATGAGGGAACAAATGAACATACATACCGGTCTAAATCATGACCGTCTTTTTTTCTTGCGGATCGAAACCTTGTTACGTGCGATCTGTGGTGCGGGCTCGGTTTGTAA
Organism: Eupsilia transversa; assembly: GCA_914767815.1. Lineage (NCBI taxonomy): Eukaryota > Metazoa > Arthropoda > Insecta > Lepidoptera > Noctuidae > Eupsilia > Eupsilia transversa. The sequence goes on from OU611871.1 coordinate 13,906,797, forward strand.
GCGTCACACTAGCGGGCTACCTTCGGATCATAAGAATAAGAATAATTGGTCCACTGTTACTAAATAAATTCCAAAACTAATAAAATTGTATGCTTACTGTGGGAAACTAGAAGAATATTCAACATAGCTAATAAAACAGTTTTTCCCAAACTAGGCAGCGCCTGTTTCTTGGGGGCCTGAGTTGCGTTATCTTAAATTTTAAATTGTTACATGTTTGCGTTAGCTTGATGTTTGAAAATGGACAGAATACGTAATAATTAAATAAGGGACTATCAGGCTATAATAAAACTAACATTGAAAATAAAATTGAACAAAATAAAATAATTATAATAATGTTGTGGTGTGTGTGTGTGTACTCGGATCATAATAAATACCATTTCATAGAAACTAGAAAATTAATTTCAGGAACCTTGCATCCGTACAGCATTGTAGTTTTAATTAGTAATATTGATAAAGGACTTTGCTTAAAAGAAATTCCTGGCATAAATAATCACAAGAGGAGTGTGCTGGCTGTAATGCAGTTTTTAATAAACTAGCTCAGGAGCCAGGGAATTTAATTTGTTTGTGACTAAGTGTTTAATATGACGAAGAATTTTTATATCAAGAGGGTAGACGGGTACTGAGGCGCCCTTGACTTGCTGGGTGCTTGGACTGGAACTGGACTCTGATTAGGTATACCGATTGATAACTACGAAATGTATGGGCACAGTTATTTGTGATTTGTGACATTTCCAGTACTCTAACCAATAGAGTTCTTTGATACATATGAGAAACAAGATCCATTCGCATCAATAAAGTTTTTGTGTTCCTAAATTACCCATTTTCTTGCTGACATTTTGTCCAAAAACTGTGAATATAGGTATGCACGATATAATGAGTAAAAAGTTGGGTTACTCCCGTCTGGCAACGTTACATATAAGGTGTATCTTTTCATACACGAAATCTCTTAAGGGGTCATTGTACTCATCCTTATGAACAACTTTCATTATGGGACCAACCCTGAAATCGCAAAAAAATATCACCTGTTCCCTACATTTAAGTTCGCATAGTTCGTCAAAATGTAGGAAACAGCTGATTTTTTTTCGCTCGATTGACACGACATTTGAAACTCATAATATTTTTGAACGACCTTTCCAAAGATACTCCACACCATGGTAAAGACGAAAAATAAAAAATAAAAACCACTTTACGTGTAGTGGAGGTAGGTAGGTACCCTAAAAATTTATTTTTTTCATTATAATATTTTACCACTTTGTCGGCGTAGTTAATATGTATACTCATGCCAAATTACAGCTTTCTAGTACTAACAGTCTCTGCGCTAAGCCGGGGACAGACAGACAGACAGACAGACGGACATGGCGAAACTATAAGGGTCCTTGTTTACTACGGAACCCTAAAAAGACGACACCTGGACAGTAAGGCCTCTGGCGGAAACTAGTACAGCTCTATAGAAAGGAGGGTTAGCTACTTTGAAGAAAAAAAATTAAGTGCCTGAGCGGGTCAAAGGTAGAAAAAAAAATCACCGTTGCCTATCCCCGATACGTGAAATAAAAATATGCTTTTCATCCCACCATCTCGGAAAGAGTATTTTTAATCTTCAATATCTGAGTGGAAAAGCCGTTTTTATTCTCTAGAGGATAAAGTAAATTGAATTTAGAACATCGTGTGCACTAAGTTTGTGAATTAAAAAAAACATTAAACCTATTTACTGCTACCTCTATGGTGCCGAATATATCATACAACTTTTTTTTAATTTGTTAAAAACTCAGACTCGGAACCTTCTTGGTGTTCTTTTTTCAATTTGCTTTGTACGCGGTTCTTTACGCGGCATTTTTTCACGTCATTGTTAAACCTTATATTAAAAACAAGAAACTTGAAAACAAGTGAAAAAACTAAAATGAGTGATTCTAGCGACGAGGAAGTTTGCTTGACGCCAACAGAATTAACTGAAACTGTTAATAATGCGCAAATGAGCTTTCTCCCTCAACAATCACGCGAGAAGTATTTAAAACAGTACGATATGTTCAACACGTGGCGACTAGCAAAAGGAGCCAAAACTTTCTCAGAAAACGTTTTGCTGGCATATTTTATAGAATTATCCGAGAACAAGAAAGCAAGCACTCTATGGAGTACGTATTCGATGCTAAAAGCAACAATAAAGATGAAAAAAGACAAACATATCGATACCTATCCTAAATTAGTGGCATTTTTAAAAAGAGCCTCATCTGGTCATCAACCAAAAAAATCGAAGGTTTTCACAGTATCTGATATTGAAAAGTTTCTTAACGAAGCACCCGATTCCGTATATTTGGCGGCAAAAGTAAGTCAGTTGCACATTCAGTATCTACTTAAGTATATTAATCTCAATTAAATAGTATACTTAGTAGATGTTGATAGGCATAATTATGCGTTCATATCAATTTTATTCATTTATCTACTACAATACTCTTTACGTTACAGGTTGTTCTTATTATTGGAATAAACGGAGCATGTCGAACTAATGAACTAACACAACTTAATGTTAAAAACATTGAGAAACATTCAGATGACTTACTATTAATTAATTTACCTAATACAAAGACAAAAAGAGACCGCAACTTCGTCATTCGCAAGGAATACGTAACGATTGTTGAGAAATATCAAGCCTTACGCCCGCCTAACACTCCAATCAATCGATTTTTTCTACAGTATCGCAATGGAAAGTGTGTTAGACAGCCTATGGGTACTAATAAAATTGGCAGTATCCCACGAGAAATAGCAACATTTCTTGAACTTCCAGAACCCCTGTTGTACACGGGTCATTGTTTCCGACGAACTTCAGCCACACTTTTGGCTGATTCCGGAGCTGATCTCCTGTCCCTTAAGCGCCACGGAGGCTGGAAGTCCAATGCAGTTGTAGAGGGATACATAGAGGATTCCATCCAAAATAAGTCTAAAATATGTGAAGGCATCGTAGGAGCCATTACACTGAAAGAGCCTCAATCGGATCCTTGGACTGGCCCTTCTACATCAAAAATAAGCCGTTATGAAACACCTAACCATCTCCCTCTCTCTCCAACATTCACGCCAAGGGAATCCGATGAATCGGTACAACTATTAAGTATGACAGATAGTTTACCGAAAAACAGTACACAAGTGACTAACACCAATATTACAGTACCAAACAAAAATATTACACTCAATTTAAATAACTGTAGCAACGTTACTTTAAAATTTTCTTAATTATACCTTAGTAATATTTTGTTATAATTTAAAGATTATTCTATATTACTTACCTGTCATAATGTAGTAATTAATACCTAAACTGAAATAAAAGTGTACCTATCTTGTGATTGTAAACGTTTTTTTTTTTGCATTTAGTCATTTCCTCGCTGAGGTGGAATGAAAAGTTACGTGTTGCACTCGAGTGCAAAGATTTTTCACCTCGTGCTCTTTTGATTCCCTCGCTAACGCTCAGGATTCTAATTTTGAATCACTCGCTACGCTCGTGATTAAATTTTAGAATCCTTCGCTTGCTCGGTCATCAAAATTGAACACGCGGTTAAAAAGCAACTTTGCACTCTTGTATAACAAATAACTATTTCTTCGAAATAAGAACGTAGTAAGTGCAGTTCAAAGTGTTTTTATCGTAATTTGTAAAAACAAAAATAGAACGAGTTTTTAATATTACCTTCACTTTTTTTATCATGTATTAATACAATTAGTTAACAAAGGGAAATTATGAGTGCAACATCAAAAGTTTTCTTTAGCACCTGAAACCTAACCTCTTTTTTTATATGTAAGCAACGAGTTAATACAACGGCTTCTATTATATTAATTCATCATCTTTACTATTTCACCAGAATATAAAAAAATCAGCGTCAATTTACGAACATACATAATATGACTCGGGTACCGATTAATACAGGGTTACTTGTAATTCGACGTATATCCGTCAGGAGCTGATAGGGGGGCCAGAATACAACAGATTGGACACCCCATATGTATGGCCGAAATTCAGTAGTTTTCGAGATATTTGAACTTTAAGAGTTTTTCGATATTTACCCAAAATTTGACATATAATTCCAAATTAAAAAAGAACTACGTATTGAATGCGTACCATTAAAGAACGATATCGTAGCTGGCACTTCAATCTTGCTATGAACCTAATTAAAAGTACTTATTTCAACGAAATAATTAAAATTATGAGCGATTTAAGAATAATATCTTACCAATATTTTCATTTAACGCTTCAAAAATGTTGTCTCGTCAAAAAAAATACTATGACGTTAATCGTACAAATAACTAAAACAACTTGCCTATTCTGTAAGCTTTCCAAAAAGCTATAAAAGTTATATTATTGATACGTAATTCGTGGCATGGCATGTGTTTGAATCAGCGCGGGGACAGAAATCATCTGTATTTTTAGTTTAGGATCCTCCTAAAAGTACCGATTTTACTGGTGAAATTCTTCGTGATGGGTCGGGGTGTGCGGGCTGTTTTATAACCGTTGCAGAACTTATATCGGCACATGGGAACCCAATGGGAAATGTGAGTATTCATCGATCACAGTTATTATGTACTATTGTACTTATTTCTTGTATTGGAAGGTACATAATAACTGTGATTGATGAATACTCAAATGTCTGGACCTTTAAAATCAATACTTTATCTCTCCATAGCTGAAGTAGCTTTTATCAAGATTGGACCTGGCAAGGCAGATCTGTAGAATTTTATTTGTATTTTAGAACAATGTTCTCCAGCTGGAGAACATCAAATAGTTGAAGCAGAACGCCAGGCCACTGAAAATTCAACTACTCAGCGAAGAACGACGAGAGATCGTAGGCTTCCAAGCCGCTACTGGGATTACGTTCTGAACTGAATAGCTGTTCTCTTTTAGTAGTTCCAATCCCTCGGGGTGGTCGAAAGTTACTAAGGAAGGGGACGCTAGCGCAGCAGACGCCTTTTATTTCCCCGCCCGCACACCGTGCCCCATCACGAAGAATTTCGCCAGTAAAATCGGTAGTTTTAGGGAGGATACTAAACTGAAAACACAGATGATTTCTGTCCCCGCACTGATTCAAACACATGCCATGCCACGAATTACGTATCTTAAATTTAACTTTTATACCTTTTTGGAAAGCTTATACAGAATAGGCAAGTTATTTTAGTTATTTGTACGACTAACGTCATAGTAATTTTTTTGACGAGACAACATTTTTGAAGCGTAAAATGAAAATATTGGTAAGATATTATTCTTAAATCGCTCATAATTTTAATTATTTCGTTGAAATAAGTACTTTTAATTAGGTTCATAGCTAGATTGAAGTGCCAGCTACGATATCGTTCTTTAATGGTACGCATTCAATACGTAGTTCTTTTTTAATTTGGAATTAAATGTCAAATTTTGGGTAAATATCGAAAAACCCGTAAAATTCAAATATCTCGAAAACTATTGAATTTCGGCCATACATATGGGGTGTTCTATTTGTTGCATTCTGGCCCCCTTATCAGCTCCTGACGGATATACGTCGAATTACAAGTAACCCTGTATATTTACTTCTGAATTGATAACTCAGCGACTAATGTTGTAAGTGAGCTACTTTATATATTTTAGAGATTCAACATCTGTCTGCTAATAAAATCAAATTCCAGCCACAAAATTAGCAATCAAAGTTTTTTATTTAACAACTAAATTAATAAATCATAATCTTTTTTCATAAATTCGCATAATGTTACTAGGCGCAATACCCGGAACCGAACGGGTTCCCTCTAATTGGCAGAATCTTGATGTTCCGAAACTTATTTGGCAGAACATAACTCGGCAGAATCTTCTTTAAACGAATATTTTTATGGCTTAAACATCATTTAACAGAATTATTGTTTGGGAGAATGTTTATATATGTCCGAATTTACAATGGCATACTCTTCAGATGGCAGAATTTTATTTCGCATAGTAAATTTCGTTTAGCATAACTTTTATTTGGTAGAATTTCACTTGGCTTACTATGAAGATGGAAGAATTTAATTTGGAATAATTTTATTAGACATATTGCCATTTCTTCAAAATACCACATTTAACCTTAAAACAATTAAAATTGTTGTCTTAAAAAGTCTAAATGTTATTATACAAAAGTTAATAACAGAAACGAGTCGCTGCAAAACCGACTCCACGTAGTCTTGTCTGCCGCCCTACACCTAGAGTGTTATTTGCCGGCCAGAAGCCGAAGCTGCGGTGGTGAGCGTTAAAACCATCTGCGAAGATAATCTCGCAAGGGACCGCCGGAGCCCTGCAGCGCCGGAGCCGTGACAGAAACCATGCCTGCTGCAGGTTGCGTGCTCGCTTGCATGCTGCATACTTGACTGTAAACTTTCTGTGATATGTTAGGTCTGCCTTTTAATGACTATCGGTGTTCATTATTAATGTCATTATGCGTAAATATATTTATGCTGTTGAATGTTATGCTTATACAATATTATGATTAAAGAAACTATGCTTAAAATAATTATGCGTAAGCTGTTATGCGTAAATAATGTTATGCGTAAATATAGTTCTGATAAGTAAAGAAAAAACCGGCCATGATACATATTAGGTATGTCTTAAAATTGTTTGCAAATGGATAGGGAACCCAATTAGGGGTTGAAATAATAGTCAAGTCATCAATTACTCATGGACCATTATTTGATGACAATAATAAGGTAATTTTATGTTCAAATATAGTAGATTCACTCATCAATTACATATTATGCTAACATATAAAAATATAGGTAAATTTATGAAATTAGAGTATGTTCAAATTATTTTATAGATGCAATTGATGCACTTATTAGAAGCTGGCAATGCGTAGACGTATCACAAATTTAGTTGCTTAAGAATTATCTCGATGCTGAGTCCTATTTACATTAGCTTGTTTTACAATATATGGTCATAAGAAATGCATTTATTAGACGCTAAAAGTTTGTCGCTGACCTATTAATTCATTAGGCAACTAAATATATTTGAAGACGGGAATGACATTATAAAGAAGCTGCGTTAATTAGCACCCGTTAACAAATTGTCCTCATAATTAAACATAGATATCGATTAAGTCTGCGGAATTTTGATCCTACATAGTCATTAGCATAATTAAGTACTTATATCTAAATCGTAAATGCTTCGAATTTTGAGGTAACGCCCGCTGTTCAAAGACATGCCTACAATTATAGAGATCGTAATAATGTCAACATTAAATAGTTTTGTTACAAGCATAACACCTAGAATTTGAAAGCAACTTGAACCTGCGATTTATCCCTGAGACTTGTTCCTTCTAAATACACAAAAACATTGTGCATAATATGTAGATTGTAGGCGTTCACTAGCTATGCTATAATTTACCCGACTACGGTGAAGCCCAATAGTAAGGTAATGTGTTACTAATGAACATGAAGATTCACTATGAAATAGGAACAAAATGACGTAACCGGTTGATTTCGACAGCCTCTACAGGATCCTCGCATCTTCAGATGTTTGCAAATTTGACCTTCCTAGCGATCTAACATAGGTACTGATTTGGGCACGCCGTAAAAATGTTGTTATTGTAAAGAAATAAAAAGATTATAATAATTGAACTATAAAACTTTTTTACATTGTTTGGTTCATTTTTTGCCACAGACTTCCGAAAATTTTGTTATATTTTTTGGAAGTGAGTTGTTTTATTTTTCATTTTCGAGTTTTTATTGGTGTAAGTATATCTTTTTAATTCTTGCTATAATATTTGACAAAGTACCTAAGTTGTGTTAAATTATAACATTATTCAACATCTAGGCGAAGTAGATAATTCTTTTATAATAGGTCTTTACCTATGAAATTGCCGTTTTGTATGAAAAAATTGAAACGAATTTTTTTCATGTATTTTTTATTTGTATTAATCGAAGTAATCACCCATGCAATCAATGCATCTTTGCCATCGCAGTGGCAGTTTATTGATGCCCTTCTTAAAGAAATCAGCTGGACGGGAGGCAACAAATTCTTCAAAGGCATTTTGTACTGCCTCTCGGGTATTGAATTTTTTTCCCGCCAAGAAGTTATCCAAATTCTGGAAAAAGTAGTAGTCTGTAGGCGCAAGGTCTGGTGAGTAGGGCGGATGACGGAGAGCTTCCAACCCCAGTTCTTGCAACTTGGAGACCGTCTGCTGTGCAGTATGAGGTCGCGCGTTGTCGTGCAGGAGCAGCGGAGACGAGCGATTGACCAATGCTGGTTGGAGATGTGCCAGCTTCTCCATCATTGTGTTCAGTTCTTCACAGTACACATCTGCAGTAATGCTCACCCCGTTTGGTAAGAAGCTGTGATGAATCACACCGGCGCTAGACCACCAAACAGTGACCATCACTTTTCTAGGGGTAAGTTTTCGTTTAGGGCATTGTTTAGGTGCTGAACCAGGATCTAACCAACTTGCTGAGCGCTTGCGGTTATCAAACAGAATCCATTTTTCATCGCAGGTAACAATGCGGTTCAAAATTCCTTCATTTGTGTGTCTGTTGAGCAGTGCAAGGCACGTCTCGACGCGTACTTCGCGCTGGCGATCATTGAGTTCGTGGGGCACCCATTTGTCAAGCTTTTTTACCTTGCCAATTTGACGCAAATGGACCAATATTGTTTTGACGCTAACGTCGAAAGCTGCTGCTAATTCAGCCGTAGATTGTGTATCATCAGCTTCCACAATCGCCTTTAATTCGTCATTGTCGACCAAAGTCTTCGGACGGCCGCGAGGTTCATTTTTCAGGTCGAAATTTCCAGAACGGAAGCGAGCAAACCAATAACAGGTGGTGCGTTGGTTTGTAGTGTTAGCTCCGTAAACGTCGTTGATGTTGCTTGCCGCTTGTGCCGCGTTGCTGCCACGACGGTACTCATATTCCATAATTACTCGAATTTTTAACGTATCCATGATGACGAAAAAGATTAAAATGCGATGAAAATGTAACACTAATCAATAAACAAATGACTACTTTTGGAAAAAAAAAACATGTTTTTAAAATAAAATTAATTTGAAATTAGAATTCTTAGCCAAACAAAAATTATTTTGATTTGAAATGGCCAGTACTGCAGAACGGCAATTTCATAGGTAAAGACCTAATATTAACTTCCTCAAAAACCACCTTCGTTGGTTCACGTGACCAGAGGGCTGGCCTATTTTTAACCGACTGCGCAAAAAGAAGGAGGTTATCAATTCGGTTGTTTTTTTTTTTGTTATATTTGATTCCTCAGAACTCCGTCATTTATGAACCGATTTCGAAAATTATTTTTTTGTTTGAAAGGTGGTCCCATTGCCATCAAATCAGGATCTGATCATGGGATCCTGGAGAAATCGAGGGAACTCTTCAAATATTACAGGCACATCTATAGCGATTTGGGTATTTTTTATAGTAACTCGTGCATTTGCTCTCAAAAAGCACCGAAAAATTTTGAAATCGATCCACAAATTGATGGAGAAATCGGTGAACATAAATTAAAAAAAAAAACATACATACGCTACGAACATAGATCCACCTCCTTTTTGGAAGTCGGTTAAAAAATATAATGACGAATGGACTGGAGACTCCCTTTTTTGAAGTCGGATAAACGGCACGATTTGATTCTTCGCAAAAATGATGTCAATTAAAAATATGGCACCCTAAAATCAACAAAACTTTCGTCCTGACTGTACATTAAAATGTTCATTAAAAAGGCTCTAACAAATCGGAGCTTTCTAGTTTATTACGACACAATGCGACGTGAGTCACCCCCAGGGAAGTTGCGTGTACGACTGCTGCTGCCCCCCATCGTAGCTTGACCTCTCGACCCCTTCCTCCGCTAAACTGTTGGATTAACAAGTTGAGGAGTCTTTGGTGTCGGCAGCTCAACTTAAAATGGCTGCAATATGCGGATAGGGCTGCGCGTTGCGTTAATTTTTTTGTTTATTTGTATGAGTCATGAGTGAGAAATTCTTTATGTCGTGTGTTTGGTGAATGAATTACGCATATTTTGTGTTCAAAACATGCTGTGTTTATATGGATTATTTTCTCATAAACAATCTCATTTTAGCTTCGCGATGCCCTTATTGTACCATGGCAATTTTTTTTGAGTACTAGCGACTTCATAGATTCTCGTCGACTAGACACGATGTGCGAGCGCTTAATTTTTGTATAAGTATAGCACGGTCATACTTGGCATTCATTAAAAAATAAATAGGTAGGTTACCTACTTATTTTAATTTATTTTTACAATTGCACGCCTTATATTCAAGTTTGGTATTCTTAACTCTGATGTCGAGATTCCTTAAAAACAAATCTCCAACTGTAATATTTTAGACTTATCCTTATTGACTGAGCCATTTGTGTTATTTTTTGTAGTTTAGGTACCAAATCATTCAAAAGATTTAATGCTTGCGAATTGCTGAGCGCGGTGTCCTGGGTTCTATCCCCAGGTTAGACAGTGTGGTTTTCTACATTACGAATTACTTAGTAGCAGCCTGGAGTTTGGATGTATGTCCGGTTGATTGGCATTAGGCTCGCTCTCTATTGTATATGTGACATTAACATGGACCACGAAATGTGTTGCACCAATGCCTACGGGGAATCCAGGTTCACGTCTGTTCCATCAATCGTCTAACTAGTCTAACACCATGTCAAACAGTTACCGGGAATTCCAACTAGGAACATAGGTATTTATCAATACCTTCCAATAAACGTCAATATTGCGCTTCCCTGAAATACCTATGCACTGCGAATTTAATTTAACGGAATCCTCTGATATTATTTGTACAATGTTTTGTCTTATTTGGCGGACAAGCCCGGCCAAAAGTAATTTAAAATTGGTATGGTATGAGAAATACTAGGTAAAGGTTTTAATTACCTACCTACCCTTGAAAAATTGCCCCGAATTATAACAATATAATTAATTACCTCCATCATTCTCCTACAACATGTTTGTCTACCAAATAAGACAGTAGATATATAATTAAAATGCGCATACCTACGTCATCTTTTAGGTAGGTATCAATTTTATACATCGAAGCGAAGGTACAAAGAAGGATAATCAGCCTATAATGGCTGGGACAGAGGACTCCTCTCAGTGAGAGGGAGTGGGCCATCATAATCCACCACGCGGGCTCAGTGCGGGTTGGTAGATATCACATGTCTTCGAATTTTTGGTTGTAGGACATGCCGGTTTTTTTTTCCTTCAGTTTTGAGAGCAGTGGTGATGAAATCATTTACACAAAGTAAAGCGCCTGTCTGGGTTCGAACCTACGACCTATACTTCGTAAATCGCGGCCGTTACCACTGGGCCACCACTGCTCTACAAAAGTACAAACTAATTAATATTTTTCCTCTTTGTTTCAGACAGCGGTGCGTCATTTTATTTTAATTTTAATCGCAGTTAACAACGTTTTAGGATCGGATGCAGGTATGCACTTTTGTAATCATCTCTATACAGCCTTCTAATTGCGTACCTAACACATTTTAATTGACAGTTTAACAGCATTCATTGCTTATTTACGTTGTTGTTCCGTTTTTTTTCGAACTTATGAAGCAATGGATTAGCAATCTGTTTCAAAACGATTCAGATTGTGATTGATCGTGTACTACGCAATTAGGGTGCTGATTGAACAATCAGCGAGGTCCTAGTGAGGTTGACTGTCCAGGGTGCTCCGGGCCAAATTCATTATTTATCTCGCTCGCACACTACTGGTCGCGGACTGAGTGAGAGCGGGAGAAGGTTCCAAGGCGCCGATAGTTATGCCTGTCCGCCTCTGTACATTTGTGTGATTAATGTTTTAAATAAATCGTTTTTAGTACCTATATGCTTTATAGTTCGTTCAGTTATTATGCAAAGTTTCATAATCTAATTTGAAGTATTTTTTGAATACCAGCGGTTTATTGTTCGGTTTGGAAGCAACTTTGTTTTTTTTTCTGTCGAGAAATTTTTATGGAATCGTGTTTTTGTCAAACAATCTTACTTAAAAAATTAATCCTCAACTTTACACTACTTTACAGTATATTTATTTCAAATTAATACCTACTGCAGTATTAATTTGAAATAATTGCGATTCGTTATTATATCGGAGGATCATGGTAAGCAATTTGAGGTATTATATAGACTCTTATTATGAGTTACACCTATAATATTGGCGTCACCAGAAAGTTTGACACGATTTCTCTTCAAATGACCCTGTCTATGGACTCGTTAGACATCCATCAATGCACCCCAATGCAAACTCGGACAAGTTTGTAGGTGAACTAGCAAGCATGTTCACAAAGGCATTTATTAAAATTTCATCAAAAGTAAATAGTGTGCATGAAGGATGAAAATTTAATGTGTTCAGCCACTACGGCAATAGACGTCATTCGTTTCACGAAGAGGGAGGCTGATTAGCCATTCAAATGTCGATTAGGCGCTGAACTTTTGAATGAATTCAGTTCTGTTGGCTAAGTTGGCTTCGTACCTTCGTGTAGCTAAATGACAAGTAGACAACACAAGACAGCATTACAGTCATAACGTCCGCCGAAGCTGCACTTTAGACAGTAAAAGTGGCTCTAATGATGTCAGCGATCATGAGTGTCCTCAGGGCATGGACCGTGATTATGATGTTGATGGATCGCGAACGAGGTGATTTATGATAACGTCATTTTTTTTAAAGCATCCGTGAAAAATCTGATAACGCTTCAGAAGATTTCCTCCTCAATTAAAAAAAATGCCTAATTTTAGAAGTGGTGATAGTTCGTGCGGTGCGAGGACGCGATGCACGGCTCCCTTGCGGCCAAGGAAAGCTTTTCCTTGACGGACCTGGCTCCTACGTGCTATGGCTGAAAAATGATCGGGACTTTCTCTACCGTTTTCCTAACGAAAAATCTGAGAAAAGGTCAGTAACAATCATGATTGTAATGCTTGCGTGTTACCGTAATTTCACTCGATTTTAAGCATTATTGCGATTTTTATGTGCACTGTTTTACAATAATAACAGTTATTTATAATAAGGTAAGTAAATACCTAATTATGTACCTACAGTTGCATACAAGAATTTGTCTAAACCCATGATAAGAATCCTTTATAAAAGTTTCTGAAACAGTTAGCTTATTGCCAACTTTATATGACCATAGCCCGTAGCCCTCCAAGCGTGACGCAGCGTATTTTGGAAAATGTTGCAGTCAGCAGGTGACCGGGTAGGAAAGGAAGATGGGAAGGGATAGAAGAAGCAAAAGAGTTGCATAATGAAATTTAGTACAAATTACAATATTATAACACTCGTTTGGATTGGATGATATAATGGTTACTATGACACTGGTCATTTTAGAAAGTTTTATATAGGTAGACGGTTTATAGCATGGGTATATATTCGTTGGTACAGTCGTTAGTCGCTAGATTGCTCGCCAGTGCCGTCAGTGGTAACTCTTTGATCTTGCCTGGGCTTATAACGAAGTATCAATGTGAAACTAGAATCAATTATATTTTTCTGTAGGTACATTTTTTCCATAAAAGTGCAAAAAATGCCATCTTTGTGTAGCTGAATATATCTTCGCAATCAATAGGCCCCAAGAGTGCTTGTGTTGGGCTCAGATTGTAGGAAACGCTTACTTTACAAAAATATCGCGTCTTTAAAGTAGGTAGGTACTTATTTTTTTACTGGAACAAGTGCCAGAATTTCGCAGTTAAGAAAACTATTACTCTCACAGGACCTAACAACATAAGAAAATCGTAGTTATAATAATATGCGCGTTTGCGACGTATGCGGTTTTTACCCCCGACGGAAACAGAGAGGTGTTATAGTTTAACATACAGTGTGAGTCTTCATAATGTGCACATATCGAAATGGGGGAATCTATGCTTAATATTATCGACGGAAAAAATAAAAAATAAAATCTAAATACATTTTTTTTTCCATTTTTTTTTATTTAAAAAAATTCGTCTTATTGTTTTTTTTTTACGATTATTGTAAAAATTGATTAAAAAAACAGATTTTTGGACGAAATACCTGTTTATTTTCAATTGAGGGTTTTTTGGGTTTAATTGGGAGGGGTTTTACCCACAATTTTCATTTTATAAGAACACTTAATTACTACCAATCATTATGGAGTTGAGTTTGTTTCATCGCGATAGATCATTTAAAAGTTACACCGTTTTTTTACATTGGGGTAAAAAAAACAAAAAAAATAAAAAAAGATTTTTTTAAATATTTTTTCCGTTTGTCAAATTAAGCATAGAATCCCTCATTTCGATATGTGCACATTATGAAGACTCACACTGTATAAATGATAAATGATTTGTTTTCTGTAAGTAGGTTTGTAAAAACACTTTTACACGTCAATCATATTTTTTTAAACTGGGTGAGGTCAGTGTCAGGTTGTATGTTGTTTTTTTTTTTCCTTTTTCGGTTTCGATACCCATCACGTCTGCGGAGTCTCGCTAGCTAATGCGTCTCTGTATAGGTACAACTGAAGCACTCATCTTAGTTCTAAGTACTTTATCTACGGCGCACTTACCTACCCTACCTACACCTACCTACACCTACCAACACCTACCTACACCTACCTACACCTACCTACCTAACTACCCTACCTACACCTAACTATACCTACCTACCCTAAAAAAATATACTTCTCGAAAAGTCGAATAATATAATTATTTGATGATATTGAAGGTAATCCGTCAAAAGTGAAATGTAACCGGCACACGAACTTCACTCTAACTGCGCATTGCCTGTCATAAAACGCAATGAAGACCCGTTTACGTGGTGGGACGAGAACAGTTCCAGATATCCTGAACTGTCTCGTATCGCCAAAGTATACCTTAGTTGTCCCGCCAGCACTGTTTATAGCGAACGTCTCTTCTCGGAAGCTGGCAACATCTATGAAACAAAAAGAAATCGCCTACTCCCTGATCGAGCCGAAAAATATTTAAGTAAAGACTTTTTAACAACAAGGGGTTTATTTATAAATGTTGCATAAAGTAAAGTGAAGGTCGAACGTCAAAAATGGTTAAACAGTCGCCGGTCAAACACCACCGTATCCCGCGTGCGCCATTTCGCCCCAGTCCGTAAAACCCCAGCTTATCACCGGTGATACACCCGCTCCACGCGGCTTAATTAAATCTCATTTTTACTATGAAATAAGGGCTAACATCGCCTGTGGTCAGTTTTACTCCATTACCTGACGGATATTCTCGTCAACTAAATCATTTAAAACGAAAAACATCGATAGGCAAAAAAAGTTTAAATGACGCAGAGTGACACTTCAAAAGTTCAGTGACAAAAGTGTTTTTGTGCCCATATAGACGGGAAGTGGAGAATAAAATTATAAATAAGTAGTTATTACATCGTTGTAGATAATATTTTCACTAAATAACATCATAATTTACTTATTTTTGGACCAACAAAGATTATGGAAACAAACCGTTAGTGAAGAAAGTGAAAGTTGTTATATTTTGAGTTTTTCTGTGTGTAATCGCCGGTAAGTGGATAATATTCATTTATAAGTAGTTACACCATCATTTTAGATAATATTTGAGATATAACATCTTTCCAAGTTATTTTTGGACCAAGAAAACTTACGTAAAAAGCCGTTAGTACAATACTTGACAATCGTAATTTTTTGTGATTTTTATTTTCTGTTATTAGATAATTTATCTATTCATAATGTAACCTGCAAAATTCCTTGTAAATTGATACAGTAGTTTTATTAGAAATCGACATAACACAACACCATACATAGTTCTGGTAACATCATTCATTGTTTATAAATATAACTCTCGTCATACGAGTATTGTTTACATTTTATAGAATGGTCTGTTTATTTAAGAAGCTAAACCACTTAAAGATAAGGGACTTGAGTCGGAAGAAACAGCAGGTTTTTGTGCGCGGGGTCATTATAAATCTTTCACGTGGTCACTCGGTCTCGTCGGATGTTGACGTCATCGCGGCGCGGCTCTAGTATCGTTTATGAATAAACCACTAAGATGTTAATAAATACTTACTTACCATTGCCAGGTTATTTGGTTATGTATGTGCCATATTTCGTTGATAAGTTAGCTTAATTACTGACTGATTAATACGTTCCTCTATAAGACTGTAATTTTAAATGTCTACTCTAAGTAATGTTTAGAAATTATAAAACAAGTAGGTACAAATTATTTGTTTTATTTCATTTGTTATGCCCGGATTATAATCGGCATATTTTGCGAATAATCGCCGACTAGTCGCCGACTACAAACGATGCCGAATAGTCGGCTTTCCCGACTAGTCGGCCGATCTCTACTAACTACCTATATACCTTCCTACGTACACACCTATCTACCAACCTGGCTTCCTACATACCTACCTACCTACCGTACTTGTACGTCACTATACAAAAAGACCATCATGGTTAACAAAATAAATAAGCAACAAGACAGTATCCGTATCAAATCGCAGATACTGTCGAAAATAAGAACAGTTCTACAGTCAAGATCATAAACCAAAAAACCGGCCAAATGCGTCTCGGACCACGCACAATGAAGGGTTCCGTAGCTGGGATGAATTTATCCCAAGAACAAACTTAACATTATAGTTGAAAAACATGTTCTCCCATACAAAATGTATGGGAGAACATGTTTTAGCAACTGCAAATGTAAGTTGGTCGATAATAACTCGGTAACTTATAGAGCCTACTTTCGTTATATATACTACTGCTGTGAATTTTTCCACATATTCAGAACTTACCATTTAGCTGGCAGGGGGCTGGCATTTAACAAAAATTAGCACTTTAAAGCTTAATATTTCGCAGACGAATTTATCCTTCAATCCAAAAATAGTTTTAACAAGCTCACAATATTTTTATATCACACATCATGGGATAGACGGAAAAAAAAAAATCCCCACTTTAGGTGTAGGGGAGGTACCAATTTTTTTTTTCGTGATTTTATTTTTCTACTTTGTCGGCGTCATTAATATGTATACTCATGCTAAATTACAGCTTTCTAGTACTAACAGTCTCTGAGCTAAGCCGCGGACAGACAGACAGACATAGACGGAAATGGGCGAATAAAACAAAAAAAAACCTACCCTACCTACATATCAGTAGGTTCTGTATCTGTAGGTTCAGATTATTTGTAAATGTCATCTTTGAGTGCGGCATCAAATACTCGCCACTGGCCATTTACCGGATCAGATTCTCATTACGACGGCCCAAAGCGTTCGCATATAAAATAGGAACATGACAAAATACTTAACATTATAGGATTAACACGCAAGGCTTTCCCGTGGTTGCAGTACTTACCGACACATACACAGACGTGGTATCTAGCGTACAAGGAAATAGCTCTACTGAACGGGGTCAAGGAGGAAAATGGGCTGGAAATGCAGCCCTCTTTCAGCTGATGCATGGATTTCTCGAGCAGCATCATTCTTTTGGACACAAAGCTCTTGCCCACCACCGGAGGCATCGTTCGGCAACCCCTCTCCTCGTATGTCTCGCCAATGTCAAGAAACCGTTTGACGCATCCACCTAGGACAAATACTTAACTCTTCAAACAGATAGTTCATTGAAGTAAATACCATCGGAATTCAATTATTAATAATTGCAGAAGTGTGCGCTGTACTTGAATGGTACAAATTGGATAAAGTTGTTTATAGTAAACCATAAGTATCATATGGGTGGGTAGGTGCTTGTAATAATGTTACCTTTGAAAAGCTTTGTCTCTTCACACTTCACTTGAAATTGTTTTCTCATATAAATATACCTGCGATCAGCGAATACGTGGTAACATGTCGGTTCATCGGGGATCTCCGAGACATTGAACAAGCCACACTGGTAACACTTGGTGTGATTGGTTTTTTTGTTGTTTTTTGTTGTTTTTGTAGTTATTTTTGTTGTTGTAGTTCTTTTTGTTGTTGTAGTTCTTTTTGTTGTTGTAGTTCTTTTTGTTCTTGTAGTTCTTTTTGTTCTTGTAGTTCTTTTTGTTCTTGTAGTTCTTTTTGTTGTTGTAGTTCTTTTTGTTGTTGTAGTTCTTTTTGTTGTTGTAGTTCTTTTTGTTGTTGTAATTATTTTTGTTGTTGTAGTTATTTTTGGATCCTCTTGTGTTATAGTTGTAGTTATTTTTGGATCCTCTTGTGTTATAGTTGTAGTTATTATTGACTTGTGTGGTGTTGTTGGTTTCTGTGTTGTTATTCTTAATTCTGGAAAAGAAGATCTGCGACCTCGGAAAATGGGATAATCTTCAAGACGAACAGCATTATCGCCGATCGTCTCAAAATTCAGCGGAATCCAATTCATACCAAATGCAATGGTTTTAGAAGTCTCTGCAACAGTGTCATCCTCCCCGATATCGTTTTGGTCATCAGAATCTTCATTTTCTGAAGACAAATAACTGTGAACATCATTATCGCCGAAAGTATCAAAATTGATCGGAATAATATTCGTAACAAATTCTGTGGTTTTAGAAATCCCCGCAAAGTTATAATCATTCCCGTTATCCTTTTTTTGGTATTCAGAATCAGCATTTTCTGTAGACGAGTATATGTATCTTATTTCGGGGAAGTAGCTAGCAAAAGTTTTTTTTTTCTTTCTCGGTGTTGTTGTTCTCTCCGTGCTTGACACTCGGCTAATAAGACTAACTAATAAGACATTCGGCCATGCCTCCACGTCATCATCGAAATGATGCCAATAAGATTTTTTTGTTTTAACCTCCAAGTACTGGTCTTCGATTTGCAGCCTGTGTTGCTGTAAAGTAATGGGTATGGTTTGCAATGGTCTTTCTTGATTTGATGAAGCGCTTTTTGTTTTTGTCGGCGTTGGTCTCCATAATGTCCCGAGTCCTGTAAAAATAACTGTATGTGGATTCGATCTGTTTTATTAAGAAACTAACTGACCCGACACACGTTATCCTGTCCAAATTTCAATAATCCCATAGAAAAAAGGACTCACGGATTTACCAGAATTTGAAAAAAATCCGGGTAAGTAACGAATTCGAGCTATTACGAACTTTGGTATCGCAGACCGACATAACCCAATAACGTGAAATATTGTGTTACTTTTGCCTGCGATACCAAATTTCTAATGATAATAATGCTTGTTTTTCTCTTTCCGGTTACGGATTTTTTAGTTTTTTATTATTTCTCATCCCAAATTAGATTTAAACACAATTTTATATTCAAATATATTTTTGTAATCACCTTTTACAACCCTGCATGATGATACCCCACTCGATAAATTTGGATATTTTTGTAATTTTAATACGCACAATAAACACGAAGCCAAGGACATATCATTCATCAAAATCGGTTCAGACGTTTAGTAGTTTCGAGGGAACATAGAGACGGACATACATACAGGTCGAACACGCAACCCTCCTTTTTTGGCTTCGCCGCAGTCGAGTAAAAAGGACGTTCATTTTTTCCCGGGAAGATTATCCGGGAAACTTTCCAATTTTTCTTTCCATAAAGATCTGATTCGGACTATTACGACCATTTTAAAACATAAATAAAATTATGCCAAATCAATCCAGCGTTCTCAAGTGATGCGCTTACCAACGAACAGCATTTCATTTTTATTCGAGATTTTTATTCCTGTCTCATCATAACTATATGGACCTAGATCTTCTTCTGAATATAGTGTAGGTATTGATTGAATGTTATGTGTTCGATGCAATGTGGATGCTCGGTTAAATCAAATGGAAAGGAAATCTTAGAAAGTGTGTTAGAGAGGTATTATTTAATAATTATGGGGTAGTTCATCCTGTAGCTGTAGGTACCCACATTATAACGCGACGATAAGAAACAAGAATAGTATCAGAAATTACCTCTATACGGTTCATATCTGTAAATATTTTTTGGCAGCACGTCTGACGCTGCTGTTGTGGAGGATAGAATATTTTCCACTGGGTTTTCGACACGCGACAACCATGAGCAATTAATATATTTAAATTCATAATGTAAATAAAAAAATATTAAATAAAAATGATATAAAAAATTCGTAAACATTCTAGAAAATAAATACAATAATAAAAGAAGCAAAAAAAAGCTTATAAAAACCACTATGAGCTCACCGCGGACAGATAATACACATAAATGTAGGTAAAATCTTCTGAGGTAAAATCTCAGAACAATAACTAAAGCATAGAAAAAGGAGGACTAAAAAAGAGTTCTGAAACTGCCTTTATTCCCGTTCTATCGTATAGCACGAAAGAGTACCTATGTGGGAATGAGATAAATGATTTAAACCTGAGATTTAAACTTTGTTTTACTTTTCTGGCATGTCACAAGTTCACAACTCAAAACAATAACTACTGAGGGTACAGGGCAGGGGTACAATCTGGTACAATCAATGCCTAGGAGTAATTATAATGTTCTGTGGCTTACCAACATGTAGTTCTATACGTAGTCTGTGGTCTCACCGCTCACCGATTACGACTCTAAGGTGCGTATAGACCGGTGAAACCTCAGAACAAAGACCTGGTGAAACGTAACATGAAATGTATCATGCAATGAAAGAATTTGCCGTACACATTGCTGCAATGTATCATGAAAGGTAACACACTTTGTAACAATTTCTCATAGTTTGGACGTCTTGTGGTGCGCGCGAAATATGCATTTCACGCGCACGCTACGAACATTCCAACCGCGCGCGGAGCGATCCGTGATTTGTCGGTTTTCCGAACGAACTCAAAGGGGCGCGCAGAGTTACGCGGGAGGTTCGTAGTGAATGCGCGGTAAGAGCGCGCTACGCGTCCACGCTTGCAGCGAACATGCAATGAAAGGCAGAATGATACATTTCATGTTACGTTTCACCAGTCTGTACGCACCTCTAGACTGCGCGCGGTTGAAATCGGAATCAATCGTATGCCGGAAATTGTTCGACCAGAGTCGTGTTGCGCCTGTTTGCGGGAACCTTTACACACACCAACGATTAATGAAAAGTTTCAATAATCAACTATTATTAAATGTAATATTCCAGCTTATTTGAAGATGCGTTCCGTTGTTGCATTTGAATGTTGAGGAATTTCGAACTTTTGCGAACAAAAATAAAACTGACGTAAATAATCAGGGTTGTTCTTGAAAAAACGCGATGTTTTACAAAATGTGATTCGGTTGAATGATCCCGCGGGTCCATTTCGAGTGGGTCCAGTTGACCAAAGACTCTCAGTTTCAGAAACAAACAACAAAGATCATTTCCCATTTTTAAACCGACTTCCAAAAAGGAGGAGGTTCTATGTTTGTAGCGAATGCATGTTTTTTTTTTTCATATAGGTGTTATGTCCCTCTATATTTTCGTCAATTGTGGACGGTTTTTGAAAATTATTTTGGTATTATTATTAGATAATTTTAATTGAAGATAAAGATAGATAATAGAAATAATAGAAGAAGCTTGCGCGGTGGTCCCATATAATTTATTTGGGTAGTTTTTGACTTAGCTTCAATAATAATTATGTATTTTTTCTAATTATCAAAGGGGCGAAGGGCAGATTGGAGTGTGCCTAGGATAGGTACCCATCTAAATTTAGCTCTTGGGCTGTAATGGAGTTCATGGTATCAGCTCTGAATTCACTCTGCTGTTTAAAAGACATAACATCACGATTCACGCCAACATTCCACGAAGGGGTAGGTAGGCGTGTATACCTACTGTTATAGTAACAAGTGGATGTTCGCTAGTAGGTTAGTCCCACACAGTTCTTAATACTCCTGGCTGCAGCTGAGAAATTGCTGATTTTAAAACCCCATGACACGGCCCAATCTGGGAATTGAACTCAGCACAGGAGATTGACCATGAGTCTTAACAATCGCGCTTAGGAAACCAAGAAAAAAAAACAACAAGATCAAATAAAAAGTATATTTAATTAACCTGGCAGACCAATACCGAGGCAGTCACAGTCAATATAATAATTATTTATCAATATATTTTATCCTCTGGACTCGAGTACAAATTGTTTGTAGAAAGTAAATAACATTTAAATGTACAAAATATTCCATAACATTTGTGTACAAATATTTATGCCCAAAGTTATGCGAAGTAAGTAAGTGATGACCTATGAAGGTGTATATTGGATACGGATTTCATTACTCATTAGTGCACTATTAATTGTAGGTTGAGAATAGGTCCCGCACCCTAATTGCGTAATACACGATCAATCACAATGTGAATCGTTTTGAAACAGATTGCTAATCCATTACTTACTATGTTCGAAAAACACAACGACAAATTCTTTTCACTCGGTTTCACCAACAGTAGGTACCTACCCACATTGAGTTTTACGAAAAAGTTCGGCCTTGTTGAGCACTCTACCACTCATACCTGTCCCTTGCAGGATGGGAACCCGTGACCACATCTTCGGTCCCTCCTGCGAGTCCGGATTCTGTCATGACGAAACCTCGCTGTTGATCAAGAAGACGACCCACCGCGATGGAGGGCTGTACCGCTGCCGGGTCCACTACCAAGCCTCGCCCTCAGTGGATTACGTCATTGATGTCAGATTAGTTGGTAAGTTCAAGATACTTTTTGGTATTACTTGATGGTGACGTTCTTCAGAAAGGTTAGGTTGTGCTTAGTACTCGCAATCGGCATGCGTGTGTGCCAGAATAGGATGATTTGATATTTCGAATTTTCCGAATTATCCAATCATCCTACGACGAACGTAAACGATAGAAAAAAAATTAAAACGTAAGGGTCATAGCAGGTCGGCGTTCTGTAATTTCTGCCTAGTGCCTACCCCAATGGGAAAAAGGCGTGAGTTTATGTTTATATGTATGTTATCGTTTTTACATCAGGGAATAGTAATTCATTTTTACAATTGGGTATTGGAGACAGGACCTAAATGCTTCATTTGATCGTCATTCGTTAATATCTTATATTCAAGCACAGACAAGTGCTCTTGACGGTAGACTACCTAGCACTGGTTACTGTGGTGTGTGCACACAAGACAGCACTAAAGCACCGCTAATAAAGACAAAGGCCCTTGTCTTTGAGCAATGGCTCAATCTTATAGATTTATATACTTAACTGCATTTGAGTCGAACATATAAAATCTAACAATTTTGAACGGAGATCATAACTAGAATACTCATCTGCGAGCTTGAGATAAAGTCACGAAAAATCGATATTTTTCTAGAATCAACCGGATTGCCCAGGCTATACTCAGGCGATGGTGAAGTGCTCAATAAAGGCTTCGTGGGTCCTCTCAGTCTTGGCTCCGACCTCACCCTGATCTGTGAAGTAGAGGACAGTAAGTATTAAAAAAGAAAAGTTGCGTTGTAGCTGACAAGTAATTCCTGTTTAGAGGTATGAGGAACAGGGTGTAAAGTTCACTCATCCTCTATTAAAAAGGGAGGATCATCCAGCCAGACGGGTGTTGTGTCTGGCGGGCAATTGCCCAAGGATTGATGTCGAATAGTCTTTTATATGTTAATCGCGCGGTAAACTTAAATAGCGCGATGCAGGATTTGTGACGTCAGGTCTTTGATGCGAAGTTTTTTGCATGTGGCGATGTAGATGCCGCCACACCTGAATTGAAATATTATTTATTTGTACCTTCCTTTTATGAATGGGAACTAAAGCATACGGCGAAGGTCAAGGCGTTCAACCTATGCCTTTCTAGTTACCAACCCACAGTTCGATTCAAACATAATGGCGGCTCGGAAGCTAGGCACCCCCAACCCTGGTGACCCATGAAATTGTTACTGCGCAGCGACTCGCCTCATGATCCGAGCCGCCATTCGAACTGTACCTAATATTATGAAGTAAGTAAGTCTGTCCCGTATTCGGAAAAGGTTTACCTAATTTGTAATTCTTTCATAACATGAAAAATATTCAGACCATTTCTGCGGAAACTTGAAATTTACCTACTTAGATACCTTAGCACGCGCTAAGCACTATACTGACAAAAAATATGTTTAGTACGTAGATCAATTTCCCGGCCTGAAAGTTGCTCTGAAGTTGCAGGAGACCCACAGACGGAGGTGTATTGGCGTCGCAACGGCGTTATAGTGGAGCGAGCGTCTACGTCTCGTCCTGGTTGCTTACTGCGCGTTGATATCCGTCTCCACAACCTGTCTCGGGGAGATCTCAACGCACATTACGAGTGCTTGGCGCAGAACGCAGATGTTTCCGAGCCGCTGGTGGCCAGTGTACTCGTCAGAATGTACCGTAAGTACTTAGGGTCAATAGAAACTTAGCGACTCTGCACACTGCAGGCTTGTTGTGTAACACAGTTGTTTATAGCTTTTGACCGTGGCTTAGCACGCGCGAATGTCGGAAATTATCCCACGGGAATGTACTACCGAGATTAAAAGTACCCTTTATGATAATCAAGGTTATAAACGATAACTGTGCCAATTTTCATTCAAATTCGTTCAGCCGTTTTTGCGCTAATCCGGAACATACATACAGACAAACGGACAAAAATTCTAAAAACTTCGTCACCGGACTCTTTCCCACACGTCGTAGCGATTGTATTTTTTTTAAATATTCAATGCACCTATAGTTTTGATTTCGTTACTATTATGTATAAGATATTCCATATGTATACATATGGAATGCAATAAACAATCCAGTAATGAGTATTGAGATATACATAGATGTATGGTACCTGTGTTCACAACATTCAAACCACCGGCACCGGTTACGTATTAAACAGTAAATGTTGGTTTATTTTCCTAAGGAAATTTTTTATAGAGGGTGGACGGAACATTGACGTCCAAAAATAAAATTTAGTTCCCTCGTATCGTGGGGTATCCGAATCACCCCCATGTATGTTCCGGACTTTTCATAGTTTTCGAGTTATGTTTTTTTTTCTGAATTTTCGACCTGAATAAATAAAAAAATAAAAAACAGTATTATATAATACTTTTACGAGTTTTTTTTTTGCAACTAAATCTTCATGAGTAGACAGTTAGTGATGAAAGTTATGAAAATGTTGGTCTAAAGTGAAAAACCACCGGTTCGGGCCATGTATAGAACTGAAATATCTAACCAGTTGATTTAAATTTTGGTGAACACAAGGCTTACTGTCATCACAATTTGTCTCTTGTGTAACTTCGCGTGGTCAAATAGTCACTGGTGTTCGTTTCTTTGGCTGCTTCGACTGTCGCCTGAAATTCCGAATAATAATAAGGCGATTGTGTTACGCAACTTACATTTCTAGTCTGCCCATAGACATGTGCCTTCTGCTTATCATTTTACGAGTTTTTACTTCATTCCAGTACCCCCTATGAGCGTGGAGATCCGCATGAACAACAATTATGATTTCGAGGCAGGACAGCCGCGCGTGGTGGACTGTGTCGTGGTGGGGTGTGTCCCACCGCCAGCCATTACCTGGCATCTTGGCAGCAAAATGGTCAGACCCTCTGTGCATAAGGTGGGTAGGATCTGCGCCCAAATAATACATAGTTAAATACCTACGTACTGATACTCGTACTATGATTAGATAAATCTAAAATGTCTGTAATTTTTACGGTGTCCATTCTTTCTTATATATCTATGGTGTCCATAATAAAGAGTATTCTATCTATCTATCTATCTAGAAGTATTCCTATCCAAATTCCAATTCTTAAAGTGTAGGAGACAGTTTATGAAAAAACTATCCCCTACCTCAAAAACTATTGACTTAATTTTATCCGTGTCGGTAACAAGATTTGGGGGAGTGCCTCTCCATTTTTTTTTTTTTTTGTAATTTCTTTTCACCAATATTAGTGGTCTATTCATTGAGAAAATTCCAATGAACATAAAATTTACGCTATACCTCTGCTGTAAGTTGGTGAAGCAGTTGGGTATACTGAAAATTTCAGGGGATGGTGCAGCATCAGTTCAAGGTATGTTCTTCTAATATCATTGAAGTAACAGACGAGTCGATCAGACCTGTGGAAGATGCACACATCCATCCAAAGAGCTGATAATCTTCAAACGGCTGAATAGATTTTCTTGAATCATAACTAAGTACAAATCACCTTTCAAACAATAAAAATAAACAAAATAAACAAAATCGGTTCACCCGTTTGGGAGCTACGATGCCACAGACTGACACACGTTAAACTTATAACAGTTATAACACTCTTCTGCTTGCGTCAGGGGTTAAAAATGAGAGAGCGTAAGTCATGGCCTTATTTAAATACTAGACGTAGGTAAAATACTCAGCCACAGTTGCAGCGTGAGAATTTCAATGACACTTCTGTCATTCGTACATCGGCCATCTTGCCACTGAAGCCAAGCGCAGATCCACAGTTGTGGGCACACTTTCACGGTCTATTGAGGTCGATAGGCGGATGATATTATATCCATACCAGAGTCGAGATTTAATTTGATATCCTTTGTAGTTGTCAAAATTTCGTCACAATCGGTTCAGTAGTTTTGAGTCTAAATGTGACACTGTCATCAAACACTCATTTACTTTTGTAACTTTCGTGAGCAAACAAAGTAACATTTCACAGGTTTATTAATTCACTAGTGTTCGCCCCCACGGCTCTGCCCACGTGGAACTATACAGTGTACAAAATCTTGGTCAGGGCGTCATATATTTTGAAAACATCTCCTTTGTAGAAATGTACTATAACGATCATGAGTGAGTTCGTACTCCGACTCGCACTTGGCCGATTTTCTGGTGGGTGTGACCACAACCTTTTTTGAGGGCTGGATCCGCGCCCTCCCAACAAGTAGCTGTTTAAACGAGTCTGTCGCGGCATGTGCGGTATGCTCGACAGCCCGCCACCCACTCACAGCCCGCATCTTATCCATTTCATGCAAGTTCAACGACGCGATGCCACGCCCTCGCATCACACAACTAGGTAGTTTCTTTTGTTTTACGAGTCTTTTTTTTCTGCACAGACGTGTTTTGCTGATTCGTTCATGACTATGTGGCCGTTTGATTAAACCGTCATCCTGTTGGTGAAGTTATTACAGTTTAATTTGGCTAATATTTAACTAATACTTACTTATTCTATAAACTTATTGAGCTTCTAATAATGTACGGTTTTTTTAAATTAATGAACCTTCAAACACTTTTTGGGCTTCTAATGATGTTTTTTATGTAAATGAGCTTCTTTTTAATGATTTCGCGTTTTGTCACATGTGTTTGTGACGTATCCCGATTCAAGTAATTTTTTGGACGACTATGGCGAAGCCAAAATAGGAGGGTTAAGTTTGTGTTTGACCTTTATTTATGTATGTATGTCCGATTGTCCGTCTCTATGTTCCCTCGTAACTGCTAAAGGACTGAACCGATTTTGATGAATGATACTTACCTAATTAGATTCGTCTTTATTACGGGAGTATCACTGGGTATTTTAAAATAATAAAAAAAACAAAATAACGGATTTTTGGCGCCAAAATGAATGTCTAAAAAAACCTCCCTACTCTATCGGGTGGGGTATCAAACAAAAATATATACAAATTACATGTTTAAGTAGATGTCTTTTGAAATGAAAGACAATAAAAAAGTATAAATTGAAAATAAAAAACATAATAAAAAAAAAGTAGAAAATCCGACTGCATTTATTTCTATCTCGTTTACTCTCACTACTTGACCTAATAAGTGCGTTCTTGTCTCATGATTGTTTTTATTTAGTGACTTGTCTAGCTGTTCTCTGTCAACGGTTTGTTGCACACGAAAAAAACTGGAATCTTCCAAAAGCTCAATTTGCAGGAGCTTCACGACGGTAACTACACGGTTTCATCGCTGACTCTGGCGCCCTCCCTCCACGACCACCGCAACGAGCTGGTCTGCAGGGCCCACAACTCCCACATGCCAAACGGGCTGTTCCAGGACAAAGTTACCCTAAATGTTGGATGTAAGTACTTACCCAGCATTTGGGAAATGTTGATGAAAGTATACTGATGAAACATTACTGAGTAAAAACGAAACTTAAAAATTCATAATTTCTACAAGCCCCATAAAAATAAATAAAATACGCTAGTTTTATTATTCTCTGATTGGTTTTTATCATCGAATAAACTAAGTAAAAACCAACATAGGCACGGCGTTTTATCCTAATGCTGCCGTTGGAACGGCACAAATTAATCATCATCATCATCAACAGCCTTGTTCCTCCCACTGCTGAATATAGGCCTCCATCGTTTTCTGCCCAGCTTAACTGCTATCTGATTGCGTAACACATTTTCGTAAACCATTTAGACTAATCTGTTTCATTTTGACAGTTCAATTGCGTTATGTACTAGATACATACAGCTACGTTGTTGAGCAAGATTTTTTTTTTTTTTTTATTGTGTTACGGGGCAGCTTTCGACCTCGATCTCGCCTGATGGAAAGCAATGGATGCGTTCTTAGATGGAACGAGCGTGCCCAGAACCTATGCAATGGTTTAGCCCTCTGTTTCAAAACGATTCAGAATTTCAGATTGTGATTGATCATGTATTACGCAATTAGGGTGCTGGTCTAAACTAAAATTTATCTTCTGTGTGTCTTTAAATTTAGTTTAGTTTGTGAACAAGGGAATCGACACCACTATCGTACTTACGGAAGAGAGAAAAGTTGTTGGGAAAATTCGGGATAACTGAAACTGCATTTTCTATGGGATTTTATTATGAATTATGGATAGGACAACGTACCTACTTAGAAAACCATACTTTCTTACATATTTAAAAAAATAAGCTGTAATTACATGTAGGTACCACTATATGACCATATTTCTACAGACCGCCCAACCTGCCAGGTTGGTCGTGAAGAGAAGATAGGTGCTGTGGTCCGGGAGGCCGAGACGGTGAAGTGCATTGTCGACGCGTGCCCTGAACCACTTCAGTTCAGCTGGACCTTCGCTGACTCCAAGACCTTGTACACCAGCTTTACTGTAAGTATAGTCTGTCTGTAGTCACAGCCTATAATACTTCGCAGCTAATACTAAGGAAACTTAGTGCGACGGAACCATTCCCAGTGGGAACTGATGGATATCACACATCTTCGACTTTTTGGATCTTAGGACGTGCCGGTTTTCTCCCCATGTTTCCCATAACCATAAATCAGGACCGTTAATACCGGGACTGGGCCTGTGGGCCATCTGCTCGAATAATATATTTTTGTGTGATATCAATTCTTCTTAAAACTGCTAAAACGATTCTGACACTAAGCCCCTAACATTAAAGAAAGTCGTCGGTTACCGCCACCGCTACTCCTCAACCCTGACCTGGCTGTCCCGAGATGGAGACATCGGCTTGCTCCTCTGCCGAGCCACCAACGCCTTCGGAGAGCAGAAGAAACCGTGCACCTACAACATATCTTTGGGAGGACCACCTGAATTGCCTGAGTGCAACGTGCGCAGGATTTACCCGAACTCTCTGCGGGTGCAGTGCTTGAAAGGTGAGATATAATTTCTTATCAATTTAATTTGCGTATTGATATTGCTGAAATAAGTGACCTCCATCATGATACCAAGTTCTGCAACACTGTGACCGCAACATGTTTTTTTTTCGATGTTTTGGAAACATTTTTTGTACACCAATACTGTAATAAATGTTGTCAGAATCATGTTTTCAACAACACAAAAACATGTTTGAAAGCAACACTGTTGCGCAGCTTTGTTTACCATAAATGCTTTTCAGAAATATTTTATACCTAATTGAAATGATATTCTTATTTCATAGTAGCTACCAATTTAGGCCAACATCGACCAACTGTAGATTTAATTTGTGCTAACCTACCATGCCGAATTTCCACAGGCTGGGACGGCGGCCGCCCACAGATGGTTCACATGGATATAGTGGACGAAGATGGCACACGTATCAAGAACGTTTCCGACAGTGCCGGCCACTTCTACCTGCCCAATATTGTGGAGCAGGTCAACCTGACGGCAGTGTTGTACGCAACCAACGCTCGCGGCAAAAGTGAGGAGAGGACCATCTACCTGCACACTTTGCCTGCGATCTCAGAAGGTAAGGTGATCATGAGTCTAATCAAATTTTCTTTTTTCCGACACTAAATAATATGATAAACTCGTCTTAAAAAAAATTGCCAGTCAACAAGGTAGCGATGGAGCTGACCGCTTACAGTGCGCTTATAAGATAAATAAGATAAGATAAAGATAAGTGATTTGTCAAACATGTGTTTGCATACAAATCGAGCATGCAAGATCCGTACATGTTTTGCCTGACGGGGCGTACAAAAATATTATTTTTTTATTCAAACAAAAACTGAATTAATGCAATAAACCAAAAACTAAATACTAACTTATATTTCATAAGACGTGGCGTGATCTCATTTAGTATTCCTTTACAAAGATGCCTGTTTTCGCCACACAATTCATATTTGAGATCACCGTATATATTAAAGACTAGCTGCTGCCCCCGGCTTCGCCCGCGTCAGTGTCGGAAATTACCCCATACATCCCCGTGGGTTTTAAGTATAAAATATATTGAGTTTCGAGTTAATCGGACAGCGCGTTAAAATTCTTCCATACAAACACTGACACCCCCAACCCCCCTTTAGGGGGTAATTTAGAAAAACAAAAAACTTTATAATTTATTTAGATTTATTACCTCAAGGAATAAGATTTTTCATACAAACTTTCATCCCTTATTTTACCCCCTTAGGGGTTGAATTTCGAAAAGTCCTGATACACGTTATTCTTACTTTTTGGGTTTAAGTATAAATATTGAGTTTCGAGTTAATCGGACAGCGCGTTAAAATTCTTCCGTACAAACTTTGACACCCCCCAACCACCCTTTACGGGGTAATTTAGAAAAACAACAAATTACAAACTTTTTCATTTATTTTGATAATTATTCGTGCGGAGTTTCATGTTTATTACCTCAAGGAATAAGATTTTTCATACAAACTTTCATCCCCTATTTGACCCCCTTAGGGGTTGAATTTCGAAAAATGCTTCCTTATTCCATGCCTACATTATAAAGGGAACCTCTGTGCAAAATTTCAGCTTTCTAGGTCCAAGGGTTTGGGCTGGGCGTTGATGAGTCAGTCAGTCAGGACTTGTCTTTTTATTAATAGGTATAGATATAGATAGTAGGACAGGATACTTTTCCGGGATAAAAAGTACCCAGTGTGGTGCCCAGGATATTAAAGAATAATTATACCAAGTTTCAACGTAATCGAACCGGTAGTTTTTGCGTGATGCCTGAACAAACAGACAGACAGACAGACAGACAAAAAAAAATTTAATCAAATTTTTGGGTTCGGTGTCGGTCTAGTAACAACCCCTGCCATTTATTTTTTTGATATTTTCAATGTACAGAATTTTCACTTCTACAGATTTATTATAAGTATAGAAGAAAAAAAAAATGCCCATAACAGTCTTCAGAGCTTCGTTGATCTTTCGCGGTGAACAGGCAGAATGCTTTCTTTAGAAGCATGAAACTTGTAAGCGAAATAAAAGATAAAAATCCTCTCACGACATTCAAAATTAATTTAAAAATCGTGTAATCATTTGAATTTTCTTCTTTCAGTGGGTAATAACTACATCCAAAGTAATTGGATGCCATACATCGAAGCTCTTGCCGGCGCAGTGGCCTTTGCCATTGCCGCGACTATCATCACACTTGCCACCAAGATTGTGATAGCTCGGCGTGAGAGCGGCGACATCAATCCCGACATCGTACCACTACCTGATGGTACGTTTCTTTGTGCTTTGTGCTACCTTTTCCCGTGACTATTACAACTGAAATATTTTGTATCAAAAATTAAGTATCAGTTTAGTATTAGGGTGCGTTTTTGAAATGGAGTGGTGTGGAGCGGAGCATTGCGTAGACGTGCAGGCATCGACCAATGACATTGTTTGCAATCCACAGCGCGTCTCTCGTCTCGTTTGCGATTCCTGCACGTGTCCACTCTGCTCCGCTCGTTTCTGCTGTTTGCAAAGGTTCTTATATTTCACAGTCTAAGGGCCAGTTGCGTCAAAATAAATATCAAAAAGCTTAATTATAATTACTATTACTGCGTTGTCGAAATCTGGAAAATGTGCGTGCCCTGGCTCGTAGTGGAGGGTTCCGTAGTCAGTAGGTACGGCGGGCAGCCAAGTGTAGGAGTAGCACAAAATATATAAAAAATACCTATAAATAAGACTTTTTCCCTATTCTTGTTTATCACAATTTCATCACTAACCTTATACAGTGCGCCGTGTAAGTCCGTATGTTTTAATGAATCAATAAGAATATGATGTGTGGGTTCCGTTCCACCAAAAAAACATAAATAACATAAAATAATGAATTGTAAAATAAGTAATGCATCAAACAATTACAAAAAAATGGAATTTGTTTCTTGACTCAATGAATATTTAAATAATGAATAAGTTTTGAATTACGTGCACCCTATTATTGAAAACTGTAAAAAATATTTAAAATCGTTGGTTCCAAAAAGAAATTCGGGTTCCACTTCTTGTTTGCGCCACACTTATAAATCCGGCCGGCTACATAAATTCTAGTAGTTGTAGCTTGTACTTTGGTTTCAAGGTGTATTCCATCGGGAGCCCGACTTCATCAGAGAGGAGCGACTTCTCGGGACAACGAATATTACTGTAAATCAGTTAGCTCGATCGTGTCAGAACGTAAGTATAGATTACCTTCGGCTACATAGCTATAATATGTCTACTATTTTCAGCCCATTGAGTCTCAGAATGAGAACAAATTTAAGTGAAACGAAGTGAGTAGGTACCTAATAGTAACTCTGTTAAAATAAAGTGAAAAATAAAAGATTTAGATAGTCAATCTGTCGGCGGCGGCGCGCCGACTTTTAGAAGTCGGCGGCGGCGGCCTCGGCGTTGTGACCTTCATACAACTACCTTCATTCAAGAAAAGAAATAAAACAATAATTTACGTATAATTAAGATTTATTATAATTTTGATGTGACAAATTGAATTGACAAAATGAATTTTAAAAGAGAAAACATAATTAAAAGAATCTGATATTCAGTAATTTAGCTTACAGAAACTTAGCTTAGCAAAAACTGTGTTTTTTTGTTGATAACTTGGACAACACAGAAATTGTAATGTCTAAGAGTTTCGTTTTATAAACGTCTACGTCTAGCGCCGCTTTTTGTCAACATTCACGCAGACGTGCGTTCGGTTCGGCCCGTGTATTTCGCAAATTCTACTCATAAAATCAATGATTTGACTTAGACTTTTAGGGGTTTATTTATAAACTTTGCTTAAAGTTAAGTGACGTTCAAACGTCAAAAATGTATGGTTAAACAGTCGCTAATCATTACTTAACTTTAAGCAACGTTTATAAATAAGCCCCTAAATCTTTGTAAGATTCAGTGAATACATGAGTGATTTGTGACTATTGTTGTTTCCAGCAGTACTCGTCGTCTCCACTACCGACGTGCCGGCTGCTGGTGGGTCACGGACTGCTAACTCCGCCCGACGCCTGCCCGTCTAGCCAGCATTCCTACTACGTATAGATAGATGTTGTACCTAAACCTCTGCTCTGGAGTCATTCGAGACCCCAGTTATCTCACGTGTGTTTCGGGATGGCCCGAATAGGTTCACTAGACGAGTAGACTCACGGATCCAATAGCTGATCACGCAACTTATAACTTATCACCAAAACACGAACTTTGGCCAAGAGGTAGAGTGGAAAGATCCCGGTTATTTGGAAAACTATTCGGACTATATTTTCGAAACATACCTATATGTGACAAAAAAAATAAAAATAGCGCGTCTCCCAAAAGTTATAGTGGAGGAGACACCAAAAATTTCAATAATAAGTAGGTACTTACTTTACTTACATTTATACTATTGTTGTCTTCAATTTGGTTGACTGATTGTCGCACGACAACCGTGCAACTACAAAGCGAAAGGACGAAATAAAAAAGCCTCGACGAAATAGAGGAGACAGGCATTAACCCACGGTCGATGATGAATGGCCCATATTAAGTACAGGTAGCTACAGCGAGAAACACCAAAGATTTTGGACTGTGGAGCAGTGCGGTTCACGTGCGTCTCAGGCACATAGTATGGACTCCTTTAGATATGTTCGGGAGCCGTTAGCGAATGGTTCGCGTGCAAGAGACCGTCAAAACACTCGTTCGCGAATACATCACGTGCATGCCGTGTACCTGTGCTACCTCGGATGTGCTCAGTAGTTCGAGACCGTTCGAGCCACGTAGTGTGCACGGTTCGTGCGCGTGAGCTTCAAATGCGCAGCTGTGGATCCTTGCACGCGAACCGTTCGCAACATGCGCGCACGCGCAGAATGTAACGTGTCCATAGCCATTCGAGGCAACTAGCGTGAACGTGTGCTGCGCGTGCGCTGGTGTGGGACCCACCTTAAGAAGTTACCCTGATCAATCCTACCCTACCTACTTCTATGTTTATCAATGTAAGTAGGTAAAATTGTATCACCACTAGTCAGTATTAACTTAGGACTTTTACGTATCATCACGCCTTTTTCATTGGAGGGTCGGCAGTGCTTGTAAGTGAAATTAATTGTGTGTTAACAAAACAAAGCTATTTGCATTGTTTACGTGTAAATTAGAAATGAGCTCTACGAAGAAAAATGCGGGAAGAGTCGTTAAAATTATAATTGCAAGGATTTACTTTTTTTTGTTATTGATATAGCTATACCCCATTAACAATAAGATTAGAAATTTAAACCAACTTTTTATTAGAAGTCAAACGATTTTGACTTCTAATGCGTTGGTGGCATGACAAATGGCAGCAGCAGTAACACAGGTACAGTTGTTATTATAATCACGTTTTTGCTTTCAATGCCATCCTTATGCCTACGGAATAGAAGTCAAAATCGGTTGTACGGACTGTAAAACGTTTTGTCTTATTGTGAATGGGGTATAGGTAATTATAAGCTAAAATAACGTATCCAGAGCACAGACACCTCGGCGGCCGCTGCCGGCCCGCTGCGGGGCGATTCCGTGCTTTGCGATTATGAATGTAATTTATTAATCTATTGTTATTGTACCTATAGGTCTTAAATAAAATCAAATTATCTAATGTGAAATTCGCTATTACTTTAAAGCCATGTTCCATCTAAAATACAGCGCGGCATTATCGACGAAAAAAGGAGGAGGTTCTTAAGTCGACGCGGAAACTCTTTTTTTTAATGTATGACCAAGCATAACTTTTTACAGCGGAGTCCGATGAAGTGACGATTCTGCTGATTACCGACAATCTGAATAGCGCCCTCGCAAAAGTAGTTAGGTACCTACCTGGTTTGTTAATTAATAGGTAATTCGTGCGGGAGGAGGCCGCCCTGACTGCCTTTATCAGGAACCCTAAGCAAAGACTCTCCAGAGTTAAACATACACGCATAAAGGAAGACTGCGATCGAACGACGGCTAATGATGGCATCACCCTGAAAGCCCCGAAAAGACAGTGTGACTAGTCAGGCCCGAAAGAGATGAGAGTATACACCAACGGATCGAAGACCGACTCCGGTACCGGAGTCTTCTCACACGAACACGACCTCAAATATATCCAGCCCGCTGGGAATATTCAACCCTGTCTACCAGGCGAAGTGTGTGGGCATCCTACAAGTGGTCTACGCCATAGAAGCCAGGAGAGTTACGGACACCCACATACGAATACTCTCCGACAGCACCTCAATTCTCCAATCCTAAAAAAATACATTGTCTCAAAGCTAATTCTAGTGTATAGAACAGAAACCGAACAGATCTTTCACAGATGTTCTGAGCAGACCAGGAGATTTAATTAACTTCTGGAGGGCGGTGGGCTGGTTGGAATAACCACCAATGGCCGACATGGCCCAAGCACAATAGTCCACCTTAGGGACTAAGTGTGGAAACCAAATCCTTAACATAGAACATAGGGCTAAATGTAGTGACAAATAAAACAAGCGGGAGCTGTATAATACCTAATTTATTGGACGGATTACATGTTACTTTTATATGCCACATTCACGATGTGCTAGGCTCTACATTACTAGAAACACCAGTTCATTTTATATAAAGATTAAAGCTTAATAATTATTACATATTTATTGTGTATGTGTATATCTATTGAAATACTTAAATTTAATACATACTACATAGTAGTGTCAGTACTTTAGTAATATTATAGCATACATAATAGTATAAAACAGTCATGTAAATTAACAAAGCATAATTTATTAAACAATAAATGTATGCTTATGTTAAAGGTAAAAAAGGGTCTTGGATAAAATTTACATAATTAAGTAAGGAACCTAATAAAAAATAATAGTTATCAGGTTTACATGGATGGAATCAATACAAATTAACTTAATGTAGAAATAGAAGATACAAAATACAATAAAAAAGTACACAAAAAGGAAGAATGCAATATTCATCACTTTACTCTAAACAGTTAACCAACTAACACAAACAAAGATGCCTAATTTTAATGTTAGTGAATCAACATCATCAATGGAAATGGGAGTTTGTGATAATCTAAGAATACATTTCAAATGATTCAAACACAACTTTATCAGATCTTTACTAAGCATAGGAAACTTTTTGTTCGTATGCATCATCCTCATTCCAATAATCCTGATCAGATATTGTAGTATGGCGGAGTTTACACCAGCGAGCTCCAAATCTTAAGATTAATATAATTACCATCAGTACGAACAAAGAGAGAACTGCTACAGCAGGATACAACATTAAGAAGGCCATGTTTATATATCACTCTCTCGTTTATGCAGTTCCAGGTACTCTTGTGAAGAAGTTAGCGGTTGCTGTGAGACAGATGGAGGAGCACTATATTTGCGAATGTCACGGTACTCTTCACTGTCGTCACCGTAAGGATGCACGTAATGAACTTGTTGAAAGTTACTCTCTAGCTCAGTGAAGTCAAGAGGTGGTTGCTTGTGTGGAGTAGCTGACCAGATTGAAACAATCCAGCGATTGCCTGTGAGAAAACAAGTTTTGTTAGCAGTAATAAGCTTACATCAGGGGGCCAACAAATGATAATGAGGCATTGTAGCAAGTGTGTTACCCAGAATTCTTACTTTATTTAGTTACTTAATAAAATTTATTCCTAGTGGTCAAAATAACAATAAACATTTAAATAAGTTTTCTGATTGCTCACCTGTGTGTCTGTCAAGCCAGTAGTCAGAGTATCTTGAGCAGCAGCATACGATGTTGAGTATGAGTAGAAAGCCGAAAATCACCGAGCAGATTGCAATGGCTATGTAAAACGGCGTGAAATCACCAACTTTCGATATAATGGGGTTTATAGCCTTGTACGTCCCATTCCCTGTAAAGTAAGGGTTAATTTCAGATGCCGACATTCTTTAGAAACTGGTGCCAACCTGTTGAAGAAAAAATCCCAGTGAGGAACTAATTTAAAGTACTGTTATTTCTTTAATCGACCGCGCCTACTGTTCACTTCAACGGTCCTTTATAAGGTAGGGCGTGGTGTGTACTAAACAGAATCACAATTTTACACGGTTCAAATTAATTGTAACCATAAAGCCATTATTCAAGCGTACTCTAACAGATAAGTAGGTAATATTTTCAGTTTATTTGAGAGATATTTATTATTTTCAAACAATAAAAATGTAAACGTAAGATACCTACCGTTTCAGTTCAGATGACAAGCAAAGCAACAGCAAGCGTCTCGTCCACAGATTACTAATTTAAAATTTATAAGTCGGTCTCGTCTACACAGACACCCAGTGCTCGGCACTTGGGCAGCGGTCGCGAGCGGTCGTGTTGTTAGTGCGCTGGAGCTCTCTGCTGATTCGTGCTGTGGTTCCCGCAGTGGCATCCTGATCCTGTTTCGTCGCGCCCCGTGACGAACTTCATATAGTCGCCCCGACTATACTTAGATTTATTGAGTGTTTGCCTTTTTCAGGGCACAACTAATAGCAATTTTCGTTTAGCGCAATTGTCTGTAAAACGTTTACGTAGAGTCACTTGGTCCCTTCTTGGTAAAACCACAGTTTCGTGGTCGTCGGTTGAAACCTGTGTGTCACGAAACGGTGTCAACGAAACCGAGGAGGTGTTGACCCAATCACAACCGCCGAGCCCCTTCAGGGTAAGGCAGTCAGTTGGACGGGTCCCAGTCTCGGCCTTGAGGGGTCTCCTAGTCGGCACTGGATGACAGTTTTCCTTTCACACCTAGTGTCGGTTGAGTATGTCTACACTCTTCTCACTGACCCCAATAGGACCCCGTTGCACAAATAAGATAGGCAACGGGCAAAAACAAGCTTCAAAGCAAAAAAAGCTTTAAAGCTTCAAAGCTCACCAGTAGGTACTCACCTCCCTGTCTATACCCGACAGGTAGGGTCACTCACCCCCGGGCAAACCCACCCGGGGAGTTAGGTGTTGTTAGATATAGGGCCTCACCATTTTTCCCAAGCTATTTTAGTTTGCTCCCCGATATGGAGGACGCACGCTTCACGGCGGTCCTCTCCCTCCTGCGAAAGATTCTCAATAAGGTACCCGCTCTAGCTGCGGAGTATGGCTCGGAGCTAGCAGCTCTAAGCCGGCCTTCCGATTCGAGCATTACTGACTTCAGCGATGCGCCCGACGCCACCCAAACCCCCAATAGTCACTTAGTCCCCTCAGCCGTCTTCTTAGCCCTCTCAGTCCTACTCCTTCAGAGCAAATGGACACTGACGAGCCCGCTTCTTCAAAGCGGGTTACGACCCCGTACCCCTACGCATCCGACGACAATGAGCCTCGCTTCTCTTCCTCATCCTGTTCTTCGACCCACTCCGACGACGACGGCTTCAAGCCTTTCACGGGGAAGGGTAACAAGAGGAAGGAGAAGAAGCAGAGCTCCTCTCAGGTCAGTAAGGTCATCGCGGTAGAGGAATTCACCGCACCCCCCTCCCCTGCCCCCGCGACCCTAGCTTCCCCCTCCCCTGCCCCCGCTACCTAAGCTGCGCGGTTATTTACTCTAAATCGCGCTTAAATCCCAAACTCCCCCCCCCTCTTCCCGATCACGATGTTTGACAAATCAATCCCCTGGGCTAGGCAAGCCAATTACCTCGGTGTAATCCTTGATAGTCACCTCACTTTCGGTGAGCACATAAGGAAGGTTCGTTCGCCGGAGCAGATCTAGGATGAAGAGCCAGAACCGACCAGACAGAACCCGCAGGGCAGCATGTGGCGAGCTGTTGGGCAGAAGCGACCGCACGGACCCTATCTCCCGGGAGACGTCGTGTTCCTCATCTCTGGCTTTACTTTATTGGCCGGCTGGATTGAACACTGACGAGGAACAGAGCTCCCACCTCATTCTTGCCTTTATTGGCCGGCTTGAGCGGAGATTCGCAAGAGCAAACGTGCTCGGAGGAAGGGAGTATTCCAGTAAGTTCTGGTTGGGACCTTGACCATCTTCCGGGCTCTGGGATTGTTCTGATAGTCATGGGATACCTTTCCACTGCTCAGAAGCACCTCAGGACATGTTGCCCCCTTGTCGCTACGTCACTAAGTGCTAGCGACAGTTTCCGGGGGCCCATTATTAAGTATATAGCATTGGTCAGGCAGGGGACATATTTATTCCATAGTTCAAGGTACCAAATCCACTACAGCCCCCCAAACTCATATCCCAATAAGTTGTGTTTTCATGTTCTGCAATAGTCCTGCACCAACCGGGGGTCGTCCTTGGGTGCACTTGCATATTGCATACAGGGATAATCGTCGGTTGGTGCCTCATTCCATTTAAAATTGTCTAAGGGGCCTCTGCGAGTTGGCTTCGGCCCCTCGTATGCCTACCAAAGGACCGGGATCCATGGTCCCGAGAATACTTTAAAACTAAACAATAATAATATCATGATCCAGCCTGTCCCACCTTGCTGCCCTCCTCCTGACAGCGACGCCATAAGCCGAGGTTCGTTCCCCACAGGGGGAGCTCTTAGCCCGTCGAAAATGGTTGCACCCCGGGCGTCTGTGAATGGTTAGGTTAGGTTAAATGCTCAGGTTAAATGTATAGAGTCTGTCAAGCGAGTCGTGTCCCATTAAAAAGGGCGGTAAATTCAAAAATCTTACAGCGGTCAACACTGATATAGTACGCTGAAATCTGGTTTGATACTTGAATTTTTGTAGAAAAAAAATGGGATAAATTAAAAAAGTGCATTTCAATGTAGGTATTTATTACTATTTATTAATCACAATCAGAACTAAAATCAGAATCTATTAAAATGCAGTAAAACAGTAAGTTTCAATTCAAACAACAATCTCTTATAGTGGCTATCACTATTATGTGCCCCAGTAAGATTCAACGTCACGACAACTACGTCTGAATCTAAATCCGAAATCGTGATCACATCACAGAAAAATAAATAAAATTCGAGAATTGAGCTAAATGTATCAAAATGTTGTAGCCAACCTACCCAATCCGTTTGACAGATAATAGTATTGCCATTATAAGAAATCAGCTAACCAATCCGTTTGACAGATAATAGTATTGCCATTATAAGAAATCAGCTAAATGGTCGTGGACACGATTCGCTTGACAGACTTCTAAAACATTTCACCTCCCAATCCCAACCTGAGCTCCCAACTGGTTCACAGAGAATTAATACTCCAGAATACTCTGTGATCTCTGTGATTTCTGTCAGATATTCTCCCTACTGTTTCCCGACGGATATTCCCTTATATTTCTGAGGGACACAAACTATATTCAGGGATCACTAATTAGTTTTTGGGGGTTCGTTTTAAAAAATAATAAGATTATCGCGGGACGTGGTCCGTTTCACCAAAATTAAAAATATCAAGAAATTAAACAAAAAGAAACTGTAATGTGAAAGTATTTTTTTATATTTTGAACTATCTGTTTGAATAGTACAAAGTGTGGCAATTGGATTAGTAAGTACACAAATTTTTTAACAAATATTTTTAGTTTCATAAGTTACTGTTTGTGTGTTGTGTTGTGCTCAAAATAGGTCGGCGGTTCGGATCCAACCCGTGGTCCGCATTTGGTGACCCCTGACTTTTCAGTGGAGTCCGCTAGTGTCTATGTCATGTCATCAAATTGCATTTAAAAAATGTAGTTCCACAATTTTCCGCAGGACTTCAGTAGTGGCGCGGACTCTACTCTGAAAAATATTCTTCTCTTTGGTTTATGATGAACACACAGTGACTGTCTCTAGTCGAGCTCTAGTCTCTACCTACTTAGTCTGTGGAGTGTGAACTGTCTGTCACCCACCTATAAAGAAAACGTACTCTGTGCACCCACCTTAAAAAAACAGATTTACGAAAACGATTCTGTTTCTCTATTCGAAGATTAGCATTATTTGTTTACTTTTGGCGTTGTATTTTATTTCGTTTAGTATGCCGTGACGTAAGAAAAACGTTGTTAATGTGCCAATAGGGTTTTAGTAGGCTGTTGTAACATAAATTCGTTCGGAGGAAGTGACATTTCGCACAGTTTGGTTTACGTACTTAAAAGTTGGTGATAACGAAAGCAAAGGGGTGTGGGTGTTTTTACTATGGAATCCGAGCATCAGCCAAAGTTGAGTCCTGTGAGGGCTTTTCAAGGTACGGAAAGACATATCCGCTATCTGGTGACATAGGTATGTAAATATTAGCGTGAATGATGTTATTGTTTAACTTCCCAGTGCTTCACGGCTGCAACCCTGACCCTGAAGAGACGTACACCAGCCTCTCGGAGTACCACGACTACGAGCCGAGCTTGGAGTTCGATGATTCGGAACTTATTCAGACTACAGGCTTAGGTAAGATTCAAAACCTGTGTTTTATTTAGTTAACTTGATCATAAGAGATACAGAGATTATTCTAACACTGTTAATTTAGACTACCTATTTGTTTACACAATATATTTTGCATGTTGAAGTTCTTTGTTTTACTTGATACTCATTGTAATTACCTCGACTCATTCAAGGTTTTTAAATTAATTAAAAGCCTGGGTAGAAGTGTGGGCATACTTTAAAGTATAGTGTACCTTTCTCTTCTACCCACTAGAATAATAAGTAGTTACAATAAATTATACTTCTTGTAAAGTCTATAAGCATATCTTACTGCAATAATATGAGTTACAGTATTACTCATGACTATTTAAACATAAATATAAGAAAAACATTATTATGATATCATAGATCTTGCAAGTTTAAAATAATATTTTACTATTGACAGTGCTCATCTTTTTACTAACAAGTATAAATAAGTGTGAATTTGCTGTAAATGAACAATGGCCATCAAATATGATTGTGATTCAATGCAATTTGGTCAATCATCTAAACATAAAATGATTATTAGAATATTGTATAGTATTATTATTGTATAGTATGTCAGTTTGAACAAACTTATAAGCTTGAACATGCTTCATACACCATGACTAACTTAGAACAATGCTTGCGTTACTGTAGAACCTTTTCCTTACCTTAATACTTAACGAAGTGCAGACAATAGGTGCATTCAAATTGATTGGATGGCTATGGTGTAACAGGTACCTTAACAATCTGGATATAGATGCCTTGCATGGCACTGATGGATGTGGCAGAACTATATTATGGCACCTTGCTGATTATTTTTTTAAGGAAATTACCTTTTAAAATGTAGTCTTTTTTTTGGATGTTGGGTATAAAATAGCTTTCTTACTATTCAATTCAATGTTATACCTTAGTTATACAATAGAAACGGGTTTTTTCTACGGAAGAATAGAAGAAATGACAGATTGTGAATGTGTCATTTTTCATATTCTGCCGTTAGTCATGGTATGTGCGCTGAGACAGGATAATTTTAACTTAAAGGTGTGCATGAAATACCAGGCTCTTCACTATAGCTTCTACAGTTTCTCAAATAATTAAGTAGATCATAAGAACTCTAGGCAGGACTCCAAAATCATTGCCATATTATTTTTATAAATGATAATATTAATATTTGCCTGTCTGTGCCATCCAGTGTTACTGTATTTACATAGCTGTTTGTTATTAAAAGTGAATAAAATATTTTGTAAAAGTTTTAAATAATTCAGTTCATAAAACATCAAACATCTTAAGCTAATCTTCAATAACTAGCATGCCTAATACATAAGAATACCGGTTATTGTAAATCCAAGATCTCTTTATGCAGGGTAATCCAAAGATCTTCATCTGACTGTCGGGATAATACTCTTCCAAACAAAAAGAATCATCAAAATCCGTTAAACATTGGACATTAGCGAAGGCATAGTAGAAAAAGAAATTAATAAAAGAACTTTCTTATTCAAATTTAATTTTCGAAAAATACCTTTTAAAGGAAGGGTGTGTTTGAAATTATAGCGAAAACCAGAAACCCACGTGAACTAAACCTCGGGCGAATTGCTAGTCATGTATATACCACTAGCTTCTGCCAGTGGCTTCGCTCGCGTGATATCTTTATAAATTATAGCCAGTGATAATATAGCATTCTACAGTTGAAAGAATTTTTGAAATTGGTCAGTAGTTTTTGAATTTATTCCTTACAAACATAAATACAAATCTTTTCTGTTTATATAATATTAGTGTAAATATTGAGACTATGATAATAATCTTACATCATAATGTACTAGAGGCCTCTATAAAATAAATTTGGTTTGACCAGTTTATTAATACAAATTATTATACTGTATTTGTTTATATTAAAGACTTTACTTAATACCAAATATGGTTATAGTTATTTTGCTTCATCTTTTTTTTGATAATTATGTGGAAAAACAGGATATTAAATGAGTCACTTCATCTCTAACATTCAATGTTGTTACATATTCTTTATTTATAAATGATGAGTAATTACTGATAAAATTATAAGAGTAGATTAATGTCTAAAATCTGAGTATAGTGTAGTGACTTCATTTCATACTTTTAACAATGAATGTGTCACCAATTCATGTTTACCTTTATCGTCACTATAGTCATACTCATAAGTTCATAACTTATTGTTTTAATTTTATGTACTAATTATCATATGAATATTGGGTTTTGAGAGGCAAACGCATCATAACCCATACAAATATGCTCTATAATACAAGCCTAATATTGTCCCCCCACTGCAGCCACTGCACTTTTTTTTTTGATCTATGGACGCTTTTATTATGCACGTCTTTCCGCATTATTCTCACATGAATGATGTAACCAATTTTTGTAACAATTTTTTTTTATTTAAAAGAGTGTCCGTTGAGTTTCTTGCCCATTCTTCTCCATAGGTACCTACTACGCTTTAGAATGTGCAACTAGCTTCACATTTTCTGACTGACCGACTCCTTGACAATTCAAAAGTGCCTGTAAATGGTTTAATTGAAATAAATGCTTTGAGTTTGAGGTTGAGCAGGGCAAAGACCTTTTCTCATACATAGAATATACGTATTATATACGTCCGACCCCAACATAGGGAAAAGGCTAGGCAGATTGATTGGATTATAATTATAATAAAAAAATATAAACATTAATCTCCCTTTAAAGGCTCGTGCAGACTGGCGCGATATCGCGGGCGCGACAAGGGTCGCACAGCCTGTCGCGCCCGCGATATCGCGCCGGTCTGCACGAGCCGTAAATCCATGATACAGCAATATTTTACAAAAATCATATTAAGCTTTGAATAGTGATTAAGCAATTACTTTATACGGAAGACATAACGTTACACCCACCAACACAGGAATATTTGGCAGGAAAGTCTCCCACATTTTTTCCTGTTGATATTTTGTTCCGGTACATTGTTGTCAAACAATGTATGTTCAGGCATTATAATATATTTACTTTCATAGTAAAAACTTTATTCGATTCAGAAAACACGGTGTTGTAGTGAAGTTGGTGTTTTTTAATATTAAAAAACACTGTCTTCACTAAAAATAATTTTATCGTGGATCTAATCATAGAAAAAAACAAAAAAAAGTATAGATTCAAAGAAAATGATTTGTATGTACCGAGGTAAAATTTTGCAAGATTCATAATGATTGATTGAAAATAATGAAAGTGAATTTATTGATTGCATTGCAAAAGTATTTGCGAATTGTAGGTCTCTAAAGGTGTACAAAGGTCTTCCTACCAAACAAAAGCTTGTGTAGATACTAAAAATATG
The DNA here is from genome assembly GCA_914767815.1 of Eupsilia transversa. NCBI lineage: Eukaryota > Metazoa > Arthropoda > Insecta > Lepidoptera > Noctuidae > Eupsilia > Eupsilia transversa. The sequence continues at coordinate 13,951,646 of OU611871.1, forward strand.
CAGGAAACGTTAAAGGAGTGGTGCAATTTATGCTTACAGTATCACAAAGGAGTCATTACAACCAATGATTGGAAAATTGCACTCACTCAAAGGATTATGCATTCATAGCGCTAACTGGTGTGATGTTAGGAGGCTAGCGCAGTGATTGGGAGAGCTGTCCTTGCACTTGACAAAGTGACCGCTGATTGGTGTAGTAATAGCTCGTTGGCTTTCAATATCGTGGAACACTTTCAATTGCAATTTACGTGCCACCACTTTAGAATGTTGCCGGCTTCGTTTTATTGGTCGGTAGATGGCGTTGGGTGTTACAGTTTGCGTGCAAAATCCCAAGGTATCTACTCCAAGTTTTAAATCTCAAGTTTTCTCATAAATGGTTTGGTCATGCTTCATTTTGTCGGTTGCCTAACGCAACCTTTAGACGAAATTAGACAAATAATGCATTCTTTCTTATGTAGGATTTTTTCACGCAGCTCGGTGTCATACCTAGTCAGTCCTAAAGGGGCCACACATCTTCAGAGATTTTTTTCGGAGTATTTTTTAGCCGACTACGGCTATGTAAGCTTGCAATGCAACTGAAATGCTACACACTAATACTTACTTTTATACTCTATTCATAGAATTATAAAGAAAGAAAGAAAAAGTATATAGTGAAACTCAAACAAATCAACTAAACTAAAACACACTCATAGAAACATAAATATTAAAAAAAAAAGAAGTAAAATGAAAATAAAAGCGGAAAGTCCTGTACGAGGCCAAACAGCTCCTACTAGCTTTACGGGCTTGCTTCTCTTTATATTGGCCTTTTTCACGAACAATAACTACTATTATTTGTGAAAATGAAGAAGATTGATGATGTTGTATAAAAGTGATAGAAGGGCGGTGTTTAAGTCGCTTATAAGTTTGATAAGTCGACGTCTGCCTAAACTGTCTTCATTTGTATAGTCGACCTCATTGCTTACTTTTGACGAAAAACTCCCAGTAAATTGAAACTTCACGAATGTTGAACTATCTAACTGTCACATTGGTCTTGAAATAATAGTAGATTGTTTGGCTAGGGAGCAAACAACTATTTTAAACGTGAGACTTTCTCTTTGAATCCAGAGGGAAGCGTAGAATCCTGAGCGCAGCAAAGGATTCAGAGCAGTTCACTCGAGATTAAAAAAGTGTTCCTACCGAGGTGGACACTCTTGTTTTTATCACCCTCTATGAGAAAATAATTAAGTGCAACTTATGAATAAGAATAGTACGTTTATTTATTTACATTCAATTAGGAACAATAAGACATAACGTAGAAATAATTGGAGGCTAATGTTTATTTTTGAACAATTAAGGAAGTCGTAACAATTCTATTATAATTATATAAAATACCATCCATTACAATAGTAGATTTATTTACAACTCGAGAATTGGATATCTCAGAAAACGGTGTCTCAGGTTGTAGTTTTTGAGAAACTTAATTATTATCTGGCATGGGTAACGATGGTTCACGATGTTCTTTAGACGTAGAGGGGCTCGGAGACGGCTATTTTCTTTCTTTTTATGTTGACTGTTTAGACTAGAAAACAAACAATATCATAGAAAGGTAACGTGAACTTTAATTTTGTTCACAGCGCCGCTCCCACCTGAACTTTTGGACATACCTGATGATCTTCTGGAGCGTTCAGCCAGCGACGGTACGATAGAAGAGAACTTCGAGGAGGAGCTTGCAACGGCACCTGAAGTATATGCAGAGGTATGTACAGCCAGCAAACGAGATAGGCAGTCTAAGGCTTAGCGGTCTATCTAATCTACCTCGCGGACAGATTGCCAACCGTGCTCGCCGCGGTCGACTGTAGAAATGAAGGCAAATGACAGGGACATATATACTTTTGTCTAAAATTTATAAATTACTAGCTGAACCGACAGACGTTGTTCTGTCCTGATTCGGAATATTAAGAACATTATTAAAAACACAAAAAAATGCCAAATCGATCCTGCCGTTCTCAAATGATGCGCTTATCAGGGAACAGATTTTTTAAATATATATATCGTGTGCGCAATATATTCTTCAGCATATATATAAGACACGCTCACTAATTCCTAACGACATACGTTTAAAAAAATCTTTCATTTGCTAAGGTACGATATTAAACCTTGAAACGATCTGAGACAGCTTAAGACTTACAGGGATTTAAAAGTTTGAAGAATCAGGTGAATACATTCAAAAATATCTAGTGAACACCCACACTGGCCCACGCAACTTGGTTTAGAAAAATGTAGGTATACGTTATTCTATAGCTACCTGGTCACATATCCCTTTTGGTGACAGTACACAGGTGTCTGTAATCTACATAATATCTAATACTTACGGTACAAGTGTTCATATACTATCGATCGTTTAAGTTCTTTGTGCATAAAAATAAACTCCCACCCTACCTTTTTTTTTTCTCAGTGGAGAAATGCTCATAGATACCCTCCGTCTGGGAAGAACTGAGGGTTATATAGGACTCCTACCGACTAAAACACATTCCTTCCAGTACCATGAGCCAGGAGTCCCGGAGATACTTGTACATTCGCCGCACCCCCGACTGTTATCATGCCCGATGGGGCCCGCCATGCCTAGCGGGCCCCATCATCAAGTGCGGACGATACCAAAACCGCACGTCCTACCATTATGGCGCGAATATAACACTGCGTCATAAATATTGCATAAGATAGGTTGTAATTGCGATGAACAAAGTTAAGACGTTGTTACACTTGCGTTTAGATTTCGTCGTCACTGGACGATTCTTTCGCGGAACTCAACGGGACTGGTCTGGTGGAAGTGGTTGGTGATGACGAGGTGGGCCGCCGCATCATCGTGGTGTCAGCCTGCAGACTACCTCCTAGCAAGGACTTGCATCCTGACAAACTACTCAGGTACGACAATTCGACCCAAATACTTTTTTTAAATTGTAAACCTATATGCTAATAAATCCTCTGAACAAGGTGATGATATCTTAATCAACTCTTGAAAATCCTGACTTTGATAACTATAACAACTATAACCATTCTTAGATTTGCGTGCTTACCCGGAAAATAATATTTAACTGCAGCTCTGTCCGTATCAAATATCTTAACAGTCAAACTTCCAAGTGTCATTGTCTTCAGCAACAGGCTAGAACAGTGTAGAGTCAGTGAAAGTCTGCGTGTTCGCTTACTTATGCATGACCCCATGAAGGTTGGTGCATCAAGGCGTCTGCTAGACTATGCTTTATTCAATCTTGACCATGATAAAGTTTACTTACTGCACAACTTAACGATTATTCCTTGACTATTTATTTAAAGGCTGAGCTATACAAACATTTGCTTTTTTAATATTTGCTTCCGTTTCTGATAAGTTTTCAATAACTTTTTTCGTCCAGCAATACTTTATCTTGATCGTGGTTATCGTTTCAGGTACCTGATGTTCACACTGGACAAGTACGTCGAACAGGACTACAGCGTCGTGTATTTCCACTGTGGTCTGACCAGCAAGAACAAACCCCCCCTTTCCTGGCTCTGGAGGGCATACAAGGCATTCGATAGGAAATACAAGAAAAACTTAAAAGCTTTATATCTCGTACACCCGACGAACTTCATACGTATAGTATGGCAGATGCTAAAGCCAGCCATAAGCGTCAAGTTTGGCAGGAAAATGATGTACGTTAACTACCTACATGAGCTGCAGCAGTACTTGAATCTGGATAAGCTGTGCATACCTGACTCGGTCCTTGAGTGAGTATTTCTTTAACTACCCTACATTTTCTTGGACGATTTTTTTTATAAATTTTGACCCGCATGTATTTCAAACTTGGAACTTTTAACCCTCAACCCCTTAAACTATGGGATGGAAGTTTTTATGAGACTTCCGCAAATTTTGATGCTAGAGGTCTGAAAATTGGTATAGGGATTTCTTGTTATAAATAATAATAGTGGGCTATGAAAAAAGGCACCTCTGATGTGCAAGAAATAAACCCCAAAAAAAAAATTGTCTTATGCAACTTACAAAAAGTGAACTTCCACCAAAAACCATTTCATGTAAAATGTTGCCAAGACGAGACCATGCGGCTCGCACTGTCAAAAAGTTATCAGATCTCATGTCGAGCCATAGCTTCGAACTCTACACGCCCTAACTGTACAAGTTCTACTAACTTCACAAGCTCTAAACCTTAGTCAAAATATGTGGCTTGGCCATTTCGCTACATTCACATGAGTTCTTGTAGTAACGAAATTACTTAGCCACATATTTTGACTAACGTGTAGAGCTTGTAAAGTTAGCATAATGATTGAAAAAAATACAAAAAATGCCTCCATATTATACAGGCCAGTTTCATTCTTTGCATAGATTTTCTTTCTTAGCTACATCATTCGAAACCTAGGTATCTTCTTCGTTTTGTTTACTTGATGAAATCCTAGGTATTCCAACTTTGCATGAAATACTGGTATATTTCATTTTCGAGTCTTCCTTCGAGTTGCTTCCTCCTTCGGACGCCCGAAATCGAAGTTGGCAATTGCTTTTGTTACAGTTGAAGACTAAACGAAGAGTTGTTGAATTATTCATTTAAATACGCGATTTATTGATCGTTATTAAACGACGAGTAATACCTTCTCTTTCGGAGCTCCGGTCGTTACATATCTTGCCATAGTTCAGTGGATGACAATAACGTTAAAAATTCTGAAGAATGGGGTATATTAGCCAGCATACGGCAGCTGTTTCGCCGAATATATGTAATGAGCTACCCGGTCTCAACCAGATTCGGACTGCTAATGTGCTTATGAAAACTAAGGATATCCTGGGTCCAAAACAAAAACTGACAGCTGTTTTGTCAATTAATGTAAAAGAGGCACCGAGGACGAAGCTGGATGGGTTAAAGCATAATGACAATATTGAAGAGGTGTTGGACATGAAACAAGAGCAAGCAGCAGCTCCGCACTTTACCATTCACGATTTACCGGGCATGCAGCTTGATCTAGTAAGAGAGCTGTGCCCGCTGAACCCTTAGAGCTGTTGATTGACTGACAAGATCAAGCAGCTTCTTTGCCCAATGCTGCTCAGCAGATAGGCAGAATTAAAGGTAGAATAACGCGTAGTAAAGCGCCGATTGCCGTAGATGTAGAAATACATGAATCAGCGTGGCTCTTCATGGCCTATGAAGCCATTACAAACTTAAAAGACAATGCAATAACAGTTCGACCAGCATCTACTAGCTAGTGTTTTAAAACGATGGTATGAGTAGTCTGTAACAATCAAACATGACATCTGATTTCCCATTCTACCTTCAACTTTACTATAGACATTGGAGTAAGTTTTAACGATAAAATATTTGTTATAGGTATGACAAGCTATTGCTGTCGAAGAACCCGAGAGCTGCCGAGTCGGCTCGGCAAAATACGGCCCCGACTGAGACATCCCCGATCGCCAAATACAAAAAGAAACCAAAGGGCAGTCTTTCCCCGCCGCCAACTCAACAATTTGGCGTTTCTCTGGCGTTCATAAAAGACAATAATGCTAATATGGTTGGCGCTATCCCGCCAGTCGTGAGGCAATGCGTTGAATTTCTGTCACAGCCTGATGGTAAGTGGATAAGTTACTTACGGTCTTTCTTTACAGCTATACTACACTGGGACACCATGCCACAAACAGCCTTGCTGCCAATAAAATGCTTACATCTTAAGGTGGGCATTTCAAACAATATCTCGCTAAATATAGCCCTTACTGCGCCTAGCTTATTTCTATCAAATGTTATATCAGCTATGCGAATGTTATTAACTTATCATAAGAGCAATGTGAAGCTCGCCTGCAGATAAATTGATCAGAAACTGGATGATGCAGAAGCAAAATAATATTCGACAGTTTATTGAGATGTATATTTTATTCGCTCATCTTGAGGGAATGTCTTATAAATTTAGTTGTGTTTTCAGCTTTAGAGACCGAGGGTATATTCCGTCGCTCGGCGAACATGTCAGTGATAAAGGAGCTCCAGCGGGCCTGCAACCGCGGCGAGCCACTTCGCTTCAGAAATGATCCCCACAACGCAGCCGTGCTACTGAAGACCTTCTTCAGGGATCTGGAGGAGCCGCTTCTGACCTTCGATTTGTATGACGAGATTATGGACTTCCCGAGTAAGTTGTTTTCTACGAGGTATTGTCATTTGTATGATGTCAATACAACGACTTTTTTCTTGTCTTGTAGAATTAAAGTTTAAGTTGCATTATTAGGAGCAGGATTTGTAGATAATTAAAGTATATCGGAACATGTCCAGAGGTGAAGAAACTGGCCTTCAAATATTTACAAAATAGAGATGATGTGACTTGCTTCTAACCTTTTTTTGTACTTTTATAGACTGGTCAGCTCGAGACAAACCGCGCAAAGTGAAAATTCTGATTCTGGAGCGCCTGCCACTTGACAACTACAAGTTGCTGAAATATGTGTTCCAGTTTCTGTGGAAGGTTTGTGCTTACTCTCTATTGGTTCAAAAAGACCTTTCATAAACCACCTGTTTTTTTTTTTCACCCATTTTGCCCAAAATTGGTCAATAAACATAATTAAACTAAACTCCGAAATCTAATTTCTTTCGTTCCACCTAACTACAATGTATCATACGTCGAACGCGTGCAGAGCCGTGCTGTTAAAATTATCAGTTCTAAAATGCGGTAGATAAAGTCTATTATTCCTTACTGAATAACTTTTCTCCCACAGGTACAAGACAGGAGCTGTCTCAACAAGATGACTACGAACAACCTCGCCGTGGTGTTCGGGCCCAACCTCGCTTGGCCGCCCAACGGACAGATGTCGCTGCTGTCGATCGCACCAATCAACAACTTTACAGACTTTCTCCTAGCACACCAGGAATCTATCTTTATCATCTAATATGTAGTAAAAACTGATCAAATCTATAGCGGAAATAATTGTCCCCATGCAAAACATAAATGTAGGTAGGTATAGAATGTTGACTTAGTAAATGCCAAATTTTTGTTAGACGGCGTTTGGTACGAGCTCTAGTTTCAGAATGTTTTCATTCCTTTTTAGCAATGTGTTGTCTTGTCTAAATACGACAATAATATTAACACTACGTTTGAAAATAGTCGGAACAGTTTTTTTCACCAGAATCTCTATTTATATTGTCATCTTTTTATATTTTCTTCAAGGATTTATTTTATGATGATTGCACTTGTAGTACATAATGTGTTTCAAGTTATTATAATAATAGATGTATTTATTGTTGCAATTTAATAATATTATATGAGATCTATATAGAAAGCTTATTAATGATGCATGTGCTGACTGCTTTTAACCCTTCATCATAATAATATTCATATAGGGAAGAGTTAGTATCAGTGGATAACAAATTGGTTTGTGAGCATAGAATACATCTAAATAACACACAATTATAAAACAAGTTACCTTATCCTTTACATCTTCTAAAAATTTAACATATAATATATAACTAATTATAAATATACAGCTTACAGTGCGTTCATTATACCTTGTATAGTCTTGTGATTGGCAGTTATGTTCTGTCAGTCGCCATTTTGGACTCTATTAGTATTGAAACTAAGACTGCAAAATTCAGTGCTAGCAATCGCATCACACTTAAAGCACTAAAGAACGCACTGCACACATTATACTTTACAAATCTAGTTTATCAAAAAAAACAGAAACAGGGAGTAGACAGAAGTAGTTATAATTCGATCGAATTTTCAATTCCATTCTAAACAGAAGTTCCCCCTAAACTTAAAAAAATAAAACTGCGCTAATAAAATTCGCTTGGGTCATCTATAATGAAATTAGGTTAACGTAGCAGAAAGGAATCCTCAAAATAACGTACACAAAAAATATTTTTGGCAGGCAGAAAGAAATACGCATGTTGATAACATACTTTAACAACAGCATGGTGGAACAGTTTATTTCGCTAGTTTAAAAAACAATACTCTTCTTCGGCAGTCTGGTAAAATGCGCTGTCGTTTTGCGCACGTGATTCCCACATTTTGTTTTATAACCAGTACTCAAAAGCTAAAGCAAAACATTCCCTAAAATAATGACTAAAGCTCTATGGGAACATCGTTTGGCTACTGCCCATAAATACATTATTGAAGAAGAACGTAAGTATGCATGCTACTTCCCTTTGCTGGCAATACACGAAGAATTTAAATCAATGTGAATCAAAGATTGAATGTTCCACAACATTCCATATTATAGAGACCTGCACCCTAATTGCGTAATACACGATCTATCACAATCTGGATCGGTTTGAAACAGATTGCTAATCCATAGCTTCTTAAGTTCCAAAAAAAAATCGGCTCAACAACGTAGATAACGCAATGAATATTGTTGAACAGATTAGTCCGAATCGTTTACTAAAACGTTTTACGCAATTAGATAGCTGGTGTTTCCATAAGACCGTACACTTGATATACTAAGTAACAGCTTAATAATCGTTGTAGCCTTTTTTGTGGTAATGCGAAATCGATATGCACCTCCGAACTCTTTTAATCGATTATACCTCTTTACAGTCGTAACCTTTAGGTAATTCGTCAACTTTCAAACCCTGCTTACTACTAAATGCTTATTTTATTTTTAGGCTTCCTATATGACGTCGGAGCCGATGAGCGATATTCATTCGTATACACAAACGTGCGGTCCGGTCCCGGTGCGGCTCCGGCGTCATGTACAGGAAGCCTCATGGCGTTTGTGCACTACACGAAATTTTACGTTCCGGATGTAAAATCTCATACTATATTTCCGGATCACGTGATATTTACTTGAAAATCGGACTGCCGGACCGTCAAATTCCTTGTAGTGCACAAACGCCCTCACGGTTTATAGACTAAACTGAAGTTGCACAACATTATTTCAGTAACATATTTTTGAGTTGATTTTCAGTGGGGGATTGTTATTGCGATAATGTCCCGGAACTTTTGTTTGACATGAAAACGAGGATTAACGGTATCTAAATAAAAAAGGCTAATCATCTAAAAAAAACTAGCTAACAGATTCAAATGATATCATTGGCTGTTGTTAATTCTTTCAGCCAATTACAAGTTTACATGAGTTATGCAGTCTCTGAGCAAATTTTTGTGTGGATACCCCTCTTAAAAACCGGGTGTAGGCATACAATTAACTAACAAAACTACATCAGTTGCTTCTAAATTATTGTTGAAACTATATGAACTACATTCTAATGGAATTCGCACAAGTATAAAATGCAGCTTCTTCGTAGTGATTGAGATGTACAAATTATGTTTTAATATAATTATTATAATTGGGTAAAATTGCTAGTAAGATGTGGAATATGTTTAAAAAATATTATATAATAATGCTGTAACAGATTCGACTACCAAAATTATTCCGTGGCTCCAGCTTCCGTAGTAAAGTACATGAATTTCTTAAAACATTTGCGATAACTGGCGTGTTTTACAGGATACAATTTATCTTATGTCCTTCGTCAAAATTATACATTCTATTAAATTAAGGTATCACGAAAACATAACACACGTTAGGAAACATTGTATTCAAATAATCATTCCTGTTTTATTTCCTATTGTTCACACGTAATTTTCCGGCACTTAATTTGAGGCATTTATAAACAACTGTTTGCTTTTAAAACACTATTCCAACGTTTTAATTAAATTCATAAAGAGTGATGTAAAGTACCTGTTTTTAGTAACATTACCTGAATTTTTCTTAGTTAATTTGTAGATTCTGTGATTGAATTTGTGGAAAGTGGAAATGAAAAAGGTTTGTTCTACACTGTACGCAAATTGTAATGGACTGATAGAAACGAATGGATCTGATGATACAGGATTGTGTATAGAAGTAAACCTGACCTCATACAGACTACATTTTTTTAAACTGAACTATATTGAATGACAATACAACTTTACTATTCTTACTAAACAGAATATGGTTCTTTTTTTAATTATGTAGTCTGTGAGAGATCAATTTCGAACATTCTACAAGTATTGTAAAGGTTTTTACAAATTTTTATAACGTTTCATCTTTGTAATTTCATCTTGTAGTACAATAGTTAAAAAATTTGTAGCATGTCATATAAGAATATTAACACAATATCATAATAATATGTATGGGGCTCTAGGGGAGTAAATTAGAGTTAGGGTCCCTTGGATGGATATAGTCTAAGTTTATTACAGGTAGATTTATTGTAAGTTATTTGTATTATGTATCCGGGAAAGTACCAATGTGAGTTTTTCAATTCATATGTACTATTTTTATCTTGGACATCACTGACATTGGTGAAGGAAATCATCGTGAGAACTTAAGTTATAAGTTAGAAATCCCCAACCTGTCTTAGGCGAGTGTGGTGATCAATGCTAGTGTGCCTTCTCTGTATGAGAAGAGGCCTTTGCCCTACAGTGGGACAGTAACAGGCTGGTATTATTATTGGATTTAGATTTTTAAGCTTTTGTCTAAGATAAGCCAAATTAATCCGTTGTCATATTGTATACAGTAAAAGTAAACAATCACATTAATTTATCTAAACTTCAGTCGTGTGTTGACACTGACTAATTGATGAAGCTATCGTGCTGCTGGATTTCCCTTTTCTCATTATACTACTATTCCAAACCAATTTAAGAATATTACCCGCCACAGTTACGGCTCGGTTAACCTACTATAGAAAACACGCACGCGGGCAGTTGACGAATGCAATGTGAACGCCTTGGTGCAAGCTTCTCCTAGAGTAGTTACTACTATAGACTTACCATCTGAATACCGCGAAAGCTTACGTTAACTCACCCAAAGCGTTCGCTCAATATTTTGCATAAAGAGCATTGAGAGAAATCCAAAAGTAATGTAGTCTTTTTTGATCGAATAGACACACACAATTACTCCAATATTACAAACACTACTGTTATTTACTGAGGCTTACAATATTATCGGAATAACGTATGAACGTATTAATATAAAAAATAGTTGTATTATTAAGATTGTATACCAAAAATAACAAAGAGTAGCGGTTATGTAGTTTTAAGAAAACATCTTTATTAGTTTATAATAACTAACAATTTACTGTATTAGGTGTTAGGGCCTCATCTATCAAATAAAGTGTTTATTTCAGGCCAGTACATGTGTGCTATGTGGGAAGATTTCCCTACTTTTTGATCTGATAAATACAAAATAAAATTAGTTTTCTGGATATTTCGTAGAATATTATATTATGCGCAACCTGCTTGGTTTATAAACCACTTTACATATCTTATTTATCTTAGTTTTAGTTAAATACCGGAGTTTATGCCGTGATCCATCAAACTGGTCTTATCTTGTATGTAGCATATTAGACCGCAACATGAACTTTGAAAGTAAGATATAACTATTGATTAGTTTTCATGATATTCCCACGCAACTGCCGTGTCATAATCTCCCGTTTAATGAAATAATTTATTTTTCTTGTGCGTAAAATAAAACATCTTTCGTTTGCGTATAGGTTGTATATAGTGTGAATGTAAACATGTTTGGTACTGCAAGGATTATTATGTAATAACGCTCCGAACTCTGAATGGGGCATAATCTTTCTATCAAGCCAGTTAGCGCGGCAATTTATCACTCTGCTGCAAAACTGCATGACAAAATTGTCTGCAACTGAATATATTGTATCAGTTATTTCAAACTCTTGATTTATTCTTCGACTTTGGTGTAGTTGCAAATAATATGTGATATTTTTGCCTGATACTTCCAAGACTCTTAACCGGTCTAACTATAAACCATACCTACACAATACTACTCGTGGTTGATGTTTATTTACGCAAACCAACCAAAATCTAACAAACCGTGCCATTTGCTACGAAGTACCAAACTATCAAACGTCACAAACCATTTCCTGTTTTTGTACTAGCATAATAAATTAAAAAACTACTGTTAAAAATGTATAAACTCTTGTTAGTATGTATTTAAATATGATATCAATTACTCATGTTACTAAAGTGAAGAATAACTTCCATGTAACAATAGTTTCATGTAACATGAACCTAGTTTGCGTAAGATACCGATAGATGGCGTTTTTTTAATTGACTAATGACAAGCAAAGTGTGTCGGCGTGTGAGTCAGACTCCCAGCGAACCGGTTTGCCGCGCACAATTTAAAAAAATGAAAGTAACTGTACGTCATTATAACATCGGAGCAAGCCTACGGTTAGTGTGTTACTATTGCGATATCGCCATATATAAACGGATGAACAATAACCTAATTGGGGTTAAGTATTAATTCTTAAAATTACTGCGTTTCGGTGTATTTATTTTAATTATAATTAGTCATCATTCCATGAGAAAATTATCTTTCTTATTAAACAACGAAGTTTATTAAGCAGTTCAAATAATCATTTTGTAAATTAATATTCTACAACCGGAAAGGGTAATTTATAAGATTTAGATAATAAATATGTACTGGAAAATGTTTGTAACAGACAGTGATTATATTTCGTTGGATCTGCGGCTTTATAAAAGCTATAGACTTGCTAATAAAAACTGTATGAAAAGAAAAAAAAATATAGGTAAGTACTTGCACATTTATAATAGGTATTCAAAGTTTTTAAAAACCTACACAATAAATTAAACTAAAATATGATTCTTAGTGTTAACCAGATACTTGTACATTTTTTATTAGTAAGCCGGAAAAAAGATAATCATGAAAATTTATCATTTAATTAATTTAGAGGTAGTTTTGTATTTTTAGAGTTAATTGTTTAAATTTTAATATATAAACTGTTAACAAAATAAAACTCTGTAATAACTTGAATAAAAATTTATTAGTATCAATTTCTATTATTTTTGGCAAAAGCAAAACGAGATTTTTCGTGTATCGGGTTCGTGGAAAAATGTTCACAATCCATTGAATCGTAAAGGTCGGTCTGAACCAAACGAGCTTATGCACATTCTATCCCCACTTTGCCGGATTCATTTTATGTAAACAAGGATAGAGCATTCTCTCGTTGGTATCCATACTACATTCTCAAGAATATCAAGAAAACAATGTTCTTGGTCTTGTTCTGTGTTCTTTTGGTTTAACCTGCCTTTAGAAGTGCACTACGAACTGCGAATGGGTTAGTAGATTGATTGATTGCTGCCGACACGCGGCAAGCGGAATATCACGTAGTTTTACACCACACAAAGGCAGCGCTCCACTACTTGCTCCAGTGTGGGTTTGAAAATATTTTAACAATATTAGCAGTATAGTATATTTCTGAAAAATCGAATTGTGGAAGTTGTAGACTTCATGATGGCCTTCAGGAAACGGGGGTGATATGTATCATGATTTGCCCGAAGTATATTTGTCTTTTTTAGGGTTCCGTTCCTACGTCCGAATGAAAAAAAGGAACGCTTAAAGGATCACTCGTGTCTGTCTGTCTGTCCGTCTGTTACAGCCAATTTGCTCCGAATCTACTGGACCAATTTAGTTGAAATTTCGTACACATGAATTTCTGTGAACCTAACACGGATTTTTAACGTAAATAAATGATTTATTTAACCGGTGACACACCATCGCCCCCGCGTAAATACCTACATGAATACATCATACATACATTCTTTCCATGATCTCCGAAACTACAGAGATAAAATTAAAAAAAAAATAGGTATTGAGTCTGGTTCTTTAGGTACTAATTTATAGATTACAGGAAAACTTTTAAGAAGTCTATGGTCTTACAAACTTACATTTATAGTTGGAATATATAGGAGAACAAGTTTTTCAACTACAATGATAAGTTTGTTCTTGGGATAAAAAACATGGTAGATAACATATTATCGTACGGATCCTTCACCACGCGAGGTCAACTCGCACTTGTCCGGTTTTTTCCCCCCAGATCATGTTGCAGATTAGCCCATAGCTAGTAAAGCGTTGTCCAGACAGAGGCGTTGTGGCCTCAGTGTGAATCAAAGATTAAGGCTGCCTGTACTCTGGAGCGGAGAAGAGAGGAGAGGAGCGGAGCTGCTCTTTGCGCTCCAGCAGGAGCCATAGGGCCGAGTCACACCGGAATGGCAGCGGCCGGCAGCAACTAAACTAAATTAAATAATTTTAAACTTTATCTACATACTGTAAGTTTATTCATTTCATTCACACTACTTATTTAAATGTATATTAATTTAACTCGCAAGTTAGTATCGCTTCCCCCGGCGTCGCTTCCGGCAGCCGCGCGACCTTTTCAAGCGATACTGGTCTTTTAAGTAAGTAGTTAAAGTTTAAAATTATTTAGTTTAGTTTTAATCGCTGCGGGCCGCTGTCATTCCGGTGTGACTCTGCCCTTATGGTGTGAATTATGTGGAAATAAACGTGCTTTATACGAGCTGGTAAATTAGGTATGTACACACGGCTACACATCAAGCTATACATTTCCAGTTAATGCTGATCTCGCATTGTATAGGATTTCCGTACAATGCGAGGTCAGCTTATACTGGAAATGTATAGCTTGATGTGTAGCCGTGTGTACCTCTGTATTACAAAATCCAAAATAGGTATGTAATTACGCCGCTAGTAATTTCAACTCTACTTACTATTGATACATGGGGAGTGGGGCCTTACATATAAGTTCAGAAAATTTCATGCTAGGTTCTATTCTATTTTATACCTAAGCGCCACAAAAAGTGCTATTTAAGTCGACAATTTAAGCCGGAGTCACACGACATTACTAAATATATATTATGGCCATCGATCACTAATAAGAACTAGTGATCGATGGTTATGGCAAGCAAAATCATGCTGGGTTTTTTGCAGTTTAGGTACTGATTGAACGCTTTAATTAGGGCTGCCAATGTCATTCAGGCACCAAAATATCCATCAGTGTAACTACATCTATTGTTAGAGTTAAGCCAGGTCTGCTGCGCCATGTTTGGATGTTTGAAAAACATCAAACACGAACCAATCAAATCGCTTCGTGTTTGATTCGTGTATGATGTTTGATGTTTTTAAAACATCCAAACATGGCGCAGCAGACCCGGCTTTAAGGTACGGTTTTGGTTTGTTTTTGTTTTTTGTATGTTGATAAAAATATGGGGTTCCCTAGTGAACGAATGGGGTTCCCTCATATTTTGATCAATATACCGCCTGACACTGACTTGCCACAACGTAATAAAATTTGAATTTCGCGGGCTACTTTAGCGCAACCCCCATAATATTTTTAAGATAACCAGATTTTTTTTTAAATTAAAATTTTTGTGCTATATATTTTTCAAGAAAGTCATCTCTGTTTTTGTTAATTATTAATACCTTAAAAAAACCGAGAAATGAATGCATGCGGCCATCTTGTATAGCAGAATTGACCTAGTTTTCATTACTAGCAAGCATGAAAATGATACCAGGGATAAAAACTCGTAATTATTCGCTCGATACTAATCGCCGTTGTTGATTTGATTTTGAGAATAAATTATGACAAGACGTTTAATTCATAGTACAAACAATACCATATCACTTTTTAGGTGTTAGCTAGTGTTTTATAATTCATTCAGTTGATACATAAATAAGCGCGATGCATTGCAACAAGCTGAAGTCTCCGGTGTCTGGTGGGAGTGGTGGGTGGCATAGACAGCCACTGTAAAATAATAAAGTAGCAACCAGTAGTCTAATATTATTACACTATCTTCTTTTTATTGTATTCCTTAATGGTACAACTTAAAGAGCCAGTTTTAACAGAGCAGAGTTAACCATCTGCAGGAAGCAATAATATTTGTTGTAAAATTCTCTATATTTTCATTTATAATTTCTACTCCTAAACTGTGTACTTTTAGTTTTGTTTGGTTCTGTAGTAGAAATTAGCACAGTAGTAGAATTACATTGTAAATTAAAGAAATACACGAGCATTAGTCACCAGGTTTGCTAAGCTATTACTTTTATTAGATTTAAAATCGACTCAGAGGTTTTTTACTGAGAAGTAAGATATTGAGCTTTTGCGGCTGTTATACGTTTGCAAAAGTTAATGTAAATAGTACGTTAGTAATTTTCTAAAACTTATGTGTTCGCTACACTTTTGTAGCGGACTCGTTTATTTATTTTTACCCAACTACGGCGAAGCAAAAAGGAGGGTTATGATTTTGACCGGTATGTATGTATGTATGTTCATTTGTTCCGTTATAACTTCTAAACTACTCATCATAACTTGACAAATGGGGTATCGTTGGAACCGTCTCGGTCGTCCGCTGGTTATAGGTGATGTGGCGTTACATTACATTGAATATGACGCCCTCAAGAGGACAAAAAGTCATGGAGTAAAAAAAAAGTTTTTTTAATGGTGCCATGTTGGGTATCAAATGAGAGGGCTTAATTAGCACATTTCAAATATATATATACCCCAAAATAATTTAAATAAAAATAAAAGTATAAAAACTAAAACCCAATTACGGCAAAAAGTCATCTAAAAAGGTATAAACAAGTCATCTCAGACAGACAAATTAAAAATCCAGAGTTACACGTAATCTATGCGATTTATCCCCTTACACGTGTGACTACGGATTTGTAATTTGTCTCTCTGAGATGACTTGTTTATACGTTTTTAGTTGACTTTTTTGCCGTAGTTGGGTATTAGTTTTTACACTTTTTTCATATTAACTATGTTCACCAACATTTTATAAAAAATATTAACAAAAAAATGATTTGAGGTGACTAGTTTTTGCATTTTAATTTTTAGGTGAAAAAGTACTATTTATTCATTAATCATTACACATAAAGATTTTTTAAGTGTAGCAACTTTATAACTTTTTTTGACGAGAGCGCCAACTGGTGACTAATTTCTGTAACTTCATATTGATATCTCTGGCTCTATGTTCATGTTGTAATATATTCTAATAATTTGTGCTACTTGCTGACAAATCCAATGTTTATTAACTATGTGCTCGTGTTTGGTTTATTCTTGGCTTTGAGGAATTAAACATCTTGTCTCCATGTATATGATATGCGGCAAGTTACTTTCAAAACCAATGACATTAGATGAACTCGATGTGCGTTTTGGCCATTTTACTTGGCTTGCGTTGGTGATTCGTACATAGTCACGTGACCAAAGTAGTTTTTGGATCAATGGCGCCAAATGTCTGTTACAGAAAATGTATGTGAAATATGAGGTATTTTAACATAGTACATTATTGTAAATTGATAATTATACAATCGACTTGTTGTATACATGTTATACATTCATAGCGGAACGATGGAGAAAATGATGCGTAGGACTCACGTCAATCTGGCAACAAAACAGTGCTGCTATCTATGTTGTCAACTTTGTTATGTAGCCTACAATGGAGACTATTCGTGAGATAAATATTTACGGTTAATTGTTGTATTATGAAATTATTGGATTAATTGGTGGTGTCTAGTGAGTGCATTTTGTATAATATTGAAGGCAGCAAGTGAGATTGTCAACGGGCGGCTGTTCTATGTGGCTCGCCGCTATTTACAGTCTCAGCCCGAACACTGGCCCGCCATACATTTTACTCGTGCAATAAAGTGAAACGTCAAACGGGATTGTTATTCATTTTCATACATATGCACAAAAAAACAGCCAAATTCGATATATATTGATCATACGATGTATTATGTCGAAGTAAAACACGATCACACTGCTTCAACACCTGTACATTTTACATTGTTGAATCCTGAAATTGACATTTTTGTTCTGTATGTCAAAATGCTTTTGTACAGAATAATCCTAAATAAAAGGCTTTAATACTGTTTATCAACGCTACATTACTTTAAGTAAGAGTTCATATTGTGTATAGCACATTGTTTTGTTGTTTGGTTCACTGTGCTCCTTAGTTTTATCTGTCAAAATTTACTGATGTATTGAGTGACCAATTTGGATTATAGAAAAGGCTTATAGATTCACTCGTGAAAGGGCATCAGCAGTTCTTTTACATTTTGCTCAGTAGAAAAGTGCATATTAAAGATACATTTTATTGTTTCCAGGTTTACAGAACGCAAACTGAAGTGCCATGTAGTGAATGATGTGACATTCTACACAATGTTGTTACCGCGTTCTAAGTGTAAAGCAGTAGAAGGATCGTGAACATGTAGGTTGTGGACAACTAAGCGAGATGTCGTTGAGAGGCACAAAGCGGGCGTCTGGGATGCGCGGTGATGAAGCCGGCGCATCCAAGCGCCGCAGGACGGAGCCCGAGGATGCTCTCTGGCAGCTCCGCCCTGTCAGTGACCTCAAGATGTCATCAATATATAACAGGAGTGCCTCAGAGGCACCCGCTGAACTATTCAGGTTTGTGTGACATGTTTGGATTGGATGCAATCATTGAAATACGGTTTATAGTAATAAGTTAAGTTCATTCGAGTACACATCATATAGTGGTTGTTTAGAATATAAACATTACTGTAATAACTGTTAAGCAACCCGCAAGCCTCTGGTTTCTGAAAGTTGTTTTGTGTATTGTTATAACAGTCAACTCCTCACAATAGCTAACATAAATTGACATAAAATGAATCTGATCTAAAACTTCAGATCAGGCTTCCAAAACCCAGAGGTTAATTAAGATCATTTAATAAATAGCTTATATTGTATTTTATTCTTGTTTTCAGTATAAATGTTGTACCTTGTACTGTAGTTACTTATTTAATTATTTGCTGTGCCATTTCTTATGTTTCCAAGCATATGCTTGCGATTAACAAGCAACAACTATTTAAAAAAAAACAAAAATAAGGTGTGTTTAGTGGAAATTCATACAAGCTGTGCTAAAAATATCTATTCAGATTTAAACGCAGTCATACAAATTCAGCATAAGTAAGTAATAAAAACAGAATAATTGCTGTAGCTCCAGGGCCCTGATGACTGATAAATGTCCTGATTATTAAAAGTTTGCAAAGTTTTCTTACTCTATAATTTATCAGCACTTTTATGCACATCTGCATTGCGATTTAAAATATTGGTAAACAGCGATTGGCTCTATGATTGAGGTTAGCTTATAATGCTTCAGAATACAATAATAATTTGTCTTATTCAGAGTAATAGAAACATAAAATTTTGGCTCAAAGAAACAATTTAACCAAATATCCTTTCATACAGATTTTGATAAAGATAACTGATATTTTACAGTGATGCTGTGCGCTGCATTATCTGTTATGTTCTGTAAAATAGTTCTAAACATATTTTTATGGTTCTTACATTCAAATATTATTATTTAGCTATACATAGCACAATAAAAAAACATTCCCTCTTAATAATGTTTGATTATAGTTTAATACAACAATATTAAAATGTAAGGGAATTATAAGATTGCTCTTAATGCTAAAGTGAAAAGTTACAGATTTAAGTAATAGCAATTTATAAACAGCTAACAGATAGAATATAATTATGAATAAAATAAATAAAAGTGATTGCGACTGTTGATTGAATTATTTATTACTAACTCTGTAATTTGCAAAATAATTGAATATTTTAATGTACTAACACTACTAAATTCTAAGACTGGAAATGGGAAGATGTGCTGTGCGTTTTAATAAAAGTATGAATATTATATAATAAAGATAACTTATGGATTACATGAGGGATGAAAGTAACACATATTTAAGGAAATGTATATCTATATAAAACACTTAGCATAGACTATGAGCTACAAACTGAATCAAATACTATTGCAATCTTTGTAGGTCCTATGTTTTTGCTGTAAAAGTTGGTAAAGTTACTTATACAAGGATATTTCAAATTGCTGGCAATATTGTCAATAGTTGAACAGGAGCAATATTATTGCTTATCTACATGACTGACTATGTTGAGTGGTTGTGGATAGGCATAAACAACTCAAAAATTGTCCATGGAACAGTATATAACCTATGATACATTTTTGAATTTATATAGATCTTATATTTTTAAGTATGTCATAATTTCTATAATCAAAGATTAATTTCGACATTTCCATCATGAAGCTTTATGAACTTTACTTGTATATGTTACATTTATTACTACAAATAGTGAAAGCCATTAAATAAAATTACTCCAAGTAAAATAGATGTGCAGCATTAAAATTGTTTTGAACCTATGATTAAAAAATGTGAAGACACATATTTTGACAAGACTTGGCATTAGTTTATTGTGATACCTATATGTGAGATAAATATATCTATATTCTCAATTCACTCCGCTTCACTTTTGTCTCATTGGATACTAAAAATGAATAAAATTATTATTTTGTAAAAGGAACACAAACACGCTGCACATCTTATCGATTTCTTAAAATTCGAATCACATTCTTTTTACAACTTTGATCATTAGATTAATTTAATTTCAAATGAATCCAGTAGGACAATAGAGAATACAAATATACATGTTTTTGTTTATGGCTTTATTTACAAGAACTAAAACCTTCTTAGAATGTCTATGGTATTACCGCATTAGAATGTGTAAAAAGCTGTGCGGTAAAAGTAAACTATGGTTGCTATGGTGGAAAAGAACATAAATAAGATCCTAAGGAAAGCATTGTCACAATAACAGGCACATGTCCATATAAATATGTATACACCTGCATATACAGTGGATTCATCGTATTCTAGTAGGAACTCTATGTCCATTGTTATGTTGGGTTGAATGTCCAGTTTGACAAAATTGTTGTTGGTAGTCCAGGCCAGTCTGCGACCACCACACTGGAAATAAATTATTAAAAATTATTTATTTTGACCTATACTGGTATTCCACACAGAATGGGCTTTATGTGTAGTTTTTATTGTTTTTGAATAGTAATTAACAAAACTGTATGTGTAAGTAGGTTTTTTTTTTGCGATTATCTCAATAACTCATGATGATATTTATGTTGAAGCAGTATTTTATTTATTCTTTTTATTACCTGGTTCTTTTGCTGTCAGCAAAGCTTGGAAACTGCCCGTTACTTCCTCTGTTGGTGCTGAAATATTAAACAAAAATTGTTATTTAATAATATTAAGTCTATTGGGCACTGCATACTAGGATAAATTTGGTTTTCATTCATTGGACAATCCATCAAGTAAACCTATTGCAGTCCACTGCTGGGCATAAGTATAATATTTTTATATTAATAGGTATTATTAACATATAATTCACAATTTAGGTACTGTAATAAGTCAGGCAACCCTGCAAAAGTTATAATGGTATTGTAATTACTTTGTAAGGATTGAATGTTATATCTATTCTATTATAACTATATTGGTCAAAAGATTTCCCCATAAAATAGACTCAATTAAATGGTTATGACCAGTTTTTAAAGTTTTCAATTAATTGAATTCCATTTTATTTAACAAATTTACTCATATTGTGTATATACTGGCCAAATGTGCTGCTTATCCTTCTGAAATTAACGTTATGTAATTTTTTTCTTAAATATGGTCAGGTACAAAAATGATAACCATTACTTTTGAATGGTAATAAATGTTTCCTTCAAATACTGCGATGACACATCTTAGTTTAGTAAATATGAAAGAATATTCTTTTTTTGTATTTTTTACATAAGGTACTCCATAAATTAATATTTATGGGAACTAGCAATTTAGCCATTACTTTTACACGCTGGAGCTTGACTATCAGGCCCGCAGAGCTGCCAGTCGCTCCTGATGTGCTAATCCAATAATTCTTTATTATATTTGTGATTTGAAGTTTCCAGCAAAACCATGGGTACGATTATAAGTTGCATTCTTGTTTATTTATATTATGACTAGGCACATTTTCCCATCCTATAACTATTGTTCAAAGCGAGGTTGTGCTGGCGCCCAAAAAGATGACTGTACAAAAGTTATCTATATTTTAAGCGAATTTAAACCTTATGTTATACTTTGTTCAAAGTTGTCATAAAAGTTTGGGTACCTAATTGATGCATCCTAACTTGAATGACTTCTCATATTCAAGTTAGATGCATCATTTACTACTCTTAAAATACTATTCTTATAATAGCGCAAAATTACCGATTATCTTAAATTCGACACAAAATGTTGAAGTGCAATTGCTTTTCAACTAAATTCCTTCACTATATTGAAAAGTTAATTATCTAATTTAGTGTCATGACTCTCTAACCGAAAATTTTGTGTCATCTTACAACATGACCGATTTATGGGATTTTACTAACAATGACTGTTAACTTACTAAATTAATTTTACTTAGGATGCACATAATATTAATATGCATTTAATATTCACTAACCTCATGTATCATCACCAACATCACAAGCTTTAATCATAGGTAGGTACATAGTAATCTTTTCTGTTACATTAATTTAAAAGAAAACCGCAAATATCAAACTTTATAAATATTAACATGCGAACTTGTAATGATTTATTGAATCTTAACAAGTAAATAAGTATGATTTAATTAATAGCTTCGGTACATGGTGAACTGTCTCTTAACAAAGTACCAAAAATAAAAAAAGTTGTAGTCTGCTAAACTTTTACATACTACACAGGTATTCACAAACAGATGCCGACCGTCAAAGTGAAACCATCCTCACTGGATCCTAAGTTGAATGAGTGTCGCAAGGTGAGGGTTCGGGCAGGACTGCACACTTTTTAATTAGGTACATCACTGAAAAGATTAATATGTACCGGAGGTTAAATTATTTTACAGACGTCGCGACCTCCACCATAACTGTAAAAAAAATGTCGACAATTAAATGAAATTGGTAATGTATCCTGATTTTGATATTCATAATCTAAATCAGGTATCTGTTCGTGTTGTCTGTAAAAAATGGCATGGGTAATGGTTTCTACTAACCGAATCGAACCCATTTATTGTCGCTAACCGGGCTTACATCTATGAATTTCAGAAAGGACCTTATCAGCGCCATGAAACTGCCGGACAGTGAGCCACTCACACAGTCTTCATACTGGATAATCACCGACACGTGGAAACAGGACTGGGAGAGAGGAGTACAGGTGCCAGTAAACCCTGACTCTCTCCCCGCGCCTAAGGTCAAGATCATTGACAATCCACCACCACCCAACTTTCAGGAATTCAAATTGTAAGTGAACTTTTAACCACCCATTATTACGGTCAACCACAAAACTTTTTTATTTTTAACTTTGAAGTGATGTATGGGAACTTAATTGAAAGCTGCATTCGATTGGGAGAAAACACCGATAAAAAGGAAAAGATGGACAATCAAAACATGAAAAAGAACCATTCACACCGGTTGTTCAAGGATATTTTGTGCAAACAAATTCATCACTCTTATATAAACAACTAACTGACCCGACAAGCGTTTCTAAATTTCAAATCCCATAGAAGTTTCAGTTTTTCCAGATATTTTCCAATTTTACGGGCAAGTTTTCCTTTTTTTTTCCGTAATAAACTTATGCGGTCTATTATGAATATTTAAAAACAAAAAATAGCGCAAACGGTCCAGCCGATCTCAAGGGATGCAGATACCAAAGAACAGCATTTATAATAGTAGTAATAGTAATTTAATTTCCAAACTTAAGTACACGTTACATCAATGAGGACTCGACCCCTGAACTAGAACATCCTGTATGACAGGGTCGAGGTTTCTCCAGTTACATGGAACAACATGAGAAAGCTTCGACTTATCAAAGCACACATTTTTTTTACAATAGCTAAAGCTAAAAACAAATAAAAATAAGTACATACCTACATAAAAATAAAATTACAAACGCTTATTGATAAAAAAATAATAATAATAATGATTATAAAACATATTCTGTTTTAGAATAGAATAGGGGTAGCATGTGTTTGGTAAGATATGGGATGGGTGTGTGAATGTGAGTGTTCATTTAATTTTTATAGATATCCGCACGACTCACTTAAACATCGCTAGACAATAAGAATCCAAAACAACACTCGGCTAGCAAAAATTCGCACTACAAACTTACTACAATTGTTATTTTTTTATTTGACAGGCCTAAGGACAAATATCTGCACCTCAGTCGCGATGTTCACTACCATTCGGACAAACACTTACTGAGTCAGACGCCAGCGCGTGCCGAGGCCGCTTGTAGCTATGACTTGGACGCCACTGATACTGCGTGGCTGAAATTGTTAAACGCAGAGCGCGCAAGGGCAGGCGCACCACCAGTTACCGAAGACCAACTGGAAAAAGTCATCGAAGAGCTCGAGGTAAGTCCTAGACTTTTTTAACAATATTCTCAAGTATCTTTTGTTTTAAAGTTTTATACGATTTTCGATTGCGCACTGGATTTTCGACTTTAAGGACGTGGGTTACGTTATACGTGTTAGTTAAGTCGACGAGTTTAATTAGTGACGTATGTGAAGCTTCGTATGGTTTAAAATTGTATTCCTTTTTATAACCTAATTTAGGCATAATTGAAGGTGCCTTATGTAACATTGAGTAAAAAAATAATCAAAGCTGCTATAGGAATCGAAGAACTAAAAATAACATAATAACTTGTATTTTAGCTGATTATACAGGGTGTAAGTAAGGGGCCACAGCTCTCCGCAGACTGATTTCTGAATTCAGTATATCATACTAAGATGACTGGTACATTAAAATATTTGTTTAATTACCTCACACGCAATGTATCGTTACCGTGGCAAATCGCACGTTGCGAACGGCAGCGCACGTAGAGTATTTCAACATCAATTGGTGTTTTTTATTTTAGCTGTATCATAAAGAAAAAACGAAAAAAAAAAAAAAAAAAAAACTGAGATTTTTTCCGGTGGAATATGATTCAAAATAAGGAGCTGAATGCACCCTGTAAGTTTGCGGAGGGCTGTCCCTTACACCCTGTATAATCCCATCCCATCTCGACAACTACAGATAGTGCCATTCACGAAGACGCGCCCCATTCTTCATCCTAATCGTTTACAGTACTGCACATATTAGCCCGCCAGGGGAAGGTACGTACTACTGATTTTCAAACGAAACATGGTTACGGAGATTATAAAGCCTGTATTTATAAAAACTTAGTGACCGAACGAAACTAGTTTTTATAACCGAAATCGAAACCTAAACTTTCGCCTCGCCGGAAACCATACTAACTATCGTCTATTCAAGAATATAAATATTAATTCTTCACAACCAGCAAGCAGATATTTAGGTTATTTATTAAGTTAACCGTTGGAGGTAGAAAAGTTTCCTTGTAGAAATCGTATATAGCTTCAAGCGTATTACATTAAGCTGCATTACAAGGGAAACAGGCATCTTTTCTTTTCTCTGAGTTAGTTCTGTTTGCTTTACGCTCGTTTCGTCCTCCTGTGGACGTGCTACCGTGTCGTTGAGCAAGCCCAATGACGATTTTTTGACTTGTAATAATGTGACCTTAAAATAACATGAAACAGTAGACTGACATATGAATACAGTCGAAAACAAGCCTTTATTTAAAAAATACGAAGAAGAAAGTCAGCGTTTCCACGTTATCATACATAATACTTATGCATTAGTGATGACATCGAAGCGAAATAATGAAAATTGTCTAGCTACCGTATAATCTCTAATGTCTTGTGGACATTTTATCGTTAATATTCACAGGTGCATTCTTATAAGGCATGAGTGAACCCAGCGAAGTTAGTACTGATACCATCAGAATAATTTACAGCCATGTTTACCATAATGAAAGATGGGTCATAGTTTACTTGCGAAAAGATTCTTTGTTCAACATCGAACACAGGGGGAAAATGTAAAGATTTCGATGGCAGCTGATTGGCGACCATAAACTAAATTACCCATTACGTTGGGAGAAGCGACTAAAATACCTGCAGGTACGGATACAGATGTGCTATGTAAAATGCATTAGGTTAAAAGCTCTGCGTCCTGACGGCTGTCACTGCGTACTGTAAAAGCCTTCTATATTGATGGATTGGTAAACGGAAACAAAAATGGTTCGGTTTTTTAAACATACTGTTTTTTTAAATTTACAGGAATCACACCGAAGTTTTAAAATGCACCTAACCACGTTATATTAGTTAAAAGCTTTAGAACAATTTGAGCCGGTCGGTGACTGAAACGGCTGGCGTCCTAACAAAAGTAATTGTTTTCTTTCACTCGTTTTAAGTGAGACCACGAGTCACCTAGGGTATGCAATTGGAGTATTCACCTCATTTTACAGTTCGAATAGTAAAGCCTGCATCAAGCTGCGCTACAACCCACGGTTCTTCGCCTTCCGCAGCCAGTCTGTCCCAGCCACCTTTTAAAGGTCGTCGATTCATCTGGCTCGGGGGCGCCCCATGCCGCGTTTGTTTGCTAATACGTGGTCACCACTTTAGGGCTACTCTGCTGGTTGTTGGCCCTTCGACAATCATGGCCGGCCGTCTGCAACTTCAGCTTTCTAATTCTGCAAGGTTTGTCGCAGTTCTTTTCCAGATTATCTAATTCCAGATCTAATATTTCAAAAATCAAAATCAAAAGGCATTTATTCAAACTAGGCTGAGAATCAGCACTTTTTGAACGTCAAAATTACTTAAGACAGTCCCCCAAAACGCCCACTCTTCACCACTTCCTAGTGCTTTAGCTGGGAAGAACTGGCGCAACAAACTCCCCAGCAGCACAGCTGTCTGTTCAGTTAGAAAAATTGATTCTATACAATAGTAGGTACGCAAAATCATATACCTTTCGCAACACAAAACATACATTTAATGATCAGCCATATGTCAGCTAGCACACGCCAATATACAAACCAAAAACATCGAGAACTAATACTCAAGCAGAAATAAAAAAGTAAGGTAAACCGAACTTAATATCTAGATAAAAGCCTCCAGGCATAAAGGGCGTGCCCGCCCACATATCGCAGTAAATAGAAGTCATAAATGATAAACTAGAACCATCGATTTTTAAAACCCCGAGCATAGTTCGCTCTAAAGTGCGATGTACGACCATGAATTTGCAGCCGACAGTCCTTGTGCATTTATTGGCACCGTATGTCATTACCGGCAAGACGCACTGGTTGAAAACCTTCGTCTTCAAATATAGCGTTATAGGCGACAAGACGACTTGACGAAGTTTCCGAAATGTTACCCAACCCAAATGTATCCTTACGTCGGCTTTTTTCTTGAACTTGTGTCTATTTCACAACTTCGAGTACCGGCTTCGATGCAAGACACGGGAAGTGTACATAACCTTATCCATAACGTATCCTAGGTGACCTGACCTAGTTTTTTTTAACGTGTAAATGTATTTGTTAAAACCATTAACATCAATAAATTATCATTTATCAAAAAGCATTAAGTGAGTCTCACGTGTTAAGAAGCTTTGTAATTTACATGATTCAATTTATTGTTCATCTAACACTCCTAAAATAGGATTTGGTAGTAGTGACAAAGTGTTAAGGCTCGGGCAGACCGGCGCAACGCGACACCGGTAGAACAATTTCTATGAAAACTTCACGAAAATTGTTCTACCGGTGTCGCGTTCCGCCGTCGCGTCGTGCCAGTCTATACGAGCCTTTATATAGCTACAAATCTTAAATACAATTTGTGTTCAAAAAATATGGAATCTTACCCTCCCAGTGTACGAAAACATATTATGATTTTTACAACATTTGATTTCGTGCGTGACCAAAATTTTCCCAGTAACGAACCCTGTGGCATCCTGTATATGAAGCCGGAACCGCACTGGGCGGCACAGGACTTCAAAATGAAAAAAAAAACTGAAAATGTAAAATCTACGCGGCACTGGTGCGGCGGCAGTGTGGCGCATGGGCAATAATCATTCGTATATTCGGCGTCTTGTACAGGAAGCCTGACGGTTTCATCAGTGCACCCTCTACGTTGCACCGACCACTCTTTATGGCAGAACTTCCTGAAGGGTTTCCTAAATTACTGCTAAAGCATAATATTACTGTCTGAGCCCCGCACGAGTAATATAACTATTCTATGGGGCACGGAAAACTCATTACAGTATCTGAAATACCGTTAAACTCGGTTATTGATTGGAAAACCTCCCCTCAAAGGAGAGAAAATCGATACTCCATTAACAAGTCATGGACACATCTACCTTTAATTAATTTGTGAGATTGCGTCCCAATTGCAGCTCTATTAACATTGATATAAGTATAGTTCTAGATAACGGATGATGATTCTTCTCATGACAGTATTAGCTCAGTACTAGTATTGTTTTTCACTTATAATTTTAATTTAACGGGTGTAAAAAGACGCTTATCGAAGTTGAGAGTTATTTGTACTGCCCGTCATTGTGGTTTTTTTTTATTGGCCAATCTCCAGAAGTTTACGGAGATAGGGAAGGTGAAGTTTTTCACGTAAACCAGTTTTAAATGTTGTAATTTAACTTTAAATACCCCCACAACTCCAGCGCACCCATGACGACTATGTTTTGCTTGCGTTACATTACCCACTGCCATAAACAGTAATTTGTCACCACAAATAAAAGTCGTTTCCCAGAAATAATATTTGCTCAATGTTACTTAGTTTGTTATACAGAATGCGTAAATAGTGGCTACGGGAAGTGTTTTTTTTATTAAGTGCAAGTGTCATCTAAGTTAAGGGCTTGTACGCAAAACTGCGATGCGATGCGAATTCGCAACGCAAAAGCTTCGTTCCTTAAGAAAATCTTAGGGTGCCGTCGCAGATTTTTGTACAAGCCATTAAACGGAGAGTACATTCCTGGATTGTATAAATACCGCCGGCCGCACGTACCTGGGCCTTGACCATGCACGGGGGAGGTCCGCAGGTGCCACGCGACGTACACTAATATTACCCATGCCGGGCACATTTAATTAATAAAACTCTTTGAGAAACCCCGTCCTACCGACCACTCACTCACACAGAAGCATTGCCAACCCCCAGTATTTTTTTGATGCCCACGCACTGCAATAATGAATGCAAAAAGTTTATTAAAAACTGATCATGATTGGATTTTTAATATCAGAACTGTTTGATATCCAGAGGTACATGTTGTGGGGTGGCTGGACCACCCACCACTCCGTTAAACCGATGTGATTGGTCCTGAGAGCAACTCTAAAAATAATAACGCATGTAAGGGTTCTATTTATTTAGAGCTTTTCAATGACGCCGGCAGCGCTACTTTGTTTGTTGTTAGCAGTTATAATGAACGTTATCGTATAGTCGACCTAGTAATTGCCTTACCACTTTTTACTCGACTTCCCCAGAAGGAGGGTATTGTTTTTCGAGAGTATGTATGTCTATTTCTTTGGCACGCTCTGTAGCCTAAACGGCAATATAATTTTTCAATTTAATCTACAAGCAGCTTTGACATACCTGCTCACCCTTCACGCCGCGGATATTGCGATATATGACAGTCAAATAGTATCAAAATCATAGCCTAGTCAGTAAGTGTCGTTGGGGACGCCTAGATTTTGGCATGTGTGGATTTCACAAAATTAAAACCAGGGAGTGGGCATCACAAACAATAACCCCACATCCCCTTCTGTCTGCTAGGCCCGATTTATGTACAAATTAATATATTATTGTTACCTGTTTCCCGCTCCTGTGTCCCGACTCGCGTCGCTTTCCGCTCTCAGTGCACTGAGTCACGTTGGTGTCACTCAATGGTGCCCACCCATGTAAAGTTTTATTTAGATTATTATTTCACAATCTTGAAAGGATAACACACAATCTTGGACCCCGTGGTCCCGTCGTCGTGGTTGCTGCGCCCCGCGAGCGTGCTGGTCCGTAGTCAATAGCAATCGTAATGGCCTCTTACATCAGAATGCAGTATACGTTGTGTTTATTTCAAGGTTATAACAAGAGTAAAATTAGATTATCAATAAAAATGAATTATTGAGAAGTTTGGCCCACAACAATTAATTATACACACGCGGTACAAACTGCAGGTTAGGAAATCGATCTACATCGATATAACGTCGCAACATGTAATGTGTAAAGTATTGTGTAAAAATGATCCGCTGATCCATCGGCTGCCCGTTTTTAGCGCGACCACAAAGGCTCTCGGAGTAGAACACATACAGGATTTGGGTTGAGTTTGTATGCCGTCCACACTGTCCGCGTTACAATACACGATACATTACATTACACACGTCCAGGGACACGGCTTTAGACGCTGCTGGAGCATACTTGCCGACACAGGTAATGCATTGCGAATACTGCTGCACTGTATCGTAAAATGCAATGTGAATAGTGTGGATGGCATACAAACTCAACGCGAATCGAGCACTGCGAGAGCCTTTGTGTTCGCGCTAAACAGCGCTGCGAACCCCGACAACCGATATATCGGAGCCCGAGAGTTACATGTAATGCTCATAGTGCCTTCCACACGCAGTATTCGCGTTACATTACACACGTCTGGACCCGGCTTTAACTACGTAATGTTCATTCTGTTGCAGTTCTTAATTAAATGTCTTTATAAACTAAACTTCACATCGCAATAATAATGTTTATCAAAAAACTACTATTTAATTAAATAAACACATTTTTTTTTAAATAAGGCATTGGAATGTATCATCTTTTCTAATGCCTATAAAAAAAATCTGCTTGTTCCTATATCTTTTTAAAATATTCACGTTCGAGTTTGGTATGTATGTATGTTTAGTTTGTAATATGTTCAGTTTCAAGCTCTTTTGATAATTGCTGGGGACTTTTCAGTTGAGATGATTTCGTGCAATCGGTTTTGGGAATAAAACTCTTGAAAGTGAAATAGTGAAGCTATATACTACAGCGTGGTTACCGCGTAATTAATATCAAATATTCTTGAACAAACTTCGCAAGTATTTTTCACTTCAGAGCTGCTGGTTAAGTTTGTTTGAAAGTGGTAATCTCTGGAACTACCAGTCGGATTTGGAAAATGCTTTTTGCATCTGTAGCCCAATTCTTGAGGAATGTACATAGCCTTTACTATTCACGCTACTCCGCTACGATTCTGAGGGCCGAGAAACTAGTAGTAAAATAAATCCCTATCTAAAGGAATTTAATAACATCAAATGAGAAGCGAAGCTTCTTCCTCTCTATTCAATAAAATTAATTTATATGAATATTAGTCTCAGATTTGTATGCGCGGTATTTTTGTTTTTTTAGTAAAAGCGTCAGTG
The DNA here is from genome assembly GCA_914767815.1 of Eupsilia transversa. Lineage (NCBI taxonomy): Eukaryota > Metazoa > Arthropoda > Insecta > Lepidoptera > Noctuidae > Eupsilia > Eupsilia transversa. The sequence goes on from OU611871.1 coordinate 13,982,529, forward strand.
TTGACTATCTTCCGTCAGGGATTATAAAAAAACTGATATAATCATTAATGCCTGCAAATTAGTTACTACTTATTATTTAAATAATTAGTTTGCTTTACTTTTTTATTTTGCACTGTCTTAATTCATTATTTTCTTCACCCATTCGATCATAAATGACGATATCATATACGACGGTGTTAATTGTAAACGTTTTTTTTTTTTTTAAATCTCCCTTGAGCACCTGAAGAACAAGACCTGATTTCCACTAAAATAAAGATAAATGCGCCGTTGCACCAGAAACAAATACTTAGGTCCACCAGAGACAAATAGGTCTATAAAATATGAGTCAGTAGTTCTGAGCACTGCGTTCATATTACGTAGCGTCTACTAGGTACTTTGTAACCCCTTGCATTCAATGATTGATGTCAATCTTACTCACGGCTAGCACACAAATTTTTCTATTATAAGACTGTTTCTAGAATAAACTTAGTGTCGATGGAAAGTCTTCATCGCTATTTATTTCATCAGTTTTATTCCGTTTGGCTTAAAAGTATATCTTGCATCTTTTAAACTCCTCAGATTGACTTTCTTCTACCTACAAATGGCTCCGCTAAATTAATAGACCTGACCTCCCCCACAAACCCTCTGAATGTTTAAAGTCTCTCGCAGACTATCTATTAATAAACTGTCTGGCTTGCATCTAGCTATGGCGTCACAAGGCTTCATTCCTCCGTATGGAGATTTTGATAGTTTACTAATCAATGCACTAGGGGTGCATTGATTAGTAAACCAACACAATCTCCTTACATATTAGATGATGCAGCTTCGGTATAGTTTCCTTTTAAATACTCTGTTAAAGGAGTTTTATTTCACACACAAAACGCATAATACGAAAAGACGCCGCTGCGATATTAAAAGAAACCGTGGGACATAATCCTCTTTAACATAAAATGAAAACGGCAAATGATGTATCTATTAGTCATGTAAAATTATTTGAAAATTTAATCATAGTGCAGTCAGCACTCGTGCTAGTGGAAAAAAGAAAAAAACCGGCCAAGTGCGTGTCGGACCACGCACAATGAAGGGTTAACTTTGTAGTTGAAAACCATGATGACCATGGTCTCCCATACATCGATATACGGTCAATTCTACAACTGCTTGTGTAAGTTTGTAATCGCAAACACAAACAAATATTTTTATGTAATAGAACTAAAATTAACGATTTTCGGACTTTTCCCTTTCCTTGTGCTGTGAGACCTTGCTTCCTGCCAAATTTCATGATTCTAGGTCATCGGGAAGTAGCCTGTACGTTTACTTAGAAGAAGGGAATTTAAACTTGATACCTCCATGCGTTCCTGAGAAAAAGGGTCACATACTGACAGACAGACAGACAGACAGACGGACAACGAAGTGATCCTATAAGGGTTCCATTTTTTCCTTTTAGGTGAGGAACCCTAAAAATGAATGGATAAACACCGCCGTTGGTTTGCTTATTCATAAAATAATTATAAGCGCAATGAAAGTGCGCCTAACATCAAAGTGAGGTGTTTCTTATTTTCTAGGACGGATCTAATGAAGGATTATAAATATTAATTTCAAGATAAACGAGCGCTGTAAGTTCCGGCTTTGGAAGTAAATAAAAGTTAATAATTTATTGATTGGTCAGCGTAACACGTGTTTGGGAAATGAGGCTAGTACGACGTTTTTAAAAGCTTTTATTTAACTTCACTTGTATGTATGTTCTGGAAGTACGTCCTGGAATATTGCAATCAATATTTCACCCACTTCCACTGAAGCTATCGGGCTGAAATTTGGCATACGTGTTTGGTTCTCGTGACAATGCATGATAAAAGCTTTTTTTTTTTTTTTTAAAGCTAAAATTATTTTGCGGTTATTACATTACTTATTGAGTACCTGTTAATTTCGCGTTTGAATTTTTAAATCCATTCATGGCCTACACCAATGTCCAATGGATGACGTATAATTGGCTGGGAAAGGTACGAGACGCAGTATAACTTTGCTGCCGGGCGAAACACACAACTTTTCACCTCACTACAGCGAGGAAAATGCTAGGTGCAAGAAGTGTGTGTCGTCTTACTGGCCAGTGCGATTATTCTGAAAATGATGTTCGCGCATTGACACGAAATAAGTATTTATGAATTTTCAGTGGACCCTTCGATTCGAATTTTAAAAACTCTTTCCACGCTAGCGGATAAAATGCACTTTTATACCATTCCCCCTCTAAAAAGCTTATTTTATTCACGCAAAACAGTGAATAAAAAGCACTTTTAATCACTGTTTTGTTGTCCTGGTGACCCCCATCTCAATGCTATACAACCTGCTTGCGAACAAATTAATGTGCATTTAAATTAATTTCGACGGCACGGTTGGAGTAGTGGTTAAGCGATTGACTACTGCGCTGCGTGTCGCGGGTTCGATTCCCGCACGGAACAAATATTTGTATGACCTACATGTAGTTGTTCCGGGTCTGGCTGTTTCTGTATGTCAGTTTAAATGTTTGTTAACGCACCCACGATACAGGAGAAATTCCTAGTGTGGGGTAAAGTGAAAAAAAAAAAAAATCTTCATATAATATGCCTATTTTCGCTTAAATCTTTCTTTTTCTCGTAGTCATGGTATAAAGTATAGTATGCAACTCTTGAATAAAACAGATTTATATCGAGGGCCACGAATCACTCGCGTCGCTCAGGATTCTAACACTTGAATCACTCGCTATGCTCGTGATTCAATCATCATGAATCACTCCCTCCGGTCGTGATTCAGTCGTTAGAATCCTTCACTTGGTCGTGATTCATCTATGGCCCTCGCTTTAAATCCGTCCTTTATTCACTAGTTGCATAATAGTATATTATGCAACTAGTGAATAAAGGACGGATGAATAAAATAAGCTTTTTAGAGGGGGAATGGTATAATATACCATTATACCATTCCCTCTCTAAAAAGCTTATTTTATTCACGCAAAACAGTGAATAAAAAGCACTTTTAATCACTGTTTTGTTGTCCTGGTGACCGCCATCTCAATGCTATACAACCTGCTTGCGAAAAAATTAATGTGCATTTAAATTAATTTCGACGGCACGGTTGGAGTAGTGGTTAAGCGATTGACTACTGCGCTGCGTGTCGCGGGTTCGATTCCCGCACTGAACTTATTTGTATGACCTACATGTAGTTGTTCTGGGTCTGGCTGTTTGTGTATGTCAGTTTAAATGTTTGTAAACGCACCCACGATACAGGAGAAATTCCTAGTGTGGGGTAAAGTTAAAAAAAAAAAAAAAAAAACTTCATATAATATGCCTATTTTCGCTTAAATCTTTCTTTTTCTCGTAGTCATGGTATAAAGTATAGTATGCAACTCTCGAATAAAACGGATTTATATCGAGAGCCATGAATCACTCGCGTCGCTCAGGATTCTAACACTTGAATCACTCGCTATGCTCGTGATTCAATCATCATGAATCACTCCCTACGGTCGTGATTCAGTCGTTAGAATCCTTCACTTGCTCGTGATTCATCTATGGCCCTCGCTTTAAATCCGTCCTTTATTCACTAGTTGCATAATATACCATTGCACTCAGATTACAAACACGAATGACAAACAGAATCTTTCCGAGCTTGTGAGGTGAAAATAGTATATTATGCAAGTAGTGAATAAAGGACGCATTTAAAGCGAGGGCCATAGATGAATCACGACCAAGTGTAGGATTCTAACGACTGAATCACGACCGGAGGGAGTGATTCATGATGATTGAATCACGAGCATAGCGAGTGATTCAAGTGTTAGAATCCTGAGCGACGCGAGTGATTCGTGGCCCTCGATATAAATCCTTTTTATTCAAGAGTTGCATACTATACTTTATACCATGACTACAAGAAAAAGAAAGATTTAAGCGAAATAGGCATATTATATGAAGATTTTTTTTATTTTTTTTAACTTTACCCCGCACTAGGAATTTCTCCTGTATCGTGGGTGCGTTTACAAACATTTAAACTGACATACACAAACAGCCAGACTCGGAACAACTACATGTAGGTCATACAAATATTTGTTCCGTGCGGGAATCGAACCCGCGACACGCAGCGCAGTAGTCAATCGCTTAACCACTACTCCAACCGTGCCGTCGAAATTAATTTAAATGCACATTAATTTTTTTCGCAAGGAGGTTGTATAGCATTGAGATGGGGGTCACCAGGACAACAAAACAGTGATTAAAAGTGCTTTTTATTCACTGTTTTGCGTGAATAAAATAAGCTTTTTAGAGGGGGAATGGTATAAATAAATGATTACTAATTGAGTAATTAACTGTCATGACCTATTGTTTTCCACAACAGTTTTAGCGGCATTTATATCAATAACGCGCCCGCGGCTGCTTCATGTAAAAAGTCAAAAGCAGGCAAATCAATTTTGGATTCCACGAAGCGGTTGGCGCCCGCAGCATGAATACCAATGTATTGTACATGGACTGCCTATCTGACCTCCACAACCCAGTTACTGGGTTGCACGATACCCCATGGTAATACTGGTTGTCAGACTTTCGGGCTTCTGACAACCCATAACAACTGTCAAAGATCTACAAATGACAAACTCAAACTATTTATTTCAAATAAACCAATTACAGGCACTTTTGAATTGTGAAGCGGTCGGTCAGTCAGAAAAATGAAGCTAGTTAGTTGCCTTTCCAAAGCGTAGTAGGTTCCTATGGAGAAGAACGGGCAAGAAACTCCACGGACACTCTTTTAAATCAAAATATGTTACAAAATATTTGTTACATCATTCATGTTGAAATTATACATATGAGAACAATTTACTAAGACGTGCACGTAAAAAGCGTCTGTAATAAAAATATAGAAACAATTTAAAAATTAAAATAAGCGGTGGCAGCAAAAAGATGACCAGTCCCTACTGACGGCGCCCGTTCACGAACATGGCGCATGGATCAGCACTAATTAGCTCGTCCATTTTGAAGACAGCCGGAGACCAACGGCTTAACGTGCTTGCCGAGGCACGGAGGGGTCTCCGTTTGTAAATATGGTCACCCATCCACGGACCGCCCGCGACAAGCGTACCTAAACCTGATCGATCGATACGTGCGGGTGTTTACTAGCCACGAGCCCCTCCAACAAACAATTGAATAAAAAAAACAGCTTTATTGTATAAACTGAATGTTGAAACAGTATTATTTCAAGCACCTCTTAAATTAATCGGAACTATTTAACCGTAAAATGCCGAGTAAACACTTCATTTGGAAAATGGTTTAAGCGCATCCCAGTCGTAAAAAATAAACATTGAAGTGATGCATGCATGGTGGTTCTCAGTTGACACAGGATTAATTTATTACTGTTCAACAAAGGCACAGATCGCAACTGAGATTATCTTAAAATAATTTCATTGTCATCATTCCAGCCGAGTCTTATTAACTCGACTGGAAAACTGCAACACAAAAGTGACAATACATATCTTTAACATGACATAAGTTCATCGTACGTTTATTTCCGTTCAGGCCGCTTGTGAAGAATTGATTTTTCTCTGACATTGTTGGCAGGTTCTTGATATTCAACTAGCTGACCCGACAGCCAGTTATTACTGGCTGTCGGGTCATACAAACATCGTTCATACAAAAATCCCATAGAAAAAAGCTCTTTAATTTTTTCCCAATTTTTCTAATTTTTTCTTTCCATGAAAACTTAATTCAGACTACTACGATTTACAGTTTAAAACAAAAATACAAAATCGGTCTAGCCGTCCTCAAGAGCTTAGCAACGAACAACATTTTATTTTTATACATTAGAATAAGCCGTTACGTTGCGGCGCTCGTTTCTACCTGAGTTGCATAATATAATCGAGTTAAAGCTCCGATCAAACCACGTTTGCGTAGTCCTTCATGAAATATACGCTTATTAAATAGATTAGTATTTCCTGTACCAACGAGGGCAAGACCCAATTAAATTATCATCAGATTAGTGGTAAAACAAGCGCATACATTTCCTGCAATGGTATCGATTATTGCAACTAGAAAAATCCCTACGTTCTTCCAAGTATTTCAAAGGCATAATTAGTCTATAACGTTCCCACTGCTGGGATACAGGCCTCCTCTCTGTCAGAGGGAGTGGGCCGTCACCACGTAGGCCCAGTGCCATTTTTGGTTCTAGGACATGCCAGTTTCTTCACGATGTTTTCCTTCACCGTTGTAAGAGCACTGGTAATGATAATTGTGGTGAGTGGTAATTTACACAAAGTAAGCCGCGGTCGTTACCACTGGACCACCACTGCTCTGAAGGCCGTATACTTTTAAAAGATCCTATAAGTCTGTAATAAACAGACGGAGTCCGGTCACTGCTTGCCGGCTTCACCCTCTGGCTTCGGCTGGGGTAGTGAACAATGTCGTTACATCAGAGGGGATAATTGATAATAAGTAACTAGGGTGAGGAGGTCAGATAGGCGATCGCTCCATGTTAAATACTGATATTCATTTGCGTCCGGTTAGACTGGAAGCCGACCCCAACATAGTTGGGACATGGCTAGGCAGATGATGATGATATGTGAAGAGTATAAATAGGTCGCAGACAGATCGAGATGTTTGATAGTCTTATCGTCCAACAATATGAAAATATTCAAAGGTTTCTTAGTAGTTGCGTAGGATGCAGATCCTCAAAGGCAATGCGGATGGATGGTTCGTAGAAATGTGTTGTTGCTGGAAAATATGAACGTGCACGAGCTTATAAGCTCTAAAGCGTGTTAGAGTGCAATATGAAAATTTAATATTCCATAAACTACTTCAATTTTCGTGGAAAACGATTTTAATAGTAATGATGTGTATAGGTAGCTTCCCTATTTACTCGTTGCAATTTTTACGTCCAAAATATGTAATTGCCGTCATTTAAAATCTTCTTCCTGCTTTGTCGAGCTTAGCTATTTTTCTGTATATCTATAGAATGGTTTCGAACGCCGTGTGGCATGACTATAGTGACCACGAGCTACAATGGTTACCTATATGTATAGAGCCCTAGCTGTGCCTCAACACTCTTTTCTTAAAATGTTGCAAATGTCATGCACACAGAAATGGTTACATCTTAGGCATTATGTCTTAATATAACACAGCGACGTCCCGCAGAGGTACACGTATATTGCACCCATATTTCGCCAGTTATGTTTAAGTCCCATGTAACAGGGAGCGATGCTATTGCCATCAACTGGGCATTAATCCAGACTCCGGGCTGTTACTAAGAAAGTCCAGATGGAAAAACCTAATAACACTTCCCGGGAATCGAACTCCGGATCTCATCTTAACTCTATCTTATCATAATATCTCTGCGGAATTTTGTGCAATCACAATACCTTTTATTCAAACTGTAGCTCTACTTGTAATATTGAAACAGTGTTTCATTTTTTTACATTAAAGGGTCCACGTCCTAGTCTCAGTAATAACGAGTCCAATTAAAATCTTGATTTATATTATGTTTTCCTTTGATGTGTATCAATATTTACTTGCGTTGTGAGTGAAGACTTCAATGCACCCACATTTTCGTTTTCTCTGTACCCTCTCGTCATTCTGACTAGTACTTTGATTAGGATGCAATTAATGTACGTTGGTTATGTAGTTATCGTGTTCAAAGGAACTCAGAAAAATATGGAGTATTGAAGTATTTCCCTTGTCACGAATAGTGCTAAAGTATATGCGTTTAAAGTTCTGTGAGTGCTAATTGATGTTACACATGAGTGCATGCCAATGAAATCCCAACAACAAAAACTTTTCGGCATTCTCGTGTAACTTTGTGTAAAATATCTCGCTTGAACGCCGCTTGGAGTTCACAACTTCATATAGTTGAATGCCAGGGATGCAATACATACTTGTTAGTCCGTCATATAACCTGGCGACTAGATAGCTCTACTTGTTAAATAGTTTCCCGAATCTGTTAACTTTTACTGGTTCTGCACCTAGACCTAGACTGGTGCCTAGACTCAACTTCGTGACATAGCTACGGTTTGTACTTCTGACGAAGCGGTGCTTGTTAGGGTTCCGTAGTCAAAAAGGAACCCTTATAGTTTCAGCGTGTCCGTCTGTCTGTCTGTCCCCGGCTTAGCTCAGAGACTGTTAGTACTAAAAAGGTGTAATCTGGCATGATATTACTTACGTCGACAAAGTGGTAAAATAAAATGAAGTTTTTTTTTTAATTTACATGTACAGTGGGTATGTTTTTTTTTTCGTCTATCCCGTTGTATGGGTTGGAAAGTTCGTTCAAACATATTGTGAGTTTGTAAAAACCATTTTTGGATTGAAGGATCCGCTTGCGAAATATTAAGCTTTAAACTGCTAATTTTTGTTAGAGTCATGTGTCTCCCCCCTGCCTGCTAAATGGTAAGTTCTGGATATGTGGAAAAATTTACAGCAGTAGTATATAATATATAACGAAATTAAAAGGAAAACTATCACAGCTAAGTAGGCTTTACAAGTTAACGAGTAATTATTATCGACCAACTTACATTTGCAGTTGCAAAAACTACAACAACTTCAACTACAATGTTAAGTTTGTTCTTGGGATAAATTCATTCCAGCTACGGAACCCTTCATTGTGTGTGGTCCGACACGCACTTGGCCGGTTTTTGAACATTGTGATGCAGAGATGCATCCTCCAAAACAGCGGCATCCGGGTTTTTTGGAAAATATTTTGTTTTATCGATGCGACAGCTGGTTATTAAACTATTCACCATGTTATGATGAAATTACATAAGCTCACGCCTTTTTCCCATGAGGGTGGGCAGTAACTACAGAGTACAGAACGCCACCTCCTACGATCCTTACATACTTCTTTTGTTTTTTTTAGTTTCATATATACATGTTTTCAGTACAACTTTTGTAATCTTCCCGCTAAATTCTCAGATTGCTATTCAAAGTTATAAAAACATCCTTTATTTCGATGCAGGCCGTACTTGAAAGGGCGCGTGCTACTTTCCCGCCGAGACGCTAAGCTCCTCCCACGAGTGCCCGCGCAAGTAACCATGGATGCTTGCTATTTTTTAATAATATAATGATTGAGTTGTTTTCCTTCAGCTAACCTACGCGTTGGTTTGTACCGTCTTACAATATACTTATAACCCAAGAGACTCGAGGCTCATTAGTAATTTTATCTACACCCATGCTATAAATCCTCTATAAAAGTTTCTGAATCAGTTAGCTTACTGCCAACTTTAAAACGACCAGTGTCATAGTAACCATTATATCATCCAAACGAGTGTTATAATGTTGTACTAAATTTCATAATGCAAATCGTTTGCTCCTTCGATTCCTTGCGGTCAGCAGTTGCAGACCCCACGCCGACACATCTGACACATTTTCCAAAATACGCTACGTCACGCTTGGTGGGTACGGGCTATGGTCGTTTTAATGTTGGCAATAGCTAACTGTTTCAGAAACTTTTATAGAGGATTCATATCATGGGTGTAGATAAAGTCTTGTATCCAACTGTATATAATTAAGTATTTAAACACTCCTGTGATACTATTATCGAACCCACATTCGTATTTTAATACCCCTTATAATGCAACAGTTGCATAAATAACTATAACACCCTTTCAGCTTAGTATCTACCCCCTTTCTGACGAGCATTGTATATTTTATAATAGAACACCACGCCTACTCTATGGATTTTACTTGCGGGCTAAGGTACCTTTACCTAACGATAGGTAGTTTTGCTTAAAGTGGATTTCTTGCTTGAATTCAAATTTTCGTACGTTTTTTGCAATTTGCAGGTCTGTATCAGGTTTTATGTTGATCTAAATATGATTTGCGGCTGTATCAGATATTTATTTATACAATTATAGTCATAAAAGTCATCAATTTAACTCGAAGTTCATATAATCCTATTGAATGAGTATTTCATGAAATCATGACATTTGAGGATTATTCTAACTTAAGGAGTTGTATTGCTGATTCTAATGATTATTATTCTATAAAACCATATTTGTTACGGTCGCAAATCATATTTTAATCAATATACAACCTGACACTGACCTGCAAATTGCAAAACACGCAAGAAAATTTGAATTTCGCGGGCCTCCTTGGAGCGTCCACCTTAAATAAAAAGAATCTGATCAGCTGTCAACTGTTTACCCACCGAAACACGACGTAGGTTGGGTTAATCTGAGCAGAAAATGCGGCTGATTTACCCACGCGCGCTGCGCGTAAATCTGCCAAGAAAAATGAAGTTCCGCCGTGGTTTTCCGCTCAGATTTGTCCCGAGCCTTAGCGGAGTTTAGGCGAATGATTATTATTTAACTTGAGTTCTAATATTGTTAAATACTAACTAGACACAACCAACAACTATTTACCGCCTAGTTTGGGTGCACAGACAGTGATCAGTGATGATAGTTTTAACAAGGTTTTAATTAAAATGTTTCATAAAGCGTGTGGAGGTGTAGTAAGATATTCAACACAGCCCGCCGCGGGCGTCAATCGGGTCGTGCTACTGTACTTTACCGCATCTACACAAGATACGTCGGCGAAATATATAAAAAATACATCTAACAATAACATGTGATAGTGAGCAAAATTATTTAGTACTTATAGCATTATAATAATTTTTTTTAATTTTTTTTTCATTAATTGTTGTTTCGAATTATAATACCGTATGGGGTAGACACCGTATCATACGATATTGCGGGTCCTTTGCCGAAGTCACGAAGCTAACCATTATGAGGAAGCTTCAGTCTATTTGTACACAATAATATCTTATCCAAAAGAAGCCTAGAAACGTAGTCTACAAAAACCTACTTTTCGCACATTTTCTTATGTCGAATACAAATACATTTAAATATAGCCGAGTATTTGCTTAGGAGAGAAATTTTCCACGACATTTGTCTCCAGAGACTTCGAGAATACGGGGCCCACGTACGATACCGATGTTGACGACAAAACCGAATCCTTTGTTGTGAAAAAGTAACTGCCGACGCTAGGCATAACAACAAACTAACAAAAAAAGCTTATGCAGATCGGAGTCGAACTCTGAACTCGACAGTAGCGCTTGTTACTGACTCAGCCTAAGGTAAAGCTTGAGCTCTGCTTTGATGTCAGTTTCGAATTTTTTCCTTGAATTTCGGTCAGGTTCAGGTTTATTTATGCGACATTTCTTGTTGAGCAATACTCCGTAAGTAACGGTGTCAAACACGTGCCTATGCTCAGTACCTACATAATAAACATACCAGTGTTGCCATCCCTTCTAAATAAACAGTAGGTAGATCTACTGTTTTTTCAATGGAATCACTGTTTTCTGTTTTAGTCCATATTTCTAATGTTTTTTGTGCTTTAGCGCCATCTGAAGCAAAACATCCAAAATGCTCGTTTCTTCCTTTTCATGAGGGTACAAACCAGGTCTGTCTACCTTCTACTTATTCTGGTGGTTAACACAAAAAACTCCCATATCAATCTTAAAATAATGTTCAGTAAAAAATCTGTAGATAGAATAATTATTTTTCATGAATTCTACTACTACTAGTTGAAATCTTTTATAATAATTTAAAAAAAAACCGGCCAAGTGCGTGTCGGGCCACGCACAATGAAGGGTTTCGTAGCTGGGATGAATTTATCCCAAGAAAAAACTTAACACTAGTTGAAAAACATGTTCTCCCATACAAAATTTCTGAACGACCTTTCTAACGATAGATAGAAAGGTCGAGAGTCGACACCATGAGATAGACGAAAAAAAAAGATATCCCCAGTTTACATGTACGGGAGGTAACCTAAAATAAAAATTATTTTACCACTTTGTCGGCGTCATTAGTATGTATACTCATGCCAAATTACAGCTTTCTAGTACTAACAGTCTCCGCGCTAAGCCGGGGACAGACATACAGACAGACAGACGGACATGGCGAAACTATAAGGGTTCCATGTTTACTACGGAACCCTAAAAATAAGAACTGGAACTACTTATGAAAGAGAAAATGAACATGTTGACTTGTTAAAAATAAGAACTGGAACTACTTATGAAAGAGAAAATGAACATGTTGACTTGTTATTTAGTTATCACATGTAGGTTGGGTATACTTTGTATGTGATAGACATGAGGTATTCGTTACCTGTTGAATGCTATCAATTGATGGAATTATAAAATTATCTCATCCAAACTAAAATATTACAATAAACTTGTAATATTGTCGATGATTGACAGTTTACTTCGTAATTCGCACAACTTCAAGTTGATGTGAACTCTCAAACAAGTGCTAAGGTGGAAGCAGCTCTAAGAAAACTTAGTTTTCGCCAAACAAAATTTAAATTCAAAATAACTGCGGTCATGATTTGAAGCCATGCCAAGTTAAAACATTTTTTTATTGTATTACTTTTTAGTGCAACTAAAATGCAATTTTTGCTGTCAATAACACCTATTTTTCTCGATATTTATTTATTACTTGATTGTTTTCATTTTAATGTTAAAGTGAGTATTATATTAATGCTTTAAAAGTGAATGAAAAGTCTAAAACTAACGCGCAGGACCTTTAACATGGTCCTATATATGCTTTTAGTTAATGCCAAAATAATTGGTTATTGCAGTGCAAACCCTTCGTATCATGAAATAAAGAGTTATGCAGTTTGGGATCTGGGATGTGTGGCGCGCGCATCGCAAATCGGGCTAGCGCACCTGAATTTAGCCCGGAACCGGGCCGCCTTGACTTTCCCGCTCTCGCTTTCAGTCTCTCAATGAGGACGCGCGTACTGCACTCCGGAAAATTATTATTTTTCGACGGAGATCGAAAGTGTTAGTAAACTCAATTTTAAAAGTTCCGTTAGTTGTTTGGTGATTTTAATAATTATTTTCACCATGTTTGTTCCATATCCTGATTCTAATTGGTCTTTTGGTACTTCCTTTTTTATGTATTTTTATCTTTTTTTTATAATTTTCTTAATAACTTATATTTTTGCTCTTCTTCGTCATTTTTTCGACTTGCCGTAAGTTCTCGTTTGTGGACGTTTTAAATATCTCGTCACGATTAAACGTGTGCTCATGGATCAGTCCACCATAGACCACCTGCCAACCTTGTGAGTATAATAATGATATTTTTTCTACTTTTGTATAGTTTAGTATTTTTATACTTTAGGGTGTTGTGGTCGGCTGGGTACATTCAACTACCTGTTACGTGTAGTCTGCGTTAGGAACGGGAGGTGGGAATGGCAGGGTAGTTTAACTTTTTAAGAATTTATATGTATGTGTATATTTTGAAACTGCTCAAGCCAGTGGAAAAATAGCCTTAGCTTTTAAATAATCTAGTGAGTATAATAATGATATTTTTTCTACTTTTGTATAGTTTTGTATTTTTATACTTTAGGGTGTTGTGGTCGGCTGGGTACATTCAACTACCTGTTACGTGTAGTCTGTGTTAGGAACGGGAGGTGGGAATGGCAGGGTAGTTTAACTTTTTAAGAATTTATATGTATATTTTGAAACTGCTCAAGCCAGTGGAAAAATTGCCTTAGCTTTTAAATAATTTATAAATAAAGTTTTAATTGTTTGGTTTTTATAAAGAATTTAATTGATCATCCTTTTTTATAAAAGTACTAGCTGCCCGCCCTGGCTTCGCACGGGTAGCACTAAGTACTTATCTACGGCGTACCTACCTACTTAACCTTAACCCTACCTACCCTACCTACCCTTAACCCTACCTACCCTACATAAAACCTTCTCCTGAGAATAAGGAACACAACAAAAAAAGAACTATCCAATTTGGTCCAGCCGTTCTCAAGTTTTGCGCCTAGCAACGAAAGTTTTCCAATTTGTCTTTCCACAAAAACCTAATTCGGACTATTACGAACTTTTTAAAACAAAAAATAGCCAAATCGGTCGAGTCTTTCTCAAGTGATGCGCTTACCAACGAATGCCATTTCATTTTTATTATTATATTGATTGTATTACTTATTTATTGTTACTAAGTTATTTAGCTCTTCCAAGGCCGTTGCTGTAGCGTAGCTTCGTTACAGTAGGTATAGTCCATTTCATTTTTATTTTATAGATTATATTACGTATTTATTGTTACTAAATTATTTAGCTCTTCCAAGGCCATTGCTGTAGCGTAGGTTCGTTACAGTAGGTAAAGTCCATTTCATTTTTATTATATAGATTATATTACATATTTATTGTAACTAAATTATTTAACTCTTCCACGGCCATTGCTGTAGCGTAAGTTCGTTACAGTAGGTAAAGTCCATTTCATTTTTATTATATAGATTATATTACATATTTATTGTTACTAAATTATTTAACTCTTCCACGGCCATTGCTGTAGCGTAGGTTCGTTACAGTAGGTATAGTCCATTTATTTTTTATTATATAGATTATATTACATATTTATTGTTACTAAATTATTTAACTCTTCCGCGGCCATTGCTGTAGCGTAGGTTCGTTACAGTAGTTATAGTCTACCTCGTAATTGCCTTATCACTTTTGACAAAAATTGTTCTCTGCCTCGTTGTCTGGTGGTCGCAAGCGCTATTCCTGAACTGAAAACTGGCAAAGTGGGCTTTTCCTACAGGAATTTCAGAGATGTGGCTGTTCTAGAGGTTCACCTCTGCCTAACCCTTCAGGTTTAGGTGTTCTCGTCTTGTTATGTGTTCCCAGTAAATTGAAACTTCACGGAGGCTGACATTAGCAGACTCTCACATGACAAACATACCTTGTCGGTTTATGACGTGCAAGTGACATTCAACCTAAGCCTTGTGTTCACCAAAATTTTAATCAACTGTTTAGATATTTAATCAGTTCTATATATAAAAGTTCCTTAGGAAATTTGACATAAGCCAGCTGTTTAATACGTAAGCGGTGGTCTGAATGTTGGTGAATAAAGGCCTAGGCGTGAATTACACACAGACAGCGTAAGGTGAAGGCGCGGCATATGTGCATGTCGCCTTCGTACGTTTTGTATGAAAATGTTTTGACGCGGCATGATGCCTGCGCCGCACCTTCACCTTACTCTGTCTCTGTATAATTCACGCCTTAGGGTGGTAAAGCAAATACAAGGTTGACTATACACGCATTAAAATAGTGGTAGGCCGCATAGGTAACCAAGTAGGTATTACATTTACTTTAAAAAAATAACGAAAGAAAATACATTTCGTGAACTACAACTTCCTACAATACAAAAGTCAATCTGCCTAGCCTTTTCACAATTATATTGGGGTCGGCTGCCAGTCTTACCGGGTGCAGCTGAACACATGGAGCGACTGCCTATCTGAACTCCACAAATCAGTTACTTAGTAACACAATACCCTTTGGTAAGACTGGTTGTCAGACTTTCGGACTTCACTACTCGTAAAGACTGTCAAAGATTTTCGCAATACATCCTAACTAATCCTATGCTAACTGATATTATAAAAATGCGAAAGCGAGTTTGTTTGTTTGTTTATATGTTTCGCTTTCACGCTAAAACGGTTGGACGGATTTGGATGAAATTTGGCGCAGACCATGACCTGGTTTTGGACAGTATAGTATAGAGTATCCTACTTTATCCGGGTAGTACCTTCCCGTGGGATAATTTCGGATATGCACGCGGGCGAAGCTGCGGGAAAAACCTAGTTTCATATAATATCACACCCCGTTTACGTTGAACTCTCGCTCGTATTCAAACGTAAGAAATGTAGGTTGTAAGTTTGATTGGACAAGCTTACTGAAAATTTTCTGCGTAGTTCATGTTCACTCACTGGGAATCACATTACTTACTAGGAAACGACAGAAAATATACGTGCACAATATCGATGATATTAAATTCAGTGAAAGATGCATCAAATAGACATAAAAAAAAGAACTGGGAGATGCATTAAACAGACAATGTTCATACATAAAGGAAGGTCTTTACAAGAGTACACACGGATATGAAAAAATCGAAATTAAAAAATTTAATTTGAATAATAAGTCCAGTTGTATTTGCATCGTATTCACAACGTAGTTATTTAGCTCAGGGACCTTATTGGTTACCCATTGAAAGGGTTTTCGATAGGGTTTTTCTAAGGGGTTAATGAAAAACCTATACGATGTGGGTAACCCTTTTGAAAGGCTTAATTTAAGCCATTAAAATTTTGGTTACCCATTGAAAGGGTTTTCGATAGGGTTTTTGTAAGCAGTTAATCAAAAACCCATACGATGTGGGTAAGCCTTTTGAACGGCTTAATTTAAGCCTTTCTAAAGGGGTTGTTTTCGAATCGGAGCAATGTAATATTATGATTTCTCGATGATGGGCATAAGTTGCAAAATGGGATAGCATGCGTAAAGCGGCCGCGGCGACGCGGCGGCGGCGCCTTTGTTGCATACTTACCGAGCGGGATCCATGATCATGTTAAATAAAGTTCAGTTAAGCTTGCAAGTATATCAAAATTACATAATATTATGATTTTTTCATGCCATTTGTAGGGACTGTACCTACAATTGTCATTCTTGCTGTTTGATTTTTTGAACCTGGACGTCTTTTGCGATAATACCTATTATTACTCAGTGCGAATTTATGAATTAAAAATTTATAAAATGCCAAAACCGAAACGAGATGCCGTACATCGCTATTATTTTTATGATGCATCAAATAATAGGTAGCACGTGTTTCGTCAACAAGTCTACGATGTCTAGTGGCGGATGGTGCGGTGCGTGGCACCACGCACCTCCTACTTAGCACAAGTTTATTTACTAACCGAAGCAAATTACTAAAAGAACCAAGTAACCCGAACAAAACCCTTATATTATAAAGGTAAAGGAAATTCAATGGGTTATCCATATTGAAGAGATAACCCTTTTACTGGGTTTTAAGCATAAAACCCATTCAAGGTGTTACATCATGATAAAGGTAACCTCATAAACGGCTTACCCATTCGAAAAGCCTAACTCTTAACCGGGGTTGTACGGTCCCTGATTTAGCTAGTTAGCGTCCAAGCCAAAATAATAACTAGACTTTATTGTGACAATTAAGTTACATATGTAACAAAACTACTCCACAAAACCATGATACATTATACGGTTTCAGCACGTGTCTCCGTTTTTCCAATTCCAGATGTTCGTCGAAAAACTGGAAATTAAGTGATTTTATCTTGTGCCGAATTGTGCCTATACAAATGTATATATAATAGAGTCAAAGAGTTAGTCATAAAAAGAACACCATGCCTTGATGCCAAATCAGACATTCTGGTAAGTATTTGACTGAAATTAAATGTTGTTTATTTCTGTAAAAGTACCTCTTTTGAGACACATTTACACGTCAATTACTACTTTTACTTAATTTTTCACGTTGACTAGTATTGCGTGAGGGATTGGGTCAGCCTCCCTCTACGCTTAGATGCTAGGTTAGTAGCATATAGCTGGCAGCGAGGTACGCGCGAAAAAAAAAAAATGTGTTCTTTTGGTACTTAGTTATACTCATCATCTTAGGGCGAATTTCACCAATGCAACTGAACTCGATCAGCACATATAAAACGAGTTCAAGAGCTGTCATTGTCAATATTCCATAGAAAATAACGACACTGACAGCTCTTAAACTTGGTTTATGTGCTGATCGCGTTCAGTTGGGTTGGTGAAATTAGCACTAAGTCATTGTGTGTCAATCAGCCAATCGATACAAAAGTGACGGAATTATTTTGAGAATCTATTAAACATTGTAATAGCGACTCAATTTTCACGGCCCCCCCCTACGGCCTAGGCGAAATATTTTTTGATATTCGAATAGCTCATGACCTAAAGCGTGTCATAAAGAATATGAAAAAAGCTAAATGTTGCGGGCTAATCTTATACAAGGGAAATAAGATTTCTGCCCGTGCGAAATGAGTTCAAAAGCTACCTTGTTACATAGTACCTTGTTTATTCGGTCAGTCGCGCAGTTCAGAAATTTCGAAATTGGACTGCAATGAATTCAGTTGGACCGAAATGAAATAAAATAGAGCTACATTTCCTCGAATAGTTAAAATGATCCGTCATATTAACTTTTCGCGGAAATGTACCTCAATTTTTTCCCACGCATTTTATTGATTGATAGTGAGCGTGGGTTTTCATGTGGCATGTATGTAACATCGAAATATATTTATGCGAATAAAAGCATTTTAATTGCATTGTTGAAAGGCCTTGAGTGACTGCCTTTGTTGAGAATAATTTGATATATTCATGTTACGCATATTGTGTTTTCCCTAATGATGTGATCAAAGCATACCATATTTCCTCGTATGTTTCTATTGTGCTTTGTGCAGTCGCATCAAAGCTCCGGATTCGTAACATAGTTAATTGATGCGTCGAAGGCCATCGGTAGCCTACCAGGTAGTGCATAATGAACGATACATGATATTGTTGTAACGCCTTCCCTGAACCCACCCTGTCTGTGCCTATGTGCCCTGGCCACCATTATCCAGTGCGTCCACTGCAGTCATATATAGTTCAAAGCGCACGTAAAAGCGGGTGCTTTGATAACTATACTGTTGGAGGGTAACGACGATATCAAGTGAAAAGTACCAGAAAACCGGAAAATCCAATATATAACTGATTTGTCCGTGTGGACAAATCAGTTATATATTGGATTTTCCGGTTTTCTGGTACTTTTCATCATATCATACATCTTATCATACTATAAGCTACGGGATCAAAGCCCGCAGCGATACGTTACAATATGCATTCAATAACTGCATTAACAGCTAACCATGTATTGTTTAGGCATCAAGTTGATGATATATAAACATTTGTGTTTTATTTGGGAACGGCCATTATTTTACGGGGTATGTAACTAACTATGTTTGCACCAAAAGGTTTGTGTATTGTTTTGGAAAGAAGCGCGCGTACACAATATATAAACACAGGAAATGCTTAGTTTAATAGAAAATAATTTTATTGGAAACGGTTTTAAGCGAAATTAAGCCGTTCTTATTTCTACAACGCGGCAGGAAATCAAACAGTATGATAAAAAAAAAATGCAACTCTTATTTGTGTTCTTAGTTCTATTTTTGTCTATTAACGTTCCGTTATAGACGGCTACTACCTTTACTAAAGCAAAAAACACGCTTTTACGAAAGAGGATTTCCCTGGTTTTTCAAAGAGTCAGTCGTCATCATTCTCGTGCCCTTATCCCAATTTAATGGGGGCCGGCACAAAATGATTTTCCAAAACTATTGCCAAAAATATTTAATATCGTTTTATGTTAATATCTAAAGTTCAGTCTCCTGTATTAGTGTTTGCATTACCTACTATTCTACCTAGGATCGGTCGATACGTTAGGGATATGCAACATGCGTTAGACGGGACTAGATAAAACGAAAGTCGGAGACTCGTAGTTAATCCTTGAGGTTACAGTTCAGGCGCAACGCGTGTTTGACAACTGAATTCGGTGGCCGTCGGGGTCTTACGGGCGACCTGAGGCGCGGGGCAGGGGAGGGTTCCCGCTGAACCTGTAAAGGGGAGCCATAGCAATAGGGAGGTTCCTTCGAGGGGCGGGGCCTACAGCTATTCGGAAGGCGATAAGACGTTAGTAGTAGGGATAAAAATGGGCAGTTCAGGTAGCTTAAAACGTTGAGTTATTTACAAATATAATATTTCAGAATTGCAAGCTGTTTCAACAACAATTCATATTTTATTCCGAGTAAATAATAATAGTTAAAATTCCATTTAAAGTTGAAATATTAACTGCGAATATTCACAGGAATTTCGTAAACATTCCTACGCTGTTTCACAATAATTTTATCGTACATGGGTTTAATTAACAACAGTTGAGTGAATAAAATAAAGAGCTGACTTATACAATGTGCAACTGAATTAATGCACATTATGTAAGTAAGTAGTTTTTTCAGAATCGTTTACTGAATCGATTTGTCGTTTTTAATATATAGGTTGTTTTTATCTCTAAAGTAATTAAAACTACGTAAATTACAGTCACACTTCCGCAGTACAGTCAAAACGAACGAAAATGGACGAAGTACATACTACATACTACGCTAGACTCTTATACGAGTGCAACTGTGTGCGTGCGTAGATTTGTAAAGGCTCGTGCATACTGGCACGACTAGTCACGCGACGCGACTTCAGTAATTGGTTTACCGTGAAGTTTTCTTAGAAATTGTATTGTTAAAGTCGCGTCGCGCCTTTATGCGACCACAATTTTCTCCCACATTCAATTTATCTAATTTAATCAATATTATACATTAGCACATCGCCCGCGGCATCGTCCGCATGGATTTCGTGCTTTCTCCTATTTTTGTAAAACCCCTTTCGCTGTATATGCAGAGTATACCGTCGTGATTTAATGAGACTAAATCATATTGCGGTTTCTACGGACATAGCATTTAATACTACTTACTTCCTGTATTTATTCAATTAACATTTTCATATAACTTATTTTAACAACATATTTTTTTAGATTAAATACCGACAAATGTTCTTAGCTGTAAACTTCTGGATTTAGAATCTACGCCGTTTAGCACAAAACACTGGGCTATATTAATCTGAAATGGACAGCTTAGATTGGCGCATAACAGGCTATTCTAAAACCGTTTCCACTGACCTGCGGAGCCTTAATATAGGCTTCTGATTCCTCAAGATAAACCTAGATGGAGACGCCATAATAAATTAGAATTGAAAAATTAGGTCAGACTAAGTACAGTTTACTCTATGTAGGTAATATCCATACTTGTAAACATCATACTCAGTTCAAAAATAAGTATTTTATTTTTTATTTATATTTTTTTCCGTCTTTAATCTGTCAATACATTTTCCTAATTTTCTTTTTCCTAAACCACCCCAGTATCGCCTCAAAAAAATAAAAATCAAATCGGTCGAGCCAATTTCGAGGTTTTGCGAGACTAACGCACGCCAATTATTGTTTATCATAGATATATTTAAAAAAATAAAGATAAATAGGTTTGTAAGGTTTTCAAATTACAGTGTATGGCGTTCAAAGTGTACCAGGTACTTAACAAAATAGAATATGTTCAACAAATCTAAACATCTATAAGAGTCTACAAGGCCTAAGGTGCCAGGGGAAAGCTACAGTTTTCTCACAAGAAAACCTGTATTTATCTATGTATTTATATAATATACATACATACATAAAGTCACGCCTTCTTCCCATACTATATAATTACATACATTTTATAAAGTACCTATTCGTGTCTGTCTGTGGCACCGAGTTTTTCTTCTAAACTACGCAACGGATTTTGATGCGGATTTAACTATAATTTAGAGATTTTATCCCGGAAGGTTTATGTGTATAATAACATCAATATTAAACTTACATAAAATAAACAAATCTCGATGTTTTGTCAAGTCATAAAACCTATCGAAGCAGAGGCGGGTCTATATACGAGATCTTCTATATACGAGAAGAGGCCTTTGTCCTGCAGCGGGTCAATAATAAGCTGGTATTATTATTTATTGTTATACCTTTTAGACATTTAATAGGAAGCATGCAACGAATTGCACTAAAAACTTTGCGGAATCCTGCGCTTGTTAAATGAACTGTCGGTCCGTCATTTTGTGTCACTCACATTCCGCGGTTTGCTTTGGAAGCTTTTCCGAGTACCTCTAATAATTGTTGGAAATAAAATACCTTTTCTTCGAGAACTACTGTTATTAAGTACGAGTGGCGGCTGTCCAATGGATTTCTAGAATAGTTTTGCAAAGTGCATCTATGAAAGGGCATTAAGTAACAAAAACAAAAAACCTAATTGTATATTTTGTCGTAAATTTTCTATGAATTAATTTTAATGATCGCTTCAGCAAATCAATCCATGCGGTGTTTACGACCCGAATGAATAGTCGACCGCCGACAGTGAGAATTTATAAAAACAAGCGGTGAAGTCCGTCGGCGGCTGAAGTAGATTTTTTCATGCGTTTTGAAGTTGACACTGTCTGGCTGGCTGGTTGAGTTTGGTGTGAAATCGGCCTAAGTTGTCGACCTAATTAAGTCTAACGCGATGTAAGGATTAATGCCGTCAAGTCATATGTAGGAACCGCTAAGTTTATCCCTGCAGACTGCGGTTTTATCGGGAATACTATTAATATAATTTTATATCTATTTTCATCCGTATATACAAATTGCAACATTAACTCAGTATCCGTTAGGGAAAATAACAATTACGCTCTGGAGCATCAGTTCAGTTCCAGTATGGCCCGAAGCGACCAACGCAGCTGAGTTAACGCAAGCAAGTGTACACATTCGATCGTGCATATTAGTGTACTCCGAGCTCGCTAGTCGCGGTGCAGTGTGAAGGTTTTTTCACCATTGTAATATTTAGTGACCCGCTTGTTGCCAGCCACCCTAACCACCGACCATCGAGCGCCGAACGCGAACTTTGTTATTAGCCGTCACATGTTGATCACAAAGAACAGTTGACCAAAGGGGTCTTTCAGTACCGGAACTTTTTGAATGGAATAATTTTATAGTAATAGAATTTCGCGATGCTGTATTGAAAAAATTCTCCATTGAAGCTGTTACTTGTTACATATAGTCAGGGTTTTTATGCAGCTGTCGGGTGTTGTTTGATACTGCAGCATCACTAAAGGTTCCTTTATAAAAACGTTCAAGAGAGATGCAACGTAAAACACAGCGATGCTGTGAGGGTCAGCGCGATGCAAACGATCATTTAAACTTCAAGGTCTTCGTTTTGCAGATCTCACAACTCGTATTATCTCCGTGTCATGGGTTATATTGGGCCACTAGAACTAAGATTCTTTATATCTCTTTTAAATTGGATCCCCTGTTGAATAACTGTATCAACCATTGCACAAACACCGCATTTGTGCAAAGGTTGATGAGAGAGAGAGATGAGTTTTTACGTCCTGCATGTCTCAGCCACTGTGACCACGGGTATTATTTAGGTAAATGTTTATGAAACCGGGCCCCGAGGTCCTTCCAGTATAGCAAAAAAAAAAATACGTGAGATAAGATTTCCCGTAGGAATGAGAAATGTTTTAGTTCCAGAATAAAGCACATAGGTACGGTTTTTGCCAACCCTTTAGTTAAATACACTTGAAATAATGAACTACTTAATGTAAGTATTTTAACATAAAAAAAGAGGAAGAGAAAATAATCTGGCTTTGAAAAATCAAATAATTAATTGTCCAGTATTTTAAGGTTTCTGCTCAAAACTTAAAAAAAACTGATATTAGTTATCTATGTCATCCAAAACGGTTTAATGTAATTTTGATCATCTGCTGTTGTTATTCTAAACTACGCGACGGATTTTGATGTGTTTTTCGCCATCGTTTAGATAATTTACTTGCATATATAAGAAATCTCGATGTTCTTTCATGTCGAAAAACCGTGCGAAGCTGGGACGAGTCGCTAGTTTGATTTATGTACTTAAAAAACCCATTCTTAACTGCAGGCCTCTAGTGCAGATTGTTGTGGTCCACAAGCTCCAATTGCATACCTTTCTATGTACTGCAAACAAAGGGGTCACATTATAATATGAAGTCCATTGTTATATTTCGAAAATGTTATGTATTCGACGTTTCTCTTTAATTTTGAGACTTATTTTCGATGAAATAAGAGTTAAAATAATTCAGAAAGATTTTCGCTTTTTTTTCGGTTGTGTTCAGAAGGGTGGGTATTATAATCCTATTATTCATCGTTAAACAGGATCTCCCCATTCTTGATGAACAAATAACGTATTGACGCCTGTTCCGATAAAGTTGCAGTACCGAAGTCGCGGCAGTGCTGCGTGGTTAGTGACGGACGAACTCATGGCTGCTAAGTAGGAAAGCTGTTCGAAGTTCGAGCTACAAGCAAAAGCTTGTTTGAAAGCTATTCGCTGTGTCGGGCGTAGTAGTGCGTTGAGCGTTGTTTTTTTTACATTTCTGTGAACTGCAAATAAATAAGTGAATCATTTGTATATTGTTAGTAACTATGAGTGACCCATTTGGTTGATGTTCTTTCGCCACAATTACCTAAGCGGCACAAAAAGTGCTATTTAAGTCGACAATTTCAGCCGGAGTCACACGACATTACTAAATATATCATATAACATTGTACAGCTCTCTTGTTTTATACCTTATGGGGTTCTGAATCATTCAGGGTAGGTAGAAAATGAAAATGATTTGTTGAGCAGCATAAGTACCTACTAAACATTTAAGAACGATTTTTAGTGCTATTGAAAACAGTCCAAAGTGAAAAATAATTGTTTTATTCTTATGTGGGATTTATGCATGTATTATTTGTAGTAAAGAATAATATAAACTAGCTATTGCTCGCGGTTTTTTTCGCATTCGAACTTGAATCCCCTTATAACGTTTGCGCATTGCATCGGTTTCCAATCCGAAATCAGAGTTCTATTCGAATTCTAGATGGTCTCAATTCATACTAACATAATTCGGATCATTCGGATACTACTATGGCTACTTCGGACTGATATTTTCCGGATTCGGATGCAGTACGTAAACGGTGTTAGGCCTGGTGACTCTAAAGATTTATACAAATGAAATCGCAGTGCACCTCTTGATCATAATACATACAGGATGATTGGACTTGGGTGCATTTCTTGAAATGGGTTGTATACTAGCGCTAATTATGCAAAAAAATTGGCCCCGGTAACTTGGGGTCCAAATTGGGTCGCTTTCCACCTTTCGACCATAAACTGCTATGAGAAATCTGGTCCGAACTGAATGTCAAACTGATACTATACTCTTAGCTCATGAAGAATGAATCTTTTGAAAACTAATGTTATGATTCTAGTTTCATTGCTACAGGCTGTGCGTTGTTTGCAAAACAGCCATGGAATTGTTTTATGTATAGCTAGCTGTGCTCGCGGCCCCACTCACTGCTTATTTCTATGTTACTAAATCTAACAGCTCCTAGCCAAAGAACATAATAATAATATTATCATCATTCCCCTGCCCTTATCCCAATTTATTTGGGGACAGCGCAACATGTCTTTTTTACCGACTTCTTAAAAAAGGAGGAGTTCTCAATTCGTCTGTCTGTATGTATTATATAATGTTATAAATGTGCATAAATGATAAACTAGGACCATCGAAGTAAAATAAATAAAAAGTTAATTACAATATGATCCATTGTCGAGGTCGTTAGCTAACTACATATTGCAATACAACTCATAAAAAACATAATAATGAGTAGATTAAGTCAACAATAAAGAAATAGTAAAAATAAATTGTCATACACAGTCAAATAAAATAAACAATTATATATACTCATATAACCGTCAGCAGGTAAACTAATTCTGGAGAAAGAACATAAACATTGTCTTGAGTTAATCACAGGGACCATCTATTCTTATCATTTAAGTAGTCGTTGATAGAATAGTATGCTTTTGAATTAAGGTTGGATTTTACTTCAGCTTTAAACGCATTAAATGACAAATCTAGCAAAGAAGAGGGTAGCTTGTTATAAAAGGTTATACCAAGCCCAACAAAAGAGTTATGAGCCTTGTGAAACCGGTGAAAGGGAGCTCGTAGTTTGTCCTTATTTCTAGTGTTAACATTGTGAATAACACTATTCTTAGTATATAAGTGTATATTTGCCTAATATATAAGATATTGGAGAAGATGAATTGTGAAGATACCGTAAGAATGTCAATATCTTTGAAGAAATCTCTCACAGAAACCCTGGCACCTAACTGGTAAATTGCTCGAACAGCTCGTTTTTGTAGGACAAATATATTTTGAATATCAGCAGCTTTGCCAACAGCAGAATACCGTAGGACATAACGCTATGAAAATAGACTAACCGTGCTGTATCAACGTCAGTGTATTGTCTTACTTTCCTGACGCCGTGGCGTAGGCGGCCGAAGTGAGCCTCCCCACTAGGCTCGATATTATGTGGGCCCCACTGTAGTTTGGTGACAACTCAATAGTGCGTTCAATAGAAAAATTAACTAAATCTACACGTTGTTTACATTTTAATTTGTTTGAAGCAAGAACTAAAAAAACAATAACAATTATTACGTATTTGCTTGGAATACCAATAAAATACCTTTAACATATTTAAACTGGGACCCCTTTTTTCGCATAATGTTTTTATCCTAATATTCTTTGGCATAACGATTTTGGCATAAGTTTTTTTGGTCTAATAATTGTTTACCATAAATGTTTTTGGCATACATTTTTTTGTCATAATTATCTTGTTGCATAATTTGTTTTGCCATAATTTGAATTCGCATGATGTTACTAGGCGTAATGTTAGTTGGTTTAGGTTAGAACTGTGACCCCCTACGCACGAGCCGAGCGCGCGAAGCGAGCGGTGCCGCGGCAGCGGCCGGCGAGTGCCAGAAACTACTAGAATATAAATGAAAATATATTTATGCTTTTGAATGTTATGCTTACACACTATTATGATTGGAGAAATTATGCTTCAAATAGTTATGCGTTGGCTGATTAGCGAAAATAGTATAATGCATAAATATTGTTAGGATAAACAAAAGTATGCCGTGTTATATTATGTCTTAAAATTTTATGCAAATGGATAGGGATCCATTTAAACCTCATACTGCGGCACATAAGATGAAATCATCCCTTTTTTTCCGAATGGTTGGAGAAAGTTAATCGTCATAGTAAAATAAGAACAGCGTAACCCACATTCTTAAACCCGCGATTATCCAGTTTTCAGGCAAATAAATATAATAATTTTAATTTGCGCGTTACAAACTTAAGGAGTTTATTAAAAAAAATGTTCGATGTATTTATAGATACGTAGCTGGGATAAAATCCAGGCTATCGTGAAGTCAGAAGAAGGCCTGGGCATCGAATACGATGAAAATGTCATCTGTGACGTTTGTCGTTCTCCTGATTCGGAGGATGGCAATGAGATGGTATTTTGCGACATGTGCAACATTTGCGTGCACCAGGCTTGCTATGGCATCACAGTGATTCCCGAAGGTAAGTGTTACAACACAGCTTCGTATTCTTTCTTTTACCTCCTTTTAATAATGATATTATGTCTCTGTCTGCTCCTCAGGTGTACAGTTAATGAACTAATATTGACCCTTTCTGATTTCAGGACAATGGCTATGTCGGCCGTGCGGAGACGGTGCACAGCCAGAATGCGTGCTGTGTCCCAACAGTGGCGGCGCCATGAAGTGCACGCCATCCGGGCACAAGTGGGCGCACGTCAGCTGCGTGCTCTGGATACCGGAGGTGTCCATCGGCTGCGCGGAGATCATGGAACCTATTACTAAGATATCTGCCATTCCCGGCTCCCGATGGGCCCTCACTTGTGTATTATGCCGTAATCGCAAAGGCGCTTGTATTCAGTGTTCAGTAAAGACTTGTAAAACTGCATACCATGTTACGTGCGCATTCAAACATGGTTTAGAAATGCGCGCTATTATTGAGGACGAAAACGCTGACGACGGTGTAAAATTACGTTCTTATTGCCAAAAGCATAGTGTTAATTCTAAGAAAGAAAAGGTACCCGGCTCGGGGGAGGGGGAGGAGGAGGAAGAGGTTAAACGAAAGCGTAGGAAGGATATGACATCGGAGGAGAAGACGCAAGCTCGAGCCGCTCGCTTGCATGAGATTGAGAGAGAGTTCGACAAACACGTGAGCGTCAAGGACATCAGTACACATCTCCTTGACGTCGATCAAGACGCAATCAATTACATCTACAACTACTGGAAACTGAAGAGGCGGTCAGGGAAGAACCAACCTCTGCTGCCGCCCAAGTCGGATGACACCGAGGTGTTGACGCACCGCCAGGAACAGGCCGACATCGACAAGCTGAAGATGTTTGTGCAGCTCCGCCAGGACCTGGAAAGAGTTCGCAATCTGTGCTACATGGTGAGCAGGAGGGAGAAGCTGTCCCGCTCATTCTTTCGTATGCGAGAGCAAACTTTTCACAAACAAGTGGCTGTGCTATCAGCGGCCGGCAGCGATATCCCCCCGCAGGAGTTGGCTGCCATAATTGAGGCTAATCACGGACCTTCAATATATGATAGACTTTATTCTCACGATAATGCCCCGGATCACAAAAATGATTTCGAAGAGTTGCTAGCTCGCATCGCGCCACCAGAATCTGGTGACGAGAAGAAGAAGGATCGCAACGGCCTAGTGAAGGGTTCAAAGTCAGCGAATCCGTACAAGAAACACTACGTAAACGGATCGCGTCGCAGCGGCAGCATATACAGCGGACTGTCCAGCGAGGAGAGCGCGCCGGAGATGCCGCGAACCAGTAGGTTCCGCAAAGCCATCGGCTCCAGCACCGATGATGAGGGCAGAAGAGCTGGAACCTCACCAAAGAAAAAGGTATCTCCGAAAGGTAAAGGGAAGAGATCTCCTAAGAAGACTGAGAGAAAGAAGAAAAAGGTGCCACAGTCTAAGCCACTCATCGAAAGCAGCAGTGATGATGAATCTTTAAATTCTAGAATTAATAAGGATCGATCTCGCAGCAAGACGCTGCAGCAAATGGAAAAGGAAATGACGGCTGGAAAGATGGGTCAATCTGGTACAGACAGCGATGAACTAATGCCGATAAGACCGACGATGAGGAATAGCAAGTTCCCGATAGACATCTACTCTGATAGCAGCGAGGACAACAAGACCGAGTTAACGTCTGAAAAAGTTAAAACAGAAAAGGTAAAGATTGAAAAAGATAAAGCCAAAGCGGAAAAGTCTCCTAGCGGTAATGACTCGCAACAATCTCTGCCTAGAACAAAGGCAGCTATGAAAGAATTTATTCCAACCCAACCTGAGAAGAAAGCTACCGCCCCAGAAGAAACTAAACCTGGTCCAAAGAAGCGGGGCAGAAAACCCTCTAACAAAGATAAAAAGGCGCCACCCGTTAAGCCAGAATCTGACGATGAAGCTAAAAATAAAGAAAATATCAAAATTTCCAAACAAAAAGATCACCCGTCGGATCTAATTGTCCCGCAAAGGCAAGCGGCTAAGAAAGCATCTGAAAACATGCGTTCCACCACAGTGGCTAAGAAAGATGAACCGGTCCCTGAACAACGAGAACAAAAACAAACAAGCGGTGATGATACCAAATCCAAACCAGCTGTGAAACCGCAGAAGACAAAGGGCAAAGAAATGAAAGATGCGCATTCTTCAAAAGTCAGTAGGAAGAAATCTAAGGAGGCGGAGAAGGAGCCAATTTCATATGTACCGCAAAGACAGGCTGCCAAGAAAGCAGCTGCTCACATCAAGAGTGGATTAGGCAGCAAGGCACCAGCTGTCGAGAACGATACCGACAAAAAGAAAGATGAGAAGCCTGAGACCAGCCAAGCCAAGTCGTCTCCGAAGAAAGAGAAAGACGAGGCTAAAAGCTCGAAGTCCGCTCAGAAAGAGAGCTCGAGCTCTTCTTCGAATTCAAGTAGCAGCAGCTATTCGTCGTCGTCCAGCTCAGAGGAAGAGCCCGAGAAGTCCAGCATCAAGCCCACCGCTAAGGCGCGCGAGATCAAACCGGCCACGACCACACGCCAGCCGTCAATGTTCTCACCTCCCGGCTCTAGACCTACTGTGGACTTGCCCTTTCTCGACAGGGTGTCAAGACCGCTGTCTTCAACTAGTGCCTCGAGTGATTCTGACAGCTCTAAAGTGTCCGACGGGTCCAGATCAGGAAGCCCATATCCCAAACGGCCAAGGCGAAGGCGAAAAGGCAAGAGTGTCTCCACTGATGCGTCCCCACGCAAAGCGCCGCCAGATAAGAAGCTTAAAACTTCCGAACGGCGGTCCGAGTGTAGGGTACCATCACCGACTCCTGAAGGAGAGGAACCTAGCCGACCCAGTCATGCGCGCGCTGCCACACGTGCTCGGACCAGAAGCACTACTTCAGGCGGAAATATGCCTAATAAGTCTGATGCCCGACCCAGAAAATTATCTAAAGAAGAAGCCCACACCGCTGGACCCAATAAGACTCCCAAAGAGAGCGGCCAGTCCAGTGAATTTCCAACTGCGGAACGGAAAGAGGACGAGGAGGTGAAGGAAGTGGTGAAGGAGAAGGAAGAAGTTAAGGAAGAAGGTAAGACCGAGATTGCGATCGAGATACCCAAGAATAATGCTAAAGTAAAAGGTAACAAGCTGAAAAGGCGAAGCGAGTCCAACGAAGACAAAGAGAAGGTCAATAAGACAATTGAAATGGAAGTTCCCGCGCTACCGAAAGTGAGTCCTAAGAAAAGTAGTGAGCCTAAACATAAATCACTGGCGAACAGGCGGATGAGCGTAAAGGAGAAGACTCCCAAAGAACGCTCCACAACCAATGAGGCTCATCAGGAACCAGCCAAGAAAGACCGACGGCTCAGCGTGGCCCACGGTGTCGCCGGCTCCGATCGGACCACGACGTCGCCTAAAAAGAAGACAACAACCCAACCAAGGACTGAAATAGAGATACCGCCAGTAGTAGAGGTGATTGACAAGAAGAGTCCTCTCCACATAAATACAGATTATCATGACAATGACAAACATTGGCTACCGAAGGCTCCGAGCCCGAATGCCATTCCGCCGCCAGTAGAAAAGCCAGGCGGCAACGAAAAATACATTGACGACAAATCGATGGACTCTGATTACGCCGATAAGAGCAGCGTCAAAATGATAGCTAAAATACAAGCTAATCTCAATGAAAATACTATGATTAAGTCACCGAAGACGCCAATGGATGCGAGAACAATCACTATTGAACACATGGAGGCTGAGAACGTAGCAAGAAACATGAGGAAGCGTTCAGCGGAAAAGAAGTTTATAACGCAAGACGCCAGCCATGTACAAGGTGTCGAAATATCCAAGAGCGCAAAGATACCTTCGGCCGTAAACCCGTATCCAAACAGATCCATGTTCTCGCCGCAGTCTAAAGACAATGAGTTCCTAGACTTTGAAATGATGGCCGTCGATGATGGGTTCAACCACGACGATATCATCAAACCGTTTGCGACATATCCGGAATTCTTTTTCAAAGAGGATACTAAGCAGGGTGTGCAGGAGACTCTGAACTTGGTGGACCGACTAAGATTTAGACTTAGCACCAAGAAGGTGCCGCCCGAGAACCCCGATCAAGAGGAACCGATCGTGGTGACTGATGACAATGATCCCATAGAGAACGAAGTCAGCGCCCCTTGTAACTTGGTGAAGGCTGAAGAGAACAGTCCGCCTCCCAAGAAACACACTCCTGCCGATAGACCAGCGGAGCGCTCGCCTCCGAAAGAGTCGCGACAGTCTCTCAACCATGTCCAAAGAATGGCTGACTCTATTGAAAGAGATTTGCCATCAGGAGATACAGCAATGGATGCTAAAGAATTCCAACCTATTGCTATGGCAAGCAACGATAAATGGGCTAACGTACCGGTGTCAGTGTCACAATTAGACACGCAGAGCCAATCTGCCAACGATCAGAAATATGATCATTCCAACTCATACACGGAAGACGTGAAAGAGCCCATTAATGTGCAATCAGTCCAGTCTGTATCAGAAGTAGCTGAGACTATCTCAATATCGAAACAAAGTGATGATTCACAATCTTTGTCTGTAGTCGACCATTCCGTGCACAGTAATGACGTGGAATTGGTCCATGATAACCAAAACTATGACAATAATGAAATGATACACTCAGATTGTGCTACAATATCTTCACCACAGTATGTAAGCCAAGAGAAATGGCGTGAGAGCAAGATAGCAACGAGACGATCGTCCGCTTCTAGCTCTAACTCTGACGCTTCCGTGCGTTCTCACAAGCATGCAATGAAATCTCGTATGAGTGCAAGTGACCACCTACGGCAAAGTAACGTGATGCCGGACATTGACACGTACCCGCCGATCCCCGCGTATTCGCGGCCCGTGGAGCCGTCCATGCCGCTGAACCAGTACGCCACGTACCCGGCCGAGGCGTCGCCGTTCTTGAGCTCGCTGCCACTGTTCGCGGGTGCATTGCCGTCGCCGGGCCCGCTCTACGGCGTGCCCTACTCCGCTGCCACGCCGCTACCGCTCAAACCCGCCTTCTATAGTGCAGCCTTCACATCTTCCTCACAGAATATTGCACTCACTACAGCAATGATTGCTCCGCCCACACCGAAACCCTTGGATTCGCCGCGGGATTCGGGCGATTATGACGTGTCAGGAAGCGATAAGATCATACACGTTGTGTCCAGTCCCAGTGTAAGCGTAGATTCCTACGACACTAACAGCAACAAAGCTCCCACTAAGATGTCAAACGACAGCAACGAAACTATGACAAGTCTTCATCCACAGGAATCGAAATCTCCTCCAAAACTGAGCAAAGCAAGTGCTAAGTTTCCTGTCAAGTCGCCGGGCAAAAGCCCCGGGATATCGCCTAAGCAGAGTGATGCGCCGAAGGGAACCAAGCGTCCCAGCAACCGCAGCAACAGAAGTCAACGAGGGCGCGGCCGGTCCAAGAGCCGCGGACAAGGGTTCCCCGTCGACTATACCGGCAACTCCATCCAGAGCAAGCTGGTCGGCACAGTTTACGACTTCGATAAAGAAATCGCAAACGATGGTGTCGATTTGAAAGCCCTTCGTGATAAACGAAAATCTATCGACGTCCGCGATGATAGGAAATCTGAGCACTCATACAAGGATGCCTCTCAATCACCTCGCGTCCTCACTCCTCCTCCGACTAAAAAACCTCCGACGTCAGACGCTAAAGATATTAAACCTCCTGTATCTCCTGAGCCTACCGAAGCGAACTCGTCTCCCGCGTGCTCTGAGCGTGGTGCAGGCTTCTCTCAAGTCGCGCCAGTCTTACCCGGCCCAGTTGATATGCGCACTTATCAACCTTTTGAAAATCCTGCGCCCGCGACTGAAAACGCATATCATTTGTTAGCATTTGCTAGTGGCACAGCTGATCAGCACTTGCCTGAAATCGACGAAGAAGTCGAGAAACAATTGCACTCGGCATTAATGGCTAGTAATCCACAGACAGGTTCGCCGACCCAACAACCCGCTGAGCCAGTACCACCCCCTAAAGAGGTATTTGTTCCTCAACTACCAAAAGTTTCATTATCCGATTCCAGAAATCAACTGAAAGTTAAAATCAAGGGACCATTCTTGGACGCCAACTACTCGGCGAGCTCATCCCGAGTAGTGAGCGAGGTGGTGCCGCCGCCGCCTGCGCCCGTGCACGAAGCCAGTACCAGCGCGATGAACCCGGCCAGCATCGCCGGCGCCTCCGCCATGTCAGGCTCCACCAACTTGAGGCGCATGCGCAAGAAGGAGCTGCTGCGCCAGTACTGGACGCAGGACATGAATATGGACGACCCTAACCACAACGCTAACATAGGCGCAGTGCCGCCGCCTGCCCAGCCCTCGCCTCTCACCCGCGCCGTCATCACCATCCCTAAAGCAGTCGCCTCCATGACGAGCATACCCACACGAGAGGATTATAAGATCACCGACAGCCCGGTAGAAAAGAAAAACAAGCGCAAAACCACTAGCGGGTTATCGAGAGAGCTGAGGCATTTAGAGGTAAGCATGAATGATGACGTTGATCCGACGGACGACGTGAAATTGTCGTCGATAGCTGGCACGTCGGGTCAACAAGCACACAAGCGACGCGGCCGTACAACCACTAAACCAAACAGGGCGAACGCTACGTCACCGGTCGCTCCTAAACTGAAGATCAAGCTCGGAATAAACACGGTGCAGCAGGTGCCAGCACCCACCCCTGCCGCCGCTGAGGAGTTGTCCGGCCCCACCATCTACCGCCCTCCTAAAAAGAGGATCATTGCGAACAAACCAAGTCTGGAAGACTTGCGTCGCGAAAGCATGAAGTACCGTAAAATGGTTATGGCTGACTTCGAGGAAGATGAGAAAACGACTATCAAGAAGCCTAAGAGTGAAAAGAGTGAGAAACGTAAGAAGAAAAAGGACAAAAAAGCGGAAAAACTACAAGTGGTTAATAGTGAAAGTGATAGTGCTACAAAGTTGATAATTAAAATAAAGCGTACCAAGGAGGAGGAGCAGGGCGAGAGCGCCGCGGCTGGGCCGTCGGCGGTGGAGCCGGCCATCGACCCCTTCGAGTACGACCCGGCGGCACCCGACCCGCTGGCCATCGACCCGCCCTCCTACTCCGAGGCGTCGGCTGCAATGCGTCGCGTGCGCACCGACAAGGTCACGCCCATCCGGTTAAAAATAGCGCGCAGCTCCGAGGGCTACGTCATGAAGGACGCGGCCGACGGCGATGCGCGACCCGCCATGCCCGTCAACAACAATAAACACTGTGAAGTGAGGTGATATAAGTCGCGCGGTGCCGGCAGCGTCAAGTGTACCAAGGACAACAATACGAACTTACAGCGTAAGAAAAAAATAGATAATAAGCCTAAAAGTAAGAAAGCTGCAAATAAGGCTAAAAAGAAGTAAGGACAATGACTAAATGAACTATGTTACAATAGAACAAGTATAAAATCTCCTGTGTAGTTAAACTAAATACTGATATTGTGTCTGTATATTTTTAAAACAATATTTTATCTCTATCATGATGTAGTTTATTATTACATATATTATTTATTTGTATAAATGGAAAGCTCAACGATTAACTTAAAGTTATTCTAAGGTATATAAAATTGTGCATTATGCTGTGCACAAGTAAATCTTATTATAGTATAGCATATATATTTTTGTTAAAGTTACTGTTTTACTTTGTGCCTCATATGGAATCTCATTAATTTTCACGAATTAATTGTGTAATTTTTGAAAATAAGTTACGTATGTTTATTTCTGTATGCTTCACAATCATGAAAATCATCACATACTTTCGTAAGATTATTATTTGTACAACACAACAGTAGATTCAGATCCACACTTGTCCTCGAGTGCGCGGTGCAGCTCACTGCGCACATTCACTCGTCTGTACGAGGGTCGATCTCGGCGCAGTGGCGGTGAGGCATTGCTCAGCTCACACACAGGTACTTCGATCTTTTCCCTGTGACATTCCAAATTCAACAGATTATCAAAGACATTTAAATAATAACTTTAAAATGATTCTCTATTTTGTAACCTCACCACTACTCCGTAGAGAGGCTCTGACCCTTTTGACTTACTGTTGTCACCGATAGCAAAGCATAATATTAACCAGATAGTGCTAAGGCAGCACTGGTGGCCAAACAATAACAGGAAACTATACATAATCAGATCATGGTTCGCATTTAACCAAAGATTGATTACAAAACCAAGTTACTGCATACGAACGGGCATTAATACTGATAATAATTGACATTTGACGTGTTTCCTGTCGTAGGAACATACCGTCACTCACACTACTGATACACTAGCTAGAGCATACATAGATATCTCTGTTCTGCTCATTTTACGGAGAGCTTTTCACTAACTTTATGGGCCTACCACACGCGCAAGCTTTACCACAGTTCTGTCTGCGCAAGCTTCTCGCTTGAAAAAACTGTACACGGACGGCGCTACCACAGGGCACAGTTAAGTACGCGCAAGCCACATTCTTGTCCAAATCATCGGCATGGAAATAATGTTTCCCAATGAAGAATTATTTCTTCTGCTACTATTTTTCTTACCTATTTCATTTTATTTATATTTTTTTCGTAGGCATAGTTTTTTTTTATTTCGGTCGGAATACTCCTTCGATTTAATTTTCCAGATTGTAGGCAAAGATTTGTATAAACTTATAAATTGTGACACAAATCGGCCATTTTTGAGTGCCGGACGACCACTAAGCTAAATTGCGGCTTGAACACTGAACGCCCAACCACACGCGCAGGCAAGTACGCGTAGGCCGGGCTTGCGCAGGCAAAATTTCAAGCTAGTCGAAAAGTGCGCAGGACGCGCTGTGGGGTTGGCGCGTGATACAGTTTTACCAACCACATGCGCGGAGTTCCGTATACAAGCCGGCCTGCGTAGGTAAAACTGTGGTGAAGCTTGCAGGTGTGGTAGGCCCATGAGGGCGTATTCAAGTACAAGTTATAATGTGAGATAAAATGACCTGACAGTAAAATAAGCAGAATTTGAGATAAATAACTAAATGAAAGCTGTGTGCCATTACATAAAACGGCGTAATTGCCATCTGTCGTTGGATGCTGTCTGAACAGATGCATGGCAAATTAATGTGTATGAAATAGGTACCTAAATTGAGATAAGCTTATACAGTCGAATGTAATGTATAGTTTAGCTGAGGATATCCGTGATCGATGACCACGCATCTAGACATAGGGTACTATACGTTACAGAATAGAGTTTTGTGTTAGTGCGTACGGTATATAGATGTACTACAGTATAATTCAAGTATCTTAGATAAACAAAGTATGGAATTAATTAGAAGTCTATGAGCGCATAGCACGTAGACAAATGGCATCAGTTCTGCTTTTCACTTCGCTTTTTCTGAGCAACCGTAGTTGTTGTCTGCGATGCTACTGGGAAAGCGCAGTGGAAAATGGCACTGTATTGGTATTCTGTTTTCCTAGTAGAACGTAAAATGTTGTAAATATTTTTGAGGTTTTATGACTGCGTGGTCGTCTATTGCGAATGACCTTGTAACATAACAAATTGCTTATTGCCTATTCTTCATATAATTTTGTCAACTATCAATAATATTATGATTAAGGTTGATTTAAATTA
This sequence comes from Eupsilia transversa, assembly GCA_914767815.1. NCBI lineage: Eukaryota > Metazoa > Arthropoda > Insecta > Lepidoptera > Noctuidae > Eupsilia > Eupsilia transversa. The sequence goes on from OU611871.1 coordinate 14,018,991, forward strand.
GACTTCAACGAACTGATTGGAATATTTATTTGATTAAAAACAACATATTTACCATAAATACTATACGATGCTGGTTATATCTAATGGTCGCTTCAGTTCTATATTTGAAATTAATGCCTAAAGAAAAATACATTTATTAACGAGTTCAGTTTGTACGTCTCATCTTTATAAGACGCACAAACTGTTACACTGGTCAGAAAGAAGATTGATAATTATACTTAGTGGAGACTGGGATTCAAAGTGCCGATTTTCAAATAACACGTAAAAAAAGCGTTAAAACAAGGTCTGATCTGGAAGACTTTCGGATAAGTAGATACATAATGTATTTGTGTTTTAAACTAAATGGTCATATTTATTAATTTGGTAATAACTTCTTAGCCAGAAAAAATAAATAAGCTAAAATATGTAGTGTCAAATATTCATGCCTGATTTATTAACAAAAAAACATAGTATTACTGTTGCAGACAAGTGAGATATTTCTTGATCCCTAGCTAGATTTTTAAGCTTTTACCATATTTGATCCCAGCGTCAGCTCCCCGCTGCCGCCTTTTTCAAAGTTATCTCAAACGCTTAAAATACAAGTAAAAAAGTTACCAATAGCGATTAAAAACATACCCTATAGTATTTCCAACTGATAACTGCAACAAGCACATAAAAAACTGTAAAATTGAAGTAGGTCAAAAAGTGTAAGAACGGAAAAATACAGTTACAAAACAAATATGATCCACCAAACGAAATCCGAACTAATACTAGATATAAAAATGGCTGCCGAAGGAGCGCGATGGTACAACGTTCAATTATTATTATGAATTTTACATTTACAGGGTGTAATTTTAATCACCGTTTTCCTCTTAAGGGGTCATTGTACTCATCATTATGAACAACTTTTACTATGGGACCAAACCTGAAATCGTGAAAAAGAAATCAGCTGTTCCCTACATTTTGACGAGTTATGCGAACATAAATGTAGGGAACAGCTGATTTTTTTTTCACGATTTCAGGTTTGGTCCCATAGTAAAAGTTGTTCATAATGATGAGTACAATGACCCCTTAAGAGGAAAACGGTGATTAAAATTACACCCAGTATATATTTGCTATCTCTTTTCTTAACGAAGTTATTCGTGCCGAGACAACTTACAACTGGCAATTTGAACCCCGGCCTCCCTACACAAATAATTACACATAATATACAAAGTCCTATGCTACTATTGCCATCTGATGCTGCCGTAGAGTCGTTACTTAGCATATGGTAAATATGTTACTAATTTATTAGTGATGTCACCACAATATGATTTTGTTTGTGCAATATTCGGCAATACTCATCGCATAGTCAAAGATTGATTGACCGTAGGCATGGTGTGTTAGTTTTAAGTGCATGTCCGTTATTCATAAGTATCTCATTTTCGTTCCCCTTGTAAATAAAATATTTAATAGTGATCTAAGGCCTTGTCCAGATTTGCGATTGAAAATCGACCGATACAAATTATGTATAAATTTCGCTTGGTTCAGTTTTCGCGTGGAGGATGTGTTGAATATGAATAGAAAAGATTTTTACGGTTCAGTTTGTTTTTTATGTTATGGATTGTTTATTTGGTTTGATTCTCAGTTAAGTTCTATTAAGTGTGTGATACGATTAATTTGGATGAATTAATTAAAAATTGCAGTTTTTCTCTAAATTGATCATCTTACGTATAGTATTACATCTGGACAGTGCCTTAGCAGGAGATAACTAAATGGTGTTAGAAAGGGCCGCACCGAGACAGTAACGCGACGGCGCGTTTGTTAAGCGATAGTTAGCGGCCTATCAATGAGCTTAGTATAAAACTAAATGTTTAAAAATCACATTTTCGTAATATTAAATTATGTAAGCTTAGTACCAATCTGAAATTAGTAATTTCGAATTCAATGTACATGGTAATTGTAAAAATAGTAATGGAAACTTTGTGTAAATAAGTTTCGTTCCTGACATACTAATGTCTAGTGCGACGGACATTTAATTTTCTTGTTTGGGAAATAGAAGTAAATCATGTTGTGCTATCACAAAACCGAATTAGGTTGTAGGCTGTGCTTAGTTTCGCTTTATTATTTATAAAACATCCATGGATATATCTCCAATAAATTTAAACATCCTATCAAAATTGTGTGCACAAGTTCTAATTAAGCGAGAAGCTTACTGATTTTTTTATACTTTTATATTTTTTAATATGAATTAAAATCTTTATTTATTACTATATCAGACATAACCCATATTTAAAAGAAATCTACTAACACTATCAGTGATTGCATTTAAATAAAAATATAAAATGAATGGTGCCCGTAAAACGAATGATGAATAAACTAACCAGAAAAATGAGATTACATTGTATTATAACTGAGTTATATAATTATTTATTATCCAGTAAAGAAATTCAGTATCTTATCACTCTTAGTCTAGTTCTGATAGAGTGATTCACATTTCAAAATCAGGATTTAACTAATCACAATGTCTTAGCTTACATGGGTGTAAATATTATACAGTCTGTATATGTAATCAAATAACAAATATTACACAAAAATCGTCGTAAAGTTAAATGGACAATTCTCCATGTTCCACGGCGGACACGAGATTTAATTTAATATTGTGTAAATGTTAACAAAAAATGTAAATATAATTAATTACCTTTATTGTAGCTTACATACGTTCCAAAACGGAAAATTAAAATATCAGTAATAAGCAAATATAAAAAAAAATTGCTTAGTTATACGTGTCTATATAATCAATAACTTTATCCATAAATATAAAACAAAGTTACCATACTTTTAAATTATTTATATTTGTAAATAATCTGGTTGCTACTATTTTCATGGTCGGCAATTTTTTCCCTTACATCTAATTAACGGATTGATATAAAATTTATTTTGATATACTGAGATTTTTTCTTACAATCTTTTGAGTGTGGGTCCTATGAAAAGATGGTCTTCTATTATACTCCATTATTAAATTATGTATATAGTTTACATAGCTGTCACCTTGATCGAAGGCTGGCACCGTAATATAATAATTTAAGATGACTTTAATTAATAGCCTTAAGCATAACAGTAACTTTTCCTTCCTAGCAACCAGTATGCCACTAGAGGCGACTGTTCCTGATGTCATTGACTTCTCTGGTTTTCTTTGACCTCTCTCGGCTTTATGCCATTGACCCGCATCCGAATACATTTTACTTGTGTAAATCAGTTTTCACCATTACGGTAGCAAACTTCTTTCATATTTATTACGCGTCTTACAGCCATAGTTCTTTAGCAAAGCTTGATAACTACGACACCAATCAATTTACTAAAGGTTTATTTACCTTATGTATTAAATCGTTTCTGTTGATGAGTGTGTTAAAATAATAAATAAAACTGTCGCGTTCTGAGATAAATTAGACTCCAAAATAAGCTTAAAATACATTTTAAATTAAATGCAGTAATAGTATCGCGGAGTCCATGGTGTGTCTCGTTTCGTAGCTTCAGTTAACTGTACGGGCAAACTCCGGATTAATCAGGGTGGAGCTCTCGTTATGTTAAGGCACTTTTTATGTCTCAATATTAAAAAATAAAAATGTAGTGATAGGTACGTTGTATATTAAGAATAAACTTTGGAATCGTATTTATTGGTAGACTAGAAAATAATGTTAGTATGACAGTTTGCCCACTCCTACGAATCTTAAAACTAGGGATGTAACGATTCCGATGCCGATATATCGGCCGATGTATCCGCATCGCCGGTTATATACAACCGATATCAAACAGTTTGAAAAGCGCGCAAAATTACGAAGCGTGCACTTCATTGTCGCTCCGTCGCAGGCGGGACTAGTGGGATAGCCGCGCAGCGCATCCTTAGCGACATGGCAACACGGCTAACGGTAGTGTTTGCAGTTTGCTGAGCGATGTATTATTTCGTGCCTGTTTCACGTCACAGTGATTTATTTTTAAACTTTCCGCACTCAAAAAAGGTATAAACTATATTCGTGATTCTGTTTATTCACACGGTGAATATAGTTGATATTCACTGTGTATTAAACAGTTGTTCCCCAAATATTTACAAAAGACATACAAACGCCCGAGGTACATACTTCATTATTTATTTGATTTATTATCTATTAAGCCATCGATATCGGCATCGGTACCGAGATTATTTACTCCAATAATCGGTATCGTATCGGGAAAATGATGTATCGGTACATCCCTACTTAAAACATTCTGTTATATCTGCAGTGTCGACATTGTCTGGTCAGACGTAAGTGTCTAATAAAAAGCCCATTTATATGTTGTTATTGCTGACTAACACCCTAATTTCGTAATACACGATCTATCAAAATTTGGATCGGTTTGAAACAGATCCATAGCTTCATAACTACGAAAAAAAAATCTGCTCAACAATTTAAATACAGCAATGAATGTTGTTGAACTGTCAAAATGAAAAAAGATTAGCCGGAATCGTTTAGGAAAACATTTTACGCAATTAGATGGCAGGCTATAATAATATTGCTATAACTATCCGATTTTGCCCATTTCGTTGAACCACTGGGGCATTGCGATAGTGTAGCCACGTTGTCTATATTTAAAACAATCGGTCTAAAACCTCGTGTAGAGCTTAATAAACCCATATTAGTATTTTCGACGGATTTTTAAAGTGTTTTAAACTATAGACAATGTGTGCGTTGTCACGCGTTTGACAAAAAATTATATAAAACAGATCAAATAAAACTCAAACTACTGTGCAGATAATGAAAAATGACGGACTCACTTTGGCACCATTCTTCTGAAATAATATTTTAAAATAAATAATTAAGTTTTAATTAATAATCTAATTTATCCAGACGTATGAGCTCGCGAACAACTATTATTTTCGAAATAAACCATTATGCATGCACTCCAAAACTTCTTTTTCCTAATAGTGAAATTATAATTTTAAGAACACTCGCAACCTTAGGGCTTCTCATAATAGCTTCGTTAAACAGCTGTGCTGGTTTTAGTATGAATCAAATACAATAATTTTCTCTATAATGCCTAGGACCCTCTAAAACAACACCAGAACCATTCTACATTTACAAAATCACGTTTTGATTCGTCTTCCTACCAAACGTTTTTTTTTTACTATAGAGCGCTGAGCGCTTTTCTTGTGTCGTTCATCAAATGTAACGAATAAGTGCAATTGCAAAAGTAAAACGGCGAAACAAAGTTGCAAATAACGAAATGGCTACGACGAGATCGGGAGTTGTAACAGGTACCATAAAAAATGAAATATGTATAAATCCGCGAATTTCCGCGGGTATTCTGGTTAATTACATTGGGTCATATACGTCGTAACAAAATTTGCAATTATTGTTGGTCTTTTTACTCTTTGCTCGTACAGATTCCTACGCACAAATCTACGAATTGAACGGCACGAGTATCAGCATCACATTTCAATACTTTTGTGTCGATCATTACCTTGTTAATGTTTTTAATTTTGTCGATATAGAAATAATAATAATGTTTGTATTTTTTATTTTATTTAGAAACGTTATTATTGCTACGCTGTAAGCGCATTTTGTAATGAGTATTTTTAGTTTACCGATTTAATAATCAAGTGTTGTATGGAATTGTAATTTACAATAATGTAATATGATAAGTATGTGTGTTAATGACATGTTTATGTATTAATTACTTGTATGTTATATGTACGTGACGCGCGATCTAGTTGTCTTACATAGTGCGGGGACACTAACGCCCTGATAGAGTCGTGTTACTTTACATTAACTATTGAGACGATAACGTCAGTAGCAGTAAGTAGTAGTCGAGCATGTTGGTTCCGGTGTCTGTAGTAGGCACGCAGCGCGGGCACGCTCGCACGCACGCACGCACGCACGTGTGCGGACGTGATGGCGCCGCTCGCAGAGAGTATTCAGTGTTAGCCATGGTGAGCGTCGCGCACCAGTCATTAGCTTATAGAGAAAATTCAATACATATATTAATTATATTATTTATATTGTAGACTCTATAATCAGTTTTAAGTATTAGCTCTTAAGAGATTAAAGTAAAATTCTTATACCATTATCCGTATAAGTATTATGATCAACAATATTTCCATTGTTTTAAAATTAGTGTTGTTAGTTTAAATGAAATGTAACTTTTAAGAATAAACTTGTACAAACTACTTATGTACAGTGTGTAAATTAAGATGATGATGCTATAATGGCGCATGCGCCTAGCCGAGAGAGGACAGATGTATCGTGGGTTTTGTAAATAGTGTACAAGTATATTGTAATATAACAAGTGTTTTCAATGTGCACATAGTCGCCTCATTCATTAATAAATTTTTTAGATCAATTAATCTTTCCTTTTGATTTTTTTGCCTTCTGTCTGTCCGTTTTGGTTTTCTACTAAACTCATTTTCTCTAAGGGAAATACAACTTGTTGTGTTGTCTAGATGTGTCGGAACGAATGTAGAAAATGTCTTCAGCATTCCCTTCTCGCACTCAATGAGGATATCCGTACTTAAAAAATCGTATTTATTATGACTTTACCACGTATAAACAATATCATCGCGGATTCCATCTGTATCGATCACAAGTTTTTGTTAACCACTGCACGACAGTTGCTGAAACAGTTGCCCACATTACATTTCAATAGCCACCTAAATCACAGTAATTTAACAAGTCGCTAGTATCACACCGAGTTCTAATTCCCGAATCTTCTATACCTAAAACTCTAAAACCCTTTTTATATCGTTTATTTTGAGCTCCTGTGTCGAAGTCCACGTTGCACATAGTTAATGATCCTATCAGCGATCAATGTTTGTTTGAAGTGTATGCAACATGGAATCTGCGCACGGGCATCATAATTTTCATCCGTCATGTTCCTTTTTTTCTGTCTATTATCCATTTGCATATTTCCCAAGTTTAGACCGATTTCGAGGAGGAAAATGATGTTTTTTGAATAGGAATAATTACTTAGTTCCTGTAACTAAGTAATTATACCTACGTCATCAAAATCAAAATACTTTTGAAGTCGGTTTTTTGTTCTTGTCATAGATTTTTATTTATTATGCCGTTTACTTTACCATCATCAAATCATCCATGGCTATGTAAAGGTACCATAAATACTTTCAGTTATCATGCTTTAAACCTGGCCTAGTTCGATATTTTAATGAGAATAGGTACTTAATTATCAAATCAGACATTTTAAGCTCAGTTACAAGTTACCTTTTCTTAGCCTGGGATAAAACTGCGACTAAGGCGGATGTCACTGCTGCTGTGCTCTCCAATTCGTTCGATAACGTGAACTTGACAATTATTATTCCCACCAAGATCTGCCTAAGTCCAGTCTGGTGGGGCCCATGTTCCGCTTAGGACTTGTACGGATTTAATGAGCTTGTTTCAAGTAAGTAAACGTTAAAACAGACTGCTCGAAGAACTTATGACTAGACTAAGCTCGGGATTGATTACATGAAATGGGGATTTATACTAAGTGAGCATCATACTATTTTACCTTTATTTACTTGTCTTAGATCATTAAGGATTTTTCCCTCAAAATAAGATAGGTACTTAATCCGTTGCGTATGAGCAGGCCTTGGGCCGTGGTTGGGGCACGATGCATCAATTCTTGAAATAGTTAAATAAGTAAGTCTATTATATTATATCCAAAAAACTTTTGTTAAATCTGGATGTCTATACTCGGCATTTTAAAATGGTTAGATAATGGAAAATTGTGTTAATCATGCGGTATTCGTAAGATATGGCACCGTAATTTTTATTCGTTGTAGTCGACACGCACTGCTATCACGAATTTCACGACCTGCACCATGGGAAGTAGGTAGGTATTTCAAAACACCCCAAAAACCTATGCTCTAGGTACCTAGTGTCATGGGTCATTTACCTACCTTAACATCCACAGCAATAATAGGTAGATACCTACAATATTACAAATTACCATACGAATATGTCACTATAGCACCAAAGAAAATGAATGTTATGTATCGATGATTCCAAAGATCCTAATTCCTTCCCTATATGTAACATTTTATCTTGGCGCTGATGAATCTGGCGTAGGTAAAGCTTAGTGCAGAATGTAGCAATTTTATGGAATAGGCCTAACTATGTTCCTACAACTTCTTGGCAATGCAATGCAGGACGATCGGGGAACCAATGGAGAAATGGATTGCTGTTTCTGGAAGGAGACTAAATAGGTAGGTACTCGGGAATACATATATATTGAAAGTTTCGAGTAAGTATTTGTACTAATCGTGGCCGCATCTGAACCCTACCAACTGATATATTTTTCTGTAGCTTAGAATAGGTACCGTACGTATTACAAAATCTTTCCGAACTTCTATTTTAAAATCGGAGTCTCTCAGAGAATCAGGACAGAGATACCGACAGCCTACATAATTCGATATTGGGGAATCGCTATAATTATAATCTTGGATACCTACGACCAACCCAATAAAGCAGGTGGTGCCTGGTGGCAGTGTGATGTTGGTCCGTGACGATGTTGCTGTATAAAGAAAGGATAGGTGGCCTATCTTTCGGAAACCACATGACAATCTAGTTAATCTAAACAAACGTTCTGGTAGACATGGTCTATCTCAGCCCATTGTAATATACTTACAACTTATTTCCATGTATACCAATAAATGTAATTTTTATTAAAAAATACCCGCTTTGTTTCTCTCAATAACTCTTTTTTGATTGGTTTTTGAAGACTTTTAACTTGTGTAATCAGAAGCGGTGTAGGTGAGTGTACGTATTGGAAGGTAGGCTAAATTCGCGTGATACTTATTGATGAATATAGATGAGGCACTGATGATCAACTTGCGGCGTAAGTCTCGTCTGCAAGCCGGCTGACGCACAGGAACTAATCTGTTGTTACAACGTGTTCAATGTGCACTTAATCAGGGGCCTAAGTCTACTAATTTATAAACGTTACAACATGGTCTTTCAATGATGAGTTTTTGACAGTTTTTGTATGGAAAATCTGTCAAAAACTCACCATTGAGAGACCATTATGTAACGTTTGGTGGATGCTATTTCGATATTCTTTTGTCGTTTCATACATATTAGTCGACTTCACTATGTAGGATGAGGATTATGCCGCACTGCAGGCACCGTGATTTCGTACATCGTGCTAATAACGCCATCTATGGTTAACCCGTTGAACTAAACGCAGTACAGGTGACCAAGTGACTAAAAAAGTGCTGATATTTGATGCCAGTGGTCGAAGCTAAAACTTGTCTTATTTTTTTAAATTTATTTATATGAACACAGTTTACAGTAGTCTCGAACCTAAAACTATAACTCCAAAAATAGTTTTTTTCACGACCGTTTTGCGTATTGTAGAGGTCCTTTTATTTTACTCTGCCAATACATATATAGAATTGTCAAACTTAGTTCCATGTTCCGCCGCAGCAAAGCGTGGGTGAGCACTTGAGCAGATACAGGAAAGAGTGCACCTCTGCCTACATAATTATAACTACAAGCGTGCAGGGCGTGCAAAGTGCAATGCCTGCCTTAGCACGTTCAGATGGCGGTAAATCTCTTCGTTCAAACCCATTCTATAATGTCGGTGAAGAAACCTGATAAAACTATTCCCCGACCCAGGAATCGAAACCAGGGAACGAACCAATGACCGGAGCTCAGTATTACCGCTTGTGGCCACTTAATAAAGCGAAATGGAAATGAATGTAAACAAGTTTAACAGAGAAACTTAATCAATTTTCTGTTTTATTAAAATCCTAGCTTTTGCCATGCTTCGCCTACAAAAATACCTACCGATTTAAATTGATAGCCCAATTCTTGATTAAGGTTATTTCGCATGAAGCTACGACCCTTAGTCAATCAGAAAGTCAGAAAGCCCTGCCCTAAATCCGGCTCTGTGAGGAAGTCACATTCTTATTTTTCAAAGATTGCAAATGATTGACTCTTCTGGAGTCATTACCAGAAATCGTATTAGTGGTTTAGCAGCTTCAATATCATCAATATTGTGCCGGAATATTTAAAGCATTTCGGCAGCTGCAGTTCGTCGCGGACGTGGTACGACATCGGCTCCCCTGACATCATCTTCTGCCCACCATCGATGCGACGCGCTGCTAGAGTGTCAGTTAGCTAGTGTAAGTAGTAAGCTAGTGTCACTTTTATCCGACCTCTTCGGTGGTTCCTAGTAACTTCATTACAAAAGACGCTGCGCCGTAAAATATAAAACAATGAAAAAGTAAATAAGTGGAAGTTTCATTGACCATTTCGTACTATAGGTACCTACCTACATTCGCAATTTCGTTGATAAACAATAATTCTCGAGTTACCAAGAGAATAGATAACCTATTAGGGGCGTCGCACACCTGGTGAAACTTATCGCAACGATCTAACTACTGGCCGAAGAATGTCCAAACGATACAATTTGTTTTTTTCACCTTTTTCATATTTTTATTTTGTAACGATACAAATTACTTTTACAATATACTAACTAGTAAGTAGGTACACTAAATACATAGATTGATAGACAAGTTTTTTAAATTTTTATTTAAGGCAGTTGTTTTGACAATCATCAATGAGCATTGTCATATTTGCACTTTTGTCGATATTAACAGTTTTTTAAAGTTCGGACAAACCGATCGTATCGGTTGGTGGATTATGTTTATGCAACAGTAAAAAAGGTATCAGAATATTATTTATAATTGCTAATCTGTGAAATAGACACCAATTGTATAACAAAAACAACAATAATAGTAGAGAGTCCTTGCGCCTTATCAACTGTTCTCAACAGAATCATAAATATCAGATAATCAGTTTGATGATTAACTTTATCATCGTTACATGACTTACGCGGTGCGGCCGTCGATAAACCACTGTAACTAACAAATAACTATTCAATAATTGAATTACAGACTTTTTTAGGAAATCCGTGTGTTTTTTTTTATGCTACTCAATGTTTCTTGTGATAATATTGTATGTAAACAGACACGTAAATATAACTTTACCCAGTGTAAACAATTGTTGTGGTTTTTAGTGTTACTATGTGTAAACAGATATTTGACCAGTTAATTTAGGTTACAGTGTAATTGTGATAGTTTTGCGATGAGTTATTACGAAAGCAAATACGGAACTGCTCGCAGAAAGCCGAAACTGCTGGTAAGGAGATAGGTACATTAACATACCTACACATAACTTTACGCCTGTAATCCCCGAAGGGTTAGGCAGAGGTGTACAAGTACCTATAGTGCACCCACATTGCGCCAGTTGCGTTAAGTCCCGTGTAACACCAGGCGAGCATGAAATGTGTACATTATTTATTGAAATGTTTTTTTTCTGAACTTCAGTTAATGCTGTGTTATTGGTTAATCCTAGATTGATTTTGTTTTGTTTTTATTTTAATAATAATACACCTTGTGCTGAATTTTTGTGATTTTACTATTAGAAGTAATTAATGTTACCTAACGGCAGGTACCTACTTCAAAGAATGTAGGACGATGCTCAGGCATGAATCTTGATAGGAATAGGCACCTAATATATTAGAGTTTACCTAAATTAGTGGGAAATTGTGTCTGTTGTGTACCTAATAGAAAACAGCTTAAAAATAATTGACAGCACTCATTGAAGCACTAATTAACACAGTTTTAGCTCAAATTCGTCTCCGACCAGAATGCCTCGTGAGTAGCAAGCGCTACGGTTTGGACCTAACTCGGAATTCAAATAAAAAACAGTGGACTGTAAAACTAACTTATATTGGAATGTACAGTTAGATAATAACCAAGTGCGTGTCGGACCACGCACAATGAAGGGTTCCATAGCTGGGATGAACTTATCCCAAGAACAAACTTAACATTGTAGTTGAAAAACATGTTCCCCGATACAAAATGTATGGTAGAACATGTTTTTGCAACTGCAAATTTAAGTTGGTCGATAATTACTCGTTAACTAGTAGAGCCTACTTAGCTGTGATAGTTTTCCTTTTAATTTCGTTATTTATACTACTGCTGTGAATTTTTCCACATATTCAGAACTTACCGTTTAGCTGGCAGGGGGGACACTTGACTCTAACAAAAATTAGCACTTTAAAGCTTAATATTTCCCAAACGGAGGATCCGTTTCAATCCAAAAATGGTTTTCAAAACAAACTCACAATATTTTTGAACGACCTTTCCAAAGATACCCCACACCATGTGATAGACGAAAAAAAAAGATTTTTTTTCATGATTTTATTTTACCACTTTGTCGGCGTAGTTAATATGTATAATCATGCCAAATTACAGCTTTCTAGTACTAACAGTCTCTGCGCTAAGCCGGGGACAGACAGACAGACGACCATGTTTACTACGGAACCCTAAAAACGGCGCGTGTGTCCCGGTTGCGTTCCTTTTGTGAAGTATCAGGCTTACCACCCCTTTCATGGATCCCGCCAGACGCCTGGCACGAAGATAGCCGACGGCAGCCGAACAGTGCAAGAATTTTCAAAATCATTCCACAATCGATAAACATATCGATGAACATAATATAAAACATAATAATATATACAGACGAATTGAGAAGTTCCTCCAATCTTGAAGTCGGTAAAAAAAATCCTAATGCAAAAACCCAATAACACTTCTATCGACCCAGAGATTGAATCGCAGTCACTAGTCGGTAGTCACGTTTGCAGCCTCTAGAACACCGAGGTGTGTAATTGATTATTAGTTATCTATCATTACGCCACCATTGTATTTGACAATGGCTCAAATTGCATTGTCGTCAGAACAATGAATACGTTTGCAAAATACCAACTCAATCGAAAATCGGGAAGTGCATGAAAACTCTATCACAATGCATTCCACAGCCGGAATTTCTCTATGAATTTATACTGGAATTAATTATATGAATTCAGAAAAAGAATTTGAATAGATAACATACAATAAAATACTTCCCCATACATATTCAGATTTAGAATTTAAGAGATACTTATTCCGGCGGATAAAATTGTTTGACAGGTAAAGAAAAATATATTATTTAAAAACTATTTTTTTACAAACAAATTAACAAAATTCAGAGAAATTCAGATAGAGCGACTCGTAGCAAAAATTGGCTGCATTTTACCACAAACATATCGCTACGTTACTTTCATGTTAAATATTAATAGTTTGTAGCAACTCTTGCTTCGCCAATGCCTACGCCAATGCCTACGCCAATGCCTACGCCAATGCCTACGCCAATGCCTACGCCAATGCCTACGCCAATGCCTACGCCAATGCCTACGCCAATGCCTACGCCAATGCCTACGCCAATGTCTACGCCAATGTCTACGCCAATGTCTACGCCAATGTCTACGCCGTAGGCTCTCCGCGATCTCTCTATCTTATGTACAGTCCAGAATATTATCACGATCCGTTTAATTCTCTAATTAGTTAATCCAATTTCAAATCTCATATTAGCTTATGATGGACTGACAAAAGAAAAGAACAGCCAATCAAATCTATTTATATGATATTTGGTAACCAATGAAAACGCTTTGTTTTATTTGGCTTAAAAACTGAGAGGAATTTAATAAACAGTACTACGACACGAGTTACTAAATGTACTTAACTCATGCCGATAGTTTTCCAACAACAGAAGGGTATAAAAAGAGGTATAAAAATACATTTAAACGAATACCGGATTTAATCTCGCCCGAATATAGAACGAAAGGCGAAATATCGACATATTTTCGGCACAACAAAAATACTTCATAAAAAAGTTTATAACTAACTTCCCAACCGACCCAAAACTGCTTCCGAGCGAAAATATTGCGATTTTTGTGAATATTAAACGTAGTTTACGTTTAACAAACACAAAAATCGAAGAAAAACAGAGCTTACAACAAACTAAGGAACGTTTCGTTGGCCGTCAACTTACGTCGTGGTCGGGACACTTGTTAAGATGTAAAGCCCCGTGCAGACTGGCGCGATGTGACGGCGTGACGCGACTCTAAGAACAGAAAACTGAACGGTAGAACAATTACCGGTGTCGCGTCGCAACTCGGGCGTGTTTACTTGTTTCGCGAATGAAAGCTGTACGATTCTAGCTAACGTGTTCAGGTTGACTTTACTGTAGGAGTTAGTGGAGGCAAGCTAGCAATGACAAAATTAACGTATGTTTTATTATAATATTACGGGGAATTTCTCTATAACTAATTAATTTACGCAGCTTTTTTATGAAAAATATTGCGTTTCATGTTCTTTTGTGATAGATCCAGACGATCTCATTAGATTTCCTGAGAATCGTTAGTACACCGACATTAGACGCCTACTTTTCAGTTGGATTACTACTCTCCACGAACTTCCCACATTTCGCCGTTATGTTTAAGTTCCATGTAATAGTGGGTGAGGCTAGAGCCATCAACCGGGCACAAATTCAGAGTCATACAAGCATTACATTTTGCCCAATATGTAAGATTTATCTCTATGTGAATGAATATAATTGTAGTTTTACTTAACAATAAACAATATGGTTTGTAGATTTAGGGCCTTAGATTTTTTTTGTTTTTTGTGTGCAAATCCTAGCCTGCATATCAAATTTCAGCTTTCTAGGCCTTCGGGAAGTGCCCTAGAGGTTTTGATGCGTGAGTGAATCAGTGAGTCAGTCAGTCAGAGCAGATTCGCACGGGAGAATTTTCCCGCGGCGATATTTTTTCGCACGATATTGATGTTTAACGCACTGCTTAGCGTCGAGATTCATGGGTTTTCAAATCCAGTAGTGTGTTTTTTTTTACCTGCTGGGATGCGCTCTGTCATCACCGAGAGTTACAATTGTAGTGCGCGCTAAAATCCAGCCGCGATATTTTTACGTCCGTGCGAACGGAGGCTCAGTCAGTGACGAAATCGACGTATTTTAGGTATAAATAAAATACAAAGTGTAAAAGCTAGATAAATGAAACTTAGTGTGTTTTTATATGTCTACTAGCTACATTTTATCCTGAGAATTTGAGCTGTGTAGCATTATCAAGGACGAAGCTATGAGGGTTTCAAAATACGACGAAACGTTTCAAGAAAAGGTAGGTAGTGCTTTGAAGCTTTTTGTTTTTGGCTCGTCTTGGCGGGGGCACTATGGTGTTACACTATGGTATGCTTTGGAAATGGAGAAGGATGGAAAAGGAAAAATCGTAAGGGGAGTATCAAAACATCGATGTAAAGTTATTTGCATAGGAGTTTATCGTAGTTACTTTACATCGAATTAAAATGTCGTTACGTAACAAGTTACCGTAACTAAGATAGTATCGGGGCAACGTATTCGAAGTAATTAATAACATTACATACCTAAATATAGGCGATGCGCGCCCTTTGACGAATGCTGACGGCACGTGTAAGACAGAGGTAATATTTATCTCTGATTAAAACTACTGTTTACGAATAATTATTATTATACGATAAAAATGCCAACATTCAACCGGCTCCCCCTGTGGAAACGTTCATCCGTTCGCCTTTACCATGTCGTTACAGGACTTATTATTGAACAGTAGGTTGTGGTCATCAATTGACTTGCAAGCGTGGTGAATGACCCCTTCACGAGGCTATTTGAAAATGAAAATTTATTTTAAATTTACCTGGAAATCAAAAACTCAAAACACATTTACGTGCGTTCTGAAAACTAGGGATGCTTCATGCATTATGTTTTGGGAACATTTTACTGGTAATAAATATTTAGCAATATTCAGATTCTTATTAGTTTTTAGGGTTCCGTAGAAAATCATGTTTTTTTTTTTTTAGGGTAGGTACCTCCCCTACATGTTTTTTTTCGTCTATCTCATGGTGTGGGGTTATCGTTAGAAAGCTCGTTCAAAAATATTGTGAGCTTGTTTCAACCATTTTTGGATTGAAGGATCCGTCTGCGAAATATTAACCTTTAAAGTGCTAATTTTTGTCAGAATCAAGTGTCCCCCCTCCTGCCAGCTAAACGGTAAGTTCTGGATATGTGGAAAAATTCACAGTAGTAGTATATACAGTGTGAGTCTTCATAATGTGCACATATCGAAATGAGGGATTCTATGCTTAATTTGACAAACGGAAAATATATTTAAAAAAATCTATTTTTATTTTTTTATTTATTTTGTATTTTTTACCCCAATGTAAAAAAACGGTGTAACTTTTAAATGATCTATCGCGATGAAACAAACTCAACTCCATAATGATTGGTAGTAATTAAGTGTTCTTATAAAACGAAAATTGTGGGAAAAACCCCTCCCAATTAAACCCAAAAAACCCTCAATTGAAAATAAACAGGTATTTCGTCCAAAAATCTGTTTTTTAAATCAATTTTTACAATAATCGTAAAAAATAATCAATAAGACGAATTTTTTTAAATAAAAAAAAATGGAAAAAAAAATGTATTTGGATTTTATTTTTTATTTTTTCCGTCGATAAAATTAAGCATAGATTCCCCCATTTCGATATGTGCACATTATGAAGACTCACACTGTATAACGAAATTAAAAGGAAAACTATCACAGCTAAGTAGGCTCTACTAGTTAACGAGTAATTATCGACCAACTTAAATTTGCAGTTGCAAAAACATGTTCTACCATACATTTTGTATGGGAGAACATGTTTTTCAACTACAATGTTAAGTTTGTTCTTGGGATAAGTTCATCCCAGCTACGGAACCCTTCATTGTGCGTGGTCCGACACGCACTTGGCCGGTTTTTATTTGTAGCGAGCATTTAGAAAACAGTTATCATTTACTGACTAGTATAGAAGGGGGTTCTATAAATCTACACATGTTTTTTAACAATTTTCCCTAAAATAACGCTAAACTCACTTTCAAGAACTTTCTAGCAA
The DNA here is from genome assembly GCA_914767815.1 of Eupsilia transversa. Classification (NCBI taxonomy): domain Eukaryota; kingdom Metazoa; phylum Arthropoda; class Insecta; order Lepidoptera; family Noctuidae; genus Eupsilia; species Eupsilia transversa. The sequence goes on from OU611871.1 coordinate 14,035,774, forward strand.
ATATCTGCCGAATGATATTTATTTCGAAACTCATTGCTCCCTTAAAACGAGGTAACCTGTCGTTTGACAGTTACATGTTGGCCACTGGGTCACGAATCAAAAATCGATATATGGAGTACATACAGTCAGAAGTCAAAACAAGTAGCATGTGACTTTCCCTGGAACATTATAGAGTGATCCTTTTGTAAATCGTCGGTAGCGTTGCAGTCGTCAATTTCCTACTTACTTATAAGGAATAGAAATTGATTTCGAGCCCTTTTGAATTATAAACTAGGTTTTGTAGAAGGTGCATGTCGAGCGATGACAGGTTGTGGGCTCACACTTAGTGCTGGTGTCGAGTATGATTTAGTATTTATGAGTGACACGGTATTTCTTAGTCTAAAATTAGAAAAAGTATTTATAAGTCGTTTCAAATATTTGTACCAAGTAGTTACTACTACATTTTCGTTTTTCACAGTTACCTGAAAAATTATTTTAAAAAATCGGTATCATTAAGAAGCGTGTTCCAGTATACGATTCCCAGAATGTATAAGGGGCGGCTTTTGTTAACCCCCAGCCTTTTGGGGATGCCTTCGAGATTATTCGTGCCGCCTACGTGCGCACCACGTAACGTGCCACGAACTCGTATAGAAGAAGGGGGACGCAGAATCGTAGCACATCTAGCATAGCATGCTGCCTCTCTCCCATATGATTTAAACATTTTAACGTATAATTATTAGTGTCCGTTGTCTAGAAATTACTTTGGAAACGTAATGTCTCTTCTTAATGATCGCCAATATTTTTTCATGGTTGAAACAAAAAAGCAAGCGTTGCTTATGGCTGTGTGCGCGTAGTAGGGGGCATGCGCGGCTTAGTCCCGTAGGGCGAGCAGACGCGTCCGCTCGGCAGAGGGTGGAGACGCGTCCGGCGCGCGACATCGATCCTTAGTTCCTCGTGCTCCGAGACTCAGTCGCCGACGGTCCGGCGACGAGCGTCAACATGCAGCCGCCACCGCGGAAGGTGAGTTCAACATCCCCCACGGCCACACGACCTCATACAACTCCTTCAAAATCTCACACAAACTTTCCAAAAGTGCCGCAGAACTGTGAATGAAGTACTTTCCTCAACGCGTCAAATTTCTCGTCGCGTGTTACTATGAAATTATATAACTTTACTGTTATGTTTGTATTTTAATCACTGGGGGCATCGCTTCCTACAATTTTTGGGGCCGGATTTATTTATCATAAATTTTAAAATAACTACATATATCTTGAAACGTGTGTAGTAAAACTCGTAATGCAAAGTTGTTCTTATTAAATACCAAGCGTAGGTTGTGAGGAATTAATCAATAAACCCTAATCTCATATAAACAGGTCGTAGCGATGGTAAACACGCTTACGGAAAATATTTATACCTAAATAAAAACTAAAATTAGAAATAGCAGTGTCCAAAATTCGGTAAAAGAGAAAAGTCTGTACCTTATTCAGAAAATTAAAGAGCAATCCGACCGCAACGCTCTGACGTCTCCACGAAAAACGTGTAATATTTGTAGTGAAAATAGGACGTGGGTCTCTGAATTTCATTAATACGTTTTGTTATCCAAAACATTCATTATTTTATTATGAACCGATACTATTGACCGTACTTTACGATTGTCCAAAATCTGTTTGAATTTTTGCTGTCATTTGCTAACATTCCTTTGTATTTTCCACTTCGTTCCTTTGAAACGGGAATTAGAAACTGTGTTTAATTTATTTTGGCGACAATTGCCCGATTGGATGACTAAATAACTCACTGTTTGTTTTTGGGTAGTTACAATTTTCATACATAACCTGACTTTTTACAAAAAAAAAACCCCTTTTCATACGAGCCTTATTTCGGAATAAATAAGTTATAGAATGCGTTGGTATTTCTGTTTCGGCCCACGGCTAGTAATTACAAGTTCCACATCCCGGACCTCTCATTATTAAATATGTACGACGCTTGTTAATTTGGGAAAACTTTCGATTAATAAGTCTCATTAACTTTTCTCCCTAATAACTATGAAGAAACCCGGGGTACCGTAATCTTATAAGTAGATATTAAATTAAATCTATTTTTAGTGTGTAGCAACGGTATTTGACAGATTTTTTCAGGATTTCTGAAAGGTAAAGCAACAATATACTATACTAAAAATGGGAGAAGGTAGACAAGATATCTGACTAGTTGACTAGACTGAAAGTAGTTGCCACAAGTAGAAGACCTCAAAATTGGGCAGATCCTAAACAACAACCAGCATGGCCCATCGTATACAGAACTCCAACATAATTTTATTTACTAACAAACCACCGCGTAATTCATCGATAACCGACAGTTTGCTTTATTTTACATAATGTTAGTCGTGGATTATTGAATTAGTAGATCAAATGAACGAGGGATCGTCGAACTGCGGTCAATGATCGACCCATCAGTAACAAATTGCTGTGCGATGCGCTTTCGATGTGACGTAGGTACACTTCCGTATACTACCGTACTATAAAATAACGGTCAATTATCTAATCACGAAGGTATTGTTGTTCTATCATTGTTCGTTTATATGGAAGACTAGCTTATGCCCGCGGCTTCGCCTGCGTGGATGTCGGAAAAAACTCCGTATTCCTTGTCTACATTATAAAGGAAACATCAGTGCAACATTTCAGCTTTCTAGGTCTAAGGGTTTGGGCTGGGCGTTGATGAGTCAGTCAGGACTTTTCTTTTTATCCATATAAATAATTCTCATTTACTTTCGTACTCATTTCAATTTAACCTTTTTAAAACGTTATATAAATATCGGTATAGAAAGTGAAGAAAAATTCAATGAAAACACCGTTGGTTCTTTTCCATCTACCGAATATTGTAAAAATCGTTTGGTGCTGAACTTTCTTTTGATAAATTCGTTTCGTATTTGAGTATTTTTAGCACGCAGGAGCGTTTTCAATTTGAGCGACTATCTATTTATTTATTCGCACAATGTACACCGTTACGGGCTAGGCGAAAACTTAAGAGTACATGACCCTGTTAGGGCGCACCAATTTTTAACCCCCGACGGAAAAAGAGGGGTGTTATAAGTTTAACGTGTGTATCTGTGTATCTATGTATCTGTGTATCTGTCTGTTCCCTCGTAGCTCCCAAACGGCTGAACCGATTTTGTTTTTTTTTTTTATTGATTATTGTTTGTTTGAAAAATGTCTTGATTGAAAGTGTTCTTAGCTACAATTCAAGAAAATCGGTTCAGCCGTTTGAAGATTATCAGCTCTTTTCTAGTTGATGATTGGATGTACGCATTTTCCACAGGTCTGATCGATTCGAAATTTAGTATTTTGTTACTTCAATGATATTAGAAGAGCATAGTAACCTTGAACCGATACTGCAGCATCACCTGGAATTGTGTCGCGGGTTATTTAAATTTTTAATTTTAACTTGTTATTACAATTATCTTATCTCTAAGCTATTCTTAAAGTTAACATATTTATTGCATATTTGCAAGATAGATACCTACACAACAATTATTAATATAATACTCTCTTTGTAACAATTTATATTTAACTTATAATAAGTAACTCTTTTCTAATAATAATAACTTAAGTCTAGATTTAAATATGCCTAGTGTGTTTTTGTCGATTTTATATGTTTTATTATATATTTTTTGCGTACCTAATCGTTTTTCGAACAAACCCAAAAATGCTATTTTCCCGCGTCACGTCTTGCATAACCACTTAAATATTTCAAATCTGTGTCATTTTTGGTTTTTGTAACGTTTAAAAAATTAAAAGAAAAGCTTCAAAAAATTACATTGTTTTTGATAATCAGAAAACTGGGAAATATTCCAAATTATATGGACTGATATCGAATTTGACTGATAAATAATTATCATTAGTACTTACAATTAAGCAGTACTTACAGTTACTAGGTACTATTTTACTTCAGAACATAACTTCTAAATAAACGTTTAAAATCGTTTACCCGTCAAAATACGAAAACAGCAATCATTTTGGAGCGTCCATCCCTAGCAAACGTGTTTAACTCCCTATGTACTACACATATCGGTTTCGGTAACTTTAACATCGGTAATATTCGTTAAATTCAACCTCTATCAGTAACGCCCAGGAGAAATCCAGCTGATATTTTTATCTCTGTGTTGCGTAGGCGAGTCATTTCCATCTCCATCACGGATAAAAGCGGGCGAACGGGCGAGCGGGCCAGTCGACTTCAAATTCTAGGACACCGCAGATAGTTATCAAGTCTTCTGCCTGAAAATGTAATATTTTTTGCTTAAGTAAATTGAAGTTAATTTTACTGTAACAACTGCAGAAAAAACTGGCAACTATTTGAGCAAAGTGACATTTTGTTTTTGATTGTTCTGTTCAGTCAATCATACTGCCCCGTTGGTCTAGTGGACGTAAGTGCCATGACTGAGCATGAGGTACTGGGGTCGATTCCCAGGTCGGGCAAACTGTTATTGGATTTTTCTATCAGGAATTTCTCAGTAACAGCCCGGAGTCTGAATTTGTGCTCGGTTGATGGCAATAGGCCCGCCCCCTATTACATAGGACTTAGGTATAACTGGCGAAATGTCGGTTTACTAAAACGTAGGTACACCTCTGCAAAACCCTTCGGAGATTACAGCTGTGGTTGAGTGGCGTATTTTTTTTGAGAATAGGAAATAAAAAGGCTTTTTATTTTTATTTATTAAAGTAGATACAAGTAAAACCAAACCTGTAATCGATAGTAGGTACCTACTAAGTATATATTTACGCATTGAGACGTAAATCTGACTGGATCTGACGTGCCGATCATGCGTTAAGAGAGTTAACCCACGCGGCGTCGGTCGCTGTGAGATATAATGCAGTTATGCTCCTGTCGTTATGTACAGGCTATCACGGACGTCATGAAAACCCCGTCGGTCGGTCGGCCGGCCGTTAACGATGTAAAAAAAACACTTGGACGGCCGTCATTTTGTGACCGCTGCTTTCTTTGGAAAGTTTCTTAAAATTTAGAGTCTAAAGCTTAGGTTTCCTAGGAAAGCGGTGCAGTAATTTAATGGCCACACAAAAAATTACTCTGTCGTTTAAAAGTAAATTTTGAATTTCGCAGCACTTCACCCCAAGGCCCACTTGCGCGTACATGGGCAACTCGGAGTTAACAGCTAACTCAGGGCTAATTCCAATAATTCTCTTATAAATTCCTGGATTAACCTGGGCCTAAGTAATGCAGAGTTTGACAAGTTCTCACCCTTGACAAATACGTGTACACTCAAATCCCAGTGGTTACTCGCATCCGATTCGTGTAGCTGAACATGACGCAAGCTACTTGAATTGAACAACTGCGGTTTCGCTGCTATGGCTTCTTCGCGGAGGTGTCTTACCGGCGTCAGTTGTTCTTTCTTTATCAGTCCACAAAATAATTATTGATAATTTGATAATTTTTGATAATTTATTTATTGGAACTAAAAAACACAAATTACAACAAAATATAATATTGTATACTTAGTTTTTGTAAAACGCCCAACAGTATTGACTTATGTTCTAGTTTTAATATTCTTATATTTGTGAATTATTCGTATTCTTATTAGAATAAATTTATCTCAAACCTCATAATATTAGATTATTTCTTTGATTGAAAAGTCTACCGTAAAATGGTAAAACATTTGAAATTACGTGGGTCACATATTTAATTCAGAGGTTTAGTCGCAAAAAGCTTTTCGACAGCGCGGGGGATGTGTAGGACGAAGAAATTACTGACGACTCAAATAGAAATGAAAATATTTCTGTCTTTTTTTTAACATACCGAAGCAAAAAGGTAATTTGTAGAAAACCTGAAAGAAAATAAAAAATTTAAGATCAATGTTAACCTAAAATAAAAGAATATGTAGTATATTCTGTAAAACTGGATTTGAAATTTACTCAAGGAATCGTTTGAACTACAATTAAATTATACCTAAATAAAATTATATTCGTAAACAAACGAATATAATTTTATTTAGGTATAATTTGGTAATAAAACACGAAATATTTTTTTAATGCTTTTGTGATATTTTGATTATGTGTTTATATATATGCTCTGGAATAAATAAATAATTGTTATAATTATATCAATACTTAAACTCACGCCTTCTTCTCATGGGGGTAGGCCGAAACTACAAAGCACCACCTGCTTTATTATAATTAATTATAATTGAGTAACACAAGGCAATTTCACACTGACACACGTGATTTAAAAAATAGAGGGACTCTGTGCATTTTTATTCTAAATCATATGTTACAATACTTTACTTTTATTTATCTATTTATCATAAAAAATATATTGTATTTGATATACATTACTGGTATACAGCTGTATTCGGTTTGACTGGAAGCTGACCCCAACCTAGTTAGGAAAAGGCTAGGCAGATTAATATTGATTTATTGGAGTTAATTATATATAACGGGCTGGCCTATTTTTTCGCCCAAGAATCTCAAGATTGTCTCCCAGAATCTCAAATCAGTAAAGAAATCAGCATTGACATCAACGTGGCAATACTTTTGGGCAGTTTTCCTGTTCACACCGATCCTTTTTTTTATGCCCTAGTTTTTGCATTTTCCCCTCCCCTTTCTATATTTTTGTACTTAATATTTTAAGACTTTTAGTTTAATATTATGGACTCGTATTATCTTAGAAATTGAATAAAAATCGCACATTAATGCACATCATAGTTCTTCTATCCCCTAGTCACATGTCAGCACGTGCTATTTAAAGAGCTGTTCACACAGTCGTGAAGACAAGCTTGGTAGCTGACCGGGTGACAGCGTCGGGTCTGTCGTAGAGGCTATTTTAATTACACCTTTATAAGGTCTAATGTTTTCGTAGACATAGTGAATTTACTTGAGTCTTGCATGCATCATGTATCCAAGAGAGATTATAGCTGATCAAATATTATCATGATTGAAAAGTTGGCTCATAGATATGCTGATATAAGTAATAACGAAACAGTCAAGTAAAAAATATAAACAGGAAAATAACTGAACTACGGTGTGTGAGGTTCAGTTTTTGAACCGCGGTTGAGCAAAGTGACTTCCATTAGAACATTCTCAGTAGCAATCACAAGTTACAAAATGACTTATAAGTAAAAAGGTGGGTGTCCTGACACCACTGCCCACCTCTTCGAGGTTTATAGACGCGTTATTATGTACGTAGGATTTGTAAAAAAAATCGAAAAAAAAATCTTATAATCTTAAGGTCCTCCAACAGCAAGCTAAGGATTCTTAAGACTAGCTATAGAGGTACAGGAATAATAACAGTTTTACAAAGAATTTTCATATTACGTCCCTGTTTTCGCTAGAGCACAATAGAAGTTCCGTCGAGGTATGACCGTATGACTGCTTTCATATACTAAGGCTTCCTGTACAAGACGCAGCCGGAGCCACACCACCGCGTAGATTTTACACTCATTTTTAGATTTTACACTCATTCTGAGATATTCTGTTTTTTTTTTCATCTTCCGGTTCTGTGCGGCGGTGAGGCGGCTCGTGCTTTTCCTATGGCGCAAAATCATGCTACACACTAGTTCTGGTTTCAGGTTCTGGATTCGGCACTGCCGGGTGGCAAAATATACCTTCATTCAATTTTGCCACACGGCCTGTGCCGAATCATGCCGAACTGAACATGTTTTGTAACATCCCTTTAAGAATAGATGTTGTTAAAATATAGCCAATCAGTAAGGCTGTCACTAAACGCTAACCCTGTGCTATCTGATGGGTGTAACTGCGAACAGCTATCATTATAACGTATTGCAAATGACACACTGTGCAGCCGCAAGGACCAATCAATCGTGCATAGCCCCCGTCGTGTCGTGTTGTGTTACCCACATTGTAAACTGACTATAGGTGCTCTGCGGCGGGATTACAGCCGTGCTTCACTGCTTGTATGTTATCCGCTTTATAATCTGTACTCTGCCATTCCATCATTTATTACAGCAATGTATCATAGACTATATTGTTGATAGGTAGATGAATCATTCATATAATTCGATTCCTTATACGATACATATGCTTTTAATGAGCATACCTATGTACTTGTTTACCACCAGCTAGTACTTATGCTTATAATTAGCTCTCGATGTACGTTCGTATACCTAGGTATTAATGATAATTTTACCTATCACATAATAAGTAAGTACCATCTCCTCGAAATGCTTTTGTTCTACTACATGGCATGCGTATTTCAGACTTGAAAGGCCTATAAATAAATCAGCCTTATAAATAAATTACGCTATTCGACCTTTAGGTCGCGCTCAGTCGATCTCGTGGTTTGAATGTGACTGACTGCCTGATCCAGGCTGCACTGATGCTAAACTCTTATCATCTCAAAACGATCCCACGAGAAAATCAAGCCGACGACGCAATACGGTTCACCTCGCCTTTCTTATCGGTAAAAAATATTCATTATTTAATAGCAATAAGCTCTATGCGCTAACAAAGACCATCGTGATCTTGTGAGTTAGACGAGGTATGACTGATACCTTCGTCTCACGCTGATAAGAACTGGACGAGGTGTGAGTTGACACCATCATCTAGCGCCGACATAATAATATATACCTTTTCTGCGATCGATTTCTAGGAAACAGGAGAACGTCTGTCTGTGCCCCGCCGCCCCGGCTATTCCACACCGCAAGGTGCAGAACTCACGCTGGTGCACAGGCGCCTCTCCGACGCATTGTAGAGACGTGTAACACACACTTCATCGATTTGGATATTTTCGCGATTACACACTTTAAGTTCAGAAAGATGGCTATTGAATCTTTAAAATAGTCTTTGTATTTTCTGTAGTTAAGAATATAATTTTATTTTTTGCTGTCTCTAACTAGCCCTCTTATACCTATTATGCCAAAACACGTACGAGAATTTCTTACAACGCACGCATTAAACTATCAATATACAATTATTCCGCGGATATTTGTGTGGGTTGCACGTTTACCTAGTTTTTAATTTATTCTGTCACACTTAAATTGTAATGTGTAACTGTTTTATGTCCCAATAAAGTAAATAAATAAATATCAAACTTCCGGAGTGCATTTGACCCGTTGGTAAGGATATGGAACTGTAATGGATATAGGAACCGGCAATTAGCAACAAGCTAAACAAATTCATGAAATTCGATCTGCACTCAGCATTCAAGATAACACAAAGAGCAGCTGGTATTGTAGGTATTCGTTGCCATAGTATTGATAGTTGTTAATTGGATTTTTTTTGTTGATTCCGTTCCTTTCATATTATTCTAAGTGTACCTAACGGATAATTTTGAGGCTTGAAAATTGATTCGCTAATACAATGTGTATAAAATAGATTCTCAAAATAATTCCTGCACTGTTGTATCAACCATCCAGGTTAAAACCTCTACAGTCTCAGCAAAGAGGATATGCGATACTGTACTTTTTAGACAGTCAGTTGCAAAAAGCATTAATAAATAACCCCTCGTTGCAAATATATAGAAATTCTGATATTTTTTTTCATCTTCCGGCGGGGCGGCGGCGGTGAGGCGGCACGCGCTTTTCCTATGGCGCATAATCATGCTACACACTAGTTCTGGTTTCAGCTTCCGGATTCGGAACAGCCGGGTGGCAAAATATACCTACCGACATTCAATTTTGCCACACGGCCTGTGCCGAATCATGCCGAACTGAACATGTTTGTAACATCCCTTAAGAATAAATGTTGTTAAAATATAGCCGTCAGTTCCAAAAAGCATTACTTAATAACCCCTCTTTGCAAATGGATGCATTTGCATGTCCGGGGATTTGTGCAAATTCTATTAAACGGATCCCATTGCATTGTTTCCTGTTGTTGTGTTGCCTTGTTGCAAGAGCGCTGTCGTCTGCTAAGATCTTGTCTTTTTCCTCACGGTGGCGGGGGTCGCTTTTACAAGTATATTTCAACTTTATACTTATCACGATATACTTTATCAGTTAAATAGTACCGTGAGTTGATTAAAAACTTCGGAATATTGGGATACTTACTTTAAAAAGTTTACGGAATCTCGGCCTTCTGAATTGTGGAACATCTTCCGGGTGTATACTTGAACCTTTTCATTTTGCCTACCTTTCAAATTGTGCTTACTTTTTCCTCTGTTGTTCGCAAGTTTGATACGAATCTATCCAAGTTTTAAGAGCGTGCATTCTAAAAGTTGGTAACATCGCAAATAGCTGTCAAATATTTACCTGTTTTTATTTTTATTAATACCTTTATACTGTATGAAAATATGAAATATCGCTAATTAGTGACCTAAAATATTAATAATGAATTGCAATTATAACAATGAATTTGATGTTATAACCGTTTTAGGTATAAAAAGGTCATTTTCAAAGTTTCCAAATACATTTTTGACATCTTATACTAAATATTCGGTGTTACGACGATATCAATTATTGCATTTCATAATCAATATTTTAGTTCATTAGCTAGCGATATTTTTTACAGCTATTTGCGACGTTGCCCACTTTTCGAATGCATGCTCATAAAGCTATATAAAATACAATAGACGTAGGGGTCGGTATCAGAATGACTGGATCGCAAATTGACTACATCGCTCTTAGTCCAAATCTGAAAATGTCTAAATCTCAAAATACCTAAGTCGCAAAATGACTACATCGCAAAAAGTCCAAACAGTTTTGTAGGTACCTATACGTACAGGCTTGATATCAGAATGACTGGATATTGTTTTAAAAAGTAAATATATTTAGTAACCTATTCCGCTTAACTGTCTTTTATTTTTATTGTATTTTATAATGGATTTCCGCCAAGTCACGCCTGAATCAATTAACTATCTTAAAGTTATTAAAATAGCGTACTTAATTAGTTACGTGTGGTCTTGCGAATATTTCTACGCCATTCATATTTAAGTTTGAAAATCCTGAGCATGCATATTAATGAGCTTCATCTAAATTATAAAATTGAAGAGCTAAATTATATTTGACTACGCTAGGAATATCTCAACTCATTTCAAACTTATAATAATCTCTTTATTTTAGAAGGTTAGAATGTACCTAAATGAAAATGACGGGCACCTAATTAAACGAACAGTTTTTAATCCATCAATTCTTCCATTTTTATACGTACTAAAGCTTTATTTGTTTAAAGCGTGGACAGGCCACTAAAACATTGAAAGCTTATTTGAAAAGTTAAATAGCTGGACGTTAATATTATTTGTTAGCTTGTATCCTAGTTCCTATATTCCTATTTGAAATATGCCACACATTTTTGCATTATCTGCCATTTCCGATACTATTTTTTATTTCATCCGAAAGAGGACGTTTCAGAAAATGGAACGCTACTTTAGAGATGTCTATGTAATTAATGGCTGTTACTTTTTAGATTGTCCGTTTTATTCATTGGTGTACCGTACCCGTTCGATAAAAAAAAATGAATTCGTATTTTGCATGAAATTAGTAGGTATTGTATAGTATTTTGTAACTAAAAATAACAAAGGTGACATAACGACCTAATAGTTGGGCTAGTACGGCGATACTATAGTACCTACTATGTGAAGGTGTTAGACCTTTGAGCAGTTGATCATTATAATATAGGTAGGTACCCATTTACTAATTTAAACCAACTCAATTGTCTTGAAACGAATGTACGTTTTCCTTCTCCGTAAAGTCTTTTGAAAATGTTACAGTAGGTACTTACTGTAACCTGACATTCCAAATGTAATACTTCGTCATCAAACAACTCAATAGTATGAGAAACGTTTTGAGACATCCTCACCCCACAATGTGTCTACCGTTCCATCAAGAGCGCATACAATTTCATTTTACCACGACCGCGCGTAGCCAATAAAATATATACTTAAAAGTAAAAGCTAGCTTGTAATATAATGCGTAGTTTTCAATACAAACGTCTCGATCTAACAACATTCCTTTTTTGAAAAATAACCGTTAGGCGTTGCTGTTATTGGTCACTGCATCAAAAGAAATGTGTATACAGGATGGATTTTTGAGACGAGTGCCAAGTAAGGGCAGCTTCTTTCTTTCTTTCTATACTCCGTGTGGCAGGTACTGTCAACGTTCGGTGGAGCAATTGCTAACTACACTAACAGATTTTGGAAAAGCGATACAATCAGCTAGAAAAACGTTAGTTCTCACGTTTTATTTTTATGATGCCAACATGCAGTTTTATAGGGACTACTGTAACTGAGTAACTCGCATTCCTCTAATAAAATATTAAATTGCTCTCGTCGGCTTGATATCGGTTCTACTATCAGACACAAGTATGGAGCTATTTGCTCAAATATTGCTCCAATCCTATTACTACGGACTTGAGGACCTTTGTGGAAGTTGCTGATGCAATCGTAGACTGTTCTTGTTCAGTGACTTCGAGACTTTTTATTCGGAATAAACACTTGAAAGATGTCTTTGCGTCTTGCAATATTCTTAAGTTTCTATAGATAAAGAGCTATTTATTTGTAATACTGATATTAGATAGATAATAATGCCTAGGTATAGGGCCAGCCCTATACCTAGGCATTATTATCCATGTAAAATACCATACGTTCCATGTAAAATAATGGTAGTCAGCTGCATCTGGTTAGAAGTTTATACAGAGTATGGTTAAATATAAAAAATAATCCTAAACTGAAACAGGTGAAAATTATAAAATGAGAAAGAAGATAAATAATAGAATATTTAAAACTAGCTGCTGCCCGCGGCTTCGCCCGCGTGAGTGTCGGAAATTACCCCATACATCCCCATGTGTTTTAAGTATAAATATTGAGTTTCGAGTTAATCGGACAGCGCGTTAAAATTCTTCCATACAAACATTTACACCCCCCAACCTTTTAGGGGGTAATTTAGAAAAACAAAAAACTACAAACTTTATAATTTATTTAGATAACTATTCGTGCGAAGTTTCATGTTTATTACCTCAAGGAATAAGATTTTTCATACAAACTTTCATCCCTTATTTTACCCCCTTAGAGGCTGAATTTCGAAAAATCCTGATACACGTTATTCTTAATTTTTGGGTTTAAGTATAAATATTGAGTTTCGAGTTAATCGGACAGCGCGTTAAAATTCTTCCATACAAACTTTGACACCCCCCAACCGTAGGATAGGGTACTTTTCCGGGATAAAAAGTACCCAGTGTGGTGCCCAGGATATTAAAGAATAATTATACCAAGTTTCATCGTAATCGAACCGGTAGTTTTTGCGTGATGCCTGAACAAACAGACAGACAGACAGACAGACAGACAGACCGACAGACAGACAGACAAAAATTTTTTTAATCAAATTTTTGGGTTCGGTGTCGGTCTAGTAACACCCCCTGCCATTTATTTTTTTGATATTTTCAATATACAGAATTTCCACTTCTACAGATTTATTATAAGTATAGATAGAAATTAAGATTTTAGGATCGCTATGTATACTTCTAAATTACATAGGACGGATGGACAGCTCCCTTCAAGCTTATTTCACCTAAGTGTTCACGGTGAGATTTTTATAGAATAGGTCGGCTGACCATGTACGGAAATATTTACTTAGTAGACGAAGTTTGCGGGTAAGGGGTATGAACGTGCAATAGTAACTTGTGCTGGACTAGGAAATTTGTTTAGGAAACAGATTCAACAAGCTTGAAAATTTATATAGTTATCATCGCACAAATTGACCTTAAAAAGTTTTTAGCAGCTTAAATAAAGCTCATATTTATCTCTTAAAATGAACCATGACCATAAGGAATATTCTAACTTAATTGGTTGCTAAAGTAACAATTTTAACATAAGTGCTTGTTTTGTAACTCGTTAACTAGTATGTCGTTACCGTTATAAAATAATATCTTGGTTCAAAAAGTTATTTAGACTTTTCCGTTATTGCCTATAATAAAATACAAAATTAAAATGTGTGCTAGCCCATATTAAAACACAGTGCTTGTTAAATAAAATGTTGTTTTGATCTCAAAATACCTACATAATGTATTTGACTGTTGTTAATGAATGCATTACCTATTTTCATTAAGTTGTTTTTTTTAATTTGCTTCATCCTTCAACAAGACTCAAAATGTTGACCTGTATTTAATTTTAACGTATGCAGCTAGCACGGTCATCGCAGACAGGTTGAAGGGCTGATTTAGATCCGAAATTAGACGAACTTTAACGAGCGTCGTCGCCAGAAATACGACATTGACAATGTCAAGAGCATCGAATCGTTCGATATTTAAACTTCTGACTGTCACGGACGTCGAAGAGCGGCCATTTGTTTTTCCCCTTTTTATTGTAGAAAGTCAGTATCTCATTTCGACATTACGTACATTTTATTTAAATTAATTAAGAATACCTACTAATTTCCTTGAAAGAGCTAATTCGTATTAAATGGGTCTATTAATAGGTAGCAACATTAATTATTGCGGTGGCTACTAACGTGTAAATTAGATAATGCATTGACAAATTATGACAATCGACCCATTGTGGTATTATTGTACTATTAATTAGTACAATAGTACCTCAATGCCCTGACCACAGTTTACTAATTGATAGTGGTTTATTCTATCTCGACTGAAAATGCTTTACCAATATTTTAGCGGTCCTGTCACTTATAATCGAAACGAATAAATGCAATCTCGTGAGAATCTGTGCAGTTAGTTACTTAATCGACTTCATAACCCTATTCTGTAAAATTATCTTGGAACCTTTGAACAATTTGAACCTGTAGTCTGAAAGTCGTGACGTGTCACGCGTTCAATGTCACGTCACCAATGGCTCTATTTTTATGCAGTTATTACTCAAAAATATTAATTCTTCCAAAATCATACAAAATTAAGTATATTTTTGTTATTTTTACCTTACAACCCTTCTACAATACAACTTTATCATTTGTCAAATAGCTCCGTGAAATAACCTATTCCAGAACTCATTTGTTAAAAAAAAAAAAAATAGCGGATTCACATCTCCACACCAATTCGAATTTCGAAGTAGGTATAATGTTTAGAGAATAACACCTACTTACTTACTTTATTATTTGGGGTAGGTAGTGAAGGTACAAAGTGTACTGATGAACTAATTCAGCCGATCGATTTTTGGTCCCTAGTGAGAGGGGACAACCATGTCACCATTACCAAACCCTTGCAAACTTAGGTACCCCTTATTTATAAAATTATAACTGTGCACATACCTGTTTCTGTTATTTGCTATACCTATATCGATGAAGGCGATATACGTACTAAAACACTGTTATAGTGAAAGAAACCTGAAGAATAAAGCCATAGAGTAGGTATTTGAGTACTTAAATAATAAATAAATAAGTGTATAGATGTTTTGGGAATGTTTACCTACTATGTTTTGTTGTATGCGGTGGATACAATGTTATGGAAGAATGGTTGTTGACAATGAAATGGATCCTTGTCCGTGTATACATCTTGGGGGGCTGACAGTACCTATAGTGTTGCGATTTCAAAAAGCAAACGTAGTTTCCCTACATGTTCCCCGCTTGTAGTGCTATTCTGTAAAGTCCACTTCGAACCACTCAAGTAAACTGCACAGAACTCCAAAGATTTTTCAAGACACTGTTCAAGTGACTTTTGAGAACAAATACTTTTTCTTAGATTTCGTATCACTGGCAGACAAACCATGGTGGATAGGGAGATATAGTCAATTTGATCATGATTGTGATGCCTGTAGAGCGTAAACCCTCGTACAGACAGGTGCGACTCGACAGCTGGACGCGATTCGAACAATATAATTTTTTGTTATTTCTAATTTTTTTAATGATAGCTGGACCCCTTCGCTTCACGTCATTTGCCTTTGGACCACTACATTTGAGACACCCTGTATATCAGTAGCAGCTCGGTGTCTGGATTTAGGCTCGGTTGATGGCAATAGGCTCGCCCCCTTGCGAGAACATGGGACTTAAACGTTATGTTTAACTTGGTTTCGACTTGGTCAAATTGGTTGGTGCCGTTGGTAGGGCTTATTCTAAGGCCGCCTGGTTAGCTACCACCATCTTATCGAAGTCTGTCGCCGTAACAAAAGTTTTAACAGCATTGTAGCCGAAAGCGGTGGGACACATTAAAAAAAAACATTATTCTAGGTTGTACGAGATTTTCTCGATACTAGGATGAAAAGTATAATATTTTATTTTGACCCAGAACATGGTCTGATCATCTGTGTGTATAAGCCCCAAACATCCAAATCCCTTCAGCTGTTGATGCTTTAACTTACCAAGAATCACTAACCCCGCTAGAATAGGCACTTTTTTATGCCTATTTTGCTGCGAGCAACTTAGTAACGCGGATGATAACAGTTCTAACCAAACTGAACCCATTTCACCCAGTTAAACATTTTGGACAGTTTATAATATAAGGGAAATAATACCGATAGATTATAAACTAATGGTTCTCACAATCTTACGGTGACATATCCAAATTATGTTCACTATACATACATACACTCTGTTATCATCCCCGAAATACATAAAAGCTGGCGGTAGGAAAGGGTTACTAACGTACAAGTCGGTACTGCGATAGACGCAACCTGTCATTAAAAGTATCTTCACTGTTATCTCGCTCGCCACATAAAGGGTTATATTCGTTCTAAGAGATCCTTTGGTAGTCTGTGTATTACTTGTTAAATAAATGCAGCTGAGCTTCATCAATGTTAACAAAGTTTTATTCAGAATACTGTCCAAATTGAGAACGCAGTGATTTTAGTTTTAGTGGCTTTGCCCACTATTACGTGGTACAGTATTCCACGAGTAAATCGTCATCCCGGACGTACAGTATTCCACGAACAGTTGTGTAGTACACCAAGAGAGTCCCAATATAGGGGAACAAAACAAGGTATATTCAAAAGATTTTAAAATTGGAAATACTCATTTCACCAAAGTGGTATAGGATAGTTGTATTTTCGATTCAAAAATCGGATTCTGAAACCAAAAAATTCCTTTCCCCGAACTTAGGATATAATCCAGACAGCAATCCCGTTTGCGACCACAGTTAAAATTTCTTCAATGCAGAGCTGTTTTAACTTTATTTAGATACATTTAAATTAAGTACCTCGAAGTACGTAACATAACATAACACTTGTATTCCCCGAAGGGTTAAACCTGATTACTAAAATCGAATCAAAAATCTTATAGTATCATTATCTATACCTATCTTTATATACAATAGTTATTTGTTATGCAAGGCTGCAAAGTTGTTTTTCGGCGCGAGTACTTGTACGAGACGCAGAACAACTTTTCACCTCACTACTGCGAGGAAAATGCTATAGGTGCAAGAAAAACATTATCATGCAGTCGTCTTACTGACTAGTGCGATTATTAAAAAAATGTAAAAATAGTTTTACATAAGAGGTTAAAAACCTTACGATGTTCCATTCACTTCACATCACACACAAGTACTTTCAGCTTGAACATACACAGGCTTTATACAATAATCTCCCCTGCTGTGTATACCTAATCATGTAGCTCATTAGTTTCCATCTGAAAGCAAGTCAACAATGAGATCAGCTTGCAGGCTGTTCACTTAAACACACTGTTTACATTGTTTACACTGTTTACAGTCACACCGAGTAAACAAGCGTTCTTCCTTTGTTTTAAACTTTAAGTTTTCAAATACAGGGTTGAATTAAATCAAGATTCCATTCAACTGATTACGTTTCTTATTTAAAACAAGTAATGGCGTAATTTTCCATAAAAAAAAACCTTTCTAGACATAAGAAACTTCGTTAATCATTTTCAATGAAGCTGTGGCCAAACTGAAGCGAAACCCGCGCGGGATGCGGGACGAAATTCGCTCGCATCGACATAGCCCGATGAATTGCCAAACTGATGAACAAGATGGCCGACGGGGCCATTAGAACGAAAACCACGAGGAATTACGATGGGGCAGCAATGATCAACGATGAACTGCTGTGTATCATGATGCGACCGCGGTGAGCAACGATGAACCGGGATGAATCACGATGCGACCGCGGCAGTGAAGACAAGATTTACTATGATCACAGACTATATAGAGAACTAACGTTACTATGATTCAGAAGCCAGACGATGGATAGTCGTTTTCGTTTTGTTTTAAAAGTATATTTTGTCTATGGTTCATAGTTTTTAATCATCCGGGATAAATAAAACGTCCGATACTTATCCTTTTTCGGTTACCAAGCTTGTTTGAGAAAAATACTCTTCTGTATCTATATACTTATAATAAATCTGTAGAAGTGAAAATTCTGTACATTGAAAATATCAAAAAAATAAATGGCAGGGGGTGTTACTAGACCGACACCGAACCCAAAAGTGTGATTAAATTTTTTTTTGTCTGTCTGTCTGTCTGTCTGTCTGTCTGTCTGTCTGTCTGTTTGTTCAAGTATCACGCAAAAACTACCGGTTCGATTACGATGAAACTTGGTATAATTATTCTTTAATATCCTGGGCACCACACTGGGTACTTTTTATCCCGGAAAAGTATCCTATCCTACGGTTGGGGGGTGTCAAAGTTTGTATGGAAGAATTTTAACGCGCTGTCCGATTAACTCGAAACTCAATATTTATACTTAAACCCAAAAATTAAGAATAACGTGTATCAGGATTTTTCGAAATTCAACCCCTAAGGGGGTAAAATAAGGGATGAAAGTTTGTATGAAAAATCTTATTCCTTGAGGTAATAAACACGAAACTTCGCACGAATAGTTATCTAAATAAATAATAAAGTTAGTAGTTTTTTGTTTTTCTAAATTACCCCTTTTTTTTTTTTTTTTTTTTTTTTTTTTTTTTTTTTTTTTTTTTTTTTTTTTTTTTTTTTGGGTGGGAAATCATCCAATGACTTCTCCCTCTCTGGGCGGCGGAGCGGGAGGGCGTGTCAGACTTTTACTGACTAAAACCCACCCGTGTTCCTTCCCTTGCCATGCCAGGGGCCACGGTTTCCCCTTAGGACTACCCGCAACCCCGGCGGGCAACGGTCCTAGCGGACCCCGTCAGTTTTACTGACATCTCTTTGAGGCGCGCGTGGAACACGACGCGCCGTCGACCCGGGCCTGGTCCTTATCGGGGGCGAGCTACCCATTGCTCACCGCCCGCAAGCCCGCGCCTACGGTGGCCGGGAATCCTCCAAGGAGTCCCGACGCCCAGGGCGTCTCCTACGGCGGCTAGGCGCGTGAGGGCGCGAACTTTGCCTCTCCCTCACGCGCTCCGCCTCCTCCTTCGTCTAAATTACATTAAAGGGGGATTGGGGGGTGACAGTGTTTGTATGGAAGAATTTTAACGCGCTGTCCGATTAACTCGAAACTCAATATTTATACTTAAAACCCATGGGGGTAATTTCCGACACTCACGCGGGCGAAGCCGCGGGCAGCAGCTAGTGTTACATAATTTAATAATAGTATGAAAAAACACAAATTCTCAAATATGCTTGGAATTTCGAGCATTATTTTGACAACCTTCTTTGAGATAAATATAAAATGTTGTACTGGTCAAATACATGCGAGCAGGCGGCAGGCAATTTTAGTATGATAATCCAAATCTGTCGTGTAACATTTTTGATTATCATACTAAACCAAAGGAGGTAACTTATCAAATATTTTATTTTAATTACGATTTTGCTTACAAATAGAGCTGTTTTAAAGTAAAAAAGAAACAAATGAACATATTGGTGCGTGTAAAATCATCGTTGTTTGTCGTTGATTCTGGAATTTTCATTTACTTCGTTTGAATTTCTACGCAATATTTGAAAAAAAAGCTATAAAAGCCTTGGTATCGATGGACTCACGTTACTTTCAATAAAATAGTTCTCACAGAGTCTGCCTGCGTAAAAAGAGGTTTTTCCAATTTTCACCCAATAAAGTTTCGAAACAATTTAAGTGGAAAACGTATGGAGAATATTTAGCACTGAATAAAGGGCCCAGTCATAAATATAGGCAATAAAAAACCCAAGAGAACGCAGTCGAAATAAGTTCTATACGAATTTCCCGAGATACCTTTATTTACACATAATATAAGTTATAGATGTACCTATATTTAGAACATGACGTGATTGATTTTGTAACGTGACTAAGATGGTCACGTTCTTAAAATGTCTTTTTAACCGACGAAAATAAGAAGGGATTTCCAGTAGTCGATGAGTATTATGTGTTTTTGCAAAGACTAAAAATTCAATTTGGCCCACTTGCGCGTTTATGGTAACTATCGTAGTATCGTAGGGTTAATTAGGGAATTATTGGAATTAACCCTGAGTTAGCTGTTAAGTCCGAGTTACCATGAACGCTCAAGTGGGCCTTAGAGTGTGTCTACGTAAATTTAAACTTATGTAAATATGTATGTCCGTGAGTATTAAAAGTTTAGTTCTACAATGTACACTCCTTGTAATTTCTAACCTCTGTGGAGATACTCATATAATAATTATACTCATTTCCCTCTACTGCTTGATATTATACAAATTCTTATAATAAGTCTTACAGTCCAGCTAGGGCATGCAATGAACTACGCTTTGCAGACTATTGTAGTTCAGATTGCCGACTATTGTGGATTCAAAAGGCCACTGCTGAGAATAAATCAGAACAACGGGCGAATAAAATTTAATATTAGCTTACTGAACAATTTCGTCGATAAACTCTACCAATTTTCTATAGGTACTATAATATAATTATTATATATTATATTATAATCTCTGGAAGTACTAATCCGATTTCGAAAAATTCTCACGGGCGATAGTTACACTGTTGCCGAGTGCCATATGCTTTACAGTATAGCTATATGGTCACTATCACGCGGGCGAAGTCATGGACAGAAGCTAGTTATTAATACATTCCAGGTTCGTTTACTCATACATTTTTAATTACCCACAGAATTATCGATCGAACAGATCTTGGCTTTTCATTCGCCAATAGGTAGGTAAATTTGCTCCAATATTAGCATAGTATGGCACTAATTGGATCTGGAAACTATTTGATTTAAATTCATTTGTGTGTTTACCGTAAGTAATGTATTGGAAATTGGTTTGATTTGTAATACTGCTTTGTCCCCTTTGCAATTGATTATGTATGACGAAATGATGTACTATGATTATTAATAAATAATTCCGATATCTTTACCTGTCGATTAGTCGTGGTATTCGCTGTTTTAGCGAACTAAATAGCTTTTACAGAACACCATAACCAATCGCACCTCAGACTTTTCGGATGTGTTTCATGTGCGTATTGTATAATTAGCACTTGCTTCAAAAACGGTGAAGGAAAACATCGCTAGGAAACCGGCCTGTCTGACAGATATTTCTCGACAGCATGTGAAGCCAAGAAACCGGCATGCCTGAGAGATATCTCTCGGTGGCATGTGAAGCCAAGTCAGGCCCATGGGCGGAATAAAAACTCTGACACCAGGTTAGTCACTAACCAGACGAATAGAGAAGAGAGAGGATAACCAATTTACATTATGAGTAAGTTATAATGTTTAGAGAATCATCTCAGCGACGACACGGTTGGCGCAGTGGTTATGTGATTGACTTTGCTGCGATTGGCTGCGCTGCGGGTCGCTGGTTCGATTCCCGCATGCAAAAAATTTTAATATGACCTACAAGTCGTTGTTCCGGGTCTGGCTGTTTGAGTATGTGAGGTTAAATGTTTGTAAAAGCACCCACAATACAGGAGAAATTACTAGAGTGGAGTTAAAAAAAAAAACATATAGAGACTGTAATTACAATGCGAACGTTCTTACTCAGCTCAAAACTATAATTTAAAATCCTGTTTAACGGGATTAAAACAATCCAACCCATGACCCAGTATGTTGTCTACTAAAACTAGGCTTCCATCTAAAGGGTCCCCTGTAATTTTTTACGTGATTATTACACGTTTATGCCGAATTAATGGTCTACCAAATGCAATTGAAGCGATTGACAATATTACTACAATATAAATTGATGGTAATTGCAAACAATTGCAATTGATAATTTAGGACCCCCTAAATACATGAAGCTTAATCAAGTCCTGTCAGATACATGCAGAGAGGCTTGATAAACTGAGATCAAAACTTATTCTAAAACCGAATAACGAATAACTTATTCTAAATGCGAAAGTGAGAGTGAGAGCGAGTTTGTTTGTTTGTTACGCTTTCACGCTAAAACGGCTGTACGGATTTTAATGAAATTTTGCACATGAGTAGACCATGACCAGGAGAAGGACATAGGTTACCTTCACAGTGGGGCTTTTACCAGCATTTATTTATCTCTTACTGGTAAGCAGCTCCACTGCTGAGTATAGCCTAGCTTGAAATCTTAAGTTCAACTAAAATTGGGCTAAACTTAATTTAGGCAATTTCTATCTTTTTCTCTCGTAGCACAAAATACAGTACTTACTTTTTGAAGTACCTTTAGCTTCTGAACAAGGAAATTGGCGTTGTTTTAGAGAGAAAAAGATAGAAATAGCCTAAATTAAGTTTAGGCTAATTTTAGGTAGTGTATTTTGATGTCACTTACGTCAAAATACAGTACTTTATTGAAGTCCTTTTAGCTTGTGAACAAGGAAATTGGCGTTAATGTAAACCAAACTTATTACGAGAAAAATCTATCTTTGTTGCTGTAACTAACTACTGTAACAGACAGACAGATAGACGGACATGGCGCAAATATAAGGGTGCCTTGTTGACTACGGAACCCTAAAAACGGTGTAAAAAGCTTTTTTGTTGTACCCAATATGTGTAGTCAAAGAACCTACCCACGCTTACTTTTTTATGTATAAAGCCCGGAGCGGAGGCTGAATAAAACTAATCAAAACTGGTCCGATATTGGCCGTGTCAATACAAATACGGCTTTGATTAGCAAACACAAATTAAAACGGATAGTACCTACACGTATTGATAACAAAACAGTGGAATATTCAGCTCGCACTCTTTATTATTTTTTTCCCCGAATAAATCATGCGATCAGCCTTTTACTTAGCCTTTCTCTACTACCTAAAAATATATTTTTAAGAATGTTTTCGTAAAATAAAGGATTATACAGAATTTACAGGTTCAAGGAAAATATTGTTTTCGAGCTGGACGGGATCACGAGTAGGTACGTAAAATTCTACATAAAAAACTACGTTCATGTGAATACCAGAATACCGAATGCCGATGCTTTCTGCGAAATGTTTCCCTTTTCCTACTATTCGTTCGTTTTGTGTCTGACTGAAATACAGTATCAGGAAAAGGATTTTCCGTTAACTCTCGGAAAAGTGTAATTTTCTAGGATCCCTCTGTACCGGTTCGCAGAATATTGCAATTCAGGTTCAGGGTTAAAAGTAGCACCAGATGACCTTGCCGCTGGGAAATTAATCCTTTGCAACAAAGGTATGCAAATGTATTTTTTTTGTTGAATCAAATCAACGTTGTTGCAGGAAGGGTGATTTTCTATTTTCCAAAATGGCTGGACAGTGGACACTAGTAGTTTTTAACCGACTTCCAAAAAGGAGGTTATATGTTCGTAGCGTATGTATGTTTTTTTTTTTTTTTTTGTGTATGTCCGTCGACATTTTCGTCAATTGTGGACGGATTTTGAAAATTCTTTTTTTGTTTGAAAGGGTATGGTCTCAATTTATTAACTTAGCTTAAGTACTTTTTGAGTTAGCTTCACTAATACGTAGTTTTCCCACTTAGCCTACATGGACGATCTTTTAAAATTTTCCTGTCACTGTTATTTACATAGCAGGTCGTGATATTCGAACTAGTAGGGGGTAGGTACCACAACTAAAAAGTGAAAAATAAAAACTTTTTCCAAAAAAAAACAACCGACTTCCAAAAAAAACACTAGAAAGTGAAAAATAACTTTAATTTTGGAAATCGGTGTCTTTGGTTTTGAATTTTCGTTTTAAGCCACCGACTTCCGAAATTAAGGTTGTTTTTTTTTGGAAAAAGTTTTTAATTAATGCATTTTTGATGATTTTTGACGGGTGACGTCAGTGGAATACTATATTGGTTAGTTAAATTACGCTAGAAAAAGCATAGGTACTATACTTAGTCCGGTTTGATGACGCAAAATATCCCACGGGAACGTAATACCGGGTGTACTGAGATTTTTACTGGGGTTTCCATAAATACACGGGACAAGCCAGTAAGCTTCCAGTAGGCATGACTTTTTCCGCCATATTCAACAATCATCGTCATATTTCAGCCAATTTACACAAAACTTTAATGAATTATACAATTAACCTTCCTCGCTATCCATAGGTAAAATTCGTATGAAAATCCATTAAGTAGTTTTTGAGTTTATCGCGTTCAGACAGACAGACAGATAGACGCGGCGGACGGGACTTTGTTTTATATCATGTAGTGATAAATATATTTTTTGACGTTTCTTTTAATAAAATGATATTCAGAAACCTAACAGTGTTTTTAAAATTGGATTTACTTATCGCTTGTAGAAAACCAGAATTTCAGAGCGTGTTTTTTTTTAAAGATTTTTTTTTATGGCACCGTATAAGTCATGAGCTATCCGAATATCAAATAATATTTGGCCTAGGTCTAAAGGGAGAGGCGTGAAAATTGATTAGCTGTTCAATTTATACTAGATTCTGCGTAGTTAGAGACATTAATTGACGGGTGGCTCACTAAAATTGCTTGTTTATGGTCAATAGTGCCTTTTGACATCCGCAAGTGTTGTATCCCAGAGACAAGGGTCAAAGTTTCAGTGTTACACCCTTAAAACAGGAACGTAGCAACGGTTTTTAGCGTCTAAAGTGGTGGTTGCTGCTTTAGTTCCAGCAACCACCATACCTACTTCTGACGCTAACAAGTGTACTTTCAATCAATATTATCAGATTGCTTTTAAACTAAATTAAAAAGAAGAATTCGAATTTCTAGGAAAGTGGAATGGAGGTGAAATTCATTCCACAACTAACTCATTCCCGAAAGGTCAGGCAATTACGAGTAAATATTATATTCCCTCGATATCAGATTTGCTGTAACTTTTTTAAAGGTCAATCTGTAAGTAATTTGTGCATCGCTTCAAGTATTTTTAACATTTATTGTTCAAGTTATAGAGATGAAAAATTATTCAGAGGAAAATTCCACCTCCTACCAGTTTTAATATTTAGTACTTTTACTGAAAAACTTTGACTTATAAATGAAATAGGTAGCCTAGTCTACACACACACCATGTGGTTAGACATTCTTTTGTATTTTACATTTTCATTTGAGAAATATGTAGGTATTTAATTATTTCGAGGTATCTTTATTTGAATTCTTGTCTTTTAATATCACGATATCATTGCTGGAGAGATTCCGGAGAGAAGCCACTTAGTGTGCTGAGTGAGATTCCGAAGCCACTTACTGTGCTGTATAGTCTAATAAAGAAATTGGTATACAGGTGGCTAACTTTAAACAATGTTCGGAGTGTGCTGAGTAGTCAAGTCTTTGACATAATTAATCTATAAGTATATCTCAAGCCCAAAAGCTTCACGTAGGTAAAATAATATTGGGATTGCAGTGAAAAGAGGAATGCTTTTGCCTATCTTATACAAAATTCTGTGTTCAACTGAACCTACTGTACATTCAATCAAACATCGAACCTTCATACCCTGCTTTTTTTCATGAACATACCATAACCGCTTTGAAAAATAGTAACAAGTGAAAAATTCAATTAAAATTACCTTCCCATTGATAAAAGTATTTCCTTTGTGTGTTATGTGGAATTATCGGGATTCCTCGGAGCGTCAAATCTACTTCACAAGTAGATTGTCAAAAACGCGCGATGTGTCACTTCTACTTATTAAGTAGATACGATGGATAGCATTTTTACGAAAAAAGTATTAATAATCTGTAGTTTTTAAAGCTAAAGATTGTAAAAACTATTGGGAATGACATCCGGATGCCATAGAATCGTTCATATTGAACACTTGACCCAACCCGTTATTTGTGAACTAATAAGGCACGTTGGTACGAATTTTTGGTCCAGCCTGACTTATTATAACCTAGGTTAAGCCCTTGTCTAGATTTAAGTCTAATATTGATAATCCATAGCCGTTCGCTTAGAAAAAGAGAGAGAAAATATTTTTAATCGGATTATGAAAAGTGAGTCTAAAGAAAATTTTCTTTGTACGGTGTACGTTCAGTGTACGGTTGTCTGAAGCCTGAAAGTCAGACAACCCAGTCTTACCAGGAGTAAATGTATACTTACCTAGCCAGTAACTGGGATGTGGAGTTGTGGAGGTCATAATACTGGTTTTCAGCTACAAATCGAACAGTATACAAATTACACGTCCTTTTTGAAAACTCCAACGTACAATTAATTAGCTTATTGTTCTCGAATTGGCGATGTGTTCGTTCATGCAATCAAGTTACATTTGTTGCATTTCATGAGCGATCCTCAAACATTTCAATCAAACACGTTTGTCATCGCGCGGCCATTCGTGACTCACATTCGCTTTCACCTGATTTAAATACACTGACAAACATTCCAGAATCCTAACTAAATGCGAAAGTCAGTTTATTTGTTCATTTGTTTGTTTGTTTGTTACGCTTTCACGACTTAACTATTCAACCTATCATCATGAAATTTTGCAGACACGTTGTCAGGGTTACAGAAAAGGACATAGGGTATCTTTAATTCCGAAAAATCTATTTATCTAAACGCGAGTGAAGCCGCGGGTAAAAGGTAGTTTACTATATGGCAGATAATTATTTATTCCGATGACGAAGACGATCTATGGATCGTTTTGTAACATTTGGGCCTTTTTTGAAAAAACAATAAAAAGTCGATAAAAAAATCCACAGGGCATGAGAGGTGTTATGGGGTCTGAAAGGATAGCAGATGACCCCTTCAGTCGACCATTTCAATTTGTCACACGTAGCACCAAACACACTGTATATTAACAGCCGGTTTCTGATTTGAGAATGAAGAAGTTAACAACTTGAATAACTCTACTTTAGCATTGCTTATGGTGATTACTGTAGTACTTTCGTAAAACCAGCACCTAATTGCATAACAATATCAATCACAATCTGAATGTTTTTGAAGGCTATTTTATCCATTGCTTCATATGTTCTAAAAATGTGTCTGCTCAACAACGAAAATAACGCAATAAATGTTGTTGAACTGTCAAAATGAAATTACCCCGCGGGCCTTTTTTGATTGACCTTATAGGTAGTGGTTATCGGTTTGGATATCGAGATCGGATTTGGGTTCCGCACTTAGGGCGTTTGTGCACTACACGGAATTTTACTTTTTGATTTTCAATTACCTAAATATCACGTGATCCGGAAATATAGGTATGAGATTTTACATCCGGAAGGTAAAATTCCGTGTAGTGCACAAACGCCCTTAGTCCTTCAGGTGGACCATTGTGAGTGGTGGTTATCGGTAAGCGTATAGATAGTAGGTGGCTACCCTGATGACCACAAACTCAATTGGAACGTCTAAACACTGCTTTTAATAGCTTGATACATACCTCAGATCCTCAGAAGCCTGTGGTGCAATCCATTTTAACTTTCGAATTAATATGAAAATATTAAGTAGGTATGTTTATTTAAAACAAACTGTAATCATTTGCTTGATGGTCTTTTAGAAAAGTAAGTACAGTCGGGGACATTATTGTTAGTCAAATTGACACGCCACGTCAATTTGCCATAATATAGTCATTTCATAAAATTGACGAAGAATGACAGTTGTGTGACAGTTGTTGTTGTGATTTGAATGTATGAACAATTTAAGTTGGTAGTCCATTTCCTTAACATCTTCTTTCCCTGCCTATAGTTTTAAGACTAGTGAGTTCCCTTTCAAATAGTCGTTACATGTCTCGCAGATGACCTTTACAGATATATACCACTAGAGCGGAATATTCGCAACGCATTTCTGTGATTAAATTGTAGTACCTACCTGCCCGGTGTAAGTCAGTGGGCGTAGGTACTCTGTATATTTGGATACACTCCAATTACTCGCCTCTCCAGTGACCAGTGTGCTATCCAAACTCAGGTATACTGAAAATAACACTATTTGGCACTGAAAACGTAAAATCTAACAATGTATATACATGAAAATGAAAATTTTGACCTTTATATTAAATCATACGGATCTTTACTGATTAGTCTCTGAACTCTTTTTGGTGAAACGGCAATCCTAATGATGTGAGAATTTTCTATTGGAATTCAAATTCAAAATATCTTTATTGTGGGCATATGTTTGTTACAGGTCTTAACAAAAAAAAAAAATTGCAATTGTAGGTGGTGTTTGTGATACCTTCATAATTAATCGAGATAATAAACATATTATCTTATTAATTAATAAATCAAATACATAACATAACATCACGCCTGTATTAGTCTGGATTCGTGCCTGATTGATGACAAAATGCCCCATCTTACACCTCTTCCTAACCGTAATCAAACCTTAACATACATAGATGAATCTATCCGTACGCAAAATACACGCCAATTTCATCAATATAAACTGAACGCGATCAACACATAAACCAAGTTTAAGAGCTGTCAGAGTCATTATTTTCTTTGGAATTGACACTGACAGCTCTTGAACTCGGTTTAGATGCGCTGATCGCGTTTAGTTTCATTGGTGAAATTCGCACTTAGACGTGGAGTTGCGTACACCAAGCCCGATAAACAATACAATTCAATACATTCATTTATGTATCGATATGTATAATTAGCAGTTGATTAACTTTCTAAAATTTTATAACCATGTTTACAAATACGAAACGATTTTAGGTTTCTTCATGAATAACTGAAATCCTTTAAAAGTATTAATTCCACCTGTGTCGAGCAATGAGCAATATAATAATGATTCCATTAACTATTGTAGGTAGGTACTTGAACTCAGAGGCGGATTAAATGTCTAGATTGCCCTAGGCAAGCACCTCATCGACCATATATTAAACATTTTAAATTGTACTTATACATATATTATGGAAACGAAAACAATAGATGCGCACGTAACCGACCATCCAAGCTGAAATCGTATCGTGCGTGTCACTCGTTTGTCGCCACGGTCGCTTAGCTGCCGCCCCGCGCTGCACCCTCGACCCCGCAGTCTAGCAACGCGCGCAAATGAATAAACGCGCAACCATTGCAGTAGTACAATCATCGGCACAATTCTTGAGCGCTGACCTTCACATGCGCAAAAGTGCAAAAGCAGGTGTGCGTTTTATTTTGTCATAAGTGTGCGATGCGCAAAGCAATCCCTCCCCCACTCTTCCGCCGAGCGCTCAAGAACCGTGCCGGTATCTGTATCTTACCAACTTCTATTCAAAAATCAGACGATGTAGGAATAATGAAGAAGGTGGAGCACTCTTCGGAGGCTCTACATCTCTATAGAATTAAATAATCTTTTATATTGTATATGTAGGTGCAAACTAACTTACACAATTTATTTTCGGGTTTTTTTTTGGTCTGCCCAACCCTTCGGGGAATACAGGCGTGATATTATGTGTTTTTTTTAACCCCCGACGGAAAAAGAGGGGTGTTATAAGTTTAACGTGTGTATCTGTCTGTTCCCTCGTAGCTCCCAAACGGATGAACCGTATATATAAGAAAAATAAAAGCTTTAAAAAAATTAAAAAAGCTTTTATCATGCATTGTCACGAGAACCAAACTCGTAGGTATGCCAAATTTCAGCCCGATAGCTTCAGTGGAAGTGGGTGAAATATTGATTGCAATATTCCAGGACATATTTCCAGGTCATACATAGAAGTGAAGTTAAATAAAAGCGTTTAAAAATTACGATTAAAATAGGCTCATGCGTTTTTCCCAAAGTCCCAAATGCGATTATGGCACCAAAATAAATAGTTGTATAATTATGTAAAATTCACGAAGTTTTTAGATTAGTACCTTTGAACACAACAGCGTTAGAGGAAAAGTACGTACCTACTTATTAGTTATAGACATGGAATCATTTTACATTTATACATTTTAAGATCCAAGCAATATTAGTAGGTCAAAGACTTTTATACTCAGTATAGTTACTCCATTTAACTAGGACATGATAATCAATAAATAAATTACCATACCATAATCTAGTACTAAATTATACGACCAAGAAGCCATAATATAAAACTACAAGTTATTAGTTACTCAGATATTAAAAAATCTTTTTGCAATACGCCTTTGAACGTCAAAGTAAAACGTAAAAGTATGATTGAAAAAGATTAATGCATACGAGTAATATTCCCTTTCTGTAATTACCTAATGAATCCCTCTTTGTGCATAAATTAGATGATTGGACATTTAAACGCAATGCATCAATAGGCAATAAGCATGTGATTCAAATAATTTTTTTTTATAAACTTTATTCACTCAGAATTATGCCTCCATCAATATTTCAGATTACAGTTTCTTTTTGACCACTTAATTCAAATATTTGAAAAGCGACGCCATTTTGTTAGAGCGAACGTAACGTAAAAGTCCGTGACAACCAGTGACAGCAATAAATAAAAAAAGTCAATGTGTTTTGTCGGAGTGTTTGCGATTTCTTGTTTGTTTGTTGCCATCGTTGTCATATACTATGACGTCACACCAAGCGCGCTAAAATGGAGGGCGTTAAAGGTGCCCGTGTCGGTCGGCTATTTTTAACTTTTATTTTAAAGTACTTTTAATTGCTTTTTTGGCATTGAATATCTTTTTACTATTAATGTCGATGTAAATGATCGAATAAAAATATATAAAAAGTACATGCATATTCCCTATTAGGTCTGCCATTCGCTTGCCGCTTTTAAGATTACGGTTTTCGATTATAGGCATAATTACTCCACGAGTAGTACTTACAAACTGCTCTCGCGGCATTTTAAGATTACGGTTTTTTGGGTATTAGTAGGTTGGGCAGAGGTGTACCTATAGTACACCCACATTTCGCCAATTATAGGTATTTAAGTCCCATGTAATAGGGGGCGAATATATTGCCTCAAATTGGTGCATTTCACATGTATTATTAATATTTTTACCCGACTACGGTGAAGCAAAAAGGACGGTTATAATTTTGACCGGTGTGTATGATCATTTTTTCCCTCATAACTTCTAAACTCCACAACTTAATTTGACAAATGGGGTATCGTTGGAAGCGTTTTGGTCGTCCGCTAGTTATAGGCTATGTGACGTTATATTAAATTGATCATGGCGCCGTCTAGAGAACATAAAGTAATTTACTAAAAAAAAAGTTTTTTTAATGAGGCCATCTTGGGTATCAAATGAAAGGGCTTAATTAGCACATTTCAAAAATATATATATTATAACCCAATAAAAATAAAAAAAAATTGATTCAGGCGTGACTTGGCGGAAATCCATTATAAAATACAATAGACGTAGGTATAGTAACCTATTCCGCTTAACTATTCATAAAGAGTCTTAAAAAACCCTGTAAGAAATCGACGTGTGTTTCGCCTCTCAACGAGGCATCCTCAGGATGACGATCGACTTGTCCCGAACCCGAACACGACGTGTTAACACGCCGAGCGCTGGACGCTGAGTAAGCCACACCGTTTTTTTTTTATGAATGACTACTCTCATTTAGCCTCTGAGGCTATGGCTGCTTAACCGGACTATCCTGTGGCTACTTTTAGGGTTTTTAAATCTAAAAGCCTCCAGCCACACCGCCCGACAACCTCACTTATATAGGATCTCTTATCGGATTGTTATCAGCACGATAAGGGCCGAACAATCGCAATAAGGTGGCCTTGGAATTCTTGTATTTAATTCGTTCAACAGTGTAACGTTTCCTGTATTATTTTTTGCAATTTCTACTAAACTCTCTAGAGGAGAGTTTAGTAATTGCAATATAAAATTGCAAATATAAGGTGCTATAAAAATATCTGCCACGGCTTTAATGAGAAGTAGTATTGTGTTTAAAGATAACAATAGTGAAGAAATTTCGTACCCCGGCACAGTTAAATCAATTTGAGAAAATAAAGTAGTTAAATAAACATTGACTCTACTCTGCATAACGTGGTTCACAAATTACGCGCGAAGTGCACTTCGTCAATGAAAACAACTGCTAACTCTTTCCATCGGTTCTGTGAATGAAAACTGAAATCAGCTGACTAGTTCGTCACTTGCAAATTTATACGTACAATTTTTTGTATGAAAAAAAATATGACACATGATCAATAATTTATCTTTACTATTGTAATCTATAAACACAATACTATCTCCCATTGCAGCCGTGGCAGATATTTTTATAGCACCTTATATAGTACTAGAGAGACTCTAGTACTGACATTCTGAAACCTTTGTCACATGTGTGTAAAATTTCGAAGGTGTTATTATTATTTAACGAATGACCCGAATTTATTAAGTGTTGAGCAAAATGAGATTGAGATTTCTGAACGCTGCAATATGTTCCTTATATCTAGTTTCAAAATTACGACCAGTTTGACCTATGTAAATACCATTACAGTCATCGCAATGTAACTTGTAAACACCTGATTTTGTATGATTTCCTAATTGACCTTTTCCGTTACAAATCTGTCGTTATGAATTATTTGTTTTAAAAGCTACCCTTATTCCAATTCGAAACAAAGTTTTTGAAACCCTACTTACTCACTTATTGAACCTAAGTATGTCAAACTACCTTTATATTTTCTGGTCTTGCTGGAGCAGTGGGTGCAGAAGAGAACGAACTATGTTACGACGTTTCGTCTTAATGAAATCATCAACCATTTTCTTATTGTATCCGTTACTCTCTACTATATGCTAGACACACGTAATCTATTCGATTTATCCCCTAAGACGTGTAAAACCGGTTTTTTTTTTTGTCTGTCTGAGATGACTTGTTTATACCTTTTTAGTTGACTTTTTTGCCGCAGGTAGGTAGTTGGGTTTTAGTTTTTAAACTTTTATTTCGTCATGGCATTAGCATAGCTCTTAAAAGTCACAATATCATGAGCAAAAAGGATTTGTCTTGTAGCTTTAAGCCATCCGATGTCATAGGATAATAAGCGATGCAGAGGGCGGATAGATCTCGTTAACTCGTTGCTTTGTAACTCCATTACTAGGAGCACATACTACGTAGGAGTGACGTAAATACTACTCGCACAGTGACAAGAATACTAGTAAACTGATCTACAAACTTTAAATCTATTGGAACTGACATCAGATGTTAAAGGTTCGTGTACCTAGTTGAGGATTTCTTACAGTTAATATTAAATAATAATTATTATAATTGTGTCTTGGCAATTTTGTATTTGAGGATGCGAATGTCCATGACATCGATAATTACGTAATTAAGTTAATTAGGTGCTTAGACTAAAGCAACTGACACACGTATCATTGATAGCCTGCAGAATGTCGCACTGCAAAGTAGGTAAAATAAACAAATCAACTGTGTTATGCAAGTGTGACAGCTACATCTTACACTCGCGCCACGTCCTTGTGCGTTTTTAGTGTGCGTGCATTAAGCGGCCAATGGTTGGACGCAATGTTTTTTCGACGAGTTTTAAGCTTTGATTGCCTATCCAAAAATATTTATATCTTTATTGGTAGCGCAGAATCTATAAATATACAACCGACTACGACATTGTCAAAATTTTGAATGAGAATGGCAGTTCGAAAAAGTGACATGAGTCCGCTACGCGGTATAGGATTTTTTTGATAATTCCTTAACTTTCTCGCTCGTTGTCCGCACATGATTTTAGGTATATTATTAATTGACTTTAAAATACATAGACAAATGCAATTTCGCTAGATAGGAGAACATTTTTAAGTCAAGCAATATGGACTTGGTTAATGGCAGAAGTTGGTCGACATATTATTCTAGTATATTATATACTTAACGATAAAGGAATAAAATAAATAATAGCTTTTATCCTTGTAGGTATCGTATGTCACGTATGCTTGAAGCGTTTTTCTGTTCGTAGTTTTCCATAAACAATTTTGTTATTATCTCTAGAAGATAACTGTGAACTGTTTACACAATACATGTTTGGCAAGCAATTATGCCAACATAACGGCAAGGGACAAGTTGTAGTGAACGGTCTGAAGCGAGCTTATTTCTTTTCTGTAATCAGATGTTCTTGTCAATTAAGTAGGTCGTTTACTAATTAAAACTTACTACAAACTATCAGACTTCTGTTGTGATCATAATATTCCATTTCCATGCTTGTCTTGCAATGAAGATCCAATTAGGTACAGTTTCAATGCATAACAACAGCCAAAATATTATCAGTCTACTGATAGGTACGTTGGGTGACGTACAACTTTGGTTGGTTGGCCGAAGGGTCCCGAAACAGTCCGAAGTACTCCGAAGTAGGTATCGACTTGACGGCTGGCGACGGTTCACAGGACATAAGCCGGCCGGCTACCGGGTGTCGGTAACGAACTTCGGATACAGTTTGACCTAATAAAATTAGGCTTCGGTCGGGAAGTTTAGGCCACAAACAATCTGCTTTCGTAAACACCAGTCACCGGATCAGGATCTAGAGGTGTTTTGTAGTTATCATTGTTCTGATAGATGTTGCTGATAGTTTTTGTTGATAACATCACATGTAATAGGAACCTAAATGCCTGCCTGCATAATATAATGCCTAAATTACTGCCTCGACGTTGTTGTAGTGGTCGCCAGCGCTACCTACTGCTAAACGTGGGTTCGGTTCCCAGGTCGGGCAAAGTGTAAAATATTGGGTTTTTCCATCAGGATTTTTTCAGTAGCAGCACTATGCATTTTGCAGCATTACGGGCAAGATTCACAGACGACACTTTGGTAAGAATTATAAGCGTCACATACGATTTTGAACTTTATTCGTATGAGGTTTTTGTTTAAATTCGTATGAAACGCTTTGGTTGATTGTGTAAAGAATGACTCCAACTTATTCATCAAGTGCGTGACGATTCATTACGTATTAATTTTGGGTGAAAGACGACCAGTAATTATAGATGTGGATATCCAAACAAGTGCAATCTGCAATAATAAGATACCTATATCTCTTCAATACAGTTCTAGATTGTCTGCATTCAAGGGAACAAAATGTATCAACTATCAAAGGCAATGTAGAGGAAATCTCGACTTTGTAACAAACGTTCTTTACGCTTCCGTATCTAGAGAAAATAACGATGTTTCACATTCAAGTCATTTCTTTAAAATAAAACTTATGTAATTATGTCGTAGGATGATTTGATAATTCGAATTTTTGCGAAAACCCTAGGGATATTGCGAAAACAAATAGAGGATAGAGAGGGATAGTGGAATAGCAATGCTGATACTTTGACCGCAGAACAGACCAACTTCAGTCCTAACACTCCTAACCTAAAAATGATAAGCCCTGCTACTCGAAATAACGCCGTCTACGCATCCACGAAATGACGATCTAGCAAAAAGTCACAAAATGTTCTACAGCCGTGTATGGGTCTTTTGGCTCATGACCAAAATCGAAACTAATGAAAAAATTATTACCGTTAGCGACTGTCAACTTCATGCGAGAGCCAAAATATCGTTGCAGCAGTGTCAGTTCTGACGGATGAAATCTGAATCTAGTACTTTACCTTCGTTTTAAGCTAAGTTTTAAAGTGTTTCTAATTGTGAACATCAATAGCTACACTCTGTATTTAGTACATAAGGCTGGTAACCACGTAAGTGGTACGCTGTCTTCGGTCGCGAACCATCGGTGATGTGAACCAAGACGCTGACGATAATGGACGTGTTTACCACCTTGTTATCGGACGTCATCGGACGATGTCGGTTGAAATAACTAGTGTATCCACTCATTTTCTTTCAAATGAGTTGCCGAGTTCGGCTGACGACAGTTCGGCCAATGTCGGATTAGGTGTACGAGAGCCGTTACACTATTTCCAGCTAGGGATACATAGAAATTCATAGACGTGGAACATCCAAACCCTATTATGAAGCAACTACAGATTGAGATCGCATTCGTGGTAGTTTGCAATCTTGAGGTTCAGCTAAGTTCAAGAGCAGCACAGAATAGTACAGAAGATTCACTTCGCAAAATCATTTAAATAAAAAGTGACTCTTGATTCGATACAATAAAGTGCAAATCAGGTCGCACAGCGCTAATTAACTACAGGTTTATGCGCCTATATGCGCAGGTAAGTTGCCTCTATCTTCTGACTACTATTGGCCCGACAAGACGAGCCCGCCGCGTACTTGTAGCTTCATACCTAAAATGCGAAGTGCGGCTTTTGTATCTATTCTGTGATATCACCTGTATTACCTGTTATACAAGGGAAAACCAGACGAACCTTACGGATCAATATTGTAACAGCTAACTGAAAATCCCTTTGAACCTTTCTATAAGAATTTGCTGTACATTCTAGGTAGGTATACTTTTTGCTAGAATTACTTTACCGTGTTGAGGTAAAAGTAAGTAGGTGCCAGGTACCTACATAACTGAAGTACATAATAAGTTGTAGGATGCAAATTGCTGCAGCATCCAATATTGACATGCACAATAAGTGACACCCATAGATAAAAGAAAAAACTTAGGGTTCCTTACTCGAAGGGTGCCAAACGGAACACTATTATTAAGCCGCCGCTGTCTGTCCGTCTGTCTGTCAGCGGGCTGTATCTCATGAACTGTAATAGGAAGACACTTGAAATTTTAACAGAATCTGTATTTCTATTGTCGCTATAACAACAAATAATAAAAATGAAATAGAGTTAATAATTAAAGGGGGTCGCCATACAAGAAACGTTTTTTTTTGTCATTTTTTGCTCGATCTTAATACGGTACGGGAACCATTCGTGTGCGAGTCCGACTCGCACCTGGCCAGATTTTATTAAATATTTCTATGGTAACAACAATGGATATGAATAAAGTTTTAAAACTAAGTAAATATTCTGTGCGAAACGAATATTTTCCATTGTAAAATCTTTCGAATATACTTTATTTTTACTCCGAGCTACATTATAAGTACCTAGTCAATAACTTGAACTGAACTAAATGGAGCTCAGTGTCATCTTAGCGAGCGAGCGAGGACACATTCTGGAAAGATTTTATAGAATGTGTCACTATGGGAAGATAGTTATTTTCGCAGACACGACCTAAAAGCAGGCTTATGGCTCATTATTTTTTACTTTTATCTTCGACTTGCAACTAGGAAGCTTTCGCTCATGTCTTTACTAACGTCACTAGTTTAAACAGTAACTGTATACGTCCTTTTTCTTATGCAAAACTAGCTTTTTCCCGCGTAGATGTCACATATTTTCGTAAACGATTAAGACTAATCTGTTTGATTTTGACAGTTCAGCAACATTCATTGCGTTATTTACGTTGCTGAGCAGTTTTTTTTCGAACTTATTAAGCAATGGATCACAATCTCAATCGTTTTGAAACAGATTGCTATCTGTTTCAAAACGATTGAGATTGTGATTGATCGTGTATTACGCAATTAGGGTGCTGATGGTCATGACTCATGGTCTATCCATGTGCTAATTTTATCCAAATCCGTTCAACCGATAAGGCGTGAAAAGTTTGAAAAACTTTCGCATTCATTTAAAACTAGCTGTACCGACAGACGCTGTCTTGTACAAAGGACAATGCCAGAAACTCTATAGAGCTTTGATCCATCAAATAATGATAGTTGTAATTTACATTTGGTGTAAATTTATTAAAGGTGGGGCAGGATCTGGCATTGTCTTCTGAATAATTCGTACAAAATTCTCGTATAACTAAACTTTCAGTTTTCTAATTTTCCCTCCAACTTTTCATCCTTCACGTAAGAACCTGATTCAAACTATTAGCAACATTTAAAAAAAAATCCAAATCTGTTCAGCCGTTCTCAAGTGATGCGCTTACCAAAGAACAGTATTTCATTTTTGTTATAATAGTATGGTGTTTCAAAATTAACCTGAGAAACTTTAAACGATTACTGAATAGTTGTTACTATAGTTAAAATCGCGAAATAAATGTCAAAAATGTTCCATACTAAAGTTTAATACCTTCTGTAGCTCCACCTTATATAGTTACTATCTTCTGCCCGCGACTTAGTCCGCGTGAAATTTCGGCCCCCGGCCCACCGAGTCGCATCCCATCGCCCGCTCGCGCTATTACTTCGTTTTCTTTTTGGACTTTTGCGCGGCTCCTAAGGGTCATAGCGTGATGTTACATAGCCTATAACCTTCCTCAAGAATTGGGTTACCCAATGCAAAAAAAATCAAATCCGACTGGTAGTTCTGGAGATTACCCCCTACATACAAACTTACAAACAAACGACTCCTTATAATATTAGTATGGATTAGTAATAGTTTTGTTGATTTAGAACATGCCCTTGATGAATACCTATCACTTTTAAGAAAAGAAGGAAAGAAACAGTTTGTAGTGATCGATCTTCGGAAAGATTAAATCGTCTTAATTTCAGTTTAAACGGGGACCAATGCAATTCCTCTTAAAACCAATTTGTGCATTAAGCCGTAAGTAATAAATCGAATCACTGAACGCTGCGCCATTGGCAATTTCTAACGGTCGATCAAGCTGTAATTAATTTAATTTAACTCCGATACTCGCTTCTATTGTGAAAAGTACAAATTGTTTAAGTTCTATGCGGAGTACTTTCTTCTTAAACGAATTTGAACTAATCTTGAAAGTCAAGGGCGTCTGAGGGCGAGATCTATAAACGGTATGTATATCTCAGCACGTATTTGCCTAATAGTTATTCCTGTCACTGGCGCACTACTGTCAAAATACATGTGCAAGAAAGAGACGGGAACTAAGCCGCAGTAGGTATATGCAAAGCACGGTATATGAAGTCACTTGATTGAATGTAAATCAACAATATTACGTAAAAGAGAAGTGACTTGGTTTTTGAATTTTGTGCGGCCATTGACATAAAGTGAGTTTCAAAGTGAACGTTACAAGATACTAGTCTCTTGTCCAGACCAAGAAATAAAGCTATTAAGATATTTGCAATTACAGACAATTTCTTGTAAAAAATATTAGGTATATCAAAAAAATGCAAGCGGGCTTATAACTAACCTCACTACCTAACCAAATATAACCAAATTGGGGTTTATTTATACGTTGCTTAAAGTTAATTGACGTTCAAACGTCAAAAATGTATGGTTAAACAGTCGTTAATCATTACTAGTTTAGTAATGATTAACGACTGTTTATCATTACTAAACTTTAAGCAACGTTTATAAATGAACCCCTGTATGTTTAATAGACTATTGTGTTTAATTTTAAGCTTATCACAAGTATCTATACATAGTATAGATACTTGTGATAAGCTTTAAACAAAGGCACTTTCCGTGTTCGTCTACATGACCTCTTAGATTATTCGAATTTCACAATAGATTTCGACCCGGCTTTCATCATCATTTACAGATATTATTCCGGAAGGTTGTACCTATGTATAATATATTTAACTTCGATATAGCAAAAATCTCGATCTTCTGACATATTTTATCACCATTGAACCCGTGCGAAGCAAGGGCTGCACGGCTAGAAGAATAGACAAAATGACAGATAAACAATCACAATTTTGTTTATTCCCCCGTCGACAAAACCCGTTTCTACAGTGGTGATGATACGCGTGCTGGTCGCTAGTAAATCATATAACGTAATCCATATCTTTGTTACAGAGCAACTATACGAAATTTCTCAAAAACCTGCACACGGAGCAGATCGCGAAACTCCATGCAAAGAATCAGCATGAATGCGACTTGCTCGAAGACTTGCGCACTTACACCATCAAGCGGTCGGCCATCGAGAAGTCCTACTCCGAGGTACGTATTTTTTTATTTTTTTATTTCGGGAAAACTAACAGTTACACAAGTATATTAATAAACAAGTAGTGAGAAAAAAAAAAGTAATTACATATGTGTAGGTCACGACGTTATCCACATCTTAAAACGTGTCATCGTGTTGAAATACTTAGTTCGAGGTTATTGGTTATATGTCGGTAATCCGTTGAGGGGCTGTAGGAGAGGTCATTTGCAACCAAATGACCCTCATGACCTCTATGCCAATAAATGTAAAATGTCAAATGACTCGAACATTGTTGACATTTGCTTATGAGTCAAAAGGGGTCATTTGGTTGTAAATGACCTCTCCTACATTCCTTTAATGGATTGCCGACATATAACCAATAACCCTGTATGAACTCACGCTTGCTTCTCATGGGAGTAAGCAGAAACTAAAGAACGCCACCTGCTACGATCCTTACTTACTCCTTTTGCTTCGTTTACTTTCAAACATAATTATATTATTATTATTATGGTTATACACTTACGCCGGTTGCGAGTACGCTACGCACCTGACCTTTCTAAAAATAATCCCTTTAATGTCCTTCTAGGGCGCCCCTTCCGGCGTTTCTACTTACATCTGCCTTGTAAACATATACCTTTTGATATATATTTATATATCTGATAATCGTCTTTCACTCATCCCCTCAACATGACCAAATAAGCATACTATTTAAATTGTTATCGCTACATCTTCTTTTAAACCGCACCGTTGTCTTGTCACTTAATCCTCAGCCTAACATTCATACTCCATATTACTTAATTATTTTCATCTTACTGGTACCAAATGACCTTCCAAATGACGTAGGTACGGACTTAGACACAGACGGTTTGTAACTGTCTCAATATCAATACCTACAGGGAGGCCAACACGTCGCTATACAACTTTATTAAGATTTAATGAGAAACGAACATTACCAGATTTTGTTCCATAATTACACGTTTTTGCTACTTAAAAATGCGATCGCTTTTTATCGTGTTTTTTATGAATTTTCAGCATACTTTGTTAGGAATCCCACTAACAGGGTCATAAATATTTTGTTATTAGTGTTCAAGATCTCCCGCGAGACGTCCCTTTAGATAACCTAATAAAATGTAAGGACTTGTTGCAAAATCCTCTATGATCAAAATGGTAATCGTTAATAAATTTTAACGATTTGTTAAGAAAATCTTTTTTCAATCCTACAATTACATACTGAAGGTATTGCTTTGATTGATATTATCATTGACTCTGACCAATTTTAAAATAATCTATGTATATATTGTTGTTAGAAAATACAAGTTGATTGATTGATTGGTTATAGTGTTTCAAACGGTCCTTTGTGAATTCTCCGTATAATAACTAAATATTGGATATCGCCAAATCAGAATAATGGCAAAAAAGTTGTATACATCAGAGCTGGTCACACTATGTTAAAATAAAGGTCCTCACTCACTGACTCATCAACACCCGTGGACCTAGAAAGCTGAAATTACGCACAAAGGTTGCCTTTAATGTGAACAACGAATATGGCCGGATTTTCTGAAATTCCCACTTTATTGGAAATTCACGTGCGGACGGAGTCGCTGGCAAAGTGCTTGTAGGTAATTAATATTTTGGTGTGAATCTCACTGTAATTTTATGTTTTATGAGCAAAAATAAATAAGTGATTTAATTGCTGGACAATGGATATAAGCTTCATTCATCTGGTCAGCATTTTGTGATGCATGCATCCATAGCGGTGGCTGACATCAACGTCAACTAAGTTTTAATTTGTTCATGTAGAATCACGTTCAAAATTAGGTTAGTAAGTAGGTAAAATAAATAAATAAATCATCAAATAGTTAACATTTAAACACACATAACATATCATCACGCCTGTATTATCCGAAGGGTCAGGCACAGGCTGGCGAGAAAAGAAGTATCAGGGTTTTTCGAAAATCTACCCCTAACGGGGTGAAAAGGAGTAACCAATTTTACAGGACAGGATTTTACTGCGTGGTTTAATTAACTTGAAAGTTGGTACAGATATCACCTATCTATATCATAAAAGTCAAATAAACGAAAAGTTCCCTTAGGATAATTATATAACCTGAATTAACATATTATGGGGTACTTTAATCCCGGTAATACGTTCCCGTGAGATATTTTCCAACAACCACGCGGGTGAAGCCGCGGGCAAAAGCTAGTTAGTTTTCTAGTTAGTCCCGTTTTCTTACGAGACTCACAGCGCTGCATTTGCAACTGTTTCGTACTCCTGTGCGGTAGTTTGTGCACATAGCCAAAGGCATGCCGTAGATACTAGCCCAGTTCCATTTAGGCTTGGCAGCTGTGTGGCCTACATCAGCATTAAAGATTTTGGACTCAGTTCCATGCAATCAACAAGTTTAAAAAGAAAGAAAAACCTTTATTTACATACCTATCGCGAAACACAAAAAAGTAAAAATAACGTTTTAATAACAATAGTGTGGCAGCTGAGCCAAAAAGGTCCATTTCACCATTAATGACAGACAGATACTGTCTGTTGATTTTATAATGAATCTTTACGCTGTTTTTCCACCGCATATCGTCAACGAACCGTCAACATTAGAGATCCCTACAAAAAAATGCAATATTGTACCCAAGGTATCAACAATTAATCTATAAATAAAAAAATATCGATGATACTTGCATAAAGTAATGTACAAAGTACATGTTTATTATTGTTATTTATCACAAAAAATCCGCGAGTTTATTTGTAATCATTGTTATAGATAAGTTAAAATAAGAGTTTTTTGTTCCAACTAGTCAATCAAAACACGAGTACAATTTAAAAAAGATGACCTTCGTATCAAGATCTTATCCAACTAAATAGTATCATAAGTTTATAAACTGGACTAACACAGGATTTACTACTTTTAACTCTCTCTCTTTCTTTTTCTCTTTTTACTCTCTCTTTATGTTGGCTTTGGGTTGGGCAGAAGTATAAATATAGTACTCCCTACTATAGGTACACCTCTGCCCAACCTTTCGGGAAAATAAGGCGTGATATTATGTGTGTGTTACTGCTTTTAATCCCATTAAGTAGTACTTTCCCGTGGGATATTTTCCGACATCTACGCGGGCGAACCCACGGGCAAAAGTCAGCATTATTCAGTACTAGGCTCAATAAGGCTGAGTTCAGATGTCCGGTTTCCTATCGATATGATTATCACCAACTCCTTTATTCATAAACGTTGCTTAAAGTTAAGTAATACCTGTTTAACCATCGTTTATGAATAAACCCCCTTGTTTAATTATGGTCTAATAAAAAGCGCATCGGCGTTTTGTGTTTATTTTACCTATATTTACTGACCTGTTACTGAAAGTTTCCTCAGTGCAAATCGAATCCTCAACCTAAACTTAGAACTACTTGCAAATGCTAGAACAGCAATGCAGTTCACGGCAAACAGTGCTTTTCAACT
Source organism: Eupsilia transversa (assembly GCA_914767815.1). Taxonomy (NCBI): domain Eukaryota; kingdom Metazoa; phylum Arthropoda; class Insecta; order Lepidoptera; family Noctuidae; genus Eupsilia; species Eupsilia transversa. The sequence continues at coordinate 14,078,799 of OU611871.1, forward strand.
GTCTTGTTGGTCTAGGTCGCAAGCGTTACTGCTGAGCAAAAGGTCCTGGGTTCAATTCCCAGGTCAAAGTGTTATTGGGTCTTTTCATCTGAAAATTCTCAGTAGCAGCCCGGAGTCTGGATTTGTGCCCGGTTGATGGCAATAGACTCGCCCCGTATTACAAGGGACTTTAAAATAACTGGCGAAATATGGGTGTACTATACGTAACATCTGCCCAATCCTTCGGGGAACACAGACGTTATATTCTGTACCTAATAAATGTCATTATCCGTGTAAAAAGCTGAATTCCTCGCCACTTCGAACTTTTACAGAGCAGCCAATTTAAAAAATATAAAACTTAATCAAATTCTCCCCCGTGACTACAAAGGCTTGCTGGTGGCTTTTAGAGCGAAAAGATTTTTATTGGACATTTTTATTGAATACCGAACGCTCTTACACGGATACAGTTTTAAAATTCATAAGATAAAGAAACAGTGCATTAATTATAACATAACCTGTAAGTTACGGGTTAAGTTATACTAACGCACTCGTAACACGATTGGTAGCACTGAATTTTGGAGTCATGTTTCGTTTTTTTGCCCCTTGATATGCATTCTTTAACCAAATCAATGTTAATTTATTAATGATTTAAGTGCGCTCAAGTGCAATATAATCCAGTACTAAACTTGTCAAATTGTTTCTAGATCATTACAATGTTCAATGTTAAACCAATGTCAATTTTATCAAACTGCGTGACATAATATTTTCAATCACAACCCGAAAGATTTGATATAGTTACCAACTTAATTATTGTCCTTATAGTCAGATCAAAACTATATACTTATCATCCTTTGACAGTTGTAAGAAATTGCTTTATAACTGCAAATTGACGTGTAAGGTATCAATTTACTTTGCAATTAACTTCCGTGATAGTCAAGCAGCCTTGGGATTAACAAATAACTGATATTTTTTTGAGTAAAAACTTATTTTTTGGTAGGGGAAAATCTTAAGCGTTCGCGTCACCGACATGCTAATGTTAACAGTATAATTGTAGCTATGAATATGACGTCTTGCGCTTGGCCAGCATTGTAAGCTTATCAGAAAGACCGCAAAATTTCGCGGTTTAAAAAATATATTTTTAATGGTTAAAAACTGGCCTAGGCCATAGGGAGGAGAGGTGTAAATTGATTCGTTGTACAATGTATTTAATGATTTTAGCATAGTTTTGAATTTTTACTTCTGTCGCAGTCCAAGACTATGTTTTTTTTTCTTCACTCGTGTCAAGTTGACCTGTAGCAATTTGGTATTCACTCAATTTAAAGGCGCGATTCCATTAGGCAAGTTACTTGTATGCAAGATGCAAATTGCATACAACTTGAACAAACCTGCATACAAGCTACAACTTGTGTGAGGTAGTTTGAACTTGTACATTTCATACATTACATTATATATCTCAAAAACATGTTTCCAATGCAAGCAACTTGTACGCAAATGTGACGTCATACTTGCATGCAAAACTTGCCTAATGGAATCGCGGCTTAAAACTCTATAATCTCCAAAATTTCGAAATAAACACTGTTCATTACTTATGGCAAACGTTTCACTGATCAAGTAAAAGGTACATGTAAAAATTATTGTCCTTCACTTGAAATACAGTGATTACTAAACGTGAGCGGGTCACGCGACAATGTGTACTCGGCTTTATATCACATGACCATAATGGCTTGATACTAAATACATACACTTCATTCAGCCGGATGATATTACACCACTTATGTATGGCCAAAGTGTTAATTGGTTTTTCCATCTGAATTTCTCAGTTGCAGCCCGGAGTCTAGGTTTGTGCCCGGTTGATGGCAATTGGGTCGCCCCCTTTTACATGGGATTTAAACATAACCAGGAAATTTACTTTTTTTTTTTAAACGTTGGCCCACACTAGGAATTTCTCCTGTATCGTGGGTGCGTTTACAAACCTTTAAACTGACATACACAAACAGCCAGACCCGGAACAACTACATGTAGGTCATACAAATATTTGTTCCATGCAGGAATCGAACCCGTCGAAAATGTGGAATACATGTGTGATTTAGTTTATGTTATATGTATAGATATTTGTAAGTTAATGTCCGTTATGAGCTGCTTTTGAGACCGCCAGAAAATCTGTAATCACCGTTCTTGAAACGTTCTTTCTGGCAGTCGGGTCACACAAGATAACCTCAGCTGGAAAGCCTTGTCCTAAATATGTTGGGGTCGGCTTCCAGTATTATTGGATGCAGTTACTCGTACTTTCACAACCCAGTTACGGGGTAACACGATACCCTTTCGTAAGACTGGTTGTCAGACTTTTGGGCTTCTGACTACCTGTAACGTCTGATGGCTGGGCGTAACTGCTTAACGTGATTTCCAAGGCAAGGAAGAGTCTCGATATGTAATGGATGGTCAACCATCTTAGGATCGACCTCGGCAAGCGTTACTTAACCTTGCAGATTGCCCGATGTGGCTGTTATTTATTAGCCACAATAGAATACTATTCAAAATACACATATTGAAAAAAACATTCATTCAACAGCGAAATTCGATTTTTCTTACGTTTTTTGCAATTTGCAGGTCAGTATCAGGTTGTATGTTGATCTAAATATGATTTGTGGCCATATCAGATATTTATTTATAGAATTATAGTCATACAAATTATCAATACAACTCTCTAAGTTCATATAATCATATTGAATGACTATTTCATGAAATTATGACATTTGCGAATTATTCTAACCTGTTTCCAGCCTGTTACAGCCTGTTTCCACAAACAGGAAACCGGCTGATTATGTAATAATAGTACCTTGCTTTCTTTCGGGTTACCGTACTTACCAACAAAAGTTTATGAGCAGGGGCCTAAGTCTACTAATTTATAAACGTTACAATGGTCTCTCAATGGTGAGTTTTTGACAGATTTGCCATACCAAAACTGTCAAAAACTTACCATTGAGAGACCATTGTAACTTTTATGAAATAGTAGACTTAGGCCCCTGTTGTCTTGACTTGCTTCATTTCATTCGACAACTGCTCATGTGGTATTTGCAGACAATTAAAGAAGGAGATATAGTAGTTTGTAAATGTTGCAGACAGATAGCTACAAAAGAATCGTAAATTAAAATATGACGGTCGTCATGATTGTCGCATGTCCCTGTTCGAAAGGAAGCGAAAATCGCAGTTTTCCTAAAAAATGGTTGGCCTATTTGCATTTCAAAGTCGACAGCAAGAGTTCAAGCGATGGGAAGTCCATCGCATTTCGTACCAACGACGTGACGCAAATAAAATATTAGAAGAGTTGCCGTTTATATCGATTTACGATTACAAATGGACCTGCTTTTCATGCATATCGATTCGGAAATAAACGAACGTTACGTTGGAAAATTTTATTTTCGCTTTCAGAATTTAATGCTTGAGGATCATGATTTTCGTCGACGTTTTAACACGTCGAGCTTTTAAAAATCACTTCGTAGATATATTCCGATCGTTCGACTCAATTTTGTATATTTATTCCAGGATTTTCGTACATATTTTCTAAAAATGTAACTGATCGCGACGATAGTTCATAGGAGAGAATTAAAAATGAGCGGACTGTATAACATGTAAATATATTGAAATATATAATATGAAAAAACGCAAGCGCAGCCGTGCGTGGAGGCGTGCAACAGCTGACTAGTCTTGACGGGGCGAGCGATCGTCCGTGAGGCCGGCTGACTCGCCGCTGTCCCCGCACCCCTCGTTCACTGCCGCCAGCGCGCGGCGATGTTGAGAAGAGGGTCTCAACATACTCCCCCCGTTGAAGAGTCTTCAACTGTAGTGACTGGTAGCGGGCAGATGGTGTTGAAGGCGCGCCGGATGACGCCCTTTCTTGTGAGGATGTCGGCGACTCTCGCGATGCCATCTCTGCCTGGGAGAATATGTGTGATGCGTCCTAGAAGCCACATAAGAGGAGGTGAGTGTCTGTCCTTTATGATGACTAATGTTCCTTCCTTAAGCTCGCCAGAAGACCGGCACCATTTTGTTCTCTCCTGTAGCCACAGAACATATTCATGAGAGAAGCGAGCCCAGAAGTGTTGCTTCAAATATTCTATGCGTCGGAATCTTTGTAGGCTGTTGACGTTGGCATTCTGGATCTGTGGATGAGGCAGCATGATTAGAGAACGCCCAATAAGGAAGTGTGCCGGGGTTAAAGGAGCGAGGTCGGAAGGGTCGTTGGACAATGGAGTTAAGGGCCTTGAATTCAAAATAGCCTCAACTTGAATTAAACAAGTAGCCATTTCCTCAAAGGTTAAGTTTGTTAAGCCCAATATGCGTCGAAGATGATGCTTGGTGGATTTGACTGCAGACTCCCATAGGCCTCCGAAGTGTGGAGTATATGCAGGTATAAATGAAAAGTTTATGCCAGGATCAATACTGTTTATATCTAAATCTTGCGAAAGCAGTCTAGCCAACTCATTGAAAGCACCGACAAAGGTGGTGCCGTTGTCGGAAAAGATGTTACGGGGTTTTCCCCTTCGAGCAATAAAGCGGCTTAGCGCAGCTAAGAAAGCTTCTTTTGTAAGGTCCGACACAAGCTCGAGGTGGATGGCTCTCGTAGCTAAACACACAAACACACAAATGAAGCATTTGATGAGCCTACATCCTCTACCTTTCCGGTCAGCTATCATGATGGGACCAGCGTAGTCCACTCCTGTGTCTAAAAATGGAAACTCTAAATGTAGACGCTGCTCTGGAAGATTACCCATGATGGGTTGAATAGTATTGGCCTTGACCCTGCAACACTTTACACATTGATGTGTAACCTTTTTAGCCAGGTTCCTACCTCCAATAGGATAGTAGTGATGACGAACAGTGGCTAGTAAAAGTTGTGGCCCAGCATGCAAAAGGCGGATATGATACATGTGGAACAAGAGAATGCAAATCATTTGAGAACTAGATAATAGAATTGGGTGCTTTATATTATAGTCGTAAAATGAGTTGTTTAATCTTCCTCCAACACGAATAAGGTTAGAGGCAGTATCAAAGAAAGGAGACAAAGATAATAGTTTGTTCTTCGCTGGTAACTGTTTACCAGATTTAAGCAAGTGGTACTCTTCCGGGAAAGATTCCAATTGACTAAGCCTTAATAACAAGTTTAAAGAATTGTTAAGTTCAACAGAAGTTAATGAACCAGACTCTAGTGATTTTTTATTGCATTTATGAATAAATCGGATGACATATGCCGTCACACGCTGTAATGTGCAAAATTTTGAAAACTTTGAAAATAACGCAGTAATAGGATTTTCAACAGTATCATAAGAGACATGATAAGAAGAGACTGTTTCCGGTAATCCAGAATTATTATGATGAGATTCAGGGAACTGAGGCCATGAAGACGTATCTTTGTGAAGGAATTGTGGTCCTGACCACCACAATGAAGACGACAATAACCTGTCAGTTTTAAGTCCACGCGAAGCGAGGTCTGCGGGGTTTTCAGCTGACGGAACATAGTGCCAGGTCTCTACTCCTACAGTTTCCTGAATTTCAGACACGCGATGACGAACGAATGTCTTTAGCTGATTTGGCGAGGTACTTAACCATCCCAAGACGATGGTAGAATCACACCAACAATGTACTTCATCAAAATTTAATGTAAGCGACTGACGAACCTTTGAGTACAACCTTGAACCCAACAACGCACCACACAGCTCGAGCCGCGGTATGGTTGTGGATTTGATTGGAGCTACCTTGCTTTTAGCGGTAAGGAGGTGTACGTTGACCTCGCCGTCTCTCGAAACACTGCGAACATAGACACACGCCCCATAAGCTTTTTCGGATGCGTCAGTGAAAATATGCAGTTGTCGGCAGGACGCAGACTCGCACAACACCCACCGAGGTATCTTGAACTCATTTAAAAGGTGCAGGCTATTTTGAAAATCATTCCAGGCATACTGAATATGCGGTGGAACAAACTCATCCCAGGAGCATTTGGTCAGCCACAGACGCTGCATGATGATTTTGGCTTCCACTATGCATGGAACGACCAGGCCAATGGGATCAAAGATCTGTGCTATGGTTGACAAGATATGACGCTTAGTAGCCTTGTCAGTGGAGTTTAAGTTTATAGAAAAAGAAAATGTGTCACTTAAGCTCTTCCACAGAAGGCCCAGAGTCTTCGACTGCTCGCTGTCGCTCAGGTCAACAACATCAGAAACGTCGCGTTCACTGCTAAGCGCCTGCAGCACCTGACTGGAGTTGGACCGCCATTTCCGAAGATTGTACTTTGCTGACCGCAAGACATCGTCAACACGGCGGCTTTTTTCCAAAGCTTCTGAAACAGATGATCCACCGGACAAGTAATCGTCCACATAGAAGTCACGTGCTATTGCAAACTTGGTTGATGAGTCTGAGCACTCTTCAGCCAGTTGAAGTAAACACCTAGTAGCTAAAAAAGGTGCTGATGCCGTGCCATATGTCACGGTATTAAGTGTGTACTCCTTTAACGGATGCGTTGGCTCTGCCCTCCAAAGGATTTTTTGTAAAGGCCGATGACTGTCGTGAACAAGAGTTTGTCTGTACATTTTTTCTATGTCCGCGCTTATAACAATTTTATGCTGACGGAATCGAAGCAATATTGACAACAAATCGTCTTGGATAGGGGGACCAACCATCTGTATTTCGTTAAAAGACTTACCTGATGCAGTTCTGGCAGAAGCATCAAAAACTACCCTTAGTTTGGTGGTAGTTCTTGACTCTTTCAGAACCCCATGATGTGGCAAATAATTGGAACATGTTGAGTCGAGTGGGCGCCTAGTAGATTCAGACATGTGTCCCAGCTCTATGTACTCATTGATGAAGTCAACATAAAGGTTTTTGAGGCGAGGATCTCTACCCAAACGACGTTCAAGAGATAGGAATCGCTGCTTAGCCATCATGTATGAATCACCCAATACGTCCAGTGACTCTTTGAAAGGAATGCTTACCACAAACCGCCCATCAGAACTACGATATGTGGTATCTATGAAATGTTGTTCACAGGATCTCTCTTCACCAGAGTGTTTATGTATGGACGACACAGAATCTAATTCCCAAAACCGATCTAAATCTACCTGTAAGTTATTAGTATGCATACAAACATGTGAAGATGAATCTGACTGATGATATGCACCCGAAATGAGCCAACCTAATTTTGACTCAAGCAAAGTGGGCTTATGGGTACCTAAAGCGATACGGCCAGTGCCTATGATACCCCAAAATACTTCCGCACCGACAAGGACGTCGATCGAAGACGGAACATAATAAGTGGGGTCAGCAAGACGCACGTTCGTAGGTATACTTATGTTGCTAGTATCAACATAAGTATTAGGAACTGATGCTGATACTTTTGGCAATACAAGACAATCAATGTTAAGTTCGTACTCACTGTCATCAATTGATTTTAATGACACTGAGCACCTCTGATTACAACTAGACGTTTGAGAGTTGATACCCGTTACCTTGGAACTGGTAATGAAGGTAGAAATATGTAGCTTACGCACAAAGTCCTCCGAGATGAAGTTTGTTGTACTTCCACTGTCCAGCAAGACTCGTGCTGTGTGATGATTATCGTCAGCATCGGTCACCCTCACGAGCGCTGTTGAAAGTAAAATTACTCGAGATGAAAATGATTGAGTAGCTGATAATGCAGTGTTGTGTGCACTAGGAAGAACGTTGTCACTATCAATGTGTAAAAGAGTGTTGTGTTTTTGACGACAATATTTACAATGACCTAATTTGCACTTTGAGATGTCATGACCTGGACGAAGACAATTCATGCATACATTTGAACCCTGAGCCTTTTTAATACGAGCCTGAACTGAGAGACCTTTGAACTGCTCGCATGCAAAAATAAAATGATCCTGACGACACATGGGACATGACAAAGGTTTTAAAGTTTTCTCAGGTATCACAGCACTGCTCTTAGGTTTGGTCGCAGGTGTGGCGAGTTCACTTTTAGTCGTTGCTATAGGCTTAGACTCCTCAAGTGTCTCCAGTAAGTCTGCCCTGCTACTGATGAAGCTAATGAACGCAGACAATGTTGGTGGTTCGGAAAAAGTATTTCTGTGCTCTTCCCACTGACGATTTGTAACGTGGTCGAGCTTACTGGTCATTATGTAAATGATAAGGACATCAACGAAGGCGTTTTGAACTGGTTGACCAAGTGTTGCCAACGCTCTAAGATTTTTATTTGTAGTGTCAATTATGTAACGTAATGACTTACTTGACTCTGTATCAACAGTTTGAACATTAAAGAGTGCTTGCACATGGTTGTTGACAAGCAATCTTTTGTTGTCATACCTCTCACAGAGTAACTTCCAGGCAGCGTCGTAGTTTTCAGACCTGAAGTCAAGGTTATCAACAACAAGAGAAGCACTACCCTTTAAGGAAGCACGCAGATAGTGTAATTTGTTGATTTTATCTAAGCTGTTGTTGCTATGTACTATAGAAACAAAGGTGTCCCTAAATTCTAGCCAATCATGATAGTTGCCTGAAAACTTGGGTAAATCAATTTTGGGTAAACGAATTGAACTGTGTTTGTGTGCACTAGTAATACAAGAGTCCACCTCGGCTGCAGAGTCCCCCTCAAGAAGCTTCCTTGCGCAGCTGATCAGCTGACGTGCCGATGCTACCAAGCTGTAGTACAGCTTCTCGAATTCTTCGCGCTCCGCATATTGCTCGCTGGGGTCATCCACCAACGCCTCCAATTCATCCTGTAATGCATCATATTTCTCGTATAAGCTTTCAAATATATTAAGACGATATTCGACTTCGATGACTTGTACCTCACTCAATTTTTCGCAAGACTTAGAAATATTTAAATAAGAAGTAAATTGCGTAAGCTTGGCTTTAATAGATGCTCGCTTCTTAATACAGCTTTTTATGTCCGCCATGACAATAAAAGCTTAGCAGTTGCGGTAAGAAAGAAGAAGTAATAGATTTAAAAAAGTACTACTTAAAGTTAAGCGAAAGTTACTGCTACTAAACGATTAGCAACAAGCTGCGAGGTGGGCACGGTAGCTATAAGCAGCAAGAAATGAGATTGCTATCACAAAAAACGTTAGGCGCTTTCGATCGAATCTGCTGAGTAATGCTAAGCGAATGATGTAATGTTTCCTTTACACAAACAAAATCAATTCAATTAAATTAACTGTAACAATTCAAAATATATCAAATGAAAATTGTAAATATGATCTAGAACAATAATGTTATAAAAATAATTCAATTATTGGCACACTGAATAAAATCTTGAAGTCACTTTACTGTAAATGGCTACGATTAATAATATTAAACCTTGATGCTTTATAAAACAAAGAAACCGTTTAAACAAGCTGATAGGCTGAAGATCATGAATGGATGGGATTAGCAACTGATGAATATGCAAAGTGATAGGAAAAATGTTGGAAAAAAGGAATTGGAACGCTCTCACGGTTTTATGCTGTCAACCTCTGATGACGATCTGACGAACTGTGCCTCCGATGAGTAGACCTTTGAATCTTCCCGATGCCAGCTGATGAAAGTCGATGTAAAAATGCTTCAAAGTCTTCTTGTTCTGAAGTCTCGACGATCTTTCCTTGCGCCGCTCGTTGGTTTGAACCCGATGAAGACGGCTGTTGCCGTATCGATGTTCACGATAACCAAATGCAAGCGATGACACGTAGAAACCGAAGACCCCTTGTGAAACTTGAACCCGAAGATGAAGTTCTTTGTTCTCCCACCGAAGAACTGTTATTATTTTTTTTTAATTTTGAAAAATGCCGTTTTTTCTTTGATCGGTTCAAAACGTTAACGGTAGAAGGACCAATGATCGCGACGATAGTTCATAGGAGAGAATTAAAAATGAGCGGACTGTATAACATGTAAATATATTGAAATATATAATATGAAAAAACGCAAGCGCAGCCGTGCGTGGAGGCGTGCAACAGCTGACTAGTCTTGACGGGGCGAGCGATCGTCCGTGAGGCCGGCTGACTCGCCGCTGTCCCCGCACCCCTCGTTCACTGCCGCCAGCGCGCGGCGATGTTGAGAAGAGGGTCTCAACAGTAACCCCGCATTTTTCCGATGACTTGCCGGTGGTTGTTTCTTGACGATTTCCAATGCCAAATGCCAACATGTTTTATTATAACTATGGGAGGTGTTATTCTGTAGGTACAGTTCACTTCGAACCTCACTTAAGGTGGATGGTCCGAGGTAGCCCACGAAATTCAAATTTTCTTGCGTTTCGCGGGCTATCTTGGAGCATCCACCTTAAGTGACCTCACACAATTCTAGAGCTAACTCACTTGTTTTTGAAATTGGCACAACGTCATCGTCGTTCCACGTAACGATTTTGTAGAAATCTCACCGTGTCTTAGGTGAACTTGGAGTGAGCAGTCTTGGAGCACCAGAAGGCCAATTCTCGTACTTAAAAAACGTTCACATTCAAGTCGCAATCTGTCAAACTTGTCAAAAATGTTGTTAAATTGATTATATTTTTGACAGACAACGAATGAGATTCGAATGTTCTTAAAATTTCGGGTATTGGCAATTCTATATATTAGATCGAATACAAATAAGGGAATAAATATTAATGGAACACGTCACCTATCACGCTAGCTCAATGATGTTACAAAACCGCTTCGAAGTTTAGGAAATATATTGTAAAATTCATAAACTGACCTTTTGGTGAGTGTAGTAGGAGCGTTGGTGAAGGGTGGAAAATTGCAGGCTTTTGAGGCTTTAGGAATTATTTATTTGTTCTGTATTTACCTTGTTCGAGTTTGACGTCAAGGTAGATAATTCGATATATTTAAAGTTTTATTGTCTAAGAAAGCGGATAAAGGCCACACAATAACAGCTGTCCAAATAGGTACAGAGCCTTTTTTGACACCTTAAGGTCAAATACTGAAAAAAAATGACAGATTTTCACGATAACCGTAATCATGTGACGGAACTGCTTTCTTAGGAAACCAAAGCTTAAGACTCGGAGGACGGATTATGTTTTGTACTGACATACAAAAGTTGCATTACTATAATACTGAGTACCGCTTGCACCACAAATCATTAAATGCATTTAGAGCTACACTTATTTTTTTTAAATTGCTAATTGAAATTTAAATAAAATCATTGATAAGTTACTTCCTTGGTTGCAATGTGTTGAAGTAAAACGTTCGTTCCAATTTTAAATAACGCGAGAGATATAAGTACATATAGTAATTTATAAGGCCGCTACACACGACAGATATGGGTTTTCATACAAACTTGCCGGCCGGGCGCTCGCATGTATTCGACCAGTACAGCACTTTGGATTTATATCGAAGAAGGTTGTCAAAATAATTCTCGAATTTCCAAGCATGTTTGAGAAAAGGACATTGCTAGACCATAAAACACTCAGAGGTAAGATAAGAAAAGTACGCTGGCTAAAAATCATAAAATCCTGTCGGCTTATTTTCGCGTGGTAACATGTCGTATCGTTTTCCGTTCCGCTGCATCCCAGTTGTGAAGCGCTTTATCGATGTTATTCTGACGAATGCATTTTCCTGCGTCCACTGTGAATCTGGTGCTTTATATACCTCCGGAAAAAGCGCTGTATTTTTTCCTTTAGCGGATGTTTTGATGTTTTTTTTTTGTGCTTACCCGGTATGTTGAAGCACTGTGCTTCAGCGGCTTTGAGATCATTAGCAAGCTAGACTACTGGCTTAATTTAAGACGATACTTTCTAATAAATTAAGCTCTTCGATGTACTAAACCAAGACTACGGTCGTTGCTATTATTATGATTCTTTACAGACCACCCATTGTTTTCAAGAATTTCAGGTTATAATATAAGGACTACGTTTAAACCACGAAGTTCAAACTTTAGAGGGACAATTCCCGTAATTTTTAAGAACATACGCATGCTAATCTCATTCGCAGTCTGTCAAAAATACAATCAATTTACCAAAATTTTTGACAGGTTATATAGATTACGACTTGAATGTGAACGTTTTTTTAAGTACAATAATTGGCCTTCTGTTTGTTCGTAATTCAAATTACATTTGCGCTAAGCTTACAGTTCCGGATTGAAATTCAGTGCAAATTCTGAAGGGAACTTAATTACCTTCGTGTTGATTTCGAATTTGATCGATGCTTTTTAAATATTTAACTTGCGTTTCAAGAAAAACTGATACTTCTAATTCCGGTAACTGAGTAATGAATGTTTCAGAGTTTTGGTTATTAACTAGTTAGTCTACTTCAGCTCAGACATAAGAAGGTTAGGTTCATATACATATACATATGGTACCTATACTATAGTTCTTATATAAATTAATATAGAATTAAATCGGTGGGATTCTATTACCTCTCGAATTGAAATGTTCACTGAACCCGCACTATTAAAAAAACAATACCAAGCCGTTTTTTATTAAAACGATTTTTATTTTTATTTCGTTCAATAAACATAAAAAAAACAGGAAAGTGCATTTCAATGATACACAAATTGTCCTCGCAATGTGTGCTTTGCATTTTCAGGCGACGAAAATAGTAGGAAGACGTTGTGGTCGATAACACAGGCTGGTTGACATGCTAGATTATATCGGTATACAATTTACTTATAAGCTCGAACGACTATCGATTTTAAGATTTTCTAGAAAAATATAAGTTTTGCCAATATTCGGGCCTCAGGTACAGATAAGTACATACACATATTGGTACGAATACTCCTTGTTACAAAAGATGGAATTTTTGAGACGCTTATTATCTTATGCGCAAACTCAAACTAAAAGCATTTATTTCAATTAAACCATTTACAGACACTTTTGTATTTTCAAAGACTCTGTCATTTATTCAGAAAGTTGAAGCTGCCCATTCTTAAACGTAGATCTCTATGGAGAAATGCGAAAGAGGCTCCAAGGAAAATCTTTTGAATCAAGATATTACGAAATCCTAGGTTCTTTATTGTTGCTGCTAAAACAATTCAAAATATAAAACATAAATCCAGTGTTAATTGACTGCGCCCGTTAAAACTCTGCATACTAATATCATGTTTAGGTTCATCGGTTATCATCTACTGTTTTTAGAAAAATTTTACCACCACCTAACCATGCGCAGATCCAATCCTCATAAAAGGTTGTGGAAAATCCAGAACCAAAACCAGAAAATCGGCCAAGTGCGAGTCGGAGTACGAAGTCGCTCATGATCGTTATAGTGCATTTCTACAAAGGAGATGTTTTTAAAATATATGACGCCCTGACCAAGATTTTGTACACTGTATAGTTCCACGTAGGCAAAGCCGTGGGGCGAACACTAGTAAATTAATAAACCTGTAAAATGTTACATTTTTTGCTTACGAAAGTTACAAAAGTAAATGAGTGTTTGTTTCCACATCACAGTGTCACATTAGACTCTAAACTACTGAACCGAAAATGACGAAATTTTTACAACTTCAAAGGATATCAAACTAAATCTCGACTCTGGTATGAATATAATATCATCGGCCTATCGACCTCAATAGACCGTGAAAGTGTGACGTCACAAGTCTATTAGGGTTGGCGCTTGCATCTCACAAGTACAGTGACGTTTAATTCGTTACTTGGGAATTTGAACGAACGGTGTCGATTTCGCATTATGTGCAGTCACTTTAGTGAGGTTTTTTTTCAAAATATGTTATATCTGCCACGCTAGTGGCTAACTAATACCAGTCGCACCGGTCGATCGAAGGTAAAGCTACACTTGCCGCGGTCGGTTCGTGGATACCACGAGATATTGAGACAACCCCGTGCATCGGAAAGCACGTTAAGCTTTTGTACCCGTAACGGCTATCAAAGACCTACTACGGATGCCAATCCGTAGTAGGTCTTTGATAGCCGTTACGGGTATTCAGAAACATGAAAGTCTGAAAACCAATCTTACCAAGAGGTATCGTGCAACCCAGTAACTGGGTTGTGGAGTTCAGATAGGCAGTCGTACTATATAACATACTGTTATTCAGCTTCATCCAGTTAGACTGAAAACCGACTCTAACATAGTTGGGAAAAGGCTAGGCAGATTGATTACCTTTAATACAAACGTACATAGAAAGCCATTTATACATGGTAATAAAAATGTTTTCGTTAATGGAACTGACACAGTTTCATGGAAATGAATGCATGTTTATGTATCCCATTCCCAATATAAATTGAACACTTTGCGGAAGCACTTTGGGTTTTAAACGAGAGTAGCTAACTTCATTACATCGGAGCGTTATGGACACTCACTGTTATATTGGAATAACTAGTTTGCCTATACTCTGCTAGTTTTGGCTATACTCTGCTAGTTTTGGCTATACTCTGCTAGTTTTGGCTATACTCTGCTAGTTTTGGATATACTCTGCTAGTTTTGGTTCGCTTAGAAAACAATAACGGCCGCCAAATACAGAGCGGTTTTTGACACCCTGTCAAATACTGGTTAAAATGACAGATTATCTTGATGGCTGTAATAAAATGACAGACACCGATCTTCACCGCTCTTCAGCGCTTCTCACCGTAGCTGTAATTTATAAGCATGCCAATGTATCTTAGATGCAAAAAAAGCTTATTTTATTACATAACATGAAGCTGTTCCTTTATTTATATATTTTTAGTTATGGTAAATGGATCTTTCTTCAATAGATATCACATATTTTTAACCTTACTTTTATCTAACAAACAAACAACAGTTTCTTGCAGTATTCCTAGGATCACGATTAACCTAGTTTCACAACTACATCTTACTTGCAGAGAGAAATAAAAACTAGACTTAATAATAGCCGTATTAGCGAGATTTTTACTGTTTTTGCAAAGTTTTCTGGAGTATTCTGAAACCGGCTTATAATGAATTCTTGTGACTGAGGATAAGTACGTTGGTAGTTGAGGATCAAATCATTACTGGGCTTAGATCCTTTACCGTTTATAGAAAGTGAGTAGTAGACGAGCTCTTTGTGCAGAAGCTCGTCCGTGATAAAAATAAAAGAAATAAAAACTAAAACCCAACTACGGCAAAAAAATAATCTATTCGATTTATCACACGTGTGACTCCGGATTTTGAATTTTTCTGTCTGTGATGACTTGTTTATACCTTTTGAGTTGACTTTTTTGCTGTAGTTGGGTTTTAGTTTTTATTACCTTTTTTTTTTTTAGTTATTATATTTTTTTTTTAAATGTGCTAAAGTTTTTTCTTTAGTTCATGAATTTATGTTTTCTAGAGGGCGCCATATTCAATTTAATGTGTCACATAGCTTATGATCAGCGGATGACCGAGACGCTTCTAACGATACCCCATTTATCAAATTATGATGAGTATTTTAGAAGTTATGAGGGACAGACAAACATATATACATACCGGTCAAAATCATAACCGTCCTTTTTGCTTCGCCGTAGTCGGGTAAAATAGATACTACTCATGCCTTTTTCTACCGCCTCTACAATAAGATTCATTGCAGTTCCCTATTGACTAAAAGATTGCAAGAATATCGTGGAAGTAGTATAAGGTACTTCATCCGTAGTCCGCTTCTATACATATTATTTACCTGCTTCCCTCCTCATAACATTTAATAATGCGCGCTCAGCGTCCCCAGCTACAATGCAAAATGCACTCTACTTCATCAAATTAGGACTGCATTTGGAGAGGAAACTGAAGTGTCGGGTGAACTTAAGTGGTTGATTTTATGATTGGCTTATGAAAGTCGTGGTTTTAAGCATGGCTTGGTCGCAGCAAGGATCTGGTGTGTGACTGTTGTTTCATGCATAATGCTTGCGTCAGAAAAATCCATAAAAACAGAATAAAATTACACAAAACTATTATAAAACGAAACTTCGAGAGCCACAAATCTCAATAAGACCCTCTGAAAGTACAGAATTTACAAAGAGAGCAGAATCGTCTCTTACAAAATAAACTTTCCTATGAAGAAGAGAAAAAAGGACAAGAAATACAACGGTTATTCTTTACAAAAAGAAAACCTTCAGAAATTGGTATTCTCAACTTAAATAAATCATATAATTTCATGAATAAGTTCTCTAATTAAATGATGGTGAAAACCTATATCTGACCTTATTTTCTGCTATTTATAGACTTCCTATTTCTGCCCAATGCTGGTAGCCTGGTCCATACATACACGACTATGTAATCTTTCAATAGGGTAATGACACAGCGCTAGGGAAGATGCAGAGCCCGCAGGAAAGCTTTTCAATTTAATCTAATTTCATCTGCTTATAAGGTAAGGAAACTCCGCGGAAAAGTCCTACAATCCAATCAGGTTCTATCTGACTTTCTTCAGACTAAAGTATATCAAGTAGGCAGTAGTACCTCGTCCTATTTATTTATTTACTATCTGATCCGACTGACGTTGTCCTGTCCAAATTTCAGGCCATAGAAAAAGCAGTTTTAGTTTTTCCAGGATTTTCCAATTTTCTGGGAAACTTATCCAATTTTGCTTTCGCTAAAAATCTTACTAGGGGTGTTACGAACATTGAAAAAACCAAATTGGTCCACCTTAGCTTGCGTTGATCCCTTGAACTGGTTACATTAAAAAAGCATGCATTAAATCGATCCCCAAACATTTCCCATTTTGATTTCATTAAAATAAAAAAAAGATACACGATTATAATAATAAGTGAGGGTCTTTTTGTGATCCCCCAATTATTTCTTAGGGGATAAAAAAGGGTGATGCCTAATGGGTATTAGAAGATCAATAAGTTTTTAGCGGATCATTTAAAAAAGCTCGTTACTAATGGTTAATTAATGTAGCTGCTTAATTACTTGCTAGTACTGGAAAAATTATGTCTGAAAAATAATTTTAAAACCAGATTTTTTTTTCCTGTTAGATAAAGCTCTTGGATAGGTATCTAATACTTTATCTAATTCCAGCTTTTTCACGTCTACTTGTGTGCCCAAAGAAATCTGAAAGATAACAGACAGACAGAGTTACTTCCGCATTTATAATTATTTAGTATGAATTAGTATGGATTATTTTGCAACACATTTTACCATATGGCAAATAATTTAATTTAATGTTCTGTTACTTTGCATAACTACTATTGTATAGAATCAAGTTTTTCTAACTGAAGACAGCTGTGCTGCTGGGGAGTTAATTGCGCCGCTTCTTCTTCCCAGCTAAAGCACTAGGAAGTGGTGAAAGGGTGGGCATTTTGGGTGACTGCTTTAGTTTGAATAAATGACTTTTAATTTGTTTTTTTTATATATAGGTATATTAGCTTTACCCCGCCCGGCTTCGCACGGGTAGCACTAAGTAGTTATGTACGACGCACCTACCTCCCTTTCATCCTACCTAGCCTACCTACCTATCTAGCCTCCCTACCTACCTACCCTATCTACCTACCTATCAACATACCTATCTCTTTTATTTATATATGAGATGTGTGCCAAAATTCATCCAAATCCTATTGTTTAATTAATGATTGAAATAGTACTTGAAGAGTAATTGAAGCCTAGTACTTTTTGTTAGGTAACTGCTACTTACCTACTTTTCCAGTGAATTTTCCAAAAATTGAAATAGTATCGTGAATTCATACAAGATTTGCTATTATTTTTTTTAAATAATTTTTTTCATACAAACCCTCTCCTGACAATAAAGAAAAAATTATCTAATTTGGTGCAGTCATTTGGAAGTTATGCGCGTACAAACATTTCGGTGATTCATTTTTATTTATATCGTTTTTTATTATATTTCTAATAAACACGACCATAGATACCTATTTTTTCTTTGATGACTCGGTAACATCAGAAAAATATCTTATAAATGCCAGGGTGTCGCTTAGTCCACTTTTACTAGTTCCACTTGAAGAAGTTAACAAAAAAGCGTTTGTTTGTAAACGAAAACACAAGTTTTCTATCTAGATAAATTAATAAAATCAATTGCCGTGCGTTAGTCTCGCAAAAACTCGAAAATGGTTCGACCGATTTACCGAATACTGAAGTGGTTTAGGAAAACGGAAAAACAACAATGGAACAGCCGCGAAAAATCTAAATGGTGTCGAATTTTGAAAATTGTGTTGGTTTTTAAGTTTTTTATAGTTATAGTTAGATAGTTTTGTTTGACAAGTTATTTTTATTAAGAGCGAGTTTACTGCCGAGCTACGAAAAGTAAAAAATGGGTATTTTTTTGTCGTGAAAGTAAATTAATAAAGAAACATTTTCTTTGTTATTTAAAACAGGCAAAGAAGAACTTTTATTATTTACTAGTAAACACAAGCTGCCAGAATGCGAATGAAAATGCTGTTAAAAAGCTTCTGCTTCTTAACAACATTTTCTAAGAGCATTGTGTTTGAAAGAATTGAAAATACAAAGTGTTTATTTAATATAATAAAGACAAAGGCGATGGTGTATACATATATTTTTCTATTTTACCTTTCCTACCTTCAGGAAAACGAAGCACTTTAAAGATGCAACAAAATTGTTTATCTTTCTTTTGTTTATCTTCAGCTTGTTTATCATCTTTTAACAGTTTCTAAGAAAGTTTTTCAGAATCTTTTCTTACCTTAATTTTTTATATAAATAAAAGAGAATGATGTTGCATTTTCCCGTAGTTGAAAATGGGTTGAAATAAATCTGTTTGTTCCGTTCAATAACATGAGTTCTCGCAAAAGTTGTGTTTTATGGACTTCATGAGTTAGTTGTTACTGATTTAACGAAGCTAGCACGTGTAACTCGTAAGACTAATAAATACCTTCTAATACGTAAATACTTATAACTGTAGTTATATTATAATTAATCACATTATTATCAAAAGAGAGAGGAATCTTTCTTGAATTTATGAGTCCATCTCGCTTTATCGTTGTATTGCCAAATTGACCCTTATAATGAAAAGAAAAATACATAATTATACTCAAACTCAATTTATTTTCAAATAAGCCAACTTTTGAATTGTCAAGGGGTCGGTCAATCATAAAGATGAAGCTAGTACCCATTCCAAAGCATAGTAGGTTCCTATGGAGAAGAACGGGCAAGAAACTCCACGGACACACTATTAAATCTGACTATTATTACAAAATATTGATTACATCATTGATGTTGAAATTATACAATATGTGAGAACAACATAGAAAGACACACGTTAAAAACGTCCGTAATAAAACGATAAAAACATAATAATTCAAAAATTAAAATATGCCGTGGCAGCTAAGAGATGACCAGTCGCTACTGACGGCGCCCGTTCACGGACATGACGCATGGATCAGCCATTGAGACATAGTATGACACAGAACATAGTTATGAATGATTGACATTTAAACAGGACAACGTCTGTCAGGTCAGCTAGTCAGTGATAAAGATGACGAAAAGTCAAAAAATTCGAATCAGGCTACCGAAAAGATTAGGTAATGTCAATCCTGTTCAAAGTGGTTGTAGTAAAACGAAACGCTTTGAAAGCGATTGCCCTTGTCTAGGCTCTGCGCTGTCATGGATGGATGATAGAGTAGCTCATAAAAAATTGCCTATTACAATAAAATAGCATTTTTAGGATTCCGTAGGTACCTTAAAAGGAAAAATCGGAATCCTTATAAGATCACTCGCGTGTCTGTTTGGCTGGCTGTCTGTCCGTCTGTCACAGCCAATTTGCTCTGAATCTACTGGACCAATTTAGTTGAAATTTGGTACACATATGAACTTTTGGGACCCAAACGCGGAAATGTAACAAAAAAATGTTTGAATACGGATTTTTCTGGGGCAAAAGGGAAAATTAAAAAATAAAGGTTTGCAAACTGTACCGTGTGACATATCAAGTGAAAGGGCTTGTTGTGAGGAGCAAAGTTAAGTTTGTTCCAAATAATATAATATATAAATTCTACCCAACTACGGAACCCTTCATTGTGGGTGGCGGACACGCACTTGGCCATTTTTTTAGGTGTTTATAATATCACTATCACTCAAAAGAAAATATTCAGCTCTTTTCTTTCCTTTAGAATCTTTCATATGACGTAGATATTCCTCCGTTAGACAATATTTACTGTTTAAAAAGTTAATACCTTGAATATGTTTGTTTCTATTCAGAAAAAACGGGAGGTGTCGAAATTCCTGAACCAAATAACCTAGTACCGGTATTTCAGAGTATTTCAGTGCAGAAAAGGACAACATTTTCTACTACAAGATACCCCAAGGACTCCGGTGGCTAGACGAATCGAAATTTGCAATAACATAGATTTAACGTAACTACTAGATGTTCTTTTCACTGTAAACAGGAAAATATAGTTCCGTACTGAAGTTCTATTTTCAAACTGGAATTTTATTTTTTTAAATTGGAATTTTTCCGTATTTTTTTTATCCTTTTCCGCCGGGGTCTGCTCGAGCGGCTGCGATCAAATCACCGCTTGCTAGCGGCAGAATTATTGGTTTTAAAGTTTGTATTTATATTTTATCAGTTGCAGTTTATTGGGTTTAAGCGGTTGCAGCCTTACGCCGTTGGCGATATTTAAAACGGATGTTTTGAGAAATTTGATTCAGAATGAGGCTCATAGCTCACCTCTCTATAAGCACTGCACCAGCTCGGCATCATCTCGCCACATTTTTACTAACTGATCCCGAGCCGAAGCGATGCCGTACGATACTTTTAAGTGAGCGATGCAGTATGGAGTTTCATAGAAAAGATGGTGACAATCACTTGAGGTGATGCTGATCCGATGCAGGCCGTATACGTGCTCGTTGAACTTAGCTAACTAAACATAACCTAAGATTTTGATATAGACTTACAGAAGTACTTTACAAAAGTAACCAAGACATATTTGAACTCTTCATTTGAGTTTAAGTATTTTAAATTTTTGTTTACTTAACAAACAAGAATTGTTTGTTGTTTAAATCTTGCTTCTAATTCTATTCTAGTAGTAGGAAGGTAAACATCCTGCTTTTTATCAATATAGAAAGCATTATGTTTCCTCGACTAACTTCTTGGAATGGGGCTGACGCAAATAAATGTAATTTTCTATTACTTTGCCTCGCAGCATAAACAGGGAAATGATATTAAATTGTGGTCCTAGCAGAAATATGTTACATCAAGGATACATTTAATGTAGGTTTTAATATTATTTACATTTAGTAACTTGCAGTATTTACAGAGGCAGGGAGATGGAATCGTTTGTGAACTGGTGGAGGCAGATAACAAGATTTTTCTATTCTTGTACGTTTTATTCCGGAACTCGGAACATACGTACCCACTTGGTTTGAGGCAAACTTTACAAGGGAAAGGAACTGACTTGCCTGAGTGGCCAATTAGGATTGAGAATTCAGTGGCTTGTCATAAAGGGAAAAACGGTTTTGTTTGTAAAATACTTTTCTTTTGCGAATGGTTATATGGAATGAACATACCGCAGGTCTCAACATCAGTTTCGATCCGAAACATTCTCTGTGCCGTCTAGTTGGTAAATGTTTAATGTTTTTTTTTTTTTTTTGTAAATAGTTTTCCTTGGAACCGTTTATTTTGTTATTAGGTTGTATGTTGACTTGATAGAGCATGGCAGTTGAGAGTATATTATGCTCACTTAATTATCTCGCTGATGATGGTGCGTGTGTTGGATCATCCGGTTGCCTACATAAAACAAAAAAACAACCGATTTAAAAAAAAAACTACAATGTGACAAAAAACGTTAATTTCGGAAGTCGTTCGCAAAAAAAGAAAATTCAAAACCAAAGACCTACTTCTTCTACTTAACCTACTTCAGAAATTGAAGTAGGTTTTTTTTTTGTAAAAAGTTTTTATTACCGAAAGGTTCGACAGAAGTATACCCGTAGTACACCCACATTTCGCCAGTTGTGTTTAAGTCTCATGCAATACTAATCCATTGCTTCATAAGTTCGAAAAAAAAATCTGCTCAACAACGTAAATAACGCAAGGAACATTGTTGAACTGTCAAAATGAAACAGATTAGTCGGAATCGTTTACGAAAACGTTTTACGCAATTAGATAGCTGGCCAGACCACATCATGTTGTGACCAGCGGTCGATGTTCTATTTCATGAAATACAACCATTTCATGAAATGATCGCACGCTTCATGAAATGATCAATTCTAAGATCTGGCCAATACACCGATACCACTGGGCCACGACGTATTGCATCATATGCAATTAATGAGCTCTTTGATAACTTCGGAATAAATTATCGGCACAGCCACGAAGCCATGTTGTTTTTTATAAAATTATATTAATATTATTTTATAAGAAATAACTTAAATTGAATTTAGTTTTGCAATATTGTTACTGAGTGTATGGGGTTAACGTAGAAGGTATAAAAAAAACAAAGGGATACTTGTCAACAGAATCACAGTTTTTGAACACAATACCTTTTAGGCACATACCTATGTGCGAGTTTATTAAACTGGTTTGAATGTACAAAAGTGAGTCTGAGAATGCACCAGTGACTGAAAAGTTGTGAGGAAATTGGATGTCATGTTAGGGGCATGTGATGCGGAGAAAAGAGGAAAATGTCGTGAGGAAAGTTTTGAGAATGAATGTGGATGCCTATAAGAGGAAGGAAAGACCAAAGAAACTGTTGATGGAATTTGTGAAAGATGATAAGGCTACGAAGAGGTTGACTACTGAGATGACGACTAATAGAGAAGTATGTAAGAAAAACAAAAATAGGTTCGGATAAGGGCGAGAATGATGTTAATTGTACAAGATTTAATTATTGCCTACCAGTGATTTACGGCCCTGTTTAATATCTAGTTTAATTATTCATTAAAAACATAGATACTCCCTGCGTCGTATAGCGTTAGAATACTCTTTCTTGCATACCGTAATGACACAGACACAACTTGTAACGTGGACGTTATAAGACGTAATTAAATACACGATCTATGAGACATCAACGCGCAAATTGTTTACAAGAATTTATAGACATTTTTCGTATGTTAGTAATAAAAATAACTGCTGCATTTTAACGGTGCTGATTTTTTTTTAATCAACCGGTTTTTTACATTACTGCGGAAATATTTCTACGCGTGTCGATTTCCTACACCCTATTATATTATATATATACACGGTAAAGGTAGGTACTATAATGCCATAGTACATATCAGGCGTTCTTCTAACTATGACCTTTCTGAAGAAAAACAGATAAAAGGTGACCTACATTTGAGTCTAATTAAATAATATAAAATGTATTTTTTGTAGAATTAAATGAACAGTCGTAGAAAAACTATTTTTTTGTTTTATAACAAATCAAGATCATTTATCATAACATTAATGTAAGTCTATGTTATATTATCGTCGAATTTCTAAAGAAAATAACTGCATAATAAATAATCCAAACGTAGGTACTTAAGTGTATTATTATTCTTGTTTTTTTTATACTAATGGTCTAGGTAGACAAAACATTATTATTAATTTTACCTTCAATAAAAAACATAAAACAATACTTACGTAAAACATACACAGTCATATAATTTTACTTCAAAATATCTCTTGTAAATTAAGCGATGCAAATACAGCGCAGATAATTATTTTGCCCGCAACATGATACTCATTATTCTCTCAAATAATAAAATTATAAACGAATAAACACCGCAGTGAATATCAATTTAATATTAATTTATCCTCGTGTCGGTAAATACAAATTGTAGGTACCTGTTATTTATGCAAGCATTTGTATAAGCTGGAAATGCAAATAAACATGTAACAGTATTAGAATATCTATCGTTTAACTTTAAAATACTGTTTCGTTATTTACACAAGGAGTATTTTCTACTTTCTCACTGCATTTTCCAGTTCTCGAAATACTCGAAATACTGTAAAAAAAACCGGCCAAGTGCGTGTCGGACCACGCACAAGGAAGGGTTCCGTAGCTGGGATGAATTTATCCCAAGAACAAACTTAACATTGTAGTTGAAAAACATGTTCTCCCATACGAAATGTATGGGAGAACATGTTTTTGCTACTCGTTAACTTGTAGAGCCTACTTAGCTGTGATAGATTTCCGTTAAATTTTCTTAAATATACTACTGCTATGAATTTTGCCACATATCCAGAACTTACCATTTAGCTGGTAGGTGTGGGATACTTGACTCTAACTAAAATTAGCACTTTAAAGCTTAATATTTCGCAAACCGATCCTTCAATCCAAAAATGGTTACGACAAACTCACCAATATTTTTGAACGACCTTTCCAAAAATACCCCACAGCACGGGAAAGACGAAAAAAAAAAAGTTACTTTACATGTAGAGGAGGTACCCTTTTTTTTCATTATTTTAATATACCACTTTGTCCGCATAATTAATATGTATACTCATGCCAAATTACAGCTTTCTAGTACTAATACATTTCGTATGGGAGAACATGTTTTTGAACTACAATGTTCAGTTTGTTCTTGGGATAAATTCATCCCAGCTACGTAACCCTTCATTGTGCGTGGTCCGACACGCACTTGGCCGATTTTTGGACAGACCTTTTTTTCCTGGCTTTGCAACTTTCACATAATTATATTATTGTGTAACAATACGACCTCGTTACCCGTCTGACGGCCAGTGATACAAATAATAAAGTGTATGCACGCTGTATTTGTACCGGATAAACGTTAGGTACTGGTAACGAATGGTTTGTTTCACTTCTCCATCTATACAATACTTGCTTTTGCCCGCAGCTTTGCCTGCGTTTAGGTTGGAAATTATTCCACGGGCAAATACTGCCGGCACTCTTATGTCCTAACTCAGGTCATGCCCTTCCCATGCGCCAAATTTCATCCAAATCCGTTCAGCCGTTTTCACGTGAAAGCGTAACAAATAAACAAACTCAGTAAATCGCATTTATGATAATAGTTAGGATAACATCACGTACTTACTCATATGAAAGAGTAAAAGACGGATATTTTTAAAAACTGGACTTGTCTGTGAGCGGTAGGGCTATGCTGTAAAATCTTCAAACCTCACTCTAGTGATTTAAAAAAATATATTTTTTATTCATTACCATAGATACAAGTATTTCAGTCGGATACATAGATGGGTTTAACTCACTCTAGTGACAGCACACGATGTTACCATCACGAATTTCCCACTTCGACATACTTACATAGTATGAATGTGAAGCGAGAATAACACTACAAAAAGAATTAATTAGAACATTTGTTGACCTAGCACTGTTGCACGAAAGTTAAATATTCTATAGCAAATGTCTAAATCTGACCCAACTTCCGGTTCTGATTATTTTATAGATGAGGTAAACAGTGTTCAGTAATAAACTGGCATCTGTTACAAATCTCTTACTATAATGGGAATATACCTAAAGCTAAGCACACATTAGGAGCCGCAGCGCCCGCGGCGGGTTGCACCGCAACGCAGGAATAGTTTCAGGCATATCCCGATTTGATTTGTTTCCATTATAGTACAAACGAGTCGCGGGCACATTTAGACAGGCAGAGTCGCCACGCGTGCGATGGTTCATACAAAATGTACTGAAGTGATTTAGGTGACTTGTTACAACACACTTTTACACCACACGAGAAAACATACAGTCAAGATACACATTACGTCATAAAAATAGACTAAACCTACCGAGCTCCAAGCTAAAAATGCGCTCAACAAGTGCCCTAGTCATGTCAATGAAAGCTTATAATAAATTACCTGAAATAATTAAAAATGAACAAAAATTTAATTCATTCATAAATAAATTACAACAATTTTTATTATATAAATGCTATTATACTATTAATGAATACCTAAATGACAAATTTTAAATTAATATGGTTCACTAAATATTTTTTTTTTTTTTTGAATATTGTTGCTTTTGTATACCAACTAATTAGTAAAATTAAAGCCCTCTCCCAGTCTCCAACTTTGCTGTGCCCTTACAGGGTCCATATTTATGTACCTAGCTTTAAGCCCCTTGTAACATCTTTTTACAATATGGAATGCAAAATAAATGAATATGAATACAACGCTTTTCTATGCGTTGCGGTCCGCCCTAATGTGCGGGAATCTTTACAGTCTTGTCTCGACACCGAAAGCAATATTGCTGCCATTTTCTAGACATTTTACAATCTTGAGCTTTGTGTCAAGAAATAAAAAAACACAAGACAACGGCTTGGATTGTAAGCCGGCTTTTTCTTGAATCGCTCCTATCTAAATCTACTTAAAAGTATTATACCAGTTGGTCTGGACAAATGACAATCTCTTTCAAAGCGTTTCGTACAGAACGCTTACTATAACTTGTACCTTGCCTTCATGTTGGCACCATTGCTTGTAAAGCATAGTTCAATAATTTTAATAATAATTTATTTATTTCAAAAAAGTGTGGTACAGTCTGTTACAATCAAATATAGTTTTACAATTTGCGGATATTAGGTAAAAGAGTAACACAGGATTGAATCTGGCGTCCTAGCTAGGTTTCAAAGTAACCTGTATTAAGGATCGCGAATTCAATTCTAATATAGTTCAAAATGGCGACTGACAGCACAATGCTACCAATCGCGCACGGGTCAAGTTATTATGAAAGCATAATACTTCTACAACGACTTTCAACAGGATCGACATACAGCTTTCCCGTACCTTATGTCAATTAAATAGATTTTGAGTCAGAGTATTTAAATGTATTTGTCTAGGATAAAACGTTTCCCCAACAATTATGATGTTGACATTTTAAATTGAGAAAATAAAGTTATACATACTAAAACGAAACTACGACAATAAAGCCAACTAAAGAGGTATAAACAAGACATTACAGAGAGAAAAAATATATAATATAAAATCCGGAACAACACGTCGTGTTATACTACTAATATCTTTGAATGTGGTTTTAAGTAAGAATATCAGAAAGTAATAAACACAGAATAGTAGTCGTTTAGTTTCTTCATTGAAAGAGAACATTTGTTTGAAGTGCAACGCGTTGTTGCTATTTAAATTATATTGAAACCATTTACATTAAACGGTAAGGAAGGTATTAAACATAATTTAAAGTGATATCCCACAGGAAATGGACCTCGCAATATTAAGTTCAACCACCAAGACCTCGAAAATCTGACAGTCACAAAGGTCATATTTCCAGCTGCAGTGGTTTAAATCTTAAGACTGATAAGACTACGAAGCATAAGACATTTCAGTATCTGTCAGACCATTTCAGGTGAAATCCAACGCTGAAATTATGATCTTACTCAAAGCACTAAATTCAGCAGTTAACTCATAGAAATGCTATAATCTCGTCCACACTGCAGGCAATCCAAAGGGGATGAACTTTTAGTAAATACCTACGTTTATTTAAAAGAAAGGGCGTCCTCCCCTTAAACTTTAAGATTCTACATTGCCAGGCTCACTCAACAAAAAACTGGAAAATGCACATACTGAATATCGTACTAACGTGTATTAAATATAAATAAATAACGTAATTTTTTTTTTTTTAAAGTGTGTAGGTATGGGTTTCATCTACCACGTTTAAACTATAATTAGCTTCACCTGCTAAAATGCTGTTAAAATAATGTTATTGCAACATCGGCTTGAGGTTTCGTTTCATTCATTCAATTTTACGGATGGAATTAGTATTTGTACTCTATTAATTGTACGTCCACCCCTTTTAATTAATTAATTTATGTTTTTTTTTTATTTATTTTTTTATTAAAACTTTATGCACAAGTAAAAAAAAAAAATACTGTACAAAGGCGGACTTAATGCCTGAGGCATTTTCTACCAGTCAACCTTAGGGTGATGCAGAGACAAAACATGGCAGGTGCAACATAAGGGATAGCTAACTTGAAAAAGAATAAACTATATATAATATATTTTTGTTTATGTTTAGTTTTTTGTGCAGCCGTCTTTTAAATATTTTCTTTTTTATATACTTTTCTTAGCATGGCGAAATTAGAATACAAAATGAAGCGATGAAAAATAAACAATCACCATGGGTTTTATGGTGATTGTTACAATATACCTTCGCTTTTTCAAATCGTGATCGTCGGCCCATTTGTCATTTGTCGTGATAATATTATGTGCCACTATTTTTCGTTTCTGTCATTTTGTATTCTAATTTCGCCATGCCATATAAAATTTTAATAAAAAAGCCGGTTGCACAAAAAACTACTTAAACATAAATTAAAATTAAACATAAATAAATTAAAAGAGGTGATATTGGAAATTCTGTTAATAGCCATATTAACTAAAAGGACTGGCTTTCACATAAATATGCTGCTGGAGTTGATTTCGCTATTATAAAACACTAATTGTTGTTATTCACCACATTCACCACCCTTGACATGAACTGACAACTTACTAATTATGTTGCGGGAGTTTGACATTCCTATACAGCCATAAGTCCCAGATTTCGGTAATCACCATAATTGGCAAAGTTACTCGCTATTACTATGCTATACTATTGCTTCAAAACCTGTAAAGTGCACTTAAATAAGTTACCATTCCTAATTTCTGAATGCAATAAAACTCACTTGTTGATACAACTTCACATAGTGTTCATAATTAAATAATGTTTGTTAGTTCTGCTAGCTGATACCAAAGTTTTGACAACACACGACACTGTTATCAACTCCACAATACTTTTTTATACGACTGAAATTAGTACTGTCCCGCGCCAACATGGCGGGTAGGAAAGCAGGCACAAAAAAAAATAACATCCGTTCTCATTTTAATAACGAAATGGAGTACATTTAGCTAGTCAAAATTGCTCGCAATGTATGTGTAGGTAGTTTTATTGCAATGTCAGATCAAAATTTATATGTAAAGAGGCGATTGCCGATGCAGCAGTGATTACTTGAACAATCTGGAGCAATCGCTCGAAATCAACGTTGCAGATAGACACTACAATACACCCTGTATCTTTGTCACGAAACCAAAGATTCAGGAAAGCAGTTCCGTTACATTATAACAACCGTCATGATCTGTAATTAAAAAAAAACATGATACTTTCATTCTTTGATAACTGTATCTCGCTCTGCAGATGTCGATCAAAAAAGTGACGCCCGGATATCGAATCAGCTTACGATGGAATGTCAGTTTCAAAATAATTTCGCGCTTTACACAAGTTTTACCTTTCATAGTCCGTGTCGACATGTCAGACTAACTTTATTTCATTTTCGCCTTTGAATAGGAATGCTAAAATGCTTGTAGCTTTTTTGCATAGTATGAATGCATGAATTCATTATAGAAAAATGCGCAGCCAACTAACGTTTTCATTAAAATGGTTGAAACATCTGGACCGATAGAAGTGTTTTTTTTAATGTCTAAATTAGCGATTGGTGTCGATATTCTAAACTAGGCAGCTTGCTACCGATATGTAAATAACCAGAAGAACTCTCGCTTCTTCTTTTTAATTAGTAGGACCAATTCCGGCATCAGTAGCGTTTCTTAGGCCCTCAGAAGTGCATGCATGCAGTGTATTCAATGAACACTATGGACACTCGAATAGATGGAGCATGGTTTGATCAAGGAGCTTCACTCTTCTAATCCAGTGCAGGTAACGTCAGGGTGGCAGGTGGGTTGTACGAAGTTGGATGGTGGTGCCGTTTTTCCCAATACTGTCTTCCCAACTTAGGCGGTTGGTCTTGGATGACCACAGTACAGCAAATGAAGCTCTACCCGGGGTTGTTGAAGTTCGTAGAGAGAGAGGGGAAGTCAGGATTCAGAATCCAATAACTCACCTACCCACTTATCGATGGGACAGTTAATGAATTTTGAATAAAATAGTTCTGGAATTAAAATGTCATGTTAAGTAGTAGATTATAATAATAAAACGCTGGGTATTTTTCGGAATAACTCTTTTATTTTGAAAATTTATTTTAAAAAAAAACATAATCAGCAACACTTATCGCACCCCACGCTCAGCAGTTCCGCTCGACAACCAGGACAACATAACAGTCAATTAGTAGAACATGATAATCTCTCAAATCCATTACTAGCCTTAACAATTCTGTACATCCGGTTGAGATTAGATGCAGAAGGCGGATAACTGGCTGCACTATGGCACGTTTGCCTTAAACAAAGGACAGCGTCCGACTTGCCTGATTGATAGATTGATTGGTTCTGATAGACCCTGTTGTCGCTTTCCATAGAGCATCCAGTCAATTTATATTAAACAACAATATTTATAACAATATGTAACGATAACTAAGCCTCATATTGATTGTTTACATTCATAATAAAAATAAAAAAAAGCTTGTATGTTGACTTGTGTTTGCAATTGGTTGAACAGTGTAACAATTGTAGATAGACCAATAAATAAAAATAAAAAAAACATTCTATAAATAAACGTAAAACTATTTCTACACAATTTTTAATTTGTCTGTAAATCCGAAGTCACACGTAACCTATTCGATTTATTCGTGTTACTCCGGATCTTTTATTTTTGGGGTAATTAAGCCCTTTCATTTGATACCGAACATGGCACCATTAAAAAAACTTTTATTTTTAGTTCATGACTTTTTGTCCTCTAGAAGGCGCCATGTTTAATTTAATGTGACGTTACATAGCCTATAATCAGCGGACAACCGAGACGCTTCCAACGATACCCCATTTCCATTTGTCGAATTATGATGAGTAGTTTAGAAGTTATGAGGGAACAGATGAGCATACATACATACATACTTACATAAATGCATACATGCATACATACCGGTCAAAATCATATATCATCCTTTTTGCTTCGCTGTAGTCGGGTAAAAATAAATAATTCTATAAATAAACGTAAAACTATTTCTACACAACACGAAAATATTTCCACATTAAACGCTCAACGCTGTCCGATCTAAGCCAGAAGGAACAATGCAGCATGTTCCCATATTTTCCCCCTCTGTAGTTATAGAGGTGTACTTGTACTTTTGAAGGCTGCTTTCATTACTATAAAATACCAGAAACTCCAGCACGAACGCGCGACGTACCTAAACCTTAATTTGAACGATTCTTGAATTGAAAACACAACTAGCCTTTTGGTTTAAAGGACAATTACTAAATCACTATGGGAAGTGGCGCATTTGGTTTTATAACGCGGCCATCGTTATAACCTTAGTCGGTATTGGAAAAACCCATCACAAAAATGAATTGATAAACGATTTTTCTACAAATGCAGTCCGAGATGATATATTTGAACTTGAATTTGTATTTAACTCGATCACTTTTGTCTGTAACTCGGTTCATACTGAGGTTCGGTTATGTTACTGCATATAAACTTTCAATCGTCGTATAATTATTCTACATCTACTTAACAACATTTGGTTGATGGCCGCGAAGACAATGTTTGGGCTATAGTCATTAGCTTTTTTTCCTCCACTACACGTAAAGTGGGGATATTCTTTTTTTCGTCTATCCCATGGTATGGGGTATCTTTGGAAAGTTCGTTCAAAAATATTGTGAGTTTGTTAAAACAATTTTTGGATGGAAGGATCCGTTTGCGAAATGTTAAGCTTTAAAGTGCTAATTTTTGTTAGAGTCAAGTGTCCCCCCTGCCAGCTACATGGTAAGTTCTGGATATGTGGAAAACTATCACAGCTAAGTAGGCTCTACAAGTTAACGAGTAATCATCGATCAAGCAGTTGCAAAATCATGATCTCCCATATATTTCGTATGGGAGAACAAGTTTTTCAACTACAATGTTAAGTTTGTTCTTGGATAAATTCATTCCAGCTACAGAACCCTTCATTGTGCGTGGTTCGATACGCACTTGGCTGGTTTTTTTTTATAAACATTCTATTCACAGAGGTTCTGTAACACAACCCAATAATTATTTAAATCCGATTTAATCACATTCAGGTCGTAAATAATTGAAACTAAGAAACCAATTGTGTAATTGTAAGTGTAAAGTATCCTGCATTAAATCAGACATCAGGCGATTTCAACAAAATAGGAAAAAAATACAATAGACGTATATATTTTAGTAACCTATTCCGTATAACTAAAACCCCGAAAACTGGTCCGCTTGACCATTCCCTCACAAAAACAAAAAAAGGCATTTATTCGTTGTACACTGAGAATTAGCACTTTTCGAACGTCAAAATTACATAATAAGACAGTCCCCCAAAACGCCCACCCTTCACCACTTCCTAGTGCCTTAGCAGGGAAGAAGAAGTGGCGCAACAAACTCCCCAGCACTCCTCTCTCACTCTGTAGCTTTACAGCCTGTTAGTAAAAACAACAAATGTTGCACTTCTTTTGTTAATTACGAGTAGGAAAAAGCATCAATGCGTCGCTTAGTTCGGCATTTGTTCCGCGGTCTCATAGAACCTGCTCATTGTTCCATTCTGTAAGTAAAGTCGGCGCCCTCTCCACTTTCTATTGTTTACGACTAGTTCGCAAACCAGAGGTGGATTGCGCTTTAAAAACTCCCATGCTTGAGATTATAAAACTAGAGTACCTATATTAAAGTTATTGTTGGTCTAGCTTACGTTCGATTATCATGGAGTTAATAATAACATATGTTTTATTACATGGTACTTAAACATAACAGAGTTAAATGGTATACTATACTCCTCTGCTTTCCCATTCGAATAATGCAGGCGTGAAGATCGTTAGTGGTAAGAATCACGCCCGAACGATCGTATTGAACTAATTGGCAATTTGCATTGTTAATATACCACCTATGTTCACTGAACGGAATGTAAGTCCACCGCTCCATACATTATAAGCACCACTTCCCTTCCACTTCGAATGTCGTAGCATCCGTAGCACGTCTACGCCAATGTCGTAGCTTCCATATCATACCGACGCCGTAGCAACTTTGTGGTGTAGCATCGAGCACCATTTCGCGGTGACATGCGCTACCGTCACAACTTTGTCGAGTTGAGAAACACTTGGCTTGACTGCGTTATTCGAAGTTAAGTCCAACTATCATTATACAATAGCCCACTATATTGATACTCTGAATTGTATATAGATTAATAAGTCGTAGGTACAGTAAGGCACCAGATTTGATACCCCAATAAAAAATCGACTAAAAAGAGAAGAAGACAAGTGAAATATATTATAAAGTTATCGTCCTTCTTTCTTGGCAGTGCTGTCGAATTATTTTATTGAAGAAGTTTCCTATATCAAATCAAAAGTTGCAATGACACTTCAAAATAGGTATAGTGTTTTAGCAAATCAAACGTCAAATAACTTCTCATGAGGTACCGGATCGGGTTTTTAATCATTTTCATCATCATCAGACATCGTTTTTTTTTTTAATTCGCCTACTCTGTCCCACTGCTGAGCAAAGGCCCTAGGTATCCTTTTCCAGGGCCACTTTGATCCAACCCTTGTGGTACGCGTCTCGGTCATCTCGCCACCTTTTCCTGGTCGGCGGCACCGCCCATTCTCAGGCAAATTATATTTTAATTTATGTATTTTTTTTTTAATTTATGTAATTTTTAGTGGGTACCTGATGACGGGCGTCGTCGCCGGGGCAGGCCTAAAAAACGCTGGCGTGACGATTTAGACTCGTTCCTAACCGATTGGCCGGAGAAGGCACAACACAAGGAAGACTGGAAAAATATGGAGGAGACCTTTGCCCAGCAGTGGGACAATATAGATTAAACGAAAAAAAAAAAAAAAAAAATTTTTTTTTAATAAATTAAAATTAAATTTCGCAAAAATTTAAAAATATACTTTAATATAAATTAATTTATTGCCCAATTTCTCATACATTCAGCAACTAGAAACTAACCACAAAAAAAAAACTAAAGCAACTTCCGTAACTATTTTAACCACTATTAATTCCTGATGGACGCGCTTTTCACCACAACCTAACCAGTTTACGATATATAAATTCCCTCCATCGAACCTTTACATCAGAGCAGCTTACCACTAATCAGTTAATTGCATAACCAACTTTACGTCAAAATTAACTGACGTTCATAACGTGATAAGTTTCAACTTAGAATTAACATTTTTGTTAAGAAGATAGTGAATACTCTCTTTCAGCCGTCGTCTCAGTATTTAGAATAGAATAGAATAGAATATACTCTTGTTTATTTACTATCTATTTTCTATCTATTTTTATATTTACTATCTATTATTTATTATCTTATGGAAGAAACAGCCATGAGTGTAACCTCAAAAAACATGAGAATTATGTACGATTAGACAGCATTCCATATTTTTATCTTATTGGCAATTCTTTATTTAAATGTTCGTAATAGTACGAATATGGTTTTTAGAGAAAGAAAAATTGTAGTCCTTTCCCGGAAAATTGGAAAGATGGGAAAATCTGAAAGTTCTATATTCTATGGGATTTTTGTATGAACTATCCTATAGAAGATAGAACTTTCTTTCTACAATAAAATCGGGCCAAAAAACACATATGTCTGTCGGGTCAGTTAGTATAACTAAATAATTATTCAAAAACAGAAAATTAATTTATAAATTCGTACTACGTCGGAGTTTTCAGTTCGCGATGTCAAAAACAATTAATTTGTTCGAATGCTCGCGGTGAGTACTGCCCATTACAGTTACGACACCGTATTCATAGACAAAAATCCAACATAAACCGAGATAGGTAACCTGTTGACCGCTCGAAATAAGAGAAGTTTAACATGATTTGTAGCTTCGTCGCCGAAGGTCCGTCGGCTGGAACCCGACCGGATTAAATCTCTTTTGACACGAGACTGTGCCTGTGCGGAGGAGTTTTAAGATATTAGAGCCTTTACATTTATTTCTAGATTTAAATGTTCGTATTTTACTGTTTATTTTATTTTTTTGTTGCGAGATTGGTTTAACTTTTTTAATTTTGACAAACTGAATTTGCAACAATAAACAATATTCTATTCTGTTCTATTCTACCTACTTAAGCTCACATGTAAAGGGAAAATTTTAGAAATAATAATAATACTTACGCAGAAACATTGCCTACACGATACAGGTAGGTAACATAAATACAGCTAAAAGGACATTCAAAAATTCATTCACATTGCTGTCAAAGGGAAACGTAGACAGGACTATCTATCCGACAAATATTGACTATGACCATGACTTACTAAAAGATACTTTTAACTATACATATAATAAAATCTTAGCGAAGTGAAAACTGTACATTGCATGTTTCTGAAAAAGAGGTTCGATCTCCGAGGTCTGGGGAACATTATAATGTCGAAAATATAATTTTTGAACCCTGTTCCCATTGAATAAAGATTTTACATGCTTGTTCGATGAGCTTCTTCAGTTTGAGCAGCTGCTCGTCGGCCTCCTTGTGTCCGTGCTCGAAGTCGTCTTGTCTGGTGAAATGTGAACCCTATTTGAAAAATCCTTTCTTATGCACTTACACACCTAAGATTTTTCATTAGCATCCCGGAGTCTGGATTTATGCCCGGATTATGGCAATAGGCTCGCCCCCTATTACATGTGACTTAAATATAACTGGGTGATGGGCATACCTCTGCCTAACCCTTGAGGGGATAGGTCTAATTTCAGTACGTTTTCAAACATCCTGAAATTAGATTTAGGCTAACGCAAACATGTCTCGAATTTAAAATTTATGATAACGCAACTCAGGCCCCCAAGATACAGGCGCTGCCTAGTTTGGGGACCACTGTTTTAATAACGATGTTATATAATAATAGGTATTCTAGTTACTAACTGTCATACATGGAGTATTATTATTTTTGACATTAAATTATTTTGTAACAATAAACCAATAAAAAAAAATCTTATTCTTATTACTGTCGTAATGCTATGTTAGAAAAACGTTCTAAGGATGCTTTCTATGCTTCTGTTTCAAAGAATAAGCCTCGTCAGCAAATATTTGTTTTCGGGATAAAAAGTATTATTTATTTATTTAAACTTTTCGCACATGATAAAAAAAGGTACAAAGCGGATTTACTGCCTTAGGCATTCTATACCAGTGAACCAAGGGTGGTGAAGAGATTAGATGGCAGGTATCCTATATCTTAACACAGTCATGGTGTACCTGTGTGCCCTGTGTCTATTCAGCGCATTTATAATATTAAAATATATTTTAAAATGTATGAAACCTAGGAATTGTACACAATTCCTAGGTTTCATACATTTTCAGGTTTCATACAATTGTACACAATTCCTAGGATATGCAATTCCGAGCCTACTTAGGAAATCTGTAACAATCACTTACATAAAATATAAAATCTTCTTTGAGCTTATTACTAATTTAATTAACCTTCAAACCACTTATTCATTTATCCCATCTAGCACACATAAAAAACACAAACATTCATTTGTTATGGAAAATGACACACTTATCATATACTAGCTGCTGCCCGCGGCTTCGCCCGCGTGAGTGTCGGAAATTACCCCATACATCCCCATGGGTTTTAAGTATAAATATTGAGTTTCGAGTTAATCGGACAGCGCGTTAAAATTCTTCCATACAAACACTGACACCCCCCAACCCCCCTTTAGGGGGTAATTTAAAAAAACAAAAATCTACAAATTTATTATTTATTTTGATAACTATTCGTGCGAAGTTTCATGTTTATTACCTCAAGGAATAAGATTTTTCATACAAACTTTCATCCCTTATTTAACCCCCTTAGGGGTTGAATTTCGAAAAATCCTGATACACGTTATTCTTAATTTTTGGGTTTAAGTATAAATATTGAGTTTCGAGTTAATCGGACAGCGCGTTAAAATTCTTCCATACAAACTTTGACACCCCCCAACCGTAGGATAGGGTACTTTACCGGGATAAAAAGTACCCAGTGTGGTGCCCAGGATATTAAAGAATAATTATACCAAGTTTCATCGTAATCGAACCGGTAGTTTTTGCGTGATGCCTGAACAAACAGACAGACAGACAGACAGACAGACAGACAGACAGACAGACAGACAGACAGAGAGACAAAAAAAAATTTTATCAAATTTTTGGGGTTGGTGTCGGTCTAGTAACACCCCCTGCTATTTATTTTTTTGATATTTTCAATGTACAGAATTTTCACTTCTACAGATTTATTATAAGTATAGATAAGTAATTCTACGTCACAATATAAAAGCAGAAGTCTTTTTATTAAGGTCTTCTTATTATTTCTCGTTGATTTCGCTCGCTCCGCTATGCCCGCTGTACTTACAAACATCCTGTAGGAAATGTATAGATTTCCTAGGAAAAGTGCATATTACAAAATATATCATAGATTTCCTATCTATTTTAGGAATTGTACACATTTCCTAGGAACTATATACAATGACGGATTACATACTTTTCCGTTAACATTTATAGAACGTAGAGTCTACTGAAGCTGGAAAGGAATATTGTTTTTCGCAATTTAATGCGGTCAGCGTCTTAATCCGCTTTGTGCTACAACTGGCTATTATAATAATAGCAATATTAAAAGCAGCTTACAAGATAAGGCGCTTAAACATTATGGTAGTGTATTATTATTTTCCATTGAAGGATAAATCCTTAGAAAATAATAGAATAGTTTTAAATCTGACGGAAACAGTTCCACGTAAGATTATAACAAACAGTTTTAGATTAGTTGAGCCTACCTAATTGAGATCAATGGTACCGAACATCTTTTTCCCTTTGTACACACTTTATTCTTGCCTTGAACAACTACGGTTTATTCACCGTGTAGGCACGGTCGTCAGTGTTGTATGGATCACTATGGGAGCTGTTTGACAGACACGTTTTTTCTACGGCACGCTTAATACGCCGTGTTTATTTATTTAATCACCAAACTTTATTATGAAATATATCCCTCTTTAATGCACTCAAATATAGATAATAAATTGCAATATTAACACTGAACTCTTAAAATCAATACAAGACACGTGTCTTGCAAAATGTATATAGGTTTTTATAATCATTTGTGTATTCAGCAAGCCACTAGAAACTAAGTAGAAACTACCATTATTTAATTAACTACAACGTCACAACCTACCAAGGAAATTAAATTACTCTGCAATAGACATTCTATTCATATTATATTCACAAACTAGACACGTTTCATTCTTCATAAATATTTAGTCCGATTATTAAAGTGCAGTATTATTTAGGTTGTGTGTGGTAATTAAACTGGTTACTAGTCATACATTAATTATTAAATCATTCACTGATTCATTGAAATACATTTCCAAAATCGCCATGTTTTAACGTGTTCCGAATTCAAACCATTTATGAACATGATGTCCGTATAGACAAAATTGTATAGATAGAAATTATTCTATGGTTTTGGTAAATGGAGTTGAAATTGATTAGCAAGGACTGGCTGAATATACCAAACACGGGGTTTGATTCTTTTACTAAATCACAGACAACTTACGAGTCTTAGTTTTAACGCAAAGTTGTGCGAGTATTTTAGAAAAATATTTTTAAATTACATACTTTAAGCCTCTAAGTGCTAATCTAAGCTCTAAATTGTTGTTGTAATTAGATCAAAAACAACCAGCCAGCCGTCCTCTAAACTAGCCAGAATACAAAGTAAAATCGAAAAATAAATACTGATATTTGCTAAATCGCAGCAAATAATATGTAATATTCAAGGGTATAGCCGTAAACTTGAACCTCATATTGGAAGTTTAATATCATATTTCCCAATAATATTACCTACACGTGTACACAATAATTGGCCGAGCATTTTGAATTCGGTTTCCGGGAAATCATCGTGCACTCTCCGATGCCTTTCATCCCACACGGGTTTCGTATTTCCAGTTCAACAGTACTAAAGAATAGTGCAGAAGGTCGGCTCCATACTCTGAAGGTACGGCCCTCAGAGGTTAGCACGAACGCTTGAAATAAAAGTAACGTAAATTCGAAAGATTTTTTAACTGAAAATACAAATTGCTTATGTATTTATGTTTTTTTATCCTTTATTTATAATAAGCTTTTCTGTACGTGTTCACAGCGACGCATGCTGCAATCACAGTGACATTCAATAAACGCATATTTGTACGCCATCGCGAACAGAGTTGAACGTGCTGGTTTGGCCGTACCTGAGCGAAAATGCACGCTTCTCGTAAATCGCATGCAAGCGCACTCGCGTCTGGCATTTGGCTGAGATAGTCTGAGATCGCCGTACGATTACGTACATAATTAGGCTGCGTGCGTGCGCCTGTTTTCACCCGTTGCATGAAGCCGACCTTCTGTATTATTCTCTGTACTACTCCGTGGCAATACTGAGAATTTTTCAACAAAACTTTATGTATTACATTTGATATGGTCCGTCATGGCTGCTATAGTAACCGTGACCATGGCTTTGGATAAATGGCTATCATGCTATATGCCTCAATCGATATTTAGCCACATAGATACGAGATTAAACTGGGGTCAATGTCAAAGGTGGTCGTTCGACTGCTGTCACGTCGAGTTAGCGGTCGAGATATTCTTATAATATATGCGATCTTTGTAACGAGCATGATCCCGGTTGGTAGCTGTATGCTTGATGTGCAAGCCGTCGATAACTCAAACAACCCTTTATTGCCTACAGTAAAAAACAAAACAAAAATAAATTGTTTATTTCACATAAACCTACATGAGCACTTATGAAACGTCAGAGGCTAGGTGCACGGTTCGAATTGGTTATTTCCTATGTAGAAGAGCAGGCAAGGAACTCCACGGATACTCTTTTAAAAATGTTTTACAATGTTTTCAAGTTACTTATTAATAGGTCTGGGAGGACAGGGTCGGGACGTCAACAAGTAGCTGGTACTTAACAAGACAGAAAATGGTCTACAAATCTACAGTTAATTCAACAACATCCATTACGTCATTTACCTACGTTTTTCAGGCAACGAATTTTTCAAACATATGAAGCAATGGATTAGCACTTTCCTTAGAACTATTTCGAATTGTGGTTGATAGTGTGTTACGTGACTGTTATGCAGTACATTATCACTAGTCACTATAATGACTTGCATCAAGTGACAGGTTACGAGTCGTCAGAAGTCCGAAAGTCTAACAACCTGTCTTACAAACGGGGAATCGTATTACCCAGTTACTGGGTTGTGGAGGTCAGATAGGCAGTTGCTTCATGTAAAATACTCAATATAGTTGGGAAAAGGCTAGGTAGATTGAAGTGAAATATTCAGTCTTTTAAAAAGCTGGTTTAATGTGAAACTAAGCTTTATTTTATATAATGGTAATTCATGTAATTTAACTGAGGATTTTGTTTGATTTTTCAAGCCAACGCATGCAACGTATCTTGTTTTACGTTTTCTAAACATTCTAATTTTCTATTTCCAGGACTCATAAGCCCTTGTACAACTAATAGGTACTTCTTAGTTGCATCAGTTCCGCAAGTGGCACGGTGTTTCGAAGTACCGAATTGAATCGCTTCAAAACTTGCGTTTGTATCAAGTTTAGCGCATCTGTCGTTCTTAAGTCTCCGGTTTCGACTTGGGAGTTGTGGTCTCTTTACGGAATATTGAGAAGCATTCGAAGAGTGGTCTTGGTCGGTTGAACTCGAAGCATCACGAATCACTTGACTGCAAAGGCGGCAAATTGCATATGCAATCAGTTTGGGCAAAAAATTGCGCAAACAACATGGTGTAGTGTGCGATGTCCACACGTCACCTTTCACCTTTGCGACTTATTTGATTTATGTAACTTGAGCTTGTACCCAACCCTTTACATTTTATACTGTATTTTGAATAAGTTATAATATTACATTGCTATTTCATCAATTGTGCAGTAACGCAATCTGCAAGACAACTTCACTTTACTCGTAAGCTGCACGGGTATATGTTTGAATCTTATTTATTGACATATAAGACCCCATTTCCATTTGCTAACTTCTGTGAAATCTGTGGCAGGCAAACCGATTGTAACAATCAAACTACTCATTAGTTAACACTTGCAAATTAGTATCGGTTACTCTGCTGGATATATCTGTCCGAGCGGATTATGTCACTCACTAATTTTATTATGCTTGGAATGAGCATAACTGCTCTGTGTTAATTTGTATGCCTTGGCATAATAAATGTACGACATGATAGTTAACTTCTACTTAAATATTATATTTAGCACAAGAAGACTATTTAGCAACATCGTTTATAAACGATATTGTACCATAATGATTGATAACCTATTATTGTTGACTTTATGACGTCATTTTCATCACGCCTGTAATCCTCGAAGCGTTAGGCAGAGGTGTATATTACACCCACATTTTGTCAAAAATCAATAAAATTACATATGCAAAAAAAAACACAAAATTTAAATGCATTTTTATGGCACTATAGACTAATTGGGCTGTAACAAAAATGGGGGTAATAATACCCTATTGCACTACTGGTTCCTGACAACCTGCATGTAACTATCGGACATTCTATTTACATTTTAAAGATAAACATCCTTTAAATTGTCAACAAAATTTCAAACCTAAGTGAAATAGATTGTATAGCACATATGGAACTTTCAAAGCTCGATATTTCCTCAATATGTGAACTTAATTCCGAGAAATTCTATTGCAAATCGTCGCAGGTGAGGCGGAACGTTGCCGAGCTATTGAATAGCTGACATCCGTCATTAAAGATGCACTTGAAAGATTTCTAGGAAATTGACATGTTTATACAAGTTTATTTTTAGGTTTATAGGCAACTTTGAGCGTGAATTTCATTTTTAGTTTGCGTTTTAACATCTTTGGGCTTTGGTTGCACGCTTCTTGAGATAATATGGAACTTATTATGAACTGAGAGTATGTCATGCACTCAGATGTCTCGCTGATGATGGCGCGTCTGTTGGATCATTTAGCTCCCTTAAAAATGGTTGAGCTGAATGGGGCTGATCCATACGTCATGTTCGTGAACGGGCTCTGTCATTTGGAACTAGTTATCACCTAGCTGCCATGGCTTATTTTCATTAAGTTTTTTTTCTTCTGTTTGCTGTACTCTGGACGCTCTTAACCTTTCGTATGCCGTAATTATAGACACAATTAAAAAACCTTTCTGTCTCGCGTGGATCTACGTATGACTACATACGTAGATCCACGGCCACATCTACTGCGATACCAAAGGTTAAAAAACCCGATCATGATTCTAATCAGTACATCCATTGTTAAATCTCATGTTACATGTTACTTTAATGATAGTTAAAAAAAAAAACACCATCCGAGAAAATTGCTAGACATAACATTTAAAAACAAACTCAAACTCAAATTCTTTATTGCATTCATGTGTACACCAGCTGTTACATAATTATAAGTAAGATCCAACATGAAACCCGGTTAGGGCACGGCAACATAAAAGATTGGATGAAACAAGCATCCAGTGAGACACTGGATTTCAAGTTTGTTAAACAAATATAATTATTATCGATAATATTACTAGCATTTGGTATATGCTCGGTTCCTATAAACAATAACGAATCGTTT
This sequence comes from Eupsilia transversa, assembly GCA_914767815.1. Classification (NCBI taxonomy): domain Eukaryota; kingdom Metazoa; phylum Arthropoda; class Insecta; order Lepidoptera; family Noctuidae; genus Eupsilia; species Eupsilia transversa. Next base: position 14,120,972 of record OU611871.1, read on the forward strand.
TCCTTACTAATGGTAACATTTTTTATTGGCAAACTGGGTATATAAATAGATTCGTAAGCTAGTTTTACCCGTGGTAGCTACTTCCATATGGGAGGGTCTACTATGCAAAGCTATGAGGTCTTTGCTTCATTATTTGTAAAGATACAAGAGCCCTAATTTTAACCAATAACGTTCCGTAAATTATAGGAATCGGCCATTAGCGGTTGGTTTGGTTTGGTTTGGTAGCACTATGAATTGACTTTCATTAACAAGCTCCTCAATTCAGAACCTTTTGATATTCATTCACATAAATACCGCAATTTGTTATGTTAGTATTCTAAAACGCAATACGTAGTTGTATCATCTATCTGGTGGTAATTACCAGGGACCGAAACCGGTATGATCAATACTTTTTTTTTTTTGGTTAGAACATTGATATTTTTAAAGGTTACCTTAAATTGAATACAATCAAAATTACCTCTATCTTATATGTGCTGTCGGCGTTAGGTGAAGGGCGCGCATCGCCTGTTTGTGTAACCGGTATTAAAACGGTAACCTAAAAGAAGTAACATGTTTCTTCTTCTCCGGTTACCCAGATAGCGTAGAAGTAACTAAAATTCTTCGAGACCTGTACCGTAATTTATAAAGGTTTTCGGTTCTGGTTACCACACGAGTCAACCTTCAACTTATCCTATCGTATCGTAACCTTCTCAACATAGGCCTCCCCAGACTGCACCACAACCTCCTGACCTCCGCCTTTCGCATCCACTTTGTGCCAGACAACTTTTAAGGTCGCCGGTCCCTAATTACAATATCTTACTTTACATGAGTTGGTTGGTATACAATAAGCAGAAACTCCCACGAACTGCAAGCAGATTTTCTCGGTATAATACTTAGGTTGAAACTGTTGAAAGACGTCTAGAGAGTGAGATATTCGTGGAAAATAATAATAACTTAGTTTCTACATAGTGCGACTTTGTTGCCTTTGTTCACGTGAAGTTTATCTCCCAGGAATATAATTATAATTGCTACATTACGGGAAAATTGAGGAGGGTGAGGTTGTTTGATTAAAAAATACTGGAAACTTTAGAGGTCGATCACTCTGGCTAGATTCAGTTTGCTCTCAGCCGTAGTATGGTATAATAATGGTATTGTGGCGGCATCTACAACGCCACATATGAACTACGCATCAAAGACTTGTCGTCACAAATCTCGCATCGCGCTATTAGAGGTTACCGCGCGATTAACATAGATATAAGACTACCCGACATCAATCCTAGGGCAATTGCCCGCCTGACACAACACCCGTCTGTTCGGAGGATCCATGAGGATGAGTGAACTTTACACCCTGTTCCTCATACCTCTAAAGTATGAAAGTATTTAATTGTCGCGTCAAGTCAGCAGTTTAATTATCTTTTGTTCTTCCCTACTAACGTCATTTATGTACAATTGTCACCAGGCACTGCTGAAGATATCTTCGGCTTATCTCAACAAGAAGATCCCGAATATTCCTGATATAAAGGTGGATGGAGCCGAGGAAAAATGGTGAGTATCTAGAATATTAGTGCCCTGCTTCAAAGTGTCCGGATAGCCGCTATTCACCAGTTAAATTCAAAAATATCTAGAACAAAGTATCTGAAATGATCGCAAGATAATTTAATGGCAACTTATTCGGAGATGGTGGAACGGGCTTGAAGACAATTATTGAACACACGTTTTATTTATTTACGCATACTAATTTCAACATTGGATTTTTTCAAATGCTTTAGTATTTTTTATAGCAGAACATACTACTTATGCCGTAATAAGAACATTATCAAAAATCCAGTTTTCGCTGCTGCTAAAATGATTGTCCTAAGCTAAATCTATTCAAGTTGATTTTATTCCAAAAAAAGTAACTTAGTCGCGATGCTTTTAAGGTCGATATTTGTTTGTAACAATATTATACTCAGTAACTGACGAATTTGCTTATTTAGTTCGTACATAATTATGTGTGTAGATATTAACAGGATTTGAAGCTTGCGTATTAGATGCTTAAAGAATGTTATGAACAATGTTATAGATTAATAGTGCTTTAGTTAAAAACATTGCTCCACGCTAGAAATGAGTTTAATTAAGGTTATGTTTACAAACACATACCTGCACCACTACCTCGCTGGTCTTGTGGTCGCAAGCGCTACTGCTGAGCATGAGTCCTGGGTTCGATTCCCAAGTCAGATAATATGTTATTGGGGTTATCCATTAGGAATTTTTCTGTAGCAATCAGGCGTCTGGATTTTTATTATGTGCGGCGTGTGATGGCGAAATATAGGTGTACTATTATTTAGTTACACCTCTGCCTAATCCTTCGGGGGGAACAGGCTTCATGTTATGTTATGTTACCTCAACCACCCAGACCAGGCCTTTCTAATATTTGCCTCTTGCGCAAGTCAAACCCGAGATCCATAGCGCAGAAGCCATTCGCTCAGCCACTGTTCTGTGCGTACCATGCATTGCTCATAAATGCGAATGTCTGTATATTATGACGGCTCTAAACGACTAAAAAAATAACTAGATTGCTTCAAGGATATTTTGGCACCTGAATGACATTGACTTGACAGGAAGGCGTTGAGTGCGTGCAAGATAAGTCTGCGCGCGACTGGTGGCGCTGGCGTGCTTAATTAAGTCTGTAATATTTAAAATATTAATAATTTTATCTTAATATTATTAATCTTATATTAATATTAATTAATTTAAGCATTCTATTCTTAATTTTACCTTACTTAAGGTGTATGCGCCAAGGTAGCCCGTGAAATTCAAATTTTCTTACGTTTTTTTGCAATTTGCAAGTCAGTGTCAGGTTGTATGTTGATCAAAATATGATTCTTGACCGTAAGAAATATAGCTTTACAGAATTATAATCATTAGCATCAGCAACAACTCCATAAGTTAGAATAATCCTCAATTGCCATGATTTCATGAAATAGTCATTCAATAGGATTATAATGAACTTAGACAGTTGTATAATCATGATTTTTATGATTATTATTCTATAAATAAATATCTGATACGGCCGTAAATCATATTTATATCAACATATAACCTGATAATGACCTACAAATGGCAAAAAACGTAAGAAAATTTGAATTTCGCGGGCTACGCTGACGCTTCCACCTTAAACGACAAGACAGCGGCATACGATTAGTTCCGATTTCAACCGCGCGAAGACCTATCTTGCGCGCAGTGATATTATGTAATAAATTGTATTGACAAAACAAAATGACGTCGTTTAGTTCCAATTTTGACCACACGCCTCAATAACCTTGTAGTACTCTATCTCCCTATTTCAGGATAATTTGGATAATTGGACAGATTACGCTCTCATTTGTGCACATTATTGTTGAATCACAGTTGCTCATAGCAACGCGCCATGTTAAACTATTTAATTGACTGATTATCAAATTGATTAGAAATAGTAACATTAATTTAAAGTTAGATTGCCTCGCTGGTCTAGTGATCGCAAGCGCTAATGATGAGCATGAGGTCCTGGGTTCGACTCCCAGGTCGGGCAAAGTGTTATTGGGGTTTTCCATCTGGAATTTCTCAGTAGCCGACCGGATGAATTTGCGCCCAGTTAAAGCTAATAGGCTCGTCTCCTATTACATGGGACTTACAAAATGTGGGTGCACTATAGATACCGCTCTGCCTAACCCTTCGGGGATTACAGGCGTGATGTTATGTTATTTAAAGTCAGTCATCAAAATCCCAACAAATTGACTAGACTTGAGTATGTTACTATTGCTGCTCACGATTTTAACTTCCAAATAAGCTCAATAACCCTTAATTAAATAAATAATTTACAATTACTTACCTATTTATAAACAAATAAATCTATGAACTGCCCGCCCAACACCAAGTATGGCACGCGAACTTAATAATGAAAATGAACCAGAAAATCCATAACTTGTATGCTTAATTTATTTCTACATTACATTGGAATATACATTTACCTGTTATTTATATTCTGCAACTTATTTTTTTATCTGACTGCAATAAATAACTTATTGTAATTTAGCTTTTAATTGCTTAATGTTAAAGGCTAAATTACTACAACGATGGTCTGGTGAGGCTAGGCCCAACTGCGCTCAAAATTGTGTATATATTTCGCGATCGCTAGTCTAATATAAAATAAGTAAATAAATAAAACTGAACGTGATCAGCGCATAAACCAAGTTTAAGAGCTGTCATTGTCATTATTTTCTTTGGAATATTGACACTGCCAGTTCTTGAACTCAGTTTAGAGTTCAGATGTGCTTATCGCGTTCAGTTTCATTGGTAAAATTCGCACTAAGTAACTATAAAACAAACAATTTCCGTATTTTTAAGAACTTTCGCATTCTCATTCTCAATCTTTCAATAATATACTTGCAAAATTTTGGACAGTGATCGTCACTGAGATGAGTTGAATTTAAACGTTTTTATTTACGAGTCGAGAATTGGCCTTCAGCCAGAAATGTTGCTTTTAACTGGAAATTCTGAAACAAATGAAAATCTTGAAACTTGAAACGTTTAGTTTCCTTTACAGTGCATACTAGCGCCATCTATCAAACACAGCCTTAATGAACTGCACTTGATGTGACGTTGTTTGAATGTCACGTCACTTACACATAAGGCACATTTTCCGCGTGTTTACACAAGTAAGCGCTAAAAGCGATAGAATCCTTTTCTGTCCATGCCTATCTAACTGTAAAAATTTAAATAATTAATATTAACAATACAAAATAGATTTGCTGGAGCTTGTTATTCTGCTTTCTTTTAAAATCTCTTTCTTCAAGTTCAATACGTCGATCACAATCTCTTCTAACCAAAATAAGTACACAATCGTCAAGCTTAAAAGGTTTGGCTTCAAATAATGTGTACGTTGCGCATTTTTCGCACTGATAAAACCGGCCTAGTGCGTGTCGGACCACGCACAATGATGAGTTCCGTAGCTGGGATGAATTTATCCGAAGAACAAACTTAACATTGTAGTTGAAAAACATTTTCTCCCATACACTTTTTTTTTATTAACCTGTGTTGTCCCAATGTCAGGCCAAAAGGTCTCCCCCATAAAATAATATGATAATCTTAAATTGATTTAAAAAATTATATCCATATTCTGAGAGTCTAAAACTTTGTGTATAGACAGGAGGTCTAAATTACCTAGACCTGCTTTTCAACATTCATAAATAAAAGACATAGTTCTAGACTCCAAAACTATAACTCTTTTATTTATGAATATATGTATAGGTATGCAAATAAATTGGATTGTAAAGGAAACATTTCCGTTCGTTCATTGTTCCAAAGTTGATTCACAGGGGAACTGGCTTATTAGTATTAGTAATTGTTTTTCAACTAATATTCTGTAGATTACGTCACGAGTGACATGCGATTGCAAATAATTGATATAATCAAGCATGCTCTTTTATACATCTTATGAACTTAAGTTAATTATGTTTTTGTTCAAAAATAGGTAATGTACATAACCCCATTTTAGTAGCGTACTAACTTGTGACCGCCTAGTTGGTCTGGTGACGCAAGCGCTGCTGCTGAGCATGCGGTCTTGGATTCGATTCCCAGGTCGGGAAAAGTGTTAGGTCCTATTGGGTTTTTTATCTAGAATTTCTCAGTAGCAACCCGGAGTCTGGATTTGTGCCCGGTTGAACCAAGCGTGATGTTATGGTTTGTTATTAGACAAAAGATTCTTGACCAGCTGTGAGGAATCTTATAGCTAAACGACGATAAAAGTTAAACAATCATCTGCCTAGCCTTTTCCAAACTATGTTGGGGTCATCTTCCAGTCTAACCGGATACAGCTGAATACCATACCATACCTCATAAGCCAACTACAAACCAATATTATTTTCCAATGTTACTAGAATAATAATGTATATGTACCTACTTAATTTTTCTTCCAACAAGTCATTGTAAACAAACTTCCTTAAAATATATTCCGGTGAAGTTAACAGACTATCTTTACTAATTATTATAGCACGTAACTAAGCCTTATCTAACAAGACCAACGGCTTAAGTTAGGAATTCTGAGGCGAGTTTTGATTCATAAATAAATCTCGATAAGCGATTCATGGTTTATAATTATTATGAAATTAAGAAAAAGTGCGATTAAGTATCTCAATTAATTGTTCACCTTCAATCAACCTGCCTAGCCTTTCCCCTTGGAGTTGACTTCCAGTCCAACCGGATGCAGCTGAATACCAGTATTTTACATGGAGCACCTACCTATCTGTCCTCCAAGACCCAGAGACCCTAAGACCATAAGACCCAGTTACTATTACCCCTTGGTAAGACTGGTTGTCAGAATTTTTGGGCTTGTAACTACCAGTATTAATAGTTCACCTTCAAATTGGTTTATTTGACATACCTACTTATATTTATCAAACATCTCACTGAAGTACCTATGAAAGTCAAAGAATGAGATAAAACATTATGTAATGAACTAAAATAATATAGTTTCAGAGGTGTAGCTACCATAGAGGTTTCCACAAAGATGAATTCGTGGAAACATAATGATAATTAATTTTATTTTATATATGGTTCAATTCATAAAAAACTTTTAATAATCCCCTTGTACGCCACCTATATTTATATTATATTACATATTTCAAATGAGTACAGATTTTTTTTTCTTTTTTCAATCCTTTAAAATTACATTTTCAAAAAGTCAATAGTTGTAACTTTTCTTAACAGTTATTTTTAAAATACAACATATAATTTTAATATGATTTCTAATTTCTATTTCTAGTTAAATACTTTCTTATCAATTTCATTGCTATTCCGATTAAATTAAAATATCTTGACGTTTAAAAAGATACGCCATCTATTTAAAATTCGGTCAACTTTCTATCTATCAACGGCGTTTAGTTTCTAATACCACTTACAAGGTTCATTATTCAACTTCATAGCCATTCGGATTCATTTAAAAATAGCTTGAACTTTTAAAAGATGCACCGTCTATTTTAAATTCAGTCAACTGTCTTACTTTTAAAGGGCATTTCCTTTCTAATTTCCAGTACTTATGGCTTCTTATTCCAATATCACGGCGATTCCGATTAAATTAAAAGTAGGTTGAACTTTTTAAAGATGCATCATCTACTTAAAATGTAGATGTCTGTTTTTAAGGGGCATTTCCCATTAGTGGGTATTTTACTAGTGGCTGGAAGGCCAGACTAATTTTGTACACCACTATATTAAAACATTCATAAATTCCGCATTGGTAAGCAACCGTAAGTCACGAGCACATATACTCAGCATATTATTCAAAAGCGATTTTTTTGAAATACCTAATGATTGATTCTTTACTATGATAACACCTATTTTTAACCCCCGACGGAAAAAGAGGGGTGTTATAAGTTCAACGTGTGTATCTGTGTATCTGTCTGTTCCCTCGTAGTTCTCAAACGGCTGACTCGATTTTGATTATAATTTTTTTGTTTGAAAGGTTTCTTGATCGAGAGTGTTCTTAGCTAAAATTCAAGAAAATCGGTTCAGCCGTTTGAAGATTATCAGCTCTTTTCTATTTGACGAATGGATGTGCGCATCTTTTACAGGTCTGATCGATTCGAAATTTAGTATTCTGTTACTTCAATGATATTAGAAGAACATAGTAACCTTGAACCGATACTACAGCATCACCTGGAATTGCCGTTGGTTGTGTTGGGGGTTATTTATTATAGTAAGTGCTCTAAATGATAATCAACATAAAGTTACAATCAATAGGTACAGTACGAGAAAATAACTTTTTTAGTTGTTAGATGTAAGTATACATATTAGTGCTCGTGACTGTACACGCTTATGAGCTTCATTTGTGATGGTATACGATGGTTCGTTCATAATACACAATGGTGGCCATTGTGTCCAGCTCTTTATTATTCAACTGTTGTTGGCCTGTCCGGAGTTCCGGCGGCTTGCATCGATATACGTAATTAAAGCTCAACCGCGGGGAAGTTTAAAAAATTTGTATAAATTGATCGGATTTGTTTTGCCTGTAAAAGGAATTGATTATAATGGGTGTTTTTTTAGAGGTATAGGTACAAATTCAAAATTAAATAAAACACCTAAAATTAAATTTTATTATCATGGTATTGGTTTTATACGATATTCATGCCATTAGTGCTTCAAAATGTTTTCAGGCATATGGGCGCCACGGCTGGCTCGAATGAAGCGTTAAGCGTAATGCACATGTTAAAACCATTTTTGGATACAAGGATTTGTTTGCGAAATATTAAAGTGCTAATTTTTGTTAGAGTCAAGGGTCCCCCCCACCCGTGCCAGCTAAATGGTTAGTTCTAGATATGTGGAAAAATTCACAGCAGTATTACATGTAACGAAATTAAAAAGAAAAGTATCACAGCTAAGTAGGCTCTACAAGTAAACGAGTAATTAACAGCCAACTTACATTTGCAGTTGCAAAAACATGTTCTCCCATACATTTCCCATACATTTTTTCATTACATTTTTTACGGCGCAGTTGGCGCAGTGGTTAAGCGATTGACTGCTGCGCTACGTGTCGCGGGTTCGATTCCCGCACGGAACAAATATTTGTATGACCTACATTTAGTTGTTCCGGGTCTGGCTGTTTGTGTATGTCGGTTTAAATGTTTGTAAACGCAGCCACGATACAGGAGAAATTCCTAGTGTGGGGCAACGTTTAAAAAAAAAAAAAAAAATCGTATGGGAAAACATGTTTTTCAACTACAAAGTTAAGTTTGTTCTTGGGAAAAATTCATCCCAGCTACGGAACCCTTCATTGTGCGTGGTCCGACACGCTCTTGGCCGGTTCTTTCGTAATAATAGAAATAGTTTATCCAAGTAATACATAACCAAAAATATCTAAACACGCAAAACCAAAGTGTATCTACGCAGACAAACACTAGGCTTACCTGGACCATCCCATCTGCGTAGACACTTGACGTTGTAAGTGTTCAGATATTTTTGGTTAGTTGTGTGTATATAAATTACTGACAAGCATCAGATATTTGTTATTTAAGTTGAAGCAATAAACTTTTTTTTTTTTTTTTTTGATATTAATGAAGTAATGAATGTTCACATAATAATGGTAACTTGTAGTGTATGGTACTTATTGACAGTTTAAACTGTTCAAAAGTATTTGGTCACCTTGTCTGCTACAATATAGTACATATGTGACGGCGACTGTACAATTTTTTATAATATATAATATTTATTTTAAGTCTTGTCACTCACACGCAGGGTAATTGCGCAAAGGGTTCCATTTCTCATTTTGAGAGTCCTTCAATCTTCATTCTAGTCTAGTTTCAAAGACACCCGCCGATAATCAGGCGCCTGACGAACCTTTGACACAATAATATGCGACAATACCTATTAACACCATTCATTTTGAATATTTAAGCCGCTTGACCGCTGAACTTAATTCCAGTTATTATGGACGTTCGGTGGACAGGCTTAATCCAGCGGTTTGGAATCGATGGAAGCGGCTATCAGGGGTAAACATTTATAGGACTACGGGTGTTGGGGACGCGTAGTGAAATCCCGCCCGCAGCAATTAGTGGCCTTTGTACAATCATCATGGCATTCAGTTCAATTATAAATCGAGCTTCTGTGAATTTTAAAGTACTCACTTCGATATTCTGAATACATTTGCTATGTGCACATGTGTTGCCAAGACGTGACATTACTTGAAATCTGAGGCACAAGCCTACCGATTTACAAACCCTTCAATGGTCTCTCCTTTGTGAGTTTGTTCCATAGATATAAGAAAGAATTTATTTCCTGTTATTTATATTTCTATGGTTTGTTCTGTATTGAGAAACTCAAAAAGGCATTTTGCAACGTTTGTAAATTAGTAGACTTGTGCCGTTGTATAATTAAGAAGACAGGTCAAAATGCTAGAAGTATTAAAAAAAACTGTGAAAGACGGACGAGAGAGTGATCTTATAAAGATGCCATTTTCCTTGGACTCTAAAAATCACGTTAATTATTCAAATATTACGCAAACTCATGATACAAGTTTCTGTCTATAGATAAATCGTTTACAAACACGAGTTCAGATGCTTAAGCTAAATGCTTCGACACTAACTAAGTGCTAACTTTAACTTAAGTGCAAAAGTAAGTTAGGATCACACTTAGCTCGGTTGCATCCAGCCCTCATTGTTACTTGTAGTTTTGATAGGACATTTATTAAAGGATTTATCAATGAAGTAATACTTTGTTTATGTTAATTACTAGCTTTTGCCCGGGCCCCCCCACGTTGAGGTTGGAAATTATCCCACGAGAAATTACTACCAGTATCAAAAATATCCTATGTCCTAACCCAGGTCACCTCGTGCCAAATTTCATCGAATTCTATTTAGGGCGAAGAGTCACATTTATTATTTCGGTGCATCATGGCCTTACTTAGGTGCAACATAGATTTTGTTTACTAGGAAGGTTAGCAATTATATATAAATAATCTTTATTTAGTAAGTAGGTTACATGTAAGGTAAGGCTTACCACATTTTCGGGTCGGCAAATTCGATTCGTCAGTATTTGTTGAACAATAAAGCCGAACCGAAGTAATTACTACACATATTCGGCTTTCATTCGACTAGTGACGATCCGCTAACTTCGTCCAGCATCTCACCCTCATCACCCTCCCTTAAGCATGTTTGGATCGGCTCGGTATAATTCGAGCTAAGAACGGCTTTTTCCGGTACCATACCGACCCGAACATGTGTCTGCCTAGCACTTGTCATTTTTTTTTTATAAAGCTTTGCCCCACAAGCCCACACTAGGAATGTCTCCTGTATCGTGGCTGCGTTTACAAACATTTAAACTGACATACACAAACAGCCAGACCCAGAACAACTACATGTAGGTCATAAAAATATTTGTTCCGTGCGGGAATCGAACCCGCACTGTATTTATTTTAAAGTCGGTATTCGAATTATAACAAAATGGCTTGCGTTTATTGAATGAATTTTTATAAAAATAAAATACCATTTTTCTTCTGTAAACAACGGTAAAGGAACCTACTAGGAGCTGCAGTATGTTTTCAATCAACATGGGGGTTTAGTAAATATTACGTTTTTCCTCGTTCCTGTAAAATTCACTGCACCTACCTTACGCGGTTTTAAACCCTGTTAGTTCCGCGGTTTCAGAATATCACCGACGATATTGCAAGCTACAAGGAAAAATACATTATAAGGATGCTGATGACTGATAATACTAAAACTAGAACATGGAAAAGGTGAAGTTAAAGAGCTTATGAAGAAGAAAAAAGAGGCCTGGCTTAATGTGCTCGCCTATAAGGCCCAAAATAGGATGATTCAGGCAACTAACGTGACAGAGTGAACTGAAAACGAAAGTGAAAGAGATGATAAAAATAATTAAGGATGAAAAGTATATCAGGAAGTTCTCTGATAACTTCAGCGGTTCTGGAAGCAAGTAGGCGATTTGAGGGAGTTGGAAGATCCCGATCGTTTTTGTTTTTTTGTTTGTAACCTTGTAAACAGCAGTAAGGCTCTAGACAGACGGACCGCATTTCAACTGCAAAATTGCAGTTCGGGTGCAGTTTGAATGCAGTTGACACGACTGCAATAGAACTGCAAACCAAACGTGCAGTCCGATTGCAGTTCAATTGCAGTCGGCGTGCAGTTGCAGTTGAAATGCGGTTCGTCTGTCTAGAGCCTAACATGTGCAGCTTCAATTTAAGTTTTCGCTTTGCAAGTGATGACTGATGTCACTAATTTTGTATTTAAAAGTACTCTAAAACAATACTCATCTAAATAAAATTAAAATTCTTTTAATTAAAAGTCTACGCCTTATACTTTTTTTTAAACATTTGGTTCTTTTTTTGACAAAACAATAAAAAGTCGATAAAAAAAATCCACAGGGTATGAGAGGTGTTAAGGGGTCTGAAAGGATAGCAGATGACCCCTTCAGTCGACCATTTCAATTTGGCACACGATGCACCAAACACCCTGTATATCTTCTCAGACTTCTCACTAGAATATAACACCTCGACAAACTAAACGTATAAAAGTCTAAATGCGCACAGCAGAGCCAGAGCAGGATAGCAATATAGTTTTAGTGTTACACAGCGCGTCGGGTGAACTGCTGCACGGATTTGGATGAAATTTGGCACACGGGTAGACCATGACCTAGGACCTAGGATTTAGGACTTTTAATCCCGATATTCCCACGGAATCGAGTCTTATGCAGGCGAAACCACGGGACACAACTAGTATGCTATAATAATAATAATTTACGTCACGAAATTTACGTTAACACGATCGTTATACTCCATGTTTCCTGACCACCAAAATACAAGCCTAGGCTTTGTTTGGGTACCAGTTTCAGCACCTGAAACAAAAATAAATAAATACTGTATCTATACAAAATTCTTGTGAATGCTCTCGTTTGTGACACTAAACTTTTTTATTTACTATCGTTTCGAAGATATGGTAATGCGTGGAAGCGTCCGTCGGGTTTAAATAAGAAATCGAATTAAATATAACATACGATTTATTTAAGTTTCGATGAATACTTGTACATAATATACATTTACTTTAATATTATTATTATTTTAATTCTGTTAGCTTACATATTATGTAAACATTTATTTAAGTTAAATAAATAACAGATACGCCGATATTCAGGTTCACTTGCACCTCAAACTACGCCACGACATCGCTCGTAACAGAGTTACCGTCGATTATTGATAATTCAGTTTACAGGACGGTTATGGCGAAAGCTAACTTGGTTATAAGCTGTACGTTATTTCTAAGTCAGTTAACGAAGCTACGAATATAGTAAAAAGATTATCTTATGACGCTATTTACCTTGAACCTTTTTAATTATATTTTATGTTTGGTGAGCGAGGAGCTCGGGGCTAAGTAATAACAGCCGCACGGGTCGATCCATCAGGTTAAGCTGCGCTTGCCGGGGTTGGTCCGTGGATGGGTGACCATCTTAACATACCGAGACTCCTCCGTGCTTCGAAAAGCACGTTAAGCCGTTGGTCCCGGCTGTCATTCGTGGATCTTTGACAGTCGTTACGAGTCGTCAGAAGCCCGAAACTCTGACAACCAGTCTTACCAAGGGGTATCCTATTACCCAGTTACTGGGTTATGGAGGTCAGATAGGCAGTCGCTCCATGTGAAATACTGGTATTCAGCTGCATCCGGTGAGACTGGAAGCCGACCCCAACATGATTGGGAAAAGGCTAGGCAGAATGAATGATGTTTGGTATCATTTTATTTTTAAACAAGATACGCACATAACAAGTTATAAACTACTTAATTAATTAATAAAAATAACAAAATTATGTACTAACTTAACTAAAACGCTTCATAAACTATAATAATGGCGTCGAAAAACGTTTAGCGCTAAACGCATTTGAGGCGAATTCACCAATGCAACCGAAAGCGGTCAGACCACCTAATAGTTCAAATAAATGATGACACTGATAGCTCTTAAACGCGGTTTAGTTATACTGATAACGTTCAATTTTAATCATAGTTAGAAGATATTTCTATGGTTTTAATACTGAAATTCGCCCTTAGTAATGTGTGGTGTAAGTGGACCTAAACGTTACTTCGAAATGCGAACGGAGTTGAGGTGTGAATCCGCTATGATTTTATTTAAAAACAAATTAATTCGCTTTCGAGTTGTGTGCGCTCGGACAGAAGGCCAATTGTTGTACTTTAAAGACGTTCACATTCAAGTCGCAATCTGTCAAACTTGCCAAATTGGTAAATTGATTGTTTTTTTGACAGATTGCGAATGAAATTGGAATGCGAACGTTCTTAAAAATACGGGGATACCCCTCAGAAATAATTGCGGCCCTATTTTTCTATATCGTAGATCAAACTAAACTCAGTTCAGTTTGAAAAACGTATACGTACGCGTCCATTTAGGAACTGCTGTAGGTTTAAGTCATCATGTTGATAGAAAATACTATGTGTTAATGTGGCCTTAACTGGATTAACAACTATAAATATCGACTGCTGGAACAAATGTTAACATCATTAACCTCTCCCTCACACAATGTTGGTATCCATACGTATACAGACCTACATAATTTTATTATGTACATGGCAACATTAAACAATTACCTCTTATTCCTTAAAAACAATGTAAAATAATTGAAATAATTAACCTCAAAAATCAAAATAACTATTAAAATATTATTTCGGGTTAAAATTAATTAGATATTTGTATGAATTTACATTTTAATGAACTTGAAATATGAATTTAAATAATCCTAATCTTCGTAACAATGATACTGGTACCTACACAGACTATTCATATATGTATGCTATGGTCATAAGAATAACTGTACTGTAATATCAAGAAACTTCATAGGTACCTGATCATAGCATGGGGTTTCTTAAAACATTTCTCAATCTTACTGAGAAAAGATAGGGTTTTTGCAAAAACACGAGTCGCTCTAGTAATATTGCGAAACGAAACGTTATCTATTATGATTCGCCGGTTGGAGCGCCTAAAACGAGACGTTTTGACGCTTTAAATGTCAATCATTCACGCAAGTTGTTTTGTTTATGTTTTTGAGAGCGACTTTATTCTACACCTGATGGTCGCACGCGCGATTGCTGGGCGTGAGGTTCTATATATTCGATCGCTGAGTCGGGAAAATTGTTACTGAAAATTTCTTAATTGAAATTCTCAGAAACAGTCTGTATTCTAGATTTGTTGCCTAAAATATATTCTCCCGCAAGATAATTTGACATGTAAGGCATAACGTGCGAAATGGGACTATCGGAACCACTCCAAAATCACCTCGGTAAATAAATATATTATAATGATTAGTCGTTACTGTATAACTAAAATATGCATAGGTACCTATAATTGGTCAAAATTGCAAACCTTACATAGTGGGAATAAAATCACTTTTAACACAGTGAACCTTGCAAATCCGAGAACTTATTTCCCCGTCGACCTTTGTGTCGTAAATGAATAGCGCGTGGGTGACAGAAACGTGAGTGCTGGTGTAATCCTATTGCACCATTTTCCCACCTTTTAACGATTCCATTTTGTTTCAAAGCGGATGTAAGGCTTTAAAGTTTAGGTATCGAATGTTTCACTGGCGGCCGCGGCTTTAACGCAAAATAATACTCACACTAAAAATCATCACTAAATTATAATAACCCTTGCGGGATGCTGCACTGCTTGAGGGCTAATTGAAAGATATTGATTCGTATTTTGTACCAATTTTTTTTTCCTCATTTTTAGTTTTAGTTTTTATGAGTGGAAACTTGTAAAGGGCCTTAAATTTAATATAGTTTAAGAACAGTTTATGGGTTAGTTGTAAGTTTCCCCAACATGATACAATAAAAATAAATAAAACAAACATCACTTTGAGACCATTCTCACTGTGATATTTGATGTTATGCTGCAATTAACAAATTAATTTCTTTTTTTTCTTTTCTTTTTTTTGGATCTAAAATTATTACTTTATATTGAAAACCATATTTATATTATTTTCTACAACGATTATTTGAGCTGAGCTGATTTTGCTTGCGCCCACCTCTCTTCATTTACAAATGCAAAGTTAAGTTGTTTTAATATTGGCGACGATAGCCACCCTAGCCAGTTATGTGGTTAACCTTTAGTAAAATTAATTGTTTAAAATCAAGTTCTTTCAACATAACCGACAGTTGTTTGTTGCACCACTTCTTCTTCCCAGTTAAAGCACTAGGAAGTGGTGATGAGCATTTTGGGCGAATGCGATAAATGTAATTTTGACGTTCAAAAAGTGCTGATTCTCAGCCCAATTTGAATAAATTAGTTTTGATTCTAAAAAAGAGGCTGTCCTCCTTGTTCGAGTGAAAAAGACGCCAAACTATTTCTTAAACTGGTTGTGCCACATTTCCAGCTGGGTACTATTTATGCTGATATTCTGTCGACTCCAACCCGATATTTTGTTGACAGGAACATGTGGAACGTCTGGCGCACTGTTCTGGAGGAGAATGAGAAGCTGGCTCGAGCCAGGCTGGCGGCCGTCGAGGTGTTCCAGCAGCAAATCGCAGACGAAGCCAAGTTCCTGCGACAACACAAACTGAACGTGGCTAAGAAGGTAAGGCTTCGTTTTAAGTTGTTTGTGACGGAATAAGCGCAAGGCCTCATAGGAAAATTCACAATTCGTAGTTTGTTCGTACAGTTAGTGACTTTTCTGGGAAAATAATTAGATTCACTGGTTATCAGTTAGTTGATGTGGCTATAACACAACGGAGTGGAAAGTCAAGTAGATAAACAGGCACAGGCCTTTTACAAAACGGCCATATTCCTAACTATTAGATGAAAAACGCAGTCACACAGGCAGACACGAAAAGCGACTTGTATACTACGTGTATTTAGTACCTACACACTACACATATATATCACTAATATTATAAAGAGGTAAAATTAGTTTGTACGTTTGTATGTAGTGGGTAATCTCAGGAACTACCAGTCGGATTTGAAAGATTATTTTTGCATTGGATAGTTCAATTCTTGAGGAAGGTTATAGGCTAACATCACGCTACAATAGCAAAAGAAAAGGTAAAGAAGTCAGAAATAACGCTAAGCTAAAACGAAGTAACAGGGCGGGCGGGCGAGGGGACGCAACGCGGTTGGTCGGGGGCCAAAATTTTACGCGGACGAAGTTGCGGGCAGAGGCCAGTTGTACCTATACTACAGTGGGTGTTATGTTTATATTATTTATAGATAGATATTAATGTGAACTTTTAAAACTAACTATAAAATTGGCAAATCCGGAGCAAATCATCATAAGAAGATACAAATAACATTGAGAGACCTGGAGCATCAACGACCGGGCGGCCATCACAAAGCTTATAACACGTTGAGTAATATAAAACAACCTGTTATATGCCGGTGTCTTGGTCACTCGGTACCATTGTCATCGAAGATCATCAAGGAGTATAGAAGAAATCAACATGATATTTTAAATTTATTTATTTAAATAAAGTAGTTGCACCCGCGGTTTCACCTGTATAAGTCTCGAACCCGTGGATATCGGGCTAAAAAGTATCCTATGTTCTAACCTAGGTCATGCATGGTCTACCCATGTGCCAAATTTCATCCAAATCCCTTTCTCGTTTTAGCGTGAAAGCGTAATAAACGTACAAAAAATCAAATATTTTGTCTTTATAAAATTAGTTTAGACAAGCCGTGTGCCCGATGTGTTTTCCCATCATGCATGCAAAAAAACAGCTTATCTTAAGTTAATCGCGAACAGCGACGAACAGCCTACCCAGCACACTCACGATATTGTTTAAAAGTAGTTGAGAAGAATCTAAAGCCTGCATGATCATCATCGTCAATACTACGTGCCCCGTGCTCCCGTATTAGTACGCTTGGCACGATGACGTATTCAGACGTACTTACTAATAGGTTCGCAAAATATCATCGAAAACAACGGATGGATTGCTTCACATTTTAAAATGCCGACTGTTCGTTATGTTTGACCGTTTTGTATTTTGTTTACCTCGTGAATGCGTCATATTTCTATTATACAACGCAATGAGTCTGTATTAGGGCTTCTACACAAAATGGCGATGCGATGCGAATTCGCAACGCAGAAGCGTTCCTAAAGAAAATCTCTTAGGGTGCCGTCACAGATTTTTGCGATGTGACTTCGCATCGTAGTTTTATGTACAAGCCCAATAGGTACTATTCATGGACACGAAATTATATCTTTGCTAATGTTTATTATTGTTCCTTTAAAACATGTACAAATGTCGTAATTTAGTGTCATTAAAATGCCAAAAATCCGATGAGAGAATATAAAAGAGACTGTTTCACGTTCCCTATATTTTAGCAATTAACTCACATGACTTTGCTTGAAAATGCTGAAAGCTGAGAATAAGAAGCACCTCACATACCGCGATCGTGCCTTGATGCCGTAACCAGTTGTTTCATACTATGTGACTATAGCATCAATGCGCCAGCGCGGTGCCACAGACACCGTTTGGATCGCTGGAAAATGTTTAGTAAAATATCTTATAAAACAATTACAAATGGCTTATTTTACTGATATTTAATAAAAATACAGACAAACCGAATACAGTTCAAGTGAATTCCAATCACTTTATATTTTGTTTTGTTTTCGGAATTAACTCGTAATTCCACAATTCTAAATGTGTTTTTAGATTAATTTCCCTTTAGATTAACGGCTTGCCAAGAAGAATGTGTCGCATCATCCGTACCGATATCGTGCGCCCTCCTTGATCCCGTTGTCAGTTGTTTTTAACGATTTGGCGACGGCATCAAAGGGGTCGCGCGGTATCGTCTCATCGAAGACTGGACGGAGACGAAGACCGATGGACCACCGGGATATTTGACAAAAAACACTATACACGTTAACTTCTTAAAAAAATAAACATGATGAAAGATTTAGTGTGAGAGACAGAAAGAGTTATATCTTTCTTCTGTCGTGTAACGTAATATGCCTAAAAGTGACGTGTCCTTGTTTCACACTCAATTCTCGTCCAATTATCGAATCGCCGCCTAAGAAGTTTTAGTGTTCAAAAATAACAAAACAAATCAATGCATTCAATTATCCTGAAACTGTCTAAGATTTTGTTAAACCATGACTAACTTACTATTTTTAAACCATTCCACAAAGAACCTTGTTGCTGAATCATTTTGAATGTAAAATTTGGGTCTTTTTTTGACGAAACAATAAAAAGTCGATAAAAACAATTCATAGGGCATGAGAGGTATTAATGGGTCTGAAAGGATAGCAGATGAACCCTTCAGTCGACCATTTCAATTTGGCACACGATGAACCAAACATCCTGTATATTCAGCTGCATCCGGTTAGACTGAAAGCCGTGCCTAACATAGTTAGGAAAACGCTAGGCAGATTGTTATGGGCCTATTATGTTTTAAGTGAAATGTATTTTTTCTTATGCTTATACTATGCTATATGTATTTTAAAATGAATTCAATCTCATCAATTAAAGAAGAATAGAATACATTTATTCTAAAATATGAGTATACATCAAGAAGGTTCAATGTGCCTGGCTAGTGGTATCGTTCACATATTACGGTAATTATCTACTGTGTAATTCTGTAGAAAATACTGTCGAAGAATTGCTGCAGTCTCTTTCAATTTAATGTCAATGCGTAAATTGCGCATAGTGGCGCATGGAAGTGAAGCGTTTGTCGTGTCATACAATGTGTATTGTATGTGGAACAAAGATATTGTTAGTAAAGGTCATTATGGTACTTACATACGTCGGTAAATCTTGTATACCTGGACTGATGAGACCAATAGCTGTGTATGAGGCGCACGGAAAACAAATTCAAGACTCCAAATGAAATGAATTGTGTAGCCTACGATCTCGTAGCACGAGTGCTACGCGATAGTGCTACGCCGTAGCACGTTACAAAATGTATAGTTGTTTTTATACAAATAACTTGTGATATGTTTAACCTCCTCTCCACCTGTCTCAGATGTCCCGGGTTCGATTCCCAGCTGGGAGCAAAATTTTCTGCTCGGTTTGGTTGGTGGTAGGGCTTGTTCTAATTCCACCTGGCTAGCTACTACATTGTTGTGTTTCGGCAGTTAGAGGTAAGACAGCCAATTCCTTCTTTAGTTGAGGATTCCGGGTGAAGTTCGCTTTCACCTTCGTCGTGATCATCACTTACCATCAGGTAAGATAAAAGCCAAGAGAATAACAGGAAAAAAAAACTGCGGATTTTTTACTTAATTAAATATGTAATTTGTCACACTCCTCGAATTTGACTGAATGTCTCAATAAAACATCCTGTATGATGAATTATTTTCCGCCGATAAAATTCATGCAAAAACCCGACGGAATACTGCTTGATATTTTCGCTGCCCGCACCACAAAAATATAATTAACGTATAATCACGTGTTTAATTACATACTAATAACTTTCATTGATAAATTATGCGGCGCAAATAGTGAATTTAATCAATTAAATCCCGGAATCATTTTACTTTACTCATGCAGACGATCAGCGATGGTTTTCAACTGTCATTATGTAAAATAATTTAATATCAGTACAAGCTCTACTTCTGCTTACCTATAAATTATCGAATCTCTTATCACCCTGACCCTGAAAGGTTCCGTGGATAGGATACATATTTTCGGCAACAACACTACACTTTATCATAACTACACTTTATCAAAATAAAACACTTTTTCTAAGGTAATAAAAAAACGGGATGAAAAAATAAAACAAAATATACTTCACGTTTCTTTAATAATTCTAATATCCCATTCTATTCTATGTGCAGTAGATGTGAGTCTGAAGTGCCAATCTTCGGCCTTTATGACGATGGCGGTCCTCGTGTACTTCGTAGTCCTTCCAGTCTTTGAGTCCTCTGTCGAACATGATCTTGGCGGGGCATCGTTGGTCCTCCTGTCACCTCCAAACTCAAGATGTTGATCTCCACTTTTCGATTACATTTTCTAACTTACTTCATAACTTTTTTTCACAATGTTTCGCTCGTTACTCCAGTACTCATTTCTGTGATTATGAGTTGTCAGATGGGCAGTCGCTCCTTGTAAAATAGACTTGACTAGTATTCCGCTGCATCCGGTAAGACTGGAAGCCGACCCCAACATAGTTCAGAAGAAGCAGGCAAATGATGATGAGATGTCAACTACAGTGCATTATTCTACATAAGAGGCTCTAGGCGCCTCTTGCTCATTTCTTAGACCTCCGTTCCGTGTCTTTATACATGCATTTGCAAGTGAATTTCTTCAGATAAAGTTTTACGAGCTCTATAAATGTATTCAATTCCATTCGGAAAATAAGAATATTATTCGCGTATAAATATATACAAGTGTGGCTCCCCATGGTGCACTCGTACGTCTACCGTGCCTTACGAATTGTAACTGGCTAAAACGATCAGACGACCTTCTTTCCCTAGGCTATAATTACGTTCAAAAAATACACCTCCGTAAAATAATTCATACGTTTTCTGTAAGGGTAGTGCACAAACACACGATACGAAGCTTATATTTAATATTAATTATATTTCGATATTTTCATTCGACTGTTTTATGAACATCGCAAAAAACCAGCAGCCCGCCACCGCTGGTAATGAAATTTTCAACATTTGTCTAAGAAAGTTCCTAATCTGAATTTTAAAAATCATGTCAATTTTGTGAAACATCTAAAGAAACAACTAATCATAACAAACTCCCTTCTTGCGACTAACGATATGACAGGGTTAGTACTAACTAAAATTTAGAACTAAACCCACCATTGCAGAAATTTTGAAATCACCATTGCAGTTCTTCTCTATACATCCTTGAAGGGATTGAGCGTTAAGTGTCCTTGGAAACCTTTAAGCTTCTTTTTTTTCTTTGTGAATAGAAATCTCTCCCTCCAAGAAGAAAAGAAACACTAAGTAACTTAGAAAATGCAGGCACCATAATAAGAAAATAATAATTATACCTTTTTTTTCTAATGCTACTTGCTTTTTTAAACTCTTGTTATAGAAATATGTCTGTTGTTTAGTTCTGTTCCTTTTTTGCCGGGTCATCAATTACTGTAGAAATGGTGAAGTACAAAACTTCGCCATTTAATGGTGAGCAGCATGCAATATGGTGTACCTTTCATAACAAATAATGCATTGATGGTTTTATAACTGCCTCAATTTCGATCGGGCTAAGTGCCAAGAAATAAAAATGTAGGTACAGTAGCGCTTGATGACCGCCAGCTGTAGAACTATACTATATGAGGGCGTAGTATAATAGATGATAAAATATTATATTTATTTTATTTTTGTCATTTTATCTCAGAGAAACATGCACACTTCTACGCGTCTATTTAACTCCTTACAAATTCGCTTCAACGATCGAATCAAGAGTTATGCCTATGCTTATAAGCACAATTACCTGACGCCAGAAATAAAATTTACAATATGAGATGTCTCTTGCAAGAGAAATCCTAAGTCTGGACCGGACGATCGAATCGCGATGGTCTGACACCATGATACGTGTTAGTCAAGTTAAATATCTATGCGAGTTAATGTGCACCCACACAAGCTAACGCCGTCAGCCAGAACTGGCAAAAAAGATGCGACACAGCCTCCTACAGAGCAAACAAAATGATGGACACTTCGCATCAGCCCAAAAGGGGCTAAGAAAAAGGACTTAACATCTTAAACTTTTACCCCATCGGACGGCATTGAGCCAGAGGGAGGGAAAAGGTCAAGAAGTAAGAGCTCATCGGAAAACTCAAAAAACCCATCTCATGCACACACTCCAGAAGAAAAACCTACTCCCATCTCACTAATATCAATCTCCATTGAATATCAGTCAATCCTAACCGAACTGTGGGTCCTCAATCATAAACAACTAAACACTGCGAAGGCCGTTAGCAACAGCTGGTCTCAGCCTAAACCGAGTGACCAACATTTGCGACGCGGCAACGTTTTTCTTTCTTCACGTATTTTATTTAAAATTCTAGGTAATATTCGTTGTTCTTTATCATTTAAATAATATTATTGTAGTGGTGTAGGTAGGAATAGTCTTCGTAATTGATATTAGGTTGTAATCTATACTAACATACGTGACCATATACCATTGAGTTTTAAGTTTTTGCAAATAAATCTCTCTACGTCCCAACAGCCCCCCATTTTAGGGGTAATCAATACAGGTACCGTTTTATGCCGTTGAATGATTCTAGTGCGAGAGAGAGTCTTATCTATACAATATGATTGAAAACACCTTCGGACTGGAATCACGATGATAATAATAAACATGCCTCTGATCCTTAAGACCCAATAAAGGATACCTATAAGTCACTTTTATCTTTTACTAACACATCTTTTTTGTTGTCCAGTGCACAGATACCTTGGCTCAGGCGCACAAGGAGCTACAAACCACTGTCTTGGATGTAGATAAAACCAAGAAGCTGTACTTCGATGAGGAACACACTGCGCATGACGTCCGCGACAAGGCCAAGGATATTGAAGAGAAGTAAGTCTTTCAAACTTATCTTCTTTAAACAATACGTTACGTCTTTTCCAAAAGTATCAAGTGAAAGTGTTATCAAACCCTGTTCCAATTAAATTCATACGCAAACAGTCGAAAGTAAGTCATTTGTCTGTAGGTATTTAGAAAGTTTCAACTACATACCTTTTAATTTATTATTATTGTTCGAATAATATTTAATTTTAATTAAAACATCATAGACGTAAATTGAAGTTCTGCAACTAACCTAAATTAAAAACATCTATATGGTGATTTAAAATTACGGGTTAAAGTATTTAAAAATCGAATCCAAGCACTCCATTTGTAATCGGAACTAAATAAAAATTGGCATCCACGCTTTTGTTTACATTTTAATGAAATGCTTTCGGAACATATTGTAGATACCCGCAAAATAGCACATCAAGTACCTATTGTAAAAAGTCGGCTTTAATGTTCTTCTTCGTTATCACTCATACCTGTGTGATAGCATTTAGCATAATCAACCTATAACGTTCCCACTTCTGGGAGACAGGCCTCTTCACTGTGAGAGGGAATGTGCCGTAATCCATCACGCGAGCCCAGTTCAAATTGGTGGACGTCACATATCTTCGAATTGTTGATTCTAGGACATGCCGGCGGGTTTCCTCACGCTGTTTTTCTTCACCGTTTTGACAGCAATGATGACCCTTACGTTCCTACGATCTAACACTCGTAAGTCGCGGCCGTTACCACCGAGCCAGAACTGCTCGCGTGATGTGCTGCTCACTGTGCGATAGTCGTTTTTAAATCTCGATATGTCTTATAACCGCCCGGGTGCTGTAGGTTGGATGCCAGATAAGAATCAGAGTGACAAAATTGTGTGAGAGAGAGAAAGTATAATTAAAAAGGGAGACACACAACGAATGGCAGTTCCGAAAACACTGTACTGCTAATATTCGCTGTTTTAAATAGATACATTCTACCCCTAAAACATACAGGTATTAAAACCGATATCTAACTCCAGGTAAACATCGACAGTGCAATAACACCGACTCTCGCCTCTAACTGGCATCAAATTCCGATACTACCTTTAACACGCATTACTTACCGTGAACTCAGCCGTTAAAATGCGATATATACGAGTATCTCGTTCATAAAGTTTAGGCATTGCATAAACGCGCTCGATTTATTCGAAAACGTCGAGTTTCCATTCAACAAGGAGAAGCTTGTGATCCAAAAGATTATATTTCGATGAAAATATTTTTGATTCAAGGATCATTTTTATCTAAACCTGGAATTGTCAGTAACGATTCTGTGTGAAAAACCGTCTAGTTCTTTAATTTTATCTACAGGGTTTGAATTGTTAGTTTTCTTTAAATTAAACAATTGCTAGACTCTAGCAGACACAGTGGCTGTCCACTTGGATGTAGAATAGACGAGCTTGAATGCAATAACTTTGAAAAGCTTTTATAAATAGTCCTGCGTTTAACGGGATTTATATTTGTCTTGTTATCTTTTGCGACTTATTGTTTTATTGTAGCAGCTTCTCCGATATTTTCTTTAACTGGAGCGTCCGGTTTGAACAACGAGACATAATTGTCTACTTATTATTTTTCCAACTTACAAAATCTTCCATTTTATTGACTAACAACGTCGGCATGATGCATTCAACTAGATTTATCAACGAAAAGTGCTTTTAAAATCTTTTAAAGTATTTATACAAACGATTGTACGTTATTTTTTGATATTATATTGTTATGGGGTATATAGTAGTTAGCCTTCATTACATTGTCTTTGATTAACCTTCCTTAATCAAATGGTTTTTATTTACCCTTGTTCATAACTATTACAAGGTGGATTTTTTGATGGGGCAGTTAGGGCAGCGAACCTTAACCGTTGAAGCTACAGTAAAACGGTCTAAGAACTTTTCCTGAGATATTGATATGCATCCTCATTGCAAGCATGCTGAAAAAAAAATACTGTAAGCCAGAAAATGGGGAAATCACAAAACACTTCAATACATTTTGTAGGAAATGAGACTTCTACTTACTTTTTACACCTCAGTTGGTGCGATAGAGTTATCTGATCCTTTTATGAAACACGATATAAATATAGGCATTAAAATAAAATGCCCATTTTCTTGCTGACTGTATTTTTTTTTCAAAATCTGTGAATGCTGATCAAAATCTCTTAAAAAGTTAAGAACAGTCTCCTAAGACCATTTATCTGTAGCTCAAACGTTTGTTATTGATTCAAACCTTGAATAATAATAATCGCTGTATCTCTACGTCATGGGGGGCTAAGGTGCTCCTGAAGTCTTGGTCTGTGCTGTTAGATGTTACTTCGGCGAATCAGGTCTAGGGTAAGGAGCCAGAACCAAGAGAGGGTCATAAACCCGCAAGGCAGAATGTGGCGAGGTTTTGGGCAGTAGCGAGCCCACAGACTCTATCACCCGGGAGAAGTGTTCATGTTCCTCACCTCTTTTTTTTTTTTTTTTTTGGGTGGGAAATCATCCATTGATTTCTCCCGCTCTGGGCGGAGCGGGAGGGCGTGTCAGACTTTTACTGACTAAAACACACCCGTGCTCCTTCCCTTGCCATGCCAGGGGCCACGGTTTCCTCTTAGGACTACCCGCAACGGTCCTAGCGGAGCCCGTCAGTTTTGCTGACATCTCTTTGAGGCGCGCGTGGAACACGACGCGCCGTCGACCCGGGCCTGGTCCTTATCGGGGGCGAGCTACCCATTGCTCACCGCCCGCAAGCCCGCGCCTACGGTGGCCGGGAATCCTCCAAGGATGTTCCTCACCTCTGGCTTGCCTTTATTGGCCGGCTGGAGTGAACAATGATGAGGAACAGAGCTTTCACCTCTTTCTTGCCTTTATTGGCCGGCTTGAGTGGAGATTTCCAAGAGAAAACGTGCTCGAAGGAAGGAAGTGTTCCAGTAAGATGCTGATAGGGATCTTGACTATCTTCCGGGCTCTGGGATTTTCCTGATAGCCGTGAAATATCTCTCCACTCGTCAAGCACCTCAGGATTTGTTGCCTCCTTGTCGCTATATCACAATGTGACAACAACAACAAAAGTGACAGTTTCAGGGGGTCCATCATTGAGTGTGCAATCACCCCCAGCCGTGTATAACATTGGTGAGGCAGGGGACATAGTTCTTTCATAGTTCAAAATAACCAATCCACTGTAGCCACCTAAACCTCCCATTTTGTTTCCATATCCTGCAATAGTCCTGCACCAGCCGGGGGTTGTCGGGGGTTGTTGTGGGATGCACTTGCACAAGGATAATCGTCGGTTGGTGCCTCGGACTTTTACTAACTGGTCTCTATGAGTTGGCTTCGGCCCCTCATACGCCTTACAAAGATCCGAGACCTAGGGTCCCGAGAAATTGCAAATACATAGGAAAATAATTAAGTATAACTTTTATTCATCAAAAAGTAAGAACAATATACGATATGTTCGCGTCGCTTATATCTTGTGGCTCAGAATGGATGCTTGTTTCATTGTAATTTGTCCTCCTGCAATGTCCTTGCAGAAATAAATAGGTCAACATATTCTTCTCTCACTATCGTAAAAGATGTTTAAACCATAATACTATATTTAGAAGCAGCAGCGATATTTTGGATCAATAAAATATAATAAATTGGAACCTAGTAAAATTTGTCACTTGTTACCTAACAAACGACAATGTACGTACGTTAACGTTTCGTAAATAAGACATCGAAAACAAGAGTAAATATTCATTGATTCATAAAAAGTTACACTAAAATGAGATGAGATGTTTTTGGAGTTACAACCGCTCTAACGCACAGACTGACAGAAAGACGTTACATTTTATAAATAATAAATGACAATAAATAAGGGGAAACTGTACGTTTTACGAACGAGGAATATAGGTTGGAACTTATATTGATTCCTATGACTGACCTTCCTGCGGCAGTGCAGTTGGAGAGCTGCCAAAATACGCACACAAATGTCCCCAAACATTAAATACGTACCATTTGTATGAACTTTGTAGTTACACTTACTTATGAATACCACAATATGGATACAGAATAAGAATAGGTAAAGTTCTGGTATTCAGCTGCATCCGGTTAGAATGGCAGCCAACCCCAACATAGTTGAAAAAAGACTAGGCAGATGTCGGTTGCAGAATTGCATAAATAGGATCTGTATCTGAATTAAATAAAGAAACATTAACATTTTCTAAATAAGCAATACATTTCCTTTATGCTGAAATTATATTGTATAAGCTTTTCGAACAATGATAGTTCAGCTTATACTGGAAATGTATAGCTTGATGTTTCACTTACAAGACTTATGAATAGGTACCACAAGTTCGATACAGAGGGGTTTATTTATAAACGTTCCTTAAAGTTAAGTAATGATTAGCGACTGTTTAACGTTTGAACGTCACTTAACTTTAAGCAACGTTTATAAATAAACCCCAGAATGCATAAACGTCTTCTGAAAAACAAAAATGTTTGAATTTTCAACTTTGCCTAGAAAATCGTCATACTACGACGATTTATCTATTTATATAATATTATCTGCTATATGTGCTGATATTTCTATTGCAATCATTAGATAACAAAAGCGGTCGCGTGTATGAAGAGTGATTGCTTATTGAATAAATGGGATGTATGAACTGTCAAAAATATGATTGTTCAGTTCTCTTTATAGTCTATGATAATGTTCTGTGGATTCTTTTTGATCTATATTAAAGACCAAAACGATCAAAATCCTTACTGTAATAATGTTTTTTCCTCCCAAAGGTTGAAGAAGAAGAAGGGCTCCTTCTTCCAATCCATCACGTCGCTGCAGAAGAACAGTGCGAAGGTGTCCTCCCGTCGGGACCAGCTCGAGGAGAAGTCTACTGGAGCCAGGAACGATTACCTTCTCAGCATTGCCGCGGCTAATGCCCACCAGGTCAGTATTAGGATTATGGAAAGAGTCTTCACGGCTGGTCGAAACCTGAATCAATGAGCAATACCGTGGAGTTTCTTGCCGGCTCTTCTCCATAGGAAACGACCAATTGAAACCGTGCACCTAGCATCTGACGTTTCATAAGTTGCCCATGTAGGTTTATGTGAAATAAAATATTTTGATTTTGAATGAAATATCATGAAGTCTTTATTCTTTAATAAAATGCATAATTGAAAGCTAAACTTATGCTAATTCCAGTATTAGTTGTACATAAGTATACTCTTTAAAATAAAGCCGGCTCCTCGTAAAGTTACAAACAAAAAGAAAAAGTTAGTTATAGCTTCGAATCCTTTTCACACATGGAGGAATAGTATTTTTTTTAGTAGCCCTGCAACTACTACGTCTGTATTCACACGTTCACGAATTGAAAAATTACGAATACAAAAAAGTTGACCAATCCAAAATTAAATCACGATTCGTCATACTCGACGTCGGTCGTCGACTAAACGGACAACCAGGCACGGAGACGCCTCGGCGGCCGCTGCTAAAGGTGGTATTGTACAAAACTTTCCATACAAAGCAAGTGTGCCACGGCAGACCGTGACAGAAGTTATGAGCTCAATGCACTTTCGGGGACACGAATTCTATTAGTACAGACTCTAGAGGCCGTAACTCCATATTCCTTCCCTAGAACCGCTACTTCCTGGTGGAGCTGCAGAACTGCATGCTAAGCATGGAGGCGGCAGTCTACGAGAAGGTCTCCGAGTTTCTGACCTTCATGGGCCGCACCGAGCTTCTGACTTGCTCGGCAACACAGCACTCGTTCGGCAAGATAAGGGACCAGGCGCAGCAGCTGACGCGCGAGTACAACTTGCAGTGCCTGTACTTGTACTACCCGGTTCTAAAGCAACATATTCAGGTACAATCGAAGATAATGCGTAGTTTAAAAAAAAATGTTGTGGTAGCTCTTTCTAGAGCGGTGGTGGCCCAATGGTAAAGAGCAGTGGGAGCCCAGTAGTAACGGTACGTAACATAGTGAAGTAGGTTCGAACTTCGAACCCCACCAGGCGCTTTACTTTGTGTAAATGATTTCATCACCACGACTAACAATCTATATATATATATATAAATTTTTTTATCAAATTGGAACAACAGACAGGTACATTATGGGATATTACAACATGATACCATAAATAACTTAAATAATAATGTACCCCATAGCGCTGTTCACAGATTACCATCAGTGTCTAAACCTTAAATTGCTAGCATGCAGGACAGTTAAAACGCATTACAAATACAAAAAGAAAACTTGTATAATATTGACACATATAAATAAATAAATAAACATCTTGAAACGACTTGGCGCAGACGCGAAACGCTACCCTGCGCAGCTTACGTTCTTCAAATATCACCGTATTATTGTGTTTCACACTAGTTATTTGCCGGCAGCAACGAACGTCCGAACTGATCCAGAATTAGGCCAGACTCTTATCCTGCTGTTTAACTACCAATTGTTTCCGGCTTATAGCCACAGATTTTTTAGACTTAGTTTAACATTATACTTTAATGAACCTAATGAATCGCGATATTTTCAAGCAGTACGAGTTTGAGCCATGCGACAACGACCCAATTGACACGGTGACCATCGAGCACGAGTCAGTTGCGCAGACGCTAGGGCAAGAAGCCCGCCGTTGGGCCACACGCGTCTTGCGTGAGACGTCACTAGTGCGAGACGCCACGCGCAAGATGCACGTCTATCAAGCTATGCGAGATGCTGGGCAGAAGGTGAGCTTTCTTTGTTGTTTATTTGTTATAATAACATTAACAAAATTTTTACATTTTTAGGGTTGCTGAAAAGGAACCCTTACAGGATCACTTTTATATCCGTCTGTCTTGTTTTTTTTTTGTATATCTATACTATATAGGTAGATTTTCGACATGGGGCAGTACGGGAAGCTCCCTTAACCGTTGTCGCTACAGGAAAACGATCATAGGAGACTATCTTCTTCAGATCCTACATGATCGGTATTCTCGATGATTATACAACATCAATCAATATTTAATTGTAGTTTCATGCTATTGTGAGGTCAGACTTTAATTGAAACTCATTTATGTGTTCGCACCTAAATATTAATTCATAATGGTTTCATTCATTTCGAACTTGCAAACAAAAACGTTAAGTGTTCGGTGAATTTATGGTTTAAACTGCCTTTTTTCTCGTTAGGTGGACCCGAATGACCCTAATGGTCCCGAGCTTGAGGTTCGTTTGGATGACCTGCGTTCTAGTATCCGTCGCTCGGAGATCTCGAAGGCGAAGTATGAGTCCCGGTTGGAGTGTCTTCGTGTGAGCGGCGCTCCTGTCGATGAGTGGCTGAAGGAGATAGACCTGCTGGCAGTGACAGAACCCTTGCCCAGGAGCAGCAGCCTGCTCAGCGTCCGCACCGACGCTTCTGGTGCAGCCGTGAGTACTCAAACAAATTGTTGTGCTAAGATATGATCTCATTTTATTTATTTGTTCTTTAGAGTATTCTTTTTTAGTTATTCTGCTGTGCTGCTTTCCTGAAAAGGATGTATTTTTACGCTATTGTGTTTGTGTTTACCGTCGCAATGAAGGTGGCCGCGACGAGATGCTAGCCGTAGGCAAAGAGATAGTGATTCAATGAAGTCAGATTTACACTTTTTACCCAACTGCCCCAGAAGGAGGGTAATGTTTTTCACGCTTTGTAGGCTAAACGACTTGATGGATTTTAGCACATGAGGTGTCGTTAGATTCGTCTTAATTGTGGCAGTGATATAGGCTGTATTATATTTATATATTGCATATGCAAATACAAAAAAAAAGTAAGGGGCGGGGGACAATAAACATAAGTTACACCATATTTCAGGTTATTGGTTTGTATTAATTTTGATATTACAGGGGGCCTGTAATAACAAAATTCTATAGATTATAATGCTTGTTTTTCTCCTTTTGTTTTTTGTTTTTCTGCAGTCGGGTTTTTAGTTTTTTTTTTTTATAATTATAATTTTTATTTAAACGCTGAGCCTCGACACAGCGATCTATTCAATGGCGAATTTTATTTTTCTATTGCTTTATTACCATTTCTTGGTATCAGTTTGTCTTAGTATTTAATTTCGATAGTTTTTTTTATCCACCGTGCGCGCCTCTCTTTTATCACTTGACAGGTAATTTAAAAATAATAATTCAAGCATTTAAAAAAAAAAAAAAGCTTTTATCATGCATTGTCACGAAAACCAAACACGTATGCCAAATTTCGAACTGATAGCTTCACTGGAAGTGGATGAAATATTGATTGCAATATTCCAGGAAATACCTACATACAAGTGAAGTTATTTTTTTAATTTATTTTTTTAACTTTAATAATGTTATCATGCGTTGTCACGAGAACCAAACACGTATGCCAAATTTCAGCCCGATAGCTTCAGTGGAAGTGGGTGAAATATTGATTGCAATATTCCAGGACGTACTTCCAGGACATACATACAAGTGAAGTTAAATAAAAGCTTTTAACATATATGTGTCTTTAACTAATGTAATTGGCCTTGGCCGTTTTATGTTAAATAAATAAATAGGTAAATAAACGAGGCCGACGGAGGAAAAAGAAAACTCGCGTTTTGGAATGATTATGTAATGTTAATAATTTAAATGAACCAACTGATGTGAAAATTTTAAAGCGCTTGCTCAGTTAGTTCAGTGACGGTGAAGTGTAGAAACGGCCATGCAATTTATTTTGTTCATTTTATATGCCAAGCATATTTTTGAAGTTCTTATATTTCTTGCAATATTATTATTTGTGCTTCTAATGCTGGCAGTATGTATTTGTAAATTTTTATATTTTTTAGACATTTCATTATAGATATTAATATAGAATTTAGATATTTTAGTATAGATTATAGATATTCGAATTTCTTGCAAATTTATATTTTTTGTTCTCTTTTTAGATTGTGTTAATCAGGCTTAACATTTTTATTTGCTATAGTTTTTTTTTTTTTTCATGTCATATTTTTGGATGATGTCTTTGTCATACCGCAAAATGTTATCAACGTGTGCCTGCGTTAATTGGTGATCTTGTGAAGTTGGTTGATATAATTTCGACCGGATGGCGGCTTGCGAGTTTACAAAATCTTTTTAATTAAAAATATTTTGTGACCTCGCAAGTCGTAAAAATACGTACACGTAAATATAACTATTTAATTTGTATCAAGATTTTGTCACGAAAAGTATGGTTTCGAAACAATGACAATATGAATATTAAACAATAGTCAACTTTTTTTGTTGAAAAATAAAATTACTATTGTTTCGTAGTTGTTTGATGCAACCCGCCATTAAAAACAGAAATAACCAATTAACACAGGCGTCTGCACAATAAAACAACAGACCAATTTTTCCAACCAGGATCAGCCTAGCTCGGATTCATTCTACGACAGCGACAACACCGAGGGCGAAGGCACCTCTGCTTCTGCATCCGCTTCGGCTGCAGTCGCCTCTAGCAGCCACCAGCGCACCACATCAGGCTCGCAGAACGAAGACGAACATGAAGAAGATGTTGATGGTAAGTAACAGTTCCATCGGCCTAGGAAAACCTTACCTGAGAACCTTGTTATACCTAAAATTGCGCGTTAAAGACGTGAAACGCAATGTGATCAAGATAGCTTCTAATGTGAAGTCCAAAAGCGTCAACGTTTTCGTAAGGCGATTCGAGTAGGTACAGTCGCCAAAAGAGTTAGGTCTTTAAGCAAATATTAACATATTTTTATAAATCTTTTAATTAACTGTGACTGAAATTTCCTTTTTAAACTGCACGCATTCTGAGGAGCTTTGCAGTGCATTCTTATCTCTTTTGTTGACATAGGTAGGTACATATTGTTCGTTGTATACATATAGTTTTGGTAGAACAGATTATGTAGTACCTACCTACCTGTCTTTAGAGCTCAAAGGGTCGAAAATAATGAGACTTGTTGATACCGCAGGTAATAATGACGATATTTAGAAAACACCAGCACAAAAGGGGTGAAATCGTGAATGTATTTCTACAAAATAGTGTAGACACATACATACTTACTATATGAAAAGTTTAGCTTAGACACAGGAACATTCAGCAAGTTTTTATGTTTTTAGCGCAGCTGCAAATAATTATCAAAAATTTCCTTAGCTTTGCTGGAGGAAGATCGCATGCGCATCGAACAACTCACTGTGGGCTGGGATGACCCCACTCAAGTGAATTGGGACGAAGGGGAGGCTGCAGGGGCCGAGGCCGTGGTAGTGCCCGTAGCTCCGCTTTACAAGTGCACTGCACTTTATTCCTATACGGTGAGTTTGCCTGCGACATGCAAGAAGGAAAACTTCATTATATGCATTTCCAACTATTGCTCTACGGACCGCTCAAACGGTTAATTTAGTTCATTTAGAATATGATCCAGACGGTCAATTCTCAAAAAAACGTTAAAATTATAGTCACAATCTTATCTTCTCGAGATAAGATTGTGACTAGAATTTTATCGTTTCACAGTTATTTAAATTTTTTTTTTTAAACAATTGACGTTTTTTCAGGTTGGTATCAGACTATAATTAGAATACAAACGTTCTTTAAAATATGAGAATTGTCCTTCTGATATTGTACACCGCTTTGGGCTAGGGACAAATCTGCGCGGAAAAAACACAGCGGGAATCCGCGCGCGAATCGACTCGTCGCAACAAATGCGCGTTCTTTTCACTTAGATTTGGAAATTTCGGAACATTTTTCTTAGATTGTAAATTTTTTGCTTGCGAGTGTCGGAACAACACGCGCCACGAACACCGCGTATTTTCAATCAGACTTGTCTTTAGGCTTTTGTCGTTCCTCATTTATTTTTAGTAAGTATTTTTATCTCGACACTTATTTATGTAAAATAAAATATATCGTAACAAATAATATAAAAAACCACTTTATTTTCGTCTTTAAATTAGGTTTATTTTCCTTTATAAATAACTTTGTTTGTTTTTGTGTGTCAGGCTACTTCGTCATATGATACGTTATTAAGAAATATCATTGTTAATTTAAATTAGACGTAATCCTAGTACTAATTGGTTATTGATTGATTATTTGATGTGTCCTACAGGGATTATGCTAGGCTAGATAATTCATTGTCAGACCTACATGTATTATATCAACAAAGAATGTAAAATAAAATAAAATAAAAATGAAATTGTACTATTAAAAATGCTAGGAATTTTTGCAGAACCAATTACTTTTTTTTACATTTACCTACCTAAAAAACAGGTAAGTAATCTAAACATATAAACCGGTAACATAAAAAGGCAAATTCTATATATCAAATTGAGAAAACTTCGAGAATAGGATCCATCCCTATTTCAGGCAAAGAATGCAAATGTTCAAAAGGGCTGACGAGTGCATTCGACCGACGTTAATTCATCAAGTAGGTAACGTGCATCGCATGCGACGCACACAATAGATCCATCAGACGAGTTAATGACGAAGTGCCGAAGTGTATCATTGGTTGATTGATCCTCGCCACACGGCGGGCAGGATTGTGGTCTGCCCGCCAATCTACTCGATCACGACAGTATTGCAGATCCTATTAGGAATGCGTCATCTTGATTGGTAACTAAACCTATACCTGCTAACTTATGCAGACTTTAGAAATTAAGCGATAGGCATTTTGCGCACACATTTTAAATTGTCAGGAACATTTACCTTAATAAACGTACCTGGGTTGCGCCTAATTAAGTACTCTTGCCAGCGCATATACTGAAGACCTACAGACACTTAGCCAGTACTTAAAGCTTGAAAAGGGATAAAGTAAATAGATTAATTAACTACATCATTAAAAAATGGAAGTCACAATAAACTTACAAATCGGCGCAAAATAGCAGCGTAACAGGAAGATATACTTCTGATTAGTATTACATTACAAGTTAGGTTATTGGTTCACATTATAATATTACTACAATAATAGGAAGAATATGATTATGTACGCCGAAATACCGCCATAGCCCCAGCGTAGATATTGCTACGAACTGGATTTTGGGACAATTTTCTTCGCTCTCCTTCAATGCCTTCATTTCTTTTTGCTTCTACTGAATCTCTAAATCTATCAACAACTTCTGCTATATTGGTATTCGTAAGTTACCAATTTTACATTATTTTTTCTAACACTATATTATTGAATAAACTAAGAGTTGTTTCTGACTCTGATAGAAGGCTAAGTTTCAATTAACAAAAGTGCATTTCTGTACAACGTAGATTCAGTCATTTTACATTATATTTAGCTGGTTATGTCCTCTACGTATTGTCTTTCCAATAGTGCACCTTGGACAGCACAGAAGCGTAGGCTTGCTGGGTACAGAACAAGGAACTCAAGTGGTTACGACGGTCGGTCACTACAGGATCTTCAACATTGATAATGCGTAGAGGCTCAGCTTGGTGGCTAAATACAATGCAAACTTGATCTAACAAACAAAAAACAAATAACTGAATAGATACGCTTAAAATCGACCAGCTCTTACACAACTATTTTCAAATAGGCTCAAAATCCTGATGAACTCTCGATCATTGAGAGCGAACAGTTGGAGGTCGTGGGAGAAGGAGATGGCGACGGCTGGCTCCGTGCCAGGAACTACCGTGGGGAAGAAGGCTATGTACCCCATAACTATCTGGATGTGGACAGGGAACAGGTAATTATGGTCCTCGTAATCCTTAAACAAAGCCATCGACGGAAACTGATAATAAATAAAAAGCGACAGGTTTACAAAAAATTAAATTTAGGGCACTGATAAGGTCATACTTTTACTGGTTTTGCACACGGTTTCGGCACAGTACTAAGGCACAAATACTAAAATGTACAAAATAACAAAGAGGCCGGTGGGCACTGAAATTCATACGTGGAACAGACGCTCCACCTACCACGATGTCTCAAAACAAGTTTCGCGTTTCCTCGCATATGGGCTTTCCTTCAAAGCTTGTGGGTTCCCTATGAGTGTAGGTTAGTTAGCTCTACAGCAGTACATGGTCAGGTAGCTTTTATTCAAAGCGCATACCACTTAAGGAACTACCTTTCCGAGGAATATCGATCGCTAAAGAAAATCGATAAACGTGTACTAGACTGACGACGACCTGCACTATCATTATTAACTTAAACAAAGTAAACATTAATCGAAATATGTACAGGACTACAGGATCCACACATAATGAAATTAAGTTAGCAAGATATAATCGGTCATAATAAAAAAAAAATTACAACATTTTTTATTTTAACAAGAATTCAATATAGTACTTACTGGATCCATCCGAGTACACGCCACGTTAGATTTTTACTGTCGAATACGTATCGTTAAAGTTGTTAGCTTAGACTGAGTGTAACACTAGCGTTTGTTTTTCTGCGTAGCCCTGCTCAAGCACTGGCGCTCCGGGCCTGGTCTCCCAAATCTCATTCTCTTCGGTTGACTACACCGTGGAAGGAGAAGATGCCGACGTGGTCCAGTCTCCCGATCAGATCTCAGTGATCTCGGCTCCTACCGCCAAACCCGAAGAGCCGAAACCCGAGGAGCCGCCTCAGGTCGAATCTTTCGTGGCCGAGTGGCCGACTACCGGGGTCGCAGCTGCCGAACCTGAAACATCGAAAGTGGTTACACCGAAAACTGATTTACCGACTCTCGGCTACTGCTTCGCTCTATATGACTATGATGCTGAATGCCCTGATGAGCTAAACCTGGAGGAGGGACAGGTGAGATCAATTAAGAAACTTGGCCGAAATTTTTCGACACTTACCAATGCATAGATTTTTCCTTCATGTCTAAAATGTGTGTCCAGATAATCCGCATCGTGTCCCGCAACGCGCATGACGTGGATGACGGCTGGTGGCGCGGAGAAGCCAACGGGGTGGTCGGCAACTTCCCCTCGCTGATCGTCGAGGAGTGCGATGAGGTGGGCCGCCCCAGACAATAAAACACAATAAATAAAATACACGTTACCTTTAATTTTGCACGTTTATTTTTCCTGTTATTATATTTATTTTTTATTATTATTAGTATGATTGTTTAAAAAAACCTTTTTAAGTTTAAGTTTGTTTTTCCTTGTTTAAAATTATTTTTGTTTGGCTTCCCTCATGTATGTTTAGTGGCAGCTAAGTAGCAACGGACGTAGAGCCAGTGAAGGAAAAGTTTTGTTTACGTAAGTAATACTTCAACCTCTTGAAACGGTTTCGTCGAAAGGTAT
Organism: Eupsilia transversa; assembly: GCA_914767815.1. Taxonomy (NCBI): domain Eukaryota; kingdom Metazoa; phylum Arthropoda; class Insecta; order Lepidoptera; family Noctuidae; genus Eupsilia; species Eupsilia transversa. Next base: position 14,158,073 of record OU611871.1, read on the forward strand.
GTTGCAACAAAAATCCTGAATTCGAACTTTAGGTGCACAATATGAAAGAGTATGGGAAGACTTTATTAATATGGAAGAACATTTATAAACGACGAATGAATTCATCCGTGTAAGCAACAATTTCATTACACCATTTGTTCTTCTAGATCTACAACTTTCGTAAGTTTCCTTGAAACTCATGTACCTATTAACTTTTCGTGTAACTCTAACTCTAGGTATAGTACTAACTATTAAAAAGCTCAGTTTATTTTTCTATTAACTTTTTACTTCTTTCTTGACGTATCGGCTATCGGGACTCTTTGGTATTAAACATAATTTCAAATATAGAACGGAGAACCGTTGAGTGGTGCTGAAGAATGGCCACCACTGAGCGCCGCACCACCGGTGTTTGCGTCACCACCACACACCCCGCCTGAGGCTGCAGCTGATGAGGACCGTAAGACACTCTTGCATACGTAGCTAGATGGCCACTTGAATGGGGACAACTTTCTGCATTTTTTATTTTTTTCACGAAGTCTCATATAATGGTAACTATGATGCGGTCGATTGTGACATGGATATTAGTCATATTTTGCCGATGGGAAATCCTATCGCGCACACGGCTTGTAAATTCTTTTTAAATCGAAGTAGTAGGTGTGTTCGTTTTTGACGAAGCTACAATATCATTAGGAATAAACTGACATGGAAAATGTGTCATTTAAATTATACCGTTGCATCGTCTTTGTTCCATTTACGAAAAAATTGTATAGCTGTTATGTCAGTTCTGATAATACGCAAAAAAAAAGACTTCAATTTATAAATGGTTTGTTCGATTTAAACGGAAAATGAATTTCTTCGCAATAATACATCATTATTGCAGGGTTGTTCTATTGGCTTTTGTAGGTAATAATAATATTAGAGTGATGGGTAAAACATAGGTACCTAATTTTATTGTGATTATAGTGATCCGAAATATAAGTTAAAGATGGCGACCAGAAAACCATTTTCAGGGTCTGCACAACAAAACCCAACTTTTAACTTTTTGTCACACTTATATCGGCTATTTACTTTGTAAATTCAAGTTGTCCCCTTTCAAATGGTATTTTAATTGAATGATTCACGTACCATAGACAAATGGTAGCTTTGGCTGATTGGGTTAATATACAGTGGTTTGGTTCCCAATTAGCATGTTTTTAACGCACGGCTAGCCGCTCGGACAGACACCACATCATCACAATACTGCATGTGCTGCACGAACTAAATAGTGTATAACGTTAGGTATGTTTGATGGTCGCGATCTTTATCTTCTATACTCAAAACTTGATCAGCAAAAAATATTTTTGCTACAATTACAACAGTAAAGTTCACTTCGAACTCAATCAAGAAACTGCACACACGTAATCGAACTGCTTTGTTTTAAAAAAAAACATCGCAGATTCGAAACTTAAAACTTTTCGAATTTCAAAATGTTTGACAACCGAGTTTTAAAATAACTTGTGAAAAACCAAAGACTAAAAATTATAAACCTACATGGTAGCCAATATCGATGCTGAAATCGATCGCGCCCGTCTAATACAGTAAGGGGTTTGTTTATAAGCGTTTGCTTAAAGTTAAGAAGTTTTAACGTCGAACAATGTACCTATGGTTTATCAGACGATAATCATTACCTACTTAACTTAAACCAACATTTATAAATAAAGACCTAGGTGTAGCTTTTACGAAAATAATGAGGGGGACTCAATGAAAGTAGGTGTTAAAGATATTAGCAATAATTTACACGAAAATGAATGAACTTTGATCTTTTGTATATTTTCGATAATAATGTTTAGATATTATGTCTCCCTACAAAATCAAAATCTTTGTTGTGCCGGTTTAAAAATTCGAAACTTTCCAAGGCAAACTTATTTGGACATATTTGACTGTATTTCGATAAAATATTCATAAGACAGGTCCTTTTTCCAGCTCAAGTTGCTGTTTTTCAGATACTGTATCAAGTAAGCACACATGCACTTAGGTCCACTTGCACCACAAAAACTTATTTAAGTAAAGCGTCATTCTGTCCTTCAAACGATTGACGGAAATAGAACGTTGTTGTTTATACGTATACCGTTAAATGTATTGAATGACGTGTCGTGTAACCGGGGCTTAATTGCCAGTGCATTACTTCTACATATATATCATACAATACTATAATAATTGTTAGGCCGCTAAACACACTGTGTGCTTCCAAGGCTGAACTAGAAATTACAAACACTTAAATGGTTATTTACCAAGTCGCCCGTCGTTTATACTGACGGCTACTCACGGCTGCTGCAATTATAGCGAACAGTTTCTAATATCCATTATAGTAATATTGACATTATATATAATTATATAAACGTCTTAAAAAATTGTAAATAAAGCTTGTATGTACCCTAAAACTTGTACAGCATGTCTACGTTTGACCATCGATTCGTTTTCTAAGAACAGTTTAAGTTTTATAAACAAAATGAATAGTTCGCAGTGCTTCCCAAGGCGCGCCAATGTCTTGATTGGATTTAATTCCCGTTTCTACAATTAAAATAATTGCGAGCGATACATACGCAGTTCGAAGCTAGTAATTATCACACTCGTGCATATTAATTAACGAATCGATGTCAACATGTACTGTCGGCCGAGAAAGTGGTCTATAAATATTGACAAACATTAACAGCGAGTGAAAATTTCGCTAAGTTTACTAGCTAGTATGAAGGCAATCAGTTCCGTCACCTGAATTTACACAAATAACGCATGGTGTAACTTCAATACATGATAAAAGCAGTCTTAGTAATTTATTTTCAGAGAAATTTTGCAAGTGAAAATATACCTTATCGTTTAATGACGAATTTCAATCACAAACTGGTAGACAACTTTCTAGCCGATCGACCGTAGAAACCCCAAATTGGATGAACCCACTACTCGTGGCATTGCATGTCAAAATTTGCACTGATCCTGTTGTGTGGCTGAACTGTGTATTTCTACGGACGCTGCCAGAGATCCTGAATGAGAACAACAATACTAAAGGTGCTGCGCCCCCCGACGCGCCCCCGCCGCCCCCGCCCCCGGCCCTCGGCGACTCCATGGATAGCCAGCCTGACTTCAGCTTTAATCTTGAGCTTAGCAGGAACCAGCAGGAGCATTACGGCACTCAGTTCGCCGCCCCCTCTGTTACTATTGTCGGTAAGTTCGACATCGACGGCTAGGACTTTAGTGCTAAGTTAAGGGGCCAAGTCTACTCATTTACAAACGTTGCAATGTGAGTTTTGGACAGATTTGCCATAGGTACAAATTCTGTTAACAACTCACAATGGCGAGACTACTGCATCGTTCGTAAATTAATAGACTTAAGCCTTTGGCTTGCAAGTAGGGACTGCGATTGTTATTTGGTTCTTGACAATAAGGATGATTAAGTTGTTAAGTTAAGTTAGCTTCAAATTCAAATGATTTCAAGTTCAGAAAATGTGAACCTAAATCTAAAAATGAAAATGAGCACTTCTGGCACTCACTCAAAACTAGGATTCTTTCACCAAGTTATCCTAATAATATTCCAAAAAACTCACCTGCATTTTTGCAGTCCCTAATTGCGATTTTGTCAAATAATTTCGAAGCTAATGATAAGTTTATTAGGTCCGTACCCATACACTGAAAACGTAACATTTTTAAGGCAGTAATTTTTTTTGTAAATATTTTGATAAATAAGTACTTATTCAAAGTGTTGTAATTAAATAACAAAAGACTATCTAACTCCTTCACTAATGCATTCATATCAGAATATTCAAATAATACAATAGGATGAATTGATAGACGACGAACACGAACACAATATACTGGGAAGATGAGATGTATTTTAAAGAAGCTACATACAACTTGCTGCTCCCTAGAATCCCTAGTATCAGAGGTAGAATTTACTGCGTAGGCCGATATAATCGAACTAGCCAATAGATCCGACTATATCGATCACTCGGGCCTTGCGCGGGCCAGATCCCGATACCTATTCAGTATTCTCTAGACAAACTTGGTAAAAATATTAACGAACAAAGAATGTGCAGGTTCAGACTCTTGTAAGATTAGAATTAATATTATGCCATGATCTCATGATAAAATAGAAACATGTTATTGAAAGTCATTGCTATAGAAAAAGTAATTGCTGTGACCTTAACTAGTAACTGCTGGACCCCTTCAATATAACATCTACTTGCCACATGAGTGCAATAAAACAAGTTCCAGTAGCGCTATGTTATTTTTCGTAGGTAATTGGAAAACTTAAAATTGCATTGTTCAGATAGTCCAAACTTATCGGAATAAAACATTTTCCGAATGGATAGTAATAAATTGCAATAAATATGCCAGCAATAAAGTCGAGTTTCGGTCCCGAAACAAAATACTGCGACTGTAAAAATAATTGAGGTAAACAAAGTTTGTAACATGCAGTGGGAGCATCCATGTTTTTTTATTTGACATATTGGGTTGGGAAGTTACATAGTCTCGTTATTTAAATACCTACATTTATATATTTAAAATTAGTCAAACAAAAAAACGTCCGATTGAATGACGAGTTTTTACGATAACTTCGAAATGGACTTAACCGTTTAGCCTTATTTCTAGGAATACAATAGGTAATAAAATATGTCTTCTGAAAAGTGTTTTAATTTTATTTACCATTTTCTGGATCTGTGGAAATTACCCGTTATATAGGTTTACATACATATCTCGTTCTATAAGACTTGCCAGTAAGCCTAGGCGGTAGGTTACTAATAACGTTTTACCTACACATGTAGAACGTTATAAAATGCGATATCTCATAGATAGAGTTGAGTATACATAGATAGCTTTGTTTATCGCAACTACAACCAAATAATATGAAATGATTGGTACACAGTTCCAGGATGTTAATATTCTTATAGCTTTCGCTGTAATTTATTTATGTTTTAGGGATCTAATGTATTTACTTGTCACATTTATGTGTTTATGTATTAGTGTTAACTGAGTGTGAATTCTTTTTCATGCTTCAGTCGACGAAGTGGTCGGGGAATGCTGGGAAGAGGTTTGACCCCATCATAGAAATCTATCCCTATCTCTGTTATGTGTTCCTACGTGTTGCTTGTCGGAGCTTGTACACAGGACTTGTAGCTTGTTGCTATTGTTTGTTTTAGACTTCACTTGTAACTCTCTCTTCCAGGAATTATGAGTGAAATTATTTTTATTTATTACTCTTTTTCGAATTGAACTACTTTTGGTAGCTCACGTCATCATAGCATGCCGCTTAGATGCATGATTTGAGTCCTCTTTCGGAATGCCTGTTCTCAAGTTAAGTAATTTTTATATCAGAAACTTTCTACCAGCCCCTTCTGAATATATTGTTACCTAGTCTGTTGTATAAGAGAGTCTTTCCGCCCACTAGGTGATCCCGGACCCGGTCCAGGCAGTTCAGATTGAGCAGACCGAAGAAGACTGCGGGCTGGGGGTGGCTCAGATCGTCATCACCGCAGCCACACCTATGGTGGAGGAGCCCGACCAGCCCTTCCCTCCACCAGAATCAGAGGTCGATGCTGAACCCAACGGCGACGTTGAGCCCGATTCGGAGACGTTGCCCGAGCCCGAACGCGAAGAGAATGACGACGACGAGTCCTCGCTGTCGGAGCAGACGGCCGTGTGCCTGCGGGACTCGGACGACGGACCGGCGGACTCAGCGCCGCACCCACAGTCGAGCTCCACGGCGTCGGAGGGTGAGTCAGGCGGCGCGTCCGTGGCATCTGGCCCCCCCACTGCGCCGCAGTCGCCACCGGCGGCCCCACGCGGCGGCCGCGCCAGCATCCCTGACGAGCTCGAGCCCGCGCAGCTCGCGCGCCTCACCGACCTCAAGGAGTCCAACGCTTAAGGCCTAACTCGTCTCCGGCCGACATCCACTTTACGATGCCGGCCGACCAGCGATCGATCTCGATCGTCTACATTAGACCGTTTCTCTGCTGTCAGTTTTTAGCGATGTACACTCGCAAAAGCGAGCAGATATTACTGCAGTATTATACTTATATTATCCTATCTACAAATTATTCATGTTTTTATGTGTGTATTCACACTATATTCGTTTTCAAAATGATATCGCTAAATGTTATCTCTATGCGATACCAAATAATCAGATTTATTAAAATACTAAATTAAATCTAAATATTTATTTACCTAGTAAATTATCGATCTGACTAGATTTTTTATTAGGCAATGTTTATTGATGTTAGTATAATTATCTGGATGTAAAATTTTGTATTGTTTATAAGATTTATTATAAAGGAAAATTAGGAATTCAAAATTTACGAAAAAAAATCGGTGATCCGTTATGCGTAGAGGAACGGTCGGGACATGTAGATTGTACTGTATATAGCTAATAATACTTATTACTAGTGAATAAGTACAGGAGCACGTTCTAGTACCTGCGAATAGAGGGTATGTTAGAGGCGTATGTTAGAGTGACGCGCCGTGCTGACATGTTTAACGTCTGCCACGACCTAAGAGTTACCAGCCTGGAGGGAGAAATAACAGCGGAGCGCACGATTAATAAGAGGCTATCAATTGCACCGAACTAACTATGTGGCTCGGACCGAGTGTCAGTGCAGACTCCCTCGGCGCGGTCAACACGCCAGTGCAGCGTTGTCACTAAGCTCCGTCGCCGGACACTGTCGCCACACGACGAGCGCGCGTTGGTGTTCAGCGGCGGACGGTAGGATTAGGAAGATACAGGGTGTTACTAGCTTCTCTTTCGTTAACCTCCCCTGCGACACCCTGGGCTCCAGCGCGGGGCCACAACGTTGGTCGGCCGCTACGACCACCGGCAGCGGCGGGTGTGGAGCGCAACCCATCCTCACACTAAGACGTCGTGATGAGACAATATACTACTTCTCCTTCATTTTGGGTCACTCACTACTTTACTTACTATGGTTACGTAAAAAAGCTAAGGCACTAGTATTTCCTTCAACCATCTAAAGTTAGGGAGTCGAGGCGGCCACGCATTTAGTTAAAACATCACAGATACCGATAGATAAATCACGTTACTTTTAAGTAGTTTAATATTTGCTTATATTGACTAGTTTGTTTTCTAATAGTTTATAATAATATACCAATTGTCTCATCGTGTCGATCCTTCACCTTTGATATTATTATATTTGTAACCGCACTTTTAAATGTCATTTCATATTTCTTAAGCCAAATAATTTCTGCTTCACACTACAACTCGACAACTACATGTTCCTTTGTAGGGTTGATATTTAATGGAAATGGTTTAAAGTTAATTACTTGTTCACGCAGACGCCGAGGCGTCAGGTCACCACGAAAGATTTTGGCCGTAGGAAATTTGAATGAATATTACCAATATATAGACGTTAATTACATCTGAATGTACCACGTAGATGTTTAACATAATTATGTTAACAATAGTTTCACATATTGAATTTAAAAGATTAATCGACGTACGTAGATAAATGTTACCGAGTAGTTGTTAGCTGTTTAACGATGTGATCCATGTGTTGTGTTACTTTAATAAATATATCACTATTATATATTATTGTTAGTTATTCATTATATTGAAAACCCGTAAAAACAATGAAGGTTTATCAAAATCAGGGGTGATATCAAAATTATAATGACGTTGTTGCGACGCACGCTGCCGCTGTTGCGAATTGAAAACCTCTGATATCGAACGACGTTGCGAACACGCTGATGCGAAAAACTTTTCGATAGTTACGCACCACTTGCGTACCTATTTTCGAACTGGCGTACCACTCGCGTATTTTCGAACTGGCGTACCATTCGTGTATTTTCGAACTGGCGTACCATTCGTGTATTTTCGAACTGGCGTACCATTCGTGTATTTCCGCAACAGCGGGCGGCGCAACAACGTCATTCGAATCTTCATATTACTCCCATCAAAATCATGTAATTTTGGATTGCGCCTCTTCTGCCTCATTTGAGAAGGATTTGTAAGTATCAGAATTAGTTCGTTGCGAAGTAAGCATTGTGTTTTTACGGGTTGAGCCACGTTTCATGAAATAAAAAGTTATAAAAATTACAAAAAAATGAGAGGTACGTAGCACTCTGTGTAGATTAATATAGTCACTGTATCAAATGATGCACAGAATATAATATTGATTGTAACTTTACTACAAACTTATAGTAGTTTGTGATACATACAATTACTACCTACACTATATCGAATACAATATTAAGTGTTGCTTTTTCGTTAGTGAACTGAATTGAAATTCGTTCGTCTGCTGGGATTATATGAACCACTTCCTCACCTATTAATATTTCATTTATCTTAGTTGTTGATCGTGTGTTATTGCCCTATGCCCTGTGTACCTATGATTTCCATTACATAATCATACATTACATAATTATACAAAACTGAACGGACCTGAGTAATCCATAATGTTGATATTATGGAAAATAAGAGTAGAAATATAAAATTGAGATATAACATGTAAGTATAATGTAAGGTGAGAATAATAAGAAACGAGATTTTAAGAATTACGCCCTACTTGCTTGCTCAGGCGCAGGAAGTGTAGTGAGGCTACTACCTATGAGTAGGTATATATGACGGCTTGTAAATGTACCCACAAATTTCACCCGGCTTTACCCTATACATTTGCAACCGGGTACTCGCGCCGGCTAATCGGGCGCTCCGCACGTTCGTCGGAAAAGGTTTTAATAAAATAAACTAAAATCTAATTTGTATGGCATGATATGCACGTACATGCTCAAGTTTGCGCAGAAGTCAGTAGTTATATTATATACAATTTTGGCACCAAGATAAAAAAAACTCGAAATCTTGTAATTGATAGCATGAAATACACACAACTACATTATCCCAAAAGTACAAAGATTGAAAGCTGTCTGTCTGCGCACACGCTTCTTTGATCATGATAATGATCGTTCTAATCATCGTTTCATATGGAAAAACTCAATCGGACATTTATAAACTGTAGGCCTACTAAATAAATACCAAAATAATGATCAACTCAAACACACTATAATTTTACCACAGAATCCCTAAAAATGGCTTGTACAGTAAATATTATAATGTTAAGTATATTTCACATAATCTCAGCATATCGGACATAACTAGAATAATTAGAAACAATTAGTATTCAAATATTTATACTGTTTAAAGACTATTGTAACTATTACTATACGAGATTGTAGACGAAGATAGGTACCGTATGCAATTCTGGAAAAAAATAAGTACCTACCTTCAGTACTTTAGAAAAAAAAAATGTAAGTGTTGAAAACTTCATAATTTGTATAAATATGTATAGAAACTTTACACGGAATAATATATATGTTTATGTAGGTAGTAGACTGCACTTTGTTAAAGAGCTCGTCCGGAGGAATACGGCGACCACCATACCTATCCTCCTGCTGTTTTGATGGGACCCGTCAGCTCTGTTTCTAGGATGGCATCGAATCAGCGATGCTCTGGTATTGCGACCGCCACAGGCGGCGGTTACCACTTATCATCAGGTGGCCAATCAACTTGCTTGCCATCCAAAGTTTTGTGTTGGCAATTTTTACTGAAAGTACCACAAGTCTTAACTAAATTCTTAACCATTGATTGCTGAAACTTATATTAACCTATATTATCGTCTTTTGAAGGAGGGAAGGTATTCACAATTTGAGAATATCATACTCAACTGTACCGCAGTTTCGAGATAAAGGAACTTTCCTTCTAACCTGTCCTGGTGCCTTGTTGATGTAGTATGTTGCAGCCAGCGCCACACTGCCGTAAAACAATTGTTATTTAGTAATAGTGTCTTTAGGTGCCTTCGCATTAGGCAAGTTGCTTCTGGCGCGCACTTCTATGTAGGCGTCGTAGTCCCTTGACCACGTTTTTCTTTGGTCCTCTTTGGTGTTACGACAGCGATCACACATCGTCTAAGCGCCCGCTGGGCCGCCAGTGCGAAGACACTACAATGCCTTTGACATAGTTGTAGTAGTTAATTAGTTAGATAGATAGTCAAAGGCAAATATATCTTCAAGTTAAAAACGTAGTGTCTAAGTTTAATATGATTTGCTAGAACGATTTGCAACAACTTTACCAAAAAAGTTGTGTGACTCTTTTAAGTTTAATTCTATTTTTATTTCGACTGTTTGCCCGCTGTGTCTGTAACGTGAAAATGTGGGACGTGTGACATTTTGACTAGAGAGAAGCGGATAGGTCAAAATGAGGCACAGCCAATGTTTTTGGGAAACGTTGCAGTACCGGGGTCTAATACGGTCTTTTATATTGCAACATCTATTTATACAACAATGGCACATAGAATTAAGCTTCTTAAACCTTTGATCTTCATACTTTGACTCGTCGTGGTACTTTTAGTGTTATGTTTCTGTTTTAATTAATATGTTTTAATGCATATACTTTTTTATTTTATAAAAACGAATTGCATACGGAACGGTGTGTAAGTAAGAAAAGTAAAGGTTTATAGAAAAGTAATTAGCGGCCGCCGTAAGGTCGCAGGTTCGATGTATGGTTGCTTTAATGTTCCCCCAATGCCTTTTCGACCTGCAAATAAAAACTTTCTAAAATTGATTTGGTGTTTATTTAATTTTTCCCATGTCCCTATACCTTTTATTATGAAACTGCATTAGGTTAAAGTTTTCTAAGTAAATTCAAATCATACGAATACATTAATGAATCCAAGAGTACTTGAAAAGCACATATGATAAATTCTGAGAAAAGACAATGAGATACCTATAAAATTCGTCTTAAAAAATTGGCAAATAAGTTATCTACATTATTCCTACATATTGGACATGTTCCAGAATAATATGACTTAGGGCACTAAAAGGAAAGAAGGAGTTATTTCTTTCCACTTACAAAAAACACACACATTATTTAATCAAATGAAATCGTACTTTATCTACAAGAAGGGCCACAACTACAACGACCATTTTATGTTTTAAAAGACATTATCGCAGAATACACTGAACAAAACAAAGACAGAGTGTATCGTATGACCTGGGTTGTGATAGGCCGGTATCCGGTTAGACTGGAAGCTGACCCCTAGCTAGGAAAAGGCTAGACAGATTATGACAATGACATAATAAGAAAAACACATCAATTACAAAACTTACGAACCTGGTAAATATTATAATGGGTGTTTTTTTTAGAGGTATACAAATTCTAAATGAAATAAAACACCTAAAAATAAATTTTATTATCATGGTATTGAATAACGCTTCATTCGAGCCAGCCGTGGCGTCCATATTTATATGTGAATTAAGTATATTTTAGGTTACTTTGTCGCATTAGATTTAATCTGTAATGGCAAAGGAAACATCATGAATAAATAAATAAATATGTCCGAAATAATTTTGAAGCACTAATAGAATAACAATATCTTTTTAACAAAACCAATACCGTGATAGTAAAATTTATTTTTAGGTGTTTTATTTCATGTTGAATTTGTATACCTCTAATAAAGCATCCGTTACAAGAGTGTACACTCGTGCTACGCGGCTTGCTATGCGCGTCTTTTTACGCGTCTTGGTACTCGACTTGTCACTATTGGCAAAGCACTATCAAATTTTTAAGATCTTTGAATGTTACCTTATATGTTTTGTTTTTAAGGTGGATGCTCCAAGGTAGCCCGTGAAATTCAAATTTTCTTACATTTTTTGCAATTTGCAGGTCAGTGTCAGATTGTATGTTGATCTAAATATGATTTGCGGCTGTATCAGATATTTATTTATAGAATTATAGTCATAAAATCATCAATTCAACTCTCTAAGTTCATATAATCCTATTGAATGACTATTTCATGAAATCATGACATTTGAGGATTATTCTAACTTAAGGAGTTGAATTGCTCATTCTAATGATTATTATTCTATAAAACCATATTTGTTACGGTCGCAAATCATATTTTAATCAACATACAACCTTTTGAATTTCGCGGGCCTCCTTGGAGCATCCACCTTAAGATCTTTGTTTGTATGTACCTATGTTTCACAAATAAATTATTCTTACGCTTCTTGCTACGCGAATTGCTACGCGACTTGCTACGCGATATGCTACGCGCATTGCTACGCATCGAACTACGCTTAACGTGCTACGCGCCCAGCTACTACGCATCGTGCTACAAACCTGAGCTACGCGATACACTACGCTTTATACTACAGAGTACCTACTTGCATGTTGAATAAGTACATCTTATTTTAGACCAGACGACTTTATAAGGATTTATCTTGCTTCTATAAAGCTTATTAAAGTACCAATGAGAGCAATGTTATATCTTAAAGCTAAACTAATTGTATTTGGGTGGGCCAAATACATTAAGTTTTATATCATAATTTATAATCCTAGTTGCTAAAGAAAATAAAGCCACCACAAAGGAAAAATACACAAATTTAGTCAGAAAGAACTACGCTATAAGTTACCTAAAGAGTTTTAATATTTTAATACGCTTCGTGCCCTGGGGTATTAGAAAAAAATCAACTATTTATATACATTTATAGTTTTTGTATTTTACTTATCCTACTGTGGTAGGTATGTGTGTCACATAGTTTGTAAATCATTCTGTGCAACGCATTGGAAAAATATTCTATAATGTTGGCAAGAAAATTGAATAAATAAAACTATGCGAGTAGGAAATTAGTCGAAGAAATGATTTTTTTTTTTTTAAATAGAATAGATATGCAAAGATAAAGATTTTTCTTAGGCTTTACGGGGTGATTTCTATGGGGTTGATGAAGATACTAAAAGACTAAACTTAAAAAGACTGAGCAGTGAATTACTTTCACTTTTAGTTTATTATAACAACGTCGCGCGGTGGACTTTTACCTGCGTTCGGCGTAGGTATGTGTATTTTTTTTTAATTGTTTTACGAGCCAGCTCTTGACCGCAATCTTGCCTGATGGAAAATGATGGATGAGGTCTATGATGGAACGAGCAATTCCAGAAGATGCCTGTTTACTCTTGCTTTGAAGGCAGACTGGTTATACGTACACAGACGCTGGCAGAGAGTTCCACACTTTGGCCGTGCGCGTAATAAATGTGGGAGAAGTGCTGAGTAGGCCTAGTCGGCATATATAACAAGTGCGGACCCCGCAGTACCTACGTCTGATAGTCAGATTGTGAAATGGAGATGGTGGGATATGGAGGTCGTGGAGCTCCTGCGCACACTCATTTATATAAGAGAAAGCTATGTAGCCACATAAACATCACACCGTCCTGTAATCCCCATCAACCGGGCACGAATCCAGACTCCAGGCTGCGACAGAAAACCGAAAACTATTTATACAACTACTAAAATGTACCTTGTACTTTATAAGCTAGTAAATGGTTAGCAATTACTTTAGTTAAATAGTATACTTACCAATTTTGGTACACTATTTAATTAATTTTGTTTTGTTAACCTTTTTTCTATGCTTTTTAGGGGCGATTTCGAATGGCTCGCTTTTATATTCTTCGTGCTACCAATTATTAAAAAAAAAAAATATAACAGTATTTTTTTTAACCCTGCTCATGACAAGCTCTCATAATGTCCTTGTTATATAATGTTACACATAACCCGTAAGTGGAGTATGTTAGTATCACAGACTGTTGGCACTCAGACACATTTGCATTTTATCGATTTTCATAGGCTAAGCACTGATTACAAACATTCGCAATTTTAATACATGCTACTTCAAACCGCGTATTCCCACTGTGCCGCCAGTGGGAATACACGGTTTGAAGTACCATTTGAATTTAATAAATAATATTAGGTAAATTTATTCCCGTTCGTCCCAGTGATTTTGTTAGTGCTACGAACGGGAATAATTTAGTAATTTTATTTTTAATACCCATTAGTCCCACTAAATAATTTGAGTCTGGTTGTTCAATTGTAAAATACACTCATTTATCCAGTTCACAAGTCAATCTGCCTAGCCTTTTCCCAACTATATTATACATAGTTGGGAAAAGGCTAGGCAGATTGATTTGTTTGTTTGTTTGTAGTTGGGGTCGGCTTCCAGTCTAACCGGATGAAGGTGAATACCAGTATTTTAAATGGAGCGACTACCTATCTGACGTCCACAACCCAGTCACTGGGTCTGGTTTTTTTTATCCAGTTATTTATCAACTACTAGAGGTCGTTGACACCAAAAGAAAATATAACATAAAATCATGATTTGTTTTTTTTATGGTGTTTAGATAACGATACCCATCATGGCTGCGGAGTTTCGCTAGCTAATTAAATTTGACTGTGTAAGTAGGTAGCTACGTACTGTAAAGGTAACATGCAAAAGGCGACCTTATGTCGTACAGACTGATAGAAAAATAACTCGTTGCATTCGATCATTCACGTAAAATTGGAATTAGTTTAAATAAAAATTATTAAGTCGTTGTATGTTTCGGACAACGACAGTGTTAAAATAGACGCGTAGAAGTGTGCATGTTTTACAGGTTTTTACTAAATGCATAATTTTGACTGTCTGTTCCGCCTAATTTACGAAACGGCTCGACCGATTTTGACGGAACTTTCACTGGCAGAATTTTAGGAAAAGCATTAGGATCCACGCGGACGTAGCCGCGGGCAGCAGCTAGTATAATCTAAATTTATCATCCATTATTCTACGCCCCCACATAATATTTTATTTCTCTACAGCTAGCGCTCTTCTAGCGCTACAGTATAGGTACCTAATACATAGCTGGAACAGTACTGAAACTGTTACTTAAAAGACCAAAAGTTATCGCTTTTATCAATGACTAGCTTTTGCCCGCGGCTTCACCCGCGTGAATGTCGGAAAATATCTCATGGAAACAAATTTCGAAAGTCCTTCCTTATTCCTTGTTTACATGATACGTATAAAGGAAACATCTGTGCAAAATTTCAGCTTTCTAGGTGATACACGTTATTCCTATTTTAGGTTAAGTATAAATATTGAGTTTCGAGTTAATCGGAAAATTCTTCCATCCAAACTTTGGCACCCCGCAATATTCTTTTAGGGGTAGTTTAGAAAAATAAAAAATTACAAACTTTGTAATTTATTTAGATAAGTATCCGTAACAAGTTTCAAGTGTATTGTGTATGTACCTTTAGGGGTTGAATTTCGAAAAATCCTTCCATATTCCTTAATTGTCTAGGTACCTACATAATACAGGTAACCTCTGTGCAAAATATGATCTTTCTAGGTCCAAGGTGGGCTGGGCGTTGATGAGTCAGTCAGTCCGTCAGGACTTTTCTTTTTCATAGATGATTTATTATTTTGTTGAAAAAATGGAGCATTCATTGATTCAAGCCTTAAAGTAAGGCGCAGGCGTAGGGACTGATGAAGGTAGGTTAAGGCTAACCATGATTGCTGGTGGTAAACTTTATGACATTGACGATATAGCGATTAGCGATTAGCGAAAGGACTTTCGGAATCAGGATAGGTTAGACTCGAGTGTAAGTAAATAATCTTTTATTTACCAAAAAATGATTGAAAATGGTGGTTCAATAAAATATGGGTATGGCTACAGAAGAGTAGGTAATACCCCTTCCTTCAAATTTAAACTAGGAAAATCCTGTATCTTGAAGGACAGTGTAAAATAGTAAAGGTCTCTGCACACAGCGGGCGCGACGCGGCGGGACTGGACGGCGACGCGACGCTGAGCAGTTGTAATGTACTAGATATTACGGAGGACGTCACACAGAGCGACGGTTACCGTCGCGTCGAGCGGGACGGCTCTGTGTGGCGTCGTCCGTAATATCTAGTACATTACAACTGCTCAGCGTCGCGTCGCCGTCCCGTCTCGCCGCGCCGCGCCCGCTGTGTGCAGAGACCTTTAAACTATAGCAAAGTTGCGACCGAACCGGAGAAAGATAAGTTAGTATTTTTAGCGGTCAGAATTCGGTATGCCTAGCAAGGTACCTAGGTACCAGACTACCAGTACCTACAATACTTGGTGCTTATAAAAGTTATTAGATGTTATGATTATATTAATTAGACATAGATGCCTACCTATACTGCAGAGGTATGCTGTTAGATTTCTCTTTCGTTCATTAACACAGCAAAATGATGGTACCTACCTATTGGCCTAATGAAATTTATTGCATTCAATAAATTCATTAGCGGACCCAAGCGGATCAAACTGGAACCCGACATTAGAATTTGGATCAGCGCCCTCTTTCGCTTGACTTAGAAACTTTTTCGAATGGTGCTTGCACCAGACCACTACCGGAAGGAGCAGTTAAGGTGCAACGCATAAACCTCGTCTTCTACTTCTCTTAATATTTTTGATCAGCGAAAACGTCACTATGTGGCGATCGCTTAAAATACACAAAATCTTTCTCTACATAGACCTTATGGTCAACACTGAACACGAACATGGCAGTGGTAAATATAGATTGTATCGTATAAAAATTCCTTTTTCATGTTTCGGACTGATCGACTCGACCGTAAATGGTTTATTTGTGTTGATTTTCGTTCTAAAAACCATGTCAGCGCCCCTGGCCTTTGCTATTGAAGCTGTTGTGTTCAAAATCTCTCATCTTAAACTATCTTTTATGCTGTTGCGTTAGTAACAACTATAATAAGAGCACTGCTACTCCCAATAAGGAATTACAGTCCGTGAGGTATAAGCTGAGCTTTGCATTTGTGTAAGTGCACATAGATAGTGTAGGTGTGACGAGTCCTTTGCTTGGTTAAACCGGTTTACTCCGCCGCGCACCTTCCACTTTTGGTAATCATTCACACAATGCTCAGCTTAGACCTCGCGGACTGTATCTTATTATAAGCAATCTTCCCTTACAGGAGACTTCCTCCCTCAGTCTTGCGCTCAACCTTCTTACCGTACTTTCCGTTGCTCTCCACACAAGACATACTAAAGAACAAGCCATTACTGATGGAAAATCTTTCTTGAACACTTAATGCAAAGTTACACTACAATTATTTTGTTTATTATTAACTCCTGCCTATTGACCGCTTGATTTTATATCAATTGCCATGCCCCCAGCACCCAGCACATAAATCTAGAAATACATATAATATTATTTATGTCGTGCAATGACATAAAAACAAAAATTTGAATTTATCCAAAGAACAAACTTTACATTATAATTGAAAAACATGTTCTTCCATACAAAATGTATGGGAGAACCAGTTTTTGCAACTACAAATGTAAGTTTGTCGATAATTACTCGTAAACTTGTAGAGCCTACTTAGCTGTGATAGTTTTCCTTTTAATTTCGTTCTATATACTACTGCTGTGAATTTTTCCACATATCCAGAACTTACCATTTAGCTGGCAGGGGGGGGGGGGGCACTTGACTTCGCAAACGGATCCTTCAATCCGAAAATGGTTTTAACCAACTCACAATATTTTTGAACGACCTTTCCAAAGATAGCCCTTTCCAAAGATATAGGGATAGACGGAAAATACCCCACTTTAGGAGTTCGGGAGGTACACAAAAAAAAAAAAAAACTTTATTTTATTTTACCACTTTGTCGGCGTAATTATTAATATGTATACCTACTCATGCCAAATTACAGCTTTCTAGTACTAAGTTTCTGCGCTAAGCCGGGGACGACAAACGGACATGGCGAAACTATAAAGCGCAGGCCACACCGCCAGCTAGCGGGCGGGCGGGCTAGGCGGGCGAACATCGTTTCACCTCTTTACATACTTCGGTTCACACCGCTAGCTACCGACTAACCATGTAAAGAGGTGGTGGCGGTGTGGCCTTGTTGACTACGGAACCCTAAAAAAATAACGTTAGTTCTCAGTCGTATTTATACGACTGAGGCCGGCACGGGTACGAAAACATTAATTTGTCATATTAATCCGACTGGGCGGTCATTATAGAGGTGTGATAAGTTTGAAGGCTATCTTTGGGTGTGTATTTGTCTGTCTGTGACATCGCAGCACTCAAACGGATGGATGGTCCGATTTATTCTTGTTACTTATTGTAGACCTACCGAGAACGGACTCGTTGGCTTGCTCCAAAAGAGGTAGTACGTAGTGCACAGAGGACGAAAAGGATTTGATGATGTAGCAAGAATGTGGTCGGTCAAAGGATGTCGGGGTTTTTGTTTCTTAGACCCATAATTCTTTTAACTTATGGTTTCACAACCATTGAGTAGTTATAGTTTGACTGAGAACACTGTTCCACGCCTAAGGAGTGAGGCGGGACGCCGTGAATGTTGACGAATGAGCGGCCTGCGCTGCCCCCCCCGTCTCGCCGCGCACGTACATAAGGCGCAGCTCAGCGGTATCGGTCAAACTATATTATTCTATATATATTTTTCAATGATAATACAAGTCTAAACGACCATGTATCACTCGGGGTTTTTTGACAGCCATTTAATAACATTTATAAGTATATTCATAGAAGTAACATTCATTTTACAAACAGTGTACTACGCAACATCAAATTGCTAATAGAACATTTCAAATACAATCACAATATTATCCAAGTCTTAATATAAGAGAAGAGGTAGTTTGCGACATAAATCAAGCGCGGCGCAGGTGAGTGTAGGTCAAGTTATAGGAAAAGTACAACATTCAACATTTATTGTAATAGATACATCAATGAAGTCGAAGCCCTCTAATAACTAATCGATATATTACTATGTAACTATAAAAAGCTTAACAAAAAGACACTCGTAAACTATCGGAATTATGTTGTGCAAGTTTGAACATGTGTTTATTTATTTATTTAAATTTGCATGTCATTATGTTATGATTAAATATGTAACATCATTGTAACACCTTTATAACCATATTTATCTGCAAATAAATCTTTGACTTTGACTTTGTATAGTTTACCAACTATGAACAATAAGAAAGAAAAAACTATGTGAGCTGCCTCGGTGGGTCTAGCGGCGCAGCGCTACGCCGTGTGAGGTCTTACTTGTCCAAAGTCAGGCAATATACATATTTTTTCTTTAGAAAAAATCCTAATCGATAGCCCGGTTGTAGAACTACCCCCAAAAAGGCGATACAAAGTTTTTAAGTTAATATCGTCCCGTATAAATTGGAACGAAATACCGTCATCAGTCTTACCCTTACAGGGCCCAATAAATTCGACATACAAAATGGACGATATTCCTTTCAGTTGGTCAATGGAATTTATAAATCTCATTGACCAATTTTTTAGTGCCAAATCTAATACGTTTAATAAAACTACCTTTTAGATAATTTTGAAAAAAATCCACGTTAACACTTTCACGCGTTTAATTCGAAATATATCGATCACAACCCGCAAGTCTTTGAAAACGCGATATGTTAAATTCCTGTTTTGTAAACATTAGGCTACATTACGTTAAGTTAAGTTAGTTGGAAATTATAGTACAACTAAATCTAGCAGTTAATAAATAGTAACAAACTAATGACCCCCCGTGAATGCAAAGTTAGCAACAAAAACTAATTTATCATAATAATACTACAGTATTTGACAACAATCATATAATGTTAACTACTCGATAAAATGCATTGTGTATCTCAGGTCATAGGAACGCGGACGCTTGCCTTTGCTAACTTATAACGAGTCACTTGTCACTTTGTATGCTGAAAACTCGAGATCGTTCACTGTTCCGATGTGTGTGAGTGCTAAATAAGTCCATGGGCACATGATTGACACATCCTCTCTGTTTTCACATAATTTTTCAAAGTGGCGCACTTTCCAACCCCAGATTGACCCTGTTTCTATGATCCAAAACATTACTTAATTTAAACACTCATATTTGTGACAAAAATGTAAAACATTTATGATTATGACTATTAACGCTACCATACATGATCATTTCATCCTTCAAGGTTCAGAACCGTGCTCAAGCGGCGGCCAAGGAAGGCTACAACTGCTCAGACCATTTCGTGCGTGCATGGTGCTCGCATCCAATCAAAATAAACTGACGCAAATGCGCTTTTTCAGTTTGGCGTCCCCATGTATGATAAGGTTTTACACACAACAATGACTAATCGAAAAACATTGATTACGAATATACGTTGAATTACTTGAAAACATCAAAATTGGACAAATAGGCAATTCATAATTATAACTATTAACGCTACAATACATGATCATTAAAACCTTCTAGATTGCCTCATGACTTCAAAAACTGTGCAATGTGGTTATTATGCCTCAAGACATTCACACATACATGCGGGCACTAAATCAGGCCAATCTGACGCGCTAGTTCAGTTTGGCGTCCCCATACATTACAACCATGAATTTACACACAACAATGAATAATTGGAAAATATTGGTTATATAATGTTGAATTACTGGAAAACATCAAAATTGGACATAAAGTCGCTGTTAAAAATGGTGTACCTAAAACTTGACCACACCTGAGCCACGGATGCTAAGGTCTATCTAAAGCTGTTGGTTTTATACTGCTCGTAGATCTCTTGGAACATGCTTCGGCAGTTCATCTTGATCTTCAGCTTGGAGCAGAGCAGGAACACGCCAGAGAGCTTGCGGTGAAGTGAGTATATTTCCTCGGGGGGAGGGCAGAGGCGGTGGGTCAGTATGGTGGGTATCAACGCCTGGATGCGACGTGTAGTCTGTTGGGTGCTGAAGTCGAACTCGCCCGAGCCGTCGCTGGTGAACACCTCACCCATTATCATGACCGTGTCGATGTGTGTCTCTTCCATTACCTGTAAGTGATAAGTTCGAAATTTTAATGAAAGATACTTTATGTTGTTTTGTATTGAAAAAATAATATGGCGGGTTTAGTTCCGATTATGGCTCCGCGCTAGAAGATCCTTGTACTACTACTATACCAACCTTGGATTCATATCCAGTCAAGAACTTCATTTCCCTTGACATATCCAGGATGGCTTCCCGATCGCCCTGCGAGGCCGCGTGTATGATCTCGATGTACTGATCCATGAATTGCTGGGAGTAGTCGCGTGTGGCGCCAAAGTCAAGCAGGATCACCTGTTCAGGACAGACAAGAATTTAAGCCTCTGACCGCTTCTGTTTAAATTTGTCTTACCTCACCAGCCGTGTACCTAATGGGGTTCCGCGTCGGCAATGACGAACTTCCTTACAAATTGTCATCCCCTATTCAACCCCACCAGAGGATGAATTTTCAAAAAATCTTTCTTAAATGTTATCTTCATTATAAAAGGAACTCTTGTGCAACATTTCATGCTTTTAGACCGAGCGGTTTAGGCGGTGCATTGTTTGTAAGGGAATTAATGAGATTAAGATTTTTATAAGTAGATTACCTGCTTGGTAGTTGGATTATAGAAGAAATTGGCCCAGTTTGGATCGGTCTGCATGCAGCGCAGTACGAACATCTCGCGCAGACACAGTTGCATGATCTTGTGCGCGATGTCCACGCGCACCTCGTATTCTGCGTCGAACAACTTGTCCAGTGGCACTCCGTCGATCAACTCTGTTGTTATAACCTCCCGACCGCACAGTTCATCTGGTGGTAGGGAATTAGGATCTATATAGCCTGCACCGTGATACTCTCTCATTTTGACACTTCAACAATATTCATTGTGTTATCCTAACTAATATTATAAATGCGAAAGTCTGTGTTTGTTAGTAACGCTTTCACATTAAAATGGTTGAAATGATTTGGATGAAATTTGGCACATGGGTAGACCAGGACCTGGGTTAGGAAATATACTGGATGACTATTTTTACCGTCTCGGAAAAAGAATGTTTATGATATGTGAACGGAGTAGACGCATATGGCATATTTTTTATCAATTTATGTTTTTTTTTCAAAATGTCTCTTTCTTTATTCAAATATGAAAAGTTTACCTTAAATTTGTAGCGTTTTTTCATGTTAGATTTTTTTTTTTCTAATCTGTGCAAAAAAAAAATACTAGGATGCCATAAGCTTCTACTCTGTTCACCTAATATACCCATTTATTTCGAGACGGTGAAAAATGTCATCCGGTATAGGATACTTTTTATCCTGTTATTACCATGGGATCGAGACTTATGCGGGTGAAACCGCGGGGCGCAGCTAGTTCCGGTTAACTTATCTAACTGATAGGTAAATCTGATAGTATCTGCATACTGTGAAATAAGCCGTCGTGGTTGTTTAAAAAAGGGAAATAGGTGAGCGAGCAGTTAGCCTGAACGAAAGTTAACATGTAAGTCGCAGTGTTGACAAGTTAAAATAAAAAAAATATGCGATTTAGAGCCTAAAATACATGAAAACTGTTGTTGTGGTTTAATGTGTTGTCGTAGTTCTGTGGTGTTTTATTGTTTAGTATGTGTTATGTACAGTCCTTCCACACATTTTGACAGACTTGTCAGTTGCAGTAACCCAACAGCAACCTTATTTGAATGACAATAAAGATCGCTGTGATTTTGACAGTGATGCAAAAACGGAAGAACAATAACTGTGAAAGGACTTAACATACTAAGTGAAAGTAGTATGACCCTTACCGATGATATCAGGTACAAAGTACTCGGGATACGGAGCGAGCAGCCTCTTGAACTTCCTGGTGCAGTCGGCCTCGCGAAGATAGTCCACCTCCCAAGACAACTCCTTCTTAGCAACCTCCACGATGTTGTCTATAAACATGCCCTTGGGGAAGATATTCCATACCTGGCAACATCAATATTTGTTAGGAGATTTCTACCGGTTTCTGAACGTTTATTAAACAATTAAAAGATGTAAGTTACGGAAATTAAAGATGTGGTCGACATGGAATGATTCATATCATCCAAGCTGACGGCCAATGTTGAAATAATGTCCAAAATAATAATAGTAGTTTATTATACCCTGGCATTATTATGACGTAACGAGTTATAGAAGAAGTTAAGCTTTTAAAAAAAGTTGTTTATGTCACTCATTCCTGGCATTATGTGACAGCTCTCCTTCGCAAGCTCGATGTATTACATTAACGGCACTTAGGTAGGTAATTCATCGTACTTTCATCACTCCGACTAGATTGTCAATGTCGCTGTTGATGCCCTTTGCGACGCCGGGGTATTGCACCTTGACTGCCACCTCCCTGCCGTCATGCATCACGGCCAGATGTACTTGACCTGAACAAGACGCAAACGGATATAAAGACTGCGTCGCTGGTTTAGTGGTTGCAGTGTTGATGTTCTTAAGAATAAAATCTTTGTTTATTAAAAGAAGACGACGAATTGTTTCATTGAACCACGGCAGTAGTTTGGGAATCTTATAATTTATTTTATTATTTGTGTTTGGGTGGCTATGACTTCCTTCCTAGTCTCACTATATAAGATACACAACATACTCAGAATAAATAGTTACCGATGGAAGCAGCGGCGAACGGCTTGTCCTCAAAAAAGGCAACTCTAGTCCTCCACTGAGGACCCAGTTGGTAGCTCATCACTTTCTCCACTTGCCAGGAAGGCATGAAGTCAGCAGACTGGCGCACACGTTGGAATATGTGCTGCAGTTCTGGAGAGATCATCGAATCATCCTGGAGGCTTAGCAGTTGACCCAGTTTCAGAGCCGCGCCTAAAGAAATGAAGATGCATAGATGTGTTATTGAGATTTTAAACCTTCTTTAAAGTATTATTTATTAACAGTCTTATTTTCATTACGAAATTAATAAGGTGATGCCCTGAAGTTATAGTAATTATGTAGGTACCTCGAACTTTGCACAGCGTATCAACGATCCTCTCAGCGTTTGCCGGGGACATGAACGCATTGGGTGACTCATCGACCTGACCCGTCACTGACTGGAATGTGTTCCGAGCGTATTGGGCCACGGTCCCCACTCCCAAACCAGCAGCCAAGGAACCGAACGAAAACATACGGCCGAGGCGGGAAGACGGCACCACGCGTTCTTTCGAGTTCTCGCTTAGCTGAAAAAACATATATTTTATGTCAAATCCTTTTACTGGAACGTAAATAATATAAGTAAAATGCTCTATATAGATTAAAGGTTCATCATAGACACGCGTCAGTCACGTCAACGTCAAGTCGCTGATCAATCACGTCAATTTCAGGGACGTGTGTGAACCAGCCAGTCAGTCATAGCAATGCCTCGGTTACAAATTGTCTTTGTGACAATGCCACGTTCGTTCGTAGCAATACGTAAGTTTTGACTTGCCGGTGACGTGACGTCGTGTTGACGTAACTGACGTGTGTGCATAAACCCAAAAAACTGCACATTTATTCAAATAAAGTGATTCTTACAGTGACTCTTATCTTCTTCTTAGCCATAGGCTTCGGCCCCGGAGACCCTACATCTCTTGGCCAAGCAGACGGCTCCACCGGTTCAGAGGACGACACGGCTTCGAGTACATCCTCCACCCTCTGAAGTTCTGCGTCGCGCATTCGCTTATGCAAATCTTCTATGGGCGCTAAGATTTGTATAGTTGGAGAAACCGTGGCTGGTCGATCCATGGTTGTTGGCTTTACCGCGGGTTGAGGATCATCCATAAACTGAACCTTCTTCAAGGTGTCAAAGGTTCTGTTGAACTCCTTATTGAGCTCGTCGATCTCGTCTTTCATCTGCTGGTCCATCTCGGGTCTAGCTGCGTTGTTACTCATGTTAGGCACATGCATAGCCGCAAACTGTTTAAAGCCGTGTGCGACTATTAGGGCTCTGTCCACCAACTCTTTAGTAGAAGCAGGGGTTGGATTATAGGGTGATACGACAGTCGGGCAGTTTAAAAACAAAGCCTTCACGCTAGAGTTATTCCATAAAAGACTTGACACTTCTTGCTGTGTTCTGACTCCCGCTTCCACCACTAACCGAAGACCTCTCAAGACGTTTATTAAATCATTAATGTGAGACATAACCTGGAAGTAAATGTTAGTTTGGTTACATACAAAGGTATACATAAATATACTTAATAAGTTAATAATAGTTTTGCAAATTAGTGCAGCATCGTATTCACTAGGCACCTGTGCTACCACCGACGGAGAAGCGACAATCCATCAACAATTTTCCAGCTCAAGAAACGTTCAAAAGATTGTAGGACCTACCTCTACTCGCTTCTTGTTAATCGCGGACTGTGGGACAAGTGCCTCAAGATCTTGTTTATGAATAGTTGAAATAGTTTAGATTTTTTTAGATAACCTAGTTGTTATTTTAATTAAAATATTATTATACACTCCCGGACTCCATCGAGCCACCATGCATTTTTATGTTTTTTTTTGCAGTTTTGAAGCTGACATACTGATCATCATTTTGGTATCACCATTGTTCCAAATTTGAATTCACGTATTTGAAAAACATAAGTCAGAATATGGTCGCTCTTAAAAACCAACAAGCTTCGATTAGAACATCACTAAGTCAATAGTTATTAAGTTATTTGCTTTGTTTTGTCTGTGCCTTACATTTTAAACCATTCTGACGTTCAAATTATGGGTACCTACTGCACCTGAAGTAGCCGTGCAACTGTGGCACTTCTTCAGTCTGACGGCTTCGTGCGTCGTCCAGGTCTGTAGACTACGCAACCGGGTTACTACAGCACGACAAGATCAGTTTTTCTTTACCACCCGCCTGCGTAATCGTCACCTGACTTTTCAGTTCACAACTTCAATATTTTCATGGACTGACTGTTTGTGTTCGAACTGTTAGAAGGAGACTTGAAGAAACCTCAAAAGCCAATGCTCCCAAACGGACACGTCATGATCACAGAATGGCGCGCCTTGAGGTTGTTACGGGATCACGGGACCACGGTTGCCTCTACTAAATAGCGACTGACACATTCGTCAATGTGATGCAAATGCTGAATTTGTGTGTCAGGATTTCATTTTTATGCATGATAATGGGCGCAGACTGCAAGAATTGTTCGAGAATAACTGCATGAATCTAGTATCGTAGTAATGGAACGGCCACCGAGCTCTGATATGAATCCAATAGAGCATTTATGGGATGAGCTGAAGAGGCGTGTTCGAACTAAACAACCAGATCCAAAAACTTTGCAGGCGCTGAAAACTGTCATGTTGGAAACATGGGACAACATTTCATAGCACGTCATAGTGGTATTAATTGACTGCATGTCGAATCGCATGACGGCCGTCGTAAATGCTCTTGGAGGTAAGGTAACACAAGTTACTAAATAAACGTTTTCTCTATATAAACCATTATTTCTTGAAAACATTCAAGCTACCCAAAAAACGTAAAGTTGAAAACAATAATGCCCTGCAATGAACCTGTTTTATTGTTTCCGACACTATCTGATCGATATAAAGTTAAATAGTCCGTTGTGATAGCCGAATTCAACAGTTAAGACAGCATAGTGTCCAAGAGATAGCCTGGTGCAGAATATAAGAAGATTGCCAAGTCCAAGTCGTTGAGTAGGGAATTAAAAAAAACGAAATTAAGAAATGAAGGGTAGTCGCATAGAGTCTCAAACAAAACCAACAAAAGTGTGCGTATGCTGCGCACCCGCACCGCTTCAAACGATTTACGGAGGAAGGAAGGCTCCCTGCTGTCGTGTGTCACAAAACGAAGTATTTGTTCTTGTTACATTTAAAATAAAAGCAATTAACTACAACGACGTAATTATTCATATTATTGTTGTTATTTTCCCCCCAAATAGTAAAATAATAATTGAAAATATATTAATTTATTTTAACTCTCAATACGAGTGTCTGTAACTCCGAATGGACAAACATTTCAAGAACGCTGCCATAACAAATATTGGTTCAATTAAAAATACCTATCCGCTATTGGAGGGTTGTACCAACCCGCCCATCATCCTTTGGAACAATGACAAATTGAAATTATAGTGAGGGACAGACTTCAAAACCTAATTCAGGGTGGCTCGATTCAGGTGTCAAAGAGGTAGTACAGGATCTCGTATTAAGCCTCATGCAGACTGACGCGAGGCGACTCTTACAATAGGAATTTCACGGTAGAACAATTACCGGGGTCGCGTCCCGCCAGTTTGCACGAGGGTTTAAGTTAGAAAGTGCATTTGTGTGTGTGAAGTGACATTTTATTATAATACCTAAGTGGCAAATTTTATTTAAGTTATTGCAATATTATGTACAACACAGAAATTAAGTAAGTAGTTCTCTTAAAGTAATTTCCTAAGAGTAATCAACCTCCAGGTCAGTTTTATTATAAGTTGACGAGTTGAGTTAAAATCAAGAATAGTCGCAAGCAAATTAAAATCGATACGCTAGTAGGCAGGATAGGTTGTCGCACTAATCGCTTCAGCAGTCGCAAACAGCGAAATCGCCCACGCAAAAGTATCCAATGTGCGGCCAGCCTTAGTTCCGAGAATCCAGTCGCGCCGATCGATAATCACGCATGCGCGCTCCAGCTGACCTGTGCCGGGGCTTACGCCGCGGCTGGCGCATGCGTAATATCGTCGACCCCAGATGCAGCTCATATTATGCAAGCTGAACCTTCTAGATGAGATCATAATTATCATTTTAATGCATAAACTGATTATCTCACATATCAAATGACATGTCTCCTGAGAGATAATTACCTAAGATTCTGAATCTAGTTTTACAGGTCGCTGGCATTGTTTGCGAGTCAGTCATGTTCGTGGCCAGAAAAACCAAATTCAGAATTTAAGAATAATTTCTAAACCCATTGTACTAGCTACCTGTAAGAAGGATTGTAACGTTCAAACCCCTATTATATATATTCGATAATTACTCATATTATTACTTATGTAAGAGTACCTACATAATGTGTCTTATATTATGCATCCTTTACGGATTTTATTTTCATTGTAGGAAGCATAATACTTGAAATGCCTAAGTATTTTACATTACCCGGCTTATTTAAGATTTCAAACTAACATTGAAATTGGTCAGGCTCATGATTTTATTGAATTGAATTTTTAACTAGCGCCGTCTGGTCATATGGTTATGTACACCCATCCAATAAAAAATATTTAATTCTGCAGGCAATGAATTTCCAAGTTTTTCATGGGACTTGCAAAATAATCTTGATATTGGTTCTGAACGCATTTCAGTCTTGAAGTTAGAAATAAGAATGGCAGGAAACCCCCGGTAAATGTTCTGTATGCTTTGTAGCACTCACCCGCAAACGAAGTATTCTCCAGCTGTTTGTCAATTTGCACAACATTTTCAATATTCACCACAGGTGGAGGAGGAATCACAATTGGGACATTTATTATTATTATAGAAATCTCAATTATTTTAACTGGGTGCTCTTCAGCCATGATGGAAAATGTATTGATTTATTATAGGTAGGCTGAATGCTATTGGAAATAAATTTGCTATTTCCTCAAACTAAATATAAAATAACTTGATTTAATCTTGAACTTGATTAATCCCAATACAATATTACAATTAGAACACAGTTAAGATGAGATTTAGCAATTTTCAGTGCAAAATTATGCAAGAGCACTTCCAATGCAGCTCTTAAAAAACTAGTTGAATAAATCAATACTGTCTGAGTGAGTGAGCAGGTAAATAAATGACATTTCCGTTTTATTTAATGGCCATACCATGCAGATGTTATCTTCCACAGATGCACTGAAACTAGGTAGGGCTTGGTTGCACTGTTGGAAATGGTCACCCCATTTTAAGGGTAAATATTGTATACAATACAAAGGTTATGTTTGAGAAAACTTTTTGACAGGACAGTTCTGGATGCAGTTTATAAATTATATTTTTTTTGTTAGTAACTGTAAAAGCAATTATATTTAAAATATTTGGTTAAATTTATTAAACTAAGCTGAATAGGTACTGCACAAAAAATGCATAACTTTGAAACTTAGGATAAAACTTCTACCTCAAACCTAACCTAACCTATCTTATAGTATTTTTTATGGACCTGGGGAGTAGCAGAGGTTGCATTTGCCTCACAACAAAATTATGATTCATTTTCCTTTCTTTACATTTTATAGCGTAGGCGCCAGCAAGTTTTCAAGGTTATAGTAAATATTGCATAACACAGTAAAGCATGGGAAATTATGTCATATTTGATATTAAATTACATAATTAACTTAGGTAAATTCTCTTCGAAAATATATTTCTTTATTCATTGAAAAATGTCATTACACACATTTGCACACCTGTATGCCCGTAATAATGAAACTGTTGAATTACTTACTGTAATTTGACTGCAAACACAAAGAACAGTTAACGTTATTGAAATAGTAGTTAGTATTACTGACTATTCATTCTTTAAAATAAATATTTGGAATACTCGTGTCAATGCCTTTTTTTTCGCTACGAATTTTTACACAAACATTCAATTTCTATTACAATTAGATATGTCACTGCCACTCAGTCAGTGTTGCCAACTCTAGAAACAGGTAACCCACAGTTAACCTTAGCTAAACGCAAAAACCCCTCACATCGCCACAATGCGCAATGGGGATAAAATCTGCCACTTACTTCAAACGTCGCTAACAATTTGACTGCTAGCTGTCCTTATCCATATTTTTTTTGTAAACAAGCGGCATTTTTTACGCATAATTTATTATGCCCCGTTCCACAGCTGTTAACCGAAAAAATACGGGGAGTCATGTATTTCCCAAAGATGTTAAAAACAGTGGGAGAAAGTTCTCAGAAGAAAAAGATGGAAAGTTGTTAAATAGAAATACTTTTATGGGAAGTTCGTATACAGGAGATGGTCTCACAAGAGAACTAAGTCTGTTTAATTACCTACAGGCACTTGGCAGGCATATTATGTAAATTATATGATGTGTTATGTATGTGTTTATATAATTATATTAAATCCATGCTAGAATTAACATCTCTGAAGTTTTCCCGGACAAGATGTCAGAAAGATCATTCTCGAGCAATGACGTATTAACATCATTGTTCTCGAGTAGGTCTTCAACGCCGATTAGGTTATTACTGTCGTACGCCTCCGATCTACTAAAAATGAACAGTTAACAAACACAAAACAACCTATAACTTATAAAATGTTCATATTTTCTTTACTTTACCACTAAAGCTGCCTTTTTACCAAAACTGTTTTTACCGCTTCCTTTTCCTTAGCTCGCCTCTTTATTTATAAATGATATAATATGTGAAACAAAATATGTTAAAACATAAATTTAGGCATAAAATGATCTTGATGGATTAAATGTTATGCATGATCCACCATTTCGTTACAATGTGAATCGGAACATCATCACACTTTTTTAGCATTTTAATAGGTAACTTATACTCAACTATTTTTTGATTGACAAAGATTTTTTTACTACATTTAAGTGGTCAGAAAAAAGGATAAAGTCAGAATTCTTAGTAATGTAACAAGATGTCGATATTTAATTCAACAAATACAAAAAGCCCCAAAAAAATCCCATCCTTCTTATTATACACCCCCTAAATTTGGGCAGAAAATCCCTAAGTTGGAAACCCAGCAGCCGCTGACAGTCCAGACTGCAGTTTGTAACTTGTATGCCTGAATGTATGTCAGACAGAAATTCACACACACACTCTTGATTTGGATGTCAATTTTTTTTTTTTAAATGAATAATAGGCTTTTGTCGCAGTTATTTCTTTTAAGTTCGTTTTACATTTTGCTGCATGTCTGCTTGGTCTATTTTGTTATTGGGACTCGCCGAAATATCATTGTATGATTCATCGTAAAAATGTTTTACATTTCGCATTGCACAGAGAAATAAAAGCAGACCAGATTGAACAACATCATTTTTTATTCTTATTACTATTTCACAAATAAATAAGTATCGAAATATAAAATATGTTGACAACAAAGAAAAAATCATTAAAGACAAAACGAAACCTTTTTATTCTATTTAAACAAACCCGTCCTTTGGAACAAATAAAGATTAAAGTAATATACAGAACATACACGGAAATAAATTAATGTTCACACTTTAAAAACACACGTGTTTATTACTGTATCGGTACAATAAGTATAATAATTAGTTCGCTGTAATTATATCTAAATTGTGTTTCACGTGGGCGATGCGACTAAAAGTTTCTGTTATAAAGTATGTCGTATGTCGTTCATATGCAAGTACAGTTTTGTACCTACCCTTTTACTAAATTAAACTTGATAAAATGTTAGCTTCCTGCATGCACTACCCATAGTATTTTGTAATTTGGCACGATTGTAAGAGATTTATGGATGCAAAATATATGTAACTACCTATAGTATACGGGGAGGCCGTATACAATGCTTCAACACTTCAACTCTAAACTCGAAAATTAAAATTTCCCTAGTGTTGCTTTTTTTCGATAAAATTTTATTTTAAATAATAATACCTATTTACTTCTGACAGTTTTCGTATGGATAAACTGTCAATAATTCAAAATTTGTTCGGAAAAGAAGGCTTATTCGGCGGATAAAAATTATTCCTGTTTTTACAGATTGAGATTACAAGCACATTGCAAAGGATTTTTATTCACATAGTAATTTGACACTCATTTCATTTCGTCACTTCCGGCGTTTTGTAAAATAAGTAAGTAATGAAAAGATGTCAAAAAAATAAGAATGAAAAGAAGCATTTAGGAACTTTCGATCAAATCGTAACATTGAAATTATAAAAGTGATATTTCAATAAACTAAATGGTAGTGATGAGCTGACTATAGGTTTTGTCAATCGATAACTAGTTATGAATGCTAGTGACTAAACTATTAGAGATCTTTTATTGAAATTTCGTATGCAGACTGGGAACGTCATTAGATAATATACGCAGTTTAATTTATTGTTACCTATATTGTCGTTTCGACCTTGTATTATGCTAGCGTATTGAAATGTTTTAAACAAATCTTACATCTAAAAATATTAACATAAAATTTTATAACGCACAGCTGATTTTTATAAAAGTAATAATTTATAATTTCCGACATTATATAAATGCATGAAGGACTATCGAGCATCGCACGCCCACGTTGATCACAAGACCCTATCCCATACCATGTAGAGAATATTAAAAAAGTATTTACTACGTTACATACCACATACATCACATAAATAAATATGCTTCTCCTTACCTTTACATGGTGGCATTTAAATGCTTACAATAACCATTGTCCGATCTGAATACCATCCCCAAAAGTCCAAAATCAATTACCTACATAACGGAGCAGTCGTTGAGGCAGACTAGTTCTGACCACAAGACCAATATCAGAACATTCATAGACCATTGACAAAGATTTTCTAGAAAGCTGAATTACGTCAGCAAGAACACTATGTATTTTAAAAACGTTAAATTCGGATACATATGCACACTACATTACTGTTCAAAACACACATTCCATCATCATCATCATAAAATAATCCATCAATAATTAAAATGTTCTTACATCATTAACATTATTATCATAAAACATCAATTTTACTGTATTCTAATCAGAATAGTTAAATGTATTGTATTAGAAATTAAACTCCGTTGCAGGGGACGGCACTGAATGATCATAAATTACATTCCTATGACACTATAATATCATGGTTTTCCAAACAGATAACCGCGAACTTACAACGACCGTGTCGGGAAAACTACAGTAAAATTTACACAATACTGAAACGACGCTGTCATTCAAATGCTTTACATGTTATGTGGAATAATGTCTCTCTTCTCTCACAAAACAAACTTCAAAGACAAGTGTCCATTCTTCTTTTAAATGCAGGAAAGTTTCCGGATGTGTCACTCCTTCAAATTACGTAGGACATGTCTTCGTAATGACCTTTACTATTATTACGTAATACATTATACGTGGCATTGTTTCCTTTTACGGAACAATATGTAAGCACGGCGTAATACCGTGTTACAAAATACTAGACTACATTGTGACTGCCGAAATACAACAAAAAAATGAAAAAAAAAATGCGATATAAATTTTGAAATATTATCACCACTTAAGCTCTTGATTCTGCACGGACGATCGACTGAGAAGCTGGATGAATGGTGTCGATCCGCTGCACGTAATACTAGCCTAGCAGTTTTTTATGTCAAATAATCACATAGGACCTCTTTACAGATGCTCTAAATCTAGTCTATTTCGACCAAAACGGCTTCGTTTTGATTCTTAGGTGCGTTGATACGATTAGCATGTAAGCCATGGATGGGTACGATACATAATCGTAAGAGAAAGCATTATTCTTGCTTTTCGGCCTCAAGACGGTCCATTATGACGGCGAAGGAATTCTCTGGCAACGGGGTGCAGTGCGATGATTTGTAATCATGCATGTACCGGTTAATCTGTAAAGTAAAGCATCTATTATACAATGTATTACATACATTAAAGTATGAATCATAGTATTAAAATGTATACAATATTGTATGAGCTATGTATATTAAGGTTTTTGTGTTAATAAAGTTTTATTTATTTATTTTATTTAAAATGAAATTGTATGGGGTTTCCGATTTAAAACTTATTTCCTCTGTACTGCCAGTATCTATAAGGTGCCTAATAATACAGTCAGTTCAAAATGGTCTGTTATAATCAGGAGTGACCTATCTCGATCTTGCTACTAATTGGTGCTTCTGCACTTTTGAGGTAGTCCACGCGACGCGCGACTCCCCGCGTCTCCGTAAACGAAGCCCCTGTCTCACTGCTACGTAAAACATAGGAGGCCGTATTACAAAACAAGGTTTCTTTTGACATGGTTTAATTAAACTATAGAGCCAGTTTTTCTAATAAGAAGCTAACTGCGACAGAGATACAATTTTTTGTACAAAACTGACAACACAGTTCACTAAGTGATCAGTTTTGAATAACGAACTTTACCACAGTCGGAATAAAGTTCGGAAACAAAAACTGGATCGAAGGTTTCAGCATGACGTAGTTAACTCACGTTCTGAAATAAGACGGGAGTGTCTATGAAAGAGTCAACGGTCTTCTCTCTTGCTCATTTGACGAAGATATTTAGTAAATGTACGAACTAGGAGACGCAACCTAGTTTAACAGCCTCGCTATAATCTTGCCAACTGGCTATTATTTTGAGCACAGCACGATTCTCTTACCACCATATTAATAATTGTGAAGTATAGTCACATAAATAAGTTTCACCATACACTTTCCAAAGTTCAAGGTTGGCATAACTTTACTTGACTTTTGCGGAAAGCGAAGAAACGGATTTTGAGGCACAGTTTAGGAGAGGAGGCAGTTGACTGCGATAAGCTGAGTTGATTGACTGATAAATTTACTCCGGGTTTATAAATAAGGGGGTTAAAGTTCGTGCTAACTGCTAATACGAGAAGAATGTAAGTTATACATGAATGATTTACCAAGGGCAGCAAGGGTCTCTCAAAATCTTGGATCTCAGTCGCGTTCAGAGCACTGCGCTGATGTTCTGCTAAAGCAAGCAGTTTGATAAGCGCCACCTTTGCGAACGGATTCTGCAGCAAGGCTTGGTGTCTTTGCTCAATCAGCTCCATCAGAAGGTAGTTGCCACGGTTTGTGGAGAGGATGCCTTGTCTGAAATACATGAGTCAAGTTGGGTAGGCGATCGGATACACACAAGCGTTGGTCGCGCCGAACAGGGATATTATGAAGTATTAATGATCAATTATATTGACCAATAGTCGCTGGCACCGGCTGCTTCCCCCGTCGCACTTCACTCTCCCCGCCAAACAGACCCAATGCTCGACTAAAACGCATCCAAGGTCAGGGCTCTTAAGGTGGATGCTCTAAGGTAGCACGCGAAATTCAAATTATCTTGCGTTTTTTGCAATTTGCAGATCAGTATCAGGTTGTATGTTGATCTAAATATGATTTGCGCCTGTATCATATATTTATTTATAGAATTATAGTCATCAAAATCATCAATACAACTCTCTAAGATCATATAATCCTATTGAATGACTATTTCATGAAATCATGACATTTGAGGATTATTCCAACATAAAGAGTTGTATTGCTGATTCTAATGATTATAATTCTGTAAAGCCATATTTGTTACGATCGCAAATCATATTTTAATCAACATACAACCTGACACTGATCTGCAAATTGCAAAAAACGCAAGAATATTTGAATTTCGCGGGCTACCTTAGAGCATCCTCCTTAAACCGCGCCGATACCTGTACACGGTGTAAAGGACTTCAAGCCGTATCACTCTCACACTGGAAAAATGGCATTAATACTTCATAATGCGACCCCAGGCCATGGACAACCATTGAAAAGTGCGATAGCAAACAGTCTGCGATCTGAAGGCTAATTCTCTTACTTAAAAAACCTTCACATTCAAGTCGCAATCTGTCAAACTTGTCTAAAATGTTGGTAAATTAATTGTATTTTTGACAGATTGCGAATGAGATGCAAATGCGAACTTTCCTAAAAATTACGGGAATTGCCCCTTAGTTTTCTAAATGCAAAATATGCAAGGCAATTCAAGTGACATATTTGGACTAAAAGTAGTGTTTCATCTAGTCTTGTAACCGACGAAGGCAGGTGTGGGTGAATGGAATATAAATATTCTAATAAAACTGTACTATCCTTTGATACATGCTTAGATTTTATTCTGCTATCATGAAATTATCTTAATTCAGCATATTTATACACTGCTACAGTCCGGCCTTCGAGAGAATGCGGTCCTGTCAGTTTCATAGTACTTAACTAATGTGTTTTGCGAATTTGATCCTTATTACTACTAGAAATTGTCCAACTGATAGGTGACAGGAGCCCATTCTTTCGACGGCCGGACTGTACAAGGATCTTTTGGCGCTCGAATGACATTGAGAGGGGGGCGCTGCGCTGGTGGTAAACATTTTGTTCCATTATTTTGTAAATGTATTGAAAAAACAAGATGGCCGACGTAAGTTTCGAATTAGCCAATCGCCAAAAGATACTTGTACAGCTATGGATTTTTAAATGAGTGTAGATGACACTAGGAGCAAGATTAGGAGACCACACTTTGACATAGATAAGTTAAGAGTAGCATGCGAATGAACCTTATTCGTATAAATTTAGAGTTCATATTCATATGAAAAGCGGTCTGAAAATCTCGCCCTAAAAGCTGAAGCACTTACTTGTCGCTGTTCAACCTGAACAAAAGGTTAGATGCGTAGTCCTCGTGATAAGAAAGCATGTGTAAACAGATGGATTGTGTATTTAAAGCAAAAAGATAATTAATTAGGTACGACTATGTAATCAAGCGAGGTGGATCTATCGTACCAAAAAAAGTACTGTACTTGTAAATAACATTTATTTAGATTAATCAATCAAGATTAGCATAAAATGTCTCAAGAAAGCAACGAGCTGTTCTAAATTGTAATAAACCTGTTTCATTCCTCTTCTTCATTCACGGCTTTATATATAATTTATATTTACTACAATAATCAGCAAAGCTTGGTCTTAATACTAAGTAACATTTTTTATCAGTTTATTAAATATATAATTATATAATATAATAGTTTAATAAATTAATATATTGTATAAACAACACTGTTAAAGTTGTAATTATGTACATTGGCTTTAGGTATCTTCACAAAAACCTGTCAAGAACACTATAAATATACTATTAAACAAGATTTTTTTATCACAATGGATGTATAGATTATGATCTCTGGGAAAATAAATATTTCTTTGCTTATTTTTTAATTATATAATTGGACTTAATGCCTTAGGCATTTACTACAAACAATACAATACTGTTCCTTATATATTAAAGCCTAAAAAACTTTTTATTGTTCCGTCACAATCGAATGATAACAATTCTGATCCTCTGATTGATCTGAGCAGCAAATTGATATCCCGATATCACACTTCCCCATAATATAAAGCAATATTCATCATTAGTTCGTTTTAGAGACAATATACAATAGGTACATATTTACGATTAAAAACTAGCTTTACAAGTCAATCGACAAGGCCATTATTTAAACACTACTTCACACGCAGATATGGTTTTTAAAACCCCCAGTTTCTGAAAGCTTAATTTTAAGTCACAGATTACAACATGAATGAGATCAGTGCCATGATCATAAATGGCAATAATCTGCTATCGTAATATGGCGTTAATATCGATCTTTAAATTATTTCCAATAAAATAGATGGATACAATATACTTTTGTACCTACACCAAATTGTATTACAGCTTTCTATGACTGAAAAATGGATTTATCTGTTAAGTATTGCAAAGAGATCAGGTGTGTGAAAAGTCTCGTAAGCTGAGCGCGTGTTTGACCAGATGTATGAATGTGGACAAACTAGGAATAGTATATAAGGATTGTAGCAAAGTGCGTTCTGTCTCTGTCTTCCCCACGGGAAAAAGTAAGTGGTAAATACGTTCAGGTACAGGTATTGTAAGATTGAGTTATCGTGATACTGTGAAGGAGAATGGAGTGAGTAGACTTTCAGAAACAGGGCGTATGTGTCCCCAAGCCGTGAAAGAAGCCAAGAAATGAATATTCTTAAGATTACTGACCGCAAGCTAATAATTTCATCCTCGGTGCGCCTGACCAGCTGTACGGGACCTTGGTAGCTGGAAATCAGTTCCGCAATGTTCAGGTTGACGTAGGAGCGAACCACTTCTTTTACCAGCAGCGACCAAGATTGTGGCATCTGGTTCTGCGCGAGGTAGAGCAGGTCATCGAAGGTAGCGTCCAGGATCTGGTACAAATATGATGTTTTAGGCAAAGGTAGGATATAATTAATACTAGCTGCTTTATCTAAAATAAAAGTAGCCTAAGTTAATCCTCAACACATCAGCTCCTGTCAAAATCGGTCCAGCCGTTTCAGAGATTGATTGTTGATGAATTAACTATATAGTGGTATGAGGAACACGGTGTACAGTTCACTCATCCTCTATAGAAAAGGGAGGATCCTCCGACCAGGCGGGTATTGTGTCTGGTGTCCAACTGCCCACTAGGGACAACGCCCGCAAGAGTAGAGTTGAGCAGAGTATAGAGGTATGAGGAACAGGGTGTAAAGTTCCCCCATAACCACATATTACGCCTTGATGGGTAGAAGTGCTATCAGCTGCCTAATGTTTTCCCAACTGTTGGGGTCATGAAATGAAATGAAATGAAATGATGAAATGAAATGATTTTATTTTCTGTAAATAGGTTTGTAGAAACACTTTTACACGTCAATAATATTTTAAGTACTAGATGAGGTCGGCGTTTCCTATCTGACTACTCTGAGAAGAAAGGCCGAAACAAACTCAGAGGTCACAGTCTCTTTTAAAGTCCAGACATATTGTTTGGATCATATGAAGACCACTAATCTACATATTAGTGTCTGAGATGGTCTTTTGAGGAAAGAACCACACAGATTGAGTGGACCTGTCCAGTCAGTGCACGCATTTGTCAGTAATCGTGCAGCTCAACTCAGAACTTAAGGAGCTCAACGATTCGACGAACAATACCAAAGAAAGGACATTTGGGTAGGCCGAATAAAGCACTCAAACTGTCAGACCATGATTAAAAGTAACTGCAAAAAGGAAAAAAAAAACAAAAATAAAGAAAAAATTACCCACACAGTCTTCACATTCACAATAATTAACACAATAATTAACGTTAATGTCTTAAAAATCCAGAAATAATCTTGGTCCGATCATTTGAGGACCATGCACATTGGTGCCTGAAATGGTCTTTTGAGGAAAGAACCATACAGATTTGAGTGGACCTGTCCAGTCAGTGCACGCATTTGTCAGTACTCGTGTAGCTCAGAGAACTTAAGGAGCTCAACGACTCGACGAACAATACCAAAGAAAGGACATTTGGGTAGGCCGCATAGAGTACTCAAACTGTGGCGATTGTCATTAAAACTAGCTGAGAAAAGAAAAAATAAATAATGTAGATCCACATAGTCCTCAAATATATTAAATGTCACGTAAATCAATAAAAATAAAAATGTCACTAATAAAACAATTAGTATAACATTGTTTGTTGCTTGGGGTACATTGGAGTAGCTTAATTAGTCCCAAGCCTTTTTGTCGTCCAAGTAATCTTTAACTTTATAGAAACCTTTTTGACAGAGTTTCTGTTTAATAAATAATTTAAATTTATTGAGGCTCAGTTCTTTAATATGGCTTGGGAGTTTGTTATAAAAACGTATACTTTGGCACTTAAATGAATTACTAATTTTTTGGAGCCTAGTCGTGGGCACAATAAGTAGATCTTTGTTTCTAGTATTTATGCTATGAATGTCGCTGTGTTTAGAATATAGTTTAATATTCTTTTTTACATAAATCAGGTTCTCATATATATATTGAGATGCGACTGTCATTATGTTTATTTCTTTAAATTTATCCCTTAGTGAATACCTACAACTAAGGTTATAAATTGCTCGAATGGCTCGTTTCTGCAGCACAAATATAGCCTGAATGTCGGCTGCATTTCCCCACAGCAAAATGCCGTACGACATTACACTATGGAAATAACTAAAGTATACTAATCGAGCTGTTTCTACATCAGTCAAATGACGGATTTTATAGACCGCGTAGGCTGCAGAGCTTAGCCGCTTCGACAATTTGGTTATATGTGGGCCCCACTGTAGCTTCGAGTCCAAAGTAATACCTAAGAACACAGTGGTATCCACAAGGTCCAATTCCGCCCCATTTACTAGTACATTGGTTTTCACCTGCTTAACGTTAGGTGTCAGAAATCTAATACATTTAGTCTTTTTCTCGTTTAAAAGTAAATTATTAACACTAAACCAATGCACTATTTTGGAGAGAGCATTATTTACATCGTCAGTAACTGTCTGTTGTCGCTGAAGCTTAAATAAAAGTGATGTGTCATCTGCGAATAACACTATTTCATGACTGTTCTTTATAAGGCAAGGTAGGTCATTAATATATACGAGAAATAAAAAAGGGCCAAGAATTGAGCCCTGCGGAACTCCCATAGTGACTATAGAACCCGGGGATCGCTTGCCATTAACGTCCACTCTTTGGATCCTATTATTCAAATAAGAAACAAGAAGATCCAAGGCAGTGTTTCTAACACCATAGTGATGCAATTTCCTGACCAATGTATCATGAGAAACACAATCGAAAGCCTTAGATAAGTCACAAAAAATACCTAGGGCATCATGCGACTTCTCCCAAGCCTCAAAAATATGTGCAAGAAGCTCAACACCAGCGTCGGTAGTCGAGCGACCCCTTGTGAAACCGAATTGTTTATTGTTTAATAATTTATGTTTATTAAAATGTCTTTGCAATTGATCTAGCATCAATTTTTCAAATATTTTACTAAAGGTGGGAAGCACGGAAATTGGTCTAAAGTTCGTGGGGTCTGATGTGCTGCCCGATTTAAATAAAGGTATTATTTTACTACTCTTCATTAAGTCAGGAATTACACCACAGTCAATGCATTTATTAAAAATAATTGCCAATTCAGGCGCTACAGTGTTGATTATGCATTTTGCAACCTCTACGGAATTTCCCCATAGGTCAGCAGTTTTTTTAACATTGAGTGTATTGAAAGTTTTAATAATATCTCTAGCACTAACATATTCAAAATTAAATTCATGGTTACAAATATCCACATTTTCATTCAATAGGGACTCGGCGACAGTGGGTGAAGAATTTAAAGATTTAGTGGTTGATACTGGAATATCTGCAAAGAAGTTTTCGAAAACTGAGGCAACTTCTAAATCATTTTTAATTTCTGTATTGTTAATATTAAGGCTGTAGTCACTACTACGCTTTCTATCTCTTCCAGTCTCATTGTTTATAATTTCCCAAGTCGTTTTTATTTTATTTTGACTATTTTTAATTTTTGAACTTAAATATCGACACTTAGCTTCGCTACAAACTTTTTTAAATAATTTGGAATAATTCTTAACATATTGACAAAATTCTATACTTTTATTATAATTTCTTTCTTCATAAAGTTCAAAAAGTTTGATTCTACTTTTAAATATCCCTTTAGTTGCCCATTCACTGAAAATTGCAGAACCATTAACTGAGATCTGCTTGGGTATAAATGTTGAGTTAAATTCTGTACAATACATAGCAAAAAAAGAATTGTACAGTTCATTAGGATCGTCACTATAAG
Organism: Eupsilia transversa; assembly: GCA_914767815.1. Lineage (NCBI taxonomy): Eukaryota > Metazoa > Arthropoda > Insecta > Lepidoptera > Noctuidae > Eupsilia > Eupsilia transversa. The sequence continues at coordinate 14,198,855 of OU611871.1, forward strand.
GCAAATAGGGTAATTTACTGTTAAGCTTGTTTTTAAAGCTCTCCAAGCGACCTGCAGTTTTTGGCACTACAGTGATATATCTCTTAGCCTCTTTTTTGTCTTGTTTACTAAATGTAATCAACTGTCCGCAGTGGTCAGAATCCAGTTGACTTATAATTTTTGTATTAATAGGTATTAAGTCAGTAAATATATTATCTAAACAAGTGGCTGAGGTGGCGGTTATTCTAGTAGGCTCCAAAAATAAATGATTAAGATTATATGACTGAAATAAATTTTTAAGTTTTAGGCACATTGGTGAGTCCTCTAATAAATTAACATTGAAATCACCACATACAATTATATTTTTTCCTAATTTGCCAAGTTTTTGTAACACATCATCCATGATACTCTCAAAGCAATCATAAATAGATGATGGAGGCCGGTACACGCTCAATACAACAAGCTGCTCCAACTCCACACAAGCTATTTCTATAGTCCGCTCAACAGAGAGGCTTACAATATCCTTTCGTTCTTTGAATTTAATTTTATTAGTTAATAGTATCAATGAGCCACCATGTATTGCATTCTCTCTGCTGAATGAACTACCAACCTGATGATTACTGAAATTAAACATGAACTGATGGCTTTTTAACCAATGTTCTGTAATACATAAAATATCAATGTTGTTACAGTTCATGAATAATTCAATTTCAAGGTCTTTTCTCAACATACCTTGAATATTCTGGTGCACCAGGTTAACTGTGTTAGAACTTATTCTGACATTTTGATGATTAGTACTAACATTTAAATTTAAAAGATTCCCATTAACTATGCAAGAGGTTTTCTCTATTGTCTCAATTTCTAATTTAAATTAATGTCAGCTTGTGTAGCCAAGTTATTGGCTGAATCAATTAAAATGTCAGATAATTGCTCAATAGAAGCAACAGTTTTATTAGCCAATTTCTTGGCTGATATATCAATAAAAAAAAAGTATAGCGATAAAGCTATTTGTCTTTTTAAACATTTAGGTAAATACAATTTGTATTTTGTCACATATAAATATTTACTAACACACTTGTTAGTGTCAAGGACATGAAAATTATTCTTGTTTAATGTCAAATCATTTAACATAATATTTAATTTTTGCCTAAAATTATTTTCTTTCTGTGGCAAACTGTTACTATATGGAAATTTAAACATAACAATCTGTCTTAAGTTTAGCTCAAATAGTTTGTTAAGGGAATGAAGCAGACTGTTCTGATTCACATCTCCTCTGTTACTAATTAATATTATCAATGTTGTATTCTGGTGGAAATTCAAACTAATTATCTTTGTCACTATATCAACATAACTTAAGCCAGGCATACAATAATTGATAACTGACTGTCCCTTGCAAATATTTGATACTAACTGGCCCATGTCTTTTCCAATGTCATCACTAAATATCACAATTTCACTATTTATTTGGGTTTTTACACAGTTAGGAGCTTTTATATTAACTTTAGTTGTTTTACCCGGGGAACCAACAGTGATATTACTCTGTTGCAATGAAGTATTACATGCCAGCATCAAACAAGCCGGTGAGGGCTGACTATTGGACAAGCTGTTGTTCGTCAATGAGTGTGATCGGTCACAGGAGCATGAACTAGCACTCACTGTTAACTCATTCATCGCTAGCATGTATTCCCTCATCTGCTTTTCTGAGATTTTATATTTATTTGTCATAGATTTTAATTTTTGGTTGAGATTTTCTATTTCAAAATTTAAATTTTGTGTGTCATTTTCATATTTTAAAGTATTGTTTTTACATTTTAGAGAATAATAATCCAGTTTATCTAGCAATGAGAGGCATTCCCTATTTAATTTGACATTTTTTATGAAGAATTTTTGCCTATGAATTAGTTTTTGAGTTTTTCTAATATACTTGTTGATTCTCACATATTTTTTCAATTTATTTCTGCTACATTTGACCACCCTTTTTGAGTTGATAGACTTATTGTTATCTTCGCATGTCAGATCTATAGTGACTGTGGGTTGAGTGTCAATTGCAGCAGAAACCATACTTGGGGCAATGACTACCAGCTCATCGAACAGACTTTGGTTCAACGAGGCAGTGATGTTATGTTGAGTGCATTCTAATAGTGAAACTTTGTTGTTTGCCTCATGAAGCTGTTTTTCTAAAGTCTGTATGCGGTTAAGAGCAAGCTCATACTCAGAACTGCACTGGTCGAACCCGTCTACAATGAGCTGGAGTCTATCCCGGGCAACAATGGCTTCAGTGTGTTGTATATGTAACTGAGCCATTTCAGATTTTATGATTTGATTCCTTTTCAACAAGCTCATTACTTCCCTTTCATTGTCATCAGCTTCCCTTATCAATCGGTCACACAACTCCTTAGAAGCCTTGAGGTCGCTCAAAGCCTGGCTGAGTTTAGCCTCTTCCTGGCGAGCATAGGCTTTACGGGTCATAATCATGATTAGAAAAAGAGAGGAAACAGAGATCGAAAGAGAAAATTATAGCTAGAATATAGATTTAACAGCGATAAAGTAAAAAAATAAAATAATAATTGTCAAAGAAAGAAGAAGTTGTGTCACCTTTGATTAAGGTTATGTTTACGTTTTTAAAAGTGAAGTTATTGATGACTTGTACCTGTTCAAATATGATTAAACCAGTAACAAGTGGGATAATTGTTGGAAAACGTTCTTTAATAAACAATTGCAAAAGTTCTGTACCTGTTTACGAGATGACAATGCAAGTTTCATATACGCCGGCCGGTAACTGTCACCGAACCACAATAGTTATTTACACTTTTATACCACTTAAAACGTTGTTTTTGTTAGTTATACACTTTAGTTACCCTTTCTATTTAGTGATTAATTGGAATTAGGGCTTAAATATACTAATAATCTAATTATTTAATAAAAGTTACGGGACCAAATTCAAATCAGCTGTTAGCTTTTTCCAGGTCGGCTCACAGTGTAACCAGATGCAGCTGAATACAAGAATTTTACATGGAGTGTCAACCTATGTTACTTCCACGACCCAGGATGGATATGGTACTAAGAAGAATTTGACTGCCTCGTTGGTTTAGTGGCCGCAAGCGCTACTTCTGAGCATGACGTCTTGGGTTCGATTTCGAGGTTAAACAAATTGTTATTGGGTTTTTCCATCAGGAATTTCTCAGTAGCAGCCCGGAGTCTAGATTTGTGTCCGGTTGATGACAATATAGTGGCTCGCCCCCTATTACATGGGACTTAAACCATGACTGGGGAAATGTGGGTGGGCGTACTAGGTAACCTCTACCTAACACTTCGGGGGTTACAGGAGTGATATTAAGATATGTAAGTAGACTCATGTTTCTCTAACTGACTGACTCCTTGACAAGTCAAAAGTGCCAGTAAATAGTTTACTTAAAATAAATGCTTAGAGTTTTATGAAGAATTTTAAATCGTAGTAGCGTTACTTACTAAAGCGGCAACTGGGTAGTTGACGGCGGCCCACGTGGCGGTGTACCCGCCGATGCTCCAGCCGAACATAACGATCTTATCAGGTTGAAAGTTGAGCTCGTTGATAGCATACTGCATGACAGCGTCGATGGCGTTATGCTCTTGCGACGGGTAGGGTTTACCCTGGAAGAAAGAAGAACAAAATAGTTTACCACCTTTTCCGAGCGGTTTCATCATAAAGGAATATCCATGTCCTGAGCCACACACACCGCTCACGACATCAATATTCCAAACTGCAATGTCGACTTCAGACTTATTTCAAGAGTAGGTATTGCAGATATACGGCCAAATTGATTACTATCTGCATTAGAACCTAGCGACCCGCCCTTGCTTAGCACGGTTTTTACGGGTCGACAGAACATCTATTCGTAAATCTTTCGAAATAAATTAACATGTTGCAAGCAATCGACATTAAAAATAGCACGAGTTGGTCAATTGGAAATCTCAATAGAATGGCGTAAATGTTTTTGAATTATTAAAGACACGTGGAATATTACACATAATATTATGAGGAAAATAGGTCACAAGTACACAAGAGTTAGGATTAACAATCACCATTTCAATGCGGAACGCATTATGTATGCAGGTAGAAATGGATCGGTACAGACATCTGGAAATAGTTTTATTGTATTAAGTATGTAAGTAAGATTATGTAGAAAAAACGTTCTACAATATTTTAATGTCAGAAAATATTTTTAGTTTATATTTTTCTTTGATAAGATATTTTTTCTTGAAAATGAAATATACAAGTAAAGGTGCTTACAGATTTGGATTTTGCCGATCGTTACTGTCGCCCGAAAAGGATCGATAAATACTTGATATCCACAGAGACAATATTGACAAAAAATACAATGTCGTTGCTAACTTTAAAATCGATTTCGTTTGTTTACGTGTCGATCGTCAAACATTCACGATGCACATTTAAATAGGTTGCATAGCAATTTGAGAATAACTGTATCAAAAAGGTACCCAAAATTATACTTACAGTGCTTCCACCGAACCCAGGATGGTTCCAACCCAATGCCGAGTAGCCAGACTTAATCGGCGTGTTTATGATGCCGATCTCGTAGAACCCGGAGTTTCCTTCACAGCATATGACCAAGGTTCGGCCTTTCACGGACCGCGAGCGATTGTCAACGAAGATCGTGTCAATTTTATTACCATCAGCAGTTCCGATCTTAGCACGTTTTCCGTCATGATTTTCCACGAGCGTAGTCCTGCCTTGGAATAGTGCTCCCCCTGAAAAAAATGTTGTTTAACAACGATTCCATGTGCGATGTGTTGTAGTAGTTTGAACGTCTTTTCATAGTAGTCAGTATTACGGTGTAGTCATCATTTTATCTGAGCTTGTCTAGTTTTTATTTTACTGTCTCGGAAAGGGCTCTAATGGATAAAAGAGAAGAAGTAGATACTACGTTTTTCCGTTCTTTAGTAACCTTCTCTAAACCCAGTATGTGTTTCTCTATGACCCTGTAAGCCCCTAAAGAACCTTCTCCAAGATTGGTACTTACACAGCAGAGTATGAACCACACCAAGAGATCCAGGGTAGATGAGTCGAAGACCGAAGCTATGGGTAGCGCAGTAGGCCAGGATCTGAATGGGCACTCGTTGGTATATCGGCAGTTCGGGGTTGGCGCAGTACTTGAACGGGTGATGATCGAACCAACGCGAACTAAAAAAATTGTTAATCTTAGGCGTTTTGTCTGTACACTTTCATCAAATACCTTTAGAACACACCATAAAGGCTACTACACATAGTCAGTTCCACCTTCAGATCAGTCATAGCTCATGAAAATCTGTACCTTGTAGCTATCACTGCCTCAAGGCCTACGCGTGGTGTGACCATACCCTGAAGCAAACCGGTTAAACTGAGTTTGTTACGTCAGTTCATACCGATGCAAGCAGGTTCGTCTGTTCAAATCGATACTTTCCATGTATAGTAGCCTTAACAAGTGAGTATGGCTAGAGTATGCAAATGCTTGTTTAGGCTAAATAGTGAACATCAACAAATCATCGTAGGATATTTTGTGTCTAAGTACAGATTCCGAGCGTAAATTGGCAAGCAAACACAGGCGGAATTGGTAATTGGCTGTCGAGTTTTATAGATTGTCAAGCAGCACCCTTATTGCGTAACGCACGATCAATCACTGATTCATTTTAACAGTTCACCAACATTCATTGTTGTTATTTACGTTGTTGAGCATACAAATTTTTCGAACATACGACGCAATAGATTTGCAATATTCTTAAAAATGATTCAGATTATGATTGATCATCGTGTTACGCAATTAACCCTTCTTGATGAGTGATAGCGACAACGCTGTACAAAGCCGAACTTCGATATGCACTTTTCACTTGCACGTACGTACTATGCGGACGCCTACATTGATTGGTTACTACCCTTTGCTAATGTTTTTGTATGTCAGGGGTACCCAATTAATGAAGGCGACTATAAATGTAGACATGCTCTTTAACCAATAGTTCTATTGGCTCCAAGTAACTCCTTTATCTAACAACTACTTAAATAATATTTTCATTTATTACAAAAACCTGAACAAACTACAAATCACCTCGAACCTAAAGGATTTAAATGACTCTAGATCTGGTCTTCTATTTACACCACAAAACAGCTTATTATCTAATATACATTGTAACAGCGAATCAATTTTCACGCCTCTCCCTGTAGACCAAATATTTTTTGATATTCGAATAGCTTATTATGACCTAAAGAGCACCTCTTCAATGAAGAATATATGAATTAAAAAACTAAACAAGCAAAAAAAAAATCGCAGCCCGCTACACCAAAAAAACGTAATATAAAATAATTAATTGTAAAATAAGTACTATATGCATTAAAAAAATTAATAAAAATTGAATTTGTTTCCTGACTCCTAATGTCCTATATTTAAATGATGAATACGTTTTGAATTAGGTACCTACGTGCATATTCCCTATTATGACCGATTGTGCATTGGCATTGCACATGCCTAGCTGTTCGAAAACCATTGGATATGTTTATTAAGTTCAGCTAGAAAAGACGAAGTCAACTTCTGAGTTAGGTATGCACAAAAAAAAGTCGTTTTGTGCAATTGAATAGATAATATTCTTAAATTTCATTAAATTATTTCTTCGCCATAAGGTTAAGGGCCTATGATAGCTCAAATTGCTTTAGCAAGATCCTCTGTTATATCGAAACTACTGCAGCATTAATTTTGAAATAGATATAATATTAAAGTTGAGAATTAATAATGAGAAACTATTTGAGACGAAAACAAGATTCCATAAAATTTTCTCTATAGAAAAAAAAACCAAAAATACCTCCAAAACGTACAATAAACCGCTGCTATTAAAAAAATACTTCAAATTAGAACATAAAACTTGGCATAGTAACTGAACTAACTATAAAGCAGGGACTATGTATTTTTTTTTAATTACCGTTATTTTCGCCATAAAAATCAATTACCTAAACTATTAGCACTTTGGCTATTGGCCGCCTCCATCGAGCGAGATAAAAATCTGAGGTTGTATGGGCTCTTAAGTTCGAAAGTGAATTTGTCAGTTAGTGACTCTGTAGTTTCTAGAGGGGCATGCAGGTATAATTTCCTCTTAGAGTACTTACCCTACATAAATTGGATCCATCTTTATGATAGGATCCTGTGAACTACTGAAATAAGACATCCAGAATTAAACACCAACATTTGATCAATTGTTTCTTAGAGAAAAGATATTAAAAGAAAGTAATTTAGAGTTAACAAGTAAGAAAACTGTCATGCATTGCAAAAAACAGTGACAAGCAAGTTTGGTTTGGAGAAACTGCATGCAAACAAAAGTTGATGCTTGTGCAACAGCTATTACTGCTAGCGCAAGAAATAATATACCTGCTACACCCAAAGCGAATAGGGTAATATGAACGCCAATTATTATTCAGGTAAGTGCACAGATTAGTATAGGCCACAGATTACTATATAAGTATGTAAGTGCATGCAGTAAACAATAGGATCGTACAGTATGCGCATAGCTTTATGAGCTCTCGAAAGTTTCACGCGAGTGGCTGCTCAGTAAACATTATTATAGATGTCTGAGGGACGGGACTAGACTAACTCAACTGTACCATGCGCGGTTTCGTATTCGGGCCTACGTTCAGAGGGCTCATAAAGTTTTGCGAGTACAGTAGCATACTTAATAATTTTAGTATTTTAAACAAAATAACAATAGCACTCACCAGCACCCTAATTGCGACAATATCAATCACAATTTAAATCGTTTTGAAACAGATTGCTTCATATGTTCGATAAAAAAATCTGCTCAACAACGTAGGTAACGCAATTAATGTTGTTGAACTGTCAAAATGAAACAGATTAGTCTAAATCTTTTACAAAAATGTGTTACGCAATTAGATTGCAGTTGAGTTTTGCTGCTCTGTGGTTTAAACAATGGCCCGGGCCCTTGAACTATGATAAGCCATAGTAGCTATATTAGTTTCAAAACTATCTATCCAACAGTAAGCTTAATTCTTCTATGTAATGGTTATTGTCTTATTGTTAACTAGCAGCTGCCCACGGCTTCGTCCGCGTGGACCGTAATTATTTTTCATAAATAACATCAGCCAGTGAAAGTCCCGTCAAAATCGGTCCAGCCGTTACGGAGATTAGCCAGCATAAACAGACAGACAGAAAGAGAGACAGACAAAAATTCTAAAAATTGTGGTTAAATACCTTTATATGCATTTAGTAAAAAAGCTGTTATTTTGACATTACAAACAGACACTTCAATTTTATTAGATATTAACTTAATACCTTATTAAAAATGACGGTTTGAGGTTTAAAGATGGAGTTTGTTCAGTTACGGTTACATGCTTGGCATACTAGTTGGGGATTCCACTCTTTTATACCTTACAAGATACAAAGCATGTTTTAACAGCCTTGAATTCTACTTTAATTTATGTGACAGCAGTGAAAAGCCTTGTTTGGCACACAGCAGTGAAGCAACTCCTCGTACACTCATAATTATACTGCGTGACCACTTACCCTTCTCTGGTAGCAACGCTGTAAGTAATCGGCCAGGATTTAATGTCAAAGTCATATTTCCTTAGTTCTGTCAAATAGGCTTGCCGATCAGTTGTTGGAGTTCTCAGTGCCTTTATGAATTTCACGTATTTAGGACTACATGTTCTTCCATATGATCGTACCATGAACGAGAAAGCCAAGAGACAAGTGACCCCGGCAAAGAAACGCCCAAGTGACTTCATCTCCTCCACAGTGAAGAAGCCACGTTTCATAATGTACATTATGATAAAGGGCGACGTGTACATGCTTATGTTTAAAAGCGTGTGAGCCTAAAAACAAAAAAAATGTTGTCGTTTATCACGGTCAACTACAGATGGTTCACTCCGCCCAATCATTTAAATGAAAAGCGACTCTTGCTACGATACAATTAAGTGCAATTCAGGTCGTACAGCACTAATTACCTACTATCGCGTAACTCTTATATCTTCTGAATACGTTAAAATCAATGACACGACACGACGAGCCCGCCGCGTACTTGTAGCTTCATAACTAAAATGCGGAGTGAAACATCAGAAGTTTTTGAACTTTTTGCAAAAATTGCCCATTTTCCTGCTGTTTTTTTTTCAAAATCTGTTGGTACAGATCAAAATTTCTCAAAAAGTTCAGGACAGTCTCCTAAGACCGTTTTTCTGTAGCTACAAGGTTAAGGTAGCTGCCCTTACTGACCTATCTCAATAAAATCCACCCTGTATAATATAATTATAACCTTACCGTAGAAATAACCATGTCTCCGTACTTCTCCAGTCCTTGAGCCTGGTACTGCGACTAGAACAAAGGGAATGAGTTAGATTTACAATAACTAACTCTAAACTGATGGTTTCATACCTCAAAATCTGAGAGTTTTGAAGGACCTGCCGGGGTTGCAGGAAAGTCCGAAAGAGATACCGTGGCCCCTGGCAACACAGGCAACTGAAGGAACACGGGTGGGTTTTATTCAGTAAGAGTCTGACATGCCCTCCCGCTCCGCCCAGAGCGGGAGAAGTTATTTGATGATTTCCCACCAATAAAAAAAACCAATCATCAATAAAAAAAAATAAGGGTTTTGAAGGAAAATCCTATTGCATTTCTTCATAGGTTTAAAAATATGGTGTGAAACAACGTAAATAACGCAATGAAAGTGCCTGAACTGTGAAAATGAAAGCCATTGCATGTGTGTTACGCAATTACCCCTCTGGTTCGCGGTTTATCTTTCCTGATAAGCTAGCGAGTAACAGTTGTTCTTTAACCAACTTCCAAAAAGGAGGAGGTTTTATGTTCGTAGCGTATGTAATATGTTTTTTTTATGTATTTTCACCGATTTCTCCGTCAATTGTGGACCGATTTTGAATTTTTTTTTTTTTTTTAAGTGTATGCTCTCGAGGTGGTCCCATATAAATTGTATTGACTTTTTTTTTGTGCTATATATATATAGTATATAATATATACATTTATCTTTTTTTAACTACAACGGGGAAGCTCTTGGCCTGAATTTCACCTGATGGTAAGTGATGATCAGGCCGAAGGTGGAGCCGTAGGTTAGGCCGGGCAGAATACACATATCGATGAGTTTTCGCTTCAGGGAGATCGGAAGATCGCCTTTCGTTAGCTTCTTCATTGACCAGTAGCTTTTCCAGGCTTTTTCGATGCGGCAACCGATTTCCTTTTCTTGCCTGTTTTCTAAAGAAACTAACTGGCCCAAGTAGATGTACTCATCAACATAATGTATTTCCTGCCCATCTACTTCGACCCTACACTTAGTGCTGTTGGTCATGGCTTTTGTTTCAGACCGATTCATCACGAGTCCAACCCTGAGGCTTGCTGTGCTTAGATCTTGAAGCATAGTCTGTAGATCCAGAGCTTTGGGAGAAAAAGGACTATGTCGTCGGCAAATCGGAGGTTTGTCAACCTCTTACTGCCGACTTCAATGTCCTTGGTCATCCACGAGGCTGCCAGTGATCGAAATATCTCCTTGAGAGTGCTTGTGAATAATTTCGGAGAGAGCGGGTCACCCTGCTTAACACCCTTTTGTATCCTAAACGAAGGTTCTGTAATATTCATGAAAACATACTAGGAAACATCGTTTTAATTCAGAAAACTTAATCATGAACAGAAATAAATTGTAGCAGGCCATAAGGATAAAACAACCAAAATATAAGTAGGTAAATGATAGCATTTTCCTAAAAGTAGAATCTAGAATCAAGTAGTTTAGAGAACGTGTTCCAATTTATACAATTGAAACATTAATCTCCGCATCGATTGTTCGCTGCAGCCGCGCGCATCCTTCCTGTGACCTGTACGACCGCGCCCCGCGTGCGCCGTGCGGCCCTGCTTTGCACTGCGCAGTGCTTGAGTGAGGGCTTCCCGGGTTCCTGACCACGCGTAATCGATACGCAACTGCATGCTGGACCCACCCTTTCGTGGAACATGTGGAGGTTTTTTAATCCGGAACAATGAGTCGGTTTGGTAACCGTCTCCTACTCTTTTTTTAAGTTTAAGATGGGAAACACCGTTCCTTAAATTGAGCATAATTGCACGTATGCAACAATAACATTGCTATTACATTAAACAGAACTACAATACGGCCGTTGTAACTTAGCAATTTTTTGGCAAAGTTCTAGTGCCTGTGTTCAGACCACAGGCACTAGAACTTTCGCGCATGTTCTCACACTCACACTCGCCTCATGTCACCATTTGGTTCGTATAAATGTTAGAGCACAGGCCTTTGCGCGAAGTTATAACGGCCGTATTGTAATTGTATTCAAATGTTATATAGTTCTGGCCAAAAATATTACAGCAATGTTGCTTATAACACTGGGGTTTTAGTGAGTACAAGTCTGACAAAATGACAAATGAATGCTCTTTTCTCTTCTTGATGATTTAGTTTTGACCAAAAATATATAAGCAAAGTAGCCTTAAGCCTAGCACACTGGGGTTTTAGTCAGTATGAGTCTAACAAATCCTTGATGAAAAGGGTATCCATGGTGGAATAAACACAAAATAATTGCTAACATCATAAGTAGAAACATAGCGTCGGTGATATTCTGAAACCGCGGAACTAACAGTGTTTAAAACCGCGTAAGGTAGGTGCAGTGAATTTTGCATAAACGAGTTAAAAAACGTAATATTTACTAAACCATTACGTTATTAAACTCGTTCCTGCGAAATTCACTGCACCTATCTTTCGCGGTTTTAAACACTGTTAGTTCCGCGGTTTCAGAATATCACCGACGATAGGTAGATCTTTGGTTAATAAATCTCACATTGCAAGACTTGGTGTATTATGAGGAAAAAATCATTCAATTTCTAGGATATATTCTAGAAATTTGTAAAATAGGTAATCTTTAAAACTGATAGATGAAAAGGTCAAACTCACTTTGACTCAAAACTAATGATTACTTTGCGAATTTCATGACTTACTATTGTTCGAGAATACTGCATCAACTTATGTATCCCTGTCAAAGGAAGGCTCATCTACTTTATAATGCAATACTGCTGTTTAATCAAATGGTTCAGTCAAGCTCAATTAAACCATGAACACTCGCTAGGTGTGTATGATTGGCGACTTAAATTCATGGTCCACTGGGCCCAGGTCTAAAATCTTTGTCTTCTTGTATGATACTTCAAAGAAGCCTCATGGAAATATTGAAGGGACATGCCTCTATAACTAGTGTGTTCTGCCCACTATGATTTACAATGCCGAGAGCTGGATGCACACAGGAAGCTGTGTACACATTAAAAGCTGCACAGACAACTATGGAATGTTCCATATTAGGCATAAAACTGAAACTAAACTAAGCTCCGAGGATGAGGCTCTGAGGAGGATGAGAGATCCAACATCACACAAAGGTCGAAAGATTGGAATACAAGTAAGCAAGTTATGATGATGACAGGTGAAATAAGGCGGTGAGAGAGTAGCTGCCAAAAACATGGAAGTAGGAATGGTTCTGTGCAAGCAAGATGGGTGGACAACTTTATTTGCCATTATGAATGATGCCTGGATGAGATTAACACAAGATCTTGGAGATAAGTATAAAGAAAGATTGATTTGATTACTGAAAGACGTTCTAATGTCTCGCTGATGGTGGCGTGTGTGTTGGGTCATTTAGCACCCTTCAAAATGGTTGAGCTGAATGGTGCTAATCCATGCATCAGGTTCGTGAAAGGGCACTGTCAGTAGTGACTGGTCATCTTTTAGCTGCATCGGCTTATAGTAATATGTTTTTTGAATTGTTGCTTTTATATTGTTTTATTATGGATGCTTGTAATGCTCTGACGTAACCAATATTTTGTAACTATATTTTAATTTAAAAGAGTTTCTTGAACTTCTACATAGGTAGCTACTACCCTTCGAAATGGGCAACTAGCTTCAACTTTTTGACTGACCAACCCCTCTGACAATTCAAAAGTGCCTGTACCTAATTGGTTTACTTGAAATAAATGGTTTGAGTTTGATTTTGAACTTATTAGCTAAACTATACTACATTATAACACAATATCCCCCGCTATTCCCCTCCGAACGGATTTTCATACGGTTTTCATCAATGGACGGAGTGATTCATGAGGAAGTTTTCGGTGTATAACTTTATTCATTATGGTGCAAATTGACTGAAACATGACAATGACTGGGGAGCCTACTGTTATATGAAAACAATGCATTACGGAATTAATACATTGTTTACCTGGATTAACACATAGGGTACTTTAAATCCCGGATGTACGTTCCCGTGGGATATTTTCCGACATCCACACGGGCGAAGAAGCAGGCAAAAGCAGTTTATGATCATTAATTATGAATTACAAAATTAAATATGAAACTTACGTCTTTCGGCCCATCCTTGTACACTTTATACAGACGAGGAGCAAACAAACATTGCCAAAATAATTTCATGGTGACGGTGAAATAATTCAAGGCAATAATTTTATTATAAAACGAAATCAAATCTAGTAACCGAAATACCGTAACAAACACTCTCAATCACACGAGTATTTTACCAACGAATAAGACCAGCGTTCATCAGCGATAACTTGACGAATAACCGCTAACAAGTAAACAGACCATTAATCGGTACGCAAAGAATAAACTACACTCTTATTATCAGTATGTTATTTACTTGTCTTTTTACGAATTATACGACAAAAAGGTGAGAGTATTATTATACCGGTGAAGCAGAAATCGGCCGAGAAATTTACTCTGTGCCCACTTGGTGCCCACAGGTGCCCACAGTCTGCTCTGTGCCGTGCACACCATAGACCATTAGTGTAAATGGCACAACACGACCAAAGACATAAACATAATCGATAATCATTCTCTTTTGACTTTTCATCATGAACAAATCACCACTTTTATCTATGGATATCACGGATACGAGCTGAGGATAAGAGTCATTTTGCATGCATTTATTTTGTTGCGTCGGGTCTTCCTGTATGCAGGTCACACACACACAAACCTTACGATTTCTTGCTCAAAAAACTTTCACAAGACGTATGTTTGTCTAAATAAACAGGTGATTCGTTTTTACAGTGAGGAGAGATTTTCTACTAATTTATTCAGCTAGATGTCGTATAGTCGAGTCACGGTCACACGTTTACCTCAAACACTATTAAAAAAAATACGTAAAAAGGCGCAAACCTTGTAGTGCACTGAACAACTGAATTGTGAGTAGACCGTTTTACTGCTGATGAGGAAAGAAGAAAACTGGATCACTTTTCGCTGCTGATCCTTAAGGTGGATAGTCCAAGGCAGCCCGCGAAATTCAAATTTTCTTACGTTTTTTGCAATTTGCTGGTCAGTATCAGGTTGTATGTTGATCTAAATATTATTTGCGGCAGTAACAGATATTTATTAATAGAATTATAGTCATAACAATCATCAATACAACTCCCTAAGTTCATATAATCCTATTGAATGACTACTATTTCATGAAATCATGATATTTGAGGATTATTCTAGCAGTTGTATTGCTAATTCTAATATATAGAATACTGTAAAACCATATTCCGTATATCCCGCATTCGCGCGACAATCGGTTTATTTATATGCAAAATGGAGTTTGTTTGTTTGTTAACGCTTTCACGCTAAAACGGCTGAACGGATATGGACGAAATTATTACATGGGTAGACCATGACATGGATTAAACAATTTTTTATTCCGGTAATGCGGTCACCGCAAATGAAGTCGTGGGCAGAAGCTAGCTTCAAGAAACACCACTGTCCAACCCAACTGGATGACAACTTCGCATTACATAGTAGTCGCAGTTGAGCCATCCAGCCTTTCCGAAAATATTATATACCTACCTACCTGGTTTCTTTCTTGCTTCTTGGAACTTACTTTCGAGTTACGTATGTGTGGTTCACTTATAAGTAGGATCCCTTTCATTTTTATAATTCATCTTTCATTGCGCTAATCACGTTTTCGAGTTGTTTTCGAGTTGTACAAACGTAATGAAAGAAGAAAGAAAATACAGACTAAAAGGCACACAATATAACAAATGCCCCATTCACACACTTAGGCTTTTTACCTTGGCAATTCGAGCGTGTGTGGAAGTACCATTACTTTTCAGCCGAAACCATAGTCAAAAAGTAAGTCATAGACAATATAACTTGTATGAAATTTACCTGCCGTGTTTATCTCTGTGTCACTGACTGAGGAAATGTTTTTGTGAAGAATTGGTATTTCAGACAGTAAAGAATATAATTTAATATTTAAAAATTAATGCCGTCATGAAACATGATTTGTGTGGTGAAAAAGGCTGTATTGTGCATCTTGGTGGTAGCTGCAACCGTGTCTTGCAGAATACACAAACTGCATCTTTCGGTAAGTTAAAGTTATAACTTGTAACTTGTAGGTAAATTATGATAGATATAGAGCAATCCATTCATGAAAACCATATGGTAATTAAATGAAGTTATTGTCGTGGTGTCATTGTTCTACAGGTTAAGTCAAAAATGTGAAGCCCTGCATTGTCGATCGTAAAACATTGTTTGATTTGGACCAGCTTTGTGTACTCATAATCGAATAATAGATTACAGTTCTCACACATTATCCAGCTGGAGCCTAGAATTGAGTGATTTAAACGAAGCTAAAAAAATAACTTCTGTTCCTTCAAGTAGTAACTATAATAAAATAATTCAGATCTGAGATTGAATTATTACTGTTCTATTTCTTCGGCTCATTTTTATTGATAAGCAATATCTTTATTACTCAGGGATCACAGTTATCTCAAATAATTAATTTGGCCGTTGAAAGTCTTTGTCTTATCTTCAATAATATCCTGAAGGGTATTTATATAATAAAAGTACTAAAATATTTTTTTGGAAAGCTTCCTGTAATCTTGAATTCCATATATATATTTCATTTCACACAAACTTACTTACACTGTTACTTGAGAAACTTCAGAATTAATGTGCATTGTTCCATGAAGATGTTCCATGTGGTATTTCCTATGAAGTAAAGTAGAACCAGCAAGTGTAAAGAACTTAGATGACTAAAAAGTCTGTACAGTTCTCAGTCAAATGAAGATGCAGAAATATTTAGAAACAGGTTGTAATAGAAATTCAAAAATGTTTTCCTTGAGAATAGTCTTCAACCTCTTTGGAAAAAAAAACTAGCAAAGATAACAACTATACAGTATTTTATTGTATTTAGATTGAAATCAGGTAAAAGATGTCTGATACATATTTAACATAATATTTCATTAATGAGGTCCAGAGAGTCCACATGGGGAGAAGGAATTTATAGTGCCAAACATGTTGTCATTCTTCGTTCAACGTCTTCAAAGTAGACTGAAGTTTTTTATAGCATTTTGATTCAGACACATTTAATATGGGTGTAAAAGTTGACCTTGGTCAGTTCTGTATCAGATTTAAGCAGCTTGCTTTATTATTAGCTTGCTGTACATGTTATTTAACCACATAAATTGTATGATTAGTCAGGCCCATGACTTAGTAACAGCTTCATGAGTCTAATGTGTTAAGTTACACTTGCTTGGGTCAATCCTTGAAAGTGTTAAGTTACACTTGCTTGGGTCAATCCTTGAATGTGTTAAGTTACACTTGCTTGGGTCAATCCTTGAAAGTGTTAAGTTACACTTGCTTGGGTCAATCCTTGAATGTGTTAAGTTACACTTGCTTGGATCAATCCTTGAATGTGTTAAGTTACACTTGCTTGGGTCAATCCTTGAATGTGTTAAGTTACTCTTGCTTGGATCAATCCTTGAATGTGTTAAGTTACACTTGCTTGGGTCAATCCTTGAATGTGTTAAGTTACACTTGCTTGGATCAATCCTTGAATGTGTTAAGTTACACTTGCTTGGGTCAATCCTTGAATGTGTTAAGTTACACTTGCTTGGATCAATCTTTGAATGGCATATGTAACCATCCATTTGATTCCATGGCCTCTCCATGCCTCAAAGCACATAAAGTACACAGTCCCTGTTTGATATTTAGCAGGGTCCAATCAATGTTTGATAAATAAGTATTTCATAATCACCTTTCTTCTCAAGCAGATTAATAATGGGGCAGCATGTTATAATTAGGTTAGTTAGTGGTACACTTCTTAATATATTATTTGTAGCATTATTGCCTAATGAACTAATAAAGGCCATTATTAGCATTCAACTAGAAATAATTAAAACTACTCAACTTTTAACTTGTTAACAAAATGCCTGATTTTAAGTAACATATAATATTATAATATAAGCTATTAGTCAAGAATTATTTTTTATCACAAAGTGAAAATCACTCTGACATTATTTTTACAAAATATCTGAAAATGATGCGGCGAGTTGCCTAAATTAAACATTGTCTCTTGTCAAGGTGAACCATTTTATTGGCGCCTTAATTTACCATGTGCAATCCTGTACGCGCATAACGTAAGGGTCAGCGCGGATAGAGCGGCAGCTGCGCGAGCATGCTGGAGAAAAATCCGGTGCCGGACGTAACAGATTTCCAAACCTATGAGTAAAAACATAACACAATACTCAATACTCTTTTGAAAACTGAGAACCTATGTCTTCTTGTATATATGTGGGGCTGATGTGCTGCGGCGGCGGTTTTTCGCACAGTCGACGCAAGCATGTTCTAGCGTGGTCAGGACGGTGCGAGGATCGTATGCGAGCGCATGCCGTGCAGAATTATATCGAACATCATAATGACTGGCTAAAATTACAAATTTTGATAAGTTTAGAGATTATGAGGGAACAGATAAACATTAATAACCCTCCTTTTTGCGTCGCCATAGTCGGGTAAAACCTACCGAACGGTTATTCATACGGTTTTCACAAACGGAGTCATTCATGGGAAGTGTTGTGTAAATTGGTTGAAATATGACGATGATTGTTAAATTCGGAAAAAATCACGCCTTCTAGGAGCTTTACTGGCGTACGCCTCGAGTTGTATGAAAACAATATATTACGGAATTAATACATTGTTTACCTGGATTAACACATAGGTTACTTTAATTCCGGGTAGTACCCGGTTCCCGAGGAATATTTTCAGACATCCACGCGTGACAAAAAAAAAACACCAATGTAAAATAGTAGCAGTTTACGAAAGTTGCTGGCTGCAAGTTCCATTGTACTAGTTACGCTTCAACGCTTAGCTGACCGTATTTAAGTTTGTGTCACCGAAGAGACACACCTCATTAACCACAGTCTGGTTTGTTCTGAATACTCGCTGCCATCCAATTAAACCATTTTCCATGAATTTGCATAATAACATCATCACACCTGTATACCCCAAAGGGTTAGGCAGAGGTGTACCTATAGTTCAACCACATTTTGCCAGTTATGTTTAAGTGTCATGAAATAGGGGGCGAGCCTATCGCCATTAACCTCGCACAAATTCAGCCTCCGGGCTGCTACTGAGTAATTCCTGATGGAAAAACCCAATAACACTTTACCCGACCTGGGAACCGAACCCAGGACCTCATTCATATTCAGCAGTAGCGCTTGCGACCGCTAAGCCAACGAGGCAGGCAATAGCAAGGCGTGAATGTACATTATTTACATGAAAACATCCTTTACTCCTTACAAGATAATAATATTATCAAACGCACGGTCTGTCCTTCATTTCTAACTCGTAAAGCCACTTACAGGGTGGTTTTTTTTTTTTGGATTTTTGAGACAGGGCGGTAAGGGCAGGTACACCTTAACCATTATAGCTACAGGAAAACGGTCGTAAGAGACTGTCCTTACTTTTTGGGAAATTTTGATCAGCAATTCTGCAATCACAGATTTTGAAAAAAATGTAGTTTTGCGATTTATGACTTTTCTAGTACTCAAGCACCGGTTGGGCCTATAGACATTTTTGATTCTTATAAGAAACAGGATCGATTGGCATATAAAAGTTTTTGTGAAAACTGTACTGTATATTTTTCAAAATCTGAGAATGCAGTTTACTGCCTCAAAAATCCAGCCTGTATATTATTTGTTTTAAGATTTTTGTTGTGCAAGGAAATGTTTGGCATAGTTTTCCATATCATCCACGCGACTGCAGTCACATCTTTTATATCTTTTATAACAATAACGATGTCGTCAGAGGAAGTTCTGCTGACTTCTTTGGCAGCCTTTAATAAGTGACAAATGTAGCTGTAGCATTTGTAGAGTTTCTCTTACGCGGTACTTGTATGTATCGTGTGGATTACATAATCTTTTATGTCCTTGATTTATTACGTACAAGCCGGGCAGTCGTACTACCGGCAGAAAATTTCAATTTGCCTTTGATTTTGAATATTTCTTGATATACGAAGTTAACTACCTGTTCTGTGTCATTTATACATTTTTTCATTCATCATTGGACAAAGTGGGTTTCGTTGGAAGCGTCATGTTGCCGCGAGGACAAACAAACATGGATTTTTATTTATATAGATTGCTTATGGGGTCAAATAGAAGTTATGTGTGCATAGTGGAAGCAACGGAGAAGCCTTTGTGACGACACATAAAATCCAACTGGGCGCTTTAAGGCTTGTACACACTGGCGCGATATCGCGGGCGGGACAAGGGTTGCGCTGCCTGTCGCGCCCGCGATATCGCGCCGATCTGCACGAGCCGTTATAGTGGACGAAAAGTGTTATCGATAAAAAGTATCGTGTTTGGTATCTAATGAACGGTCATAAACAGTACTTTCGAAAATATATTGGCTATAAATAACTATCCTACTAATATTATAAATGCGAAAGTTTGTGAGGAAGGATGTTTTTTAGTTTTTACTCTTTCACGCAAAAACAGCTGAACGGATTTGGATGAAATTTGGCACACAGATGGTTTATAACCTGGATTAACACACATCCTTTTTTCCCGGTTATACGTTCTCGTGGGAAAATTTCCGACCATACCTACATAAACCCGAAATAAGAGAAATCGATTATGTTTTATACTATGACTGTGTTCAATAACACCGAAAAACAACCCTTCTAAATGGTTATGTAGGCTGTTTAACTGAAAATAGGTATCAAATTTCATTTGCATTAGGATACAAAATAATAAATACGTGTGACATGTTCATTCTAAAACGGTCAGGAACTACGAGTCCTATCAAAATCTTGGCCTGCATACTGCGCCCATGATTCAAATGGGTACGTCTTCTGATAACATGCTAGCTTATAGATTTAATATAAATTCATATAAGCATCGATTCTGAGAAACTAAACTAGTTCCATGTAAAAGTATATAATTTAGTTAGTTCATATAAGTAGCGTTGATCTATTGCATGGACCATAGAAATATAATATATCTATGGCATGGACGATACGGGTACTGCTAGCGTATCTTTCTTATATCCATCATTGCTTAGTTTTTAATACTTTTTACTTATTGCGTGTACAAATTTTATGCTAGGTACATTGTGTTCCCATATAATTTGCATATAAATATAATAAATTATAGATCGGGTGACCACTGAAAATCGGCGTTGTGCTGTGGGTCCCCCGCATTGCACAGCATCATGCTGAGTGGAAGCCTGTCACTGTCATGACGTGCAGCTGCCGACTATGTCTATTTTATGCGCGTGATTACTTAATGGAGATCGCCTTTTTTTCTGATTACCCATCTTTTTGTATGCAAGTCTTTCAGTGACAAATAAACCATTGTTTTTTTCTTTTCTTTCTTTCTAATTAAACAGCTGCACCCGACCTGCGTTGCAATGCCACTTTATTTTTATATAGATTTATATGGCCAGAAACCCTGGCGGGCGTCCTCACCTAACAAAGTTTCATCACAATCTGATCAATTATAGTTTAGGAACTCATAGAAGACAAACGAACATAGAAACATTGATTTTTATTTATAAAGATTGAAGATAGGATGTGTACAAAATATCGTGAAACATTTTAAAAGAGTAACTATGGAGTTTATTTGCCATTGGCCCGAAACTACCCTTTGGAAGGTCCGCCTAGAATCATTTCTATTTTCTTTTACTTTGACTTATTATTTCGCTATGTCTTTAGACAGATAGAAACCACGTGTCGATTCCTGCAAAACAATTGATGTTACGAACTCATCACACTTTATCTTCCCAAGCGACGGTATAAATTCTATTGTATTACCGTATTGACCATAATTGTATGAAAATTCATGCTTCTGCGACTATGTATGTATACATCTATTCAATAAGTGTTTACAAAGTAACTGGTTCTTTTTCCTGTTATTATACGCAATTAAGAATGGTAAATGGTTTGCCTGATAAGAAAATACATGTATTGTAATTGAATTGCCTTCTAAAACGAACAAAAGTGTAACATTGGCATTGCATTACATTATAACCCAACCATTTATGTGTAATTACGCGTATGAAGAAATTATGAGACAGATGTCTGATTTCACTAAGACTAGGCAACAGTTAAATTAATGCCTAAAAAAGCGTGCTGTTGAAAATTTTCAACTTTCGGCGCTAAGCCAAGAGTTGAAAATTCATCAGCGCGCTTGTTCATAGAAATATACGTATCATAGAAAAATGTTTCTTAAATATATGAACCACAGAATTCGTTACACAATAATGGAATTTCTACCGAATTCGCAGTTACCGTAGACTGAACAATCAAGGAAAATTATATTGGTAGTTCTAGTTTCCGTTATCGTGTCGCTTTGTATCGAAATTGTAACACGCTTTGTAAACATATGTATTTGGAACTAACATATGAATAGCTAGTGAGAATCATTATATATGTATAACATATCGTGACAAAGGCGAGGAGCTAGCGAGAATTACGTTACAATACCAATATATTGATCCATAGTTTATTATTGATTCTGCTAGGGCCATTGATGATTTAGTCGAACTTATACTTTTATATAGAGGCATGTACTTAATTTTAATTACTGTGAAGGAAAACATGGTGAGAAAACCGGCATTTCCAAGAACCAAAAAATCGAAGACTCACCAACCAACCCGCACTGAGCCCGCGTGGTGAATTATGACCCATTGCCCCTATCAGAGAGGCCTGGGTTCATTGGGAACGTTACATATAGGCTGATTATGCTTGCTTATGCAATGTAATTGTCGTTTATTTAGTAACAAGCCGTGTGGTATTTTCTTTCGTCAAACATGACAAACTTCTAAACAAACTTTCGTCCTATTGAACCCCATTAGGGAATGAATTTTCAAAAATCCGTCCTATTGCTTGCTCACTTTCGTAAGATAGGGACGGACCTCTTGTGTAAAATTTCATGAATGCGTGGTCTGTCAGTGAATGAATGAATGAGATTTGGCTAAAGAAGATCGTATGGATACGGCCGGCGTTAAGTTTTTCGTGGTAGCGTATTAGTATGGGGACGTGTTATTTAGCCTTACACTTTTCTAAGTCAGGTAACACACTTTTATTAAGCAGAGTGGCTGTTGCGCCCCGCCGTTTCACCCGCGTAAGTCTCAATCCCGTGGGAACATTGGGATATAAAGTATCCTTAGTCCTAATCCAGGTCATGGTCTACCCATGTGCCAAGTTTCATTCAAATACGTTCAGCTGTTTTAGCGAGAAAGCGGAACAAAGAAACAAACTCACTTTCGCAATTATAATATTATATTAGTTAGGATTGTCTTTATAGCTAGCTTTTTTTGTAATTTTTTGCGTTTTGCTTACTTGCTGAGAATCGCTGTGCTTGCTTGGCTCTGCTCTGCACCTGCTTTAATTAATTAACAGCCCCGAGCAATATACGTCCATCTTGCCCTGCGAAATTTGACCCTATAAAATTATTATTGTTTTTGTGTCTTATCTTTGCACTTGCACATTTTATGAACACTTGTGTTTTGGTCTTTATTTATGTAAACGTGGACGGCAGGCGGCGTGTCAGTGGTAACACGTTGACCTGGATCTGGCCTAAAGAATATGAAGCCATCTTATAGCTACTGGTATTGTTACCACTGACGTGCGGCCTACCGTACCTACTTATGGCTAAACTAAAGTAAGATCCAGTACATCATTTCTGCCTCTTCAAGAAAATAATATTTTTATATTTATTCAGTTTTAATTCTTGTTGTTGAAAACATTCTTCATTCGCATCGTAATCGAGTGTTTCGAATGGTAACAACGTTGGTATGAAATTATTTAAATTACCTTAAAGCTATTTGTTGCCAGACATTATTCAAGAAAAAAAAAAAAACGGAAAAAGAAAAATTGCGTTGTTCATAATTGGAAAAAACAACCTATTTCTGATCATAAGTTACTTAATTTCTATAGGTGGGCTGGTTGCATCGACAGCCGCCATGGCCCACGCACAATGATCCACCCTAGGGACTAAGTGTGGAAACCAAATCCTACACATAGAATCCAGTTAAGTACTGGGTTGTGGAGGTCAGATAAGCCGTCGCTCTATGCAAAATACTGGTATTCAGCTGCATCCGGTTAGACTGGAAGACGACCCCAACAAAGTTGGGTAAAGGCTAGGCAGATTGATTGGATCTTATTTTGATAAGGCTAAGGATGCTAGAATAGAGTATATTTTTTTATTATTCTGTAGAAAAATCATAGATTTGTTGTTTTCTTTTTGAGATTACTTTTTATGAATATTTTTGAAGCAAATCTTTATTTATGGCCAACGTTTCGCTCAAGCGTTGAGATTATTATTGCGATTGCCTAATCTAAAATGACGTACCTCACCACTGCGGATGCAAATGCATAGAAATGGAGCAATTGCGGTATTATGCAACATGCAATATTAGTCGGGTTCCGGGTACCGCCTATCTCTATACTGCCTTATAATAATACTAACTGTTACCCCGTGATTTCGTTTGCGATCCAGGATGAAAAATGTATTGCTTATGTCCTTCTCCAGGTCATGGTCTAGCCATGTGTCAAATTTCATCCAAATCCGTTTAGCCGTTTTAGTATGAAAGCGTAACAAACAAACTCCAACCCATTTGAACCGTGTGTATAGTAAATTGGAAAATAATTTCCTACAATTATTTATTTAATACTAGCCATCCGCCCTTACTTCGCCCATATGCTATCTACTGATGTGTCGACGTGTCAGAACATCGAGATTTCTATACTATAATTAAATATTAATGAATCATTGATACATATATTTTGCTTCATCCTATACAGGTTAGGACCTGTTTAGGGGATGAAACAAAATTTCATGCTTCTAACCCAGCGGTTTACACAGTGCGTTTGGTTTCAGTGAATTAATTAATGAATGTAACATTTTTATTAAGTTGAGAATTTGGGACTTTTTCTGTATAACCTTTATCCTAAATCACCTCCACTTATCCTGTTTGATGTACTGTTACAGGACGATGAGCGACGCTACGTGGACCTTACGACCTTCGGGTTCTTTCAGGGCGGAGTTCTCGACGTCAAGATGGTTAATTTCGTGATGCCTTCGGGACCTGTTTATGGGGAGGTAAGGTCTTCACATAACATAAAACAACATCACGGCTGTAATGCCCGAAGGCTTAGGATGTACCTACAATAGAACCCCCACATTTCGCCAGTTACATAACTGGCGAAAATCCTATGTGTAGGAGGCGAGCCTATTAAAACCGAGAGTATATTACCCAATTCCAGACTATGGGCTGCTACTGAGAAATTCCTGATGGTAAAACCCAATAACACCAAGGTCCAAGGTCTTCACAAACGCTTTAGAGCAAACATGTGGGTGAACGTGTAGACTAGAATCTCTCGTTAGTCGTTTGCCTTAGGTATGGTCGACCTTGTATTTACTTTATAACCTTAGGTTAAATGCGCTTGCACGTCATAAAACGATACGTCTATTCGTCTATGTGACAGTTAGATAGAGATTCGATTGACTGAGAATTGTCAAAAGTGGTAGAGCAATTACGAGGTTACTACTATACACGTAGTAGTTGCGATAGTGTTATTTCCTCGTGTTCTCTATCCACTTGCCCAATTTTGTACAGTAACCAGGCGTTAATAATGTTATTATGGTTCATCTAGCTATAGTAAGAGACTGGCGACCGACACCGAAGTTTTTCTAAAACTCCACTTTATTTACGGCTGCGTGTACTGTCTATGGAGTAATGCATTTTATAAGGTTTTTCTCGACTACGTCCACTCTAGTCTTCGGTCTAGTCTATAATACTATGTAGTATCTGCAATATTATCACCTGTCTAGCCTTTTCTCTATTATGTTGGGGTCGGCTTCCAGTCTAATCGGATGCAGCTGAATACCAGTATTTTGTATGGAGCGACTGCATAGCTGACCTCCATAACCCAGTTACTAGATAGACCTGTCAAAGACGTCTGTCAAATATCTACAAATGACAGCCAGTGCCAACTGTATAACGTGCTTTCCGAGGCACGGAGGGATCTCGGTATGTAAAGAGGGTCACCCATCCACGGACCAACTGCGGTAAGCGTACCTTAACCTGGTCGATCGACCAGTGCGGCTGTAATTACTTCAAAAGTAATGTCTTAATTCAAAAGCTTCCTAAGAGTTTGCTTCGTAAGTATCAATCCACCCTCAATCGATGCATAAAAACAAAACGTTTGAGGCCGCCATTTGCAATAACCGGGCATTGACATCAATAATTCATAAACTGTTCGTTCGGTCAATTTGATCAATAATGCAGTGATGCACTGGGCGATCGTCTAATTGACATCGTATCGATCCGTACACTTGTATAGACCATGAGAGTATTTGGTTTAGAGTTTAACATAATGTCCGTTGACGACATTGGGTACTAGTGGTACTACCCACAGATATAAGAAAATTTCTGTGGTACTACCTGAGTTTGCGTTTCAGCTGCAGCCCACGAGTAGTTATTTATATGATAACTCTCTGTACATAGGTTTGTTTCTACGCACTTAGCCATTTACATACCCGTCTTAAACAAATTAGTTATTGATCTCAGTATGTGGCGTATGTACAGGAGGACACTATTGTTTGTGCTGCCAATCATTTTCAAGCAAACTATTAGTTAACAGGAAACAAAGGCCCGTAAACCTGCCTTTGTGTAGAGTTAATGACAAGTGTATTCAGGAGTCTGATGGCACGGTGATAGAAGCGTGTGTCGGCTGATTGAGACCGAAGCAAGGAGTATTTGTTTCAAAACGGATATAACCAGTGTTCCAGTATACTATCTATAGTATGTTTGCTATGGTAATCATTGATTATATAATCAATATTTTGATTTAAAAGAGTGTAAAAGAGAGGAGCTCGTGGCTAAGTAATAAAAGCCGCCGGTCGATCCATCAGGTTTAGCTACGCTTGCCAAGGTTGGTCCATGGATGGGTGACCATCTTTACATTCACCGTGCCTCGGGAAGCACGTTAAGCCGTTGGTCCCGGCTGTCATTCGTGGATCTTTGACAGTCGTTACGGGTCTTCTGACGACCCGTATTAACGACTGTCAAAGATCCACCGAAAGTCTGAAAACCAGTCTTAGCAAGGGGTATCGTATTACCCAATTACTGGGTTGTGGAGGTCAGATGGCAGTCGCTCCATGTAAAATATTGGTATTCAGCTGCATCCGGTCAGATTGGAAGCCGACCCCAACATAGTTGGGAAAAGGCCAGGCAGATTGATTTTGAATTGATAGAGTGTCCGTGGAGTTTCCTGCCCGTTCTTCTTTATAGGCCTACTACGCTTTGGAATTGGCATCTTTCTGACTGCCCGAAAAAGTGCATACAATTGGTTTATTTGAATTAAATGCGTTTCAAATGTATTCATGTATTGCTCTTGTTACTACACACCAGTAAAGGAAACAACTTATAGGTGTAATTTCTGATTACGATTTAAAGTGGCCTTTAAGGCTCTTGCTGTTAATGTCACGTGGTAAATGAAAGACCAATGGGACTTTCTTTGATGTAGACTGCAGAATAACGAGACTTTTTTTAAACTGTTGTTTTATAAAATTAAATGAAATTAATAAATGTATACATAAACTCACGCCTTGTGCCCTTGGGGATAGGCAGAAAGTACAGAACGCTACTTTTAATAAATATATATATACTAAATATTCGTTTTGATAGAAGCATTTATTAATCCACTGCTGAGTAAGCCGCGTCTCCCGGTTTCCTTGTCTGATACCTACCAGGACTAACCTTGTGTCTGGTCTATTTACAGATAATTGGGTCATTTTAGGTACCTGCCTTTTACTTTAGAGATTTATCACAACATTTTATTTTATTCCTTCGCAGTATGGCTTCACGTTAGATCGGACAATAAACGCAGCGATTAGTCCGTACCTTGCGCAGTCCAACTCCGCAACATGCTTCCTCAAGGACAGCGACAACAGTATATTGTCGCCGCAGCATCCGGCTATCGTGTTCTTGAAGATGGATTTCAAGAATCTCAGGTCAGTCTCAAATTTACATAGAAAAAAACATATCTGCTGTTTCTACAAAAGTGAAAATGACGTAATCTGCTCGATTTAATTAACGCAACGTTGTCTCCGGATCTTTAATTTGTCTGTCTGTGATGTCTTGTTTATATCTTTTTGTTGGTTTTTTGTCGTAGTTGGGTTTTAGTTGTTATAACTTTTTTTTTAATGATTATAAATATAAACTCACGCCTTTTTCCAATGGGGGAGCCAGAAACTAGTGATTATTTAATGATTATAATTTTGTAAATAAATATTTGTTAAGTTCGCGAATCATATTTTGATCAACATACAACGTAATACTGCAAATTAAAAAAAACGAAAAAAATAATAATAATTTTGCGAGTTACTGAATAATTCATAATGGAAAACCTAATAACACTGCGTGAACTGGCGATCGAACCCAAGAGGTTTGTCTTCTAACCTGTGTTCGTAAATACCTTTAAACACCATTATTACAAAAACGAGGCTTTATTTTTTTCTAAATTGTTACAGATTGAACGTAACGTGCAAAGCTAAAGTTCTGCATCTGTATCCGAACAAGTCAGCGATACCGAATGGTGAGTTAAATTATAACATAATGTCACGCAAGTTAAATTATAATTATCATTTATTCGATATTAATTACACACAAAGTTTTCTCGGTATTGATTTTGGTATTATATTTTCCCAGAAGTACCCGCTGAGGAGAAGTGCTACTATTCAGTTCTACCAATCACGAAGGAGACGAGGAATGGATTCGACTATTACAATACTAGCGTGAGTTTCATAATTACATTATAATACCAAAATACTGATGTTTCATAATTTGTGATTTCTAGATTATGAAAAGCATGGGAACGACCTTTTTAGGGTTCCGCAACCCCTATAACCCCTAACCGTCTTTCTGTCTCAAGGCTTTATCTTAAGAATCTAATATCAATGCAGTTGAAATGTTCACAGATAACGTGTAACTATGACCAGGGGCTCGTGGCTAAGTAATAACAGATGCTCGGGACCATCTTTAAGGTTAAGCAACGCTTACCGATATCGGTTCATGGATGGGCGACCATCCATTATATACAGAGACTCGTCCGTGCCTCGAAAAGCTCGTGAAGCCGTTGGTCCTGGCTGTCATTTGCATATATTTCACAGTAGTTAGTTGTTAGTCAGAAGCCCGACCTCTACGACCAAGTTCTTCTGGGTCCTATTATAACCTATTTCTGATCATAAGTTACTCAACTTCTGGAGGGGAGGTGGGCTGATTGGAATAACCACCGACAGCCGCCATGACCCACGCACAATGATTCACCTTAGGGACTAAGTGCGGAAACCAATCCTAAGCATATAATCCAGTTACTGGGTTTTGGAGGTCAGATAGGCAGTCACTCCATGTAAAATACTGGTATTCAACTGCATCGGGTTAGATTGGAAGCCGACGCAACGCAAACGACGCAAACATAGTTGGGAAAAAGCTAGACTAGTCAGACGGGTAACTATGGCCGCTATCATGGCAAATAATAATAAATAAACCTATTTAGGGTGGCAAGAACTCCTTAGTGCCCGAATTTCATTCGTACTTGGCCGATTTTTATTGTAATCGTGATGTGTAAGCTAAAAATTACTTTTCTTTTTTAAATACAATGTATTCATCTTTTCAGTTTGCTCTATACGTGGCGTCGCAAAAAGAGGAGGGTCTTTACAATCTCTACTTGAATAATTGCCCGAATGCCGAGTCAGGAGCCACTGCAGTCAACACGATAGTAAGCTTTTATTTTCATTGCAATTTGTAAATATATCGGTTTTATACGAAGTTAAAACGCGCTAGTTTGAATGTCTTAGAGCGAATTTCACCATTAAAAACTGAACGCGATCATCACTTAAACCAAGTTTAAGAGCTGTCAGTGTCATTATTTTCTTTGGAATATTGGCACTGACAGCTCTTGAACTCGGTTTAGTTGTACTGATCGCGTTCAGTTTTTACTGGTGAAATTCGCCCTTAACCAGGGACCGAAACCGGTATGATCAATACAGGTATTTTTTCGGTTACAACATTTATATTTTTACAGGTATTTGTAAAGGTTACTTTAAATTGAATATTACCAATATTAATACCATTATCGAAATAAAAATTACCCCTATCGTACACTGTCCGTCGGCATTACTCAAAGGGCGCGATCGCCTGTGGGTGTGTAACCGGTATTAAAACGGTAACCAAAAAGACTTACCCAGACTGCTGAAGGTTACCACCTTAGCCGTAGAAGTAACCAAAATTCTCCGATACTTGTACAGTCGAGTTCATTAATATATTGGCCCTTTCAGGCTTCAAAAACATATGAACGTCAAAAACTTCATAATGTTGTAACACCTATAAGTGTCATTAAATTGTGTGCAAGATTTAGATTCATTAATATGTGACTGCTTTTTTTCAGTAACATGAATACAGCCAAAGGCACATTATTATATGAACCACTTTAAGATCATAAATTGCATGGTCAATGGAATGGAAAAACACAACGTCATTTGAAGTTAATCCAGCCAGTGATAAATAATGGTGCAAACTCCTTGACCATGCAATTTTAAGATTGCTAGTAAAATCTTCTTTATGACGTAGTAATAAGGTTGAATTTCAATTACATTATCTTGCTCAGATATTATTGTATTAATGTGTGCATACATAATTGTGAATCCTACATTGTTCACATAATATGATCTTAAAGTGGTTCATATAATAATGTGCCTTTGGCTGTATTCATGTTACTGAAAAAAAGCAGTCACATATTAATGAATCTAAATCTTGCACACAATTTAATGACACTTATAGGTGTTAAAACATTATGAAGTTTTTGATGTTCATATATTTTTGAAGCCTGAAAGGGCCAATATATTAATGAACTCGACTGTACCGTAATTTATAAAGGTTTTTGGTCCCTGGTCGAGACTATAATTCATTCAGGGCCTTAGTAGACATGGTACTTTTAACATCGGTGATCAGCGATTTCGAATATTGCATAATAGACAAATGTTCTTTATTCCAGATTCAAATTTATGAAAGCAACGCCGGCAACTTCCTATCAGCTGGCGAGATGCCTCTCCCCGTGCTATACAGCATGATGTCTCTAATATTCCTGATGAGCGCTGCACTATGGACGTTCATACTGCGGACCAGTCGCCAGCCAGTGTACAGGATACATATCATCATGTGTGTGCTGGTCTACCTAAAGGCGTTATCGCTCGCCTTCCACGGAATCAACTACCATTTCATACAGACGAAGGGAGAACATGTGACTGCTTGGGCGATTCTTTTCTATATTACGCATTTGTGAGTATTGGGTTCTGGTCGCTTTTTTGTTAGGTATTGTGTATATGAATCGAGCTTCTTTGAAACACTATGGTTAAGTCAAAAATAAATTCACTACCAATAATTTTCTTTTGTATATTGAAAAACGTCTCAAAAAAAAACAATCTACTTAATTAAAAAAAACACTACAATTACAAAAATAACATTATTTCGGAAGTCGGTGTCTATGGTTTTGAATTTTGGTTTTTTTTCCACGTATTTTATTTTTCACTTTTTAGCTGTGACACCACACAAATTCGAATACCACTCCCTGATATGTAAATAACAGTGAAAGGAATCTATACATATAATAAAATAGTAACGATTTTTTTGGTCTATTTGTCTATTCGGTATGTCCGTTGGTAAATTCCGGATGGGCCCAAAAACAGCTGATCGGATTTATATGTAATTCGGCACACAGATATTTTATAACCTGGATTAACACATAGGGTAGTTTTAATCCCGGTAGTACATTCTCGTGGAATAATTTCCGACATCCACAGGAGGGAAGACGCGGGTAATACCTGGTAATAAAATAAACTCTTACACAAGGCTACAGAGGTTTACCACAAGTATCTAGAACCGTGACAACTCAGCTATTTATTAATGCAACACAATATTTGAAGCTGTTTTCACGATCAAATATTCTGAAGCCCTAAAGGAGTTAGTTCATGTAAATACAGATATCGAAAGATCGGTCTATCTAGACATAAGCAGTACAACCACTGTGCTAATACTGTGACTTTGTTCCTAGATTGAAAGGCGCGGTGTTATTCGTGACCATAGTGCTGGTGGGCACCGGCTGGAACTTCATCAAGCACATCCTGTCGGACAGAGACAAGAAGCTCTTCATGATTGTTATACCGCTGCAGGTTGGTGTTTTTAATACTATACTCCATTTACAATAAGATTAGACATTTAAACAAAACATTTTACAGTCAGTTCAACCGATTTTGACTTCTATTCCGTAGGCGTAAGGATGGTATTAAAAGCATAAACGTGATTAAAATACCAACTGTTTACTGCAGCTGCCATTTGTCATGACACCATGCAATAAAAGTCAAAATCGGTTGAACGGACTGTAAAAAATGTTTGTTTTAATGCCTAATCTTATTGTGAATGGGGTATAGAACAACATAACATCACGCCTGTAATTCTCGAAGGGTTAAGCAGAGGTGTATCTATAATGGTACACCCACTTTCGCTAGTTATGTTTAAGGTCCAGGTAATAGGAGCGAGCCTATTGCCATCAACCAGGCACAAGTGCAGACTCCGGGCTGCTACTGAGAAATGATTTCATAATTATATTATTTATATTACTAGTTCTTGACTTCTAGTCAAGCAAAAAAGAAGCGGTAATAAATAAGACTATGCATACTGTGGTTTCCTATTAAACGTTATCGGTGACATGCCAGATGTCACCGCATCAGCGTTCACTTCACAGAGTATTTTGAAACTAGTATGCGTTTTGAAGAGATGTCATCGTTTGCACCGTCAAGATGGTTAGTATGAAATTGTATTATACCAATCAGGTATACCAAAACCTTTATAAATTACGGTACAGGTATCCATCATGTTGCCATTTTTTAATACCGGCTACACACACACAGGCGATGCGCGCACTTTGACTAATGCCGACGGCACGTGTAAGATAGAGGTAATTTTGATTTCGGTAACCGGTATTAAAAGAACCTTTAAAAATACCTGTAATAATATAAATGTTGATCGTACCGGTTTTGGTCTCTGATACCAGCCATCATGACGTGGCGAACGACAAGATGCTGTATGGAGCCGATGATGTTTATACGAGACTCGAGGCTTGGGATTTTCATCTGTCAAATACGGGTGATTGTTTTTTATCACCATACAATTTTTGACAGGCTTTAGGTACTATACAAAGATTGGATTAAGTAAAAAAAAGTTAGGGTAATTTTTTTAGAATAAAATATAATTCTCAAAAGTATTATACATTCAGCGTGGTTACTAAGTCAAACGTAGAATACTATGCTCGCCGCAAAGACTATGCCGAATTAGAGAAAGGGGCGACGTGTGGCCCGTGTGGGTGTAACGGGGACGTGTAACTGCGGGTGGTATCCACAAACGGTGGTGTCTATGTTACATTTTGGGTTTTAGATGTCACTATCTCTATCTATACCTTGGTGTTGTTCAGGTGTTAGCAAATGTAGCAGAGATAATACTGGCGGAGAGTGAAGAAGGAGCCGCGGAACACAACGCGTGGCGGGACATCTTCGTTCTGGTCGAGTTGCTGTGCTGCGGAGCCATCATGTTCCCGGTCGTGTGGTAAGTAACGCATTAGTATACTATCCGATAATACTGGCGAAAAGTAACGAAGGAACAACGACATCGGTCTGATTGCACACTTAAGGGTAGTATAAGTGTAAATTAAAAAAAAACATCGGGTCTTCTCAATAACATGATAATATTTGGATGACGATACATACTACAGAAACAAACAGCAATACATACAGTAAAGTACTCCACTAATTATCCCCCCTAAAGTAAAGGGTTATAGAGGGGGCGTTATTATCATTTGTTACCTATTAACAGGGTATCCAAACCTCAATTTCCCTGTGGGACTTAGGTTGGGTGAAAATTTGGTATAAATTTATGTATTGCATACATTACATTTTGATAAACGCGCGGTTATCATCACCCGGCCCGTTGAGGTATGCCGTTCGGCGTTTTCGTGGTACTTGGATTCCTAAAATCAAATATTAAAATTATAAATTGATTGCATTTACTTCGAACGTGATAAAAATATATTGAAAACGAATAAATCATAACGGTGAGCAAAAACAATAGATCATTTAGCTAGATTCTTCTACAGACAGATGTTTCTGTAATACGTTTTGAACGATTTCAAACTTTATTAGATAAAAATAAGTATAGGAAACGGAAATTGTGGTGATTAGTTTTGGGCTGTTGGTACTGATCATTTATGATACTCGAAGAGTTTTAATTCGGTGTAAAACGTAATACGTATAGGAATCGTTTTGCTTAGGATTGTTTTTTGTGGTAGATCTTTTCTGTAGTCAAATAACAGCAGTTATCCTATCATTGTGGATACACTACTCGTCGTTATCAACTGTGACTTCTTCGTCGAAACAATCCAAATGACTCCGATAAAAAAAGTGCTTGCTTTAGTACTGAGATATAATATGGTAGCTGCACGCAGTACATACCACTCAAAGAAAACTACTCCCTGCCTCACTGTCACCAGATTTTGCCACACGATGTTCATGAGACTGCAAGAAAATAAAATGGCGCACCAGCCACTTTTGGTAATCTGGAGACAGGGTGATTTCATATCCATGGAGTTTCTTCTTCATTGTATGATATGATAATATTTGCAAACATTTTATACCACGTTATGCTACACCCGATCTATGAAAAATATAAAAATATAAATTAATTAGCGAGTTTGTAAAGGAAACCTTTTTAAAATTTTACGTTTTCTGGGTGAACATGAATAAAGATGTCCCGAACAACTTTAATGGCTACAATCGGCACCAGAGCCATCAAAAGTCATTTTTAGATCTGTCAAATCGTTCCTAAAAGTTGCCATCTTTTTCCAGGTCAATACGTCACCTGCAAGATGCCTCCAGCACGGACGGCAAAGCTGCCATCAACCTTCGGAAGCTGAAGCTGTTCCGACACTTCTACGTCATGGTCGTCTGCTACATATACTTCACCAGGATCGTCATCTCTATATTGAACGTAAGTCTACTCTTGGGTTTTATTATATTAATATTAAACATGTAAAAGTTTGTAAGTGGATGTTTGTGAATTTGGAAGGTTATTATTAAGGGACTACTCACTTATTCAGCTCTATTCAGCGTTTGCCCATAGAAAACTACGATTTTGTATGAGACGAGTACGCGTCCTTTTAGCTGCGCATAGCTGAAAGGACGCGTACGCGTTTCGCACGTTTTCTATGGGCAAACGCAGAATAGAGCTGAATAAGTGTGAGTAGTCCCATAATCATCTTTAGCGGCGGGGCGAATTTAAATGCACGGTCACGATGCGGCTTCGGGTGAAATTCACCAATGAAACTACGAGATCGCACATCTATGCGCTCAAGAGCCGTCAGTGTCATCAAAATTGTGACACTTACAAAATGGATAAAATTGTGTATCGTTATTAATATGGGTCAAGGACCTGAAATAAATGAATTTTATTTATTTATTTATTGTTATGGAATATTGACACTGACAGCTCTTGAATGTGGTTAAGATGTGCTGATCCATTATTAGTAGATAACAGTTAATAAAAGTATAAAGTATTGATATTCTAGGTCAAAGTAATGTGAGGAAATCTAACCATTGGTTATTGCTTCCTAAATCTTCTATTACTTATCATTATGATTGAGGGTGCTTATCTACATACAATATACATTTATATTTCTTTCTTTGTTCTCAGATCACAGTACCATTCCAGTACGCGTGGATAGACGAGATGTTCCGTGAGATGGCGACACTGGTGTTTTTCGTGATGACGGGCTACAAGTTCCGCCCGGCGGCCGCCAACCCGTACTTCACGCCTACGCATATCGACGACGTGGAGCCTCAAGTGTGAGTATATCATAACTACATAATGTAGAATAGTAGTAGTCTGTGAAGAGATAGGCCGAGGTTTAGTACATTCAATCGTAAGCTCAAGTGTAATGATGCCAGCGTATTGCCAGTAACCGAGCACAAACCCATACTTCGGGACCCCCTCCCTGAGGGGCTAGGCTGACACCAACATTTTGGTTTAAATTATGTTACAAGTTATCGGCCCAAATTCAGACTCTAAGGTTATTAGCTTAGAGTCTGAATTGGGCAATACAACGGCCATGTTGGTCTTTCGAAAGACATAACCAACAACTAACTTTCTATTATTTCTCTTTAACTGTGAATAGAATAACAGATCTGCCTTTCACTTTCTATGTAGGGGTAAACTCCGGAACTACCTCTTGGATTTGAAAAACTCTTTTTGTATTGGATATTCTTGAGGTATAGGCTATGTAACATCACGCTACGATCCTTAGGAGCACAGCCAAAAAAAAAAATAGTCAAAAATAACGCTAAGCGAAAACGAAGTAATAGCGCGGGCGGGCGATGGGATGCGACGCAATGGGTCGGGGGGCGAAATTTCAAGCGTATAAAGTTGAAGCTAGTAAAATATAAACTTAAAAATGTATCTGTTTGTCCGCAGTCTCTCAGATATCGGAGTGCTCGAAGGAGTGACCCGGATATCGAACCGAGGTGACAGGAAACGGGAGGACCTACAACCACTCATGCAGGAGACTAACTATAATTCTGACTAGCTGTAAGTTTAGATTGAACATATAGGATAAGTAAATGCTTGGGGAGGGTCGAGCCATGGATTTTATTAATACAACCTCTGGTTTCTGATAGGTTGGCTTAACATACTCGGAATGTCAATCTATTGCTTCATATGTTTGAAAAAAAAACAGCTGAGCTGCCTACAATAATAATAACGCAGTGGATATCGTTGAACTGTCAAAATGAAAGGGATTGTCATTACGACCGTGTTACGCAATTACGGTGCTGTATTCTAAGTAGTTTTCTCGAGATATATCCCTTGACTCCACTAAATCATTGATTATTATGAATTTGAATAGTCTTTCAGAAACTAGGGGTGAGTTAAACGTTTCTAGTTTATCTTATTATTTTTATTTTTAAGTTCAGACGGGCATTTCCCGTATTTTAAGAACGGTTGTATATGTCAAAAAAAACTCTAATTTACCTACGTTTTTTGACAAGTTTTTTACATTGATTTTTGATGAGATGAGATTGCGACTGGAATTTGAACGTTTTTAAGTATGAGAATTGGCTTTCAATTGACAAGATATTTGTATTTAATAGTTCCAATTTTCATATTATCAAAGGCAAAGTAAAAACAATAAAAAGGACAAAATTAATAATGCAAAGAGTGAAAGGCGAGCTAAAACTTGGAAAGCAATATAATAATCGAATAGGTACATTTTGTTTAAATCGCTGGCACAATATTATTGAAGTGAAAACTTCTTTACGCGTGTTGAGCGATATTTAGTAGGAGAAAATCTTATGCGTACGCGTCATTGACATGCTAATGCTAACAGTATATCTGTACCTATGAGTATGACGAGTTGCGCTTGGCCAGCAGTGAAAGTAAATATGTATATATAATATGTATATAGTTTTAAGTTTTTTTTATATCTATGTATGTAAGGATCGTAACAGGTGGCATTCTGTAACTTCTGCTTACCCCCATGGGAAGAATGCGTGAGTTTATGAATATGTAATTATGACATAATACTTAATGGTGCCTATTCCCTTGTTCACAAACTAAACTAAACTTAAGTTCAGTGCATCTTTTTCTTTCTATTTCATTAAGAAAAGGATAGAAGAAAAATTTAGTTTAGTCCTGTCAAATTAATCAGCGTCTGACGTAAATTGACGTATTTTTAGTCGGCAAGTTTTTAATCACGTCTAAACTTGTATGGATTAGTGACAGGCGCTGAATAATTTGACAGGACTAAACTAAAATTTATCTTCTATCCTTTTCTTAATGAAATAGAAAGAAAAAGATGCATTGAACTTAAATTAAGTTTAGTTTGTGAACAAGGGAATCGGCACCAATATCTACTTATTGTGATAATCCGACTATGGATGTACCTTCCCCAAGGCAACGTTAATGCTAGTCCCTTTCTGATAGCATTTCTGCACATTTTAAGTGCAAGCTGCAGAAAAAGAAGACTTTCCATTTAACAAACTTAATTTAAGGGCAATCACCGAATCCATTTTTGTATAATCTTGTTTAGTTTTTAGATTCTTTTTATTTTTATTTTTAATACCTATGTGTATGTTCTTAACAAATTTGTTTAAAAGAAAATATACATTTTTATTTTAAATATTTTTTTTGGTAGTAAAAATATATCTCACTCTTGATTATTTTTGTGTAGGTATAGGTAGTGGAAAGTCACTTCAAATATCAAATCGTGAAATATACATATATGCAGTCCGTATATGTTTCGATTTCTGGCAACATTAACCATGATCGCGGCGTGGTCGGTGTGATCTTGTTTTATTTTACAAGTTTTTAATAAACTTGCTTCGTTCATGTAATGTGTTACCGGTTAATCTGTTTGTGATTAATTTTTCCTAGGTACTATACTCGGGTACAGTATTAGAGCTGTTTTTTTTTAATAACCTCGTTTGGTCCCTGTCACCATGGCAACCTATCCATAATTCACTCAGATAACTTTCCTGTGTACTACATAGCATACTGAGCTTAGTTTGAAATGTCAAAAATACCGTGCCTTCATTGAAGTAAATACAGGCAGCCTTAAAAAGATGTATTGATAAGAATTCATTTGATTGTCTACATTTTGTTCCACAATGTTGTAATGTTTTGTGGCTACACAATCATAGCCCAACTATGTTGGGGTCGGCTTCCAGTCTAACCGGCTGCAGCTGAATACCAGTATTTTTCATGGCGCGACTGCCTGTCTGACCTCCACAACTTAGTAACTGGATAATACGATACCCCTTGGTAAGGCTGGTTGTCAGACTTTCGGGCTTCTGACGAACTTCCACGAATGACAGCCGGGACCAAGTGCTTAATGTGCTTTCCGAGACACGGACGAGTCTCGGTATGTAAAGATGGTCACCCATTCACGGGCCAACCCCAGCGCTTTTTGTTTTCGAGCTCCTCATAGATACAATGTTATGGAACAAAGATTGTAGTCAATTTAATGAATTCTTGTCTTTGTATACTAATCTAATCTTTTTTTAGGCTCGACTGTACCTACCCGCCCTACACATTCGAACTGGCCCCTAAAAGCGGAGACTGACTTGCAACGCTTGTTTGTAATGTATCAGTAATGTTTGTGTATGGTAACCAAGCTCGCCTCGAATGATTCGAGGCGAGCTTTCGAGTCCTTGGGTCACGTGTGACCCACGTTTGCCTTTGACAGCGTTAAGCCCCATTTACACGGTGCAAGTTTCTGGATCGTTCAAGAGCAATAATCTCATGCCATAAAAACGTTCAAGAATTGCATGCACGTGCGATTTCCATAAAACGGCATACAATAATTGAATGCAAGTTTTGAAAGCAAGGCTATTATTGCATGCAAGTTTTGCCTTGTCTAAACAAAGAGGGGCACGTCCATATACAATTGATGCAAGTATTGCCCGTTTTTGCGCTACCAAATATTACATCTATTACTCACCGCACTCGTGTTTGATTGATAGTGAATGCGATTTTATTTTAGCTATACCCGTTTTTAACGGCAACTAACCGTATCGTGCAACATTTGTAGGTGTTGTTTAGAAGGTACCAGTAAATGGTTCCTTCAATTTTATGGTAGGTATGCCACAGTCCATAAACTTGCACCGTGTAAATGGGGCTTTATGCTTGGCCGGTTAAGCGAGGCCAAATCTAGATTATAGACTAAAGTACACATTAAAAGTGAGTTCTAGACATAAACGTAATATTTATTGTGAATTTAAGACTACAGCAATTTCGGGCAAATAATTTTAGACGGTAAAATGCCATAAATGTAGAGAGTGATGCACAGAAAGGAAAAAAAAAAATTAATAGTTCGCCACACTTGTGTTTGTAGCATGAAAGTTCCTATTTTCACTTTACCGGCTCGAATTACCGAATAAAACATAATCCGTTTTCAAAAACACAAGATTAATTTCTTTTCATTTTTAGGTTGTGAAATAAGTTATACATAATGCTTGAAAAAAAAAGTTCTTCAGGAAGTCTTTAGAGACTACTTGTAAATAAAACTATCACGGTAAAATTAAATATAAAGGCTTTCCTTTGTAGATATAAAGTAATCGAGGGTGTCTAGGATAGGTGTAACGAGATGCGACACGGCGAATGATATGTGTATGATTCCTATTAACCACTATTTTAGCCAAACTTATTTCCAGAACTGGTAGGTACGTGTAGTGTATCTATTAATAATTTTATGTAAAATCTCATGCACGTCAGCAGTGAGGTCGCTGTCACTAATGTCAACTGTCAGTTCACTATAAATGGCGGGAAAGTGGGAAACAGTTGAAAGTGAGGTGTTTTGTGAGGAGGAATTTTTCACTTTAGACCAACATTTTCATAATTTTCATCACAGTTTCGAAGCTGATTATTTTATGCATAATAGAACTACTTATGAAGATTCAGTTGCAAAAAAAAACTCGTAAAAGTCTTTTTAAATTGGTACGGTCGAAGATTAATAAAACTGAAAAAAAATCATAACTCGAAAACTATCAAAAGTCGCGGAACATACATGGGAGTGATTCGGATACCCCACGATACGAGGGAACTAAATTTTATTTTTGAACGTCAATGTTCCGGCCACCCTGTATACAGCTCCTCAGACGTCGGAACTTGTGAATACGGAGCAGATAGGTAGATAGAGTAGTTAAGTTTATATTAAAAATTTAATCAACTTATTTAAATTTCCCGCCCTACTTTATTGATGGTTTTGTGTGATATTACTAGCAAGTTCAAACAATATGTTTACATCTTTAAGTAATGATATTTAACTGTCTTTTATGACATTGAAGAATCTTTAATAGATAGTTTTTAGTGGTTTAGATACCTATGTTTCATTCCTAAACGCAATATACGCATGTCATTCGCTTGTCGGGCTACTTATAAGATGATTATCTGTAATCACAGTGTTTGTATTGTCCAAGCACATTATAATTATGGACCAAAGTAACATTCGCTAGACTACGATGTAATAAGATAGTTGTGAACTATTTATATATTAACACTTATATGGGAAGCGTATAATTCATCAAATTTGGAAGGTTACAGTAATATGAATTCTCGGGAAAATGTATCAATACTTCATCCTTGTTTAGGTTTATTACTTAAGGGGGATGCGCTAAGGTAGCTCGCGAAATTCAAATCTTCTGGAAAGAAGAAATTTGCAGGTCAGTGTCAGGTTGTATGTTGATCAAAATATGATTCACACTAACAAATATGTACCCATTAACATACCTAATTATAATCACTAGAATCATCAATACAACTGTCTAAGTTAGAATTAATTGAAGTTATAGACTTGTGTACAGACACTATATGTGTTATACATTTCCTGCAATCACTACCACTTTGTATATTTACTAAATAGACGAAATTGTGCCCTGAGCCCTTATGAAGTTGCTTATAGAATGTGGACAGGACAATACAACAATAAATGAAAACACTGGCAATATTAATGCATATGAGTATTTAGGAACTATCAAATAAATTGTAACATTGAAATTAAATAAGTGATTTTTCTAACAAACTTAATAGTAATGATGGGACGACTATGGTTTGTGCCAATCTTTGACTAGCTATAGTAACTAACTATCGGAGATCTTTGATTGAATTTTTGTAAGCAGACTGGGAACGTCATTAGATATACGCTGTTTAATTTATTGTTGTATTGTTGTCTCCACCTTGTATAATGTACTTATCTTGGTTTGATGTGTGACTTTTGTGCACTTTATTGTATAGGTAACAGTTTTTAAAACGTACCCCGAAGTTAAGTAGCACACAATGAGTTAAACCGATGTTTTAGGCTACCTATCCACTGGAGCGGAACTGGGTTAATATTAACCAATAGAATCTAAACTCTGGAGCGGAGTTTAGACTGTATTGGTTAATACAGGCACACCTCCACTCCCCTTCTCTGTTCTCCGTTGCAGTGGACAGGCTGCCTCTAGTGGTATAATTTTGAAATAAGTAACACGATTCGTTCTTGTGACGAAGAAAATGTGAGTCTTCAGTGTGTCTCATAACTTCGGGTCCTCAACTAAATTTTTTGGCGCTATTCTTAATGTGTTCACGTCCATCTTTAATAATGGTGGAAGCAAATTTAGTGTTCATGCAAATAATTACTATACTTACCGAATTGCAATAATAAATACAATAACTATTTATAATTAGTTTAAGCACTTTGTTGTTGCTAAGATAGGGCCTTTTATTTCGTCAAAACTTATTTTGTAGGTAAACAGCAAACCGATTTAGATGTTGGATTTGCGTTATGTATCATAAATTGTACAAAATAAAATGATAATGATTATTTTTATGTTTTATTGGAGACTTCTTCATGTACCTAACCCTTGATAGGTACTTTTGTGACCGACTTGGTACCACAAGGGCACAACAATTAGTTTATATCAGGGACCGAAAACTTTTGTTACATTTACGACTAAGGTTACCGCTATCTGAGTAACCCAAGAAGAAGAAACATTTTACCTCTTGTAGGTTACAGTTTTTTAAGTACCGGTTACAAACACACAGGCGATGCGTGCCCTTTGACTAATTGTGACAGATATAGATGGAAGTAATTTTTATTTCGGTAACCGGTATTAACACTGGTTGTATTCAATTTAAGGTAACCTTTAAAAATACCAGCAAAAAATATAAATGTTGTAAGTAGCCGAAAAAATACCAGTATTGATCATACCGGTTTTGGTCCCTGGTTTACACAAGGAAACAAAAGTCTTGCGTTTGATGTACCGGCTGGGACATAGTCGGGAGGCGACTTGTGAAATCCCTCATCCTGCTATCTAATTGCGTAACACATTTTCGTAAATAAGTTTCATTATGACAGTTTAACAACATTTATTGCGTTATTGACGTTGTTGAGCATATTTTTTTTTCGAACTTGTAAAACAGTCGCTTAACAATCTGTTTTAAAACGATTCAGATTGTTATTGATCGTGTATTACGAAATTAGGGTGCTGGAATCCTTAAACGATACCTATAACTACACTTCACAAATCGCTTATAAAGGCTTGTGCATACTGGCGCGACTTGTCGCGAGAGTATGACGCGCTATTCTAACGTCAACAACCAAGGTTTCTTCCCAGGCT
The DNA here is from genome assembly GCA_914767815.1 of Eupsilia transversa. Lineage (NCBI taxonomy): Eukaryota > Metazoa > Arthropoda > Insecta > Lepidoptera > Noctuidae > Eupsilia > Eupsilia transversa. The sequence continues at coordinate 14,241,373 of OU611871.1, forward strand.
TAAACAATGGTAGAAATATATTGTCGTTACAAGAACGACACGGACCTAATGGCCTATCTACATAAGTCTGTGTCATGTCAAGTGTCAAAGGATCGAAACCGTCCGACGCAGAATAATAGGTAGGTATACCCACCGTATGGTCAGTGTTGTATGTGCGTCAGAATGTTTCAAAATACTACGAGCTCATATGACTCCCCGGAGTCAAATGTGTAAAAAATTTCATACAAAATGTAAGTATACAAGCAATCTCTTCCCGACCCTGACGGGACACTGGACGAACCAAATGTTGTGGGCGAAAATAACGTAAGTAATATTTTTACTCGGCGATCTACGACAGCGATTAAATAAATAAACAAACACGGACGTTTAATAAAGCATGGATAACATTTTACTACAAGGAAGTTGAGCGGCTGAGACAACATTCTAATTTTAATGTAAAATAGCAAGTAACACGGATTTTTTTACGCTTGAAATGAAACTAATATCATAAATTCGACCGTGAGTTTGTTTACGCTTTCACCGTAAAATGGCTGAACGGATTTGGATGTAATTTGGTACACAGGTAGACCATGACCTCGGTTAGGATTAGGACATAGGATATTTTTTGCCGACCCCAACGAAGGCGAAACCGCGGGTAAAAGCTATTGTAAGTATGTATATGCTCGTGACTGTACAAGTACCTACCTATAATGAAAGCCAAGGTCAAAACGCTTTCTTTTCCAACAAAGCTGTTTAAAAACACAGGTTAATATCACAGATGGTTCACTCTGCATTTTAGGTATGAAGCTACAAGAGGCGACTCGACTTCATCAAGAGTTACGGCTCGTGCAGACAGGCGCAATATTGCGGGCGCGACAGGTAGCGCAACCCTTGTCGCGCCCGCGATATCGCACCAGTCTCTACGAGACTTAACGCGTTAGAAAGAGAGGCAACTTCTAGGTCAATATAACTGTAGGTTACTTGCTTTACTATTATATTCTGTACTTACCTAAATAACAACAACATTTTGTGCTGCTCGTAACGGTACTGAGAGCGTGAGAGCCTTCCTAGTTAACTCATCAGGTAACTTAAATCTTATAAAGGCAGGTACTCTATGTAATATATTTATGTAGGTATGTACCTATGTATAATTGTACTAATGTGTCGTAGCGAGGGTCGCTTTATATTTAAATGATTTTGCGGAATGAACCGTCTGTATCCATCTGTGATATCGTGATATGATAATAATGAGGATTGTAATTGTAATATTTTGTAATATTATGTGATGGGTATGGCTATTATAAAAGAGTAAGACCCCTGCCCTTCAAACTAGGAAAATCCTGTATCTTGAGGGACAGTGTTCTTTAATGGGTTTGACACGTTTTACAAAATATTTTTATAATTGTGTAATAATTCTGATGTTAACATTTTACTGAGTGGGTTTAATTGTTAATTGTGTGTGAGTGTGTTGCTGTGGGGATAAACTGGTCTGTTAGTATGTGGGGGTGTGTGTGTGTGTGTAGTGTCTGTGAGTGTGGTATAACCAGTAAAAAACAATATGTCGGGGGAGTGAAGAGAAAAAGATTCGTTTAATTGTAACCAGCAGATGATTCAAGCGCTGGCAGACCGCCAGCAGTAAGCACTGGTTGATGCGTTATATACACCCCATACCTGCAGCTGCACTAAGACCACGTTCACAGTATTCCTGTCGCAGTTCCAGACGGGCGTTGCCGGTGCGTTGCGTCGCCGCGCCGCGTGCGCTGTGATATCAACCAACCGACGCGCGACGCCGTGCGTTCCGACACCGCATTGCTCATGTGTCACTCGGTTGGTTGATATCATTGGGTTGCGACGATGCAACGCACCGGCAACGTCCGTGTGGCATCGCCCTAAACCTCCTGATTTATTTTTTAGACTATCAGAGAGACTCCCATCCGGGCAGAGGTTGCCATGGCTGACTTGGAAAATCTTAAATAGACTTCGTAGCCAAGTCAGAAGTAGCAAAGACAATCTCCACAATTGGGGGGTTCATGGACGGCTCAGATCTCCGGTGCGTATTAGGTATGCGTAGTCTCGCCCTCCATAGATATAATGGCTCACCTTCCATCTTGCTCAGCATTGTTCCTATGACCTATGACCTGCACGCGTGAGGACTAAATGGCGGCGTCTGGAAACGGTATCTGAGTTGCTGAATATTGGGCCAAAAAAGGAAAACCAATAAAAAGAAAGAATTTTGTGAAATAGACTAGAGAGACCTAGAAGCTGGCCAATTTGGTGTCATTCTAGTGACTCGGGTGGTGGATTGGATATAGGTACTAAAAAACATGTCAAAATTACACACAATCTGTAAATAAAATGAACTTGACGGTTTTAAGAAAATCCTAACCTATTAGTACCTAAGCCCCAATTTTTTTTCCTTTAAATCCTCATGGGTCCCCTCGGTCTGGGAAGATCGGAGGGATATGTCGGACTGCTACCGAAAAAAAAGCACCACTGTTCCTTCTAGTTTCATGAGTCTGGGCTCGGGAGATACTTGTACTTTCAAAATAGGTAGCTGGAGAAGCATAGGCTACTTGTCGTTCTGGATATTTGTATTAAAATTGATGATATTAAAATACATAGTCGAGGGCAACAGCTAGTATATTATGTAAGTACAATAAGAACTCAACTCAGCATTGCCATACAATGTGGCAATGCTGCCAGCCTTTTGGGCACTTTTACTGTTGACAGCGATGCGGTGGAATTTATTGATTCCTTTCTCTCCTTTTTACCCGACTGCAAAGGAAAGGTTATGTTTTTTATATTCCTACATGTACTTACATTTTATTATTATTATTATAATAATTAAGACTGTAAGCTTAGTTGTAACCATATATTTTTGACGTTTGAACGTCACTTTTTAAGCAACGTTTATAAATAAACCCCTTATTATTTATGTAAGTACCTACCTAAATATTATTTTAATAGAAAAAAAAATAACTTGACAGTTGGCCAGCAATTGTTTTCTTTTAGTTTCCAAACGGTAGTTCTATACGGCCTAACTTCGCATAGGATCCGGGATTAGATAAACGACCGCCATAAATAATACCGCCCTTTATTACCGACGTCTAGTAAATACACAGATACCCGAAACGTAGAATATTGTAAACATCTTAACGTCAGTTGTCGTAACGATAAAACTAAAACGGTCCGCTAAATTGTAACCGATGTACATGATTCTTGTGTGAATACAGGAATATCGTCGATATAGACGAAGCGGATTAGAGAACCATATCGAGGCTCTTTAAAAAAGTTAATTTAAAAAAATCATTTCAAAAATTGTGGGATCACTCATGCCATTACCAAGTGAGAACTGAATCAGCCCAGAAATCTCAGAGAAAAGACTCACGATGTGATGATGGGACCCAGTTTCGACATCCTCTAAGACAAAAGGGGAAATCCTTGTAAGTCCAGAAGTGGAAGATCACGATCAGTAAGTAGCAATTGGTGTGTTATCAGAGCAGACAAAGGCAACACTTCATTATCAGTACCAGGTCGCTAGTAAAAGTAGGAGGTGTCAGAGTTGTTCCAAACATTCCTTTATTCAGATAATCAATTTTTTATTACTAGGGGCGTCCTGCAAACGTATAACGTTTTGCCAGTTAAGTATTTCGTGTTTTAACATTGTTTTTTGGTGGCTACGCTATAAAAGACAACAGGTGGTTGGGTCGTAAATAACTTCCTATAAAAGGCTATAAAGACATGTACCTATACGTAGATGCGGTTCTCCAACAATATCAGAAATAATTGAGATGTCTCTTTGCTTCATTGGTCTACAACACAACCTGTCGTTGTTCGTTGCTTGATTAGCATCTTCAACATATTTAAGTCACTCTGCTGTTAGCCACTGAGGGTACTGACTGACGGACCATTTTGGCGTCCCCAACATTCTATTTAATATATTTTGTCTTACAACACTGTATGTAGTGTCACTGTCATCTTACCTAATTGTTTTTAAATAGTGAAATTGAGAAAATTCTTTCTTAAACCATTATAATATATTATTTTAATCTCTCATATTTCCTCATTTTTGGTAGGAGCGAGCGGAACCGTGGGTGCAGTTAGTATATAAAACTTTGTTAAAACAATATTGTTCTGAAATACACAAGCCTTTATGCGAAACTGACGCATAATTTCACGCACCCTTGGACAGATCTGTACTAAGGACGCTGGTCGCTTTCAGTGTTACAAGCGTAATTAATTAACTTTTTATACTGACAACATACCATTAAAACAATAATAAAGATAATTGGGAACATTACTGAATTTCGCAGCATTTGGTTCAGGCGGCTGAGCCAAATTCTGCGAAATAAGTACCAAAGCGTTAACCTGTCCATAAACGAGCCGGACAGGTGAGAGCTTTTGTACTTATTCAAAACATAACATAACGTAATGCCTGTACCCTCCGAAATGGTCAGCAGCATACCAAAATTTTACCAATCCAATATCTCAGAAACCAAAATGACCCTAAAATTTTGAAAAAATACTGAGAAGGGTTCTTTACATAAATAGATTATAGGAAAACCTATAAGAAGTCTATCTATGGTAATAAAATAACATGGTACATAAATCTCTCAATAGTGTGCGTATAAAAACGTGAACGTGACGAAGAAACAATAACGTGCTAAATGCAACATGAGGGAGATGGGAACCAAAACCCAAAGCACAGGTCCAAAAGCGAACCTACTAAAAACCACTAGAAACCAGCGTATGAGAAGAAAGGGTCGAATAAAAAGATGAAGACATGGAGTGTTAGTATCCTAGATCTAAAGAGTTTGGTCACTTGCCGTAGGTACATGTTACAGATGAGCCCACTGTTTCTGTGCCTTCAAATGTTTTGTTTTGGGTTTCGGACATTATATATCCAGAATTTACCATTTAGCTGGAAGGGGGCGACACTTGACTCTAACAAAAATTAGCACTTTAAAGCTTAATATTTCGCAAACGGATCCTTGAATCCAAAAATGGTTTTCACAAACTCACAATATTTTTGTACGAACTTTCCATAGATACCCCACACCATAAGACAGAAGAAAAAAAAAATCCCCACATTACATGTAGGGGAGGTAACCTAAAAAAAAATTTTTTTCGTTTATTTATTTTACCACTTTGTCGGCGTAATTAATATGTATACTCATGCCAAATTACAGCTTTCTAGTAGGTACTAACAGTCTCTGAGCTAAGCCCCGGACAGACAAACAGACAGACAGACGGACATGGCGAAACTATAAGGGTTCCTTGTTGACTACGGAACCCTAACAAAGAGTATTATAAGACTGGGTATGCCTATCAAACGTAGCATAACGTAGCATCTGTTTTGCCCCGGATACGGGGCAAAACAGACCGTTTCTCTTTCTTTTTTTTTAAAGAGAAACTGCGTGCATCTATTATTTCATGTATTGGCATATGATTTCTAGTACTGGCATTTCATAGGTTGTATTCAAGATTTCCCTTAAACTAAGATTCTGCCACGGACTATACTTAGGTACGTCTTTCTTCTTTCCTGTAATTCAGTTCATTTTAGTGAGGATCTAACTCGCGACTTGTAGTATACTTAACTACTTACGTCTACTACGTCATAAAGTCAATAGCTTTGAATTGATAGCATTATAGGAACTGATGGGCAGGTAGACTGTATGTTACTAACTGTGAACACACGAATACATTCTGCATAAAACAAGTGTTTATGAAATAGAAAGAGTAAGGCCTGTGTTCACCAACAGTCAATCCACTGGTTAGGTATTTTAACAGTTGGTTTATGTCAAATTTTCTTAGGAAATTTTAAATATAGAAACTGATGATTTAAATTTTGGTGAACACAAGGCTTAACCAATAGCAGCACTAAGCTTTTTATGGATAGCTTGTAAAATAATTTAAAAAATTAACATGAAACTTTATACACTACGTACTTATAAGCGACACATATTCTGTATTAAACTGTTCTTTGGCAACAAGAAGCATTACTTCGACCAGCTTTAAATTGATCACCTGTCTTCAAAGCTGACACCAAGCAACTGCTTAACATTTTGGCCTTCGACACAAGTCGTCATCCGTCAATCAGCCAAAAAGTTCGGGATCCAAACTTTAAAAAAAAGACATCGACGACTAAATTACATGCATATAAATTCCACATGATTAAAACGCTGGAACATTTGAGCCCAAGTGGGAGTGATGCCCGTTGGCCTACCGCCATACTCAGTCGCAGTGAGGAAGCCGGTGTAAACAGGGCTATTTGCACGACTTGATCTTGGCCAGATCTTGACCTATTAACACGCAGTCCACTGGATGTCAGTGAGTGTCGCTCCGTATATTTATAGATTGGGGCGCTGAAGCTTTTTGTTTCGAGTTCGCGCGCAATCGGGGTACGGACGAAGTACGGACGCGTCGCGTCGGATGTAAAATGTCCGCGAGAGGGATCAGACGGAAGAAATCGTCGCTGTCCGAAGTGAAAGTCGCTGTGATCGGTGCGCCATCTGTCGGCAAGAGCGGTACGTGGATCGGACTGTTTGTTTATTATTTATTGCAGTGTTGTTTTGTGTTGTTGACATTTTCACGAAAATTGAAAACCGATTTTTTTCCATTTTAAGTTAGGTGTTTTTCTTTAAAATGTGTAGTGGTCTAGTTGAAGTGATTCACCGACACACGTTGCTCGTTATTTCAGTTTATATAAAAATATTCGTAAATGCGTAGGTACGACATTGCTTTCTAAAACCATTGCTAAAAAAACGTTGATGGACTACCAGTGGTTTTGTCTCAAGGTCCCGAATATTTTCAGATCGTAAATGTTACCAATAAAACGTGAGGGATCGATGAGTAATAAAACAACGGAATTTATCATTCCCTGATATTACTTACTAACTTCTGCCCGCGACTTTGTTCGCGTTAAATTTCGGCCCCCTGCCCACTGTGTCGCTCCCATCGCCCGCCCGCGCTATCACTTCGTTTTCACTTAGCGTTCTTTCTGACTTTTTTTCGTTTTGCTCGGCTTCTAAAGGCCGTAGCGTGATGTTACATAGCCTATAACCTTCCTCAAGAATTGGGCTATAAAATGCAAAAAGAATTTTTCAAATCCGACTGGTAGTTCCGGAGTGATGCGCGGTCAACAGATAAACAGATATAAATTCTAAAAACTGTTGGTACCTGTTCTGTTATCCATTTTAAGTATGCCCAGCCAACTTTTTTCGAATATCTTCTATGTTCAGACAGGTATTATGTATAGATACAAGTCGTTATGCTAAACATTAGCAGACACAAAGGATATTAAAAAATATAATAAACTTTTGGTAGCTGTTGCAATTTGACAAGTTTTAATTCAGAAAGCGTTACTTAATTGTTTCTATGTTTTAAAAAAACTTGCGGAAGAGGTAGCTAAGGAATCGTGATAGTTGTTGATGTAAATCAGAAAATATCACTCTACAGAAAATACTTAAAAGGTCTATTGATGAGCTTCATAATGGTTTACGACGAACTTCTCCACCGGTACACACGTACCTACGTACTTAGAGTAGCTACACAAAAAGTTTGGTAGGTATACTTGCTGACCCATTTCCTTGTGAAAAGAGAGGAAACCTCTCTCATGAGTTGAAATATTAAGGAAACAATAGATTAAAAGAGTAAAACTCTGAAGTTTGACGTCAGGATCGCTATCGGTTCGAACTCACTCGCACTAGCAAGGGTTCCCGACATTACTAAGTATTGTAAGTACCAGGCGACAGGTACAGCTTCGTACCAACATTTAGATTAAATAATTTGCCGGACGAGCTCCCTTTTTCTTCCCCCAGAGCTGCTAAGTCGCGAAGCTGGGTTCCGGTTTGTAACTTGGTTACCTTTGTAACCTTTGTGCCGAAGTACATAATCACAGGCACAAGAGACATGTCAGTTTTGTCGCTCAACATATCCACGATAACTATGCTACTGCAGATGTCTACATATAGGTGGCACTGACCAATAACCATCACTGCAGCTTGCTCGTTGGCAGCATAACATTAAATCCTTAGGTATACCTAATTAGTTCCAAATATTTCACCATGAATCACATTGAAACTGAATGAAGTGCTCTCATTCCAGCGCAAATTTCATGGCATATTAACTCAGTGGGTGACGTAGTGTAGTATTGTTCGTATATTTAGAGTCATTATTGGGCTTTTAAGAACTTGCCTCGTGTAAACACGGCAGAAGTGACGCATGCCCGCCACACTTCCGCATTGCTGGGTAAATGTGACTGAAACACCGGGTGGAATCTGTGAAGGTATTAGTTGAATATTTTAGAAGAATTTTGTTCAGTTGAATCCCCGTCTGACAGTCGAATCTTTTGAACGAAGTTTTTATCCATTTCCCATAATTCGTAAATTTTTATAATAACTGTAGGTACAATATTATGCTACTTATCTCTAGGCAAAGCTCTTTCGATGATAGAGATGGAACCTCCGAAGGTTCATTAGTGCAATGAACCAAAAATGGTTTGATAAAAAAAAAAACCTAAGATCCCTTTAACATGGGGTTTAAAAAACTGGGAAAATATAGTTCTACCTACTCTATACGCTTCTGCGTACCCCGTCGGGCAAACAGGCGTCATATTATGTTATGCTATGTAGTTAAGGAATGCTAAACATTATAATTGTACGTGCTAATGTAATAAATTGTATGTTAGCGAGGTATTAGCCATATAAATACTCCATGGTTGCGGAATGTGCAACATTTTAATTGTACTGACGTTACATACGTAGATCGCTTCAAACAACAGTATTAAACATTTTGCAAAACGATTATTACAGTAATAAAACATTACAAAAGAGATGAAAATAAACATTTTCTTTGTGTTTACATCCGATCCGAAAATATGTAGGATAACACATAACATCACGCCTGTATTCCCCGAAGGGTAAGGCAGAGGTGTACTTACCTACCTATACTTACCTTTAGTAGGTACACCCACATTTCGTCAGTTATGTTTTAGACCCATGTATTAGGGGGCGAGCTTATTGCCATCAACCGGGCCCAAACCAGACTCCGGGCTGCTACTGAGAAATTCCAGATGGAAAATGGATAGGGTTCTTCTATATTTATGCAAAAGATACTTACTCACGACTATAAAGAGTGTTATTTTAAACTGGGACAGTACCTACAAAAATCCTAATCCATAGGAGTTACGAAGACATTGTAATGTTGACGGATGGGGAAAGAAAACGTGTTGGACCGACCCCAAGTAACATAGAAACAGGACAGCAAGACGATGATGATGAGGAGATATGGAAAAACTGGCATAAGAACCAAGTGCGAGTTGTCCATAAATAGAATAAAATTTACCTTATAACGTAATGCTATAATTGTTTTCATGAAAAAAGAGCTAATGATACCTATACGGTTTCCCCGTATCTTCTTTGCATTCAGATTCTCCCATACTGTCCCAGTTAAAAAAACACTCTGTTTATAATTTACTTAAGGGCCTATAAGACCTCAAATTGCTTAGCAAGATCCGCCGAAACTATACAATATACCTATATATTATACATCGAAACTACTGCAGTATTATTTTATGTAAATAAATATATGTTGAAGTTGAGGATTAATGTTAAGTACTATGTTAGCAGAAAATACGATTTCATAAAATTTTCTCGATAGAAAAAAAAAAACCCAAAGTTACCTCCAAACCGAACAATAAACCGCTGCTATTATATTGATCATGAAACTTTGCATAGGTACTAACTGAACTAACTTATAAAGCAGCACCTATGTTTTTTATTTTTTTTTAAATTACCATTATTTTCGCCGTAAAAAGCAATTACCTAAACTATTTCCGCTTTTGAGCCGCCTCCGTCTCGCTCGCACTCAGTTCGCGAGTAGTATGGTGCGCCGTGCGAGCGAGATAAAAACCTGAGGTTGTGTGGGCTCTTAACCATTTTTCTCTATATCTTATTAATTGATAACCTTGATTCCCTGTGTGCATTAAGACTGCGTCCAGCAAGAGTGAAGTTGTTTATTAAGTTGAATAATAAATAATCTCCCCGCGGATCCTGGCTAGGGACTTACTCGCTATTCTTTCTAGACAGTAGATTTGATTTTTATTCATTTCCATTTGCTATTTTCTATTTCAGTAGGTACCTGATACTAGTTGACAGGCTTACTGTTCTCCCATACCTATTATCACTGTAATTTGGAAATATTATAAAAGCCGATTAATTGTAAAAGAGTTACCGTGGAGATTCACACCCAAGGTAGTCGAATGATTTAATTAAACCTGCGATTACTCGAACTGTATACGTAAATGAAACTTTATTAACTTTTAACCCTCCATATCTGAGCCAAATGCGATTTCAAGTAGTGCTCGGTACTATACTAATATTAACTCCGCTTATTCCATTAGCGTTTCGTAATACGTTTAATGTTATCAACGTTACTTGCCTAATATTTTTCAATAAAACACAATACATGACTTATAAGATTGAGCAATTTCTAGGGAACACCTATAGAGGTGTTGCCTAGAATTCATTTGAATGCGTAAATAAATGCGCGCAGGGTTTTTCACGCTCGACTCAGCGCCGAAAGTTGATTCTTAATCCAATGGCTTTTATCTAGGCACTCATTTTATATTGCCATTAATAAGTCATAACAACATAATATAGTTACTTAATCAAGCATAGCATCGGCATGGCCGAAGCTCTAATAAGTGTTTTTACTCTAACATAATAATTTTATTATTTTGCGTGATAGATTATGTTATAAACTAGATTATGTTTTACACAATTCCGTAACACTTTCTTAGGTAGGTAAATGCGTATGACACAAAGCATCTTCTAACATTATCTCATTTTTTTCTAAAGTTCAATTTAATAACAATAGTGTTAAAGTTGTATAATCATAGGTTCTATAGAACCAATAAGCGAAAATGGACCTTTGCACCTTTTTAGGGTTCCGTAGTAAACAAGGAACCCTTATAGTTTCGCCATGTCCGTCTGTCTGTGCAGTTTGTGTGTTGCAGTTGCAAAAATATGTTCTATCATACATTTTGTATGGGAGAACATGTTTTTCAACTATAATGTTAAGTTTGTTCTTGGGATAAGTTTATCCCAGCTACGGAACCCTTCATTGTGCGTGGTCCAACACGCACTTGGCCGGTTTTTTTGAAAACTTGCATCGTGTTATTTATGCTGATGCTCTAAAATAAGCACTTATAACTATGCGATGCTCAGCGATTGTTGTGCACAGCGAATGTTTAGAAATACCCTTTAAACATAGGTAGAGAACTATGTACAGTCAGCAACAAAACTCAACGCAGATATAGATGGGTCACGCACGGGTCTCACCGCATTGCAAGAATCCTCCTACATCACGACGCACCGCGCTTTTTTAGAAGAAAAATACACGTTAAACTTATAAACAAAGAGCGTTATATGTTTAACGTGTGTATCTGTGTGTCTGTCTGTTTGTCTGTGGTATCGTACCTCCCAAACGGCTGAACCAATTTTGCTTTTTCTGTTATCTTTGTTTTGAAATACAATGCACTGCGAGCTGCGATTCATTTCAGTTTTTTAAATCTTAATTATGTATTTACTTGCTTAATTGCTTAAATGCTTAATTAAAATCGAAACAAAAGTATTAAATAATAAATTAACTGTTAGATAAAAAGCAGGTTATTGAATCATTTACTTTAATTTTGATGATAATAATATCTAGGTAAAGATAATAGTTTTGATGAACTTTTGTTGCTGACCCTGTTTACTGAACTGGTTCAGTGGTTTGTTGCTGAACTGTACGTTCAGTTTTCTTTTTTTTCTAAGTATAGTTTTCTTCTTTGGTTCATTGTCATTCTGTAACCCCGATGAATCGAAGAAAATAACCGCTTGCGCTAATTATAACGTTAATCTATACTTATAATAAATCTGTAGAAGTGAAAGTTCTGTACATTGAAAATATCAAAAAAATAAATGGCAGGGGGTGTTACTAGACCGACACCGAACCCAAAAATGTGATTAATTTTTTTTTTGTCTGTCTGTCTGTCTGTCTGTCTGTCTGTTTGTTCAGGTATCACGCAAAAACTACCGGTTCGATTACGATGAAACTTGGTATAATTATTCTTTAATATCCTGGGCACCACACTGGGTACTTTTTATCCCGGAAAAGTATCCTATCCTACGGTTGGGGGGTGTCAAAGATTGTATGGAAGAATTTTAACGCGCTGTCCGATTAACTCGAAACTCAATATTTATACTTAAACCCAAAAATTAAGAATAACGTGTATCAGGATTTTTCGAAATTCAACCCCTAAGGGGGTAAAATAAGGGATGAAAGTTTGTATGAAAAATCTTATTCCTTGAGGTAAACATGAAACTTCGCACGAATAGTTATCTAAATAAATTATAAAGTTTGTAGTTTTTTTGTTTTTCTATATTACCCCCTAAAGGGGGGTTGGGGGGTGTCAGTGTTTGTATGGAAGAATTTTAACGCGCTGTCCGATTAACTCGAAACTCAATATTTATACTTAAAACCCATGGGGATGTATGGGGTAATTTCCGACACTCACGCGGGCGAAGCCGCGGGCAGCAGCTAGTTTTAAATATATTACTAGATAAATACATAAACTCATGCCATCATCCCATGGGGGTAGGTAGAAACTACAGAACGCCACCTGCTGCAATCCTTACATACTCCTTATTTACGATCACACGCACGCCGGTTGCGAGGACTTTGCACCTGACCTTTCTGAAGAACACCACCAATGAGTACAGTAGTATTTTACTAGATAGATATTATTCTTTAACTTCTCCCATCAAATGCAGTTCCTATAGACTTCATACAACTATTTATTACACAAAGAAAGTGACTTCTAAAGTATCTACACGGAATAAGAATGATTCGATATAATTTTCTAGCTGATAACCCGCTACGGAAAAGCTTCATATATTTATAAATTTTCACACAAAGCTGAATGCCCGTTTTCACTACCACTAGGCGAGGCGACACCTAAGTTAATGCCTAACTAAAAGCGTGCTCTTGGATTATCAACGCTTGGTTCAATGACGAGAGCTGAAAATCCAACTGCGCGCTTTTACTTTGTGGTAGTGAAAAAATGCAGCTTTGTGAAACGTATTGCAGAGCAGAAAACTTTTTTCCCAGCAAAAATTTATTTATCTGTAAAAAACCGGCCAAGTGCCTGTCGGACCACGCACAATGAAGGGTTCCGTAGCTGGGATGAATTTATCCCAAGAACAAACTTAACATTGTAGTTGAAAAACATGTTCTCCCATACAAATCAGGGAGAACATGTTTTTGCAATTGCAAATGTAAGTTGGTCGGTAATTACTCGTGAAGTTGTAGAGCCTACTTAGCTGTAATAGTTTTCCTTTTAATTTCGTTATACAAGGTGGAGACGTTAATACAACAATAAATTAAACTGCGTATATCTAATGACGTTCCCAGTCTGCATACGAAAATTCAATCAAAGATCTCCAATAGTTTAGTCACTATAGCTAGTCAAAGATTAGCAAAACCACCCATAGTCGGCGCATCACTACTATTTAGTTTGTTAGAAAAAATCACTTTTTTCATTTCAATGTTAGGATTTATTTGATAGTTCCTAAATTCTCCTATGTATTAATATTGCCAGTGTTTTCATTTATTGTTGTATTGTCGTCTCCACATTGTATATACTACTGCTGTGAATTTTACCACATATCCAGAACTTACCATTTAGCTGGCAGGTGGAGGGGACAGAACACTTGACTCTAACAAATATTAGAACTTTAAAGCTTAATATTTCGCAAACGGATCCTTAAATCCAAAAATGGTTTTAACAAACTCACTTTGTCGGCGTAATTAATATTGTATACTCATGCCGAATTACAGCTTTCTAGTACTAACAGTCTCTGCGCTAAGCCCGACAGACAGACGGACATGGTGAAACTATAAGGGTTCCTTGTTGACTACGGAACCCAAAAAATGACCAGTTTTATCATTTCCTTTGTTTACCATAGACACGAGATTTTATTGGATTGGATTGGTACGGCGCAAAAGAAAAAAAACCTTTGACGGTTTTTGGAATGAAGTTCTTTATCGCGGCATGCGGTAGGAACTAACTGGCAGAAATCGTCACGTAAGGAAAAAGCGTTATGCCCGCAAACGTCAGTTTCAAATTTTAAGCTTGCTAAAAACACCTAGGTACCTACTAGATACCAATTCAAATCAAACACAATCACACTAGGCAGGTAGGCACTACATGCTGTTAATACTGAGTAAGCCCACATCGCACGGGTGCTTTTTCAACGCGAAATTTTTGACCGCGTTGCTTTTCAACTCTTGATAGAGCGCTATCGAACCAAGCGAGAATCCAACAGAAGAATCCGCGTTGAAAAGTGTTAGTAAGATTTTCAGCTTACGCCGCTAAGCCGAGGGTTGAAAATCCAGTGCACGGCAAGAAACATCGCCTTACCTACCACGCAGCAAAGAGTGCTTCAACGTTCGGGTTCGGGAAATATTGAAAAATATCTGGTAGATACCAATATTTTTTATCCAATTGGAACGAGTGGGAAAGAACTGTTAAATAAACCATTCACATTTTATTCATACGTTTCACACATAGCTTTTCACCGCGGTTTCGCCCGCGTGGGTATCGGAAATTATACCACGGTAACTTACGTACTGTACTGGAAATCTGGGATAGAAAGTATCCAAAGTCCTAATTCATGGTCTATCCGTGTGCCCATCCAAATCGAATCGGCACGAAATAGTAACAGACAGACAGACAGATAGACGGACAAACTTACTTTCGCGTACTTATATAATATTAATAGGTACTACAGATCTATAGGTACCTACTTTTTCTGGTGTCCTGAAATACTAGCTTAGCCACCAGTCTCCCACAGTATAGGAATTAAAACTATTATGTACGTAGTAGGATCATTTGAGAATAGACTTTTATATTGTGGTGAGAAATAAAATCTTATCTTACTTAATTAACTACGTCATCATGGTTTCACTTTTTCAGTCGACTTTTTATGCTTTTGTCGTTTTTCGGCTTTCAATCGACATTTCAAACAAAAATAAGTTTTCCTTTCAGGCGTTAAAGTATTGGTCACCCATCTGTTCACTGGCAGCTTAGCCTCGTACATCGATCGGTCTGCGCAGGCGCCATTAGGAACGCTTACCTCGGTGTAAATAACAAGAGCGTTGTCAACGAGTGTGACGAACTGACGACTGACGATTCGCAAACAATGTAAACACTAACAGTTGGCTATGTCCCAGATTGTTCACATATTTCTGTATGTTTTTTTTTGCCGACTTCTAAAAATGGAGGAGGTTATGCATTTGGCGAGTGTTTTTTATTTTATTTTTTCTTGTATGTACGCCCTTTTCTCCGTGATTACTGGGTCAAGTTACGTGATTCTTTTATCATTTGGCAGAGGAAGCTCGTAAAGTGTTCGCATATTTTTTTAATTAACTTTAACTTTGCTTGGGTAGTTTTTGAGTTAGCTTCAATAATACGTAATTGTTGTACCTATGTTGATGATTTTATAATAGCTTCCTATCACTGTATTCAGGATGGTTTGTTTAAAGCGTATTGTAGAACTCGTGATCAAGCTCGATCAGGAATTCTATTGATCTAACAAGAAGCAAAACTTTCGTTTTTTTTTTTTTTTTTATCGACCGGATGACCGGTATCCGGCATTCCGCAGCATTTTTAAACTACTGGAACTCAAATTGTAAATGAAAGCATAATCAATTCTTTTTAGATATTTCGGTAGGAGTCGGAATTCCTGACTTGTAAGGAACTTTTCGCAATATAATAATTAGACGACATACACTCAGCGCGCGAATTGAAGTGAACAAACTTACCTAACCTAATATTATTATAAGGGATTTTGAATGAGAATAAATGACAATTAGCTTCTTTATTTCACATTTATTTGGTTAAAAAATTATGTATGCCTGAAAAATTTTTTTCATCCCACCATCTCGGAAAGAGTATTTTTAATCTTCAATATCTGAGTGGAAAAGCCGTTTTTATTCTCTAGAGGATAAAGTAAATTGAATTTAGAACATCGTGTGCACTAAGTTTGTGAATTAAAAAAAACATTAAACCTATTTACTGCTACCTCTATGGTGCCGAATATATCATACAACTTTTTTTTAATTTGTTAAAAACTCAGACTCGGAACCTTCTTGGTGTTCTTTTTTCAATTTGCTTTGTACGCGGTTCTTTACGCGGCATTTTTTCACGTCATTGTTAAACCTTATATTAAAAACAAGAAACTTGAAAACAAGTGAAAAAACTAAAATGAGTGATTCTAGCGACGAGGAAGTTTGCTTGACGCCAACAGAATTAACTGAAACTGTTAATAATGCGCAAATGAGCTTTCTCCCTCAACAATCACGCGAGAAGTATTTAAAACAGTACGATATGTTCAACACGTGGCGACTAGCAAAAGGAGCCAAAACTTTCTCAGAAAACGTTTTGCTGGCATATTTTATAGAATTATCCGAGAACAAGAAAGCAAGCACTCTATGGAGTACGTATTCGATGCTAAAAGCAACAATAAAGATGAAAAAAGACAAACATATCGATACCTATCCTAAATTAGTGGCATTTTTAAAAAGAGCCTCATCTGGTCATCAACCAAAAAAATCGAAGGTTTTCACAGTATCTGATATTGAAAAGTTTCTTAACGAAGCACCCGATTCCGTATATTTGGCGGCAAAAGTAAGTCAGTTGCACATTCAGTATCTACTTAAGTATATTAATCTCAATTAAATAGTATACTTAGTAGATGTTGATAGGCATAATTATGCGTTCATATCAATTTTATTCATTTATCTACTACAATACTCTTTACGTTACAGGTTGTTCTTATTATTGGAATAAACGGAGCATGTCGAACTAATGAACTAACACAACTTAATGTCAAAAACATTGAGAAACATTCAGATGACTTACTATTAATTAATTTACCTAATACAAAGACAAAAAGAGACCGCAACTTCGTCATTCGCAAGGAATACGTAACGATTGTTGAGAAATATCAAGCCTTACGCCCGCCTAACACTCCAATCAATCGATTTTTTCTACAGTATCGCAATGGAAAGTGTGTTAGACAGCCTATGGGTACTAATAAAATTGGCAGTATCCCACGAGAAATAGCAACATTTCTTGAACTTCCAGAACCCCTGTTGTACACGGGTCATTGTTTCCGACGAACTTCAGCCACACTTTTGGCTGATTCCGGAGCTGATCTCCTGTCCCTTAAGCGCCACGGAGGCTGGAAGTCCAATGCAGTTGTAGAGGGATACATAGAGGATTCCATCCAAAATAAGTCTAAAATATGTGAAGGCATCGTAGGAGCCATTACACTGAAAGAGCCTCAATCGGATCCTTGGACTGGCCCTTCTACATCAAAAATAAGCCGTTATGAAACACCTAACCATCTCCCTCTCTCTCCAACATTCACGCCAAGGGAATCCGATGAATCGGTACAACTATTAAGTATGACAGATAGTTTACCGAAAAACAGTACACAAGTGACTAACACCAATATTACAGTACCAAACAAAAATATTACACTCAATTTAAATAACTGTAGCAACGTTACTTTAAAATTTTCTTAATTATACCTTAGTAATATTTTGTTATAATTTAAAGATTATTCTATATTACTTACCTGTCATAATGTAGTAATTAATACCTAAACTGAAATAAAAGTGTACCTATCTTGTGATTGTAAACGTTTTTTTTTTTGCATTTAGTCATTTCCTCGCTGAGGTGGAATGAAAAGTTACGTGTTGCACTCGAGTGCAAAGATTTTTCACCTCGTGCTCTTTTGATTCCCTCGCTAACGCTCAGGATTCTAATTTTGAATCACTCGCTACGCTCGTGATTAAATTTTAGAATCCTTCGCTTGCTCGGTCATCAAAATTGAACACGCGGTTAAAAAGCAACTTTGCACTCTTGTATAACAAATAACTATTTCACCTCACAAGCTCGGAAAGATATTCTGTTTGTCATTCGAAATCTGAGTGCAAAAGTGCATTTTATCCTCTAGAGTGGAAAGAGTTTTTAAAATTCGAACCTTTCTATTCAATAATTTTCTATACCGCCGGGTCCACTGAAAATGCATAGGTAAATACTTATTTCGTGTCAATGCGCGAACATGATTTTTAGAATAATCGCACTGGTCAGTAAGACGACACTCACGCTTCTTGCACCTAGCATTTTCCTCGCTGTAGTGAGGTGAAAAGTTGAGTGTTTCGCCCGGCAGAAAAGTTATTCTGCGTCTCGTACCTTTGAAACCTTCGTAACGCTCAGGTTTCAATACAAGTACTCGCGCCAAAAAACAACTTTGCAGCCTTGCATAACAAATAACTATTAACGTTGTTTTTCTTTTTTACAAATTGCGTTCAGTTTCATTGGTGAAATTCGCCCTTAGGCTCGTGCAGACAGGCGCGATGCAACACCGGTAGACCAATTTCCGTGAAGTTTTCATAGAAATTGTTCCACCAGAGTCGCGTCGCGCCTTTCTGCTAGAGCCTTTTCACGCCTACACGGATTTCATGACCTGAGTTACGATAAAGGATACTTTTGTACAATTTTGTCCATTTTATTAAAAATATAATTCATTTTTCCGTGGTATCATTTTCAACATTTTATACCCGGGCGAAGCCGGGGCAAAAAGCTAGCGGGCATAAGGAGGATATCGCGTCGCGCTTGATTAGCAGTGCAGTTGCATGGGTTCATGCGTGTACTCGCAAGCTTAGGATTACTGTCGATTTCAAATGCTAATGGCAAATGGCAAACGTTTACACGTGTGAGTTAGCGGGCGAGTTGGCTTACTGAGTAGTTGCAGCAACTCGCACTGAGTGGACGTACGTTGTAGGTATCATACGAGCTACTCGCACTTGAGTATATTCAACATTTTTTTTATTTCACTCGCCTGCTCGCCTTCCCCCATCACTGGCATGGCAGCAGCTCTTACGCTTTCGGCAGTAGCTCGCCAGTCAGTTGCAAGAGGATCCTGTATAATTATCCACCAATTATTTATCCACCAAATACTTTACTTCCATGAAGTATTGCTTTTTCGTCTATGGCAGTTACTCTCATAATGAAAACAGCCAAGGCAAGCCGAGCTACTGACATGCGAGTACACAGTGCGACCAGCTGACTACTGTCTATGTTCAGTGTCAGGAGCAGTAGCACTAAAACTTTTGAAAGCAAATAAATCACGTTATTAGCAGCTTAACTGCATTCATTAAGTGCCATATTAACACATAATGCTGCCAACTACGATAATAATGAAAATGTATGTACTCGCAAACGTCCATGTGTATTATTTACTTAATTTCCCACACTAAGCGTTTATTTCTGTTACTACACGTGGATTTTAATGGACCCGTCTATTATAAGCCGGCTAAGAATAATCTTCCCGCTTTGGGACGCGAAAAGGGATCATAATTTTAGTAACCTTGATGACCAGGATGTGTGGGCAGAAAAAAGTGAATCAAAAGAATGCTAAGTATTTAAGCTGTTAATTGAATAGACTAACACAGTCATTTAGTAAAAATACAGTACGAAAAGTAAATAATGTATGATTGTGTGTATGTATGTATGTAGGTGGTACCACATTGGACTTCATTGTTATCAATATGTCAGTTGGTATAAATCATTTGAAAGTTCGTTAAGAATTAAGTGTAGGTAGATATCAAAGGTCAAAGGGTAACCATAAATAAATCAAAATTTGAACTAACAAAAAGAAAAAAATTAAGTGGACGCAGTTCGAGTCCGCGCTGTTGGTTTTCGTGACAACGGTTGGTACAACTATAACCTGGGACCTAACCTAGTGAGGGAAGTTCCCTGAACACTCCCTGAATAATCCTTATTAAGTGCTAGCACGTCGCCAGCCAGTAACACGCCAAGCTTGCTCTCTTGCTCAACGAATGAGAGGTCGTTAATTGATTCAGGCGTGACTTGGCGGAAATCCATTATAAAATACAATAGACGTAGATATATTTAGAAACCTATTCCGCTAAAGAGTCTTAAAAAACCCTGTAAGAAATCGATACGTGTTTCACCTCTCAACGAAGCATCCTCAGGATGACGATTGACTTTTCGCAAACACGAACACGACGTGTGAAACACGTGTCGATTTCTTATAGGGTTTTTGAAGACTCTTTAAGAATAGTTAAGCGGAATAGGTTACTAAATATATCTGCGTCTATTGAATTTTTAATGAGAGGTGGTCATATTCACATCAAGCTAATGTTTGCGATACTTTTGCTTTACGAGAAAACACTTATTACCATACACTTAATTACAGAAAGATATTCCATCGGAAACTGTGATTTGAGAGGGTTTTTCGAAGTAGGTATCGCAAAAGTTTTTACTTTCTAGTGGGTATTGTTCATTTGGTGTAAGTGTTCAGGGTTTTTTGTCAGGTATTTTGCGGATATCTGTTTCTACCCGCATCCAGCGGATTCCCGCGAACTCTACCAGGTCGCTTGGACTGGTCGTTGTGGCGCTCCGTGGGGCCTAGAGCCCTAAACCTAGCAGTTAACGTCTTTCAACTGAGATAACGATTACACTTCGCTGTTTTATTCAGATTATATTATGTTTTGATTTTATAATCACATGATTGTGAAGGGCATCCATGACAATGTCTTTTTGCATTCAACTTTTTGCATTCAACGCATTTTTTTTATGAGAATATTTTTTAAGTTCATTTTAAAATGCGGTAATCTGCTTGTCTGCGTCCAGTCGCCCCAATTGACAGTCTGGTCAGTTTCTGCAGCTTATTTCGATCAATCGGTCGAGACAGACTTATTTTCGTCTTATAATTCACAGTTTCTTGCTACCTACGTAAAAATATCATGTGATTTTCGATGTGGAACAAAATTATGGATTAAGGTAAAGGTTGGTTTTATTTAGATATCGGACACACGTGCCAAACATGTGTACTAGATTTTCAATATGGGAATGAGTGCATCCGATACTGATTTAAATGTTATCGAGGTGTTTTTTTGTAAGAGTAAAGTTTTCCTAAGTACAACTGAGGTCTACGACCTATATAATGTTGGGCCGGCCTGCGGGCCTACGGCGAACGAATTCCATATTCCTGAATTTGAATATCGAAATCCACGTGCAATACGGTTGCGTACGGTTGATTAAAGTTATATAAATAAATCATTACTTAACTGTATGCAGCATAAATGAATAAGGATAAATAATATTATTTATTTAGGCTCATAAAGGTTTTGTAGTACCAGGGACTTAGAAAGTACACATTATAATTAATTAAATTTTACCTATTTATTCTACACACGAATTGTTGGGTGACACGCTACTCTCCTAGCTATGGTTCACTAGGAGAGCAGCGCTTCACCCAACAGTTACCTACTGTCTGTCTCCTGTGGTCCTCAAAGTGCAATACGCAGGTTCAAATCAAATCCAATCATTGTTTTGCTTGCAGTAGCTCTTCTTATGCATCTCCAATAGGACATTATCTTTATCTCGATTTGATTGGGTTTCCTTCTTATCCTACGCGTGTTTATCTCACGCCTTTTCCGCCATGGGGATGAGTAGAAGCAATGCCACGGTCTGCAAAATTTACGTTCACACATCGAATAGTGGGTGAGATTCCATATTTTACCTGAAAAAATCAACTGCGGAGGTAAGCAAAAGAGTGTCAGGTTCTTTTTTTCGTAAATAACCAAGACATTTTAATATAATTAGCATCATTAGTACCCAAGGTAAAGCAGTTCATCCAGTTAAAAATTAAAATAAAACGAACAAAAGATTATGCTGTTCACCTAAACGTTTAAAGTGCTTGTAACAGTTCAAGTGGACATTAAAAATAGAACGTTTCATAACTGAACTAATTTTAGGTGTTAACATTGTTACCGCGCGTTCGCGCATGTGGGTCAATGGCTATGTACCACGATAACGTCACCACAATGGAGATAGGGCCAGAGGAACTGCTTCACACAATCAACTCAGCCTATCGCAGTCCGATGTACAAAGGACAAAGCCCTCGGCCGGGCTGCGCCACATCACCCTGTCTTACGCTTTCCGCATCCAGTCTGTCACTGTCACCTTTTTAAGGTCGTTAGTTCATCTAGCTGGGGGTGTTCCACACTACGCTTGCCGAGCCGCGGTCTCCAGTCTATGACTCGTCTGCTCCACCGGCCATCGAGAAACATGGCCAGCCCACTGCCACTGTAGCTTGGTTACTCTAAATTACGTCTCACGTATTTCATGGTTTTTGGGGCCACCCGTCCTTGTCACAGGTGGACATGGTCATATTTTTGTTACCTCCCCCTGGTGTTTTTTTTATTTTTTTTAACAAATCTAATAATAATAATCTAATATTCTATACATATACACGTCATCATATTTTAAATATGTCGTTGAAGTTGATGTTAATACTTATACTTATATGCGTCGTCACCAAGTTTTTACTCGTGCCCCCACTTGTCACACTTTGTTGACCCATTCCCTCTCCCGTAACGTGTGACCCTCGCCCATGTGCTACCTACGACTACAGCCGCAACCACTTTTCGACTGTTATCCACCAAAGGCGCTGCATAATCAATAGCATACATTAGTCCGCCCAATTATTATTATTTATAATGTATATAATTATAAAAACTTTACAGTATAAAGTAGTAGTCATACACTTCAAACCACAAAACCGCTGTCACGGTTAACTTATATCTCGTCCATGTCAGAAGTCAACCCCTTTCCAACAATTTCATCAGCACTGACCACGCGTGGTACATTACAGCCCACTCCCTCTCAACGAGAGGAGGCGTGTGCCCTAGCAGGGGTATTATAGACTGATTATGACATAAATTCCGTTATTCATTTGGCTTCAATTTATTCTTTTTAAATAGGACTCAAAGTGGAACTTCTCAATCAACTCTTTGGTACAGTAATGGTTCGTATAGTATTCACGAGCAATCACATGATTTATCCAGAATATTGAAAAGCGTTGGGAATGGTCTTGGCAGCCGACTGGTGAATATTGCGGCGCTAACCAGAGAGGTCATGAATTATATTATGTCTGTTGATCTTTTCCACTGAACAAAATACTAGATGTACCTATGTTAGCACTGGTTTAGTTTGGAAGTTAACAGGAGTCGATACATGTACGCGGCGTGTCTCCGCAGACAATGGCCCATTTTTCTACTTGCCACAATGCAGGTAAAAGGAAGTATGATTGCATCGATAAAAGAAGTTCGTATTTTAGCCCGCTAAATTATGAAATTATTTGTTTTTCCGGCGACACAAACAAATAAAGTTATACCAATGCTTGTGCACTGAATTCAGTCATAATAGTAAATTATTCACTAAGGGGATGAGGCAGTGTCTTTCGACACGGGCGCTATATTGAACCCCAATGTAACGAAGGATTCCCAGGGGTCCTGAGCGTAGTTTCTATTACCTCGCAGCAAGTGTAATGGTTAGAGTAGTTTTCTCGGGGATAAAAGTGTGAAGTTTCTTTTTCTAGGGCAAGCTTGCATCCCTCGTTGCATGGAGGATTCTAGTCTGAATCTCTCACTTCGCTCAGGAGATATTTCAGAGCCTCGCTGCGGGCGAAAGCCTTAGAATCCTTCTTTACGTTCGGGATTCAAAATAGCACCCGTGACAAAAGGCACTACTTTATTAGTGTTAGCGAATAATCTACTTTTTATGGTAGTGTGTAAGTAGTTTAGGAGTAACTTTATGTTTGGTTTTCAAAACAGTCATTTGGTGTTCAAAAAGGGGGTTACTTGGAAAGTTTTCCGAGAGTTTTTCAAATGGAATACAAAAAACTCAATACTTATTGCATTCGACAAAGTATGTGCTTAGGTAGTTAACATTTGCTTAGGAACAATCGTGCACACTGTTTTTTTTTAAAATCTAATCTTGGATTACGCGAACACGCGAAAGAAATATCTTAGTAGGTAGAGCACTTATTACATTTATCTTATAATGTAACGATTTAATTTTCTGTACGTGTGATTTCCACCACAAATTAATACCCATCCCAACAAGACTAAGATAAGCTCATTAATTCCTTTTCCTACAATTTATTCCGATAGTGTCATAATGTTGGCTGGGTCCTGCACAAGATGATAAATATGTGTAGTCTTCGATTGCCAAGAGATAGTTTGAGAAATGAATACGTATGGTTCACTGTTATGTCTTTTAATGATAGCTCATTAGAATTTAAAATAATGGTATTAGATATAACAGAATCTCAATTAATTCTCGACTTAAAATCAGCTGTGTGTGAGTCTTTAATCTGCTGTGTAAATATACACGCCATGCCGGAGTAATTAGTTGTCAGAAATGTCAAAACGCCAACGATAGTAAACGAAATAGTAATTCCTCGGCGCGGGCGCCGGTATAAAACGTAATACTTTATTGTTCCACCAATTGTTTCGGTTAAAATTACAGCTGAATTTATTACATATGAACCGTAGCCAAAACCTGTTACATTTGGCGTTATTTTCCGTATTTTAATACTGCATTATTTTGACGGCATATTTAATTTTAGAAAGGTTCCCAATGTTCTAGAAATAAATGTCTATAAATGAGTCCACGATTAATTTTAAACTTTGAAGTATCCACTTTGGTCTATCATAAAAAGTTACGAAGAATGACGATCGTGTTGATATAAATGATCAAATGTGATATTACACATATCTGCTTCGTTTAAAGTTGCCCACGTACAAGCCCACGCCATAATGGTCGTCACAGTTTTATTATCAAATAAAATAGTCTTGTTTTCTATGCTTCGGCCAACAACGGATAGGCGTTTTAATGTATCAATCTTGAGATAAAAAAGCGAATTTATTATTAGATGCGATTTTATTTTATTTTAATAAATGTGTTTTTTATTAGTAGCGTGTTGCGAATGTCAAAAGAAAAGCGTTAGGTACATGTAGACGTATATTTGCGAAATGGTTTAGTGATGTTAATATGACGCTAGATAAAACACTTATTTTTCTTGATACACTATTAAAAGTCGGTTTTTTTCAAATCTTAACTCATTAGCGCAGTTTTTGAAAAAACCCCGTTCAAAAAAGCCAAGCGCACATTACAGCTGTAACGGACCGCTGCCCAATGCATTTTTAATACAAAGAAGTGCGGTGAGGGTGCGGCCAGTCTGTACCCTGTAGTGTGCAAAGGTACATATAAAATGTACAAAAGTAATCAATGAGGTTTTTTGCAATGCGTTGAGTTGCGGTGCGCCCTAATTTGTGCTAGCATTTATGATGTGTTGTAGATAAACTTGTTTATTATTAGCTATGATTAGCTTCCATACTTGCATTTACACGATAACAAATAATTCCTGCATCCTAATTGCGTAACCCACTTTCAATCACAATCTGAATGCTTTGGAAGGAAGGATATTGCTGATCCATTGCTTCATAATTTCGAAAAATTTGTCTGCTCAGCAACGTAAATAACACAATGAATGTTGTCAACAAAATGAAAGCTATTGCTGCTGTGTGTTACACAATAAACCCGCAGTTCGTAGGTTTACTCAAATGGCTTTTAGGTACAATGGCTTTGGATGCCTTAAACACTACCTACGTACGCTACTTACCTATAACTTTTGTTTGCCATGCCGTACATATGCATCATCATAACTATTTAATAACCTAACGTTTTGACAAGCCAGGAAATTCACGACGTCCGTGTATGCAAGCCTGTCGAATTTTAAGACATTATTATCTTTCTCAACAGACACGATAATAGGTGAACCAGACAGATTGTGTAAATATTATACGAGGTGTCGACGATCAAAACATTTGCATGTAATCGCAATCAACGTCAGACCACGTGTGGTCTCGCCGTGATAGGAATAGACTATCCATTCACTTTTTGTGTGCATGCAAAGGTAATAATGCTCTTGTGACTTGCCAACTAGTTGAGTGCACTGCAGAGTGTATTGTATGTTGCCAAAAGAGGTTGAATAAAAGTTATGCCATATAGGTATTTAGCAAAGTATGAAAATATTGTATGAGGAAAATTCACGCTTCGTCAGTTTTGTGACGGTTCTACCCCATGATGGAGCTATGTAGGTAGGACTTGTTGTTATCAAGTCCTCGAATCTCGTCTTTTAGCCCTAAACTGATAATCGCCCGATCCAGAAAAAAACGAAACACCTAATGCATAACTCCTATTTTTGAAGATGGTTAAAAATAGGATTCATTAACGAGTTTTATGCGATGAAAAGACGCGCTTCACAGTTAACTAGGTAGGTAGGTACCTAAAATTCCACATACAATCGTGTAGTCGGGTTTTACATTGAGAAATTCCCGATAAATCATTCTGAAAATAATACAAGTTCGAGTTTTCAATACGGCACATGTTTTATACTAGTAATCGACAATGTTGCCATAAAAGTTTCAGTATGATTACATTAACGTTGTATTTATGAAACCGATTGCTACATTTATTCAAACGAATATCGATTCCGTATGTTTATATTTACATGGTACAATGAGAATTTGCTTCGCGTCATTCTGAACTGGGAGTCGGGCATGGCCAGGACAGCTTTGTACAAACGAGCGAAGAAAATTACCAGTGTTTACGAAATACCTCCATTCATAAAACGTATCTACGTATGTCTGATTTTATGAATTAGGTACCGAAGTAGGTACCTCGGCATGGCTTCTGCACACTCAATAGAAAAGCACATAATTATGAAGCCAGCAGGGTAATTGCGTAAAGCAATGGCTTTCATTTTTACCCGACTACGGCTAAGCAAAATGTAGGGTTATGATTTTGACCGGTATGTATGTTCCCTCATAACTTGTAAACTTTGACAAATAGGGTATCGTTGGAAGCATCTATATCCGCTATGTGATGTGACATTCAATTGAATATAATATGGTGCCGTCTAGTAACTAATATGCTCTAATGATGGTATAATCTTTTCCATTTATGCCATAGTGACTCCGGAATTTAATTTGTCTGTCTGTGATGTGGTTGAGTTTTTTGTCGTAAGTAATTGAGTTTTAGTTTTTATTACTTTTGTTTTGACAATTCAACAGCATTCACTGCGTTATTCAAGTTGTCGATCATACGAGTTTTTGAAACAGATGAATCAATTAGGAATTTCCTTTACAATCTTTCGGCTTGTAATAGAAAGTATTTTATTTTATTTGACTGTGGCATACCATAGGTTGAAGTAAAGAGTTGAGATGGAAGTCATTTGTTACTTCATTCATAATCTATACCACTGGCAAGAAAATTACAGAATTAATATAATATAATATTTATTATAAGTAATGTAATATTTATATAATATAATATGTATAATATAATATTTATTTTTATTTCCAAAAACTTAGTACTACTTTACAATGACAATTAATGAAGGTAAATGGCGACAAAAGGGGGTGACTACCGAGATGACGACTAATAGAGATGTGTGGAAGAAAAATACATGTTCCGCCGACCACAAATAAATTGGGATATTAGGAGCAGGAGAATGATGATCATGGCAAGAAAATGACAGCATGTAAAAGGGACTTTATTGGTATAAATGGAACATGTTTTTGTTTCTGGCGTCTGTTTTTATTTTCACAAAATTCTGTGGTCATTTGTTTGTCATCAGTTTGTATTAAAAGCATGACAAACCAGGTGGAAACGGTATAATTAACGAGACAAAGCTGACACTTTCTTTTAAAATACATATTATAAGTAATGCATGGATGATGGGTTTTCACTTCCGTTCTTGTTCTTCATAGACCTATGTAGGTACCTAAACTAGGTAATTACCTAACTATTTGCTGCTGTCATGCTAAATTGTTGTAATACTAACTAACCCTAGCTATTTCACCGGTGTAATAATGGAATTTTTTCCATATACGTATAGTGCATAGGTACTCTGAGGAGCGGACGTAAACACAGCGTCGCATTCAGAACAAGTTCCCAAAATCACGAAACAGTAAAGATCGCATAAAGACTGTCTATCCTCATTCCACAGCGATTAAGGAAACCGTAACACTAAAGTTATTCTTAGATCGATAAATCTATAATTTCTCCACATAAATGTTACAACATGTAATAAATATCGGAGTCGTATTATTTATTTGATCCAGAAACTGTTTGTAAAATTATTAATAAAACCTATTTTCGTTGGACACGGTCAGTGCTAGAGCCAAATCAGCTGATTTGAGGAAAAATTGAGCTATAGTGTGAATCACTTCTCGCCTAACGGTTTTATTACATAGGCCCCTGCCACTTAGACGCGTATATCGCCTTATTTAGACAGATTATACCAAAGAAGTCGAGTCAAGAACACGCTCAATGGCGCGCTGCCCTTAAATTGTCATCGTCATGTCACTTTGTACAGCTGTATGTCATCAGTTTTATTCTAAGCTCTTCGGAGCAGTACTATTGTAGTCTAGCTCGCACTGTCAACACCACAATAATGTGCTTCCAAGGCACTTCCTAAAATAAAACTAACACGAGAGTTACTTGTGCGTAAATAATGGAAGATGTTCCTTCATGGTGTCTAGAGAGTTACGCGTGCCGCGGTCGGTCCGAGGATGGATGACCATCCATTACATACCGAGTCGCCTCCGTGCCTCGGAAAGCACGTTAAGCCGTTTGTCCCGGCTGTCATTCGTAGATCTTTGACAGTCATTACGAGTAGTCAGTTTCTGATATGCCTCGCCACAAATCCGCATACAACAATGCAATAAAGTTATATTGGTTAGGATTTCAGTCAGAGTTTAGCATCACTCACTCACTCACTTTCTATAGAGCAGATAATATTATAGAGAGAACTAAAGAAGTAGGTAGATATTATGATAATAACTCAAACGATTTATTTGATTACTCATACATATAATTTTATTATTATACTCAGCTGTTCCTCTTTTTCATTTGATATTTCGATTAGTCTTTTGTTACTGGGTAAGGGCGGATTCCACCAAACAGGAATAAATTTTATCGGCGGAATAAGCCTTCTCTTCCGGATAATTTTGAATTAATACAGTTTCTCCATACGAAAACTGTCAGAAGTAAATCTCATTCCGCGGATAATTCTTGTTGGGCGAATCCGCCCTAACTTTATTAGAAGTCGTAGGGTAGATAATATATAATGATGTCATTCGTCAGAAGCTATCACAACTTGATAACAAGTACGAAAAAGTGTCAGACACAATTAAAAAAATCGCATTTCTAATAGAATCAAATGAATTTAGCAATGGGTTTACCCATCAGCCAAAAAGGTCTGAATTCCGTACAAACTTTGATTACCCTTATTTAACCCCTTTAGAGGATGAATGATCAATAAGTCTTCCTTAGTTCCTTCGATAAAAAAGAGCTATTATGTAAATAAGAAAAGTGCTATTATGAGACTGTGACCACTGAGTTTGTTGCGGCCTTTCTTCTCAGAGTAGTCAGATAGGTAACGCCGAACTCATCTGGTACCGTAGGTACCTACTTAAAATATTATTGACATGAAAAAGTGTTTTACAAACCTATTTGCAGAAATAAAATCATTTCATTTCATTTCTTCATTTCAAAGTTTCATGCTTCTAGATCCTGGTTTAGGCTGAGCCTTGTCTGTCAGTGATTTTAAGATTTAGTGGATCGCAATCCACTGCTGTTCATAGGTCTCTCCAGTCTGCGCTTCCCGTCCTCTTCCCGCATTCAGTCTGTCCCAGCCACCTTCTTAGGGATCGATTAGTGGTAGATAAGATAGTAATTTATTTAGTAGATTTGAATTAGTGTAATAAAACCTCATAAAAAGTAGTAGAATTATCACCATACTTATTAAAATCAAAATTTGTGATTTCGTAACTATAGTACTGCCGAGTGTCATAGGATATTTTATGAAATAAACGCGGACGAAGTCGCGGGCATAAGCTAATTTAAGCGTCTACGTCATTCTTAGCTCCGTAGCCGCGTGGCCATGATATTACGTCAAATCAGCAAGCCGTACTGTGTGGTAGCAATTCAGTTTCTGTCGACGTTAATTGCCTTCCAGTGTTCTGCTGATTAGATTGTTGCGCAACACGATACTTGACGCAATCAAGTGCAGGGGAAATGTAGGGAAATGTCACTTAACAGCACGTGTATTTGTTTGGCTAACCAAACTAATACACGTGCTGTTTCATTTCATTAAGTTTCAGAAAATAAAATAAGCTTCAATTCAAAAGCACTTTCTAAGTTTATCTTGGACTTGGACATAAATAGTATCGGTGACGGAAAATGTTAGTGCTCCTGCACCTGCATTCACAAGTAAAATCTATTTTCTGCTCGGTTTGGTTGGTGGTAGGGCTTGTTTTAAGTCCGCCTGGCTAGCTACCACCATCTTATCTAAGTCTGTCGCCATAACAACAATGTTAAAAGCATTGTTGTGTTCCGGCAGTTAGAGATAAGATAGCCAGTTCCTCTGTGGTTGAGGATTCCGGGTGAAGCTCGCTTCCACCTTCGGCCTGATCATCACTTTCCATCAGGTGAGATTCTGGCCAAGAGCTTCCCCGTTGTGGATAAAAAAAAAAAAAAAAAAAAAAAAGCAACCCACCTTGAACAAGCGCGGGAGTATTCGGCCGCGGCATGGGATGCGTTTTAAGTGACTGACTGCTGCCTAGATGGCGTTGGTGTCGAATTAGAAGTCGCTATGGTTTCGTTCACGAAGTTGAACATAGCTCGTCGGAGTGTTTTCAGTCTTTCACGACGACCTTTTCACAACATTTTTAAGGTACTTTTTGGGTAGTTGGAAACCGTTTCAGGCGGTGTACAGCTGAGTGTGTTTTGAAATCATAAATATTTTAATAAATAAATAAATACTTTAATATAAGAATGACAGCTAACAGAAGATTCCTTACCAAAAGTGTTTAGGCCGATCAATCAACGAGTGGTTTTAGTTATACTAAGGAGGAAACAGTCCGTTATAAGTCGCCCACAAACACTATTTTTTATATGATTCGTCACGATTTCCTGCCTATAAAAAATACATACCTAGTAGGTATGTATTTTTTATAGGCAGAAAATGTAGTACTAATCATAAAATGGAAATTGCTATCTAATTGCGTAACACACTTTCGTAAACGAATAAGACTAATCTGTTTCATTTGACAGTTCGACAACATTCATTGCGTTATTTACGTTGTTGAGCAGATTTTTTTTCTGCAATACTGCAATTTAAATCAGCGTTCACTGCCAAAAGTTTAGAATAAATAAATCATACAGAGAAAGCTATACGTTACCTCAACGTTCAAATATGTTACAGGCATAACAAGCTAATGTTATGTAAACATGTTTCCTACTAAAATGTACTGTACCACTGTGAAACGCACGTTGTTTGGGAAACATGAAACATTGTGGCAAAATTGCAGTTGCTTATTACCTATGTTTCATAGAAAAGCTAATTAAAACCGTATAAAGATGAAGGAAACTGTTGGAAAAATAAACGCGTGAGCAGATGTAGTGAATGACAGATGACGTATGTAGGTGTAGCCGGCTATGATTACACTAACACTTTATAGGATGTATCAGAAAGGTGTGGTCAAATTTAAAGGTACAACAACAGACCATCAAGGCTCGTACACACTGGCGCGAAATCGCGGGCGCCACAAGGGTAGCGCTGCCTATAGCGCCTGCGAAATCGCGTCAGTGTGTACGAGCCGTCAAACTGTATAACTTTCTTCATGGAACGATTATCGTAGTCGCGAAAAAATGTTCAGCTGCCCCATACAAAACTGTAATACCTACTCCCACACAATACCTATACGCTGTATATATTGAAATACATAGGCTATTGTAAATCTCAGCTGTAACAATAGTTATGTATCTACTATGTGAGTCGCTCTATCCAATTTTCATGATGACCTTCCCATACTTTCATGGCCTAATGTATCTGAGGCCGTGTAAAATACGAAATCTACGCAACCCGGTTAGCGGTCTACCCGAAGGTAGGGTACCCGGTTAGGGGGACATAGATCCAAAAATCCAAAAACATCACACATCCATAAACGAATTATCATTGGTTTTTGCAACAAAATAACGGAAACAAAATTCCGTGTATTCCCGTTGTCCCCGTTGGTCATGTCCCCGTTAAAGGGGACAAAGGGAATTTAATAAAATAATAAAAATTATGTCCCGCTGTCCCCGTACACTGTCCCCGTTAATTTATTGTAATAATATACTTTTCAAATTATGCCCGTTGTCCCCGTTGCGTAAATTATAAGTGAGAGTGCCTTAATAGAGAGAACATTATCACGCATATTCCTAATTGGAATCCATCATCTTTTACTTGCTATTTCGAGGAAGCAACTATGCCTGCAATAAAATAAAATAAACCAGATGTAGATTTTCATGGTTGTTACTATAATTTCAATAAATCTGAATGGAAAAAGGGTCGTGAATTAGGCCTTACCTTAAATAAATTTAGAAAATACATGTTGGCACAACGGCTTCTCCCGGAATTTTTAAATGTATGATGCAGTTTTAGTAAACGGCACCGTACAAACAAGTTTGCAGAAAGGTGGCACTATAAATAAAATAACGCAGTTGAAAAAAAACCCACCATATTTAAATCAAGACGCCAATTTATTCGGCGTTAAAACCAAGAAATCACCAAGACCCCGCACGCATAATTCAATCGGGATAGACGAATTTATAAAAGAGTGCCAAATGCAACTTATGAAATCGGAAATAACTACCAGGACATTTTCTTGAAAAACTCCGCTAGTATTTTTCGTAGATTTATATTTACATAATATACGTTGCTTATTGCCAATTCTGTAATCTTAATAGATAATTTATGCTATTATTAATAAGTACAACAAGATCAGCATCAACATAAACAGCAAGACAAACAACAAACATCAACATTCAAGTTCAGTTGGTAGTAAATTTAATTTTAAATGGTTTTTTAAATTATGTTTAAACTTAATAGATAATTTTGATATTTTTAAGAAGTATGGGTAATATTCAAGTTCTGTTTTGTAGCAAATTTTGTTTATTTAATGATGTTTAAATTTTAAGTTCAATCCTATTTTTGTTTTTTTTATTATCTATAATATATAATATTGTACTGCATGCTATATAAAAATATTAATGTGATATTTTTCCAAATTGTAACTTTTTAGGTAATGTTACTCTTAGTTAAATACTATTTTTGTTTTGATCATCTAAATTGTTTTTTATACCATGTTGATTCTGTGATATATTTGTTTTTATTTTATTTTTTTATTAGTTTCACCAACAATTGATTACACTGATACAAAGACATAATACATTTCTTAAAGTAAAATAACAGTGCATCAGTTACTTAAAGGTAAACACCACATGCATTAAACAATGAAGCAGAGAAATAAGCTAACTTACTTAGTAATAAGCGCTATTAGAATTGAAAATTTGGTCACATCATTCAAAAGTGATATTTCAATAAAATTAACATTTATGAAATTCTGATTCAAAATTATAAAATTGGTAAAGGTTTTGACATTCTTTGATATTATGACATTGGTAAAAACTGATAAGAAAAAAAAACTGATATAATAGTTAAATAGATAAATTATTGTGATATTTTTTTGTAAGCATTCATATGCAACATAGTTTTGTGTGTAAACAACGTAACGTTGTTTCGATATTTTAAATTAAAATCTATACAAAACATTTTCATTTTAGTTTTAGGCTTGTCGCGCTAAATTGTGTAGGTTTAAAAAAGAAAAAATAAATAAAGTGGACAACGATACGTGAAATCTTAACTGTCCGTTGTCCCCGTTGCTCGTAAGTACGTAAGGGGGACAACGGTAAGGAAATTTTATGACGTCCCGTTGTCCCCGTGACGGGGACAAAATAACGGGGACAACGGGAATACACGCAAAATTCATACAACATTTTGATCCCCCTACCCAAAAAATCCAAGAAATCCTTTCTTAGTGAATGCCTTTGTCGGAAAGGAACTCACTGTCCAAATTGAATGTTTCCAGGTTCTGAAAATCTTTCTACAATCTGTCATTTTGTCGTTTTGTCGTTTACTTCGTTTTTACGGTGGTCATCCGCCGCTGTCATCTTTCTTTGGTTTTTACCCAGTGATTCGTTCCCGTGGTATAATTTCCGAATTCCACGCCGGCGAAGCCCCGGGCATAAGCTATAGTTTATAATATTATGTAATATGAAAGTGGAAAAGCATGCTGAATTGCTGACTCGATATTACATTGTCTGAAAATAAAAAAAACTGCAGGCTATCGGTTGAAACGATGGTGATGATATCCCAATTCCGATAAATGTTTATCCAATCACCAATAGTCCGTACTTAGATGTTTCACTTACCAACATACTGTTCTGTTATTTCAGTTCAACGAACGACATTGAGCGGTAACGCGGCAGGGGCCACGCTTGGCACTTGGCAAGGTGATCGCCGATCTCTTTGACTCAATTTATGTCCAAACCTGTCAGTCAACCAGTGCATTAACCTATTTGGCATTCGTTGAATGTATTACTTACTTTGTTTTTTTATAGGACTTATACCGATCGACATTATAATTATTCTGATTCCGATTTAGAAGAGACGAACACGTTCTATTTTCAAACCCATCAGTTTTGAATAGGTCCTTTCTAATACAAATGTAATTAGTTATGAAAGTCAGTGTGAGCAGTCAATTATTCTTTTGTCTCTCTCGTATTGACTTGACACCAACTATGAGAATTTCTTATGCCGTGGCAAAATTGCCGACTGGCTATAATTGCAATTCAGTCAGCACCAGTCAGTCCCAGTTGCTACCATGCTGTCTATCATGGTGATATTGCACACCAATGCAGGTGATCTTAATGAACCCCTTACGTTAATTTGACGTAATTCAGCCTAAAATTTGTTCCAAAAATATCTGATGAAAGTGTAATCAAACCTGTTCAGGTTGTTATAGGGAATACGGCGCCTAAGTAACACATCCAGAAGGTTTCAACCTTTCATTGCACCACTTTTTCCAACAAATATTGTTTGATTAAATTGTAATTGATAAATCATCGAAAAAAAATCAGGTTATAAAATTAACCTCAATTGTCAAATGAAAAAATGTATTTAATTCAAATAAGAATCACTTACTCTCATACATCACCTTAAATGCCGTGTTTAAAGTTTTCGTCCAAAAACTGCAACAATCCTGGCAACACTAGCCATACGGGGAAGTTTGCACATCTCATTTAGTTAAGGGATTCAAATAATCAAAGTACTCAGTTTTTAAGTGACAAACTGGCACTCCCAGGTACATTTTCTGATTCAATTTTACATTTTCATCAGATACCACACAGATGACAGACCCAGTACATAAGGCCAAGATCACATGATTCACACACAACAACGCGTTGTGGTTATGTGTGACCACTACATGGATAAAATGACGTTAATTGCAGTGCTTTATCATTTATCAACGTAGAAAATTGTTCTGAAAGTATACTAAGTATACATATTGAGCATCCGAATTTTCAAAACAAATTGTAAGCGACATAACTCCGCAGCCATGTCGCCTTGCAATTGTGTTGAGTGTAACATGTAACAGAATATTGCGGAAGACAACAATATATAATTTTTAAATGTTATTTTACAAAAGTAAATATAATTCGTAATACGCGTAGTATTTTCGCCAGACCATGACCTCGAGCGCAGGGTCGAAGAAAATAGAATCCGGATGTAACATAACAACTGTCGTATGAATGTTTTTGTTTTACGAAAAATTTTAAGTGTTTGGATGTTCTTCTTGTTTATTTTAATTGATTTCCTACGTAGGGGTTAACTTAAAAGCATTTTGACGTGTATATAAAATATAACGAGCACAGATAATAAAACATCTAAAAAAAAACTAAACTAGAACTTAAAAACACAATGGGAAAATGGTGTTCATTTCTTTCCTTTTAGGGTTCCGTAGTCTACCGGCAATATCGGAACCCATAAGATTTCTTTAACTACGTCGCCGCGTAGCGTCTCTCTGGAACTCGTTTTTTGCCCCCGACTTGTTTTTTTTTTGTAAAAGCTTTGATTTTTTTCACTCTTTTACCTGCTATGTAAATAACGTCAGTAAAGTCAATGCAATGTTCTTAAATGCTGAGTGAATTATACACCTAAACCTTGAATCACTCCTCGTTTTTGAGTTTATTGCGTTCAGACAGACAGACGCGGCGCCCGGGGACTTTGTTTTATAATAATGTAGTGACAATGTAGTCGATCGATAGCGCAGTATCGGCTGTCGCAGGAAACGCCACAGTGTGTCGCATCACCATAAAATACAATACAATCACCTGTTAATTTCTGTACTCCTGGTACATCGCGGCTCCTAATTAATAATAAAAGTATTTTTCTCCTTTTCAGCTCTTACAGTCCGGTTTTTGACAAAGAGGTACATTGGAGAATACGATCACCAACAAGGTAATTGATATTTTGTTATTAATTTGAAACAAGTGCCAATTGATGCAAAATATGTATTTGTACAAAGTTTTATTGGGCAATCCATCTTGATCGTCGTGCTAGTTTTATTAAATCGGAACATTAAATGTTTTTATTGAAACTAAATTTTGTTTAAAAACGATCTATCTTCAGTTTCTTTCACTATAAGTATTGAGTATTGCATTTCATATAATATCATTATTCTGTTTACAGATAGCAAATACAAACACGAAGCGCTGCTGGATGGTGAACCGATACTGTTCGAGATTCTGGATACGTGTCCAAAGGTAAAAAGCTGAGTCGGAAGTTAACAAACGATTAAACGATCTTGAGCTGATTGACCACACCCTTTAAAATATGACCATATATTTCTGTTACACGCTGTTTATGAGAGCAGTGGTGGCCCACTGGTAACGACTCCAGGGCCCTAAATCTACTAATTTATAAACGTTACAATGGTCTCTCAATGGTGAGTATTTGACGGGTTTTGTATGGCAAATCTTTCAAAAACTCACCATTAAGAGACCATTGTAACGTTTATAAATTATTAGACTTAGGCCCCAGGTCGTCAGTTCGAACCCAGTTAAGCAGGCACTTTACTTTGTCTAATTCATGTAATAATCAATGTCGAAAACATCGTGAGGAAACTGGTGTATCGTAGAACAAAAAAATCGAAGACATGTGGTATCATCTACCAATCCGCACTGGGCCCACCCACGTGGTTGATTATGGCCCACTCCCTCTCACAGAGAGGTCTGAGTCCCAACAGTGGGAACTTTGTAAGTAGGCTGATTATGCTACTACACTTATATACCGAATGAAAAGTATGAATAAAATGTTATTAAGTAGCAGAGTCGCAGAGTTTCAGAGTCTATTTTTCAAAAGCTACAAAACGAGAAAAGCTTCCATTTTCAGTGTTAATCAATCACAAAAAATAACAGAGTTTTAAACATAATTATAATAACATAGTCACAAAGTCAAAGCTATATTTGTAAAATAAAGTAATTGCTACGAGATGTGGGAACGATTCTGATGCCGAAAACATAGTTTGTAGACTTTTTTTGCGTTTGTCTGTTTGTCCGGATGTATGTTCCGGATTAACGCAAAAACAACTGAATAGATTCTGTTCATATTTTGCACAAATATTCCTTTAAAATCTGGTAATAGTATAATAGACTATATAATATTATCAGGCTATTTACGATTGGGGAGTAGCAATATTGCATTATGTTCGGATTCTTCAGCAGTTTACAGCGAGATTATTATTAGACGAATAAAAAAGTCAAAATATGGCAGGTAAACCTCTGAAATTAATATCATTACGCTATACATACAAGGAGCTCAGCAGTCAATCATGACATGTAGGTACCTAACAGCTATTTAATGGCCGATTCCTATATTTGTACGGACCGTTATTGGTAAATATTAAGACTCTTATAATTATGTTTATCAATAATGAAGCAAAAACCTCATAGTTTTGCATAGTAGACCCTCCCATATAGAAGTATCTATAGCTATCACAGGCAAAGTTAGCTTACGAATCTATTTATATGCCCAGTTTCGCAATAAAAGTGCTACCATTGGTGAGAAAAACGATTCTCTTTTGTTTATAGTAACCGAGCATTAGTAAAATTCTCAGCGAAGTAAACAGCATAAGTCCTTTTCACATGCATACGGTTGCCGTCTAAACGGCGCGGTGCCGTGCCGTACAAGCGCTTTCACATGCAGGTACACTGTTTACGTACGGTTGCCCGGCGGCCGCGGCTGCGGTCGCTTTATTGAGGTAGGTACCAGATTGACGACGTATGTAGTTTTTTATTAAAAGCTTTTATTTAACTTCACTTGAATGTATGTCATGGAATATTGCAATCAATATTTCACCCACTTCCACTGAAGCTATCGGGCTGAAATTTGGCATACGTGTTTGATTCTCGTGACAATGCATGATAAAAGCTTTTTTCTTTTTAAAATTTAAAAAGCTTTTATTATTATTAATAAGTGGAACGAAAAAAGTATATGTATAAGCCCTTGTATCGATATCGTCGTCAGCGTCGACTTCATGGCATACTTGAGAGAATATATTGGATCCATCCATACAATGCTATGAGGAAGGGAAAGGGAGATTTTTAGACATAGTTTATAGATCGTCGAGAACACGAAGACTAATTTTTCATCTATTTTCGGATGTCAAAGAGTTCTTTTGAGGAGTTACAAACCGTATTTATAGTGAATAAGGACGGACGACGCACGTTCACGGCACGGTCGCCGTGCCTTGTGAAAGCTGTCTATGTAGCTCATACATTGCTACTTTACCCGACACGGTGACTGTTCCGTGACCGTATGCATGTGAAAAGGCACTAACGGGTCCACGACCGCCACGGTTCGTAGGATCACGGCACAACAGATTTTCTGTTTTGGTTAGGTATAGTTTGTAATATATTTTTTATGTTTTGACTTTCCAATTCGAAATAATAATAATAAATAATTTAACATCGTACCTATGCATTCCTATTAAAAAAAAATAATGTAATATTTCTCCAGAAAGTAGTACCTAGTGAATAGAAGTCTGATAAGACCAAATTGTTAGATACTGTGTAGGAGTATTTTTCTTCTTTTTTGTCGAAGATAAAAAACCAGTGTCACTGACATCTTGAAGAGTAAAGCTACTGTTTTCTAAAAAAGCGGCGGTTGCCGCCGCAGTGACGGCTGTCAAGATTGTGGTGTCTTATGACTTCCACTAGAACGAAGTCGCAGGCAGAAGCTAGTTTACAATATTACGACTTAGCATCCGTCAAAACAAAAAAAAAAACAAAAATTGATTGATCGTTACAAAATACGTTCTTTGCCAAAACGTATAATTCTCATAGTCTCACTTAGTGTAACGTGTCGTTGTACACACGCGGTGACACTTCAACCTATATACTTTTCCAGTTTAGACTGGTCTCGCAATGTCTAGGCTTTCAGTACTACGACAGATCAGCATAGACTGGAAATGAGCTTAATGTCTCGTCGTGGTTACGAGGCGTAAGCACGCGTTCCACCTAGTTACGCTTCGTAGTTCACGCTTGGCACGGCATCCCGGTAGATTGTGACTGTAATAATCTTGTTCAAAAATGTCTAATCTGTTTTTTTATTGTCTACAACCTTGAATTTGATTTCACTTTAAATACATATGTTTTCTGTTTAGAATTAAATACCTACTAGTTATAGTTGCCAGGCCTTTTATAATTATTTATTATGCATATCTATATCATTACTAGCTTTCGCCCCCGGCTTCGCCCGCGTGGAGATCGGAAATTATCCCACGGGAAAGTAATACCGGGAAAAAAGGACCCTATGTGTATGTTAATCTAGGTTATATAAACTATCTGTGCGCCAAATTTCATCCAGATCCATTCAAACGTTTTTGCGTGAAAGAGTAACAAACATCCATCCTCACAAACTTTCGCAATTATAATATTAGTAGGATTTGCTAAAATAGTAACTAATGAAATGAATGTTAGGTACTCCAATTTATTACAATAAGGAATTGATAAAACATATTCGTGGTTAGGTGTAGGTATGTAACGGCTAGTGCTTTGGAGGTAAGTAGACTGCGCAGGCAGGTAGTACTGTTGAGCGGTAAAAGGATGAACGTTTTCGTAAACGATTCCGACTAATCTGTTTCATTTTGACAGTTTTCATTGCGTTATTTACGTTGTTGAGCAGATTTTTTTTCGAACTTATTTATGATGCAATGCAAATTATGCAATTAGGGTGCTAGGACCGAAACCAGTGTGATAAATACGGGTATTTTTCGTTTATTTTTATTTTTTGCATGTATTTTAAAGGTTACCTTAATCTGAATACAACCAGTGTTAATAGGGTTACCGAAATCAAAATTACCTCTATCTTACACATGCCGTTGACATGAGTCAAACTCAATCAATTAAAACGGAAAATTAAAAGAGGTAATATGTCTTCTTCTTGGGTTACCCAGATAGCGGTAAGCGCTTCGGTACCGTAATTTATAAAGGTTTTAGGTCCCTGGTTAACACATATTGCCCGTTGTACACGGCACGGTTTCTTTGCAATCGTTCGCCGGAAAAATGATACGCCGTTTGTAGGCACGGTCGTCAGTGTTGTATGGATCACTATGGAAGCTTGTTGACAGACACGGCGGCACTACGGCATCACGCCGTCGCCGTAGCGAGTATACAAGCTCAGACAATTTTTCTATCAAGCCGTACAGAAACCGTGCCGTGTACAACGGACCGCAGGCCCTTTGTATAGACACTTTTTTGTTGCCGTGAAAAGCACGCTGCTACGTAATATCACTTTTAGACATTATAAATGAACATGGGTTCCAAACCAAGGAATAAACCATAACCATATCCAAAACGTAACAAACAACCGCATAACTTGCAATAGAAGTAGCAACTCTTGCGAAGTGGCTCAACAAGAGTCCTCAAACTTTAACGAACCCCAATTTGTTTCAGAGTATAGAGGAGTTGCCGGGTAACGAGATAGCGCAGTGGGCTGATGGCCTGTTCTTGGTGTACTCGATCACCGACCGGGAGTCCTTCAACTATGTGCGGCGCGCGAAGCAGAGCCTGCAGCCTGAAATACCACTCGCCCTCGTCGGGAATAAGGCTGATATGGTGCATTTGAGACAGGTTATTGTTTTTTTTTTTTTTTGTAAGTACAACAATCAATCATAGATGGGATCTCTGGTTGATGAACTGCTTACTATCTGAAGGATTTTGAAAGAAATCCATAATCCATTGTTTCATAAATATGCTTGAAAAGTTCGTCTACTCGTCAACGTAAATAACGGAATAAATATTGTTGAACTGCCAAAATTAATGGCATTGGGATTGTGAGAGTGTTACGCAATTACTCCGCTGTTTAGGAAATAATCTGAAATGGTTTGGAAACAACCACAGTGGTAAACCTGTACAAACCAAGCTATATTTGGTATATATAGGCTGCTCGCTGGTGACTCATGTAACCATTATCGTCTTATTACAGGTCAGTCCAGAGGAAGGTGAGATCCTCGCTAAGGACTTCGAATGCAGTTTCGCCGAAGTCGCCGCCGCCGAGCAAGTCAACCAAGTCGGCGAAGTCTTCCACGAGCTCTGCCGAGAAGTCTTAACACATAGACGGCGAGCCAAACACAGTTTACTCGACAGAATGCTAGGCTCCAAAACAGCATACAGAGTTTACTCACGAGGGAAGAGCGATAGCGCGTTACCAAAAGACTAGCTGCATTTATTTGTCTCCGAGACTAAATACAATGTTAAGGAATATGCAATACACGAAGAACTGAACAGAACAAGAACACCAAAGCACTGGACTTCTTTAGAACCTCTTTGGTATGAGACTACCCTAAAAGTAATGTTCCAATTTTAATGGCAGAATATTAGGTAGGAATGTAGAGGGGCTTATATCTTCAGGTGTGTCCAGACCATAGAAATATAATTCTTATATCTATGGTCCAGACAGTGCGAGGCATGCGCCACCAGTGCATTTTTTTATATTATGAGGCACGCGTCATGTGTGGTTCACCAATCGGAACACATGTCTGGACGCGCCTTTAAATGAATATTATGATATATGATGTAATAAATTATTTTTAAAAGATGATTCAAATTGATTAGTAGAAAAAATGCTGTGTACCTATATCATGGTCAGAGGCAAACATTATACTTGAAGAACGGAAACCCTATTTGTGCCAGGGGTTTTAATGATCGTCTTTAGAACGACTATCAGAGATCGCAGTGCAGAGAAGACGACTCAATTCATCAACCAATAGTGTTCACATAGCTCTATCTATTTTTATGGAAAATAATTGTTATTTGGCAGAAAAACAAAGTATCTCTGTTATATTTATCGAGGCTAGGAGTTATAAATGTGTAGGTACCTAACTGTTATAGATAGGTCTTGCCAAAAATAATAAGCCATTAGGGTGCGGGGCGCACATAATTATATAGGTTTATGGAATGATGACTTAAATGTAGGTCGAAGAATATGTCTGTGCTATAGCTTACTTATTGAGGCTACGATACATTGTAGGTAGGTCTCGCCAATATAAAGCCTCGTGCAGATTGGCGCGACGCGACTCTAACAATATAATTTCTAAGAAAACTTCACGGTAGAACAATTACCGGTGTTGCGTCGCGCCAGTCTCCACGAGGCTTTAAACCAGGTGCATTATGCTGTGAATCTTTAAAAGATTTTCTTCTCGCGGATATAATACAATAATGGGTCTTCTATAATATACGTAATCATATTTGAAGTTAGGACATTACACTGTCCTATTAATTTATTTGATTGTGTGATAAAAAAAAACTCATGAAATATCTCATGTTTGGTTGTTCGTTTGCTAAAGACAAAAGCGAATTTAGTTTTGTACTTAGGTTATGTTGTGTTTACGTTAAATGTTTATGACGTGCCCGGTCAATTCTGTAAACATCTCACCGTGAATACTTAAGGTGAAGTGTCAATAGTGTCAATCCGTCAGTCATTAGACAGAAGTGTCCTCATGTGGAATGACAGCTTACTTCAAGCTCACTTCACCTCTTCCAGGTGAGTTTTTAACTGAATAGACCGGCTGCCGTTGCCAGATTTGGTTCTCCTAATTTGCAGGTTTTATGTTTCCCTACTATATCCGCCCGTCCGACACGGCGACGCTTAGCATGATCCAAAGCGTTCGCTACACAGGAATATTCACGGTGTTCATTAATTGGCTCGATGAAGAGTGACATGACCGGGCATTGCATTGTATTAACCATTGGAAAACGTTACAAATGTATTGGTAGAATCAACACTTGTTGTACAGTAATTATTATATAGCAAAAAACTGGACTTGAACTGCCCCGTTGGTCTCGTGGTCGCAAACGCGACAGCTGAGCGTGGGGTCCTGGGTTCGATTCCCTGCAATTCCCAAGTTGGGCAAAGTACTATTGGCCAAATTGTTGATTCTATACTTTAGAGGTATGAGGAACAGGGTGTAAAGTTCACTCATCCTA
The DNA here is from genome assembly GCA_914767815.1 of Eupsilia transversa. Classification (NCBI taxonomy): domain Eukaryota; kingdom Metazoa; phylum Arthropoda; class Insecta; order Lepidoptera; family Noctuidae; genus Eupsilia; species Eupsilia transversa. The sequence continues at coordinate 14,284,784 of OU611871.1, forward strand.
TAGAGAAGGGTGGATCCTCCGACCAGACGGGTGTCGTGTCTGGTGGGTAACTACCTAATGCTTGATGTCGAAATGTTACATATATATACTGTTCGCGCGGTAAACTTTTCTTGCGCGACGCAGGATTGCAGGATTTCGAGTGACATCAGTGTGGCGCGAAGCTCGCATGTGGCGATGTAGATGCCGCCACACTACCATCTCTTTGTCTACTACCATCTACCGTCTCTTTGTAAAACTTTTATTAATTTCTTATTCTTGGATAGCCATGTCTGGCTACGGCTTTAGCAAAAGTAAAGAGATTGAAGAAGCTCTGCTTTATTCATTGCTCAAATCACATATTATAATGACCAAAAATATACGTGTATATTTTACGTGTACGTCGACATGATAACCTGCTCCATCTTTTCGAGAATTTTTTGTTATCTTGTTGGGATAGCATAAGTTCTTCAAACATGCGGGCGGCCGTAAAATAAGATGAAGCTTAAAACCAAAACCAGTTGAAATTCGAAACATCCAAACCATCCCCTTTATATCAACATTCAAAAACCGGTCAAAGCAGTACAAAATGACCTTTCTGATCATGAATACGACCTTGACCTGAACTAGATTGCAAACTTTGAAAGATGAAGTCTTGTCTTACACGTCATAAGTTTAAATCGCTAGATTCGCCCTACCGCGTCAAAAGATAGTCGCGTTTCTGTTTCGTTTTGACACCTCTGACACACAATGACGCAGAGACTTGACTTGATTGTCATGGAAACAATAAAAAATATGTGTGAGCTCACTCTTCTTAGTATGGATACTTTTTTATAAGTACGGTGAGGGCAAATCTACCGATTTACATATTTGGGTTACGCCGCATTACTTTATATCGGAGCATAGAATGGACCTGCTTCTTTTTCATATCTCTTTATTTCTTGCCTATAGGTTGTATGGACTGTCCACACATTGTATGTTAAGTAATGCACGAGTGAGTGATGTTTAGATACCGTGGCATTTTATTTGTTAGCGAAAATGTTGTTGTTTATTTAATAATATAACTATTTGTATTAATAAAGAATGTTGTAAAATCGTCGTTTTTTATTTTACTCAAACTGGCATTATTAACTTCCCTTTGGAAAAGATCTTAGTTCAACCCACTGTTGTATTAGTTAGTGGGTCAATAAATATCCACGGAAATATAAAATTAAATATAAGATTTGGAAGAAGAACCCTAAAACCATTCAATATATACGACAACAACACTCGTCGCTGCGATGTGCAAAGTTATTGAGAGCATTTTGACGCGCATCGGTGCAGATTGATCCAACGAAATAGGACGATCCTGCAACCAAAACCCAACACAAAACTGTTGAATTTTAAACTTTATTTTACGAAAGCACAACACAATACCGCTATACCTACTCGCCCTAAAAGCATCACAGAATTGACAAACAAGGAAATAATGAACTGCGATTAAAAAATGACTAGCCAGTCACAAAGGCAACCCCGGAGTCACACATACAAAGGGTAATCTCGGCAAAGTGGCCCTAAATTAATATAAAAATGCTCCCCCAGTACCGTGCGTCAAAAATCGACCAATCAGAACACTGCTTTGATTTTCCGTCACGCTTTTGACAGCGCAGTGACATATTTTAAAGATGGCACCCTATTCTATTTGTCTGTGGATGCGGCTGGCCATGCATTGTCTGCAGTATTTTATTGTGGGGTATTATTATCGGCACTCGATCCCCCATGCACTATCTGGCTATTACGCATCTGCAAGGCAAATGGTCTTGCTAAAATAATGCGAATGTATCTTTAAAACATTACTAATCTTACATTACAGCTAGTACTTAACATTACAGTTGAGGAGTTTCCTTGTCTGGAGCCAATCCTGGGTGGGGGTGCTGTAGCCAGTTCATGGTAGACTTTAGAACGGAGTGTCATAATTAAATGCGTACCTATATTAAATTTCGTGTCTGTACCGTTGACTGTTGAGGAGTTCGTTGGTCTGGAACCAATCCTGGGTTTAGAATCCGGTCATGCATCATAAAAAAATGCATTGTTTTTGAAAATGAACCAATATCTTCAAATTTATTGAACTCCGTAGGTTAAGAGGAAGCGTTTTTAATTTAGCTTGTAAGATTTGACTAATATAGGTACCTATTATACTAACTAGCTAACAAGGCAAGGTAAATAAAAGCTTGTAAAATTAAAAGCTATGTAACCATTCTCATAATGTGAGGATAACCAATACATAGCGCCTCTCTTTCACACACAGGTCAGCAAATGAATTGAAATATTTATTACCTTTTATTGAGCGCGTCCAAGGAAATGCACTCGCAGTTTTGGACGACCACGGAAGCATGTAAGTCTATAATCTTTACCAAATTATTTTTCTGTTTTATAATAGCCTAAAAATGCTTTCAGATTGTACCTAATTCAGGTCCAAACATTTTATCGATATCATTTGCGTATAGCCTTTTCCCATTTTCTATTTGATTGGCAAACCATCATGATTTTCATCTTTGTTCTAATTTCAATGGTCAGTTCGGGATAATCAAATAGGTGTACTTGTTAAGAGCCGATAGTGGACAAATGGAAATTTAATATTGGGTTTTTCTATCTGGAATTTCCCATTAGTAGCCTGGAGACTGGATTTGTGCCTGGTTGATGGCAATAAGTTCGCCCCCTGTTACATGGGACTTAAATATTGCCATGCCATCAGCCACCAGCCCCTGTAGTGCCCAATACGTCACAGTTCATCTTTATCGTTCCAAACAATAAATACATTCGTTGACATCACCTAGAAAAATTGATATCTTAAACATTTGAGTGGACACACCTTTGCGCCAACCCATGTTGCTAGCACGACGGTCTGTGCTGTCGCCGCTGCTGCGGGTCCTGGAACCTACAAGCGGCGCAAATAATACAATTTTGAGCCGTTTTGAGTGCGCGTCTCCTTTTTATAGAAATTTCTCGGCTGACTCGTTATTAGGCTAAAGAATTAGCAGTGCCATTCAATGCTGCAAGTCTTCTGGGCACGTTCCCGGATGACAGCGATGCGGACGAGTACTTCTTCTTATGAAACATCATAAAAATATACGTAGGTACTATTAATTCATTGTTACGTGTTTATAAAATATAGTTTACCACTGGAAGCAGTGTTTAAAGGTAGGTATCTCTATAATCAAGTAGTTATAAATTATTAAGATTCTGTCTGTATCTTAAAAATTAGTTAGTAGGTATTTTAATTTGTTTTCTTTGTTATTTTTTTTCAAAAAGTGGTTAGTTTATAATAATTATAAAAATTATATATAACTTGTAGGAATACGAATATGAAATATATTATGCGAATGACTGACGTTTAAAAATAGTTCCCTACGGATTAACACATCAAATTGTAAATATGTATTTAGTTTTGTTGTACTATAAATTTTGTGTGACGATGCTCATCAATAAATCATTGATCGTTCCAAATATGAATGACTTCAAATGAACAACCGTTGGGGCGTGCCGAGCGCCCCGCCGCTGCCGCCGCCCCGTCCAACCCCGACGGGCTGCGCAAGCGTCACTCAATCACCAACCAGCCCTCTGACGTAAACACTGACGTAGCCAAATAGATAATTTTTTTTCCTATTTTTATAGTGAAGTGCGGATTATTTAGTGAGAACTTAAGAAGTGACTGGTGACTATAGAAACTAGTATTAGTGAAATTATTGATATTTTATTAATTATATTTTTTAAAGTAGTGTTAATTTTACGTATAAAAATAAATAAACTTCATTTCACATTGAAAATAAAACAATAAGGTGATTAGACTATCGATAAGTAATAAATAGTAGCTGTAGCTGCGCTTGCTGTAGATATTGTGAGTTTTTTACTAATTAATTATTTACTAAATAACATAGTACACACGGCTACACATCAAGCTATACATTTCCAGTATAAGCTGACCTCGCATTGTACGGAAAACCTATATAATGCGAGATCAGCATTAACTGGAAATGTATAGCTTGATGTGTAGCCGTGTGTACAAACGCTGAGTGGTTTACAAAAAGCTGTGCAAATGAAAATAACGTGTTCAGTGCACAAAAATAACTTGATTACTAATGCTGTGCGCAATAGAAGAGCTGCTTATTCAGTGTGTTCTAGTAATGTGACCCTAATAAAAATATGCCTGCGTACTTGTAAATCCCAACTATACTAACTATATAATAATTATTATAATCCTAACTAATATTATAAATGCGAATGTGAGTTTATTTGTTTGTCATTCACGCTAAAACGGCTTTGAATGGCGGCGGATTTGGACGACATTTGGCATGGGACCATCACCTAGGTCAAGACTAGGATACTTTTTATTCCGATGTTCCCTCGGTTTCGAGATTTATGTGAAAACGCGGGGCGCAGCCAGTAGTTTATTTAAACAATGGTTTACTCTTTCATGTAAAATAAGACAGTAGAAATTATTCCTTATGCCACGCAATTTACCTTAACCTTACCTTAATTTACCTTTTACAAAAAAAAAATGGATCTTTTCTTCGTCATCATCCACAGCCCGACTTCATCCATTGCTGCGCAAATGCCTCTGTTTTCTTGTGCCAATCCTCAGGTATATATACAGGATATCATAATAAGTAGGTATATATCCAAAATGAAAATTATTTGATTTGATTAATAAAACAATGCTCGGCAATTTTCTTTTACATTTGGAAAATCTACTATCATTATAAGTATCATATTACCCTTACGGTAGCCATGCACGTCACGACACCGAATGGCTCGGATAGTTGCGGGTAAGTCATCCCACACACGTTAATGTATACTTGTGCAAGTCTAATTTTGCGCAAGTATATCGTAACGTGTGGCCTGGAAGTTTCAAGAATTTTCTTTGGAAAACTATTTGGGGTTGTTTATTTGTGATAACCTAGATGATCACATGCTGCTGGGGAGTTTCTTGCGACATTTCTTCTTCCCAGCTAAAGCTTAGGAGGTGGTGAAGACGTTGGGGGACTGTCTTATGTGGTCTTGTAGTTCAAAAAGTGCTGATTTTCAGCCTAATAAATTGATAATCCTCCAATCAATGAATCGTTATACCTTTATAAAAATATAGCATAGGTACTGTAACTAGATATGTAGATATAATTACGTGAATACCCGTTACCTAGTATCTAAAGAGGTTCAAATCAATCTTTTTGTTCTGTAAATATCTTGTAACCCAAGACAAGGACAGTCTGTAATGTAGGTAACCTTGTCATATTGAACGGTCCTGACTCCTGACCTCTATTGAGAGTCACAGTTATGAAGTAACTTATTTCGAATCCTTCTCAAGGAACTCATCATTATCTCTCTCTCTGAGTTGAGCTGCACGATTACTGACAAATGCATGCACTGACTGAATCTGTGTGGTCCTTTCCTCAAAAGACCATTTCAGACACCAATATACATGGTCTTCACATTATCTGACCAGATTTTGTCTGGACTTTAAAAGAGACTGTGACCTCTGAGTTTGTATCGGCCTTTCTTTTCAGAGTAGACCAATAGCAAACGCCGACCTCATCTACCTGGTTTAAAAAAATATGATTGAGAGGAAAATGTTTGTACAAACCTACTTATTAGAAAATAAATCATTTATCTGTTTGTAAATAGCTATACGTTAAGATTCTCAGATCAGACGCATAATTTTTCAAAAATATTAGGAATCGATTCAGACAACAAAGACAAGACGCATTGTTATTTGTAGTTATTATTTGCTTTTATTAATAAAGTGCTAGCGAAATAATTATTTTATTAGCTCCTACCCGCGACTTTGTCCGCGTGTTTCATGTTTTAACATACTTAATTTCATTTTCGGAATCGGGTTAGTAGTTCCCAAGATTACGCCTACATACAAACTCACATATTGTACCTCTGTATATAAAGTTAGTACTTAACGTAATAAAGCATAATCAGCCTATAATGTTTCCACAGCTGGGACTTAGGCCTCCTCTCTGTCAGAAGGAGTGGGCCGTAATACACGCGAGCCCACTGCGGGTTGGTACATGACACATGTCTTCGAAGTTTTTGGATCTAGGATATGCCGGTTTTCTCACCATTTTGAGGGCAATGTTGATAAAATAATTTACACAAATTAAAGCGCCTGTCAGGGTTCGAACCTACGACCAACAACTCGTAAGTCGCGGCCGATACCACTAGTCCACGACTTCTGTAATATACGTATATGTGAATTACTTAGATTGAGTACTTAGATTTTATTAAGTATTTTCTTTGTACGTTTTCTCGTATTTATCTATCTTAATTACTTATTATGTTTTTAGTTGATACTACGACCACCTATTGTACGCTGCGGTAGGTCACTGGCTCTGCTGGTGGCTGGGATCTGCTGTCAAATAAGCTATCAAGTACATGCGGGTATCATTGAGAGGGTTAAGATGTATTACTCTTGAAGTAACTTGATATTTTCGACTTACTGCTAGAGTTGAGGGGTTGTGTTAACTTATATCGTGATCCTTGAGAGAATAGTGTTAGGAAAATTGTCCAATATTAGTGTAAAGGTCAGGGAAATTGTTTACGAACATATTTTCGAATGACAACTGTAATTTTTTGACAGTTGTTTGAAATGGCTGTAACATTGGATTGAGATTTTGCGTAACATTTTGTTGTCCGGGACACCGAAAATTAGTTTATGTACACTAGTATGAGGCATAAATACAAAAAGAAAAAAAAATACTTCACTTAAGCGCAAGTACACGGCCATCACTGCATAATGCTGCGAGTCCTGTACGAAACAGAGCCAAAATGAGTCATTATTCTCTTGCCCATATGCCAATTTATTTGGGTGACTAGATGTTTTCTTCCACACTACTACTACTATTCCATTAGTCGTCATCTCAACAGTCACTCCCCTTCTAGCCATATCATCTTTCACACAGTCCATCTATGGTTTCTTTTGTCTTCGGCCATCCACATTCATAATTAAAACAGAAAAAAATCCGTAGGACATTTTCCTCATTCTTTCTCATTAGATGATTTCGCATCACATGCTCTTAAGATGACCACCAATTTCCACGTTATGGTTTAATAGTCTATTGTCCGTTTACTACAGCGGTATATATATATCATTCCAAATAAAGGCTCGTAAATACCGGAGCGATATCGCGGGCGCGACGGGCAGCGCTACCCATGTCGCGCCCGCGATATCGCGCCAGTGTGTACGAGCCTTAAACCCTTTTAGTTCTGTATAATTAAGGCATGTTATTATTGACTACTGATAGTTTGGCCAATGGACGACAATTTAATATTATGAAATGTTTTTTTAATTTTTTTAATATGGAAATAATATGGAAAACATGGTTTGATGAAAACCATTTTTACCCGACTGCCCCAGAAGGAGGGTAATGTTTTTCAAGAATATTTAAGTAATTCTATGTAGTGCTGAAGTGAACGGATGCAACCGTAAGCTTCGTCTTGGGTTACGCCACAGCGTGGAGCACTGGGTATATGAAGCAATTACCCATTTAAAAATGTTCCTTGGACATTTCAAGCTCTACCTATGTAGTCGAAAATATAATTCAGTAACGTACCTAATATTAATTTTTGCAGTAAAACGAAGAAATAATAAACGCAATTATCAGAAAGTATTGTTTTAAAATACGCATAAAGTTACAGTATAGTATAATCATTATCGCTGAAAGTCACAACCATTATTTTGCATAATAAATTGATTGTATGCGTTCCGACCTCCGCCGGATCAACTTGGGAAACTATGACATAATGAGTATCTAGATCTACCCATTACGTCATGCTTACTGTCAAATGCCTAATTTTCATCAAAGTCATTTAATTTAGTATAGTGTGAATAGTTCTGTTATAATTGTATACGTAATCAAACCTCTTAAACTCGCTAATCTCCTATTACAAAAATGTAATTTTAACAGAAGGTGGCGTTAAATGAATTTTCCGATAGAAAACTATAACCAAGCCGTTAATACTGAAATTAATTTTCGCTTATTTGTCAAGTTGTTAAAGTTTTCTATTAATGTGCTCTGGTCACGCTTATTGGCTTAATTTTTAATTGTTTTAACACGTCAACACGTTTGTTATCGGTTCTTTGCTGGCATTACACGGGAGATCTTGTAAAGCAGTGTAAGTCAGATATGTAAAACGATTTCTTTATATTTGATATTTCTTCAGTCATTTCTGCAGTTTTTCCTTTTAAATAGTTTCTGATAGATCATAAAAAATACTACAGACTAAATGCGGTCCAGTCCTCCTTTGTGTAATCATCTTAATTTCGTTTAGGTACCTACTGCCTTGTGCCTTCTTGTTCTATTAACTTTTGTGGAATCGGGCATTTTTAATTAAAAGGTTTTATATATATGACTCTATTATACTTCGTTTGTGTATAAACATTATCATTTTGACAACCTTCTTTGAGTCTCTAACTGTCTCTATAAATTACTTAGTTCATACGGGTTTTATTCACTATAGCACATTAAAATACATTACATTTTAAATATTACAGATTAATAAACCCATACCGTACATGTTTGTTATTACAACAGCTGCATAAAGTCAAACTATAAAAAAATGGTCCGCAAATTCTCTTCGCTATTTAGTCCCAAACATTCAAAAAACGTATTAGTGATTTTTTGCGCCATCTCAATTTTAAAAGCAAGAAGCTACCGACTTTCCGATGTTATTATTGGTTTCGCTTTTGTTGTTAACCCTCCGGCGCACACCAGGCCTTTTGGGCCCGGCCATAGTCCCGGCTCATCCGAGCCTTTGTCCCGGCACTTACCGGGATTATCCGAACCTAATTACCTGTTTTGCGAGTCCGTAATTACGTTTGCAAAAAGTATGCAATCCCAACTTCTGAGTGACCGACAGACAAAGAGTGAGAAGTTCTGCTACTGTGGCTCAGAATCCGGGATTCAGCAGCTCTATGCTTGACGCAAACACAATGTTTATTGTTTGATTTCGAAGAAAATGTTTTGTCTCCTTTGAGTAACTTGTGTTTTTTTTAATGCGAGCTAATCTATACTATTTTTAAGCACATCGATTGTAAATATTTTTTATTGACTTCCCTTTTATTGTCTACTACTAAACGCAACTGAAATAATCTAAAACATTAAATCTGCAATGCCATTTCCAAACTAAGTATAATTAGCAATTGCAACTTCTAACCATTCTCGTTTACCTACGAACCCACTAAAGGAAGAAACCAATTTCTGTCTCGAAACTCTAGAACACAATAATCGAAATGCAAATACAAGTTCGGTTCACACGAGCATACTTTGTGGTATAATTGTAAGTGTACCAAATCAAACGGCAGCACTTGACAGCCATTCATACCAATGGCCGTTTATAACAAGTGGCCTTAAAAACAATGAGAATAATGAACAAAAATACAAGTAGCTCTCACCTTTGTGGCCAAAAGATGTCAGCCACAAAGCCAAAGTACAATGGAACTTTATTTTCTTACATTTGTTGCTATTCTTGATTGATTCTTTTCTTCGCATTGGGCTTGGAGTGCTCTTGAAAACCGCGAGCGAAACATTTGCACTCGAAATTTATTTCGCGGAATGGTTCCTGTGTGAAAATTTTCTGATGACTCTGGAAATGATTTTTAAAGTTATGTTTTCTGTTTTCAGATATAATGAAGAAATAGCAGGAGTATCATGCACTCCCTTACGGCTTCGTCAAGTGAGTATTATTTTTATTACCCGACTACGACGAAGAAAGAAGGAGGGTATTTGTTGGGTTATTGTTTCAATATATAGCCGCTTTTCATTTCATAGAATAGAATATTTATTTGTAAAACATAGGTTATGGTTACATGCACAGCTCTTTAAAAAAATGGTAGTGCTCTAATATTGCCAGTAATGGCATAATACATTATTGAAACCTATTAAATAAAGATGTATTATAATTTATAAAATAAGTCCCAACATTGGTCACACAACTTTTATTGAACAGCTCAGAACAAAATATACAACATATCCCGGAATTAACGCAGCAATCACCCCAATTAGAATATTATGTTATAATCATACATACACTGAATTTTTATTATTATGTATAATATAAAACATTGTTTCTTTATTAAATTAGTTATACTAATAATTGAAGGAGAAAATCGTGAACACGTGTAGGGTTAGCTTAGGTACTTCGTCCATTTTGATTTGTTATGACTTTACTTTGAAGTGTGACTGTAATTTACTTAGTTTTAATTATTTTGAAAAAAAAAGGTATACTAAAATGAAAAACTACTTTCATAATGTGGATTAATTCAGTTACACATTGTACACACCCTTCCGGAATAGGTTCACGTGTGACGAGAATACTAAAGTACCTCTCACTAAACAAATAGCTTGGACATTAGTAATATATATTTTATGACCATCTAACGTCCATACCCGTCCATCGTTAATTAGCAGCGAACGAGATGACGTGTCCGGGCCAATTTGTCCCATCCGCGGTATTCCCACGAGGTGCGTGTGCGCATCTGCCGCTTTCACTCCCCCACCCCGCAAACTGACCCAGTACTTACTGATACCATTTATTAGCTTGTTTGGAAATTGAACTAATGTTTAGAGGAGAATTGTTTATTGATTCCCGTATTTGTATTAATAATTATATGGATTTGGTGGTAAAATTACTTAAGTAACAGCAGTGTCAGCAATGTTTGTGAATTTGATTTGATGTTTGATTTTTATTAGCATACAAATCATATTTTTTTTAGGAATATACCTAATTACAACATGTAAATCAAATATTTTATACCTAAGTACATAAGGACGAAACGAGTGAGTGAATATTCTAGTAATACATTTAAAGAAACCTATGATAATGTTTTAAAACGACATAAAAGTACGTCTTTTACCAAAGTCATACTTCTAACAAAATAATACAATGATTACTATAGAGCATCCGTTACATACAATGATCACATATCAAATTCACAAATAGGGTTCGCATTACTCTCAAAAGTCACACCAAAATTGATGTGGGAACTCCATTGCCAGATAGTTCAAATAAATTGTAATTTAAATAGCATCCTTGATTAATAATCATACGTTTGTTTTGACCCCTAAGCTATCTGAGTCACGCCACGTCATGGGATCGGTCCATTTGACACAGGTGGGTGTTCGCATGGTTGATAAAAATCGTTATGGATGATTCGGAAGCGATAGGCCTACGTGTCGTCACAACTACCATTAAAAATAATAATAAATTGCTGGTTGGAATTGAGAATTTGCGGCGAATTCCGACGATTCCGCGTTGGTTAGAAGTGTTTGATTGATAAGGCTCGCAATCATTTGTATTGTAAGGACGTCGATAAACTGAGAGAGAGATGCTCTTATCATTATTTAATTCTCATAGTATTTACCTACTTCTTAATATACATACATAGGTATATTATAAAGATTGTATCTTACACATAAAATATAAATGAGCAAGAAGCATAGTTAAATATCTATACTTATAATAAATCTGTAGAAGTGAAAATTCTGTACATTGAAAATATCAAAAAAATAAATGGCAGGGGGTGTTACTAGACCGACACCGAACCCAAAAATTTGATTACAATTTTTTTTGTCTGTCTGTCTGTCCGTCTGTCTGTCTGTCTGTCTGTCTGTCTGTTTGTTCAGGCATCACGCAAAAACTACCGGTTCGATTACGATGAAACTTGGTATAATTATTCTTTAATATCCTGGGCACCACACTGGGTACTTTTTATCCCGGAAAAGTATCCTATCCTACGGTTGGGGGGTGTCAAAGTTTGTATGGAAGAATTTTAACGCGCTGTCCGATTAACTCGAAACTCAATATTTATACTTAAACCCAAAAATTAAGAATAACGTGTATCAGGATTTTTCGAAATTCAACCCCTAAGGGGGTAAAATAAAGGATGAAAGTTTGTATGAAAAATCTTATTCCTTGAGGTAATAAACATGAAACTTCGCACGAATAGTTATCTAAATAAATTATAAAGATTGTATTTTTTTGTTTTTCTAAATTACCCCCCAAAGGGGGGTTGGGGGGTGTCAGTGTTTGTATGGAAGAATTTTAACGCTCTGTCCGATTAACTCGATATTTATACTTAAAACCCATGGGGATGTATGTGGTAATTTCCGACACTCACGCGGGCGAAGCCGCGGGCAGCAGCTAGTTAGGAATAAATACTTAGTTGCGCGCTCGATTACAGGTTGAACACAAATCGATTTCCGTTAAAATAAATATTGGCCGTTTATTTAAAATCTATTCCAATTCCAAGCCTCTTCAACAGCGATCAAGTGCTTGAGAAACACAAATAAATCGAAAAGCAGCAAAAAAAAACAAAGCTCTTTCCACAGCTTTTATTATTAAGTTGTCTTTGTATAAGAACCTATAATTATCTATCTCGGCCGTTTTATTCCTGCTCTCGTTTGTTCATTGTTTTGCCCGTTTTTACCGACAACTCGACACCGCGTTTCCTGTATCGCAAGTGTATTCACGTATTGAATAATGGAATGCTTATTCAGTTTGCCTTTATGCCTTTTCGACTGGTCGCTTTTGGGCGGCGAACAGAAATGGCGTCTTATCTTCGCGGTTGTGGGATCAGACAGTGTTTTGTATTAAGTTTAGGGTACCGTAGCGGGTAATGTTTGAATAATTTATGTTTATTGACTTGTACCGCGTGTAGACAGAGACAGTGGTAGTAATCATTTGATTATCAAATAATCTATTCTGGTTTTATTGGCCTAGTCGTTTAGACAAGTTATTTTGAGATAAAAATACCTCAATGCAGACTTAGGTATATTTGTTTATTATGCCCTTAATTTAATGTTATAGTGATAGGTAAGTATTAAAGCAGGCTTGAGCTAAAAAACTAGTTAATTCTGGCAAGTTCTTTTCAATAATAGCTTTATGTAACGAGATGTCTGGGAATTTTAGATAAATAGTGGAGTGGTTTAGGATAACAGAAAATTAGGAAAAATCGAAAGAAAAACAGATGAATAATCGAAATTTTGTGTCTCACGTGGTACGAAGTTCATCGGGTCATCCAATAAAAAATAAAAAATGATTTATTGTCTCAGAAATGAGCATAAAATAGTTTATTTTAATTATGATACTTTTACAAGCGCCGAGCCGCACTAGTTACTCAACCTATCTATAAGTTAACTTATTTTATAGCTACAGAATTTTATTATTATTGACTATCACTAAGTTAATGATTTTTACTTATTACATAGCTCCCTATAAAACTAAACAAAACGAATATAAACTTACATTTTCTGTCCAATAGGCCTCGATTTTAGACGGAACCCACGTACACAACCATTCAATATTGCAAGCAGTTAGCGTGCCAACTTTTTACAAAAATACCTCGAATGGCAGCACCGGTATCTTTGGTACCGGCACAGACCATTCACAAATTATGCCTTTAAAAGGAATTGAGTTCAGAAAATATTTTGACATGAAGATTTCTATCCTTTGTCCTTGTCGTTTTAATAGAGGGAGAAGAAAACACAGCATTTTTACATATAGAGAAATGTTGTGTATTTAGAAATCCGTTTGTGTGTCTGTCTGTATGACCACGTTGTTCTTCAATACTGCGCAACGGTTTTTATGCCAACATTTAGAGTTTATTACGGAAAGGTTTGTGTATAATAAATTAATATTAAACTTACGTATTCCTAAGATAAGGAAATCTCGATGTTTTGTCAAGTCGTAAAAACCGTGCAAGGCGGGGGCGGGTCTCGATTTGGTAGTTGGTAGTAGGAAGAAGAAGTAGCAGGTAAGCACACGGCTCCTATAAACTTAAGATACCTACTACGATTACTTTGGGCGTAACTGCGTAGACAAAGCGAGCGTAGCTTCGTAGCGCTACGAAGTCTACGAACGTAGCAGTCTAGCTCTACCTTCGTAACACACAAGCATCGCGGCTGGTTATATTATAGTCTTAGGGCCCGAACGCAAAATACGGGCATTGACGTGGAGTTGCGGACACCAGCCCTTATTACCTATATTCTTAGGCCCACTTTGGCAACTCCTATTATATTCCAGTTTTATTTTTGCTCAGCGACATGTTTATACATAATTTCGTATAAATTAACAGACTTAAAATAATAATAATAATAACATATAAAAAAGGAGGGAAAAACGAACAGATATAATAAAACTATTAATTGATTTATTAAACCTGTTAAACCAAGTCAGTGATGAAATGATTTTATTTTCTGTAAATAGATTTGTAAAACACTTTTACAAGTCAATATATTTTAAAAACTAGATGAGGTCGGCGTTTTCTATCGGATTACTCGGAGAAGAAAGGTCGAAAAAAACTCAGAGGTCACAGTCTCAAGTCAATCTTGGTCAGATCATGTAGATTGGTGTCTGAATTGGACTTCTGAGGAAAGATCCACACAGATTGGTTGGACCTGTCCAGTTAGTTCACGCATCTGTCAGTAATTGTGCAGCTCAAATCAGAATTACTTAAAAGGAGCTCAACGATTCGACATACAATACCAAAGAAAGGACGTTTGGGTAGACCGCATGAATTACTCAAACTAGCAGACCAAGATTAAAACTAAATGAGAAAACAAAATAAAACAATGACGCACATAGTCTTCACATTCACTATAATTAAAATAATATATTGCTTTACAAAGTAAATATTCATATCATCGGATATATAAAATTAAACAACGTCAATGTATTTAAAAAATTCGGAAATAATCTTGTTCAGATCATTAGGTCAATTAATAATGAACAGAATTTTAGGCTGAGACTGCACTAAGCGAATGGTTCAAATATAGAATCCTGAGCGTTGCAAAGGTTTCAATACAAGTACTCGCACCAAAACACAACTTTGCAGCCTTGCATAACAAATAACTATTGTCTCGTCACGTCAAACAAACGCTTTGTATTTTTTTTTATTTTAACTAATTAGTAACAAGTGAATATCGCTCAAGCGGGCGCTCGAACTTAATTGCGTGTCAATAATAATTGTTTTGCGCATTCAAACATTCGTCACTTGACACTTGGCAGTAAAAGGCCGGATGTGGATAAATTATGCCTCCCCCCGGGGGCGGGGCCTCGGACCGAGCCGGTGCTCAACCATAGCTCAATCGGAGGCCTCGCACTGTGTGCTGATAGTTAACTTTGATTTATTAGTGGGTGGCAACTTTTGTTATACAACTCACAAGAGTACTCAGCTTTGGGACTAATGGAATACATAATGTATTCGATGCTACTCCAGTAGAACAATTTCCATGAAGTTTTCGTAAAAATTGTTCCACCAAAGAGAGACGCACTTGTTTGCTGAGCCTATGACAGAAGAAGAGATCCAAATCGAAAATTTTATGTTAAATCATTTTTTCTGTGTATCTCCATGTTTGATTTTGCACAGATACAGGCCGAAGAAATTAAAAAATACTTGTAAAAAACTTATATGGTACATAAAAGTGTAAAACTAGAGCTATAAAGTAACATCCGGCACTTTTCGATAAAAACCTTCGTTATCCCGGGACGAACCATTGTCATGAAGTAAGCAATTAGGTAACTCCACGTCACCTGTGCACAGGGTTGGGCAGTATTTGAATTACTTGTAATTAAAATACGTAATTGAAATACAAATACGTAATTGGTATTTTTATTTCAATTACTTCTTATAAATGTAATTTGTAATTAGTATTTCAAATACCTGACGCTGAGGTATTTTGTAGTTAGTATTTCAAATACTTAGGGCTCCAAAATACATTTGAACATAAATACATTTAGCGATCTTATGAATAGTGCGATTTGCAGAAAATAGCGCTTGATACCTTTCGTAACCAAAATGGCGACCTAATGTCAATCTTTAAAGTTGGCACACTGCTCTTAAACTGTACTGTATGTAGTCTGTACTGCAGGCACATTTATATAACACAAGTTTGTGTTCATCAGGGCCTGTAGAAAGATTATTTTCTTTAGCAGGTTTTATTCATTCCCCAACAAGAGGCTGTTTGTCTGATAGAACATTTAAAAATCTAGTGTTCATGAAAGGAAATTCCTCTTTTACCGATTAACCCCTTTCATGGATCACAATTATAATATTCCCTTTGCCCTAGGTTAAAAAACACTTTTTTGTATATTATTTAGTCAGTGATTGATAAATCTTCAAATAGCCTTTGTAGCTGTAAAATGTGATGGTAAGAATATTCCCTTTGCCTGGCCATAAAGCTGGGCTGGATTAGTACTATTCTATTTATATACCTAACCTAAAACTTGACTGTATTTTGTAATTTGTATTTTGTATTTTAAATAAAAATAGTTAAAATACTGTATTTTGTATTTTATATTTCAAATACACGACTTAAAAATATTTTGTAATTAGTATTTTAAATACGTGCGAGAAAGTATTTTGTAATTTGTATTTTAATTAAAGCAAAGCATGTATTTTGCCCAACTCTGCCTGTGCACTAGATGACCTTATATAAATTAGTCGGTGAACGGAGTTCGCATAGTTGAATTTTGGGCGTTGCATTTTTGAACTTTTTGCCATTGATACCTACGCTAAGAAGAAGATTAATCAAATCAATATTTCTTCCACTAGGCCGCATCCTATACGACGTGCCCTGTGCCGTCTGCCGGGACCATTCATCGGGGAAGCACTATGGCGTCTTCGCGTGCGACGGCTGCGCAGGATTCTTCAAGCGATCCGTGCGACGCGACCGGCGGTACACTTGCAAGGCACGTGTTCCGGGGGGATGCCTCGTGGACAAGGCACATCGGAACCAGTGCAGAGCCTGTCGCCTCGAGAAATGTCTGCAATCTGGCATGAATAAAGACGGTGAGTTTAGGGCGTATTGGGGAAATAAAATGTCATAAGCGTTATTTCTGTGACTTTTTAACTAACATTCTGGACGTCTTTCGGCTAAAATGATGATGATGGTTCTGCTTAGATGGAGAATCACCGATGTGTTAGAAGTACCTACTTAAGTTTATTTGTCCCGCTCAGATTCTTGTTATAAATGAGATAGATTTAAATTGTTATCGTGTAACATTTATTCCTGTTAAAATACTAAGTGTTTTAACAAAACAAGGCAGTATTATGTAATTAGATTTATGTAGATAATATTGCAAGCCTGATATACGTTGGAACTATTTACAAGTATGACTTTCTTTACAGCTGTCCAACACGAAAGGGGTCCTCGAAATTCAACTATTCGTCGTCAAATGGCGTTGTTTATGCAAGACTCTCCACCTCGCCCTGACGTGGGAGGGACTGTCCCACCGCCTTTGAACCTAACTTTGCCGAAGCACAACCTAATACCGCCGCCAATGCCAATGTATAACCCTTACAGTTATCCCATGCTCTTTGATTCTCCGGTGCCACCTCAGCCTCTGTCCCCCTCGCCTATACTAAGCCCGATTCTCTTCACCCCCGCGTCGATCTGCGAAGCGGCTGCCCGACTGCTCTTCATGAACGTTAGGTGGACCACAAACATTCCGGCATTCGCGAACCTTCCCCTGGAAGACCGACTCATCATTATAGAAGAATCCTGGAAAAAACTCTTCATTCTTGGAGCTGCACAATTTCTATACCCGATGGATTTAAACATGCTAATAGATAGAAATATTTCAATAGTAGATAATAATAGAAAAGAAGCTGAAATTTTTGAATCGGTTTTAATAGAGATTTGTAAAGTGAATCCGGATGCCAATGAATATGCTTGTCTGCGGGCGATCTTCCTATTCAAGACATCTATGGACAAGGACGGGGGGCGCAGCCCCAGCAACATGGACAGAGAGAACAGGAAACTACAGAATGCTGCCGCCGTCGCTGTCCTGCATGACCAGTCGATGTACATGTTGACAGAGGTAAGAATTAATTTTAACTTTAACTTAATTAGGGTTCCGTAGTCAACAAGGAACCCTTATAGTTTCGCCATGTCTGTCTGTCTGTCTATCTATCCGCGGTTTAGCTCAGAGACTGTTAGTACTAGAAAGCTGTAATTTGGCATGTAATTCCGCCGACAAAGTGGTAAAATAAAATCATAAATAATTTTTAGGGTACCTCCCCTACACGTTAATTGTTTTTGTTTTTTCTTCTATCTCGTGGTGTGGGGTATGCTCTATGGAAAGGTCGTTCAACCAAATATTGTGAGTTTATGAAAACCATTTTTGGATTCAAGGATCTAAATCAGGAAAAAAAAATAGCAGAAATACAAAAGTTCAAACGTCAAGCCTTAAAAACCAAGACGTGCATTATTCTTCTTCAATCTCAAACTAAAACACTAAGAAACGTTTTTATTCCCAGTATTGCCGTCGGACATACCCGCTGCAGCCGACCAGAGCCTGCAGACTGCAGAATCTGCTCCCCATTATCAGAAGCGTGCCCAGCTCTGCTATCGTTGGGTTGTTCTTCAGAGCCACAGTTGGAGATACACCTATAGAACGTATACTTACCGATATGTACACAAGCGGCAAGGAATAATAGCGGGAACCTCTTCGAATAGATCCGTTGTATTCTGGGGGTTTAACATACCTACATTTTTTTTTGCAGATCAATAATGACAAAATAATACTGAACTGCGACTGCAACTTATGACACAATGTCAATGTATATCAAATTTCTACATTAACATCTGTAAATATGATGTAAATATGTAGAATAGAATAGAATACTCTTTATTATGTACCTACCTAAAGAGTAGTCTAATAAACTCAAGGTTCACATGTAACTTTCATGTACTAACACAGTGTGGAAATTACAAGGAAATAATCCTTGTAAAGGCTCGTTCACACCGGCGCGACTTGTCGCGCGACGCGACACCGGCAATTGTTCAATCGTGAAGTTTTATTAGAAATTGTATTGTTAAAGTCGCGTCGCGCGACAAGTCGCACCGGTGTGAACGAGCCTTATACCCAAACTATATAATAATAATAAAACATAAAAATATACCTGGTATTCGAGCCTTTATGTTAATTAATCTTATAAATCATACTCAAACATTCTGAAACTCATAGTGATACGTGTGTTACGCCACATTAAAGTTATTATTCTATTTTAATCGAGTTGTTTCGTGGGAATGTACAATCTGTGTAGGTACCATTTAAATAATAAAAATCTAAGTTAATAGTTATATCGATTGTTAAGTAGATATGTCCACTATATCCGTACGATGATAAGTTTTTTTTTTGTTTTAATTTGGCTTATTATTTAAACTACATGCTTAAAAAAATTCGGAGCTGGGATCAATACAAAATACTTCGCTTTTAAGACAAATCTCGATGTAGGTACCTAGGGGGGGTTCAATGTGACTATACGTATAGGTACATACATTATTATGTTACTGTGTAAATCTAAATCTGTCCCATCTACATCGAATTTTCTATATTTTCTGTATGCATTGTCTATAATTTTATGTAACATTTATTAGAAAAGAAAAACAATTCGGGAATTGTCAAATAGGTAAAGAAAAGTCTAGTCAAAATTGCCCATTTTCTTGAATTATACATTCCTCAAAACATTCCGTTCAATATTGTAAAATATTAGTTAGGTAGGTACTGTGTTATATAATACCTACTGGTATTCTGTACTTTTAATTTTTGTTAGGTATTACTAGCAAAATTGCGACTAAAATTATGATATTTATTGCCTAGGTACTTATATTATTTTTTGGAGAGACCACAGTAAGACAATTAAGGCCTTATAAATAATTATGTTTAGTATATTAAATATTACTTACATAAAATATATTTATACTTAAGTGTTACTATGAATAAATATTGTAAATATTACGTCTTATGCACCAAGCTTTAAAATAAATGTCCATTAGAAATTGTGGTGTTAATTATTATAAGCCCAAATCCTACTAATATTATAAATGCGAAAGTTTGTGAGGATGGATGGATGGATGTTTGTTACTCTTTCACGCAAAAACGACTGAACGGATTTGAATGAAATTTAGCACTCATATAGTTTATCACCTGGATTAACACATAGGATACTTTTTATGCTGATATTCTCACGAGATCGAGA
Organism: Eupsilia transversa; assembly: GCA_914767815.1. Taxonomy (NCBI): domain Eukaryota; kingdom Metazoa; phylum Arthropoda; class Insecta; order Lepidoptera; family Noctuidae; genus Eupsilia; species Eupsilia transversa. The sequence goes on from OU611871.1 coordinate 14,304,783, forward strand.
CTTATGCGGGTGAAACCGCGGGGCGCTGCTAGTATGTATATAATTTCTCCTTCTTTAATCAATGGGTATTGAATATTATTTAGAGTTAGATAAGAATCTCAGAAACCAGGTAAGAATTAAGCATACCAGAGAAAATGCAGTAACCTTAAGTCACCTACACACCGAACGCTTTTGGTAGAACCTAAGCATGTAAAGTACGTAGTACAGTGTAAGTCAGCTCTTATTCAAGGTGAAAGCGTCATGGCAGTCTGCGAAATTCGAATTTCATCAGGGCCCTAACTCTACTAATTTATAAACGTCACAATGGTGTCATAATGGTTAGTTTTTGACAGTTTTTGTATGGCAAATCTGTCAAAACCTAACCATTAGGACACCATTGTGACGTTTATAAATTAGTAGACTTAGGCCCCAGGTTGTATGTTAATATAATTCGCGGCCGTAACCATTATGGCTACCAAACAACTTCTTATCCACCAATTATTTGATTCTATTCTATGGTCTCGACTTCTGGGAACCGATAAAGTAGGTACCATAGGTAGCCATACCTTCAGTGATATAAGTTGGTGAATACCAGTCCAAAGATTCAGAAGAGATTTAGTGAAAACTGCCTAACTATTAGGTGTTTGTAATAATTTATTAAAAAGTAGAGAATACTTAAAATATACTTAATTAGAAAGTATCATCGACTTGTATCGTTGACTGTACTTACCTATCCGTGGCCGAGGTTAAGAATCTGCTTTCGCTCAAATAATCCAGGTGAAACCTGCCTTAGATATGTACCTACCTACCTAATAAAGTAAAATATAGTTATGTAATAAATAAGGTAGGTACCTAATAGAACAGTTAAAAATAAAAAATGAAATGCCTAACTTAGCCCGTACTACGTAGATACCTACCTACTCAGATCAATAATAATGATGTGCCCCCATGACAATATGACGGACAAACAGACGAACTACATCACGTCAGCGGCATGTGTGTGTATTATTGTGCCCAAATCCCCGATTAATCTCAAACTTTTATGAGTCTTTGTTCACTCCCTATTGAAGATTTTTTGTCGGCTCATCCCATCAACAAAAGAACCCCCCTAGTCTTTGCAAATTACTACCTTAACCAACAACAGTTAGAGCTTACTTTTCTATTAAATGCAAATTCAGCGGCACACCAGTCATTTCGAGCTTTCAGTTCCAAAGGATTAAGTCCACATTGTATTGGCAAGTCTGTACTGCATGCGCGCATTAACTTTTAAAGTTTATAGATTTTGGGTCGCGTCAATCTGTGTATTGTCATATCAGACATAATAGCTATCCCATCCTCACGGATTTATTGGTTGAAACCCGATGACAGTTGCTACGGTTTTTGACAAATTTGTTTCTGCATCTCTTTCGCACGGGGGCGCATTTCGGTTTGGGAGAGAGATGGGTACAGAATAATGTCAAAATGAAAGACCTACTTAGGGAAATATGGCTGTTATTGAGTGAATTTAATGAAGTATAATAGGGTGACAGTCCTTTATGTCTGTGTCACCGTCAGGGTACGTGACAATATTTCTGAATGTGACTTATTGTCGTCGGTTAATGCGCCCCAAATATCTTGTAACCAATTTTATGAGTCACTTTTTTGACGCGTTGGGTTACTCTTGAATAAAATTCTTGATGCAGAATTAAACTGTTGGGACCTTCCTACTTATGTAAATGTAACATTGTATCGATCAACGTTTTGGAAACGTTTAACTTCCGAATTTTAATGAAAGAGAATGACTCTGTTGCTATTCAGGCATATGTTCCCATGTCAGTAATTAATAATAAGTACCTACCAGTTTATTAGCACACTAAACCGCAAATATTAGAATGAGGTCCAAAAACCCAAATAGGTCCTAATTAACTTCTTTAAAAAAATAAAATGGTAACGGTAATGGCACGAGTGCTTAGGCCGTATTAATAATAATCGAGTAATCGAATAACCTATCTTTCGTTTAACATGATCCAATACCCCTGATAGTAGGTAGGTACCATCTTTGCAGAGTTAGGTAAGTAATGGAGATTTAGCTAATGTTTGTAGATGAAAACGTAGGGTAAACCTTCGAAAGACATCGACGTACCAATATTCGAGGAAACGTCGTTCAAAATGCAAATATTTTATTTCATGGGCACTTATGAAACATCAGAAGCTAGGTGCACGATTCCAATTAGTTGTTTTAACCTCGATTAGTGGCTCCACGAGTTGCGGTTATTTATTATTTTTCTTTTAAATATTTAAGCACCGTTCGACACACCCTGGCGGTCAGCATCGCTTCTACGTTGCCAACTAGCTAATATTTTAAAAACAGAATGGTCTATGGTATGGCTTATCTCAAGATATTCGAGAAGAGAACCACCTTGATGGGTTCAGAGCTGTAGCGTTTCCTCAAGAATGACAGGAATCACCATTCCCCGTGACACCGCCGCGCGGACCAATAATGATGTGATGACGAGCTAATTGATATTTTGTATTACCTACATATTTAACATTTCAAAATCAAGTCATTTATTCAAACTAGGCTGAGAATCAGCACTTTTCGAACGTCAAAATTTCATAAGGCAGTCCCCCAAAACGCCCGCCCTTCACCACTTCCTAGTGCTTTAGCTGGGAAGAAGTGGCGCAACAAACTCCTCAGAAGCACAGCTGTCTGCTCAGTTAGAAAAAAAAATTGAATCTATACAATAGTATGCAAAATAATTAACAATACGCAACACAAAAACGATTATTTGCCTTATGTCAGCTAGCACACGCAAAAAAACAAAAATCGAAATCTATATTTAGGCGAAAAAACTAAAAACGTAAACAGAACTTAATCGAATAAAAGCCTCCATGCTAGCATAATATAAAGGGCGTGCCCACTTACATATAGCTAATAATAACTGGAACTCGAAGTCACAAAAAATGATAAACTAGGACCATCGAAGGAAAAATAAATAAACAGTTAATTACTAATAACAATAACAAAACCATGGACAGCAAGACGACCAGTCACCACCAGCAGCACCCGTTCACGAGCATAACGCAAAGATCAGCCATCAGTATCACCACCTCGCCATATTTGAGGGAAGGAGGCAACTTGACCCCCGACGCTACCGCAAGCAGTGACATCTTAGGGAGCATGACGAACTTGCTGCCGGTTGGTCAGGCAAGAATAATATATTATGATCAATTGTTGAGGTCGCTAGCTAACCACATATTGCAATACAATTTGCGTTCTTTTACCGGTATGGTACAGTCGCCGTCAGATATATTGTAGCAGACAAGGTGACCAAATACCTAGTTCTGAACAATATTTAAAGTGTCATTATGTTCCATACACTACAAGTTACCATTATTATCTGAACATTCATTACTTCATTTAATATCAGAGCAGACGCTTGTCAATAATTTATACACACAACTACGCTAAGGTAGCCGCGAAATTTTAATTTTGTTACGTTTTTTCAATGTGCAGCTCGATTGTACATCTATAACTAATTATTTGCGCCTATCTGTGTTTCCCTAAGTAAAAAACTAAGTTTGTTTTCCATAGTATTTCTAAAGGAAACTATGAAAAATTAAACAAAGGTAATGGTATTTTACTACCTACTGTTTATTAAGTCAGGAATTGTGGTGTAATTCCTAACTTAATGAAAAGTAATCTATACTTATAATAAATCTGTAGAAGTGAAAATTCTGTACATTGAAAATATCAAAAAAATAAATGGCAGGGGGTGTTACTAGACCGACACCGAACCCAAAAATTTGATTAAAAAAAATTTTGTCTGTCTGTCTGGCTGTCTGTCTGTCTGTCTGTCTGTCTGTTTGTTCAGGCATCACGCAAAAACTACCGGTTCGATTACGATGAAACTTTTTATCCCGGAAAAGTATCCTATCCTACGGTTGGGGGGTGTCAAAATTTGTATGGAAGAATTTTAACGCGCTGTCCGATTAACTCGAAACTCAATATTTATACTTAAACCCAAAAATTAAGAATAACGTGTATCAGGATTTTTCGAAATTCAACCCCTAAGGGGGTAAAATAAGGGATGAAAGTTTGTATGAAAAATCTTATTCCTTGAGGTAATAAACATGAAACTTCGCACGAATAGTTATCTAAATAAAGTTTGTAGTTTTTTGTTTTTCTAAATTACCCCCTAAAGGGGGGATGGGGGGTGTCAGTGTTTGTATAGGAGAATTTTAACGCGCTGTCCGATTAACTCGAAACTCAATATTTATACTTAAAACCTATGGGGATGTATGGGGTAATTTCCGACACACACGCGGGCGAAGCCGCGGGCAGCAGCTAGTAAAATAATATATATTTTTTTAAGTCTTTTTTGATTTTTCCTTTATTTGACTTACGGTGATAGATCAATTTTCAAGTTTAGGGGTAGATTTTTGAACCCTGATACACGTTATTACTTATTTTCGGTTTTAAGTATAAATACCGAGTTTCGAGTTACTTGGACAGCGCGTTAAAATTCTTCCATACAAACTTTGCAACCCCGCAATCTCCCTTTTGGGGGTAGTTTAGAAAAATAATACCTAAATGACAAACTTTATAATTTATTTAAATAAGTATTCGTGCCAAGTTTCAAGTTTATTTACTTAAGAAATAAGATTTTTCATACAAACTTTATATTCTTCAGTAGTATTTTTCAGTAAGTAGTTGACAGAAAAAGTGTACGCAGATCCACTTACACTTTTTCTGTCAACGACATTGCAAAACAATTATCAGCCAGTCTATTCTGTAAAAACTGTCACCGTGAGAACCTGTGGTGTGTGGCTGTCTTTCCTTGAAATTCTAGGGATTGATACTATTGATGGTCACTTCCAGGTCACGTCACTCAAGTTTTCACGGTGAGATATTAACAGAATACCACTGCAGGTCTGCTGAAGCTTGCGACGCGAGGCCACTCGCGGCACCGCGGCCGGCCGCGCGCCGTATGTAGAAAAACTAAACTAGTCAAGAGGAGACTAGGCGCGTGGAGAGTGGAGGTCACCCGAGGCCGCCAGCGGCGACGCCGAGGGCCGCTAGCGTCGCTGCCGGCCTCTGCCATTCCGGTGTGACTCGGCGCTATGCATTTCGATTAGCATTTTTTTAAGGATTGTTTTTTCTTGTGAAATGAGACTAATGGATATAAATTATCTTTATGCCTTTTTACAATAATGTAGTTTTACAAAATAGGAAAAAGAAACACAGAAAACTTAAATTAGTTTATTTATTTTGTAGTTCATATAATTATGTTGTATAAAATAATATACCTACGCTTTAACCGACCATGGCGGCCAAAAGGTTTTTTTTTTTTTGCTTTTCACATAGTATTTAAGTAGCAAAATATAGGCTAAATTGGGCACAACAAACCCCACGATTGTAATCTGAGCATCATATTTCATAGGTAGGTACTTAGGTAAATTACCGCACTATAATAAAAATACAAAAAAGTTTATTTCTTATCATTTTTTCTTACACATGTCGAGGAGTCTCCATTTAGGCATAGAAAATGCTTGTAGTTGAAGGCTCACATTATAAACATACAAATAGGTAAATAACAAAAAGAAAAAGAATGACAAAAAATAAAAGAAAATACAATCAGTTGCATCTTACGAAATTAACTTTCATCTTTTGCCGTATTTATATTGAGCTTGTCCAGTAGGAGAGAATTCTCCGCGATTCTCGTGCGTATCACAGGCGACCGTTTCGCCCAGAAAGAGCGTACCTACGCGCGAGCATTTGGGGTATCCGTATCAAAATTTTGGCGCTCCATTTCTCTGGATACGTGCACTCGCTCTGGAGCTGGGCGTAACAAGGCGGCCCTAGTATAGTATCTCGACTCGCGCGCATTACGCGCGAATCACGCGCGAGTCGAGAGTCTGGCGTAGTGCACGCGATTTACGCGCGTATTTTGAATTTGCGCGCTGCTTGTGGGCGCGATGTATTGGTGCCTAGTATCTCACTAACGCGCGAATGATTTCGCGCAAAACGTTTCGCGGCGAATTCGTCCTTTCTGGATAAGCTCTAACTGTTTTATGTTAATAATTTGTATGGTAAGTACTTAAATAATAATCTGATACTTACTTATAAAATTTTGTGACACACTAGAATCTATTACGAAGAAAGAAAATCATTGGTGGAGACCTTACCTTTACCTACATGTTAAAAATAATTCTGCTCCATCTATAATACAACCCTAAACATCATATATACCTACTTTCATCAAAGCCTTTAAAAGTGACGTCCGATTAAGTAGTTGCTCTACTGGTGCCACCTCGGCCTTGCATCATCTGCCATAACCACGTCTGTGAAATTTTACATGCCAGATGGGGACTCCACGTTGAGAAGTAGGTATCTCTTCCACGCTTTGCTTGGTTTCGATAATATATTTCGTTAAGTATATGCCCTTTCTCGTAACAATACTAGCAAACAATGTGAAATGCATTATCTTGGTTTGTGTTAACCATATCTTTATCATCTAGTCTTATTTCCGCATCTAATAAAGTTGCCTGTGTTTTCTCCAAAGTCAAACTTTCGCTCAAGGTATATAATGTGTTATTAGGTAGGTACATTGCAAAAAAAAACTGGTAAAGCTCGCAAAAGATGTAGGCAACTTTATCCGACTCTTCCATTTTTTGACATTATGTCACTAATAAAACGTGTCAGTTTCAAAAAAAAATCTTGAAGTTTCTCATTATTGTCACATTTCAAGTCAATCAACATTTTCTTCAAATGTGTTCGTATCACTTTTCCTTGAACAAAAAATTTCAAACGAATCCAACATTTCTTTTGAACTCTTGCATCCCTTTACAGTGTCTAAAAATTTGTCCCCCATATTTTGCACAATTTAATCACCGTGCTTTTGCATCTCTCTTCTCGCCTTTCACTTCCACACACGTCATAATGTTATCAAGACCTTTCTCCTCCAGCAACAGCTCCGATCTAAATTTTCAAATAAGAAAACTATCTCCGTCTTCCAACCGATGTATCACGTCTTGAGATTTCGTGTAAGCCATCTTTTATTTCAAGTAATTAAAAAATAATACCGTACTACTAAAACCGTAAAATTATAGAATTTGAGGAATATGGGGCGGCCCACTTGTTAAATTAATTTCTACTAGTGTATCAATTTTTAAACGTTGTTCACCATTCATTTCCTTTTATTATTTTGACAAATTGCATTCATTTTTTATCATCACCACCATAGACAATTTATTCTCAAAGACAAACTAAACTTTCTACACCGGCATGGTCGAAGACAACTTTGAATTACCTCGTGCTTAGTCCCTGCATGTTTAATAATTACCTATTGTTATAATAAAATACATCATCAACATCATCGACGATTAATTAAAGTTGTGTTATGCGCCATCTATAGCTATTAGTGCAAAATCTAAATGCCAGTGTTTCTGGGTGGAGCTAGTGCCATCTGTTAATTTGGAATCAAACTACGACCTATTTCAATGACCTTGCCAGATACCCGGCCTTGTCTTGTATTTTGAATCATGGAGAATTTTAGTTCAAGCAAAAACCTACCTTGTGCAAAGCTTTTAAATCTTTATGAAACAGCCAATGTTGCCATCTTCTTCCATTTTCATTCGTCTATTATAAGGAAAATAAGAAATTACTTGTCCATCGAATGTTGACAATTTAGTTAGAAACTTTATTTGACAGAAAAAAGGTGATAAAACTAGAAATATTGCAATTACACTCACGTTCATGACTCATGATTGTCGTAAATATTTTGCGTTGTAAAGTAATTTTTTACATTTGCTAAAGTTAAATCACAGCGTGATCGGATATAAGTTTCCAGAAAATAGCAATCATAATTATTACAATAGACTATTTTTGTTTTAAGCATTTTTTTCGGGCTGAATCATCATTTCGTTGTTTGTGAAATCTTAGTAGAACACAGATGGCGTTACTCCCAAGTTTTTGGCACAAATAAAATAGAGCACACATGAATACAGTCTGAAACGTATCTGTGATATCTGCACTCTAGTTGAATTTTATTTTCTGAACGTTAAGGTTGATATTTCGTTATTCATGTGAACTTTAAAGTACTTTTGTCAAATAGTAGGACACGCAGCAGCAAGTGAGCAAGCTGTGGGAGTATTCGTTCTTCTTGTGCATGTAAGTGTGTGTCTGTGTGCAGCAGTGCGGCAGCAAGTAGCTGTCAAATAACTACTGGATGAAAAACGAGTTCGCTTTTTCCTTTAAAAATGATTTTTGTTACGTTAATAGTTTAGCCTAGAGTTATGTTTGCCTCTACATACCCGTATGAAATTATATTAACTTGTTATTTAACAAGCCGTACTTACGCCGACTCCAGGAACCATGGTTCAGTGTCATCCACCTTTGCAACTAGAGGAAATACCAAAAGAAGACGAAGAAAGGCTAGAGAAATTGTTTTCTAAATTAGACACTGATGGAAATGGGAAGATCGACATCCACGACCTGTCCGCCGCCCTCAAGGAGCTGGCTCCGCACATCAACCGCAGTTACGCAGAGGTTAGAATGTAGACATTTCCTATAATTTTTGCTCTAACGGTTTCACCTCACGGTGTGTTCGATCGCCTGTCGACACGTAAGCCGCAATAAATCTGCTATTTCATGTCCAATACTTTCTATGGAGCATATTTTTCTAAGCCCAATTTTTTTTCTTCTTCATTACATAAAAATTCAAAGTGAACACTTCCTTTTGTTTTACTTCCAACTTTTAGTTTTGAATGGTTCTTTATCCGCTTTACCTATTGTTAAACTTATGCATGAAAGTTAACAGTAGATTCTACAAAATCAGGTCAGATTTGTAAGATATTCAGTAAAAAAGGCAACACCCTCATTTTTGGTTATAATATTATTATTTATATATTTAAGTACGCTCATTTTTATTCATATTATGTGATTCCTGAGTACAGTATGCAAAGATGTTCTAAATTTGAAAAATGTGATGGTAAAAAACAATATATCACTGATAAAATTATCTTGTGTCAAGATTTATTGTTATGAGTCTGATGACAATAGATAATCTCTCCTCATCACTGGTTTCTAAAAGAAGTAGGTATTTCAAAAAGCTGAATTTCATGAATTCATTATACTTATCTCATTTGAATCACACTTATCTCATTTGAAAGGATTGTGATTAAAAAGGAAGTGATTTTTCTAACTCAACCTCTAACCTTGTTAGATTTAGTTTCAATACTAAATGGTTTTATTTAGAGACTGAGTATTTTGTTATTACTATCTCATATATATGGCACAATTTCTTGTCTCCAAATCAGCAGACCTACATTTTTCTTAGGGAATAATTTTGGCTCCCTATTAGTTATTGAAATGAGGAACCAAATTGCCTTTGATAAAACAAAGTAATATTGGTGTAATATAATTTTCTTCCTAATATTTCATGCAGTTCTAATGTCCTATGCTCACATAATGGTTATGCAAGCAAAATTGAAGTAAGTGAAAATAAAAGGGGATCAATATCTTCCCTTTTATTAAGGTGTCTTTTTTTAACTATCCTTTACAAAAATCATGCTGAGCTGCTGACCTACTTTTCTAAAATCACTTTGATTAATATATTCTTTACACGTATTGGGCACAATATCAATAGTGAGAGAATACCATAATGAGGAACATTTACCTTGTTAAAATCATTGAATTGAATCATCGTCAGACTTAGTTTAATTGAACATTGGAACTATCACGTAACAATCAAAAGATCAAATTAATATTTTTTTCATTAGATTTATATTTTTACCTTCAATAAGAAATATTGCAACTGTAGATGGTATTTATGATGTTAAACAATCAATCTGCTTAGCCTTTTCCCAACTATTTTGGGGTTGGCTTCCAGTCTAATCGGATGCAGCTGAATACCAGTATTTTAGATGGAGCGACTGCCTATCTGACCTCCATAACCAAGTAACTGGGTAATATGATACCCGGTAACACTGTTTGTCAGAATTTCGGACTTCTGACGACCCGTAACGACTGTCAAAGACCCACAAATGACTTCAAGGGCCAAAAGCTTAACATGCTTTCTGAGGCACGGAGGAGTCGCGGTATGTGAAGATGGTCACCGATCCATGGATCCAACCTGGCAAGAGTAGCTTAACCTAATGGATCAACCCATCCGGCTGTTATTACTTAGCCACGAGCACCTCGAGCTCTACGATCTGCTTTATTATGTTAAATAAAACCATTTAAATATTAGTGTATTTTGACAATTTTATTGTAAAAACAGACATTAATTAATGTGTAAATTGAACTTCCCGCTTCAATGACTTTGGTCTAGTTATTTACATTTCAAATACATAATGTTAGTGGCACCTAGTTCACACTAGGAACAGCTTATAACAAACTGTAAACATCAACAGATACTCATATAAAATTGTTATTAATTTATAATTAGTTTCACACAAATTGTAAACATTTGTACAAAACTATCCATATACACTAGGACTACATACGTATGCCATCTTTTGTATAGCAACGTACGTAGTAAGTTAGTGTGAAAATGACGTATACGATCATCTAGCTCAGTAATTAATGTGCACTTTTGAAGCGTGAACAAAGAATTGTTGTAAAATTGTATTAGTAATCAATCTTACACTGTTGCAATAATTTATTACAAAGTTGTCATAAAAAAATCAGCAAAGCGCGATTTAAACTCGCGCAGTAAAGATTCTGCACCATAATATATAGGGTAGGACTAAAAAAAACGTTGAAGAAAGTCATTTGGATAATGACCCCTTTCAGTTTGGTGTTTTTAGATAATTTATGACTTGCCACATGAAACAAGCATTGTAACAAGTATTCTGAGAAAATTTCAACTGGATCGATAGACGGCGTTGCCGATTGCCGCGTAGGCCTAGTAAAACGGATTACAGGTTTCTATAAGTGCCCTTAGGGTACGAAACACATACTATTATGTAGGAGTTTCTAACATCATCTTAATCTTAGATACTTATGTTCACACCCTTACGATTCGATTTATATAAAACACACGTAGGTACAATAGTTTTAATTGTTCCACCTACAACGTTGCCCTATTTAGCTTCCAACAGCTTCCCCATACAAATGTGCGGGATGATGTAACGATGTGATTCATACAAAGCTCATTGTCTTAGTAACCTCACTGATTTTATTAGTTTATAACATCTGTCAGCCGCAGTAAACGATAGCTAGCAGATTTTTGGCATGCTTCGAAAGATTACCAAACCCTGTAGCAAATGTGCTGCTAACAAACGGAAGCAAGGGATGGCTAAAGTCGTTAAGATTAATTCTCAGTTCAACACTTTTATTCTTTTCTTATCTTACCATGTTCTCTGCTTTTTCCCTGATACCTACTGGCTTTTTTTTTTGTGCGGTGTTTTCCGTCTGACCTTCAATGATCGATATAATATATCTTATTTGTTCACTGTTACAGTCGTATTAGCATAAAATATGTTCACTGACGGTCTTCCGTGTTGATGGGCAATATTAAATATATTGTTTTTTCGTTAGAACTTTGCTAACACCATGAATGATGGAATTGTTTAGGTATTCAATATTTTGCATGGATGACGTGTCACCCTGCGGTTAGCTTGTAATAAATGAGATAACTTCCCGTAAGTGCTGTAATAGGCAACTAAGTATGGGAAAATACTCGTGTTTCAATAGCAGCCATTGATGTAAGCAGCGTAGATTTTCGAGCCGTTCTTGGCAATGAAGTCTACAACAGACTAGGCATAATACCCTATATATGTCTCATTAACTCACGTCCCTTATCTTCGAACGGATAACTTTTTTATTGCGGTTACGTAATTTTGTTACGCCCATACTAAAGTTGATTTCATTATTTTTCAGAAATTCCTGGCGAAATCTGGCTGCAAAGATGGCGGTGACGTCACTCTATCGGAATTCATCCACTACGTGCGTGAACATGAAAAGAACCTTAGGCTCCAATTCTCTCATCTCGACAAGAACCAAGATGGTAAATATCTTACAATCACAATTAGCGATGCCTTTTAATAAAACCAAGCTGCATGATTGCAGCTTGGTTTTACACTTCCGGCACTTCCGTTTACCATAAGTGCCGATTCTACCTTTGTTGCCATGATGGTACATTGTAACCATCTATTAGAAAGCCATGACTTTTCAGGATTGTTGCTATGCTAATCAGGAGGGTAGGTTGATTCAGGCCGACGATATCGAGTCGTTATCTCCGCTCGTTAACATTGACATTTCTCGGCCAACGTCAGTGGTTTACGCAATGCACAGACGATCGTCGATCGTTAGGTCCATATATAACCTATACTTCTATGTAAAACATAGATGACGTAGCTCGCCCTAAGGCTTCGGCCCTCGACGACTGTATGGATTCATACTCACATTGACCTTTTGTCTGAGATAATTTCTTTCAAGAGTTGGTTTTATCAGTCGCCTGAACATCACATTTTTCGAATTTAGCTGCTGCTATTTCTGTTCGGAGCCCAGCCCCACATGACGGACATTAACGTTTAATCTTCTAGTTGTTCTTAAATTAATGTTTCTAATTTGGGCGGCTATACTCTCATTTATTTGTTCAAGCGGGCACCTAGATAGTTCTCGATAGTTCTGTAACTTTCAGCAATTTATGGACATCACAAACGGCGACGCAGTAGTCGCGTTTTCATTTGGATGAGTGCCCATTCCGGCTGGTATGGCAGTAGTGAGTGATTTGAAGCCGTTTGGAATACCATTTAGAACACTTCGCAGACAAAATGTATGCGTGACATTTGTACGTCCATTAATAGAATGGATTAGAATAAGTTGCATAATTATTTTGCATGCAAAATGAGTATTATGCATAGAATAAAATATGCACGCGTGGCTCATTTGAATAAGCTAGAATATTTAAGTAAAAAATAATTTATTGATGTCACTACGACTTGTATCAGATTTCCAAGTCTATGTACAGTGCTTCCTGAAGTCTTGAGTTAATTATTATTGTGCTGGCAAGCAGCGCGTGGTACAGTTCTGGCTGCATGCGTGTATGTAACACCCATCAATGTTAACAGACTATGACGCCGACGGTATGTCGACGCCTTAGTTTATACGACGGGCTCCGATGATTGCGTAGTCTAAACATATGTTTGCCGTTGTTTCACTCAATAGCTTTACAACAATGGATATATGAAAACTGTTGCTAATCTACTAATATCTCATTCGGAGACTTAGAGAATAAATAACATTCTTCTGCTTCTTTTCGTGTCGAAGGAACTTTGTTTTTATATTGTTTGAGTCCATTACGTCAGCACGTTGATTGCGGCATCAGTGGCGTTCAATTCGTCATTTTTAATGCAACTGAACGGGCACTTTGGACACTCCAGCAAATGGGACATGGCATGATAAGAAGCACCGCAATCGCACTGGGTATTGGATGGGTTTGTAATCCCCCACTTCCTCAGACTGTATTTGCAGCGGCCTACCTGGATACGCAATCGATTGAGAGCTTTACATAAGTATAGGCCACACCAGTTCTCGCCCGGGCGGCATATATAAGTTCCTGGGAATCTCTGGCAGATTCCTTTCAAAGTTATCCACAATTTACGACGCTTACGAATATATGACCTCTATTCTCTGGATTAATGTTCTAATATTATGTTTTTCTCTTATTTTCCAGGAAAAGTGGATCTGGAAGAACTTATATACGCGTTCGCCGATATGGGGATTGTGATTGGCAGAAGCGAAGCTACTAATTTGCTGAAAAGGTAAAAATCCTGTCACATGTGTGTAATGGCCACATGTTATCACGATTTAAAAGCACCGCGATTACAATATTATTGAGTATTTATTTTTAGATTTTTATGGTTTGCGATAGCGATTGTCGAATATCTTTTGTTTTAGAAATATCCCAAGTTTTTATTATTAATAAAATGTATCTTTAAATTTACTTTTTAACTATAAACACAAGAACCAAATGCACAAGGCCAGCCAGGCAACCAAACAAGTAAAAAAGCGTTAAAAAATAAATGTTTCAGAAAAGCTGTTTGGCCATTATTCTGGTGGTAAGTCGAAAAACCACAAGTAGTCAATGGCTTAGACTTGCTAAACATTTACGCTAAGTTCAAAACATCGTCATTAAAGATTTTTATAAAGATTTATAAATTACTGACCTTCGATCGAAGCCTTCGACAGACTTATGACATTCGTTGATATGTCATTTGAATTTCGAATGTGACGAATTTTTCATCTTGTTTCTGTTTTATGTATTGAAATGTGAATACAAGTTGCTTGGAAAATTCTTTGTATTCGAGTGTTGCTTTTGACCATGCTAAATATTATCTTATATTATTAATCCAAGCAGTTTGTACTATAAAACTATTCAGAAATCACAAGCAACAACATAAAATCACAAATGCTTTACATTACGCAGCGTACATATCAAACTCGCGAATGTAGGTAGGCTTTTTTCACAATTTCTATTTTATTTGTCGTCTGTCGTTTGTTTATAAAAACTTGTTTATTTATTTATTTTCGTCTTTTTTATATCAGCTAAATTGTGATTTGTGTTCACTATCTTGTATCGATAATGTGACATAACATTGTATTATAGGGCCACGCCTTTGTCGCAGAAAATGTAGAACGAATTAGTTCAGCTGCGTTCGCGCAGAATGTCGCCCAAGCGTTACTTAACACTAAAATTAGAGCTAGCCTCGTACCGCATTAATGTTTCAAACACGTGTATTAGTACTTAATGCGCTAATTTTAGTTAAACTAATAACCATGTTACCGACAACACAGATATTATTTGCCACAAAATATTTTCCACAGTCATGACTAATGTGAAACTGAGAAAAAGAATCTTACATTTATTCGGATTAAATGTCCGATTTTCTTTATGAAAATAGCTTGTGTACCGTGCAGGGCACCACTTACCTGCACGTCTTACATGGAAGCTCTCTTGCTTAAGCAGCTATACCTAAGTATAGTTAGTTCCTACACTTTTGGTGAATAAGGAGCTCCAACGTTCCACGCACAGGGGCATAAGTCTACTAATTTATAAACGTTACAATGGTCTCTCAATGGTGAGTTTTTGACAGATTTGCCATACAAAAACTGTCAAAAATTTACCATTGAGAGACCATTGTAATGTTTATAAATTAGTAGACTTACTCCCCAGATGTGGTGCGGTGCAACTGAAAGGTCGCTGTGCTTTTGTTTTAATTTCTCAAAACCTTATGGTTTTGTCTGAAAGCCCGTGCTGTGGAGCTCCAAACTCCACGGGCGCAACGGCGTATAAACTAAAGTACCTGGTCGCTGGTCGACCGAGCTCTGCTCGGGTGAAAATAGAGAAAAAGAATTTTACCAGTAAAGAGCTCAGCTAGATCGATTTTTCGCCCCAGTAAACCCCTATATTCCAACTTTCATCGAAATCGTTAAGCCCTTTTTGAGAACATGATTTACCAGTCTTACCAAGGGGTGTCGTATTACCCAATTACTGGGTTGTGGAGTCTGGAGGTCAGATAGGCAGTCGCTCCATGTAAAATACTTGTGCCGACCGCCGTGGAAGCCGACCCCAATGTAGTTGGGAAAAGGCTAGGCAGATTGATTGATATATAAATAGAAATATATTATAGCATATTGGCGACTGCTTGCGTCTCACGATGTCTCACGAGACACCACCAGTTATTGAATATTTACCCCCTTACTAATAAACGTTGTATAAAGTCTGTATAGTTACACAATGCTTTGTCTTCTTCTTTCGAACGTCAAATTACTGACGACTGAAAGAGAGAAATCGTTGTGTAACTATACAGACGGTATACAACGTTTATTAGTAAGGGGGGTAACATTTAGTTCACGTAGTATGTTGTGCCATCATAAAGAGGGAATTGTAGCTTTAGAAAAGAAAATGCGAAAGAAAAAGCGTCCCATAGAGTTTAAAAATATCCAGAATAGCAACCTATTTTATGTATTTACTGCTTAAGTAGTAACAAACAGGCAATTGTATCATAGTTTATATAAAATTTTCTTTCCAACTCTTTACTTATCTCTAATTAACTTCTAAAAAGTAAGTATATTGCTTTAATGTTTTAACTTATTAAGGTGTGGTCCCCGTATAAGAGTTAAGCTTCTTTTTTGAATTAAATTGCATAGCATACATACATACATACTCAATTGAATAACATTTAATCACCATAGTCAATTTCTAGTTCTATTACAAATATACCGACAATACGAATTCTCAATTTCGCCGCTCATCAAGTTAGAAATATACAAACCTCTTTGTCGATTTTAATACGTTCTTGGTGAGAGTTCAGGAAAGGTCTTGTGCTTCAAATAACGATACTGCAACTCATCAACATTTTCCTTTATTAATAATTTAAACACTAACTTACTCCTTCTTTAGGTAGGTATATTATTTCTAGTATGTATTCACTTTTTGTTTAGATTTAAAACCTCAAAACTAACATTTAGACTCTATTTTCATGTCATTTGGCTATTGGTGTTGCTAAAAGTACACACGTATTAGTTGGGTCTGTGAGCACAAAAACAATTGAATGCAAATTTTTTACAAATAGTTGAAAATCTCACACACAGGCCTTGAATGTTCTTGCACATCAATAAGAATTTCATTTGAATATAGTCACTTATTATGCAAATAGTTAAATTAGGCAAACGATTCTTTTAACTAAAATATTTTTATCATATTTTGTAAAAGACGTTTTTATACAAATATAGTTATCAGCTCATTAGCGGACAGACAGGGATACTTTTTATAACATTTTGAGATGAAATATGCGAATAATCATTGTGTCGTTTGACATTCAAAGATTTATTTTAATTAACGTAGATTATAAAATAGAGTTACAAAATATAAAACATGGAAGCTAAATGTCATATCGGAGTATCAGAGTTTCTTGCCGTTCTTCTCCATAGGCACCTACGCTTTGGAATGGGCAACTAGCTTCATCTTTCTCACTGACCGATCTCTTGACAATTCAAAAATGCCTGTTATTAGTTTTTTTGAAATAAATACTTTGATTTTGTGTCCGCAATACTTAAATGTTAATGTTCGAAATATTATGAATATAGCAAATGATTATAAAAAAAACATAGCACGATGCATGTGCACTTGTATGAAATACTGCACGAAATAACAAGCACTTGAAAAATATTTTTAGCATAAAATAAATTGATATACATAAGTGACAAAAATAATAACGAATTGTTTTTTATTCCAAGTAATAAGACTTTCTTACCAGCTTACGGTGATTAAAAACTACCCAAATAATTAAAAAAATGTACTATACCACTAAATTAGAATATTATTTCATAAATGAAATCCATTTTTAATACCCTTTCCACCACACATTACCATTAAATTTTAAAATAAAATCTTTAAAAGTAAAACATTTATTTTGAGACTATTTTTGCAATTACAATAGAAATAAGAATGAATACCTCTTCTTTGTTCACTATTTGAAGCAGCAGCAGCTTTCAACCTCTGTCTGTCTCCCTCACTCATTCAGTTTGTCCCCAGGATGGACCAGGATGGCAGTCTCGCCATCAGCTACGACGAGTGGCGGGACTATATGCTACTGGCGCCGGACACAGACATACACTCGCTCATACATTTCTGGAGACACTCTACTGTGAGTAATAGCTTTTAAGAGTTTAGAGCTAATTGCACACATCCGTGCCCCCAGTCAGTGTTTCAGTACAATATGGTAGACAAGTCTAAAGCCTGGCCACATCCGTGACACTGCATGGATGTGTGCGGTTACTCCATAAGGCCCTTTTTGGTCTGATGCAGCGATATTCAATCTAAGGGTCGCGTGGTATAAATGTAGTATGGCCAAAGTAACAATGGTACCCGTGAAAACAAGAGGATTGAGTATTGCTGGAATAGTTGTTTCAAATATTGGTCGGACTGTCAGATAAGATGTAAAATGTTGTGATCTTCAGAACTGCTCGTAAACTCACTCACTGACCAGCCGATCTGTAGTGCTATTCTGTAAAATCTCACGGTGAAAACATAGGTGAAGTGAGCTTTCAATAGTGTCAATGTCTAGTATTAGGATCGAATGACAGCTCACTTTAAGCTCACTTCACCTCAGTTTTCACGGTGAGATTTTTACAGAATCGAGCGGCTGTTCTGTAAAAAAACTCACCGTGAAAACTTAGTTGAAGTGACCGTCATTCCACAGGGATTGACACAATTTGACAGCTCACCTCAAGCTCACTTCACCTTGCTTACAGAATAGACCAGCAGAATCTCTAATTAATATTATCGTCCGACCAGTGTTTCAAGCCTATAAGATTTGTGTTAGACATTATAATAAGAATCACAAATCAGAATTGAACCAGAACGGCGTTATCAGATCGTTCTTAATTTACCTGGAAACTAATAGATGGCGCTAGGCGCTCGTCTATACTATTTAATAAGACTATTTACAGAGCTTATAGATATTACAATAACAAAGCGAACAAATACTTATATTATGCTAATTAATAAACTATAAATACGTCATTACTATGATTATGCACGGAAGTATGACATCACGCTTCGCAATAAAAGGGGTCGGTCAAAGTTCGTGGAGGGCAAAGATAAAGTACCTACCTATGAGAGACTTACCTTACTGCGTACAATGCTTGTCAATGATAACTGTATTGTGTTTACTGTTGCCTCCAATTTGTAATGGAAAAATAATCAGCAGAGTCGTAGTTGGGGTTTTTCTTTTCAGCTGTTATAATTAGCTTTGCCGCCGTATTATGTTTGTTTTCGTGAGTCTACTAAATTACTAGATCAAGTGATTTAATGACTTTATTAAATAAAGTCACATATTTTTTTATTGCCTTTGAGTAGCATATGCTCAGCAGTGGGCCAATTTTGATTGTGATATCTTTGTCAGCATAATGGCCCATGACGTACTGGATTTGGGGTTTATTAAGCCCCATATGGCAGTAAAATACTGGTATTCAGCTGCATCCGGGTTGACTGAAAGCCGACCCCAAAATAGTTGGGAAAAGTAGTATCAATCTGCCGCTAGGCAGATTGATACATGGGCCATGAACTCTCGACGGGTATTCTAAGTCGCAGTCAGTCCCTATTTGTGCCTGTTCCTGTTTTTCAACGACGTCTGAAAAACGCTGAGCTTGTCATCTAGCTTATCTACAAATGCGATAATACGTCAAAAGCCAAACGATCATAATGCCCTCTTATATACAATACTATTGTGTACTAAAATAACTATAAACTACAATTGATCTGTGCAACGTCATCGTAGTTTTTTGTTAGGAAATAACCCGTCTTATCTTATCGCGATCATAATTTTAACAATATACCTTATAGGTAATGTCGTCATTTATAGGTTATGGCGTAGTATTATATTATCTCTGGTAATTTTATGCAGGTTTAAAATTACGAAACGTGTATCTATACATGTACGACCCCTCACAATGTGGACCAACAAGGTAACATCCTGCTTAGGACGCTTGTGCACTACACGGATTTTACAGTCCGAATGTAAAATCTAAGGGCGTTTGTGCACTACACGGAATTGTACCTTCCGGATGTAAAATCTCATACCTATATTTCCCGGATCACGTGATATTTACTTGAAAATCGGACTGCCGGACCGTAAAAATCCTAGTAGTGCACAAACGTCCGTTACGGTCGCGTGAATCTGCTGGATCCGGCGTCTGACAAAGCAATTCTTGTTAAAGAACTAAATCCAGCTGTGAACGTTTGTGCCTGAATCGATGACGGCTTCAGAAATCAGATGGCCTTAGAAATACTTAATCGTAAATCTAAGTTTGTAATGTAAAAATAACAGCTTTTTACTAAATGCATAAGAAACTTTAAAGGGTAGTTTATAACAAAAAACAATTTTAACATTTTTTGTCTCAAAACGAGATGACGGCCCCGAAATAGCGATACATACTTTTAATATGGCCCCGCACACCCACCGCACACCACCGGACGCCACATTCGGTTCGTTTCTCGTTGACTTCGCGTTAACTGTGGCGGTGGACAAACGATCTTAGTCCGTCGCTGCAAGAAAACAGGAAAAAGCTTGTCATCTCGCTATCTATGAATGCGAAAATCAATCGCAAAAATCTTATTATTGCGCTTGATTTTCGCATTTGTAAAGAACTAAACTACAAAAGAAAAACAATCACAATGCCTCTTCTGCACAACTAAAATAACTATAATTTACAATTGATCTGCCAAGTCATTGTAGTTTTTTGTTAGGAAATAACCGGCTTATCTTATCTCGATCATTCTCTTTTTTCTTTGTAATTTTAACAATACGTATTATAAACTCCTACCAAAAGGGACTCGCGCGAATGCACAATCGTTTATATGAATTATAACGACGACAATAATTTTCAAGTCATTTGACATTTTATGTTTTTATTTCATACATTTTAAAATATAACATGTCAAATTACTCGAAAATGGTTGACAATTGCATAGGAGTCAAAAGGGGTAATTTGGTTGCAAATGTCCTCTCCTACATCCCCTTAACGGATTGCCGACACATAACCAATAACCCTGTATACACGCGATTTGATTGATCTTATAAACGCTTTCGAATAAAACACTGTCACGGTTTATAATCATGCTGCGTGTAGGTAGAGAGGTTCCCTACAATATGGACCAACGACCTACTCAGGGTCGTAAGAATCTACTGGATACATGCAAAAGCAATTTGAGATATTCAATTGGAAGTTTTTGCCAGAAATGATACAATAATTACGTTTTTAGAAATCAGATGGCTAGAAAATAGAAGCTTGATAATTTGTAATATGTTATGGAAAAATGTGTTTTATTTTTATTTTATTGTCTCTAACATATCTTAGAACCCCTGGACCTTTGTAAGGAATACGAGGGGCCGAAGCCAAATCGCAGAGGCCCCTTAGACAATTTTAAATGATGCGGAGGCACCAGCCGACGATTGTCCCTGTATGCACTATGCAAGTGCACCCAAGGATAATCCCCGGTTGGTGCAAGTCTATTGCAGAACAAGGAAACAAAACATATGGGGCTATGAGTTAGGGTGGCTATAGTGGTTTGGGTACCTTGAACTATGGAAGAACTGTGTCCCCTGCCTGACCAATGTTATACATATAATAAACATGTATAAAATGGCCGGGGGTGCCAACATGCACACTCAATAATAGGCTCCTGGAAACGGTCTAGCACGTAGATACGTAGCCGGGCAACATGTCCTGAGGTGCTTGAGGAGTGGAGAGGTATTCCACGGCTATCAGGACAATCCCTGAAGTACGGTCAAGATCCCTACCAGCATCTTACTGGAATACTTTACCTACTGTTTTGCTCTTGGCAATTTACACTCAAGCTGTCCAATAAAGGCAAGAAAGCGGTGTGTGCTCTGATCCTTGTCAGTGTTCTTTCCAACCGGCCAATAAAGGCAAGCCAGAGGTGAGGAACAAAACCTCTCGGGGGATAGGGTCCGTGGGGTCGCTACTGCCCAATAGCTTGCCACATGCTGCCCTGTGGGTTCATGTATCTCTTTTTTGTCTGGCTCCTCACCCAAGACTTGTTCCGGCAAAGTAAACTCCACCGGCACTGACCTCAGGAGCGCGCAAGCCCCACCACGACGTCAACGTAGAGATACGTCGGTGGGGTTATCTGTTATGATTTTCGTGTGACACATGGGTTCAGTCCATCGTACTTCAAAGGTTAAAGCCTCATTAAAGTTTTAAAACTTCTACTGCAAGCCTTAAAACAGGCAACCAAGAATATTGTTTCTGTGCTGGAGTATTAAGATAAGCATTGTTATTGGTTACAAATGCACCCATAGGTTTCAGTACTTACATTCAATAACAATTGGATCATTGAACCAGGTGGTTTTCAATTATTTTTCCATCCATTTACATTCGAAACAAAAACGAACAATACATAAAAAATATGTTTCCTTGTATCTTTATTGTAAGTCCTTGCTGGCTCCCAAAACGTTCGTTTGAAGCGAATAAATTTTTCCACCCGCTCTAAAAAAACGCGCTTAGTCGTTGAGTTGCGGGAATCGCCCTTATTCACCATACAAGCTACAGCTACCAACTTCTGTCATGCACAAGTTGCAATTTGCGTCATCAGTGAAGCAACATTTACAGCGAATTATGCAATTTCCTGCTATTGCGTTTGATCTCGGTGGTCCGACGGAAACGGGGTGTGGATCTGATTGTTTGTGACGGGTACAACAGTTTTAATATTGAACGTCCAGGGACGGGTTGGAGCGGCCTCTGGAGTTGACAATATTTGTATCATTTTAATAAAGTGACTAATAAAAAACGGACGTGAAATTGTATTTCCAGAAACATCTTCTCCTTTTTTCCGGAATTAGTTTTTTTTTATGGTTTGAGGCATTAGTGTTAGTAATTGAGTTTCCGTTAGTGATAGCCAGTGTTCAGCTCATGGATCTGTTTAGCGCACAGATAAAAATATAAATGAGGGATATAGGGATCATAATTATTATTTCTATTTTTATCTATCGACAGTTTCAAGAATTCTTAAAACTAAAATAGCAAAAAACACGCACATCTAAATGCATCCCTGTACGGAGGTGTGAGCTGTGGCGTATGTATTACGAGGCGACAATTTTCTTATGACGACGCTGGTCACCACTCGTTAGGGCTGCCCAGACATTCACTATTATCAAAACAAACTTATAAACAAACAAATATTATAATAGTAGGTGTGCCGCGCGTGTGGCTGATCCCAATTTTTTTAAACTACAAACCGCCGACACAATGTGTCCGTGCTCCTTTTAATACTTAACCAAGAGCCCCGTCGTTCAACTTTGACTAAGTAATTTTAATATTTTTTTACATATAAAAAAATTCGTCCGCTGTCAACGGGGAAAGTGGTAGCATTGCCGCGTTGAATGGCAATGCTGATTCTTTAGGCTAAGAATAGGCCAGTCCTCTGGTCGGGTGAAGAGTCGACCAGCCGCTTGACGATGTCCTAAAATACTCGATGAGCACTCGGACCCCAAGGCCCTAGTGTTTCAACCCCAAACGGCTCAAACATATAACTCCCAATAAGATTGTTGTATTTGCGCCGTTTGAGGTTTCCTGCTACTGCAGCAGCCGCTCCAGCATAGCCCGCCGTGCTAGGAAGATGGGATGGCGCGAGGGTATCGACACGGGTTGCATCCCACACCAGAGGCCTACCCAACTTCCAGGACATTATGGTTATTCCGTCTGGCCTCTTCCCATGGTCGCGTGCCGAGCCATTGGGTCCTAAAACAGCTGGCACCACCGGCGGTGACAAGAGCCCGACGGATGATGTCGTTAATGCTGGCGTGCCGTGCTATCCGGCCAGCGCTCTTACTGCAGGATAGGCCATGGTGTCCGAGGCAGTCGACTCCTTCTCTTCACTGACAGCGATGTGCAGCCCCGCAGAGAGCGCCCATACGCAAACATGTAGCGAGCCGGAATGTGGTGTCACTCAGCATATCATAGTGCCTATGTTGGGTGACGGTAACGGCTGAAGCCAGAGACCCGACTCACATAATTATGGCCTATGACGTGACCTACATTATAATTATGGTCCGTGGCGAGTATACCTACGTTTTGTGCCTGCTTCGCACACAACGAAACTATCCATAAGACAGAAGAGTCACTAGCGATGATCGGAAACCAATTAAATGTGAACTGTTAGAATGGATAAAATAATGTCGAGTCAACCTGATTTCTCTTACGGTACCTACTTTATTCAGTTGAAGAACCGTACTTAGCTCGAACGCGTGATGTAAACGTTTCATAAATTCGAACGATTTTTTTATCGAAAATACCACGATGCATATGGGTTGGAATTTGTACACACGGCTACATAATTACTATACTTTTCCAGTATCAGCTGACCACTCTTTGTTCGGAAATCCTATATAATGCGAGATCACCTTATACTGGAAATGTATAGCTTGATATGTAGCCATTGTGTGCATAACCCATAAATGTGCATGAAGTCCTAAATCGTTCGATTTTACGTTACGTTTACTCCGCGCGTTCGACCGAGGCGCACCCGGACTTATTCGATCGTGTCAATTTGTATGAAATAATTGTGTTTTCCATTGTCACCAGACGGCACTAATTCAGTTTCAGTACCTGCTTTTAGTAGGTACAAAGATCAAATATAATATAAAAAAATCGCACTAAGCAAGCTTCATACCACTAACGAATGAAGGCAGTGCAAAGGAAAGTGTAGTCTTTGCAAATAAGGAGCATGCAGCATGTCAATTTTATTTACATGGACATAAGGTTTAAATTACTTTAATAAATACAATCATTGAAGAGTTAAATACTCACACGGTTGTTGGATATTATAACGTCATTACTAGGCAACAAAACTCTTCTTTGTTGCTGTTGAAAGCCTTTGTAAACGAAAATCCTTTGCCTATCAGAACTTTTTATAAACCGACGATGCGTTCCGCGTATTCAGCCGTTACTATCAATATTGTTTTATTGGAAATGTGTGATACTTCAGTGCCGTTCGCATGTTATTGTAAGTTCGTAATAAAAATAAAAAGTTTGAAAAAACAATAACAATTTGTAGAGCTTGTTTGCTGATAGTGGTTTAGCTCGTATAGTAGATATGACATACTATTTCATGCTTATTGCTGCGGGAATAGGCCTTCTTGTATGAACAGAGAGAACGGCCTTTTAATTTTGTGTACACTAATCCGTTTCTCAATTCCCAAACAAAAAAAATTGAATAGAGTCTGCATTGAAGCGAAAAAGTATGTTTACACAACCGAACACTACTCGTAAAATATTTTAAAATCACGAACCATTCATATGAATGAAATATCATTCAATCAATACTCGGTATTCGGGACAGCCCTAGATATAAAAATGACACCTATAATTCTGTAATTGGATCATCCATCAAAAATGGAAGGCGTGGTCGGACTACGACTGCGAACTACGTAGCTACGTCACTATTTGAACTAAATTTATAACTACAGAAAGTACAGACGGCCTGTACACACGGCTACATATCAAGCTATACATTTCTAGTATAAGCTGATGTCTCATTGTTCGGAAATCCTATACAATGCGAGATCAGTTGATGATCAGAAATCTAGCCGTGTGTACAAAGTGTAATTTAATACTTACATATATATATATATATATATTTTTTAACATGTGTTATAAGCAAAATTCTTGTTACTAACCACCTTGCCTTGCCTATGCACTTTTTTGTCTGAAATAAATGTTTTTTTAATAATTATATTCAGCAGTACGACAATGATGGGAAAACGTAAAATGTATTGGATAGACGTAAACTAGCGAGGAGCTATATCAATCCTGTTGAAACTTATTGTAGGAAACGATCGGGGTTCATGAGAATGAATGCTCCAAGGTAGCCCGCTAAATTCAAATTTTCTGCAATTTATTTTTTGCAATTTGCAGGTCAGTGTCAGGTTGTATGTTGATTAAAATATGATTTGCGACCGTAACAAATATGGTTTTACAGTATTATTATCATTAGAATCAGCAATACAACTTCTTAAGTTAGAATAATCGTCGCCTGTTATGACAATACGTCTCATGCAAACACGATGACCACTGAGCAAGTGTGCATTACCTTTTGCGCTACAGACTGCAAGTATTTGGGGCGTGCTACCATTCGATCATCATAGAAGCCGGAGAGTTTCGCCACCAAAATGATTAAAGGGATGTGGCAAAAAAATAACGCCGTCCTAGAAACACTCGTGAAACAATAGCTCCTAACTTCATCGTCCAAGCGGACATTATAATTGTGGACCCTTTATAAACTGGAAAGTTCGTCACTTATCAACGTTAATATTCTTTGTTAGTGACGAAGTTTCAAGTAATAGGAAGGAACGATTCTATCAAGCCAACTAACTTTTTTAGGTAAAAAAGCATTCATTAAAAAGTTTTGCGATGCGATCTCCGATTTCAATAGTTTATTTTTAGCAACACTACAGCGCATGTTTAATCCATCACTCATAATTGAGATTAAAATCATTTATTTTAAATAATGGGTGCCTAGACAAAATGTACTTAGATGTTTTACAGTCATACAACAATAGTATAATATCACAGTCTTAGTTTCACCACATTTTACCTTTCGTCATGCAAAGTAGGTACATAATATACTTTTCTCAAACATGATTGGAAATTCGACCATTGTTTTGACAACCTTCTTCGAAATAAATCGAAATTGCTGTACTGGTCAAAAACAAGTGACGATGCTGCCAGCAATGTTACTATGAAAATCCATATCTGTCCTGTGTAGCGGCCAAATAAATTACTATGAAAACTCATATCTGTCGTGTTATTTAAAAATGGCACGAACTTTTTACTTCCACACATGACAACCAAGAAGAAACAAATTGCATTGGCGCGTGAAAAATTATCGTTATCCGTCATTGATTCTGGAATATATAATTAATTTACTTTGTTTGAATTTCCGCGCACTATTTGAGAAAAGCACTATTCAAGCCTTGGCCGCAACCAGGCATTGATGGACTCACGTATGTGTGTTATCACGATCGTCCATTAATGCTTGAGTTGCTGGCCTCAACAGAAATGTACTATTGTTTTTAGTGTAAAAATAAAATATAACAGCAATATTGACATGCCTCTCATATGCAACGGTTTTAGCCTGATTCTGTAAAATCAAAATCAATCAAAAGTCATTTATTCAAATTAGGCTGAGAATCAGCACTTTTTGAACGTCAAAATTACATAAGACAGTCCCCCAAAACGCCCACCCGTCACCACTTCCTAGTGCTTTAGCTGGGAAGAAGAAGTGGCGCAACAAACTCCCCAGCAGCACAGCTGTCTGTTCAGTTAGAAAAATTGATTCTATACAATAGTTTCGCAAAACATACATTTAATGAACAGCCATATGTCAGCTAGCACACGCCAATATACCAACCAAAACATCGAGAACTAATACTCAAGCAGAAATAAAAAAAACTAAAGGTAAACCGAACTTAATATCTAGATAAAAGCCTCCAGGCATAAAGGGCGTGCCCGCCCACATATCGCAGTAAATGGAAGTCATAAATAATAAACTAGGACCATCGAAGTAAAATAAATAAAAAGTTAATTACAATATGATCAATTATTGTCCAGTTCGCTAGCTAACTACATATTGCAATACAACTCATGAAAAAACATTATAATGAGTAGATCATGTCAACAATAAATAAATAATAAAAATAAATTGACATACACAGTCAAATAAAATAAACAATTATATGTACTCATATACCTGTCAGTAGGTAAACTAATTCTGGAGAAAGAACATAAACATTGTCTTGAGTTAATCACAGCGACCAACAATTCTTATCATTTAAGTAGTCGTTGATAGAATAGTATGCCTTTGAACAAAGGTTGGATTTTACTTTAGCTTTAAACGCATTAAAAGGCAAATCTAACAAAGAAGAGGGTAGCTTATACAAGGTTATACCAAGCCCAGCAAATGAGTTATGCACCTTATGAAGCCGGTGAAATGGAGCTCTTAATTTGTATTTATTTCTGGTGTTAACATTATCAATATCACTGTTTTTAGTGTATAAGTGTATATTTTGCCTAATATATATGGTGTTCGCGAAGATGAATTGTGATGCCACCGTTAGCCAATATCTTTAATACCAATATCTTTAAAAAAAATCTCTCAGAGAAACTCTGGCACCTAGCTGGTAAATTGCTCGAACCGCTCGTTTTTGAAGGACAAATATATTTTGAATATCAGCAGCTTTGCCCCACAGCAGAATACCGTAGGACATAACGCTATGAAAATAACTAAAATAGACTAACCGAGCTGTATCAACGTCAGTGAGTCCTTCGATCCCATTTAATAACTTGCATGCTCTGTATGTGTACTCATGTTTCCACAAATAAATAATCTTGAATCTTGGATCACCCGTTGGTGGGAGTGGTCTTTCTGCTCCGTTGTTTGTGCAGCTTGAAGCCATAGCTCGAAGCTTCTGGAAGTTACATGAGTTTATTGAACGGAATAGTACTGCTGTTACCTACTTATATCGAATGTTCTTACTCTTATTGCTTTTACTGCACTTATGAAAAATAAGTAATTGTCTCAAGTGTTGAAATGAAACCACGTCTCACTCAATAGTCACAAATCGTTGGCAAGATCAGAATGAATTGCATTCTCCTTTGAAGCTGTAGTTTGAAATCTTGTTTTCAGTTAAGTACGTACAAAATATGATTTTCATCATTTATAAGTTAGAGCCAGAATTTCGGTCAGTTTCTGACGCCAGTAGGCTTTAAGGTGGATGCTCCAAGGAAGTCCGCGAAATTCAAATTTTCTTACGTTTTTTGCAAATTGCAGGTCAGTGTCAGGTTTGTATGTTGATTTAAATATGATTCGCGACCGTAACAAATATGTCTTTACAGAATTATAATCATTAAAATCACCAATACAACTCCTTAAGAGGGTTTATTCTGAAAGTTGGCAACGTCGCAAATATATGTCAAATATTTCGCTGTTTTGATTAATTTGATAATATTTCACATAAACATAAAACCTAACACTGACCTGCAAATTGCAAAAAACGTAAGAAAATTTGAATTTCGCGGGCTAACTTGGAGCATCCACCTTCAGCACAAACCGCATAATCCCAAGGAAGCGCAGCAGTGAAACAGCCTAATTGCAAACAAATAACAATTTCCAGTCCAGTTTCTATTTTCCTGATGTCCCTTACAATTCATACGTCGAATCAAATCTTCCGCATGTAAGCTTTGTAGTGCTGAACTAGAAAAATCTTGCACACACAATAGTTCATAAACTTCTGAATCTAATAGTCTTCACAGACTCTGTTCGAAAAAGAATTCAGTATCACAATTCCTTGATTGTAAACATAGGTACCGACTATAAATCTTTTACGTCCGCACCTTTTCTTGATTAATGTCACAATAGGGATGATAATAGAAATGATATTAGAAATGTTCGAACAAATAATGTAATTTCAAGGAAGGCATAGTCAAATGAGATAATCGAAAAATCTGTAAAATTGATGGAAATATAGAGAAGCAGGTTTTGGATGATACTTCTGTGATACTGCCGTCTTTGCCTAGATTTTTTTTTAACTTGGCAATTTTTAAGCTTTTACCCCTTCGTATAATACCTATTCCTTGCAGTATTTGCATTTTTTTTTAAATTAAAAAAAAAAAAATCATCATCAGTATTATAAAGGACAAGCATTTTTGTCCTTAATTACAGTCATTTGTTCACGTTGTCTGTGCCCTTGACATTCGTGGAAGCAAATAGGGATTAGGTGTTTGTAGAAACATTAGTCTGTTTTGTTGGCGTGTTGGCAATTATAAATATTTAAAATAAAATAAAATGTGTGTGAACAGAAACATTCACTGTGCTTTTATTCTCATTTATGGTCTTATAGCTCTAGCTATACCTAACTATCACTGAGAGTAGAGCTCTCAACGTCGGAATATACTAAAAGGACTGTCAAAAAGAGTTAATAATGATAAATCTGTTTCAAATAACTGTGAGCCAGGATAACGGACGTGCGATTGTCGCTCATAGAGTGCAATACTGTCGCTTCGCTGCCACAAAATGTATTAAAGACCTATCATTTTTTTAACCCTTTGGTCTTCATACGATGATTACCTACCTCGCGAGCAAAAGAAGCGTGTTCGCGACCTACAGTTTTTTTCCATTCACCTTTCATGATTTTCATCATGACAATCCGACTTCTGAACTCTCTTTTCTTGTGCCAATCCCCACTCCTCATCCAGTTTCTATACGCGATGATAACAATCTCGTTCGCCCATCTCGTATCGTATTTATATCGTAACTAAACTTAATTACAGCACATAATAATTAGCAGGCGTGTTTCATTCTACCTATACGATGCACAGGTGGAAACACTATCAAGTATATTAAGTATGTTAAAACGTACCGATAATTTATAACCTACTGAAGTGTACTCAGCTGAAATGAAACTCAAACGTTAATTGGTAAGCCCCACCCTACATCAAATGTTTCTGGTCTGACTACCATCCAGTAAATTCAATTCTATTCGTAGCGTACGTTTTCTATTTCCGGGAAGTGAAGCCAAATATGATTTAAATACGGTACGTTTCAGAAGTAGAAATACACTTTTTTAACCTAAGTTTGTTTTGATAACATGGACTTTGGTATTATTTAATCAAGGGTTGAAGTTAAACATATTATCTACACGTTCATTTTTAGTAAATGTTTTGTGTTTTACTTCACAATGTTAATTTTCCACTGGTTCCTGTATATTTACACGCAAGTTCAGCTACCGTGCTGAGTAAATTATGGGAGACGTAGACGGACAGACCGACGACAGTGAACCCTATAGGGTTTCCTTTTGTATCAATTTGTAACGGATGCTTAAGTGCAGAGCTCCGTTCCACTTTGAGCGATGGAATAATGTTGGGGGCTTGGAAAATCTCAAAAATCATAATTCAAATAAACACAGGGTACTAACGCAAATCTTGGTTTTAATATAGGCCGTATAGGTAGTTATAACGGGGTAAAGAATCATCACCATTCTCTTGCTCTTATGCCAATTTATTTTGGGTCGGTGCAACATGTCTATTCATACTTCATGCATGCATACTTCTCTATTAGTCGTCATCTCGGTAGTCCCCTCGGTAGTCTCGATACCCCCCCCCCCTTCAGTAATTTACATAGAACTTTATGCTTCTGTTTTTCTTTCATTATTTGTCCCTCCCATAACTTGTAGTTAATTACAAGTGACTCTGTTTAATTGCAATTTTTATTAATAAAAAAAAGATGCACCAATAAAAGTAGATAACTTATTATTACCTCTCCTATTAACATTAAACAATCTCAGTAAAAGTTCAGTATAAAAAGCAAAAGAATTGGATCTAAAGTTTCTAAAGCGGATAGAAGGCGGTATGCACTAGGCCATTTCAGGCTCTATGCAACCCGGTTATGTCCTAGTTACAGCGACGACCTGGGACGAGCGGGACGGCTTTCGGGACCGCCGACCGGGGACTCTCGGCAATTTTAAAACTACTCGTTCCTTATTAATTGTTTTGACAAAAATGCATTATTTTGATTAGCTAAGTATTTCTTTTTTGCATTTTCAGCAAGTACTGAAAGATTTTTAACATATTTTCCGAAGCTTTAAACTTTTAGTGGCAGAATTGTAAATAATTAATAACTTTCGTATAATTAAATAAAATTACTCAATTAAAGCAAGTATTAGAAAATCTAAAGATGTGGTTAATTTATCTTAATTACGACAACGATTGTGACTCGTGTTTATATTTTTTAATTAAAATTGATACGTACCCTAATTATTTTTAGTGCTTATTCCTTTGTATTACTTTCTCATGTCTTACGTTACTAGAACGATATTAGTGTTGGACGATATTAGGAACATCGCAGGCGAAAACTAGACGCAACAAGTGACAAAATGATACTCTTATCGGCGTTAGCGAAAATGGAGGACATCTTAAACAAAGAACAGGTAAATGAAGAATAATTGTGACGAATTTGTGTTTTAGAAATGTTGCCAGTATTTTTATTTATTTCTTTATTTAGTATGACCTGAGTTTTTCTTCATTTAGAAACTATAGATTACATTTAATAAAAGGTATTGTTTTTTTTATAATGTATTTAAGACCTTTTTAATTTTTTCATTAACCTGCGGCTGTTAGATATTTTACTACAAACGGTGATGCTTTACACTTGTTTTGCGTTCGTTGTCACAAAATCTTATTATTTTTTACCACGTTTAAGATAATTTATATATCTGTAATAAGTACAAACGTATTATTGCGCATCTTTCAAAACGTAAGCTGTCGTCAGTGTTCCGGATAGGAAAATCTATTCACCTCGTAATGTTACAAACCTTTATACGGTTTGAAAAGTTTGTGTAGGACGCCCCAACCCAATCCAACTGGCCAAACTAGCTTTGGCCTCCGAATGTCGCCTAACGCTCGGTTCCTATCAACAATAACAAATCGTTTTGCTTACCAATGGTAGCTTTTTTATTGGCAAACTTGGCATAGGTATAAATAGATTCGTAACCTCCGCATATTACCTGTGATAGGTAGTTCCATATGGGAGGGGCTACTAAAAGATATGAGGTCTTTGCTTCATTATTAGTAGAGATACAAGAGTTTTATTTTTAACATGTTGTAGTTTCATTCAATATTCATCTCGTCCTAAAGATAAACGACTAAAACAGACGAAAACTAAAATTTTATTGCCACTGCTTACTCCAGCGACAGTGTTCTTCTTTCTTATCAGGACGGACATTTTCTGTGAACAATTTTTTAAAGTAATTTGGGATTTGTACAAATGTGAGTTAATCGATGAGTATTAAGGTCCTCTATCACCTAGCCACCTTACTCCATTACTACCTTCCGTGATACACCCGGTATAAAAGAATAGCTCAATATACCATTTCAGAGACTAATCTACAAGGTCCTGACATGATCTAACCCAGATTTTGTCTAGACTTTAAAAGAGACTGTGACCTCTGAGTTTGTTTAGGCCTTTCTTCTCAGAGTATTCGGATGGAAAACGCCGACTTCAACTAGTTTTTAAAATTGGCGTTTATAGTATTATTTTCTCACAAAGCGACGCGCGCTTTACTTGTGGTACCCAAGTGTTCAAACACGCTGTGAATGTATGCGTGAAGACGAGTAGTGTCAACACATGATACACACACACACACACTTCCGACATCGCCCGGACGGTACCGAGAGCTCCTGCCCTTACACACACAAGAAAAGAGCGCATCGCTTCGTGAGATAAAAATCCTGTAAAAGTGTTTGTACAAGCTACTTACAGAAATAAAATCATTTATCTAAATAGCCAGTTACTGAAGTGGCAGCGGGGATCGCCCTGTATGCCAGACGATTTAAGTGTCGCCACTCATATTATGGAGGCTATTTTAATAGTTTGATGACGATTCTATGATGTTTGTTTACAATTACCTACATCATGATCTGCTCTTAATAAAGATAATATGCTACACCAAGCCGCAGGCGACTTTTTGCAATTCGTATACACGTGAGCATCGTTTATTCAACTAAGACCGTGCCTTTACTTGTCTTGTTTTTTCCTCCTGACGGGTCATTGTGGCGAAAATCACCGGATACCCGAAAAGGGCCTCAGATTAAAAAGTGTGGGCAAAGCATTAGATGAGGAGTAGTTCTCGTGGTCAATCAGATGAATATTCTGCAGATGGTCATTCATATTCTTGTAATACGTGCTGCCCAATAAATTTGGGGTCGACGCGGACACTGTCTTCTTGTTTTAATCATGTCTATCAGCAGTATCAGCCGTCATCTCAGTACAACCGAGACTCCACTTAAGTTAAGTGGATAGCATTTACAACGTCACAGTATAAATAAGTAACAGTATTATATCTTCATAGAAAACAGCCAAAACGACGCGCTTCGAAATCTCAGTATACCAGTATGCAACAGTCTCGAGTGTGCGACAGTTACGCATGGACGAGGAAGATTTATCTACCGAGCGACCGTAGGCAATTATTTCAAAATCACTGCCCAGTCATAATACTGTTACTTTATTATACTGTGACAATGTTAAATTAAAATATCACGCTACAGGAGCCGAAGTAATGAAGTCAGTCTAATAAAAACGCATAAAGAGCATTTTTTCTCGCTCGGTTTACACGGGGTAGTCTTTCTGAATTTAATTTAATTAGCAAAATGCGATTGCCTCTGTATTGAGTATTAGGTTATGGGATATCTATCAGAGAATTTATTTCTTCTTTCGTTTTCTTTCAGCTGTGGTTGTTTTAGTTCGTCTATTCTTTTACAGTTACTACCTCACAACGCGAACGAAGTTGTTCTTACTAGCGTTTTTCCGATTTCCCTCTACTAAGACGTACGGAACGGACTTTTATTATTTAGCTCACAATAAGTCCTTCCAACTTTACCCTGCCTCATAAGTTTTTGAGTAGTCGTCGTAGGAAGTATGATATTATCATGGCTTCTTTTACAAGAAACCATTAATTTCTATATAGCTTAGAAAAGGGCAACGTATGTACCGTAAAAGTTATTCCATGTCACGTAAAAAGATTGTGAGCTCCTCTAAGGTCGAGATACATTTAAAACGTTACTCAACACGTACTTCGGCTAAGCGTTATTCCTTTCACTGTCGCACAATTGT
Source organism: Eupsilia transversa (assembly GCA_914767815.1). Classification (NCBI taxonomy): domain Eukaryota; kingdom Metazoa; phylum Arthropoda; class Insecta; order Lepidoptera; family Noctuidae; genus Eupsilia; species Eupsilia transversa. The sequence goes on from OU611871.1 coordinate 14,338,943, forward strand.
CAAAGAGCAAGTGTATGAAAGAGACGGGAATGTGACTAAGCACATAATGGGTAACGTTAATAGATCTCAAAATTGAAATCAAAGTTTATTTATTCAAACTAAGTTGAGAATCAGCACTTTTCGAACATCAAAATTACATAAGACAGTCCCAAAACGCACAGTCGCACACCCTTCGGCACTTCCTATTTAGTGCTTTAGCGGGGAGAAATTGTGCAACAAACTCCCTGGCAACACAGCTGTCTATTAGAAAAACTTGATTCTATACATATAATAGTATACAAAATAATTTAAATTACGCAACACAAAACATTAGATAAAATTATTTGCCATATGTCAGCTAGCGCACGCCAATATACCAACGAAAGAATCTTGGCCTTACAGCACACGACCTGCCTCTTTACATGTGCCTCACATTATTTATCTTTAATAATCGCCTCACGTGTCGTTCCGTCTGCAGCCTTTACAGTGACAGACTGATAGATGCCCTGAACTTTACTCTTGAAACTCACATTCCAAGGCCACCCCCATTGGTTTGTTAGTCACTGCCAATCCACAATCTTGTTAGAAAACAACATAGAGCAATTATTGTGAATTGATAAGATTCGTGTATCCGTCTGTTATCTCGGTAAATTGTTTGTTTGTTTTTATTATATAAACCAAATGTAGTGCGTGTTAAGTACAATTAAGCGTAAGTTTACAATTTATAGACACAACTTCAGCTTCGTCTGCTACACACGATGCACGATGAATGGAATTTATATTTTGCGTCCTTTGTTGGACATGCCTGTGTCAGTAGAGCCTTTCCATGTTTCAAAAACCGGCTATGTGTGTGTCGGACCATGCACAATGAATTTAAGGGTTCCGTAGTTGCGATGAAACTAACTTTGTAGTTTAAAACTGTTCTCCCATACGTGGATATAATTCAATTCTTCAACTGCAAATGTAAGATTGTAATCGCATTTTTTTAATGTAATCAAACAACAAATTAAAGATTTTCGTACTTTTTCCTTTACTTGGGCTGTGAGACCTGGCTTCTTGCTATTTCGTGATTCTTTGGGAAGCTTTGCTATTTAACGGGAAGTTTTTTATTGCGTTGACTTAGAAGCTTGATATTTTTCTCCAAGGAACCGTAGACCTACGTATTTTATATAAATTTCAACTTGACCACGCGTTCCTGAGAAAAAGGGTCTTGACAAACGGACGGACGGTTAACGAAGTGATCCTATAAGGGTTCCATTTTTTCCATTTGAGCTACGGATCCCTGAACAGAATTAAAGCCCTCGGGTGAATGCAACTGTCCATCCTATCCTATATGATCTAACCCCTTTACCACCGTTGAAACGGCCATGAAATGAATGTGCTGGGACTGGGATATAATTTTTGACAGTGAGATTTTTTTTTGAATTTATTTCATTGTAGATTTAATCCTAGCGTTTGAGTTTTTTTAAACTAATAAACATGAAGGAAATAAGCTAATTTACTAATATTTTTGTCCTTCATTTATTAATTTGTTCCAGTTCAACCATAGTTTTCATATTTTCAGACATAAGTTGGGTAGGTACTTACCTAGTACGCGAAGTAATTGCCTTCTGACCTCGCGATTCTATAACCAAAAGATTGTATTGGGGGTTAAAAGTCAAAGACAGAAGTATTTATTTAAATTAAAACATCATTGGTGATAAATTGACAGTTAGTCAGTAAATTTACGTCTAGAATTCTTTGATAGGTCTTTATTTTACATATCAAATCGACATCTGTAGATGCTTTAACTTGAAATAATCCAAAGTTATTGGTAGTTACCTGCTTGTCAATCTATTATCATCGAGTGTTCCGGATATGTTTTGTTTGTCCAGGATGTGGTATTTTACTGATTGTTACGTAGGTACACAAGCAGTTTGACACGCGGGAGGGAAACGTGGCTTTATCTGCAACTGCATACAATTATAAACTAATCAACAATACAATGAGCGTTATGTAGACTGTTTTGTGTTATCTCAAAACGAATGAATTATACATTGTGAGGTCACGCGAAAGGGGTCCAGCCTCCAGCAAGAATGTCACAATAATTAATTTTCCGTTCGATTTACTATTGATAATTACTAATTAGTACTGAGCTGTGTCGATTGCATAGGTCGATTGTATGTCAACAACATCAAATTTTGGTTATGGTAAAATAGTGAACATAAGTGTTACCTATTGATTCGATTTTTCTTTCTTTCTTTCTTTATTATCGGGATATCCGATATAAGTACAGACGGACAGACTGCCTGCACGTGAATATAAGATAAAGAATGAATACTATAAGACGCTTGACTGCCGCCGCCGCCATTCACATGGCATTTTCTCTCCCAGCTGTTTATAAATTACACGGTACTTTCAATGAACCTTCGCCGAAGGCACGCGCCGTCATCGTATCAGTCACGGTTTGTAAGATAGGTTACACGCGCATGACCCACTGCTGTGTACTAATATAATAGGTCTTAAATACAGCCTATATTCTAGACAAACAAATAATCATCGACTATTGAGTCGATGAAACTAATGATATTATAGTATTCAATGAAGGCCGCGATATTTCTTGAAAACGCAATGTCACTATTGCACTGAACTCGGAAGCCCTTAGCCTCAAGACCCTTTCCGTCTTATTGCAAAATGTGATCTTACTTTAGACTTTAGCCTTACCTTCGAGTCAAGATTAGTATTTCGAACTTTGCCTTAGCCAGAATAAAAAATACGTTTATAAATGACTATGGGTTAAACCTGGGTCTGAAGATAAGCCTTGTTTTGTGATAAGTCCCGTCTTTAGCTACGGTGTCCTAGATGATCGGGGGCCAAACAACGGCCTCTATGCCAGCTGATGGCAGCGGGGTTTGACTGTACGATGTCATAAAACGTTCTCTAGGAAAACACATCAACTTCCTTAAATAAATAACGTTTCAATAACGTCATTCGCCGGTAAATTAGGGTACCCATGTGTGTAAATTTACTTAACCTATAGAAACCCATAGATTTAAAAAAAAGCTGAAACGCTTTAGGAAAGCATACTGTAGTAGCCGCTCATTTGTTTACCTCGTCTTGGGACACCGGCGCCGTGCCCCCAGATCCGCCTTAGCTATAGACGCGTAGCGAACCTATACTTGTAAACAAGATGATAAGAGCGAAATGAATTCGAGAGTAGATATGTTAGGATTTAAAGAAAACAACTGAATGCCTGTATTCTCTGCAGGGAGGGCAGAGGAGAGCAGATTTAGCCAGATATGTTGTAAGTCCCTTACGATAGGGGACTAACCAGGTATACATTCAGACTCCGGTCTGCCCTGAAAACTTCCATAAAGAAAACACCACGCAAGGATCAGGCCCGTACAGTTAGGTAAACCAAGCCCTGGGGACTTAATGACAGAAATAGTACACACATCCGCCAAATTCCTTGGCGATTGAAAATTTTTGTCAAGCGCACCATTCTATACAATCAATCAATCAACCGACAGTCTTCAATCGCCAAGGTATTTAAACGTCAAAAACACTATTGGCATAAACTTTCGAACACACGAGTGATCCATAAGTGCCATTGCCTTACATTTTACTTACGCTCCCATTTCTTGGCAAAAGAAAATTGACAGTAACTCATTAATTATTTTATTAATAAATATCTGATGAATGAAATCTAGTTACCTAGTTTCTGTCTCCTAGAAACTAATTCAATGCAATTCTCGTCACCACTATCCCCAGTATCCACAGCAGCTTCTCGTGACTGCTTCTTAGAACTGCTAGTAACAGTGATTCAGTATTGAAGCGTATCACATATCCGAAGACAAAACGGCGCGGCGGGCTTGAATATCGAGTATGCAGGCAACGTTGCTATGCAACGGATTGAATGGTGATCTAATATACAGGTAGTCCTAATGCAGACACCAGTCTCACAAAGTGTCGCATAGTTTTGAAGCTTGTTTAAATTAATAAGATGCTATTGTTTACGAAGAGAAAATTAATTATTTGAATTCGAGAATTTGCGTATGAGATATTAATTCCAACTTTGACTTGGGTGTTTCTGATGACGGAAAGATTCACTTATAATCAGGAGTTCAGGAGTTTCCCACCCAATAAAATAAAGTATTCCTTTCTAGTAATGATAATCTTTTCAAGTCATCATTGCGGATTTTTTTGCGACCTAATTACGTCTTCGACTTCACATTTACACAAAATTCATATTTACTTTTCTTAGAAAACGCAAAATGAAAATAGGCTCAACAAAAATCTGCCTAGTGGGGTCGGCTTCTAGGTTATCCGAAGGCCAATATTTTACATGGAGCGACTCCATCTATCTGCCCTCCACAACCCAGTTACTGGGTAACACGATACCCCTTGGTACCTACTACTGGTTGTCAGAGTTTTTGGGCTTCCGACTACCCGTAAGGACTGCTAAAGATATATGAATGACACCGGGACCAACAGCTTAACGTGCTTTCCGAGGAACGAAGGGGTATAATGGGGAATAATGCAATGTATGTTCACCCATCCACCAACCGACCGCGGCAAGCGTAGCTTAACGATCTACCCGTGCGGCTGTTATTATTTAGCTATGAGCCCCTCGAAAATAAGATAATAGGTTCAACAAAAGTATCATTAATGTTTCGACTAATCATCGATCTTCCGATAAAACATTGTTAGACACACACTTTAGAAACATACTTTCTTATTTACTGGCTGAATGATAACGTCGAGCTACGTAGTTAATTATATTGCAGTAATTGTTTGTTGTGGAAATTTCTGTTCGCAGACTGGTTCCATTTTATTTGTAGACAGACTTTTCCATCCTTTCTTCTACACTGATCAAGCTTTCTTCTTCAGTGAACAGTCATCATACCTATGTTAATTGAGAATACTATTATTTCTATTTCCACAGTTTCCCTTATTTGCATATCTTTCCTAAAGCACATACATTAACATCACGCCTGTATTCCCCGAAAGGATAGGCAGGGTACTGATAGTACACCGACATTTTGCCAGTTATGTTTAAGTCCCATGTAATAGGGGGCGAGAATATTGCATCTAAAAAAAAAAAACTTGCTACTGAGAAATTCCTCATGGAAAAACGAAATAGGTAACACTTGCCCGACCCGGGAATCGAACCCAGGACCTGACGCTTAGCAGAAGCGCGTGCGAACACTAGTCCATCGAGGCAGTACCTTTCCGAGGCACCTCCTTTCTTTTCTCTTGAAATACCATTCAAAACTACCCCTAGAGAAATGTCCTTTTATCTGACCGGTTTTAATAAAATACCAGTGCTTGTTCAAGTTATATCTATGGCTCGAATGAACTGCATTGTACTTGATCTCGAGTACCGTACAAGACCGATCTATAAATAATTAGATAAAAAGTTCGTATCGAACCTAACAGCTGATTGTGACACCAGTAACAGATGATTGAAGGGAAAGTGTCAAGGAGGTTGCGAGGTCGAGAGGTCACGACCTCGTTAGCAGCGCATAGATCGGTTGCATTCTCGTCGTAACTCGGATCGCGAGACTAATGTCAGATGTGCTCTCTTTATAACCATATTGCAAGTGCAATTATTTTATTGCCAGTACCTACGCTGGATCATATTAACCGGCGAATTAAACCCCATCTCTTTTCTTTGTACTAAGTTGCCAAAGGACATAAAACATACTGCGAAATAAATTCCAGAGCAACGTCTTTGCGGTTTTAGGTTTTCTCGATCAGACCGTAATTTGTGAGTGTTCTGTATTTAGCTCTTCCATGTAATGATTGCAATAAATCAGTCATCTCTAATGTTACGCACCCCATGTGTATGATCTAATTTATATTTAGCTTTCGAAAAATGTCTTATGGCGAATTCGACCAAACAGGAATAAATTTTATCCGCGGAATAAACCTTCTCTCCAGAATAAATTTTGAATTTTTGACAGTTTCTCAATACGAAAACTGTTAGAAGTAAATCTTATTCCGCGGATAAAATTTATTCCAGTTTGGTCGAAACCTCCCTTAGTGGCTTATTTGACAAATTGCCACTGTGGTTTGTCTCCTAGTGATTTGTATAAAAATTAATGTTGATTTACATACACAAAAGACGGGAAACAGCTTCGTCAATATTACTGTCGAGTTGACAATTGAAGTTTTATGAATAATATTCATAAGTACTTACATATATTAAGTATTTAAAAAGATAATGAAGGTCCATTTTTGCAAAAATTGTCGTCTCTGTCTGCGGGGGCTTTAGTCTAATGAAATGAAATGGTTTATTCTGTAAATAGAATATCGGAATCACATTAACACGTCAAAAAAAAAAACTAGATAGAGTCGAGATTTCATAACTGACTAGCCTTGAGAAAAATTGGCGAAACAAACTCAAAGGTCAAAGTCTCTTTTAAAGTCCAGACATAATCTTGGCCAGATCATGTGAGGACCATGTAGATTAGTGTCTCAATCTCAATAGGTATATTGAGGAAAGAACCACACATTTGAGTGGATCTGTCCAGTCAGTAATGGTGTAGCTCAACTCAAGACTTGAACCTGAACGTTCACTAAAAAGCAAAAAAAAATGTTCTTTGACCTTTTTATGAACTATGTAACCAGGGGCTTGGGCTACACGTAACTATCTCAGAGCCTAAGGACCACAGGCTGAATCCCGGTCCGTAGGTTCTTGCCACTGATCTAGGTCCACAGGGATTCCGCGCTTCATATTTTTAAAATCGATTATACTGCTATTCAGAATCTAACATCTCAGCTGAATCATAGTGTTTGTGTCTCGAAAAAAAAAAAAAAAAACTAACATATTAGCGTCGATCAGGACTCATCCACAAAGATAGCATTACCGCAGTGACCTCTTAAGGCGGGTTCAACAAAGTCAGCTGTTGGGAGATGTTTGAGATCGTCATCTGGCAAAGCATCGTTCCGCTAACGACTGAGGCTCTGAAGACCAAAAATTGTACGAAGTCTACTGATCTGTCCAGCCAAAAAACTGCCATCAGCGAGCGCCACCCAGTGCTAACTCTGCCGTCAAACAAATCACTGTTTACTCAGCGTAAAATTTTCGGTTTTCGTGTTTTTATTAAAAAGTGGAGAAGCCATAGTAATAAAATTACCAAAGACCAACAATGCAGCAGAACGCTAGAAAAACTCGTTAGGTTAATCAGGCCAAAGTCAGCCTAGCCTTGGCGATGTGCGATGTCATTGACATATGAATGTAAATTATCATAGTGTCTTTATGCTAAGCCGACGCTGTCTGTGGACTTTGACCGAAACGTGATTACTTTTTAATACGATACACATTTAAAGGTCACACGATACCTTCCTGCCTGTTGCTGTAAGCACGGCAATCGCGTTTTAACGAAAGTCCGAAACACGAGAAGCGATTTATACCGCGTCTAACCTGCCCAGACGAGCGAGGCCAAAGCGGGTTTCCTTTGGTACAGTCACACAGAAACGCTTCGAACACAGCCCAACCATATCGCGCGACTAATTGCTAGTGTCGCATATTGCAACGATGTAAGCGCAAGCGTATGACTTGCCATTGTGTTAATTGATCCTGTGTCGCTATGCAGGCGCCGATTTCTCGAATGTATTGAGGAAAAGAGTGCACATGTAGGGTCTCTTTACAAACAATACTTAATTTCAAACTACGTTTATGGTATGGTGCTCTAGGTTTGTGTTGCAGGTCGTCATCAAACTTAGGGACCGATTTTTGATGACTTGACGAATTTTGATAACTTTTAATCCAAAGCACAAAAATCTCATTTGTTTGATAAATCATTAATTCTCAATTCCTATTTAACGAGGTGCTGGCAAGGACGTTTTTCGGCTGAAATGGTGACGATGATGATGATTTAACGAATTTTATAACGCGGAAATAGACTGGACTTTTACTTAGTAGTCTATTACATAATTAGTTAAATAAAAACTATTGTACGTAACTATTTGACCAGCAAATTACCATGCTTACATTATTTCCATTTACGTCAGTCAGTAGCTATATACCTACAGTGATCATACTTATAATAGTAAATTAATCAAAGAATTACCTAAAAGGAATCCCCCCCATAAACATTAATTGTAGTCAATGAATATAAATAATGGGCACGTGTAGAATTAAACTAATAGACCCATTTTGTTTAGACCTGTACCATACTGCGCTAACTTCATTAAAAACTCCGTACATTATAGGGAAAAGGAGGAGGGGGAGGTCGTTACAAAATGGCCGTACAGTGCAGACACACGTCACGCATACGTCACATATACGTCACGTGACATTTCGCGGTGTAAGAGTCAGATAAACGTATCTACATTTTCTCAATTTTACAGGAAAGCAAAAATACTGTGAAAAATCGGCTCTTTAAACTTTACGAGCTTTTTAATACAGATAAAATACTAGCATGGATAAAAAAAAAAAAACTATGTATTGCCATACTCTTAGAGCTTTGAAAAAATTAGAAATTATTTATTTATATATGCTTACATAGACGCAATATATATATTTTTAAAATTCGGTTGACATACGTTAGTGTGGCCCTTAATTATTTCAAACTTATGTTGTTATCAAACTTAAATACGTCATTTGTGAAGTTAAGTTTTATTATGTCTATAGTGATAAAATGAGTAATAAATAGTGATAAAATCTATACTTATAATAAATCTGTAGAAGTGAAAATTCTGTACATTGAAAATATCAAAAAAATAAATGGCATAGGGTGTTACTAGACCGACGCCGAACCCAAAAATTTGATTAAAATTTTTTTTGTCTGTCCGTCTGTCTGTTTGTTCAGGCATCACGCAAAAACTACCGGTTCGATTACGATGAAACTTGGTATAATTATTCTTTAATATCCTGGGCACCACACTGGGTACTTTTTATCCCGGAAAAGTATCCTATCCTACTATCTATATTTATACCTATTAATAAAAAGACAAGTTCTGACTGACTGACTCATCAACGCCCATCCCAAACCCTTGGACCTAGAAAGCTGAAATTTTGCACAGAGGTTCCCTTTATAATGTAGGCAAGGAATAAGGAAGCATTTTTTGAAATTCAACCCCTAAGGGGGTCAAATAGGGGATGAAAGTTTGTATGAAAAATCTTATTCCTTGAGGTAATAAACATGAAACTCCGCACGAATAATCATCAAAATAAATGAAAAAGTTTGTAATTTGTTGTTTTTCTAAATTACCCCCTAAAGGGGGGTTGGGGGGTGTCAAAGTTTGTATGGAAGAATTTTAACGCGCTGTCCGATTAACCTCGAAACTCAATATTTATACTTAAACCCAAAAATTAAAAATAACGTGTATCAGGATTTTTCGAAATTCAACCCCTAAGGGGGTAAAATCAGAGATGAAAGTTTGTAGGAAAAGTCTTATTCCTTGAGGTAATAAACATGAAACTTCGCACGAATAGTTATCTAAATAAATTATAAAGTTTGTAGTTTTTGTTTTTCTAAATTACCCCCTAAAGGGGGGTTAAGGGGGTGTCAGTGTTTGTATGGAAGAATTTTAACGCGCTGTCCGATTAACTGGAAACTCAATATTTATACTTAAAACCCATGGGATACTGCAGCCATCTTATTTTTAGCCAGTTGACAGCATTGCCATCACAGTCCACCTTAGCATTCTTAACTAATATAGTTTTTAGGTTTCTCCTAACTTCAAATCAGGGGGCTCCCCGCACTGCGTGTTTCAACTCGTTGAGACCTTACATCAACTTTTAGGTGCCAAACTAACGTAAGTTTATATTTTGTCAATAGACTATAATACTAATTAAACAAAATAGTACTGCCACAAAAACGTAAATCGTAATAGATCGTTTTGGCCATTGACTTGTATTATTTATCTAACAAAAATGTTTGTGCCAATAAAACTTAAATACACAAACGTTACACTGGCTCTTTAAACTAAGTATCAAAACAAAATTTTGTAACGACCAAAACAACGTATAAGCTTTTACGTTCTTATGGTTTGTATAATATTGCCAAACAAACTATATTCTAAGAATAAAAATATTGTTTTTAGAAATGCGTTCCTATAGCTCTAAAGATTTAGGAAGATAATTAGAACTATTTAAACGGTATTCATAATACGTTTTTCTGGTTCCATTGAAAATGATTCTTAAGCTATTTCGTTTTTTTGGAATTTGATAAATATTGACTTTACCGTTACGTCGTTTTGGCAATTCATAAAGGACTATATTGTGAACCATTTTATGAAAAAAAACCTTTTTTGATTTTTTTGTAGATACGTTCATCTGGTTCTTATACCGCGATTTAAACAGCTGTTTATTACACACCACATGACTGGAGTTGCTAACTCAAGGATTATTCTTTTACTTTGCAAAGGTTCTGTCGTCAACCGCGTTGGGAATGGTGTTCTTGGAATGTTTTCCTTGAGGAATAGTATGCATGTTGCGTGATTTTCTCTTAGATCCGTATGAACTCCTTCTCAAGTTACCCGTAAGTTGGCTAGTTGTTGTAGAGTAGTTAACGCAAGCAGATTCAGATAATACTAAAAATCATCTCTTTTCGGACATTAATAACTTACAAAAAACAGCTCCCAAACACAAAGTGGCCAAATTTCACCACTTCCTAGGGTTTTATAAGCTGCTAGCAGCAGCTAGAACGAAGTGCTAAAACCTTCTTTCTTATATCTATGGATAGCACAAAATAGACTTCTTCTCCGCAATTTATTCAGTTCTAAGTTCTCAGCTCCACTTCACGATATGCGCCCGGGGAAACGATACGTAGAGATTCTTTGTAGAAGAATATTTTTTCGACCTTCGCTTTTCAATTAAACTCTATAGAAGTTGAATGTAATTTTTTCTCAAGCAAAGGCAGTGAAACCGGCTTCTTCTGACGTCAAAAGGTTAAACATATTTCCTACATGACCTTCTGTAGTCGATCCTTATCTAATGACGTCGTCAGTAAGCAAGGAGGTAACGCGAGTTAATCGAAAGATCAAGACTTTTCTAGCTATGTGAGTACCTGCCGTTTCTTCGTCTGGTAACATTTTTATCGGTAAAAATAGATAGTTTTAAAAGGTATTATGATGTGGATTTTTTGATTCATTATATTAATTTCGTAGTTCTGACCTACCTTAAAATATTGCAAGTCTTCTCGATGTAAATATGTATACCTTTAAAATCGTATAATGGTTAAGGCGAGCAGAACGGCAGATGGCATTTAACAAAGATTTTTTCGTTCATTTTGTTAGGATCAATATGACAGCTGTCAGCAATCTCCCGTGCCGTATGTATGCTAATACTACATAAGGTCATAATATAGCACATCAAAACTCAGTGTTATTCATAGAACTACACACTAATTCAGTGAGACTAAGTAAAGTATACAAAAGTTTAAATTAAACCAGACTTAGCATTTGCTAGATAAAGGCGCGCCATTCAGACAGTGTCGAAAACCATTCATACAAAATTTAATAATTAATCCGCGACAGTCTACTTCAGTGATCCGGTTGTAACTGGTTAGCTGTCCAAGCTGCCGAGTGACGTCACTTTTAACATTATGGCCGCTCGACGCGACATTTGGCGCGTGGCTAGGCTAGAGCTATAGACAAAGATCCGCCAAGAGGCGCGAATCACTGTAAATAATCATCTCAACAGTCACATACCTATTTGTGAATCTTTGTAACTGTCTAGCTAGAACTTTAACGGGGTATCCCCTTTGTTATCCCTCTTAACTGATAATTACTAAGATTCGTTCAGAGGGTTGTTTCTTGAAGTCATTTTTGCGCCATCATAATTAATCAGAGAAAACACAAATTTACAAATATGTATTTTTTTGATTACAACAAATTTCTTTTAATTGGCAATTTCAGCAGGCGTGGAAGCCCGAACTATCTTTTGTTTCCAATGAAGACTCTTTAGTTCATGTCATTAAGAAAAACGGTAAAAACCTAGAGTTTAATATTCTAACGATACTACTAAATTGACGAAACTCGTGCACAGTTGCTGCATTAAATAATCATACGTTATGAAATTGACGATACAATCTTATCGCATATAGAATGTAATATTTATTTTTGAACCAGACGATACGTACAAAAATATCCTTGAAAAGAAATGTCCCCGATTAGATAGTTTTATGATGAATAAGCCGGAAATTAATCCAGGTATGAAGACCCAAAGATAAGCCCACGAACTCATCCGGCTCCAAGGACCGATTTCAATCTTGGTTAATTACTTGTCTACTGTGAAAGCAGATAAATGCCTAGGAATTCGTTTCTGAAGTCTGGAGCATAAGCCACGCCTGAAATTGACGGTTAATAACCTAACCTAACCTAACGCTTCGAAACTTTCTACGGGTCACGAGGAGAATGTAATCAACATAGAACGAATAGATTATGGTTCAGGAATTATTAAAATTTTCCTATATTAACCTTGGAAGCTCAGTCCTGCAAGCTTATCTCAACGACTCCTATAAGCTAGATATGCTAGATAATGAAAACTAACCATGAGCCTTGACTATTGCAACAAACTAACAAACTTATTAAATTGTTTAGTATTTACTGCAGTGAAATTATATTAACTTAACAACCTGAACGTTAAAGACTGCAATCTACTGAAATATAACTAATACAGAGAATTGTAAGGAAAACCTATAAAGAACTCTATGGTCTTAAAATAACATGGTAAATCTCTCAATAAAGTGCGTATAAACTTACATTTGCAGTTGGAATGCATTGTGATTGCAATGCAGTTGGAACATGTTTTTCAACTACAACGTTAAGTTTTTTCTTGGGATAAATTCATCCCTACTACGGAACCCTTCCGTGGTCCGACACGCACTTGGCCGGTGTTTAAAAAAAACAAATATAACTTTTAATATAATCTAGTATCTTCTGAACATTGGACTTGGATAGTTGACCTTAAGGAATACCTAGATCAATTAAATATTTTATAATAATAATAATATGAACCAACCTTTATCTCAGCTGCTTGATCTTTGACTGTACCTACCTATTATTTACTCAGTAAAATATTTTTATCTGCGAATATTGTTTTAATAATGTTCTTCGATCAAAAACGAATGGAACATAACAAACTGGCATAGGAATATTATTTATAAAAAGAGAAAGGGACCCAATTTCGGGCCTTGTGGAACATCCAATTTTACTTTTAAACCGATTCAGTTGACACATTTATTTGAATTTGCTTTTGTCATCATTGGCGGCCACCGCTGTTTTAGGATACCGTAGCACAGAATACTTGAGCTATAATAATCATGATTATGTTCGTTCCATACAACATGCGTTATACCCCATAGATTGGTCTTTTCATCCGAAACTATCCAACGATATAATGGAACATAAACGTAGTAGCATATTATAGTACAATTAAGATCAAATCATGTCATACAAACATAGCCTATTATGTGGTCAGGTGTGAACCGGATCACATCAGCAGATATTCGCCCGCAGCGGGTTACGTCTAATATTCTTTTGTGTAGGACTTTTTGATCATTGCAGTAAGTCTTGCAGAACAATAATTGAGCTCTCTACTTGTAACAAACCATGTTATCAAGTGGTTGGTCAAATGGTTGCAAAAATCCGTAGAATAAAATGGGAAATATTTAACGAATCCTCTAAGGCCTCCCGCGCACTAAGCAGCCAGGCTGCGGCAGCCAGTAAAACATATGACGTTGTATAGGAGCCCGCGCACTAGGCAGCCAAGAATTTTCTCAATATTCTGCCTAGTTCGCGCCTGCCCTTAAACACACTATGATGAACGCTTTTTAAATGAATGGAGCTCTAAACCAGTACCCCGACCAAGGTTAGGTTAGAATTACGAGCACCCACGTGCGAGCCGAATAAGTCGCAGTAACTATGCTAGGGCACCCTGACCAAATGGGTGACGGTTAGGTTAGAACTGTGAACAAACGCGCGCGAGCGGTGCGAGCGACGCGTACGGCGACGTGGCAGGCGCCGACGCCGCCGCCGGCGAGCGCTGGATCTTTGGCTGGATCTAAGTTAGTCACTGTTACTACTTGGCTGTTTAGTATTTTAGGCCCTAAAATAGGAATTATTTAAGCTTCACAAAAACAAGCGCCTTAATTATGTGAATGTAAAAAGTAATAATTAGAGTTTCGATTAAATACATGCCGAATAAAATGCCCTTGTGAAGTCGATAGGTTTGAAAGTTTTTGTTGTAAATGAGTGAGGTAGCAAACAAAAGGGCAGCTGTTTTTTTTTGTTCTTTATTTTGCTTCTGAACATGGGTATTTATTATTTCATATTTATTTAATAATACTGGTATGTATAAAAATTCCTGCGAAATCTGACGCATACCTTCTTACTGTCGAAATACTCGACCAAAATCATTAAAATTATATTTCGATTTTTTTGATTGATTTCGATATAACTTCACTATGCTTTAAATATGCCCGAGTACATAATAGCAGAGTATCACGTTGTTCCAAGTTTATTGAGGCAATTGCGTTTGCGTTTGACAGGGTTTATGGCTTATCTCGAGTGTCGACAGCACGTGTTTCATTAACTTGTGTAATTACTGAATATTAAAAATGTTTCAATACATGTATCAACATCGTGTATGGTCTATCACTCCAACCCACACATGTTCTAACACTGCCCTGCCCATTGACTAATTATTAATTATTTAGAAGTTGGAAAATCCAAACGCTTTATTTTGATATTGGTTTAAACATAATAATATACTTTTTGATTTCATTACTACCACAGTTCATTAGAAACACATGTTTGTGCCCGAAGGATGTCAAATATATTTAAAAAAAAAACTAGATAGTGATACTAATACTCAGACCTAGGAAACATTTTTAGCATAACAATTTGTGAGAGCTTCTAGCCTGATTACACTGCCGCATGGAGTGCCAACGGAACAAAGTGAAATCAATACTATTCTTTATACAATCAATTGTACTCATTCTTCGTAGAGGAGTGGGATCCACGATAAAAAAACAATACCATCCTTCAGGGGCATTCGGGAAATACCCACAGCGTGTTCCACTCTATCTAGTATATCTTCGCATTTTTAATTGTTTGATATCTCGAAAGTGCTCTATTGAGTGCACTGTTGAAGTCCTGAACAAAGTCTATAAATATAGACCTTTCCTGAAAGAAACACCGACACTTTTTTTAGAGCTCCAAGGGACCGTTGACCTACGTATTGATCTTAATTTTAACTTGATAATTCCACGCGTTCCTGAGAAGAAGGGTTTTGACAAACGGACAACGAAGTGATCCTAAAAGGGTTCCCTAAAGGGGTTGAGGTACGGAACCCTATAAACCATAATTGTTTGAATGCTACAACAAAGGCGATTTAGAAACTTAAAAGCCCCGGATAATCTTTTTGGGAATGGGTTTTCAGTCTAGTTAAATACCCTACAAGAGTAGGAAGTTGAATGCTCAAACTAGGTCACGAAAGTCACTCATACGATAGATCTAGGGAAGGTGCGTATTTACGCAACCAGGTTTTTACACCAAGTATTTACTTGCAAGTACGCCGACCAAGTGCCGACCCGATATACTCGCAAGACTTCAAAGTATTATACTCCGTCGACGCTTGACGCGATTCTGCTCCTTATTTATATTTGGTTGCGGATCAATGTTCTATGCAAGTATTTTTACTTTATAATAACTACGATATATAATAAATAATAATAGCGAAATTTTCTGAACTGTTCAGAATATTTTTATTGATAAGTGGACCCCTCCGCTTTACCTCATTTGCCTTTGGACCACTACGTTTGAGACACCCTGTATATATAAAGTTACGGATCAAAGGATCTAAAGGTCGTACTTGCAAGCCTGTTACTCAATTTCGCAAGTACGACCTATGTCTAGATAGATCATTTTTAATTCCGTTTGCACTCTGATAATTAAGTATTGGAGTATATTTGGAAGTAATCCGATCTCCATAATCTACGCTAGAATTTACAGGAATTCATCCATCACACTTCATGTAAGTAGACAGCTAGTGATTTATTGGCAAATTTTACTTGCAATGATTAAGGTACGTAAGCAAAGCACTATGTACATAGTTTTGCAATAAAACTAACTCTTCTATTCAACTTGAACTGCATAACCTGCATGCAAGACCATCTAACAACACCACACAACCGCAAAGCGAACTCCATTAGGAACCGGAGGAAAAATAATTAGCCGGCATTTTGGAAATAGCCTATATCCCATAGCCTATCTCCCGTAGCTCCGATCAGCGATATTAACTCATAAGGCCGGCTAGATAACCAAAGATAGATATATTTACTGAAGGATCTCCTCCAGTAAATATATCTCTATTTGTTCATTTGTTTAATAACAACACGTCAAGAAGGACCTATTGTTTAGTCGGTAACCTATTATCATGCATGCTCATGCTCTTGAACGAACTCAATGCTATACTCATATTAGCGGAAGAGATTATGCCTACCATTATAAAACAATGCTCACCCAGTTCCGAGTAAAGACATATCAACACTTACATACGATTTCTGCAAAACAATTTGGTGTGCCATATTTTGAAAACTCAGTACTAAGTTGCTCTAATTCTGCTAAGTTGTAAGAGATTGTGCGTTTGTTTAGGCTTTATATTTTATAAGGAATCTTTAGGCGACTAAATTGATAATTTTAAGAGCTTGTTCTGTAATCTGATGAAGCTACCTATACAGGCTGCCTTTGAAAACATGCTACAAAATTTTAGGGGGTGTTGGACCCATCAATGTGAACAACTTTTACTCTAGGACCAAATTGAATTCGCAAAAAAAAAATGACTTTCCTGTATAAAGGTATACCCGATTGGACCGTTTTTTATAAGAAGGTAAATAATTTTTTTGCGAGTGCTTAGTTGTTCCCATAGTAAAAGTTATTCATATTGATGGGTAGAACACCCCCTTAATATCAAGCCTCTCCAGCTGCAGCGGAATCTCAATCATATGGACAGGAAATTTCTGAGCACTTGATTTCTTTTTCTGCTGTGCAAATTAATACTTTAACTTGTAGCGCACTTTTAACGTTAATTTACAATTTGTTGAAAATCAAGTCAACGTATATTTAATGACTAGGTCACATACAATCCCATAATAATTATAATAAAGTATCTCGTTGTGTCCGTGCCTTATTACTTTGTAGGCAAACTGATATAAAGTATTGAAAAAAAATCTGTTCCGGTTCCGACAAGGATGAACGTATATATTCCAAGTTCCCCACATTCATTATAGTGAGAAACAATCATTACGTCAGAAGAAAACACAGCGATCAACCTTGCTGGTGACCAGTTGTAATTCTGCCAAATTTATTTTCCTGCTTTTGCGCTGTCTGTAATCTTAGTCACTTGTCATTACTGTCTCGGATATTATGATAACAATGATATAATATTCAATGATATCTATTAATATTCCTTCGATGGCGTTCATCTTAGCTCTGATCCGACAGTCGACTTCCGACCTAATTGGTTTATTGCCAGGGTTGGTTCTTGGATCAGCGCTCATGGCTCCTGTACTTCAACATTTTTACAATTAGTTCATTCGACTCTTATTTCGGTTTTAACGACGTCTTGCCAGCGTCTTTTTGGCCTTCCGCATGACAACTCTTGTATTAATTTAAACGCTGCGTAACCATTCCTGTTTACAGAAGTGGTAACGAGCGTTATTTCTTGGTATTATATATATGGCCCACCCATAGCAAATAGTAATGCCAAAGCTTAAATTTGTCTTAAAAATATAGGAATTGTCTTTGTATGACATACTATATTCGCTTTCATTTTTGTAAGAAAAAATAAATATCGATTTATTTTCAGTGTCTTTACCAATACTATACATGTATTATTTGTAATGGAGAGAGACACTACCAATATTTATACTGCTGATTGTCGCATCGATACTGGTGTTGTTTACGACAACCACGATACATTTTTTACGTGATATGTAAGTAATCATTAAATTATTAAATATAATGCACTAATCAGTCATTCAGTGTATGTATGTAGTGTACTGAATAACTGAATTGTAATTATAAAGGCGTACACCGTTTTCTTGCTGATGAGGAAAGAAAACTGTGAATACTTTAGACCTGATGATTTTTCCTTCAAAACAGGTGACCGTAACCAGCGAATGTGGCGTGTTCTGTAATAATTGTTGTCTATCCCTCCCCATTAAGTTCGGCTTTAACTTCGGCTTAAATTAATTGATTGCATTAATCAGTAATAATACTAAACCGCAGCCCACTAATATTTAATGGACGGCGGTTAGAACTTAAGAGCAATATTGACACTGTATGTATAGTACAGTAAAAGGTGGTCTAGCTTCACTTTGACTGCTTACATTACGTTGCATATGTTGCCGTGAAACACGTGTCGATTTCTGGACTCTAGGGCCGTTTTTAGCCCACTGTCGAATTTCTACCAAAGCAAACAAAAAAAAGAAAATTTTATCTAATGTCTTTTATATCAATGTTTATACTCATTTTCGAGATTATTCTATAACCGATCAGCTTAGTGATTGTAAAGATGACTTGTTAATGTTGTATTATAACAAATATTGTGCAGCTTGAAAAAATTATGATTTATTTAATACCCCTAAGATTCTTGTAATATTTTACGAAGAAACTAGCAACATCAGCCGCCATGATTGTAGCTTATGATCCGACACCAAAGATGCAAGCAATATCTACCGGAATGCGTTATGATTGAATCATATGATCTGATAATGTTATGATTATGATAGTATCTTCAGGCTATGGGTAATTTCAACAATCTCAAAGTGAATATATATTTTTCGGGACCGTATTAAACAAAATGTCCGGTATAAAGTGATTTGTTTGAATCTATTTACCAAACATTGGCCACAATGGTTGGAGCCGGACATGAAAATTCATTTCCTTTTACGAACAACCGCATTATTGAAGATTCCTGCAATAATGACAGCTAAAACCCTCTGTCCCCTTTCTGCAATTCCTCATCGAAGATTATTCAACATTCATCATAACATTAGAATAACCAGAGTTTGTATTTAGCAACTCTATACTAAATGACCTGCAAATAAATACTATATTATGGACCAGATGATTTGACGTCAGCAGCACAGCACTCCGTCATTTTATTATCAACACGTGCCAAAGATTTGATAACATAACAGGTGTGACGTTACATGAGTGTTTAATTTCCTCGAAAACGGCTTCGTTTCCACAAATAATCTATTTTACCTATTTCACTATTTGGGTGTACAAAACTACTCCAAACAGGTACCTCTTAGCTGTAAAAACACTATTCCAATCAAATGGACTATCTCATCACCAATAAGTCCGACTTCGCCCACTGCTGGACACATAGCCCTAATTTAAAGAGACTTATTCAAGACAAAAGAGGAGATAGAATGAGGAGAGGATACTATTCTATTGAAGAGTTAAGCCTACTATCTCTATGTTCTATCTATGTTAGGGGTTTGGTTTCCGCACTTAGTCCCTGAAAGTGGACCATTCTCTTACTACTACCTCTACGCCTACTATCTCTATCTTACGCGGTTAAGAAATAGTTTGAGTATGCGTTTAAAAATATGTAAAGGTTTGCCTTGTTCGAATCACCTTAATCAGCATTGTTCTGGTCTAATTTCTGAATAAATTCTTGTAGTGCGACCACTTTCACCTTCGCTCACATTGCTTGAATACCAACGCGGAGCACGGTTGCTAACCAGCACCGCAGTACCCTGTCCTATCGCAAATCACAATACGTATGGGGCGAGCCCCCAGTGAACTTGTATATCGACCTGAACGCGCCTTCATTATCAGCTGTTTTTCTGCCCGTACCACTGTATCAGAATTCCCGCCGATTTCACTGCGCGGTCGGGTCCACCAGCGACTTGGAAAGCGTGCGAATCAAACCTTGGTATCGGGGGCTCGGTACTCGTCGACCACACTAAACCGGTGGCACGCGGTTCTCTGCCCGATCACAATGACGAAACCGTATCGTTCGTCGTGCAGTTCACGCCGAGTGCTCAGTGTGAGGCTGTCCGTTGGCCGAGTGAGACGCGTGGTCGTTGTTGTACCAGCCGTACGCACACTCGAATTTTAAATGTACGATCTGATATAGTTCCAAAGAAGAAAATCGTCTGTGATCTTAGTTTTAAATAGTTTTATTATATTTGTCTTATTTACAAAACGGTAAATTAGATAAAATGTCTCTGGAGATGGAGGAGTTAACTGTAACCACCGGCGATGTCTTCGAGGATTTCCTGATCGTCTTTCGTCGCTGTTTGGCAAAGGTAAATGCATTCTAAATTCGGGTTAGCTAGGTCAGCTGGTCGAGACGGTGGCAGTTACTAAATACGTTGCGTTGGGAACGGGTCCATAGTTTCTTCTTTGACTTTGGCACAGAAGGATATGGAGTCTTACGACGACGCGACACTTGGGAATGGTTTTTGAAGGTATGACCTAGCCTGTCATTTTACATAAGTGCTTGCAATTTGGAACGTTTTCAAAAGTACAGGAATAAATTTTAGTAGGTATTACGTGTAAGAAAAATTCATATGTCCCGCTATTTGAAAAGCATGTTATCTCTTTCACACCCGACTTGAGCGTTCGGGAATATCCAATAACGGCATAAAGCGGGAAACACGTGTCATAGCGTAGAGTTTGGTTACCTATATGTTGCAAAATGGGTTTTTTAGATTCTAGCCGGCTGATAAAATATGAGTCATGCGATACCTGTACCTATTATGAAAATTATAAGTAATTCATTACCTCTCAAAATGTTAATTTGAACATTAACCTTGGAGCGTGGCATTTGCGTTGCCTAGGCAACAACGGGCATGCGTGGGGGCATTGATGTTTAATTTTCGTTAAAGAGTTCTGGAATTATCTTTTCATTATCACCATGATTACTTATAAGTTTTATCAATGTTGTAAATGTTTGAATATTAAAACTGTCATAGTGATGAATTATTTACAATAGCCTACATTCCATGCTGGGCGTGGGCGCCGCTATGCGAATTCGCGAATTTTGATGAACTTTCTTTGATGACGATACTTTCACTTTTCTCTGTGTTAAAATTTTATTTGTTGAGTCATTTTACTTTGCTTTTAGTTTCCCTTTCGTCATCATTAGAATTGACATATTAAATAATATTCCTTACCCATCGGTGTATACTATTTATTACTAAAAGGTATCATCAAAAACTTGCAGATCATTACTTAATACTCTATCTATGCACATCGTCAGAGTCAGCTGGTTATCATGTTGATTGATTCTTTACACGTGTTAGAGTGACATTGCTATTTCATCATTAATTTTATTCAAGCCAGCAAATACTTGCTTATCCTAAAATAATCTTGCTTGAGCGTACAAAATTGACACATCCACACTATTCATTAGCTCTGCTTAAACATGCTGTGCGAATTTCCTGAACTTGGTACTACGAAATGTAGAAACCAGTTGTGCAGGTAAAATATTTTTAATGGTTTTCCTTAATCTGCGTCATTATCTTTTCTTAATGCAAGTGTCTGCTGACTTTTCATTATGATTCCTAAACCATGCCTCAACTACCTTTCTGATCACCTGCCTTAGAAGGTTCTAGATAATGCCAATATTCCTTGGTTTCTGACTGTTTTTGAGGGTAGGCGACCACAATGATCAATCGTTGACAAAAAGTTAGCTAGAAAGTGTGTGGATAATATTTGACCTGGTAATAGGCACAAATTGTTACTTTGTAGGTCATAATTTTAGTCTGCTAAAGCGAATTACATAGACCGTTAACTTTCAAGTTATATCAGCGCCAAAACGCATGCCCTACATAATATAGCAAACTCGCAACAGGTACCGTAGTGATAACTAGGTGGGTAGATATATGTTAAATAAATAAAGTCAGTCTACATTACGATTATTTAGTCGACGCCGACTACCTTAAAATTCAAATCGATGATGATTGAATCAGTGCACGCGACAGCTCAAATATTCTTGTACTACTTAGTTGATAAACGATGTATCGATTTATTTATTCAAGACACGCGAATAGAAATCTAACTCTTATCGGTGTAACGTCACCAGGATGTACCGTCGGTCGCTAATATCAGATGAATCGGGGGCGAGTACAATTAATTGTAAATTATATGAATCACTTCTCTCAATAAGGTTAATGTTATATTAAATAGAACAGAAACAAGCAAGTAGTAGTGCTGTAACCATTATAACATCAATTATTTTAATGTAACAAAATTAGCGTCAGTCAGTGTTTGTAGGAACAAAAGCTGTCTGGAAAGTCCAATTTACAGAATATAAAAAGTAATAAAATGTAGCGCTGAATATCTACACATTTGTTATCATTAACTCCTATCATTGACTTTGTAAGTTTATTATTCATATCGTCGTTATTTTAAATTACATCATTCTGATTGCAACATTTTCCTATTATTATTAATGGTTTTATTTGTTTGAGGCGAATTAAATAATACTTCATGGACAGTGTTTTTTTCTATGTTAATGTCCTATTTTAATGTTAAAACGTCACTTACTAACGTCTCTTAATGTAACTCTCCTTACCAAAGCCAATTCTGACTATACAACATTTACTTTAGCATTAGACAAAAAACGGCTAAATAACGACAGTTATTGTATAATATTATTGAAATGACTGGACTGTAGAATTATATTTTTAATGTAAATGGTAAATAGATTACATTGCTTTGTATTTAACGTGAAATAACGGAGTTTATAATACGTTTATATCGAAATAACGAAAGGGTGATAACCGTTATTACTTATTTGTCAACTTACTTCACTTACAAGGTTAAAATAAATGGTGTATAGGTACCTTGTTTAATTTCGATGACGTAAAAAAATAGTAAAAGTGATTCGAATATCCTATTTACAGAATAAACAATTTCATTTCATTTCACTGCCGATAAACCGTCCTGCAGTTTGGCAGAAGATTTTAGTGTTAATAAAATCTAGTGTTAAATAATGTAAGGTGGTACGGAACTCTGCGTCCGATCGCACTTGGCCAGTGTTACATTTGCTCTGCGTGTTTGTTTGAAACCTGAAAATCAATATTCTTAAAATGTAATGACCTCAACTGAATTAAAAATTATCAGAAAAACGTGTGTTTTTAAAGTTCGCATTCGCTCCCCCGAGGGCTCTGCATTCGCCTTCCCGTTTTTAAATAGAAAACAATCACCATATCATTTAAAGATTATATTCGATAGTATGTCGATAGAGGATCGGATCAAAAAGTGTATATACAATATATAGCGAGCCGAACGTATCCGACGCAAGCGCATGCTTCGTGACGATGACGCGTCATCCGCACACATTGCGTCACGCGCCCGAGTAAGGCGCCATACTATAATCATTAAACACGACGGGGAAATCCTAATAATATATTGTAGGACACACATCCTTATCGCAGTGATTCACACTTTTCTGTACTTAGGACTTTTTACGCTTATCAAATTATTCGAACAGCCAGTGCTTTCGTAGACAGTTTCTTAACGTGACTGTGCTCGAAACAAATTCTAGATCTTATTTTAGAAGCAAGGTCTAGACGGATGGCTTTTTTTAAACATTTTGCCTGAAATTAGAGCACATCTCTCGTCCAATCTCTAATATTTACTACCTTACGTCAGACAAACAACTCATAATTTATTTACAGTCTGTAAACAATCATGTGCGTAAAGAATGATCAACTCGTAAACATACGGTTGATAACTAGTAATTCAATGCCCACAATACTGATGTTCTCAATGTGGTGACTGCTGTGACTGGTAAGTTAGTGACTAATCAATATTGATAACGAATTCCAATAATCATCAGTTATCAATAATCGGAAAATACCGGCCAAGTGCGAGTCGAACTCGCGCACGAAGGTTTCCGTACCACCATACAATAACTCCTTTTTTTTAATACTATAGTTGAACACGTTTCTTGTATGAGGACCCCCTTTAATTTGTAACTTTATTCTATTTATATTACTTTTTATAATAGAGGCAATAGAAATACACAATCTGTGATAAATTACAACAGCTACTTATTACGGTTCATGAGATACAGCCCGCTGACAGACAGACAGGATGGATGGACAGCGGAGTCTTAGTAATAGGGTTAAGCATAGCATACTTCGGATAAGGAACCCTAAAAATGATCACTCTATTCTACTCTGCCTTTTCAAAATCAAAATCAAAAGTCATTTATTCAAATTAGGCTGAGAATCAGCACTTTTTGAACGTCAAACAATTTTTCATCTATAAGGTTAAAGATCAATACTTTGTATCACTTTTATTTATAAATAAGTAAGTACTTCGTTGTGGTACTAATTAAGATAGATCAAATAAAAATAAACGACGAAGTATTTATTTTAGATTCAAAACTAGTGATGCAACGAATACTACTTGTACGAATACGAATATCGATTGTACTATTCGCCGAATACGAATATCTGATTCTACTATTACGCAATTATTATTCAAAGAAGGTGAAAGGAAATTCAATACGCTAAGCAATATAAATATTTAAATCTAGTTTAATAATTAAAATTAACTACAGGTAATTTTTTATTTAAAAAACATAATACTTGCAAGGTTTTTTGTGCCAAACGATTTTTTTTTTATCTCTACATTTTTCTCACGTTTTTGGATGGAACAAAATTATTTAACCACTAGACTCAACTTTTAGTACCAAGTCAATAATAGGTTTTTTTTTGTAACTGATCCTTTTTATCTAAATACGTGTCCACTCCTACCAACTTAGCTACAAACAAAAACTAAAAGGTCGCCACAATTCCTGACAACTGTGGATATAAACAAAAGATTTATAATTTTATAAATGAATCTTTGTGTCTGTCAACTTGGTCGCTATGCCATATCTATATAGAATTTCAAGGAAGTCATTTACTTCACAGGATTTCTAGGAAGTAATTACGAATGTCACGAAGGTATTCAGCGAACACGAATATTCGATAATTTGATTGGTTTCGGCGAATACTAATATTCGTCTTCGTATTCGTTGCATCACTATTGAAAACTATGTCTAGAACAAAACTTGACTTCTCAAATACATTTGTTATATTCTGTTTTTATTCTTATTGATTGTTTGACATTGGTCCACAAGTAGATTGAAATCACACATCTCTAGCTTGCACGTGCCTGATGGCATATTTGCGTTCCGTTAATTTTTAATTATAAGATTTATAAATACGTCTCTGCACTTGCCGCCACTGTGTCTTTCTCTAAATGAGATAACTTGCCAATATGTAGAGTAAAATATTCCACAGTTTTTGCTTTTTCATACATAGATGACCCATATTTAATCTTACCACGTCCTCACGTCTGTTCACGTGAGATATTTGGGATGGGATAAAAATGTTATGTATTGTTTCATCGATATTATTAGCACAAACGTCACACGACATACTTTTAAAGTTTTATTAGAATATTATTTTTCATATCACTGAACGTGGTGCACTAACATTTCGCTATGCTATATTGCTAAACAATTTCATATGACGTTGACGTTATAAAGTCTGGTTAAACGAGGGTTAAACCCATGTTATTGACCTTAGAGGAAACTGAAAATTTAGATCATGAGTGAATGCCGTGACACTGAACCACGTTGTGACACGCTATAAATTAACACATTAACGTAACAGTTGGCTGTTACGTAACAAAACGATCAATTTGACTACGCTACGTAGAGTGCACTGAGTGACTTGCTTTAGAACAGAACAATATGGTTTCCCCATTCAAGTTGATTCTAGTATTTTCGCGTGTTTCGCGTCCTTTGAGTTTTCCGGAAAGATAATATAAACTCCGGCTACATGAGTTTCCGTTTCTTTACTCTGTGCTACGGCTTCGAGTTTTTAGACTTTCTAAGAACTTCCAATGTTTTTAATGGCTTTATCTAAATGTCATCACTAATGATGCCAAAAATGTAGTTTTGGATGTCAAATGTCATTTATTTGCATAAATACGTTGTTTTTAACATAAATATGGAATTGATATTCAAAATGGCAACAGCTAACAGAATGAGTTTTATTTTATTACCTCTTCGAAATAATTGATGACATTAATTTGTAAAGATCTTTCTAGAATAGAATGGCAATTCCTGGGAAGTTAGGAAACCGGTTATATTAAAAGTCAATGGATAGATATTTCTGCCAAGGGCACTTGTGCCTGTATTAAACAGGAACCTTCAAAGGTCAATAGAACAAGTTTGCATCACCACTTTTTTATAGTCATTGTACGCCCGATGCTCTCTGTTCCTATCAGGTCTCTTAGTAAAACTTGCGGGTAATTATAGAAATAAAAGCTGCCCCTTATATTAGGTCGGTAGGAAGTTTTAAAATCAATAAAATAATATTAAATAATTTCCATAGCTTATACCTATTTGAGGTCCAACATTATTGTTAAGTAATAAGACATTCTCTCTTCTTGCGATTGATGCTACACGGCTCTTGCACGGCCCTTGATAGACTGACGCACCTTTCTTGCCTAGGCTGCCGGATCCATAGCCTGTGCCCAAAATTCATGGGAAAATAATATCTTAAGGGGTTCTAATATGATGTTTCAAAGAAGAGCTAAACCAATTTCTACCTCTAAACACTTGTATCTACTGCTTTTCTATCAAATCTGGTATCGATTGACCAATCGATTGACTTTGACCGCATTACCTAAAACTAGTATCGCAAGGTTAAGTTTAAGTCGGCAAAGGAAATGTTTCATATTCTATTGTAACGACGTGTAATTGTAACAGCAATACCTACGTAAAAGGAAACACTATTTCCTTCTTGTATTGTGAAGGTCTGTTGTTTTACAAAGAAGAATATTTGAACTAGTCTCAGCAATTGCGTGTTCAGAAAAACCACTTTTCATAAATGCAGCGACGATTGATCATATTTTAAAAGGTATTTTATCTTTAACCTTGTGGCTTCTTACGTTAGGCAATGAGTCTCAACCGAATGCGAACCCACTGACGTCCACCCTTGACATCATTTTTCGACAGAACCCACAGTTTTAACTAGTAGAAGGTATCTAATTCTTGTTTTAATCTGTAAATATTACCTAGGTTTAGCTCTTAACAGTATTTTACTGAAAATCCAAAATTATCGATAGGTATTTCCTAAAATTACTAATAACTTATTTTCCTTACAAAGATGGAAACGGAAAGTAATTTTTACTATTGAATAACCAATATTTTCCCTTTAGCGAACAATCAGTGCATAAATTGGCTAATGACTGACTTGGCTTCTATACATATATGACCCATAAATGCGCTAAAAAATTAACGATGCCCTATGCACTACATCTACATGGGTGACCACGGTGACAGTCTGTCCATCCTCCTAATACGATCCCGAGAGCTTCTTTTACAATGATTGATATGTTAATGGTTTTCATAAAGACGTCACGAGACTGTCTAGCTGATTATTTTGTAGGTCAGTGGGTGCGTTAAAACGATGACGACACATCTATGCCATTAAGTCTTGAAATGTTTTTGAAGATCGATGGTTTTAATTATACGTCTAGGTATGTTGCCTAGCGGATAATGCGATAATAGTAGGCCAGGCGGATATACTGCGGATATATTATACTAAAATAGTTTATTGTTATCCTTGATTCACATTTCTTGACAAGTGAAAGTGTTATTTTATGTAATCGTTAAGCAATTTGATATCAATTTAATAATGGTATCTATTGATATTATTTTAAAAGTTAAGTAGGTTTTCTTATTCCCATGAAAGAATTTACTAAAAGAAACGAGTAACGTGAGAAGAATCCGCATTTTAACTTTCTAATTAGCTCTCAGATGATACGTAATCGAAAAACGATCAATTCGCTTCTAGTCTACAGTTATCTGAGAAACCGGATCCGGATATAGGCAGTCTCAGCACAGTTTAAACTTAACAAATTGTGACTCGAGCATTAGAAAGGTACAGCAATTGCTTTATTTTAAGTTACGTTGGCAAAATAATCAAGTAGGTACCTATATACCTACCTAAAACTTAAGGTGCATTTCATAACAAAATCATTATAACATGTTTATGCAAATAAATTCATATTGAAAAATAAAAGAGATCCATTGCATTGTGATTATGTGAAAATATATTCGCTGTTACAATGGGGTACCCTACCCTTTATAACCGCGCACTTCATTTCGCAGAAAATCGTTTGGCAGACACTCATTTATCATACATTCAAAACTCATAATTTTATAAGTCAGAATCATCTTTAGGCATACATTTCATATCCATAATCATTAAAAAGTAGAACCATCATATCGCAGAAAGTTTACAGTTAGAATCATCTGTCGGCATACATTTCATATCTATCTATACTTATAATAAATCTGTAGAAGTGAAAATTCTGTACATTGAAGATATCAAAAAAATAAATGGCAGGGGGTGTTACTAGACCGACACCGAACCCAAAAATTTGATTAAACAAATTTTTGTCTGTCTGTCTGTCTGTCTGTCTGTCTGTCTGTCTGTCTGTTTGTTCAGGCATCACGCAAAAACTACCGGTTCGATTACGATGAAACTTGGTATAATTATTCTTTAATATCCTGGGCACCACACTGGGTACTTTTTATCCCGGAAAAGTACCCTATCCTACGGTTGGGGGGTGTCAAAGTTTGTATGGAAGAATTTTAACGCGCTGTCCGATTAACTCGAAACTCAATATTTATACTTAAACCCAAAAATTAAGAATAGCGTGTATCAGGATTTTTCGAAATTCAACCCCTAAGGGGGTAAAATAAGGGATGAAAGTTTGTATGAAAAATCTTATTCCTTGAGGTAATAAACATGAAACTTCGCACGAATAGTTATCTAAATAAATTATAAAGTTTGTAGTTTTTGGTTTTTTCTAAATTACCCCCTAAAAGGTTGGGGGGTGTCAATGTTTGTATGGAAGAATTTTAACGCGCTGTCCGATTAACTCGAAACTCAATATTTATACTTAAAACCCATGGGGATGTATGGGGTAATTTCCGACACTCACGCGGGCGAAGCCGCGGGCAGCAGCTAGTCCATAATAATTGAAATACTTATCTATCACCCATCAGAAGCATGCAAACAAGCATACACCATGCATGCAAGCAAGCATGCAGCGTGCAAGCGAGCATGCAACTTGCAAGCGAGCATGCAACTTGCTGCAGGGGCTCCGGCGCGGCGCGGCGCGGTCGCACAAGAGCTTATCGTCGTAGATGGTTTTAACGCTCACCACCGCGGAGGCGAGTGTTAAAACGAAACTGTTCCTTAGCTAGCCGGCCGCCTATCCTTTCGAGCGTACGCGGGCATAAATTACACTCTAGGGGTAGGCCAGAGAAGACTATGTGGAGGCACATATTGACATCATTAATCATCAAGACATCACACACACAACATATTGACTTTTTAAGTCATCATTTTAATTATAATTTAAGGATAAAAATGCTATTTTATAGAAATGGCAATATGCCTATTAAAATTATTCCACATGAAATTCTACGATCTTCATATTATCCCAAGTGAAATTATGCTAAATTAAATTCTACCATCGTAAAAGTATGCCATTGTAAATTCGGAAACTTAAACATTCGGCCAAACAATAATTTTAATTGTACTAAATAATTTTTACGCCTAAATATTCGTTTAAAGAAGAGTATGCCAAGTGTGTTATGCAAATAAACGGAGCATCAAGATTCTGCCAGATAGAGGGAGCCCGTTACAAAGTCTGGTACATTTTACCTACTTCACTCTGTCATTATGTTTGACAAAAAGTACAAATACCTCATAAAGTTAATAAAAAAATAAACGTCACAGTATATTTGACGTCTGTCACCTAGTTTATCTGTCAAATACTCATCTTCGACCATAAAACAATTCAAAATAAATAAAATGATTGTTTTCTGACTCTGATCTCTAAATTTCCTCGACAATGTGCAGGAAGACCCAGTATATACTGAAATTTTTCGTTCATACAGGCTTACTCAAGAAACCAAAGATGCGTTGGAAACTATACGTTGCCCTTTTATCACTAACGTTGGATTTGGATTTAAAGAAGCTGCGCCTCTACAAAGATGCGGCGGTAATTACTGTTCATTAAAAACTTAACCCAACAAGAGGCCACTAACAACATGATGCATATTGCTCTGTTTGTAGCTTGTCTTGTCCTGTGGTGGACTTTTTGTTTTTGTTTACTAAAACACGAGATGTAAAGAAGTAATTTTCGGAGGCTTGTGGTTATAAGAAAGATAGACCAGTCCAGCACCGTAATTGCTTCACTATCAATCACAATCTGAATGATTTTGAAGGATATTGCTTATCCATTGTTTCATAATAATATGTTCGAAAAATCTGTCTGTTCAACGTAAATAACGCAATTTGAACCGATCAATTTATTTCTGTAAAATGCAAGTAAAACCTAGAGAACCAAACGTGACGCAATAAGATATAATTTACATAATATACAAATAAATTAATGCTATCATTATTACGGCAGGCGCATCACCTTAAGTATGAGACCAAGGTATGGAACTATAAACCACCGGAAGAAAAAGGGCCAGAGCTAAGAAAAAAAGGAAAGAAGGCCGGTATTAGCTATAACACATTACTTAAAACTAGTTAAAGCCATTTGATTGGTTGGATGGTTGTTTTAAGTAATGCTTGAGTTTTGAGAACTTAGGTTCTGTAATACCGGCCTCATACTTATGACATAGTACAAATGTTATAGCTTAGATTGATAATGCTTATTCTGTAACTGCAGTAGCAATCATTTAGAATAGATTATGAATTTGTCACAATCACAAAATTACCTCCTTCACGATATGCAGGCTGAGTGCATTTTTTATTGAAATCCTAAACCTTTATTAAAGAAGGTGGTTTCACTTGTCTTGTCTAGAAATCTAAAACGTGCCACACAGTTGCTACGCCTCGACCAATGCATGTACTTACCATTTTAAATAAATAGTTGTATTTTAGCCAATCAACATTTCATTAAATACTATGGGCTCTGCAATGTAGATACCGATACGATAGGAAATGTCTTTAGCAAAATGACTCTTTGATTACAGGTTCAATTCTGATAAATCTTATTTGACAATAATTATGATGCCTAATTAACTACTTAATTCCTCAAAATACTAACGAGCTAATTTTTGTTTCTAGTACCTGGATATTGGAGAGGATATGAATGTGCCCGATGACTTCACCCCAAGCGAATTACAAACGGGCAAATGGTGGCGCCATCTACTGGCTGGGGGCTTTGCAGGCGCAGTCAGCCGGACATGTACAGCACCTTTAGATAGACTTAAAGTATTTCTGCAGGTATGTGGCCATACTCTGTATAACTATCTCTTGAAAAGGCAAAGGTAGAGCCCTATACGCAACTAATAGAATTAGCGTTGGATTGGATAGATTCAATTCTAGCTATTTGAAACAGATGTATCACCTAAATAGCTGCTAGTTTCTTACCAAATAGTAATACGGCCCCTCGTCCTCCTTTCAAAGGCCCGGGACCCCATGGTCCCGAGATATATAACCATAACAATAATAATAGAATGGAATGGAGTTTTGCTCCACCAATTCCGCGAAGCACATAGGTTTTGGGTGGATTTATTGCTATTTCTATCTAGCCTTCCTAAGCCGTCCGCTGCGCTGTTTTCGTGTTTTACAAACACATAACATTGTTTGTTAACCGAAAGGGGGCGTGGCCTAACTGTTTTGGTAGCAAAAACACAATAACATGTTTAACGGGTAACATCCCCCGCGTTCGCTGTGGGGGGGTGAAGTTACTCATTTCGTGTCATCTCTCCAGACGCGATGATTTTGAGGTACGGCCCGACATGAAATCTACGTCTATTTCTTCTTTGTAGAACTAAATCTACTATAACTAGAACACGTCTTCCTCGTCGAAACTCCATTTTAAAAGATTTTCTAACAAAAACATTATTTACCCAAACCTGCTGATCCCTTCGTCCTGATATGCCTTTACAACTTATCAAATAATAATAAACTAATACCTGATGTTATCTATTTTCAGGTCACCCCTGTAAGAGAAAATATGAGAGGATGTTTCGCAAGAATGGTTCTTGAAGGAGGGATACGCGGTTTATGGAGGGGAAACGGCATAAATGTAATTAAAATAGCACCAGAATCGGCACTTAAATTCGCCGCTTATGAACACCTAAAAAGACTAATAAAAGGCGATATGAGAGCCAATAACCCATTACAAATTCAAGAGCGTTTCGTGGCCGGCGCCTTAGCCGGCGTGATGGCTCAGACTGTGATCTATCCATTGGAGGTGTTGAAAACAAGATTAGCTTTAAGAAAGACTGGCCAGTACAGTGGGATACTGGATGCTGCAAAAAAGATATATTTAAGGGAGGGGCTAAAGTGTTTCTACAAAGGATACATTCCAAATATTTTGGGGATAGTGCCGTATGCTGGAATAGACCTTGCGGTGTACGAGACACTGAAGAAGAAGTACATATCCAAGTATCAAGCTAACAACGGACAGCCGGGCATGCTACTTCTGCTGGCGTGTGGCAGTACCTCGTGCACGCTGGGGCAGGTCTGCTCGTACCCTCTCGCACTAGTGCGGACGCGGTTGCAAGCTCAAGGTAATTAAGTTCAATATTATGTTAGTAGTATGATCGATTATGCAGAAAGCCTGTAACAATCTAACATCTCGCTCATGAGGTGTGCGCTCAGTCGTAAAATGACCATTTCTCAGAATGTCTCTTTAGCAAAATGACCACTTCGCAAAATTTTCCCTTTTTCCAATGTAGCAGCCTACTGTCGTCAAAAACCCAATAATTCAAAACTAAATATCTCTTGAGTCGTTAATACAGAACAATCAAATTATCCTATAAGCAGCGGAGGCCACACGCAAAGGATCAAGTAGCGTTCAATCAATATTGACTCCGACACATTGGATCGAATCACAGCCAATCAACGTTCAAGTACTGATTCGATTTGTATTGTTCAGAACACTTTAAAGTAAGCGATCGGCTTCTTAGTCGAGTGCGAAAAGGAATGGCTTTCTTTAGTGTACAAAGTGGTTGATATTAGACAAAATGTAAACAGATGTTTGTGTGAAATGAAATGAAATGAAATGAAATTGTTTATTCTGTAAATAGGATATCAGAATCACTTTTACACGTCATATAAAAATATTAGAGCTAAGCCGACCTCATCTAAGGTCGGCGTTTCCTATCTGACTACTCTGAGAAGAAAGGCCGTAACAAACTCAGAGGTCACAGTCTCTTTTAAAGTCCAGACATAATCTTGGTCAGGCCATATGAGGACCATGTAGATTAGTGTCTGAAATGGTCTTTTGAGGAAAGAACCACACAGATTTGAGTGGACCTGTCCAGTCAGTGCAATTGAGCTCCGCGATTACTGACAATTGCGTCAGTAATCGCGGAGCTCAACTCAGAACTTAAGGAGCTCAGCGACTCGACGAACAATACCAAAGAAAGGACATTTGCGTAGGCCGCATAAAATACTCAAACTGCCAGAACACAACAGTGTCTATTTATGTTACAATGTTCTTATTACTAGAACTGGCCTGTTGGCTGGCATGTTCATTCAGCAAATGCTCAGCTGGAAGTTTTAAGAATTAATAGAGTAAAATGTTGGTTGTCACTAGTCATCAGCGTCCTTATTCTGCGAATACTCATATATTCTGGAAGTATGTTTTATCTCTGGGCAGAGCATATAATTATGTCTATAATAAACAAATAAAAATGTATGCTTTCAAAACTTTTTAAGTGTCAGCACAGACCATTGTCAATACGCCATTATATTTACCAAATACATTTATATATATGGTCCAAAATTCATTTATAGCGCCCTAACTGATAACGTTATCACATGTCTGTCTTCGCAATGATAACAGCGTTAGTTGGCACTTCCTTGTCTAAAGATTATACCTATATTAACAGTTTCCCATATGTTTTATCAACGTGTGATAACGGTAACTACAGACAGG
Source organism: Eupsilia transversa (assembly GCA_914767815.1). NCBI lineage: Eukaryota > Metazoa > Arthropoda > Insecta > Lepidoptera > Noctuidae > Eupsilia > Eupsilia transversa. Next base: position 14,372,879 of record OU611871.1, read on the forward strand.
CGCGACGCGACAACGCGACAAGACTGTAGTAGAACAATTTATATGAAAACTTCATGGAAATTGTTCTACCAGAATCGCGTTTGTGGGTGCCTTATTACATCATTAGAATATTTATATACATTTAAGGAAAGTTAGATATATTCCGATAACTCTTCAGCCGATAAGCGTCAGCGATAAAAAGTGGACTTAATGCAGCTATCGATCAGCGTCAAACTGAATACATAACATTATGTATAAAATGTGGTGGAAAACACTAGTGATAATACAACATAAATGTGAGCAGTAAATGTAAAGTTAACCTCAATAGTTTAATATGAAACTAGGTTCTTTCGAAACCACATTAGTCGTTTTTCTGCTGATCACGAAGATTTGGTGTCGCAAGTGATCATCAGCTTCCTACGTTTTTCTTACCCTTGAACGAGTTCTTAAACAGGGTTTCTTGATTGCCAGTTTCCACTCCCAGTTTTTGCTCCTGAACAATATTTAACAGAACTTTCTTGATTTTTCCAGAGAAAGCAGCACATGGCGCGGAGGGCACAATGCGCGGTGCGTTCCGCGAGATCGTTCAACGCGAGGGCTTGCGGGGCCTGTACCGGGGAATTACGCCCAACTTCATCAAGGTGATCCCGGCCGTGTCCATCTCGTACGTGGTGTACGAGTACGCCAGCCGGTCGCTCGGCGTCAACATGACGTGATCAAGCCGCGCTCTCCCGGCCTGTGACGTCACGCGGACGGTCGCCACTGAACCGCCCCAGCGCTCGAGCTCAAACTCGCATCACATTCTAATTTAAGCATATTAGCAAATTGCATTTCGTTGTACATAGCTCTTGTGCATAGCTCTTGTGCATGTTAAGTCTTATTTATTCTACATACGTGACATATTCCAATTATTATAATTGTTTTGAACGGATATTGTAATCTTTTAAGCTTGTACTTGTGTAGCGAACCATTGGTTGCATTTGATGGTAAATTGAGGTGGATAGAGTAAAATGATACACCGATTGAACGTCGGTCTCATAACTGTGATTACAATAAATTATCACTTTTTTTTTCAATTTATTTTATTTTTTTCTATTTATTTACCTTGAGCGCTCTCTCTTATTAGACCGTCCATGTCGGTTACAATATTTTAAGTTTCTGACTGTATCCTCACATTACCAATCTAATTTGAAAGAGTGCAGTTGCTTCAAAAGAAACCTTTCTATTTTTCTATATGAAATATAGAAGTATATAGAAGGTTTCTATTTTGAATTCAAATGGGTATGGAAGTATATTTTAGTTGAATGCGAGCAGCTATACTATACACGAGGTAAGGAACGAGCTGTGATTAGTATAAGCCACATGTTTGCAATAAATTATATAAGGTATAACCTTACGGATGTCTCAAAATAAGGTTTAACGCCGACGTATAAGGACTGTTAAAACTGAAGCGAGCGGGTAGCATAACATAAAAGAACTACCTATTTTAAACATTTTAAAACACTAAAGCTCTAGCCACACCGAGGTGAAACCCACGCGGGACGCGACTGTATGTGTCGATTGTTTTGATGCTACTACTATTCGCGCCGGTTAAACACCAACATAAAAGATAGTTGAAACTATCGCGCTACTGAATTTGTTCCGCATCCCGCGTAGGATTCGCGTAAGTTGACCAGAGCTTAATATGGACCATATATCAGAGAAAAGGTAAAGAACTTTAGAAACACCAGAGTACTTATAAGAGTTACATACCTGGTACCTACTTTATATGACTCTATCAATGGCCTTATGCTCCAATCCTATTACCTATTTTATTTTTAGTCACGAATGCCCCGTTATTTATTTACCTGTGCTAATTTTGTAGAATAATAGAAAGCCTGCTATGTTGTTAAAAATTTAGTTAAACATTTTACTAACGAACTCAAATAGTGGTTCTTGATATAAATTCACGAATAAATTATACCATTTCATAGTATTGTTCATTTGTTTAGGGAAATTAACTGTTATGTATTGTTGTGGTATTGCTTCTTAAATATGTTTCGACACTAGGTTAATCTGGGTATTATAAATGTATAACAAATCCGCTTAAAATCATCCGCTACCTGAATATAACGTTATAATACAAATTTTTCCAAAAAAAGAAAAGAACAATATGTTAAAACTACCCATCTTCTGGTTTTCGTAGTTAAATCTTATTAAAATAAACAAATAATTTATTTATGTCTATGTATAAAATTGTCTACTGCCTTTCTTAATGTTTATCCCCTAGATGTTAGAATAAAAACTAGTAAATTTTTCCTCTCTTAATATCGTGTTAGGTAGACTTTTCAAATTATTACAAATTAGTCGAATATTTTAGGATTAATATCGCCACCATTTGCCTATATACACTGTGTTAAAAATAATTTAATTTCTGTGTTATAGGATACGTGCAGAATGTCCGTGAAAGAAATATTTCAGCACTATCAACGATTATTGCATATAAAGCTCCGTATAAAATCATCCAGTAGTTCTGATTATTATCAATGAATGTTGAAATTTTATCATCACAGGACATTTTGTATGGGTACTGTTGTACGCAAAATACGCGCGCAAAAACGTGAAGTTGCGGACTCCAGCCCGTATTGCCTATTACCCCTATTACCTATGGGTGTTGTGTTTGATGTTTACTTCCTCATGACTCCGCGCGATGGCTTCTCTGTGACGCTCCTTTACGAATATCTAACAATTTTACATTATTTCTTGTGCCAAGTTTATTTCACGTGCTTATTTTGTAAAATTTTCATGAATAGATCATGAGTAAGTCTTTGCTCCAGTTTTCCTGACACCCTAAAATATGTACGTCGGGTAAACGAATCGAAGAGTGTAAAAAAAGATATGCCATCGTGGATCATTGTATTTAAAACAAATATAACTCCTATATTAACGTTTTGCTACCTATTTATCAGAAATTTTATGTAACATTAAGGTTTTGTGCTTCGCAAAAAATGAAATCTATGTAATGTGCCCATTTGTACGCTCTACATGCATGTTTGTTTGTTTTTTAACAATAACTGTGTGAAAAACTCTGTTTGTTCTCTAAACTACTTTGAAAAATATTCGGAAAGGAAAGATATCTTGTTCCTATGTATCCAGCTGAAATATATGAAATGGTTGAAGGGTAATTATCTACTTACACACATGAGAATAGCTAAACCGCGCAGTTTCCACGCCGAGGCGTTATGGTGTATTATGGTATGTACAATTTAATCCCTAAGTGGTTGAATACCTACCGCATTTGGCTAATTCTTTGTTTCGCATTCACCATGCTTAACAAGCTATAGAACGATAGGGAAATATAGGAGGTATTAAAAGCTTTTCGTATTATGGAATACTCATTCCTTAACTTGAATCTCCATATGATAAAATTAATAAGACATTGGGTGGATCATCTAAGATGTCTGAAGAAAGCAAATATGATAAAAACCTGTCATAGAAGATTGCAGACGGAGACCTACTTTCCACATCTGCAATAGCAACATATATTAAATCCGTGATATTTTGATACTCACAATGGAACATGATCAGCATGATATTTACAACTATGTCCACACACCATTGTTATTCATTTAAATTTTTCAGAGTGCAATATCATACATGTAGTGTGTTTCAATCTTAATGCAGTTTTTGGTGTAATTTAGATCTAGGCTATATTTAGGATAGGTAGAAACAAATTTCGTATTGTGCTTATTAAGTAGTTTTGCTAGTTTAACTTTTTCCCTAAATAAATAATATTATAATGGTTGAGGATGGAAGTATTGTAAGACGTATTTGTAACCCTGTCTATGCGTTGCCTTGTTGATGCCAAGCAATACTACTATTTCATGATAGATAACTTGTATGAGGCAAGGTTCGTGTGCGATATCACAAGTGGGGTGACATGTAGAGGGGGCCTAAAATACCGTTAATCTTTACACCTCATATAGAGAGAATCAAGTACCTTAACAAAGCATTTAAAAAAATATTTTTACTATTAAATCTCAAGTCCATATTAAATAATAAGAAAAAACATAGTATACTATAATTATTAATAGTTGACATCGCATGTATCATATATACGCAATAATATAGCAATGTGTATCGGCAATATGCTTATATCTTATAGCTTTTTTTCGCGTGAACATGAACAACCTACTATTACAAGTGCGAGTGAAAATATAGTACACAATCGTCAAAGTGAGATATAAGCAATGTGCAATAAAACCAGTGTTCTTAATACTTATAATTACCTGTTACTAATAAATAGTACGGATTTAATGTTATATCCGCAGTACGCCTTAATCTCAAATACTTTATTCATTCTTTAATACTGTGAAATATATAATTATTTTGTTGAAATATTTCAATAAATTATTATTGGCTGTTGATGGATATTCACCTGAATAAACAAATAAAACTCTGGATTGATTTAATTTTTACGTCCCTGATTTTAAATGTGCGCGCGTTTTATCCTTTTAGTCGGCGCTGTCAAAAATTCAAAATGGTGGTCTTAACAATGTTGCCATCACTGCGAAAACTGCACTGAATGTGGCGTTATGGACGACTTTTTGTGTTACCCCGTTTTTCGTCTTACCCCAATTCACCTTGTTTTTTTACAATATTTAAACAACTAACTATTTACACTAGGTACTAAATTAACAAATAAATAATAAAATTATTATAATTTTAGACCTTACATAAACTACAAGACGGCGGCATACGATTGGTTCCGGTTTCAACTGCACGCAGACTTATCTTGCGCGTAGTCTACATAGAATTATTAATTCAACGGACATCAACATCATAATTGTGATGCGAGTCGACGATGAAGTACCTGGGTCTTGTCCTCGACAGCCGGCGGAACTTCGTGGAGCATTTCCGACATTTGGCTCCCAGACTGGAGAAGGCTGGTGCTGCCTTGAAGCGGCTCCTGCCCGGCTCTACGCGGGGGTCGTGCGATCCATGGCCCTTTACGGGGCTCCAGTGTGGGCGCGTTCTTTAAGGTTGCGGCCAGCCCGCCGGTTGAACGCGTTCCAAAGGGTCATGGCCATCCGGCTTGTCCGGGGATACCGCACGGTCTCGGGTGAGGTGGCAAGCCTCCTTGCCGGACTGCCGCCGTGGGATCTGGAGGCAAAAGTCCTCGCGCATATATGGGAGTGGCGCGAGGAGGCGAAACGCCGGGGCGTAACTCCGCTGCCGCGAGAAGTCGCAGGACAGAGCTCCGGCGGGATCTCATGGTGACATGGAGAGTGCGATTGTCGCAACCCAGTGCTGGGCACGCCACAATTGCGGCGATAAGTCCCCTCTTTGAGGAGTGTCTAGAGAGGCGGCGTACTCACCTTCCGCCTGATAACCAACATAGGCAACTGAAGGAACACGGGTGGGTTTTAGTCAGTAAGAGTCTAACACGCCCTCCCGCTCCGCCCAGAGCGGGAGAAGTTATTTGATAATTTCCCACCCAAAAAAAAAAAGGTTCAATAGTTCAAAACCCTGTTCAATCTCTTTTTTTTTGGTTTAGCTTAAACCAGTACCCCAATTGCTTAACACACCATAAAATTACGATTGATCGCAATTGGTTTAATTTTGACAGTTCCCCTACGTTCATTGCGATATTTACATTTTTCAGCAGATGAATTTTGGAAACGTATGTGAAGCAATGGATTAGTAATATCTTTCAAAACGCTCGCATTGTGATTAAAAATCTGTTACGCAATTATTAGGGTGCAGGTAGCGTTGCCAGGTGTCCCGATTTGCGCGGGACGTCCCGATTTTCAGGGGTCTGGGGACGCGTCCCGATTTGCACCTGATCGGGACGCTAAATGTCCCGAAAAATCAAACAAAAATAAAAACCATTAGCAAAAATAGTTATAGGAGAAAAAATTCTCTCGCTCAATCAATCGATATTCATTCGTCGTAGGTACTAAAACTACGATTTCATTGTAATATTTTGTAATTTCTTCTAGTCCAGCAAGTCTGATCTATGTTCTATGTTGGTATGGGTTTGATTTCCGCACTGTCCTTAATGTGGACCATTATGCGTCAGCTAGTCTCATTATTGTTATAAGATTAATTTCAGATTTACAGTAATATTAGTTGCGAAACGCAACAAGTTAAACCTTAATTTTCTTTTTACTTTTTTTTTGAATGTCCCAATCTACTACCCTAAATCCCGATAAGTTTTGCCTTCTGCCCCGATTTAAAACAAATCGGACCTGGCAACACTCACCAAATGGCGGACCGCGGTCCGTATCCAGATCCGGACCGCCGACCTACCTATGTTGTTTGGATTTTATTTGGAGGTAAAATTAATCGAAAAATGTTGAGTAATTAAGTAATCTGCATTCAAATTCAAAATCCTCCTGCCTTTTATGACAGCTGTTGAGTACCGGTAAGATGTGCTAGCGCTACCTCTTAATTTATTTTGAAAATTGCACGGTTGACAATTTTGTGCCGTCAGGGCTCAGGTACTAGGTGGCACCGTATTTGACCGTATACAGTATTTCATTGTAAACGTGTAGCTTTCTTTGTGGTAAAGTGGTAATAATGTGGACTAGTACTAGCGGTAGCACTGACCTCAGCACTGACAGTGTCCATAGTCTCAATGTAGTCTGTGGTCCGGCACGTTTACGGTATTTAAAACATGAGTTGTTACCGAAAAACTCCACCATTTACCGTTCTTTTGTTTTCATTTCAACAATGTTGCTCGCTCAGCCAGTAGGGAACCAATTATTTAATTATTCGATTGGTGAGTTAGTAAATTAGATAAATATAATTATCTAAGTTAAATTTCTAAGACACCATTTGTTACTTCAACTTGAAGTGCAGGAATCTGTGTTTCCTATTGATATAATTTTCCCCTGTTTTACGAAAGCAGCATTAGCAGCCAGTTGGATAATAACCGTGGATTTTCACCACCAAAGTACCTCTTCAATGTATTTTTAAATGTTGTAATACCATTTCCAAAAAACATTCTTGTCTCTGACTGACATTTGTTTATCTGTGATTTTTCAAATGTCTTTCTTTTTAATTCAGCACGTGTAGACGCTGACGACTTGCTTATCATCCCATAAAAGTAATTTAGGTAATATTAATTATTCCACTAAAAACACGTGAATAAAGTAAAGTGATTGGAAGAAAGGTTATTTCTTCAGTGTCGTGGGATTTCTAGCTTCTTTAGAAGATTTACAAAATCTTGATTTTGTTAATGATTTCTCAGATCTCATGAAGTACTGCTACATTTTTTGTGTTCGTGTAATAAAAAATTGGCGTTGACCAGGTAGCCAGAATGCCGTCTGATGCAAAGAAAAGGGCCCAACAAAAGAAGAAAGACCAGGCGGGCAGCAGGAACAAGAAGCCTGTGGCGAGAGTGACTAATGAGGAGAATGGATCTGCTACCAACGGCAAGGAGGAACGTGAGCTTACCGCAGAAGGTAAATACCTCTGTGAAATTTGATATTCCAACCTTTACCAGCTGTAGGAACTTTTATTCATAATTATTTACATAATTGAATGGGATAGAATGTTTGATAGTATGTGTCACCTAGGCTTTGTTGTTGGGAGCTTTATTAGGCTTGACTAAGGTCTAGAAGAAATTACGTTATAACGCTGTGAAGCACATGGCACACTAATTTGCATTAACATGGTTGCCTTTGGTTGGCTATTAACTGCAAAGATGTTGTGTAGGCGCTGTATTTATTTATTATAAAGTTGCTGGAAAGTTATTATTTTATGTGTCTAGGATATTGAAATGACAACTCTTTTGATGAAGTTTGAAACACATTACCTGAATTACATTTAAGTGTGCTGTTTGCGGTATTCCTTTGATTTTCATTTATGAAAATATAAAGAAATGTTAGAAAGTATTATTTGATGAATGTGTAGGTACAGGGCGTCCAGTATAAATTGCCAGTTCAGGGTGGCGCTGCTTGTTATGGCAAATGTCAAAAATATGTCAAATTCAGTACAATAAATTTTAGTTCCATAGTTCGCCACCTGACATGATTTATGGCACATTTTGCATGTAATACTATGATTTAATTTTTTGAAACCTTTTATTTACTCTGACAGCAGTACAGCACTTAAAATTCCGTTGTACGTAGTGATTATCGTGAATAAAGACATTGTTTTTTTTTTAACAATAGTTATGCCAGATTTAAGTGCTATGCACATTGCAGTGTTGAATATTAAAAAACGAATTATTATTCGGCACTCCCATAAATGTATCAATTAAATCTAACTGCCATCTGTCATTGTACAATCATCTTTAGGGTGAGTTAATCAGCTGGCTCTCCACAATCTGGCCATACCTTTGATCTTAGGCCTGTAGGGAATCATTTTGGGTCCTGGTATGCATGAAATCAGTGTGGGAACAGTGCAAGTAAAAAATACCTTGTGTCAGCACAATTTTTTGGGGAATAAGTACTAAATTATTTTCCTGTAGTATTGTAAAACCAGTCATTCTGCTGACTTATGGAAGTAGGTTTTGTGTGTTGCGCTCAATAGAATGTAATAAATTGGATATAATAGAAAACCTTGCATAAAATTTGATTATGACTTCAGGAAGTGAAGCTTGAACTGACAAAAAAAGCAATTTGTTATGATGTGGCAGCTTCAATTTGATGCAACCAAGTCATGGATCACTGGGTAACAGTTATCTACTGTAGACTTAGAAAATAAACAAAAAGTCACACTGCATTAGTCATGCTTTCACAAAATTAAATGAAATTATTTTTACTTGAGAAACATTTGGTACTTGTTGCATCATATTATCAATTACTGGTTAATAAACAGGCCACAATTTATGCAACAACTTTTTATTATATTCCAAATGGTATCAGAACTGCTTACAATAAATAATGACCCGGTGAATGAATAAAAAATAATGCTCAATTTTTGCACTATACATATTGATTTGGTAACAGTATGCTCCGTCTGTGTTGATTAAAACTCCTCTGACAGTCCATCACTTCACTTTGGTGGACAAGTGGGAAGTTCATGTTTATTAGTCTAACCACTTCAATGTTATTCAGCATCAACAAGAGTATACCGTAGATCTAAATGTTCATGCTATTGAGGTTAGCAGGAATGTTAGGGGACGAAGTTCATGCTAGTAAGCTCAGCCTACCAGTCTCATCAGTGGGTTTTACTTCACCGTGCATACTATACAGGTTGGCGATTTAGTCACCTGCATCCGCCAAATCGAGTCTCGATCGAATCGAGAATCGAGAATAGCGAAAGTGTTCAGTATGACGGGTAGAATCACCCCCTTGACGGATGCAGGTGACATCGCCACCCTGCACAATAATGTACTTATGGCTATGAAACAAATGAAGGCAGCTTTCATTATGCAGCTGTTGTTGCGCATCTGTTGCGCATCTGTTGCGCAGGGCTGCTCGGTATTCACTTTGATGTGTACTTGTATATTACTCACCTAAATTATACAAACAAACAAAATACTTTCCTTGAGCTATGCATTTTGAATCTCGTTTTGTATGACTTTAAATCCTATGTGCTTTGCAGAGAAATAATGGACTCCATCATGTAGGCCGGTTTTAAGGCTCTCACTTGACAAAAGTTCAGTTTGAGCTACAACATATTTTTTTTATGAATTTCAATAGTACCTACCTATTAGTCATTCTTAAATCAACTTGATTTTCACTGGTTTAATGTTGATGAAACAAGGATTTGAATATAGAATACATCATATTATTTCGTTCGAAAATGTGGTCGATCCCTGTTGTAGGAAATATTTGAAACTAAACTAAATACTATAGCTAAATCCTTTGTTACAGAGGCACTATGCCTCAAGCTCGAAGAGGAAGCCAAGATGAACTCGGAGGCCAGGTCGTGTACTGGCTCCCTTGCCGTCCACCCGAGGTCCAGGGACATCAAAATCGCAAACTTCTCAATCACATTCTACGGAAGTGAACTACTCCAGGATACTCTCCTCGAGTTGAATTGCGGCCGAAGATATGGCCTCGTGGGATTAAACGGATGTGGTATGTACTATTTTTGTCTTAAGATTTTTTTTCATCATCAGGCTCTCCGAGGTAATTGCTTAACACACCTACAGTGGCAATACCTTTCATTTTGGCAGTTCCACAACATTGATTGTGTTAAGAGGGTGCATCCTAAAAGTTGGCAACGTCGTAAATAGCTGTCAAATATTTACCTGTTTCGATTAATTTGGAAATAATACTGTATGGAAATAAGAAATGTGGCTAACCAATTGACTAGAATATTAATAATGAATTGCAATTATAACATTGAATTTGATGTTGTACCCGTTTTAGGTGAAAAAAAGGCATTTGGAAAGTTACCAAATACTTTTTTTACATCTAAAACTAACTATTCGGTGTTACGATATTAATTATTGCATTTCATAATCAATATTCTAGTTCGCTAGTTAGCCACATTTTTTATTTCCATACAGAAATATTATCAAATTAATCAAAACAGCGAAATATTTGACATCTATTTGCGACGTTGCCAACTTTCAGAATAAACCCTCTTAACTACGTCGCTTGTTATTTGAGCTGACGAATTTTTCAAACATGAAGTAAATGGATTACCAATGTCCTTTAAAATCTTTCGGATTGTGATTGAAAGTGTGTTACTTACTCAATTAGGATGCTGGACTTATGTGGCACATTGGAATTTATTTGGTGTATAGTGCATGGGCAGAGGCTTTAAAACAGGCTCCAAATAGTATAAATGATGAGTTAGAACCATATTCAGCTGTGATCAATTATGGGCTGATATGATGAGGCCAAAATAATGTATTTTCTGCGCAAAAATTATAATGCTGGCGTAATTTCGGGTCATTCAGTACTGTATGAACTTGATCAAAATATTTTATGAAGCATTGCAGCCATGCGAAAGTATCTTTTGTCTCGAAGATAGTATAATGTTAGTTGTTTAATTAAATTCTGCTGCACGGCATGTTTGAAACATGCCCTGCAGCAAAAGTGGTGCGGGAAACATGATGCTTCCCGCATCTCTGCTGAGATAACTTACTTAGGTAGGTACCTATTTCCGATAACAAGCCTAACTATTCCGGACGTGTGGGAAGTTGCTTTATCGGCATTTCGATCAGGCATGTGCTTAAGTACCTACTTATATAAATTTTATACAAAATCAGGTGTGAGTAAGTAAAGTGTAAAACTATTCACATGTGAGCGTGATAAGACCGTCTTTACTATAAAACAACAGTTTCATACTTAAACGATTTTCCATGCTCCACTGTCATATAAAATGACGTGTTTCTAGCATTATTACGTAATTAATTCGTCATTGTAGGTATTATTCACTATTAAACACTTATACGATACGGAGTTATGATTGCGTTTCTATTGTACAGCATTATCAGTTTTTCCTTGAAACATAGTAAGGGCAAGCTTCGAATATATTGTTTTATAACGTCCAGCGAGGAAGTTTAATTTATAGGCTAAGTGCTCGTTGAGTCCCTCGACAATTCTGTACTATTCAATCCTGCACTTCGTGCAGTCGTTTATTCAATAAGCAATTTGTCGGAAAGCAAGCTCTGGGATTGGGATATCTCGGCGATACGATCGAATTTACGATCAACGAAATTATTGTTGCTCTAAATTGAAATGTATACCTAATCAATTTCTTCATACGAATTTGGTTTCTAACAATTTTGCAACGAAAATGCGGAACGAGAAGTTGTTTCGGTCAGGTTGCATTTTTTATCGGTTGTATTCGCCGCTATTGTAAATTATTCTAAACTACAAATCTGACGGGCCCATATGCGTTGAACAGTTTTCCTCGTTTAACGAGCATAACCAAGGTGATCTGTAAGAAATATATAGGTACAATATATACGTTCCTGTCACAGTGATAATACATATAAAGAGTTCACACTGCCATAAAACAATCAAAGTAACGAAAGTAACAATAAAAATATTTTATTTATAACTTAAACCACCGTATCGTAGAAGGAACACAATGTGAGCAAACCTGAACATTAGTTTTTAATCGCCAACCACCAGCCATAAGCAGGCTTGGTGATTATGCTTGTACCTTCTCTGTAGCAGAATAGGCCTTTGTTCTGCAGTGGGACAATAATATTGGCTGCAATTGCACCTACGTATTGATAAAACATAACATGAAGGAGGTTACCAAGAAATATGATCCTTCTTTTTTCTACCTGCAACGAATATTATAGCATTATGCATTAATATATCAACGTCGCTGACCCATTTTTGTTTCATCTCCGTGTAACGGAGCGCTATTTGAGAATTGTTAGCAGAAGTTCCAGGTTAAAGTAATTATTTTATGAAACGAATTAAAGCAACAGTGAAAACGTAAGGTTAAGTGTTTTGCGAACTTTAATTAAACCAATGGAAACCCAATACGAGCTTGTAGCCAGTGTTGCATGTTGAAAGGTTCTAGGCTGATGACGTAAACCTTATACTTAAATCAAAATTCTGGAAAGACAATGGTGACAAAGAAACGGCATGCAGCTTTTTTAGTTCAAAAAAATATTAATTTAACAGTACATCAACTGCGAATGCCTGCGATATTCATCTGTACACCTCGCTCCTTTATTTAATGACTAGCCTATCAGAAGCTCTTAAAACGGGCGTATAGAATACATGATCGTCAGCGGCTTTTGTAATATTTTAAAAGAAAAAATCCCAGCTGCTCAAGTTCCGGCAAATCTCGTGTAGTAACAAATATGCTATAGCAACAAACTTGGATTGCTTCACAATATTATGAATGGAAATTTTACACAACGCTGCCTACCGACCTTGGTACAATACCGTATTTGCTACAAACATATAAGTGTGATACATAGGTTCAGAACTATCATGATTTTGTTATAATATGATGTGGCGTTAATCGCGGTTCAAAGATTGCTTTTCTCCGATGCGGAGATGCGGTCCGGATATTCGGGTCACCGTTAATCGGACGCGCGATACTAACTTTTTTTTTAATAAGATCTTTCCGAAAAGGCCCTTTACTCGAAATGTTCGAGTGCAGAAACAAACGTTTGTAGAGTACTCAAAAGCATTTTATCAGCACTCAACGAGTCAAAATTGTTCTAAGTTAGAAATATAGATTTAATTCGAACAAGAGATGAAACTCATTCGACGGACGAATGCGAATGTGATATAGTTAGGCTGTCATGCATACGATGTTATTGTAGCTAAACAATGTAGTTTCATAGCCAGTGGGTATTTATTTTGCTACCGATTATTTATGAGAGAGCAGGTTAACATGGGCACTGAAAGGATTACAAATCACGACTGCACTTTATCATGCAAATAGAAAAATGAATCGTTGAATACATACGCATGAACTACCATGTTATAAATTACAAGTTTTTGAATATTTAAAACTTTCCTTTTTTACTGTCAAAGAGGCCTCAAATTTCGAGGATTTCCCCTCAGATCCCTCTTTGTTCTTAGCGAAAATCAAAAAGACTCAATGTCCCGAAGAAAAAAAGATAGTCCGATACTGTTCGTCGCAACTATCTTTTTTATACAAGCAGATTTTACGTTTAAGTTATTTCTACCCGACTACGGCGAAGCAAAACGGAGGGTTATGATTTAGACCAGTATGTATGTTCATCTGTTCCCTCATAACTTCTAAACTACATATACGAATAATTTGACTAATGATGTACCTATCGTTTGAAGCGATATATCCTATGTGACGTCCACTGGTTATATCCTATGTGACGTCACATTAAATTGAATATGGCGCTCTCTAGAGGACATAAAGACAAGAACTTAAAAAAAAATGATTCCATGTTGGGTATCACATGTAAATGCTTAATTAACACATTTAACCGTCGCCGCCGCGTAGCCTAAATCCGTCTTTAATTGTCGCTGAAAGTTACAAAGAACCAAGTTTCTTTTGTATGATATAATCATGTATCATCAATTATTTATTGTTAGGTACAATAAAGGTTATTAGACTAATTAGGTGCTCAGCCTGCTGCGTAAATAATATTATTTCTTATTACAAAGATAAATTAAATCTAATATTTTTTTTACCTTATCTATCAAAATTCCTATTTATCACTTATTTTGAAATATAAAATCCGGCAACAATTTCAAATCAATCCTGCCGAATTTAACGAGGCAGTAAAGACATGCTCCATACCACAAATAAATTGGGATATGGGCAGGGAGATGATTAATTGATGATGCACAAAGAGTTCAACATACTTCGATCACCAGTCTTTGCTAAACGCGGTGACTACAAGAGAAATTGCAGTTTGCTTACTAATATAATATACGGATATTTTTTTCTATTCATGATATCTGTTTCCTGGACTAGTGCCAGAATTGCTGTACTTAGGGACTAGGTCATGGTGTGTGAATCATTTAGCAACTAGATTTTACTGGTTGAAATTAATCGTTTCGTACCTTCGGAAATATATCGAAGAGTAGTTTACATTGCCTAGTACGATACTCTTTTGAATTGAATATATGAATAGAGTGTTATTAAAACCCAACGAATCGTTCTTCAAACATTTGTATTTTTTTCCAAACCATCATACGTAACGTTACTCAAATAGTTTGAAACAAAATCTAATTTGAGATACCTACCTACCTAGATACCAACCAAAGTTATTCCAAAATTGCCAGTGGCATTTTTTGTGACAGAAACTAACAAAAGCGTGTACCGCGCATATAAGTTTCTCACGAGCCACTTTATAAAACCTACGATTTGTACAAATTACCTACCTATAATGCAAAAACATTGTTATGACAATGAGAACAAAGGCTTGTACACACTGGCGCTATATCGCGGGCGCGACAAGGGTCGCGCCGGTGTGTACGAGCCGTAATGGTGCATTTACCGATAAACCAATATAGCTAGCCCCTCCTTCCATCGATTTAAACTACAAAGAAATTAACCGTCGGCGCTTACGGACGGACGTAGTGTTACTCGTCACAACGATTATTACTAATTAATCTAATCATCCGCACTAAGTACTGATTGTGTTGGACAAAGCTCTCTTCGCGTAAATTTTCTTCATCATCATGGTTCTAGTGCGCGCCCGCGTCTACGTACTTGTGTCTGATCTGACGAAACCAGTGACGTCACCATTGGATGTAAAATTTCTAGTGTGTGAATGTCAACAGGAAGGGAAGCGTTTCTTCTCGAAGTCTGCTGTCCGCGTCTGGACAAACATCAACCTGTTCCTGGATGTTTGCGAATGCGTGCCCGAATGCGTGTGCGAGTGCACATTTGAGTTCATACTCATGCACTAGAAACTAGAAAACGCTTATCGTTAAATCCGATGGGAAGGAAAAGAGCTCTTAATTGGAGAACTACAAGGACTGAGTAAGAACTGAAGTTCGTGTCAAAGATGGTCGACTTGTTGCCTGTGCCTAGAAAAGCCGAATCCGATTTGTCGATTCGACAAATTCTTGTGTTATTTTGGATTACCTGGAATGCCGTTTTGTCCTCAAAAGAGAAAACAATTAGAAGACAATAGTTCCTAGAAAAAGTTTCGTTCATCAAGATAACTATACGGATGCTATCCATTTGCCAATGGCCAGAAGATACACAAAATTGAAAAAAATAGTGTTTTTCGGTATTCAAATGTACCTTGCATATTGTATAATGAAGAATAAGTACAAATAACAGTCTTGTAGACATGCTAGGATAAGAGCATCGAGGAAGTAAGAACATGTAGATGAAATGTAATAAAAATATGTAGTGCATTATTTGCGTTTTTCTTATCTGTGACCTACTTCAAAAGTCGTTGTTTTTAATCAAAACAATATATATAATATAAATAAATAATTTGCTCCGCAGTGGGATAATGTAGGCTAATAAAAAAATAAAAATAAATATATCATTTTCTATTTCATGTCACGAAATGTGTATTACCTGTAGAAATTTTATTCACTTTAATACTTAAAGTGTCACAATCAGGGTTCCCCGCACTCATATAAAAACCTTATAAAATGTGTGCACGGGTCGACCCTGGATAAACAGCTTATTATTATCAGTCGTTTCTGTCCAACTGCAGGGCAAAGACCTCCTTCGCTCTTAACAGCTATCAGCTTAGAAGATTAAATCCTGGAAAACTCAGAAATCCAGATCATGCAGTGCAGACAGTTAAAGTTGTACAGTACGCTGCCGTTGATATGACGCATCAATTATAGTAGGTTTTCACAATTAAACTTTGTCCATTACATGTTGTAAAATCTCAATTTATGAAACTTATCTACTTACCTACTAAAAATCTTAAATTCATTAATTCACTGACAGAACGCACAATCTAGCCCCCTCGGTCTAGAATCATGAAATTTTGCACAAGAGTTCCCAAAAGTGCACTGAGGAAGGATTTTTGGAAATTCTTTCTCTAAAGTGGTTAAATAGGAGAAGAAAGTTTGAAGGGAAGTTTGTCATTTTTGCCAATGTGAAATCCCTCCGGCCCACGGCTTGTAATATTATAATAAGTAAGCTTAATAGCACATTGCTGGATAAAGGTCTTCCCAGTCGCACAATGTTTAAGTGGGTCCTGGGTTAGTCTTATCCAGATGCTACCCGACCCTACTGAAATCGTCGCTCCACCGAGACCTAGAGTACACGATTGGCGGTCTTCACTCAGTTGTTAGTTCTATGGCTAATATGGCCGCCCCATTGCAACTTCAGCTTGCTTTTCTGCGGCTTAAGTCTGAATATAAAGATATCTGTATTTACATCAAAATTTGTACAGAACCTTTATGAAATCGATATGATATATAATATACGGAGGGCTTCACTGCATGTTGTTTATTCTTGTAGCTGAATAAAATATGAAGACACTTGTACAACGTGTTCGATCACACGCCAGCCCTGTAGTTTGAACGCCTTTTTAATTGACAACGATCATACCCTGCCCGAGTTACCATGGAGTTAAGAAAGTGGGGGAAAGAAATGGGTTAGTGACATTCCTGCAAATATCATATCGGTAGAGATAGTGTTTGTGTTCATGAATTAGGGCCCATCTACCCATTGAAGACTCCGTGCTGTACAGTGTCACGTCAGGGTCGGCAAAAGATACATTTTGTATGAACTTGTTCGCACGTGTCCTGGACCCGGACACGTATCAGTGTTCTGAATGCATTTTCGTACACAGACACTGAGTCCGAAAAGCCCCGAGCTCGAAAGGCCCTAACACGCAATTGTTTAGATCTTTACTCGTCAAATCCGTATAAAGTCAATCTATTCGCTTGCGACTCCTTGGCACAATTTATATTTGATCAAACATGTGCTATTTGCATTTATGATGAGTTTGCAACGTCTACATGAGCCATCGTTTGAATTATTAATGGACTAGGTATTCTCGAATAAATAATGCTAAAAGGATAAGCGATTCATGTTCTTTCTATAACTTCAACTTTATAAAAACTATTTTCGTTTTTACGATGGTTGAACTACATTTGTGCAAGAAAATAATGTATCGTTGCATTCTAAAAGCGAATGTTTTAAGAATTTTGTCATAGTATCGATGAGTTTAATGTCCTACGTAATTAATTAGAGAGTCAGGGTGAAAGAATAAAATCTAAACTTATAAATAGGTAAGTATTATTAATTTTATAACAGATCATAATAAAAAATTAAAGAGAAATGATCATGGATATTCATTCGACATTGACACGGGAAGTTTATGTTGCACTTCTACCGACAAAGAACATGAAGTGGTCGCTCTCACTATTTGGAGGGGGCTCCAGAATGCCCGGTTGGACGCTCACTAGTGCCCTTCACCTATAAAACTTACGGACTTGGAGCCAACTAAGATGAAATGCTATTATATCTGAGAGATGCCAAAGATTAGAAATTCTCTTCATGCTTGCGTATTGCAATGCTAAACGAATATGTATTTACACGAAACCCTTTTTATTATTTTTAAAGTGAAGCATAAATAAAAAAAACATTTTATTTATGTTCCTATGCATTAAATTACCGCTACCGTATTGCTTTTGCGAAAATGCTATTGGAGTCTCAGTCTAGGTAGATAATTAACATCAGATCTCATATCCTGGTCGAGTCTGTCGGACTACGTCACACTCAAGAGATTAACAGCGATCCAAATTCTATCTCCAGCGTTGAACAGCGAAATTTTTCATAATTATTTGAAGCAAATAGTTATCGCGAACGATATGTCTTGCAATTTCTTCCACTGCGAGTGAATATTAAAACAGTGCATTGCTTTTCTTGGAATAATGGGTTTGTTTGTACTACGTGGTCATTTTAAATGCCCGGCAACAGTGGCAACATAGTGTATTTGAAGTCTAAACCCATTGAAGTATGACTTATGAATTTATAACATCACATTTTGTAAGCTTTGGTCTGCTGCGCGTGGTGTCCGACGGGGTAATTGCATAACACATAAAATGGTAATGCATGAAAATGAAAGGTATGGAGATCGATTGCTATTTTATGTGTGTTACGCAATTACTCCGCTGGGTTCATACCTGGGTCGAGAAAAGTGTTTAGGAAATTATAAGTTGAAGCCCAGAGTCTAGATTTAACATAACATAACATCACGCCTGTATTTCCCAGTCTAGATTTGTGCCAGATTAATGGCGATAAGCTTGCTTCCGATTTCATAAAACTTAAACAGCTGGCAAAGTGTTCCTTCGTTTTCAGGAAAATACTCTATGTACTGATATAAATACTACTATTTAGTTGCATCCGGTTACACTGGAAGCCAACCCCAACGAAGTTGAGAAAAGGCTAGGCAGATGATAAGAATTACGTTATGTTCCTTAACACAGTTGTTATAAGAGCTTCGATATCAATGTTTGCAGGCAAGTCGTCACTGCTGGCGGTGCTGGGTCGGCGCGAGGTAACCATCCCCGCGCACATTGACATCTTTCACCTGACGCGAGAGATGCCCGCCTCCGATAAGACTGCACTCGAGTGCGTCATGGAGGTCGATGAGGAGAGGATCCAGCTGGAGAAGCTCGCTGAGGAACTGGCTCAATGCGAGGATGATGGTAAGATTATACAAATTCCCCAGAAAAATGTATACTTCCGCAATCATCGTTTTTTTGGGAAATACGAACGAGTACTGAAGACATCTATATATGTAGGGCTGTTACAACCATGGAAGTACTTATCAATTTTTACCCGACTGCCTCAGAAGGAGGGTAATCTTTTTCGACATTTAATATCGCATCTGCAAACAAAAAAATATTGCTATCAAACAAAAGGTAGTACCTAATGAGTCAATTCCAATTATATATAATTAATTAAACAAAAACAAATTAAATAAAGCAAATTATAAAAAAAAAAAAACAAAAGACCCGACTTCAAAAGCACATAACTGAAAAGAGAAAAACAAGCATTGAACTGTGTTTTTTGTATGTTTGTATGTTCAAAAGTTCAATGCTTATTTTTGTCTTAAATTTCTATCAGGTGAGTTGTTGGCGAATTTGAATGGCAAATCTGTGAAAAATTCACAATGCAGAGACCATTGAAACTTTTATAAATTATTAGGTTTTGTAACTAACGTTTCCATTTATAACCTCTCCACAGATGCGCAAGAACAGCTAATGGACGTGTATGACCGTCTCGAAGACCTGAGCGCCGACACGGCGGAGGCACGCGCTGCCAATATCCTGCATGGTTTGGGTTTCACCCGCGAGATGCAGCAAAAGGCCACCAAGGACTTCTCTGGAGGTCAGCACTAAATTAAACATCGTATTTCTTATAAAGTTCCTGGCTTGTATATAAAAATTCAATCAAATATATATAATAATTTTTCAATATCGGTGTTCAAAATGCTTCTATGCATCCTGTGTGTTTTCATTTATTGTTTTACTGTTGCAAATCTATACTATGGCAATTAAACATATCATTCATTCATTCCACAGTGCATAATACAAACATTTAGCAGATACAAATATTCATAACCAAGGAATAGCTTAATGAGTCACGGTACTACCTCGTTGTTGGTCTAGTGATCGCAAGCATTACTCCTCGGCACGGAATGAAAATGTCACTAGATTTTTGCTAACAGAAGTACGCTGTAGGAGCCCAGACAATAGGCTGACAATAATTATGTTCACTCTCGATTCCAAAATAACTGCCAAAATCTAGGTGTACTTATTCCTAGCTACTCTTTCGAGGTACACAATCTTGATGTTATGTAAATGTTGTAATAAAATCTCATTATCTCATAGTTATAAAGTTGAATGGAGAAATTAAGTTATTGTTCGATTTCGTTCACTGTCGCGGAACGTGATCTTGCGATGCGAAATTTATTTGCACCACAATCAGTTACATGAAGGACACTATTTGTTCTGTTGTTTTTAAAATATTTTTACGATTAAAGTTAAGTTAGTAAAACCATTATGATATTATGTCGTACACAAAATGCTTAGGAGTGTACCGTGTTACTAGTTTTATTCTATGGATGGTACAGAGACAAATGGACTTTTGCTTTGTGTGTTTTCTGTGATGGCAGTGCACCTGTGATGCCTATAGTATAATGTTGATGTACAAAATAGGACGCGGCCTACCGCCTGACATTTTGACACCTATTCGCATACAAAGGAATTTCATGTCTGCAAACTGAATCCTTCCAGTTTGGAAATACTACTCCGTGCCTAAATTCACCGTCGACCTGAAAGCCCGCAATCAATCTGCCTTGCCTTTTCCCAACTTTATTGGGGTTGCCTTTCAGTCTAACCGGATGCAGCTAAACACTAATATTGAAAGCCCTACTCAGGTCCAAAACCAATCTATAAAAAAATCCCGTCAGTCTACTAAATTAATCTTGCACATGTCCATAGACAACTTTTCTAACCAGCTCTGTTACCGCAGGTTGGCGCATGCGTATCGCGTTGGCCCGCGCGCTTTACGTGAAGCCTCATCTGCTGCTACTGGACGAGCCGACCAACCATCTGGATCTGGACGCCTGCGTGTGGCTCGAGGAAGAACTTAAACAGTATGTTCTTATCCTATTCATTATTAAATCAGCCTGGCCCGCTAATGTCCATAGAATCGTTCCCCATTGCAATATGTTTGTATTCATTTCTGAATTTTTGACAGTCTTCCAAACGAAAACTGTCAAACGTCAATTTTATATTAATATAATAATAAATAATAATCAGCCATGAAGCTATTCAACACAACTTTTCTTTTCTATCAGTGCAAACAATCCTGACATCCATCATTATTTTCCAGCTACAAACGCATCCTCGTCCTGATATCTCACTCGCAGGACTTCTTGAACGGCGTGTGTACCAACATCATCCACATGAGTAAGCGTCGGCTCAAGTACTACACGGGCAACTACGAGGCCTTCGTCAGGACACGCATGGAACTGCTAGAAAATCAGATGAAGCAGTACAACTGGGAACAAGACCAGATCGCTCACATGAAGGTTTGTTACCACGCATTTCAAGGGCATGTTAAAAGCCTCATGTGTACCTATTGTAACGTGCCGTATCATCAGAGATGATATACCCGTGTCGGTGACGGAAACTTATGTTCTGTGATTATGACTTGCCCATCCATCCATACCCTTTGATCTAAATAATATACGTATTTTCAGAACTACATAGCACGGTTTGGTCACGGTTCCGCTAAGCTGGCCCGACAAGCCCAGTCTAAGGAGAAGACGTTAGCTAAAATGGTGGCCCAAGGACTGACCGAGAAGGTCACAGATGACAAGATCCTTAACTTCTACTTCCCATCGTGCGGCAAAGTGCCGCCCCCTGTTATTATGGTGCAGGTTAGTATCTTCATGTGGATCGAACATTCTTTCTTTAATAATAAGTATAATTATATTATTATTTTTTTACAAATGTTCAGTGTAACTGCTTCAAAACTATCTAAAGGGAATTTTTACATTTGTGAGACAGGCATTGCAAGCAACGCCTGTCTGTTCTTCAAGTTACGATTATTTTATATTTCGGGCTCCAAAGGAATCCATTGTTTGTAAAAATACCTTATAACTAATACACTGGTGCAAACATCGCTTGCTATAGTCTGCCTAGTTTCTGCTTCGATTTCGCTTTATGTCAAACAAATCAGTATCATATGGCAACCGTATGTTAAGGCGTGAAAGTAGTAGGAAGGTACATGCTCTTAGTGGTCCAACCAACTGGAGCATGACGCGAACATAACCCAAATCTTATCTTATCTACAACATCCTGAGTAGAATACGATGTTGAAATTATTACAACATCTGAAAAATCATGATGGGCCTTTTCGCTGCTGTTAGACAAAAATACACCTGATATTATTATGTGAAGACAAGCTCAAAGTATTTATTTCAATTAAACATAAATAGGCACTTTTGTAATGTTATTTGATATATGCTGTAATGTACTTTGCATACCTACTTATTTATTTATAGAATCAAGTTCTACTAACTTAACAGACTGTTTCTAGGGAGTTTGATGCGCCTCTTCTTCTTCACAGCTAAAGCACTAGGAAGTGGTGAAGGACGGGCGTTTTTTTTATTTTGGTGTTCATAAAGTGCTAATTCTCAGCAAATGAATTTTGCTTTTGGATTGTCAAAGGAGTCTGTCAGTCATAAAGATGAAGCTACTTGCACATTCCAAACAACAACACAAAGATTAATATTATAGCCTGAGCCTGAAAATACAGACTTGTAGGGGTCACTGGCAACTAACATTAATTAAACCTGGCTGTAGATAATTATTTTCAAACTTCTTATGACATTTTAATTATGTTTAACCTGTGTAACTGCTTTCGTATTACCTGGATAATAAACTATTTTCTATATCTATCTCTATTCTTTACAGAACGTATCATTCAGGTATACAGACACTAGCCCGTGGATCTACAAGAATTTGGAGTTCGGTATCGATCTAGACACGCGGCTGGCGCTGGTGGGGCCCAACGGAGCCGGCAAGTCCACGCTCCTCAAGCTATTGTACGGAGATGTGAGTACACACTTTTCATCGCTTCAGCTAAGTTTTCACAGAATAGATTTTAGGTTGTTGTAAAGTTACGGTGCCGAGACATGGATGTTCACCAAGGAGACTGTACAACGGATACGAGTAGCACAAAGGGCCATGGAGCGAGCCATGCTTGGCATAACCCTACTAGACCGAGTGCGTAACACCGAAATCCGTCGGCGGTCGAAAGTTTACGACGTCGTGGACAGGGCGACGCGCCTCAAGTGGAGTTGGGCAGGACATCTAGTTAGACGCGGAGATGGCAGATGGAGTACAGCTGTGACCGAATGGCGTCCAAGATTAGGTCAAAGAAACCAGGACGTCCAAAAGCGCGTTGGGTTGACGATATCGTCAAAATCGCGGGAAACACCTGGATGAGGGACGCACGGAACCGGGAAGTATGGCAGAAAAAAGGGGAGGCCTATACCCAGCAGTGGGTGATTCCGGGCTGAAATGATGATGATGTAAAGTTAATGTACAAAATTTAAGGGTACAGTACAAATAAGGCTGTTGTAATTTTAGGGTTTGGTTTTGGTGTCAATAAAAAATAATATTATGTTATAACTTTGTAATCTAACGCTACCGTTTTCCTTCGCAGCTCGTCCCCTCAACAGGCATGATCCGCAAGAACTCTCACTTGCGTATCGGGCGCTACCATCAGCACCTTCACGAGCTGCTGGACCTCGACCTGTCTCCACTTGACTACATGATGAAGGAGTTCCCAGATGTGCGAGAGCGAGAGGAGATGCGCAAAATCATCGGACGTTACGGACTCACTGGCCGCCAGCAGGTCAGTACAGAGTAGAATAGAAATAGTACGTTAAATGTCATATTTGCATGCAGTTTACACAGCTTAGCACTGACGGACTTCATAAACGCTTCAATTTCCTTATACACATTGTAAAATGCGTTCCGATGCGACCCGACGCGCGTCTATCGGTGTAAATCGTACATTATCCTATGTACACCATCACATCATTTGCCCTTACCACAATTTATTTGGGATCGCCGCATCATCTCTTTTTCTGCCATACTTCTCTATTAGTCGTGATCTCGGTAGTTTATCCCTTTCTATCCATATTATCTTTCACATAGTCCATCCATAGTTTCATTGTTCTTTCCTTACTCGTATCCATCCACATTAATACTCAAAACTTTCCTAACGACATTTTCATCATACCTCCGCATGACTTGCCCATATTTCACTCTATAAAATAGAAATGGTCACAGTGCACAGTGTGTTCAGTGTGGTCATATTGATTAATATTAACATCGTTTTACATCACGTCTGTATATAGGGCTAGACAGAGCTCTAGAGAATCTTTATTGGCAACCACCAGAAAAGATTCGAGACGACGCTGGAAAAGTGCGACGCCTTCCGCATTCATTGTTGGAGGACTTCCTACTGATATGATCTTAAATTGACTGATGGATAACTCACAGCCTAAGCCGCTGAGTTCCTTATACAACGAAAATGCACTAAGGAAGGATTTTTGAAAATGAATCCTCTAAAGGGGTTGCATTGGGAATGAATGGCGGAAGTTACATTAAATAAGTCATGACAGTTTCTACCGAAGTTCGTTGCAGTTAGATTCGTTCGTGAAAGTTGATAAGTAAAAATTCTCTATAAATAAAAGTTAGTTGTGTCATCATTTTTGGAAATTCTTCCCTTAAAGGGGTTAAATAGGGGATGGAAATTTGTATGGATGTAAGCATTTTGTATAGCTCGGAACGTGGTACATTGGCCTTTACCCTTGTATTTATAAGTTAAAGTTAGTTGTATCATCGTTTTTTTGTAACTAATCCTCTAAGGCTACTAAAGAACAGAACTTGCCTGTGGGAAATCCCATGGGGTATCCGGCTTGTAGCAAATAAACTACCATATTAACTTAACCCACAACAACTTTCGGTTCAGGTGTGTCCGATGCGTCAGCTGTCTGACGGGCAGCGTTGCCGCGTGGTGTTCGCGTGGCTCGCGTGGCAGACGCCGCATCTGCTACTGCTGGACGAGCCTACCAACCATCTGGATATGGAGACCATCGACGCACTGGGCGACGCCATCAACGAGTACGACGGCGGCATGGTGCTGGTCAGCCACGACTTCAGGCTTATCAACCAGGTGCGTTATCAAACAAAATAAGTTGACTGCCTCGTTGGTCTAGTGGTCGCAAGCTCTACTGCTGAGCATGAGGTTTCGATTCCCGGCGCGAGCAAAAAGTTGTTGGGTTTTTCCCATCAGGAATTTCTTAGTAGCAGCCCAGACTCTGGATTTGTGCCCGGTTGATGAAGATAAGCTCGCCCCCAATTACATGGGACTTAAACATAACCGGCCAAATGAAGATTTACTATAGGTACACTTCTGGCTAACCCTTCGACGAAAATAAGCGTAGTGTGATGTAAAATAAAAATAAGTTTATTCGCCCAGACTAGCTACGTTGTGGTTTCACTCACATTTTTTATATAATTTGTTTGGAGTCGGCGCAGCATAACTGATGACGGCCGTTCAGATCCATCCAGTGTGGTTAGTGACTCCCAAATTACAGTTCGATTGTTCGATGCCGATCGAAATATCTCCCAGGTTGGGCGGGGCAGAGGTTAATTATACGTAGTGCCATCCACGAAGGTACGCCCCACTCCGCCATTTTTTACTGTAAAGTAAAGCTTACAGTACAGTCATCGCGGAGTGGGGCACGTCTTTGTGGATGGCACTATCTGTACGGGAATTGGCCTTCATTTATATTTTGAGGCATTGAATATTGAGTGATCGAGCCTGCACCTACCTTTATATTTACTTACCCAAACAATTTGTCGTCCCAGGTCGCGGAGGAAATCTGGATTTGCGAGAATGGCACCGTCACGAAGTGGCAGGGCGGCATCCTTAAGTACAAGGACCACCTCAAGTCCAAGATCATGAAGGAAAACGCAGAGAACGCGACCAATGTCCGCAAATAGTCCAATGCCTAGCTATTACCCTTAGTTTATGTTCGTCCGTCGCGCGACGCTCCCGCTCCACCTGCGACTGACAAACTGGCTGCTACAATCAGTTGACACACTTCTACACCAGTGAAAAGGACACTTTACAACGTATGATATTCTTACATCGTGCACGAAACCGCCACAATCCGCTCATTGTTGGCATCGTGAATGCTCGGCTCTCAGATTAACATCTCCGCGTGAGTGTTAACACTTCCAAACAATAATGTCTGAAACTAAGCTACATTACACTTAAAATATTTACTTAATCGAGTTTACTTAATGGCACTTGGAAGTTATTATAGTGTCCGTTATTTAAGAAGTTGTTGTTAAAATGACTTTGTACACAAACACGTACACGGGTTCGTCTAGCCGTAGTCTAAATTCCCCGTTAGGTCATAATTATAAGACATTGATGTTCCAATATTGAATATTTAACGATACTTTACAATCATGATTCTATATTTAAATGAAATAGTAATTAATAGTCGTATATTGTTGCGAATAAATGTATCTGTAATATTTGTATACACTTAGCGACGTAGTCGCAGCTGCGTCAATATACGGGGTGGAAAAAGCTGCAATGGTTAATGTAGCTGTCCTTAGTGCTCCAACTCATACGCACCCTGTATACTGCGACTAGCTGTCGCGGAGTGTACGTAGTCACAGGTGTAGTTGAGATGTCGCTTAGACCGGTTTGTGAACGACAATTATTATAGGATTGTGATTCCTTAAGCTGCCTATTGAAGCTTAGTAATAGTGGTATTATAAATAATTTTGTGATATATTTCCCGGGTGATCGCAGCCCAGTTATGGAGCAAAGTACCTTGCAAACACTGAACGTAGCTTAATATGGATTATATTTTTACACCAGTACTGTCGCCCGGTAAATGTTCACAGTGTTAGGACACTTACATTTGGTTGTTCACAATTTAATATTTAAATCCTTAAAATTCCAAGCAGTTTATAGTTATTGTTTGCAATGGAGATCAAATTCAAATTGATTTATTTGCATAACACAGGTTTATGAGATGTTACATAAAATCGGATTATGTACACTGTATTCCTGTTCTCCTTCGTCGGCGTCGTGCCCATGGCACACATGACAGTGTGTTATATTTTGTTGGCCCAAAACTTTGCCACTTCCATGGCATCGTCGGTGGCAGCGCAGAGGTCTCTATGCCTGCATTTTTTGGGACACAGAGGGCAGGATAGAAGGCGGGCCATAGGTTGCACAGCTCAACATGCACAGCCTGCTGCTGTGCCGTCGAAATACCGAATCATAAGAGTTGGGCAGATTTTGTTTACATCATAATTATGCAGTCAAATTTTATACATGGTCATAAAAATTAAATAATGTCAGAATAATTGCTTCTTATGTTAATTATAATTGAATTTTTACATCATGTTTCATTAATTAAATTAATTACTTTTATTAAATTATCTTCACCAAACAACAAAATCATTCAACAATTGCAAACATTAGTTATACTATTGCAATAGTAGTACTATATTGCTAAATTATAATAATAATTTAGCAATACTACTGCTACTACTTTTGCTGTACTCTGCTTTGTGTTATTTTAAATTGAATAAAATGAAATATAAATTTTCTGATTCAAACGAGCGTTTCCTAGATGTAAGATGCTAAGTACTACCTAATATTTAACTGGATTTATCAGCATTTTCCCTGAAGGAAAATATAATGTTTTAGTTTAGTGACTATCTTTGTAATGGTATCTTTTATTTAAAGAACATGGTATCAAAACACCAGGACATATGACAAGTTGAAAAGAATCTTAAAAACTTGATACAAGTAGCTGGTACCATGGACGCTCAACTGCATGTGCTGTTAAAATAATCGTTAAAAAAAATTACACAATTTATAATGTTGTAGTGGGACTTGTGGCTAAATATTTGCTTCTTACAATAAATTCGGGGTAATGGGTAGACTTCGTTCGTGCATAATATTCCAAGTACCTAATCCTAAGCATAAGCGAATAAAATTGAATATCTATTGTTTTCCGAGTCCGTCTTTTAAATGTTGTTTAGAAGCTTTTTGAATGTTACCATGGTATGTGAATCCGTCACGAGTGTTGTATGTTGTGTGGTGAATGACCAAATGTACGTGAGCCCGTTCAGTGCGCTGCGGTGGTGACTAGATGTAATAGTGAATATTTCGGCTTACATAGGTAGCAATACGGATGCCTTCCCAAACGTTTTTGAATACATTATTTATATTCTATTAATATTAATCAAATATGCCTCGTCTATCATTGACACTCAGTCGTCAGACAAATATAAAGGCGTTATCAGTGATACCAGGGTTGTGATGATCGACTTACGACATCTCTTGCCCTTCCAAACATGTATTCATGAAGCAACTGCAGTGATAATCAAAATGTTCACTAGTTATGGCAAAGTATCTGTGTGATTTCGTTTATAGAGATTGTTTTAGCCATAGGCTAATCAGCTGTGACAAATAGTTTAATCTTGTAAGAAGAAATTCTTCCGCGAGTATGTTTATAGGCCACAACACAAGGCTCGACGGTGAGCTGGTGTGGTTATCTGTGTATTTAATACATTTAATTTGGCTGTCTGTCTACAGAACTGAACTTATTTTTACAACAGTGCCTTCAGTTCGTAACTAACCTGCGTAATAGTATTAACTTGTATTCAATGGGGTATAATTGTAAAATTTCCATTTTGTAAACTGCTTGATCTGAGGCAAATTTATATAAATCAATAAAATTAAACACATGGATATGTTTGTGTCCTTATTTATTCCTTGTTATTATCCCGAAATGGTGACTTCCATAGCTATTCACAACCATTCGACGGGTTTCCGAATACAAAATGACACAATTTCCGTTACCTAATTTGCCTAGTCCTCGATTGCAAATAGCTGTCGGAAGAATAGCACAGTTTATTTGGTTTAAAACGGGGACCGAAACCGGTATGACCAATCCCTACCCCTCACCCCTCTTCCGGGACTTTCACCGAGTTCCCTCCATTTTTAAAAATTAAGTACTTATAATATTTTTTTTTTTTTAATTACACGTATCGTATCGTCTATTACTTAAATGGTTCAATTTATCAAGAAACATGTTTTTTTTAATTTTTCACTGTGGTGGGGCCAGGGAATATCACACGTTTATTCGTACTGAATTATGGAAATTACTAGCTCCTCAAGGGATTATAGATCCTACCTCGTCACCATGGAGACCCCAAGTGCTTTTAACTACAAGTAAAAAAATAAAAAAAGGATGTGAGTGTTGGGAATTTATTCAGCGTTTTAAAATAATGGATTGAGCTAGATAACTATGACACTTCCGGTAAAGCGGTTTTGTAGGTATGTTTGTGACATGCCAAAAAGTAAAACAAAGTTTAAATCATTTATCTCATTCCCACATCCTGTTTCGTGCTATATGATAGAACGTTTGCGTTTCCATTGAGGGACCACATTTGAATTTTGAGCTTTTGAATGCGTCACCCTTTAGTAAAAGTTCTCAAACAATTGTAAATTCAGCCTTTTATTCAATGGGAACGCAAACTGATAGAACGGGAATAAAGGCAGTTTCAGAACTCTTTTTAGTCCTCCTATGCTTTAGTTATTGTTCTGAGGTATATAACCTACATTCAGTCTGGCTCACGCATCAGGGCCAGATATTTTTTTCTTTCTTCAATTGTTTTGCTGTGTGTCAAAAGGGAAAAATATTGAGCTATAGGTTGAAGTTTGACGATATTGGTTGAAACAGTACAATTTAATATAAATAATTATCCCTTTAATTTAAACACTATATTGTTATTTTATAAGCAATTTACCTAAGTTTGTATTATTCATTTAAGAAATCTTTCAGAAAATCTGCTTCTACTTTTTGTGCTGACATCGCTTGAAATGAAAAATGGTAGGTATAGTCCAATCAACGAGGATATTTATTGTATGGAGACTTCCGAAAAATTCCCCCGGCTATGAAATTTGGCATGTGATTAAGTTAGTTAATACAGATTACAAATGTATAATAATCCAACAAATTTTGTAACGAGAAGTTAGGTATTTTTACCTAAATATGAAAATCGCTTATAACTCTTTGTGATTATTTCCTCAGACTGAAATACTTTCTGTATACGTAAGTATGTACTAGTTAGAATAAGTATGTAAGGGCATCCAACATTTTTTCGATTTGAGAGATACTCCAAATTAAAAATTTAATATTTTGCGCTATAACTACTAGTGAAAAATTGGTCTGCTAATTTTTATTTTTTAATACGTTTTTATATGCCTAAATACATAGCTTTGTTTAGTTATCCAAAAGATTTTCCATTTTAAACATTTTTTTTTGAGTTTTGCCGAACTACGTCATGTGAAAAATTACTCTGTCAATTTTTATACCTTTATTAGTCATATGATTTTATATTAAAACAGATTTATCAATTATCCAACAACTTTTCGAACGTTCTTAAATGTTTTAGGATATGTGCGCTGATTTAAATGCTAGAGTGTAAGGGTTGACCTTCACTTGACCGCACGGAGCGAGTAGTGTAGGCGGGTTTGGTGGCCATCGTTCAATATCCTATCATAATGCGTTATTGCTCATCGTTTATATTGAGTGAATAGACAAAGTGCTTTGTGAACTATTTTAAGGCTGTGCTTAGGTTAGGTTTAGGTATTTAGGTACCTATATACTGGCTACGCAATGTATGTAAGCGGAACCCGCTTACGTACACTGCGTACACGCGGCGGAGCCTTTTAGGTGTGTAGAAATACATTGCTGAGTGGAACTTATTCTTTTAATACAGCAACACATTCACTTAGCAACTATTTCTACCCGCTCCACTTGACTCGCCACTGTATTTATCGACGCGTAAATCATGCTTAAGAGTATAAAATAAAGACAGTGGAAGGTATTTTTGAATAAAACAATAGGTAAGTTAGTTTAGGCAACTTACAGACGTTATTTAGCATTACGCTGAATACGCATTCCAGGTGGCTTAAAGCTGAAAAACAGCCCCGTCGGTAGCGTTTATCTGAATAAACATAATCTGTATTGCTATTATTAAGCTAGTAGCGTTTGAAACAGCTAATTGCTGAATAAAGTATCACCTTCTGAATAATATTGTTACATGATTCTATTATACTGCTTGATAGTGAATAATTGTTTTTATTTTATCTTTAAACTGGATAAGATTCTATGTTTTACTAATTATTCAGCTGTTAAACAATGATAGTCAATGTTAGTTGCCGTGCAATGAAGAGGGTTCCGTCCCCCAAAAAAGTCAAACAGCATTGCGATTCACGCAAGAAGAGAGTGCATCTGATGGCTATACAGATATCGCTCAGCACAAAATATGCCTATCTCCTCAAGATGTAAAATTCAAGTTTGTGTGTAATGAATATACGAATGAGTTATATTTCGTACCTTTATTGCACACTGTAGCTATAGGTTAAGTTCGAAGTAAAATTAAAACTAAAGGAGACCATTCACGGTTCATACAATGTCCGGCCCAAAAGTCAAAGTGCCGGCCAACGAAAAAAAAGGTGTCAGCACTGTTGGGGAAGTCGGTCCGAGTATTTTTTACTACGGCACTAAGTCTCTACAGTCATTCCTACAGCTGATTTTTTGGGTTGAAAAATCAGGTTATGGGCACGTTTTATTTGAAAAAATCTTTTCATCAGCAGGAGAAAAAGTGATATGAGTTTGCTGGGATGAAAATAAAGGCTTCGAAAAATATTTTGTATTATATTTGCATTATACAATAAAGGTCCATGCAGACGAATACAATATAATACAAGATGTCTTCTAAGAATAATGCCGGAGGGATTACGTGCGGCTCATGCCTTGCATAAGTTTTCTTTCCTTGCATAAGTCTTCTTCCGTGAGT
Organism: Eupsilia transversa; assembly: GCA_914767815.1. Lineage (NCBI taxonomy): Eukaryota > Metazoa > Arthropoda > Insecta > Lepidoptera > Noctuidae > Eupsilia > Eupsilia transversa. The sequence goes on from OU611871.1 coordinate 14,404,648, forward strand.
AGAGACTTAGTGCCGTAGTAAAAAATACTCGGACTGACTTCCCCAACAGTGGTAGCACGTTTTTTTTCGTTGGCCGGCACTTTGGTTTTTGGTCCGGAAATGAATGATCTCCTTTGAAGTCTACAAGTGAAATCGTATATTTCAAATAAGTACAAAATTGTTTATCAATAACTTATGCTTATCAACAAAATTTAAGCAATGCCAATTGTGACTTTTGTAGTCACAATATTGGTATTGCTTAAATTGCGGTGCTGCCAAATTTTCTTGACCATTCCCATTATGTATGTAGGTACCGGGTAGCTTGATGTACTGGCGTCTGTACAGAAAACAAATAACAAAACATGTGTGAGAATAAACTAGGGCCCAGTGCATACCCTACACACGAAATCTGCTATATTTTTAAACATAAATAAGATTTTTTTTCACGAAAACAGTTCACACAGAGACGCTATAACTTTAAATGTAATCAATTTAGTGAAAGCCTGGCGGGAAAATTCCACATTAGAAAAGGTTTTTCTTCGTTCCATTACAGAACCCTAAAAACCTGAGTAATGTAAAAATGTGATCAACTATAAAATTGTTATTCAGAAGTTAGTGAAATGAGACTACTCTTTTTCAAGTTATAGCTTAGTAACAAGATATGTGTGCACTTTTATTCAGCATTATAAAGCAAAAAAATCCTTCGCCATTAAAAATCTTTGTAATTTATACTTACAAGGAATTTGGGAGATCACCAAAATGCTTAATCTTACAACTACAACATTTTCAACTCGATTTTATGTTGTTTTGTTGGATTAAAATTCCTAGTATTGGCTATTTCGTCACAAGTACTTTTATCAGACCTAGTATGTATGCATGAAAATACTATTTACTATCTGTTATCTTGATTATTCACGCGGCGCGTCTAAGATAATGAAAAAAAAACATACTATTCACGACAAAATTACTTGCGCACCAACAATTAACATATAGCAGACCTCTAACTTGTAAATTAAAATTTACTTACCGATTTTATAAGTTGACCATGATGTTAAATTAACATCACATTCGACACCGACATTAAAATATTGAATCCAATTGAATACTTTTCACAATTTTATGAATATTGTTTGCAAAAATGCGAACAAAAATTTAAATGCTTAATAAATTCGGAATACACTATCCAATTTAATCCAATTCGACTCAGCTGAATAACTCAGTTGTAAGAGCTTAATAAAAGCAATGTGAGCTGTTATTCAAAAGTTATTAAGCTAATTGAAACGTTATTAAGCTCCTACTCAGATGTTGCTCAGATCTTATTCAGCGTTCAAAATTGGGGCCTTTTTTGCTTGAATAACTGCTGAATAGACGGTACTCAGACGTTATTCAGCTTAGTATTCAGCTTATGCTCTTGATGATTGCTCTTACTCAATCTTTATTCAAGCAATCTGTGTTACTTGGGATGGCATCATTATATATGATTTTCGACATTTCACGTGTACTGTCAGGTTTGACACTGCCATAAGTTGCGAGAAAAGTCCATCATCCCCAATGATGTATAAAACTATCATCCCTTCTTCTGCTTGATTGTCGAATCTTTTCAAGTCCCTTTTCTGTCACTTTAACAAACCCCACTATTATAGGTTTTTTACATAGCACACACAACTCGCCGTCGCCTTCCTCCGTCATTTTTAAACACAAACGCTCCTTGCACAAGTAAATACTTTACGTTTCGTACTTCGACCGAGACACAAAGAAAATGCCGCCACCGCGCCGTCGCCGCATCGCTGCGCGATCTCCCCGCACCCCTCTCCACATTCGCGACCGGTCGTAGCTAAGCAACGGCAATGCTTGCACTTAGCAATTATTGAGATTGTAAAAACGTTGATAAAAGGCCGAATTTCCATTGGCTTATTGGAAAATCTATTAAAATACTTTGACTCATAACTAATAAACGTGTTGAATTAACCTGTGCAATTATTCACAGGAAGTTATTACGTAAAAATTTAAAAAAAAATGTTCTAAAGGAAAATCTTTTGGATAACTTAACAAAGCTATTTATTTAAGTAAATAAAGCCATATTAAAAAATAAAAATTGGCAGACCAATTTTTCACTAGTAGTTATAACGCAAAATGTTAAAATTTTAATTTGGAGTATCTCTCAAATCGAAATAATGTTGGATGCCTGTACTTACCTATTCTAACTAATACGTACGTACGTATACAGAAAGTATTTCAGTCTGAGGATTTTTTCACAGAGATTCATAAGAGATTTTCATATTTAGGTAAAAATACCTAACTTCTCTTTTTAAAATCTTTTGGATAATTTGAAATCTGTAATCTTTATTACCTTACTTTATCATACTACCTACTCTCACAGGCAGGGGAATTTTTCGGGTTACAGAAGCCCCGTTGATTGGACTAGTAACATATTAACTCTTGACTTAGTACCTACTTATGTAGAAAAAATCAACAGCTAAATAGGGAAGCCTGACCCTACCTACTTGTTACCTAACTGATCTGAGGCTTCAGTATATTTTGAAATCGAGGTTACATTAGACTGGGCAACGCACGTATCTTTAGAAGATCGTATAGGTTATATGGTTCCCTGGGTAGGTCTACGTATATAATATATATCTCGCCAGGTTCCAGGTTCGTTTATCCACCCTACAGTGGATAGGTACTCGGAAACGTATGTCCGAGAATCCTAGGTGTTTTTTGTAATACCTAATTGTTTTCAAGAGATTATGGGATTGGAAATATAGTCATAGTCCGTATCTTGAAGTAACAGTCTTAATATTTCATTGAAATTGGCCCACTCGTTCAGAAGTTATTATTACAAGCATTGATTTAAATAGTATAGTAATATTATATAAGTCAATGATTACAAGATACAAAGTTATTAGAAGAATATAGAAGTTATTATAGAATAGGTATTATAATAAAACGGGTGAATACGATGAATAGTGGACTGTATGTATTAGTGGTAGTAGGTGGGATGAAATAAAACTAAAGCTCAATATGATAAAAGGATTTTAGTGGGAAAATAATGAAAAATATAACATAAATTGAAAACACAAACCAAACCTTTTGACAGCTCAAGTAAAAAGAAAAACAAAAGAATCTCATTCAAATAAAAAATCTCCTAAAAAGTTTACAACCAAGCAGTATGCAACAACGGGGAATAATTATTATTCTAAGAAAGCCATTTATAATAATAAAAATCTGTTTTTTTTTTACCGGACTAATCTGAGTAGGACTCGCGCCCGGAGGATGCGCCCTCTCAAAGCTGTGCTCGTTCGGCGGTTCGAATTTCCAATTCCGGATTGAAGAGCAAACTTAATTACATTCAGCCATAGATGAGTCACGAGCAAGTGAAGGATTCTAACGACTGAATCACGACCGTAGGTAGTGATTCATGATGATTGAATCACGAGCATATCGAGTGATTCAAGTTTTAGAATCCTAAGCGACGCGAGTGATTCATGACCCTCGATATAAATTCGTTTTCCTTTGTTGCCCTAGTTAATACCAATCTTACTACCAGTTGTAATACCGTTAATTTGATTACCCTTCCTACTAATTCAGTATTGAGTTGTTAGAAGGGAAAAATTAAAAAGCCCGTGTTACTACCGTAAATAACTACTTTATAAAAAAACTAATTTCATTTCTAAACTAATTTATTTTTTCTTTATAACTTGAACATAAAACAATTTACTAAAAAATCCTAGAATCCTTCGCTTGCTCAGGTTTCAATACAAGTACTCGCGCCAAAAAACAACTTCGCAGCCTTGCATAACAAATAACTATTGTGTCTTTGGTTTACTTAGAATTTTAGTTTTTGGCCACCGACTGCTTTTTGTTGTGGTACCTACCCCACACGACTTCGAATACAACAAATAACAGTGAGAATAACTTATAACATCATCCACTTAGGAGTGGGGAAAAATACGTATTATTGAACTGCCCAACATAAGTTAATAAAATTTGTATGGGAGGGACCACCGCGCAAGTTTCCTCTACCAAATGAAAAAAGCATTTTCAAAATCCATCCACAATTGACGAAAATATCGTTGGACATAATATATTTTAAAATATCATATCCATTAAACATACATACGCTACGAAAATAGAACCTCCTCCTTTTTGGAAGTCGGTTAAAAAGACAGAATAAGTTACTTCAAGACAGTTAGGTTAGAACAGACTTAACTATAAGACTTTACTTAAAAAAGTTTATTTGAATAAATTTATTATCTGCCTGTTTGTTACCTTTTCATGCCGTAACGGCTGAACAGATTTAGATGAAAGGCATACGGATAGGCCATGTCCTGATTTAGGACATAGGATACTATATGAATCCCGGAAGTTGGTTCCTGTGTAATAATTTTTAACCCTTCATGCGGGCGAAGCCGCGGACAAAAGCTAGTTTAAACATATATCTACCTTGTTTCAGGTGTACGATTACTTTGATAAATATACGTTTTTGTGCGTCATGTATGACAAAGACGCTGACGCTATTATAGAATTAGTGCTTAACTTTTTTCCATACGATAATTCATGTCAAGTACTAAATTCAAAAAAAGGCAAAAAGCTACTTAGACGAGTACATACGCCATACCTTAAACCAGAAATGCTACAAATTGGCAATATTGTCAATATATTTTCAAAACTACTTTTTATAACAGACTGCGCCCCAGCCACCATGAGGACTTTGTTTAATCGTAGTGAAAGGTAACATTACAATTTGGATTATTTAATGGGCTCAGTGGTATTAGAAGGGTTCCTCTGGGTTTTCCTTAATTACCTACGTACGTCATCTTCCGCAGAACGCTGCACTGGGCACGCTGTACACTCGCCAGTACGTAGCACTAGCTGGCACTAGTGTCCAGCGTGAGCTGGCGGCGGCTACAAGCGCCTATGTAGATGTATGTAACATTAGACAAATAACGGTTAACACCCTTTCATTATTTATGCAGTTACTTATTTCAACAATATTATACAATAACTGTCTTTATTTAGCCGTTATTTGTCTAATGCTAAAATAAATGGAGTGTATAGGCAGTTGCCATGCCTATCTGGCACAGGAACTATCCGGCGTACCCAATCCAGGAGAATATCTATGGCAATGGGCAGTTGAGAGCGCCATGCCATCGCCAGCAAGTTCTGTATACCAGGCTTTACCTACTGTAGGTACTGCCGCTACTGTGGCGTGTGTGTTGGTGTGCCAATATTTGTTACGTTATCTGGCGGAAGAACTTACGGGTCATGCTAATGTCAGACTCACCGAATAAAATGATTAAAACTCCACTTTCTTTTTTCCAGTACTTTTGCTATGATTAAACCTCTACCACCAATTCAACACGGAAAAATAATTACATTTATTATGAAGAAGGGGTTCCGCATCGTTCGTATGAAAAACGGAAAACTTAACAAAGAATTTGCAAAGAAACTTTACAGAAATATGGGCGGAAGCGAACTGCTTCCGTAAGTGAAGTGTACCACACGTAATTACGTTTGTTCAAGCGGTTACATCACGGGTCCTAACCGTCGAAACCGTAATAACTTCACACCACCATACCATAAATGAAGGAAATTATGCCCGACAACTTCTATAGCGCTCATTATTTTATTTCTCGATGTTTCTATATTTTTTTAATCAAATATCACATAAATATTTCGATCTACTATGCCTCCTTAAAAATACAATAGTTGTTTGAACATGTTTAATATTAGTTAACACCCCTATTTGTCCCTATTTGTAGATTACCTACTAGTTTTTGTCCGCGGATTCAACCGCGTGATAGTTGGAAACAATGAAGTAGGTAGGTACATAAAATATTTTGAGATACAAATTATGGCTCGTAATTTTCATGAACGATGCATTCCTAAGCACTCGGAATTTGACACGAGTTGACACTACCAAACAAATAAAATCGCATTAAAATCCGTTGCGTAGCTTAGAAGAACAACACGGTCACACAGACAGACACTAGAAGCGACTTTAATTTATAACATAATTGTATAGATCCATAAGCCCACATGAGAATAACGGCTCGTACACAATGGCACGATATCGCGGGCGCGACAGGCAGAGCTACCCTTGTCGCGTCCGCTATATCGCGCCAGTGTGTACGCGCCTTAAGATGTACTTCTTTGTGCAGTGTTGTAATCGACTACGTAACTAGTGATGAAGTTATTGGCCTAGAACTGGTGGCTCCTGACGCTGTTAAAGAATGGAATAAAGTTATGGGTGCAACAGACCCGGCCGACGCGGCTCCTGGCACCCTCCGGCAATTATTCGGAGAAAATGTACTTAGAAACGTCGCACATGGAGTAAAGACGAGGAAAGATGCTATCGATGTAAGTAATAGCTAGGTCCCTAGGTACCTGGGCCTTATTTCGTAACACACGATCAATTTCAATCTGATGTTGTTGAACTGTCAAAATGAAAGCTCTTGCTACTGTAAGTGGGTTACGCAATTACACAATTTTAACTCTCATGTCTCAACTTTCCAAAAACTTTACAGACATTGGAAGAATTTTTTGGAGTCGACGAAAATGGCAAGCTGCGAATACAATTCAGAGCAACATTCCAGGACTGCACTTGTTGTGTGATCAAACCGCATGCGATTTTAGACGGCAACTTAGGCAACATTATCGAACATATTGCTACTTCAGAGAAGTTATACGTATCTGCCATAGCTATGTTCACCTTGAACATACTTAACGCTAAAGAGTTCTATGAAGTTTATGATGGAGTTTTGCCTACTTATGAGGTTAGTTTAATTATATTTACATAATATATACTTACGCTAACAGATGTAAAAAAATATTAATAATATGTACGTGTATGTAAAAAACGGAAGGGGAAAGAATCATAGTGCATCAAAGAATTCGTCCGCGTCGCTGTCAACGGAAAAGATGCCCAGAAGGTTGGCAGCATTACCACGTTGTATGGCAATGTTGATTCTTTGGCCATAAAATAAGCCAGCCCTCTGGTCACGTGAAGAGTCGACTAACCGTTCCGTGATGTCTTGGAAAACGAAATGGGCACTCGGACCCCATGGCTAGAGTTTCAACCCCAAACGGCTCGAACAAATAACACCCAATAAGATTAGAATATTTTCACCGTTTGAGGTTTTCTGCAGGCCGCCGTACTAGGAAGATAGGATGGCGCGAGGGGGTGTCAACACATGTTGCATCTCACATCAAAGGCCGACCTAACTTCCAAGGCATTATGGTCATTCCGTCTGGTCTCTTCCCTCCCATCGTCGCGTGCCAGGCCGTTGGGTTCTAAAACAGCTGGCAAGAGCACGACGGATGATGTTATTAATGCTGGCGTGCCGTGTTATCCGGCCTGCGCTCTTACTGCAAGAAAGTCCATGGTGTTGAGGTAGTCTATAGCTCCTTGCGGGGCTCCGCAAGCTCCGCTTAGCGCCCAGATGCAGACAAGTAGCGAGCCGGAAGGTGGTGTCACCCAGCATAGAGCCTATGTTGGGTGACCGTAGTGCTTGAAGTCAGAGGCCCGACTCCCACTCTTCCGCAGCCAGCACCCCATACGCGCAGCATTATTGGTGGACGTATCAATAAGATCATTTTGTACCGACTTGCAGAGCGGCTCATCCCACTGAGGTTAATATTTCTTTGTTACGAGAATCTTTTACTCTAGAGCTGGGTTGACAATGAGGTTGGTTGCAAACCACGGCTGCATAATGTCCATAAAATTTCATTGCGCAGGGACAAAAATGCGGCTCTTGTTCTTGTGGGACTAAAATTAGGGAGTTCTCAGTGCGAGGCTAGCCCGGTTACTACTATTGCGACTGTTGGGACGAGCGCAAAGTATCAACAATATGAAGCTACTAACTTCTAAATCTTAAAACACAATGGCCCTCCGTCATGATCTATCTTTTTCCATCGATTACGAACCCTGTCGTTGAGCGTGACAATTTGTTTCGATCGAATACTATTAATAAACCGTTATATTTCAGGCAATGTGTACACATCTGACTGAAGGAAAATGTATAGCATTGGAAGTTAAATGTAAGGATCCTAATAATAACGCTGTTTGTGAATTAAGACAAATGTGCGGTCCTCGAGATCCGGTAAATTTGACTCATTTTTATTTTATTTCTTTCTTTCACTACTTATGGCCGATTTTCCATCATCACATAACCAAGTGCCCAACCTATAATTACTATTAACATACATAAACTAACGCCTTCTTCTCATGGGGGCAAGCAGAATCTACAGAACGCCATCGGCTAAGATCCTCACTTACTCCTTTTGCCTCGTTTACGTTCATACATCTGGTCATACATGCACGCGGGTTGCGAGTACTACGCACCTGACCTTTCTGAATAACATCACCAATAAGGTCACTATACAATGTGTTCCTTTTGGTATCCCATAACTCAAAGGTATTATAATGAGACCATCACAAAGAATCAATTGGCATAATTATGAATAATTTTTAATATTTTTGCTTTCGTTTTCCTTATTCATACAAAATAATTCGACAAAGTCACGATTATTTATGTAAAACACCCTTACGTGATAAGATAACGTCACGTTTTCTTAGCTTTAAATATTGAAATGATTTACTTGAAACTTAGATACACACATCGAGAGTCCAAGTAACAGGATCACATTAGACCGTGGAATAGGTCTCGAGGTCCCTCGAGGCAACCACATTAAAAAAAACGAAAAAAAAAAACAGTTTAAATTGTTTGAACCGTTATTTCTCAGAAACGGTGGCTCTTAGGAAAGAAGTATTAAGATATTTTGTATCGATAATTTTATGATCTACAATTTTTGTCTGAGCCAATTTTTTGATAAAACTTACCATTTTGCAAAAAAACCTTTTTTGTGACCTTTGACCTTGAATTTTAAAAAACAGGTTCGGGATCGATACGGATTTTTCAGATTTCACTTAAAATGGTGCTCTGAACATTCATACCAATTTTTAGCTCTATGTGTATTGTATGTAATGCAGCTTCACTACTATTTTTTGGACTAATTTGACCGGATATAATGCTCGCCCTACGGTCGTGATTCAGTCGTTAGAATCCTTCACTTGCTCGTGATTCATCTATGGCTTTCGCTTTAAATCCGTCCTTTATTCACTAATTGCATAATATACTATTTTGAATTAGTATTAGCTGTTTTATTAAACCACAGTTGAATCTAATATAGGTACCTACCTAAATACCTAATAATATATTTCTTATGAAGAATGTTCTAATTACAGGAGGTATGCCGCCAATTATATCCAGATACCATAAGAGCTTCCTATGGGAAAAATATAGTGCACAATGCTGTGCATTGCACAGATTTGCCTGAAGACGGAGAAACTGAAGTTGAATACTTCTTCAAACTTTTAGCCAATCTTTGATAAAGTATATTCTTTTAATCGTTTAATAATAATTATGCTACCAATTCTTTTACATAGTATTACTACGTAATTATACTTTATTTTTAATAATTAGTATTTTTCTCGTCGTTTCTAGTGCCTCGTTGGTCTAGAGGTCGCAACCTCTACTGCTGAGCTGAGCATGGGGTTCTGGGAAAACAGGCGTGGTTTTTTTTTATTATTAGGTTTTTTTGTTTTTTTTTGTTTATAGCTATAGACTTGCCCGCTCTTTAAGGTTAAGAAAACTCATCCCCTAAAAAGAATTACGTCTTATTAGCATACTTCTATGTAACTAGACCCAGGCGGCTTACGATGTGCGTTGTGTGTCAGTGAAAGATTTATATTATGTAGGTACCTACCTAAAATAAATTTATGAAATCATCAAGGAAAATGTGTGGGTGTTGGTGGTATTATACTTCTCTGCCTAATCCATGGCTGTCTAGTTTTTTCATCGCATCATATTACACCTGCACCACTTAACTACTAAATAAAAATCTAAAATTCATTGATCGACAACGCAAACCATAAACCGCTGGATCTAGCAGCTTGTTTGCGCAAGAGTTGAGTGCGTTATTTGTAATTTCATCCTTTATTGGAGTGTAATACGAGATGAAAGTCTTTGTACATAATATATTGGTCATCCCACGACTTGTAATAATTATAAAGTACGGGCGATGGCAATAGTTTGAACAAGTTATTTTATACCGATTGAAAATCATAACAATAATAGTTTGCCCTTAGTGCATATGAGATCTGAGTTTTAACTGCTTCAGTAGTACGGGAGTCAAAGACGTAATACGAAAAAAGAATGGCATCCTTTTCAACCCAAAAAAAATTGTCAGCTGCATCGCCTGTATTATTATTTCCCGAAGAGTTAAGCGGAGGTATCTATAGTAAACCCACATTTCGCCAGTTAGGTTTAAGTTCCATGTAATAGGGGGCGAGTCTAGTGCTAATAACCGGGCACAAATCCAGACTCCGGGCTAATAATGAGCAATTCCAGATGGAAAAACAAAATAACGTTTTGCCCAACCCGGGAATTGAACTCAAGATCTTATTCTCAGCAGTAGCGCTCGCGACCACTAAACCAACGAGTTATTAGTACATAGTATTTAATAACATTTTACATGATTGTATCTAATATATTCATTTAATAATACCTACTTACCTACTTTTTATAATTAAAAACTCATTATATGAAATAATTATTGTATATCTTAATTTTATATTAATTTATTGAAAGTAGATTTTAAGTAGAAATAAAACGATTAAATATATTTTAACTTTGTCTTTATTCAGCAGCTGTATTTTTCTTATAATTAAAATTGAAGTGAAGTGAAAATTTGGGGTTGCTGGGGAGATGCTCTACAGCAAGCCAAAATTCATGTGCGTGTGGTGTGAGGGCCACTTTGTCAAAACACTTTGAAAATGAGCTCAGGTGAACATTCCCAAAGAATTGTGAAAGTTGGAATCAGAATTTGTGAAAGTCAAATAAGCGAGTTATGGACTGTAAAGTTGGGCCCTCAGAGGATTGAGGGCCCACCTGTATCTGATAAACTATGGATACTACAGAAAATGTCTTTATGCCAAAATCTAAGCTAATGCCCAACAAAATTTGTGAAAACAAGAATGTGCGTGTGGTGTGAGGGCCACTTTGTCAAAACACTTTGAAAATGAGCTCAGGATTTAGTGAACATTCCCAAAGAATTGTGAAAGTTGGAATCAGAATTTGTGAAAGTCAAATAAGCGAGTTATGGACTCTAAAGTTGGGCCCTCAGAGGATTGAGGGCCCACCTGTATCTGATAAACTATGGACACTACAGAAAATGTCTTTATGCCAAAATCTAAGCTAATGCCCAACAAAATTTGTGAAAACAAGATATTATCCCAAAACACTGTCCTACTTTCTATAACTTCGTTCAAAATGGGCCCTCAATTCTCATACATGTCAAACTTTATTACGCAAATAAACTGAAACCATTAACTTACAGCTACTGTGTGATATCCTATATACTACTAAATAAATTGTGAAAATTTGTGAAAGCATGAACAGATCACCACTTCTTGTAGTTTGGAAGTTATGACCTTGATAAAATTCTGGGCCCTCAGTCCTCCATTTCTCTTGTTTTCTTTTATATTACGCTTATCGTATGAAAGATAAGACAAATACAAAATTGCACCTTATTGTGAAAAAAATTGTGCAACAAATTGGTGTTATTAGACACCCATAATAATTACGATAAAACTACAAATCTTAATGGATATCGAAATCCACTATTTTTTTTGTGACAATTGTGTCAATTGGATAGGGTGACAATAGTTTATATACTTTATATACTTTTTTAGTGGTGATTCTGAGTGATGTTTTAGTTCCTTCTGCTGTTGAAATATAATCATACCTCACTAGATAGAACCGGGAGCAGACTGGAGTCGCACGGAGGGATCGGTTTCTGCGCGCAACAGTCAAGCCCCGGTGACCGGAGGCGACACGTCGTCGAATAATAGTATGTTTGCATACAATTGTGGCACTAAATCAATGCCGATTTTTTTCCTACACTGGCAATAATATTTGTAATCCTAGGCATTACAAGATGACAAAAAGGTCGTACCCAAAACTGTAAAGAAATAATCACGTCACACGTCATTCTTGACATTGTCATGTTATGACCGTCAGTGGTAGGTTTGTTTTGATATTATTCAAATATTTTAATAAAATTTCCTTTACGGGGGATACGCCAAGGAAGCCGTAATGTATGTAATTATGTTGATTAAAATATGATTCGCGACCGTTGTTTTTAATTTGGATTTTTATGATTATAATTCTATAAATAGACTGCCTCGTTGGTCTAGTGGTTGCAAGTGCTACTGCTGAGCATGAGGTCCTGGGTTCGATTCCCAGGTCAAGTAAAGTGTTATTCTATCTGGAATTTCTCAGTACCTATCAGCCCGGAGTATGGATTTGTGCCCGGTTGATGGTAAAAGGTTCGGCCCCTATTACATGGGACTGGAAAAAATGCAATGTTTTAATCACGGAACTTGTTTAGGATCTTCCAACCAATTGATGACGGAAATTTTATTTAACAACGTAATTGAAAGATTTTTTTCCCCAACAGTTACTTACCCATAACCATGCCAAGAGGACGCATACCATCTGTTCCTATAGAAGAACAAATATCATTATTTGCAAAATATGTCGCTGACCTGCAGGAAATAGACATTAAATATAACAATCCCATATTTATGGAAATGTCTCGAGAAATGAATGGCAGAATGTCTTCAAAAGCTCTACATATGTCGTTCTTGCGGCATCGCCGTATTTTATTTACAGAAACCCTCGCCAATAATGTTGTCGATACAAACCCATCATCAGACAGCATAACGACTGCTGATACTGATGAATTCTTCAAAGGTTCTGTTGAAGAGTCAGCCGATGATTCTTCTTCATTCTCATTTGATATTGATGTACATGAATGGCAAAAAATTAAGCCAATTCGGTCCATCAAGAAACATAATGATTCGAACCGCTACAGGACTTACTTAACTTTGCCTACATTTAAATGGTCGACTATGCTAAAAGAAAATATTTGGTTGCATTCCAAATTACCATGTACATGGGTGCTGAAGACCAGCAAAATTTCGGCAAACGAACAAATTATAGTTAGAGGCCAATGTTCCCAGTGTAAGGCACAGATTTTTATTAGTATTTGTAAAAGAACTGACAATTTTCATACAGCATCCTGCATTGTATCAAACTTTTATCCAAAACACAAACACAATGTCTTAAAAAAGTCCAAGCTGAGCCCATACAAGCGGCAAAACTTAGCGAAGAGATTAAAACATAGACCGGCTATCGCAGTGCACAGGGATTTAGCTTCTAAGTTGATATCCAACGAACCTGATAATTTAACAATTTCATATTCGCCGCCAGTATTACCCACCATTAGTGCCCTACGGAAAATTAAGTCAGATGAAAGGATTGGCAAGCAATTTCACAGCGATGTAGTTTTATCCTTGATGACTATGTCTCAAGATGCCAGATTTAAAAGATTCTTCCGCCAAATAAATACATATCCAAATTTCACTGTTCAATTTTGGAGCCAACAACAAGTTGATTTCTACAAAATGTACTGCGAAACAAAAAATAGGTCAACGGTAACAGTTGATGCAACAGGCTCAATTTTTAAAGCAGTCTCACTTCCAAACGGTATTACAATTACAAAAAGACTGTTTTTGTACCAAGGATTAATCACGTGCGATAAAAATTTGCGTTCAGTCCCAATTTTTCAGATGATAACTGATTCTCATAGTCACGTATCTATTTCTAATTGGTTAAAGGTTTGGAATTTGAGTGTTGATGGGATGAAGCCACAAGAAATCATAACTGATGATTGTGCGGCATTAATATCAGCAGTAGTCACAACGTTTACTGAATTTAATTCTACTAAAGCCTACATTGAACATTTATTTTATATTGTAAGTGGAATTAAACATGAAATACCACCTGTTTTTGTAAGACTCGATACGAGCCACTTCATAAAAACTTTATACAATTTACCATGTCTACAAGGAATTCACATCGAAATTAAATTATTTTACATTCGGTGCATACTTTATTTAAAGAAATGCGTAGATTTTCATCATTTAAAATGTACTGTTATCGATATATTGGACATATGCTACAGTAAGAAGATATCTTCTACAAAAAAAAAACTCGACAACATTTTGAAAAATGAAGACTTTCATTCTCCACCAGATGATTATGAACACACTAAGAGTTTAGATCTTGGAATCGATGAGCATGAACTTAATAACGATTTCTTTCGTTGGTTTGACAAAGAAGTACTTTTAAAAAAAAATTGTAATGAAACTCAGGATAGAGAAGATAATCCATTCTATTTGCCGACGATTGTGGCAACACTGCGTAGAATATTATTTAAACTTCCACTATGGTCAAATATATTAGTCTCCCATTTTAAATCCGACAACATGACTCCATCGTCTGCAGGTGTGGAAAGCTTTTTCAAAACAGTGAAGCATTTGATCTTCAAAACAAAAACACAGAAATACAGAATTGATGAATTCATTCAGATTTTCGCACAATATATAGAAGGTGACCTTAAGTCGTCAAAAGTTGATTTAGCGAATGAAGTTACTAATAAAGTTGTGAAGAAAACAAGCTTTAATAGAAGAAAAAGGAAAAATACTCAGAAAAAAAAAAGACAACAAAGGCCAAGTATCAAGTTAAAGTACTTACTGAGGACTCTGTATTTTCAGACAAACCTTCTCTAGTTGAGAATTGGAAAGGAGAGGGTAAAGAAGACGATACAGCTAAAATACTAAAACAAATTAAACACATGCAAAACGGTAACTTATGTTCTACTGTTGAAATTGAGAACAGACAATTACAACTTAAAAATACCTGTGGATTGGATTCTGTTTTTTTTCTTTTTTGTTATGGATATATTCAAAATCAATTTATGAAAGATATGATTAACTTGTTAAGCTCTGGCTTAATCCCAGAGTACCTTAAATGTTTGGCAGGTGGAATAACAAGTTACGACCCATATAAAATCCGAGCAGATGTAGTCCTTAAGCATTTTATAAAAAAATCGGAACTGGAATCAAATAATGACGTCATTATTGTTGATTGCCAAAGCAATGTAGCTACTTATCAAGAAACTGTTCTGTTGAACCATTTTTACAGTGCCTTTTTTACAAAACGGTGCGTTAACAGTTACTGCGCATCGATTCCAATAGAAAGACAATTTGCTTTCTTGCCACTTAATTCCGATATGTTATCCGTTTTTGGGATCGGGTGTTTGGAAGACGCAATTTGTTTTGACGAATCATTTAAGGCTTGCCCTACTTGTGGTTCTAACGTAGCAGTTAACTACGAATTAAATTGTGTCATTGCATTTGATTTAAACGGTACTGGTGAGTGTTGCCTGCAGGATATACCGCACACACTAAGAACAAAATCAAAGGTGTACGAACTTATCGGAGCAGTTGAATTTGTTCCTCCTCCTTTCGCCGATAGTATTGGTCATTACAAATGTCATGTATTAATTAATACTAATTTCAAATGTTATGACGATAATAAGCGAAAAATCGAAGAAAGTTTGTTAAAACCCATGACACTACATTTACTTATCTTTGCTGCAATCTAAAATAACTCCCAGGATACAATTGACATTGTAAACCCCATTTATTTTTAAAAGAGTAAACGTGGAGTTTCTTGCCGGCTCTTCTCCATAGGAAACGACCAATTGGAACCGTGCGTAGGTTTATATGAAATAAAATATTTTGATTTTGAAATTGTGGTCACCCTATTTCCTAATTTCATAGAATAAAATATAAAACTCGATTTTCTTATATAATAAAGGGTCTTTTTTTTCTTTCTGGTATCGAATTTGTTGCACAATTTTTTTCACAATAAGGTGCAATTTTGTATTTGTCTTATCTTTCATACGATAAGCGTAATATAAAAGAAAACAAGAGAAATGGAGGACTGAGGGCCCAGAATTTTATCAAGGTCATAACTTCCAAACTACAAGAAGTGGTGATCTGTTCATGCTTTCACAAATTTTCACAATTTATTTAGTAGTATATAGGATATCACACAGTAGCTGTAAGTTAATGGTTTCAGTTTATTTGCGTAATAAAGTTTGACATGTATGAGAATTGAGGGCCCATTTTGAACGAAGTTATAGAAAGTAGGACAGTGTTTTGGGATAATATCTTGTTTTCACAAATTTTGTTGGGCATTAGCTTAGATTTTGGCATAAAGACATTTTCTGTAGTGTCCATAGTTTATCAGATACAGGTGGGCCCTCAATCCTCTGAGGGCCCAACTTTAGAGTCCATAACTCGCTTATTTGACTTTCACAAATTCTGATTCCAACTTTCACAATTCTTTGGGAATGTTCACTAAATCCTGAGCTCATTTTCAAAGTGTTTTGACAAAGTGGCCCTCACACCACACGCACATAAACAAGATATTATCCCAAAACACTGTCCTACTTTGTATAACTTCGTTCAAAATGGGCCCTCAATTCTCATACATGTCAAACTTTATTACGCAAATAAACTGAAACCATTAACTTACAGCTACTGTGTGATATCCTATTTGGTATTTGGTTGGTTTGACACTTATTTTAGAAATATCATAAAAATCACATGATTTATGCGGAAAAGGATAAACGTAAAATGACATAAGTACTTGGTAACAGATCAGATAAATACAATAGTTCATTATTTTCATTATTCATTCTAATTTGTTTATCTAAATAAGAAAAAACTTTTAGTTGTGGTACCTACCCCCACAAATTCGAATATCACAATATATGTCAATAACAGTGACAGGAATATCTTAAAATATCATCCACATAGACTAAGTGGAAAAATACGTATTATTGAAGCTAACTCAAAAAGTACCCAAGCAAACTTAATAAAAATGGGACCACCTCGAGAGCATACCCTTTCAAACAAAAAAATATTTTTCATAATCGTTCCACAATTGACGTAGAAATCGGTGAACATACATAAAAAAAAAAAAACTTCACTACGAACATAGAACCTCCTCCTTTTTGGAAGTCGGTTAAAAAGTACAAGTTCAACTCACATAACTTTCGTCTAAAATACGAAGGAATTTAGAAATGATTGAAAGTGTACTTAACGATACTTTGGCTTTACACTACAGTGGTACACTTTCCCCATTGCATTGTTGTTGAAACTTTTCCGATTCTATCATGTGATGTTCATGACCTCCCAGTACTCCACTACGCGTTTTTGTCCCGATTTCATTGATCGGAATGAACGTGGCGAAACAGACAACATATCAAATGTATTGGATTGTACAGGATTTTGGCATCGTTTACAAGCAGCGCCCGCGCTGTCACGTTTATTATGATCCGTGTCGCATTTATTAGGTAAGGTGATTCCGAAAGTAAGAATGGGCATTGTTCATATTTTTTTAAATGTTGCAATTCAAAAACCATTTCGAGGAATAGCGTTACTGATCATTACGGACTAATTAATCATCAAAAATATTCATATTTTATTGATATTTTTGATAAAATATGATTGACCTTCTTTGCCCTTCAAATTACGGCAGCTTTGGCCGTACAGTTTTATATCGTTGCCTCTGAAAATAAAAAGTAAGTGGCAAGTATTGTCTACAATCTGTCAAGTGTCAAATTAAATATGTCAAAAATATAAACATAAACATTGTGGTTCAGGAAAACGAACAATAATGTCGCTGCGTCGGTTGTTAACGTAGTCTTAAACTTTCAAAAACTACTTTCCGTTTAAAATTTGCCACTGATTCAGTCGAAATTTCGAAAAATAACTTTGTATTTGTAAATAATTAAATGTATACAAATAAGCTAGGATTCGATTAAGTATGACGTCTATTTTTACAATGACAGATGTGAGATGGATGACGTTGTGTTGACAGATTAAATTTTACTAGTGAGGCAACGACACAATCTTTTGTGCCACTGCCACGTCACCTACCTTAAATATTTAAAAATATTTAAAAAAAATAACTATTGAGCCAAACATCAAAATATTCAAATTAGTTTCTCAAAATGCTCTAAATTTTCAAAAAATAAAATAATATCCAATGGTTAAAAAATTCACACAATCCCCATTCTATAAACATATATATAATAGTTATTTGGAAAGCCCTATGGGGAGGCCTATGTCCAGCAGTGGACATCTTTCGGCTGAAATGATGATGATAATTAATAGTTTTCTACTCTCTAGCTTACTTTTGGAATTATGTTTTAGTGATGACTCTGATTTCTTAACAGTTGTCTATTTAGAACTTAGTAAGGGCGAATTTCACCAATGAAGCTTATCGCGATCAGCACACTAAACCACAAAGAGGTATGGAATGAGGCAGCCAGCGGAAATCAAAATTTCATATTTTTTTGTTTGCAAATTCAAGTAGTGTATTCATTTAGGTCTTTCGGGGTAAGTATATTGAACAATACGGAATATGCACGTAATTCAAAACTTATTAATTATTTAATTATACATTATGTAGTAGTTCAAACTACAAGAATAAATATATTTTTGCGCAAAGACAATTTAATTTTGAAACGGACGTTTAAACTGTAGTAGAAAACTGTTGGAATTTCATAATTTTTGTTGGGCTTTGTATTGTACAGTAGTACAATGTACAACACCAATTGTACAATTATTATTATATTAAGAGCTTCAGTTAAAATAAATCGTATTCAAAACTATGGAACTTCTTCTTACTTACACACTCTTCTTACGAGTGTAAGTAAGATGTTCCATAGTTTTGAATACGCTTAATTTATTTTCTAGCTAAGTGTTAGGTTATTCGTCTTCAGTAGGTACTTATTTATGAATTTCATTGTAATCCTTCCGTATATTTCCCGGTATAAAACATTGAGATAACGTGAAATAGTTGCTCCAATTTAAATATTTATACACGGTTCATTCAGCTTCTCTCAATGTTCTCCTACTAAGGCCACGTTGTGAAGGTCGCCACCTGACAGAGCACAATGAAACATGCTATGATGCTACTTATTTATTAGCTAGTAACTCTTCCTGTTTCATGTTGTGCTAGTGCTCCTGGCAGACGTACCGTTTCCGTGGCAACGGATGCGTCGCCGGCGTCTTCGAACTTGGGCGTCTCCACGCCGAAGTTCTTATTTGTTTCACACAAATGTTATTCAAGTGTTTTTGTTAGTAGGCAGCAGAAAAAAGTTTATGGAATTAGTTTTTGGAGGTTTAGTCTAGGAATGACTAAATTCGCGAAATGACTGCAGAGTCTAATGCAGAGTATTAACCAATTCTTGGAATGCAGGTACAAGAGTGTTGCAAACTAATTGTATTTCTTCCCGATGGAATTGTGTAGGTTGATGTTATTTACATATAATATAACTATATAAAAGTCTGTCTTAACAATGGCTATCGTTTTACCTACTATCTGCAGTGGGAACATTATAGGCTGATTATGCTACTGGTGAAATGATTATGCTACTGGTGAAATATGTTTTAAATCGGTCAGTAGGTAGTTTTTGAGTCCATTACAAACATAAATACTTACAAATATTTTCTCTTTATAATATTGGTACCGATTCCCTTGTTCACAAAGAAAACTTAAGTTCAGTGCATCTTTTTCTTTCCATTTCATTAAGAAAAGGACAGAAAATAAATTTCAGTTGAGTCCTGTCAAATTAATCAGTGCCTGACGTAAATTGACGTTATTTTAATAGGCAAGTTTTTAATCACGTCTAAACTTTTATGGAGCAGTGACAGGCGCTGATTAATATTTGACAGGAGTAAACTAAAATTTATCTTCTGTCCATAACTTAATTAAATGGAAAGAAAAAGATGCACTGAACTTAAATTTAGTTTAGTTTGTGAACAAGGGAATCGGCACCATTATCTAATAATATTAGTGTCATTATAATTATAATTCCGATTGCTATTTAGGAAATGTACAGATTTCATAGGAAAAGTGCATATTCCAAAATACGTCATAGATTTCCTATCTATCTTAGGAATTGTACACATTTCCTAGGAATTATATACAATGACGAATTACATACTTTTCCGTTAACTTATACACATTTTCAAATGTTTTGTAGTGTTTGTGCACTACTACACTACATAAATCATTGAATTTCGCCTATAGTAGAAAGCCTAGACTAGTTCCCAGTTATGCAATCCTGGTAGTTTAATATAACGGTAATAATGAAGCCTTATTGAGCGTTATTAGTTCAGTTCTAATAATACCTATAGCCTTTGCCCGCGGCAGAGCCCGCGTGTAACAAACATTTTTTTTTCTTCATAATATTTAATTATCGTTTTTAGGGTTCCGTACTCAACAAGGAACCCTTATAGTTTCGCCATGTCCGTCTGTCTGTCTGTCCCCGGCTTAGCTCAGAGACTGTTAGTACTAGAAAGCTGTAATTTGGCATGAGTATACATAATTAAGTGCCCCCCCCCCCTGCCAGCTAAATGGTTAGTTCTGGATATGTGTTTGTATGTGTTTTAGTAATAAATAGCTGTTGTCCGCGACTTCGTCCGCGTGGAATTTAGTGTTATTTAGCATAACAGTTGATACAGTTATATTTGTTTTATTTAACCATATATGCACACACATTAAACATACAAGAAGAAAGGAATAGAAAAATACTCGTACAACGGCAATGCTCTTCCAGCAGACCTGCGATAGGAAAGTAGAGGCGCCATCCAAGAGATATGACGTACCTACACACTTTTTTTTAATCACAACGTGAAAGCTCTTGGCCTGCATCACTTTGCCCGACCTGGGAATCGAACCCAGAGCCCCCTCGCTCAGCAGTCGAGCTTGCAACCACTAGATCAACGGGGGAGTTAATCGTGTTATAAATTACTGAAATTACGTGTAATACAGCAATCGTATGATGCACACATAATATAATGCGAGTGGTGCATTTCCCCCTAGATACTGCTGTCGCATACCCTCTCGCCAAATTTGCATATCGCTGTCGCACGAGTGCATACAGGTGAACATCCCGCGTTAAGGTGTGTGAATGCTACACGTTCAGAGGGGAAAGGAAAACTAACTACATCCTAGTATTCATCGGCTCCTCGTTCACTGAATCTATTTATAGATTTGAGTTGCATGAGGCAGGAAACCTTCAGAAAATGTATTCATTAGTTTACTAAAGAAAAATTAAGCTTCTAAGAGTAAGTTCTCAAATGAGACAATGAAAACGGGCCATAAATCTTTTATTTATGAAACCCAGATTTATGGGGAACATGTACCTACCTAAGCTATATATTGTATCCACAATAAAAGTATAGTGCACAAAGTGTTTTAGTACCTACTTGAGTAGGTACTTTCCATCGAAACAGCGAAATGATCTTAAATTGGTTGAAAGCACTCGGTCCCCCAACATGTTTTTTTTTTTTTCTAAACGTACCTATTTTGTTTCGTATTCTTGTATTAGTCAACCGAATTAAATGATGTTTCTTGTTCTACTTTTTTTTTTAGCTTACACAAGCACTTGCTTAAACGAATCGGATCTAATAATGATTATTGTGGTTTTAGCAGCAAAATGCAACAGTTTCCCCCCTACGATGCACGTGAAACAACATCTTGAACGTGTGCGTGAATACCACATGCATATAAAGCAACTATTACCGACAGAATTATGCTCTGCGCAGATACGAGGATGCACGGTTGACCATAATGTACCAGGATTCCATACGAGTTTAGGAGCTATCAAGGATGATATCCTGCATGCGTGACGTC
Source organism: Eupsilia transversa (assembly GCA_914767815.1). Classification (NCBI taxonomy): domain Eukaryota; kingdom Metazoa; phylum Arthropoda; class Insecta; order Lepidoptera; family Noctuidae; genus Eupsilia; species Eupsilia transversa. The sequence continues at coordinate 14,426,319 of OU611871.1, forward strand.
AGCAAGGTCGAATGCTAGTCATCACTGTGTGCAGTTGGGCACATTTATAGAAAGACTTTATTTATTTGCATTGCTTTAGAATGCAAATACCAAATTTAAGATTGCCGATACAAAGTCTTCCTAATTGAGGCGAGGGCTGCATTTGTATCGCTGTGCAATTTAAAAGTTGAGAATAAAATATAACAACTCGCGATCACACCGATGTCGCTCTGGAGCTATTTATTATAGGCTTGTACTTTTTGGAACGACGTTCTTTAACGTGGCTTGCGGTGGGAAGTAAACTGGTAGAAATCGTCACTCCTACCAACTTATCTGTGAAATGGCGAAAGTTGGAACAACGGCCGTCATGTTGAAATGTAAACATGTAATTTAATTTGTAAAAACTGTAATTCTTATTAAACGATCATGTCTAATGTGAAATTTCCTTCTTGAAAACTTACTCAATTTTGGGCACCTTGTATTAATTAGCAGCACTGAATCGATCAAGTTGGTAGGACTGTAACGATCAATAAGCGATAGCACAGTAAAAATAAGTTAGTTAGAAGAGAGGAAGCATATTATTTTATTTTTAAACGCGTACGTATTTCTATCGGTTTCGGTTCTAAACATAGAATGTACGTTGTACCTTGCAATCTATGTAACAACTTTTGGCGCGAGATTGTTCTGAACAATTCGCCCTTGACACCTTCTCTATCATCATGATCTCCTAGTATAGGTGTGGAATATAACGTTCCGTTTCCATGGAGCCGCAACTGATACTGCGTTTTTCAGATTATTCTCCTGAGGGTGGGTGTAAAAGGGGCTGAATGGTAAAAAACATGGGATAATTCTTTACAAAATCATCAAAATGATTTGTAAGATGTTGTTGATGACTAACTTGTTATGATTTTGCTAATTGACATTAAAGCTATTATTCATCATTATTTACGGGGACCATTTTACGGTTATTGTTCTGAGATTTTACGAATCTCCATAGAAAACTGTCAACAGGTGAATTGCGTGCTATGAATTGTACGCAAATAATATAGGTAATGAATTGTCATTTTGTGACCATTTTACGAATTTAATATGATTCTTATTATTATTCAATAACGATTCTGCCAAAGTTGGATTTGTATACCCCCTGAGATTTGTCTTTAGGGGTTATATTACTTCTATAACTTAACTTTTTAGGATTTTATGCACCTAAATTCCGTAGCTTATGTATAAGTGTGTATTTCAGGTAAAGTGTATCTTTTTGTTACAGTTATTTAAGAACAATTCATTATATAAATATCTAATGTTTATCTTTAGCCTAGTTTCTGCAAACAATAACAATAATAAATTCCATATTTTACACGTGGTATAGGCAAAATTAAAATTCAGAAAGAATTGCATGGTCCTCGTTATGACGTCGCTGCGATGAATGGAATCCAAATCGATGCCGTTGCCATGATACGCCAGGATAACAGAAGGATGCGAGAGTGCATTCGATATGACGTATTGGATATATTTTGTATACGAAGGTGCATGTGGAGTCCCGAACGCTATGTGTGTGTGTGTCACTAGGAGATCACTCAACATGGAGGTTCGTACATTACAAATGCCTTCCGCTGCAGTGTGTGAGACGTGTTTACTTGTAGTGGTAGGAGTTTCACTTTATATGAATTACTCATTAAAATAGACAAAATCAAACATCCAAAAATAACATTAAGTAATTACTTCCCTGCAAACGTTCTTATACTGAAGAACACCATCATCTTTGGTAGATAGGAATTGGTCCTGAGCTATTTTAGCTATGTTCAATCATCCGAACATCTGCTGGGCCGTTGGTTGGTGCATAGGTACATTCGCTTCTTTCTGTAGACAAAATACAACAAAAAAAAAACATTTATTTGGACAAAGTTCGAGTAACACAAAATACAAATGGCGTCGCGACAGTCTGCAAGAGTCTTTATGACTAAGTCGGGTGAACTGTGACCGGTACGTAAGAAACTTTTTTATATTAAGCCATGCACTTTGCCACGTGGTATCTACCTACCATTATCTTGCATCCATGGTAACGCGTAAAATTTTCTTACTCAGTTCTTATTTATCGATTAAGACTGACTGGTTGACGATCATTGCATTGAAAAATATCCACTATAATAACCATGCTGTTATATAATAGTGTGTAAGTTTTTTCCATTTATTATTCGTATCGATATATCGAGACTGTCTCGCGGTGCAATATACCATGCCCCTGAACCCTAATGCAAGTGTGTGGTAGAAGATGCCTCGTACATGAATTTATAAACATCCTTGGATTCTTATACTCCTAGTGGTGCTCGATAAGTAAAATGTGCTCACAGTGCAATGCCTGCTTGAACGTTGGAGTTGAACAGAACGATTTTTCTGCCAAGAAAATAGGCTTCTCACGTTTATAAAAAAATGGTAATTATTCATTGGTAACAATTATTTGGGTGATGTTAATTCCATAATGGTGTTAAAATCTGAAAGCCCGCTCGTGCGATGGCAGCACTGTTGAGTGTCTTTTACTATCATTAAACTGTCATTGTGTAATTATCAACTGCTTTAGTTATTGCTCATCTTAACGAATGACTTGTTGGCGCAGCAGGTTGGCGAAAGAGGTAACAGCACAAGGAGTCCAGAAGCGCTGAGAAATGAATACCACATGCTTCCAGTGTGCAGGCTGGAACAACGGGGTAAATGATCCACGTGCACTGGTTAAAAATGCGCTTGCGTAAAACTCGCTCAAATATGCTGCATGCCAGGAGTCCACGAACCACCAAGAGCTGAGAATGCGAAGTCACACACACAGACATTTTTGTTGCGGAATGCCAAAAATGTATGAAGCCAGTTTTAATTTTTACTCACGTACTGAATACTGATTGATGGTCTCTACGGTATCTGAAAGGATTAAACAAACCTACATCCCTATTCTTCTTCTTCCTCATCATTCGTACTTCTCTTATAGTATCTACACAACAAGAACAGAAACACTACAATATAATCCTCCAATCCAAAAATGGTTTTAACCAACTCAATATTTTTTGAACGACCTGTCCAAATATACCCCACATGGGATAGACGGAAAAAAAAAGATATCCCCACTTTACGTGCACGGGAGGTACCCTAAATTTTATTTTACCAGTTTGTCGGCGTCATTAATTTGTATACTCATGCCAAATTACAGCTTTCTAGTACTAACAGTCTCTGCGCTAAGACAGAGGGTTCCTTGTTGACTACGGAACCCTAAAAAAGTATTGTTTCCGGTGTTACTAGGATTTCATAAATAAGCACGAAAGCGATGGTTCGACTATCTAGGCATGACGTAACGTGACGTCACAGATCGTTCGAACCCAATCAGTGACTGGTTTGGGTGCAACTGCACGCATGCAAGGCTGTATGGGGGTAAGGGGGTATACATATATTCATGTCGGTACATGAATATATGTATACCCTCATACACCCCCTTACACACACATACAATAGCAGAGTCCCACTGAGTTGTTTGCGGAGTAGCTTTTGTTTTTATTAACGAGCACCGCCATCTCTCCTTGCACAGGAAAGTTAGTCGGTATATACCAATGTGGATTTGGACTAACATAGTAATATTATTTACATAATTATAGGAGTCTGGATTTGTGCCCAGTTGATGGCAATAGGCTCGCCCCCTATTAAATGGGACTTAAACATAACTGGCGAAAAACCTCTGCCTAACCCTTCGGGGAATACAGGCGTGATTTTATGTTATGTTATGTTATAGATATCCAACTCGAGCGATATTATTATTATGTACAATTTAACCGGACTTCATCACTTGACGACTCATATAATCTACAAGGCGTTGTGGCGGAACATAAATAAACCACCACTAAACAACATCAAGAAAACCGCTGCCGCTTATGATTCTGTACCACGCATACAAATCAGGTGATGTCTTGTTTGTCATCAAGTGCGAAAGCACTGAGGCCTACACGTGTAGCGAGCACCGTACGGGTGCGTGAAGATTGTATCGAGGCGGCCGGCAAGGACCTTGAGCGGCCGGGCGATAGCATGATCGAGATTCTACCGGCGCGTACGACGGGACACGGACACCAGTCGTCTTCTGACTAGCCAGCTTAACAGTCGCGCCGCGCTAATAACATTGCTGTGTATAAATACGTCGATTCCTATTGTGTACCATCTTGCATTTAATATCAATATAATAATTTAATCATTCTGCTAAATAATATTCTTCATTTCTATGCTTTTCACCTTCATTCTTCCTGCTACGCTTCGTTCGCTATTATAGTGCTTAATAGCTTTGTTATACGGGTTAAATTCCCGTGCAGTGTTAGTATCGCTATAACGCATATTGATACTACATTGGTGACCCCGACGACCACGTTACTCAACCCTGCAAGATATCGTTGGACTCGAGGAACGAGTGTGCCGTTTGTTTACATCGATTGCTGACGAAGAAACCGGTGGTGGTTGGTACAATACATAGCGGTGAGCGATTTTAATTTAATTTTACCATGCCTGGGTCTGACACCTACACTGATTGCAAGGATGCCCCTGTTATCTCAGGTGAGGTAGCAGCAGCTGGAATGCCATTGCGCTGTCCACCTTTTTACCCGGAGGAACCGGAGCTGTGGTTTGCGCAGCTTGAAGGCCAATTTATTTTGTCACGAATAAGCAGCGACACGACAAAATTTTATTTCACGTCTACTCAACTAGACGCTAAATACGCCATACAAGTTAGGGATGTCATCACCAACCCACCCGAGACGAACAAGTATGAGAAACTGAAAACAGAGCTCATAAGTCGGTTGTCAGCGTCGCAAGAAAAGCGAATACAACAGCTTTTACTACATGAGGAGCTAGGTGATCGCAAACCGTCGCAATTCCTGAGGCACTTGCAGAATCTAGCAGGGCCATCAGGTGCTGCAGAGTTTGTTAAAAGCATATGGACTAACCGGTTGCCTCAAAACATTCAAACAGTAATCGCGTCACAAATTGCGGATTTACAGGTTGACAAGTTAGCGGAGATAGCGGACAGGGTATATGAAATCGCCCCGATGACGCCTCAGATAGCGAGCACTTCCGTTTCAACGACCGCTGATTCATCAGACCTGGCGAGGCAGGTCAGCGAGCTTAAGGAGCAGGTAGCGTCACTCACTACACGCTTAAACGACAGAGGGAGGCAACGCTCACGCTCAAGACCACGTGACAACCATCGAAGGTTTGTTCGTTCTAAATCCAGACCACAGCAACCACCACCGAATCACCCACACTGTTTTTACCATTATACATATGGAGACAAGGCACACAAATGCAGACAACCATGCTCATTCAAGTCGGAAAACGCGAGGGGTTGTCGCAAGTAGCGGCTAACGACTGCCCTTCGTCATCAGGCCGTTTATTTATTACCGACCGAACATCAAAAATGCAGTTTCTAGTGGACACTGGCTCAGACTTATGCGTTTTTCCCCGGTCTGCTGTCAAGATGCCCTGCAAACAATCCAAATACGACCTCGCAGCTGCAAACAACACAGTAATTAACACTTACGGCCCTCTACAACTAAAGTTAAACTTGGGACTCAGAAGGAACTATAGCTGGAACTTCACAATCGCGGATGTTTCTAAAGCCATTATTGGAGTAGACTTTCTCAGTTTTTATGATCTGTTGGTAGATTGCAGGAATCAACGCCTGATCGACAACCTTACATCCTTATCAGTTCCTGCTGCACACTGTAATTCTGTGGACATCGCTTCCGTGAAGGCAGTGGTAGGAGACACAGACTACCACCAGATTTTACGTGAGTATCCGGAGATAACGCGACCTCCAGGTAAACAGCTACCAGGCAAACACAACACGCTGCACTACATCAAAACCACACCAGGCCCACCCGTAGCATGCAAGCCTAGACGCCTAGACCCTTCTCGACTGCAAGCTGCTAAGAAGGAGTTCGAGGAAATGCTTGCAAGCGGTGTAGCACGGCGCTCGGAGAGCCCTTGGTCAGCACCACTGCACTTGGTGAAGAAGAAAGACGACGGATGGAGACCATGTGGTGACTACAGGGCACTTAACTCAAGAACAATACCTGACAGGTACCCCATTCGTCATATACAAGATTTCTCACACCAATTAGCAGGTTGCACCGTCTTCACAACCATAGATCTCGTAAAGGCATATAATCAATTGGCGATCAACACAGAGGACATCCCTAAAACCGCGATAACCACACCATTTGGACTCTACGAATTTCCTTTCATGACCTTTGGTTTGAGAAACGCTGCCCAAACCTTTCAAAGGTTCATTGACGAAGTCCTATTGAGCCTAGACTTCTGCTATGGGTACGTTGATGACATTTTAGTATTTTCAGCAACTGCTGAAGAACACAAAGCACATCTACGCCTGTTGTTCGATCGCCTGAAGCAGTATGGTGTTGTCATAAACTCAGCCAAGTGCAACATTGGACAACCAGAGGTGACTTTTCTTGGGTACAGGGTGTCAGCCGAAGGCATAAAGCCACCACAATCCAAGGTGCAGGCGATCCAGGAATTCCCAATACCTAAAACGGTCAAGGAGCTGCGAAGATTCTTGGGCATGATAAATTTCTATCGCCGATTTGTCCCAAACGCAGCCCAAATTCAAGCACCTTTACACGCAGTCCTTTCCGGTCCTAAGGTAAAAGGTTCGCATCCTGTGCATATGACTCCAGAGCTGCGGAAAGCATTCGACGATAGTAAGTCCATGCTGTCGACAGCAACACTCTTGGCTCATCCAGACGCTTCCGCAGAATTAGCAATCGTAACTGATGCATCGAATACAGCTATAGGCGCAGTTCTTCAGCAACGTAAAGGTGAGAACTGGCAGCCACTAGCTTTTTACTCTCACAAGTTAAGCGATGCTCAAAAGAAGTACAGCCCGTACGACCGAGAGCTACTAGCAGTATACGAGGCAATCAAATACTTCCGTCATATGGTCGAGGCGAGAACTTTTGCGATTTTCACAGACCACAAACCACTAATCTTTGCCTTTAAGACAAACAAGGAGAGTCTTCCGCCAAGGCAGTTTCGATACCTGGACTACATCGGACAATTCACAACAGACTTAAGGTATCTACCAGGCAGTGAGAACATCGTCGCCGATGCTTTGTCACGCGTGGAAGAAGTATCAGCTGCTATCAACTTCGAGGCCCTTGCAAAACTTCAGGACGATGATCCAGAGCTGCAAGACCTCCTGCTTCATGGCTCAGCACTGAAGTTGAAAAAGATAGCATCTACTTACAGTGGAAACTCACCCGTTTACTGCGATACATCCACTCAGGTGCCACGTCCTTATATTACGCCAACACTGCGAAGAGAAGTTTTCAACTCACTACATAACTTGCATCATCCAGGGAAGTCCGCTACAGCGCGACTGGTCTCACAACACTTTGTGTGGCCAGGGATCCGCAGAGATTGTAGAGAGTGGGCAAGGCAATGTGTACAATGCCAGGCGTGTAAAATCACACGCCACACTAAATCTCCACTGTCCTCTTACCTGACCCCGTCCTCACGCTTCTCCCACATTCACCTCGACATCATAGGGCCATTAACCCCATCTTCTGATTTCAGGTATTGCCTTACCGTCATCGATAGATTCACTCGATGGCCCGAGGTCTACCCCATGAAAGACATCACGGCGGAGACCTGCGCATCCGCGCTGGTGACAGGTTGGGTGGCCAGATTCGGCTGTCCTGCCCGGGTTACCACCGACCGTGGTCGCCAATTCGAGAGCCACCTGTTCAAGGCTCTCACTGCCTTGTTGGGGGCAGACCACTTCCGCACCACTGCCTACCACCCGGCAGCGAACGGCATCGTGGAAAGGCTGCACCGGCAGCTGAAGGCCGCCATCATGTGCCACACCTCCTCACAGTGGACTGAAGTTCTTCCACTGGTACTTCTCGGCATGCGTAACTCGTGGAAGGAAGACATCCAAGCTACGCCGGCCGAACTCGTCTACGGAGAAGCACTTCAGCTTCCTGGCCAGTTCCTATCATCGAGAGAAGACTTCTCTACAGCTGACGTCACCGAGTATGCAAACCGTCTACGATGTAACATGGCCAAGCTGACTCCAAGACCTACTGCGTGGCATACCACATCACCTTTCTATGTGCCGCGAGATCTGCACTCGTCCTCTCACGTGTTCCTCCGAAGAGACTACGTACGACGTTCATTAGAACCACCTTACGCTGGACCCTATAAGGTTTTACAGAGGCACGCAAAACACTTCACCATCGATATACAAGGGAAGCCAAATAATGTATCAGTTGATCGACTCAAACCAGCCTACTTGCTACGTGAAGAAGTTAGTGTCAAGCCAATCACACCTGCTGACCTAACAACTCCACCTATCGAAGAAGAAAAGAGGACGAGAAGCGGGCGGCGAGTGAGATTCCCTGATTTTTATCGACCGTAGCTACGGTCTGGCCAGGGGGAATATGTGGCGGAACATAAATAAACCACCACTAAACAACATCAAGAAAACCGCTGCCGCTTATGATTCTGTACCACGCATACAAATCAGGTGATGTCTTGTTTGTCATCAAGTGCGAAAGCACTGAGGCCTACACGTGTAGCGAGCACCGTACGGGTGCGTGAAGATTGTATCGAGGCGGCCGGCAAGGACCTTGAGCGGCCGGGCGATAGCATGATCGAGATTCTACCGGCGCGTACGACGGGACACGGACACCAGTCGTCTTCTGACTAGCCAGCTTAACAGTCGCGCCGCGCTAATAACATTGCTGTGTATAAATACGTCGATTCCTATTGTGTACCATCTTGCATTTAATATCAATATAATAATTTAATCATTCTGCTAAATAATATTCTTCATTTCTATGCTTTTCACCTTCATTCTTCCTGCTACGCTTCGTTCGCTATTATAGTGCTTAATAGCTTTGTTATACGGGTTAAATTCCCGTGCAGTGTTAGTATCGCTATAACGCATATTGATACTACAGCGTCTACTTGTCGTGCTGAATATTTTCGAAATGATGTTACCTACAGCAAATCTATTTAATAACCGCCATGCCATTACGCCTTCATCATTAATACTCTATATTTTATTGCATTCATAATGTACATAGGTAACATTATGCATAATTATAGTTATTCATAAAACACGGGTGAAAAAACAAAGTTGAGCTATTCAGCTACGAGTGCTACGACCGCGTAGCTGCGTAGCTGCCGTAGCAGTGACGTCAGTCACGTCGTAGCAACATAGTCCAGCTTCCCTTCGTTCTGTGTCCCTAGTATTTTACGGGAAGCGATATCGAACCTGATAGTTTCAGTTTGGCCGTGGTACGTGGTACCCACCTATCAATCAGCACGCAATGAAATTATTAATACGAATATAGAAAAGTGGTAGGTCTGAAAGAATAAATAGGTGATTCTTTTTTTGTTTTTTTTTTTCTGTTCGATATAATATATTTTATTTGAGGATTTTCTAATAAAAAACATAGCATCACGCCTGGGATCCCCGAAACGGTGAGCAGATGTGAGTCGGTATACAGCAACAATTCGTCAATTAAGTTTAATTCCGATTTAAAAGGCTGCGAGCCTGTTGCTATTAAGGGGACCGCATTCTTTTTAGTTTAACTTTCGAAACTTAAAAAAACACCGTCTTTAAAAATAACTTTAACTTTGGAAGTCGGTGTCTATACTGCCTTTGGTTTTGTATTTTTGTTTTGCTACCGATTTTCGTAATTTTAAGTTATTTTTCACTAGTGTTGTTTTTGGAAAATGGTAGTTTTTTTTTTAATAAAAAAAGGGTTATATTTTCGCTTTTTAGTTGTGGTCCTTCATAAGTTCGTACTAAAACCACTACTTTATGTGAATAACAGTGACAGGAACTTATTATAACATCACCAACATAATTATACAAAATGATTTAAGTAAATACGTAGGTATTAATGAAGTATGAACATAATTCCAAAACTACCCCGACAAGTAAATTCAACTTATATCGGACCACCCGCGAGCTACCTCTGCTTAATAAAAAAAGAATCACAAAAATCTGCCAAGTAATCATCGGTGATGAAAAAAAAGGTCGCTAAATACATAGTGAAGTAGTTAGAAACGCGAAGTTTTAGGCGTTTTATAGTATAATGCTAAATTGCATTGCTCAATTGTGTAATTTACCATGCGTATACCAAATTAACGAAAGCGTCACATTTGAAAGTTAGGTTCATTTTTATGTCAATTATTTTCGCTCTTACCGCATTCCTGATGCGTTAAAAATCCAGACTACCCCGCGGTGTCCAAAGCACATGGTCTCAGTTCGTTTGCAAACTTACGCTTGAAGTCGGCTCAAATACGTGGTATAATACTAGGAGCACATGAACATGTCAAGGGTGATTCGAAAATTTTGAGATCGTAATAACCTAACAAGTATATCCATAGTGCTGTGGTAAATTCATTTGTAACGACACTGAGCTTATAGTCTATCTTGGCTTGCATTTTGTAGTTAATTTAATACGTGACTCTTGTGTTTCAATCTTAGTTTGGAAAAGCTAGGTTTTCAGAATTTGTTAGCAGTTTTCTTGAAAATTATGACAGGAAAGTTAAACAAAATATATATGAAAATTAAGCGTTATATAATACTGAAAAAATATCAGTAAATTCTGTCTCTGTAAACCGTGTCTTCTGTAATTGTATTATTAAATTAGAGCTGCAGCTCAGAATGGGGCAGTTCAAGGGTGGGTTATTTTCTTGGCAAAATTCTTACGAAAAATAACAGGATTGCAATGTAAAATGCCTTATATTTGAAGCAGAATAAAAGACTGAATAAATGGAATAGTTTTCAATCGGAATACGCATTTTTTTATGTTGTAATTTATTTATTTCTCGGGGAGTGGGAGCAAAGTGCACGTGTGTGCAGTGATCTTCACTCTAGTTGCATTGTTGTCATGGAAACCGCTTTGGCGTGGCATGTGCTCGGGAGACGTATTGATCCACCCAGGCCTTACAATATTTGAAACACTAGGCTTTCATGTAACACTAAGAGGCTTTCAGGAATGTGATTTTAAAGGTCGTAGTGTTCGCGCCATAAATACTGGGTAGGTACGATGGTATTCAAGGTCCCCAATTAATACTAATATATAAATAACAGTAGGTACCTATTGGTTTAAAAACACCTATTTGTTATGTCTTTGCAACCTATAGGGAGTTTTGGAATAGTTATATTGTATCGTGATGGTCCATAGGTTAAGGCTTCAGCTTTTCAAGCAAAAGGATGCGGGTTCAAAACTGGGCAAATTACCATTGTGACTTATTCAAATACAGATATACTTTCTAAGTTAATTCCTGAAGAACTGGAAGGTAAATATTAATATGAAACCGTCAATTCGTATTGAGCACGCTTGTGGTTAATCATTGCGCATTCCTTCTGGGTTCGAGAAAAGATATCTGGTCTGTAAGTGGCAAACGACTATTATATTATCTACTGTTATGTTAATAAACTGACCTTAGCCGGCTAACTTTCTTCATTGCTTTTGAAAGCGCTTGGTATAGAAACACAGCGGTCATAAACTGAACAGATTATGTTCATCTTTTCGTCCCTGCACATAAATCTTATCCTAACTTTAAAAGAGTAGTCAAAAGCATCATCATTAGTGAAAAATACGAAAGTTTTTACGATACGAAATACGAAAATACTAAAATCAATGCCATCTGTCTCGCATGGTTTGTCCCTGACCTTCAAAAGGGTTTATGCGTGTGCTAGTAGTTCCGCGTCTGTCCGCAGCTGCAACCGCTTATTTTGAAGGGCGTCGGGCGCTGCGGTCGCTGACTGCACTCAGAGACACGATACAGGACGCGAATTTGGAAGCTATTTGTAGTGGCACATTAGCTCAGCTGGATGGTATAGAGCATCGCGTTTTCTGAAACGTGAAGGTCGTGGGTTCGAGTCCCACATGTGCCCTTTTGAACTCCAAAATTTGAATGACTTTTGTACTAGTTTTGCATTATAAATGCATGAGACGAATCATAAAGTTAGAGGCACATGATTTATAATGTCTATTGCTGCCTATAAAAATCTCACCGTAAACACTTAGGAGAAGTAAGCTTAAAGTGAGCTGTCAAGAATGCCAATCACGACAGCTTACTTCACCTAAGTTTTCACGCTGAGATTTTTATAGACATTTTAATCATGTGCGCCGCTAACTTTATGATTAGCGTAATTGTTTATATTTTAATTACTATTAAATAACACGGATATTTCAATTTAATTACAAAATATTGTGTTACAGAAGCATTAAGTTTAGCATTCCCATTATTAATTAAAGTTGGAACAAATAATCTCTAAAAACACTAAACACTTTTTTGCCAAAATAGTAGGTAATGTAGGTACATATGTACCTTAATATTATTAGTACCTATTCATATCTTAAGGCAGTTGAAATAGGAAATAGAAATCCCGTCATGTGCGAAGTAACCAGCATGGAATTAAATATTGCAGCTTTTGATAAGATACCTAGTTTAGTAGTTTGGCAATTGTACAACTAGGGGGTGAAATAGGGATTGATCCCATAATTTTCTGTCAACTGAAAGTTATTTTAACAATGTATCGATTCCTAAAGAATTTTGAACCATTTATTATGAGCTGTTAGTACGATCATACTTAATGATGGGTTATCGAAATCTGCTTGACGCGTCATTTATAAACAATAACCTCCTCGTATGTTATGTTACTCTAGTGCGCTGATTTTGATGAAAACCTACATTGCCTAGTAGGTACATAATTTTGCATGTGGTGAAGCGACGTTGTCGTTTAGACGGATTGTTAAATAGGAATGATCTTGAACGTACCTTCGTATGAAAAAACTTGTACACACTACACAACCTACAAAAACTTTTCCAAAAAAATACAACCGCCTTCCAAAAAGTGAAAAATAACTTTAATTTCGGAAGTAGGTGGCAAATAACGAAACTTCAAAACCAAAGACACCGACTTCCGAAATTAAAGTTATTTTTCACTTTTTGGAAGGCGGTTGTATTTTTTTGGAAAAGTTTTTGTAGGTTGTGTAGTGTGTACAAGTTTTTTCATACGAAGGTACGTTTGTATTTTTTTGGATAAAAGTTTTATTTATGTCTTTTTAGTGGGTCGGTTTATAATTTATCTAAGTTACAATGCCTAATGGCAACTGCTCATCACCTTTTACAAAATATTCACTTTTCTCGATGCAGGGACGTTAATTTTTGAGGAGTTCTCCTGGTACCTGACCATCAGCTCCAATTCACCATAATACTATGCATTGTGACTAGCATAAATTGCTTTATAATCATATTAAAGTAATCGAATCGCAACCCGTGAAATACTTATAGTATTGAGTAGTTCCGGTGGCCATCTGTGGTCTTCATCATCAGTTCCACTTCACCAAATGGTGCTTGTCAACAGCAAATGCACGAGTTACTATAAAAAATACCAAAATCGCTATAGGTGTGCCTATAATATTTGAACAGTTCCCTCGATTTCTCCATGATCCCGTGATCAGATCCTAACTTGATGACAATGGGACCACCTGTTCACAGGTGGTCCCATTGTATACCCTTTCAAACAAAAAAATAATTTTTCAAATCGGTTCATAAATGACGGATTAATGACGTAAAACATATTAAAAAAAAAAAAATACAACCGAATTGATAACCTCCTCCTTTTTGGGAATTCGGTTAAAAAAGAGTTCCCATTAAAAACCATTCTAGTCAATGTAACATAAAATCAGCCCTATATTCCGAAGGGGTGAGCGATGTCCGCCTGTACAATTTGCATTCAATTAAAATTAATGATTCAATATTTTTCACAATATATAATGCTATCATTCTTAGATCTATAGCGGCTCAAAACCCGAAAGTCTGTCCCAATCCCCCAAAGACGTCTTACCAAAGGATACCGTGTTATCCAGTATTTAGTGGGTTTTGCAGGTCACAGAGGCAGTCGCTCCGTGTAAAATACTGGTTTTAAATACTGGCTGAATCCGGTTAGACTGTAAGCCGAACCCAACATAGTTGGGGAAAATGTACGGCAGATGATGATGATTGATACTAAGTATCGTCTCTAAAAGCGGCATTTAACTGTGTATTAGATCGTTTCGTTTATTTTGGTAATTCTTCCGCCGAAATGATAAAAATAAGAAATAGATTAGCAACATTATTTTAAATCATATGAAGAACATTTTTAAGACTTAGAGTAACACTGTGATGTCTCCGACCGTAATCTCAAACACCAACCACACTGTAGTTCGTATCAGGACCCAATACTAACATCGAAATCAAATACTAGAACAGCAGAAATGCAGCAGGCTGCAGGATGCATATCCTGTGACGTATACAGATACCATATACTGTGCCATGAGTATATTCATGTTGATGGGACCCGATTGCTATTGATAGAACCTGTTACTAGGTGAACATTCAATATGAAGATGTTTGACAGCAACTGCAGCAGTTTCACTTTAGGTGAGCACAAGAACAGAATTTAGAAGTTTTTTGACTGAGTGGTGTGAGATGTTACAAGATAAATGTATTTACAGCTAATGGTCATAAGCCTCGTAGAAGCTTACTCACTTTAAACTATGTAGTTTCAACCAATCAAATGACATATGATACGATGATGATACGAGTTTTAAGTAATGTTTTGAGTAAGGCTCAGTGATACGACCCAAGCGAAAACCGGTAGCTAAAAGCGTCGACTATCACCAGGAGCAAATTATTATTTGTGCATTTGGTATTATTTATGATTACCACCCCAAATATCCCTGATTTTTTCACGTGTTTTTGTCCATCCCAACGATGACAGAAAATCGCAGTAATAGTTATTTGTTATGCAAGGCTGCAAAGTTGTTTTTTGATGCGTTGCGAAGGTTTCAAAGGTACGAGACGCAGAATAACTTTACTACCTAGCGAGACACAACTTTTCACCACACTACAGCGGTCAGCGAGGAAAATGCTAGGTGCAAGAAAAACATTAATATCATGCAGTCGTCTAACTGGCCAGTGCGATTATTTTAAAAATGAGGTTGGCGCGTTGACATGAATTAAGTATTTATGCATTTTCAGTGGACCCGGGGGTATAGAAAATTATTGAATAGAAAGGTTCGAATTTTAAAAACTCTTTCCACGCTAGCGGATAAAATGCACTTTTGCACTCTGATTTCAAATGACAAACAGAATCTTTCCGAGCTTGTGAGGTGAAAATAATATTAACAACCCAACTCATTCAACTATAAGAAGCTAATTAATACGGATCTCTAGCATGTCGTCAGACACGCAAGTGGTCAAATACGCATTTCGTGAGAAAACGCATGTTGACAACGCATGTTGAAACGCATCGCGTCAGATTTCCACTACGTCAAAGACGCAGCTCGATAAACACACAACTGGACAGATGCGCGTCTACCTACCAGCCCCTCAGCTGTCAAAAGTAATTTTATGTAGTTATCTTTTTCCCACTATTGGTAAGTTTTGACCTGCCGATCTATCCTGTTTAAATCTTGTGAAATATTTACAGAATAGACCGGATGTTCGATAATCGCTGAAACACTAGCGCAGCAGAGATGTGATGGTGCATTGGCTATAGATGAACGAACTATATAGTACTTAAGGGTATGTTTGTTGTCGTCTGGAGCCGAAATCTATTTATAGAGGTTGTGACTAGGAGGACATTAATATTAGGTGGTAAGAGAGGAGTTAAATAGTTTCATGACAGCACGCCTGCTCCCGAAGGGGTTAGCAGTAATGTGGCAACCATGTTTTGCCATCTTTGCCCTTTGTTAAGGAGGAGCAACGGCCTGCACCTAGCGCCATAGTAGATGTGGCCACATTTGGAATTAAACAATTTGAGGACAAACTTGCGACACCCTCTCATATTAACATGAAGAGAAATAAAAGTAAGTAGGTTAAATGATAATTACTGCACCCTTATTGCGTAATACACGGATCAGAAATCACAATCTAGATCGGATTGAAAAATATTGCTAATCCATTGCTACATAAGTTCGACAAAAAAATCTGCTCAACAACGTAAATAACGCAATGAATGTTGTTGAACTGTCAAAATGAAACAGATTAGTTGGAATCGTTTACAAAAACGTTTTACGCAATTAGATAGCTGTTGTAAAATTCTTATCAATTTACAACCTTTACGTTTGTCGTAGGTGTATCTATACGTATATATAGTTATGTAAACACTATCTCATGCACGTCAGCAGTGAGGTCGCTGTCACTAATGGCAACTGTCAGTTCACCACAAATGGCGGGAAAGTGGGAAACAGTTAAAAGAGAGGTGGTACCTGCCCAGGAGGCTTGGTGTGGTGATGAGCCAGTGTAGTGATATAACCCAACTGCAACCTTCATTTATGAAAACATACTGTGACCTTCATGCAATGATGAAATTATACATTAAAAAAGCTAATATTTTTGATATTCGGATATCCATAAAGAAAATGCATTAAAAATTCCTTATACTTGCGGGTATTCTGGTACTTTACAATGCAATGAAAATTCCTATTAAAATAATGTAGCTGTTTGAATTTCAAAGTTTCAGATCAAGCTCCTGATACCTCTGGACTCCTAGTATTAGTTTCAAATTGCAGCTGACTTCACATTTTCACGCAAGCGCATCACTCAGCACAGTACGGATTGAACTTGGCCCGTACCATAACCAATAAGGCGACTTATAATAATTGCACCGGAAAAGTTTCAAAATTCCTTTGGCACTTTACTTTTTGACGATATTCTTGCGTTACTTATTATTATTCATTTCTTCAGTATTATAAGTTTAGTAAAGATTACTACTACTTTACTGTAATTTCTAATACTATATCAAGCCTAATCTAGTTTTTTTCAGATTTAGAGCCGTCTTTAAATTGTTAGATATTTTTTATCTACATATGGAAACATTTTATTATGGCTGTTTGGCAGATTTTGTTTAGAAAATAATTATGTAGGTAACTACCAAAAAATACTTTCTCTTCAGTAAAAATAAATCTGAACATAAAAATAATAGAATTTAAATTTTAATAATACTACTTGAATGGTGAATGGGTGTGTGCATGGCATGTCCCGTCATTCCTGTTGCGCTAGTATTTCAAGCTCATGGGATATCGACGGGGTGACGTCACAGGCGATACGTCACAGAACGACTGGACGCGTCGGTGTTTAGAGGGGCAATTCCCGTAATTTTTAAGACCGTTTGCATTTCGACTTAAATGTGAATGTTTTTTAAGTACGAGAATTGGCCTTCTGAAATCATTAAGCTATCTATTATCTATCAACTTATAGTTATTTATGCAACTGTTGTATAATACCTAATTATATACAGTTGCATACAAGACTTTATCTACACCCATGATATGAATCCTCTATAAAAGTTTCTGAAACAGTTAGGTAGCTATTGCCAAAATTAAACCCACCATAGCCCGTACCCGCCAAGCGTGACGGACGTATCGTATTTTGGAAAATGTGTCAGATGTGTCGGCGTGGGGGTCTGCAGCACCCGCTGTCCGGAAGGTATCGAAGGAGCAAACGAGTTGCATTATGAATTTAGTACAACATTATAACACTCGCTTGGATGATATAATGGTTACTACGACACTGGTCGTTTTAATGTTGGCAATAAGCTAACTCTTTCCGAAACTTTTATATAGGATTTATAGCATGGGTGTAGATAAACAATCAAAGTACACTTGTAAAAAGTAGATTTCACAAAGTTGCTTTGGTAAGAGTTCACTTTTATACCGGTTGACACTAACATAATTCACTTGGAGCATTTTCTTTCTTGGTGGTCCGAGGTGCCACTGTTTTTGCACTTGGCGCCATTTTGTTTTGTCATTGACATCCAAGTAGGCTGAGAAAAGTTGAACGCGGACTTAGTCCACTGTGATTGGACGCCTCATTCAAGTGCGCTTTGATCAGTGTCGCCACTACAAAAAAAAACTCCAAGTAGCCGTCAAATCTACTTTATCCAAGCGTACTTTGATTGTGTCCACGCGGCTTTACACTTTTTGTAGGGATCATAAACGTGAATAATAAATACTTACTTGCATTCGTCGGTGATCATATTAATATTTCTAGCAAATGTTATACTTTTATTATTATGTATGCTCCAACCATTTTTGCAAACGAGATAGACAATCTATATCTATATCTATACTTATAATAAATCTGTAGAAGTGAAAATTCTGTACATTGAAAATATCAAAAAAATAAATGGCAGGGGGTGTTACTAGACCGACACCGAACCCAAAAGTGTGATTAAAAAAATTTTTGTCTGTCTGTCTGTCTGTCTGTCTGTCTGTCTGTTTGTTCAGGTATCACGCAAAAACTACCGGTTCGATTACGATGAAACTTGGTATAATTATTCTTTAATATCCTGGGCACCACACTGGGTACTTTTTATCCCGGAAAAGTATCCTATCCTACGGTTGGGGGGTGTCAAAGTTTGTATGGAAGAATTTTAACGCGCTGTCCGATTAACTCGAAACTCAATATTTATACTTAGACCCAAAAATTAAGAATAACGTGTATCAGGATTTTTCGAAATTCAACCCCTAAGGGGGTAAAATAAGGGATGAAAGTTTGTATGAAAAATCTTATTCCTTGAGGTAATAAATATGAAACTTCGCACGAATAGTAATCTAAATAAATTATAAAGTTTGTAGTTTTTTGTTTTTCTAAATTACCCCCTAAAGGGGGATTGGGGGGTGTCAGTGTTTGTATGGAAGAATTTTAACGCGCTGTCCGATTAACTCGAAACTCAATATTTATACTTAAAACCCATGGGGATGTATGGGGTAATTTCCGACAGTCACGCGGGCGAAGCCGCGGGCAGCAGCTAGTTTAAAATATATTAGGTGTTATGTATAATTAACGCAGAAAATACATCTAAGTAAGAGTGCTTATGATAACTTTCTAGACTAGCTGTGACAGATGTCTTAGCTAAATTAAGATGCTTGTTGCTACAGATCCTTTGATTCAGAACTTCAGTGTGTCGTTTTGGCCGTTTTGACAAACTAATTAATATCGGTTAAATTACGCCTGTCTGTACTTCGAAGAGTAACCCATTATTTATGTTCTCTAAATAATTACAACTACCTACAGTTAACTTTCTTAATATAGTGAATCATCATTTCAACCGAAAGACGTCCACTGCTAGACATCGGCCTCCCCAAAGCATCCCACTTCGACTGGTTCTGTGCTCCTCGCATCCAGTGGATTCCTGCAGTCTAAGGTCATCGATGTAATGATTATTATTCAAACAATAATGTTAAAATAAACGCCCCATGTATTTAACTGTTCAAATCAAGAGTCTATCGCATCTTGAACTTTCGCATAACAGTGAACCACAGATTCCACATAAAAAGTATTTGTATCTACTTGTTTCGAATGTTGTGCATACTAGGTGCATCTTGTGCATCATCTGCATTAGTAGTAGTAGCTGACAGAGGTTAGGGGTAGGTTCAGTGTCGTCATGATCACTGCGATAATTGTATCTCTTTTCTCTTCAATGTTTATGATTCCCTGGTAGGTACATTGAATGTCCATAGTTTTTTTTTTTAGGAAATGGACAAGTCTCGTTTTAAAAAAACATGTTGTAATGTAATGTTACGTATGGAATGTTTATTTTTTAACTAATATCAGCCCGCGACTTCATTCGCGTGGAAGTTTTATAATACCGCAGTTTACTAAAATAACAACATTTTTATAAAAACTACCCTGTAGGTAGGTACTATAAATTGGTCTCAGCAGCCAAAATATGAAGAAAGTCAGGCTGGTGACAAAATTTCAACAGTACTGCATCAACAAGGTCTACGCTTCCCACGTGGTGTCCACGTGGATTGTTCCGAAATGCGCCTGCGTGAAATTGTGGAGGCGCCACAAATACGATACTTGATACTAGGATTCTATGAAGCATCATGAGCTTGATGCTCGGCCGCAGTGGCTCAACTACCTCTTGATCGTTATACCAGACTGTACACTCTATCATGGGCAGTAAAGACTACTATTGTGAGCATTTTATTGGGCTTTGAATATTTTTTTAGGTATCAAACAGAGGTTGCATTATTCGGCTACGGTTTTAAAACATCTTTTGCAGATTTTCAATGTATTATGACATAAAAGTCATGAAAATATTAAGGAAACCAGTTGGTTACGAAATAATTGATACTTAACAACCAAAATTATGTAATAAATCTCCATCAATGTCTTAGTATTTCGAATTTAATCAGTGAGCGATGCAATAATACGGTGCTTTTTAGACGAATGTCGGCGATATTTTAGCGAAATCTTTTAAAATATCACATAAATACGGTGTGTTAGTAGTTAATGTGAAGGGAGCGTTATGAACACTGCGGCACACCTAGTATTTAGTAAGCAATGAAATAAATGCCGCCTGTGGTCGACGCTACGACCTACAAGTCACGGCACGTCGAAAGTCACGGCAGTTTCTCCTGGGCCACTGCTTCTTAATAATTAATATTTTTTAATATCTAGCAATATTTTTATTCCTAATTTATTTTATTGCATAAATACACTGTGTTTCGTCTACTGAAAGTGGGTTTTGGTTTACCAGTGTTTATAACAAACAACACATTCACGTGGTATCTATCTCCGCAATGCGTGCGTGATGTGACTGACTGACCGGCACTGTATGAAGCCAGCGCGACTACGATTCTGAATACTGGGAGCCCAGAAGTATAAAAAGTTACCGGTCAACTGCCCTAACTTTGCCTCGCGTCCATGGTTTGCCTAGAATGAACAAGATGTAATATCATGGATGTATGGCAATCGAAAACTTTAAGAATATGTAATTTCTTAAAGTTTCGATTGCCATTCAAGTAAAATGAACAAGATATTATTACCTACATCTTTTTCATTTTAGGCAAACCATGGACGCGAGGCAAAGTTAGGGGCAGTTGACGGTACCTTTAAATTTTATTAATCAGACAAACTGTTTCACATTATACCCGTAGGTGCCACTTAATTAAATGATCCTTGAATCATATGTAGTACCTTCAGCAATGACATGATATTATAAAAAAAAGTTTAAGTAGGTACCTTAATAAAATTGATAGGTATGAATACTTTTCATTAAATATTTGTTTTCAAGAACATCATCATAGTATTTCGAAAAGACGCTCAAACTCGTGTGCACATTAAGTGCAATTCCTAAAAAAAAATTGTCATGGGATCTCGTACCAATAATGAAATCCTTAAGATTTTATTTCATGTTTATTAATTCTTACTTCGGAAGTTATGAAGTTCCATACAAACAACATCCCCTTCTTTAAAAAACGCTCTATCGCGTTATTTACTACTAATAACAGTATCCAGTTCCGGTTCAGAAACGGAACGCAATATTCCGTATCTGCACTAGGAGATCATGAAATAGAGGAGGTTGCAACGGCCAACTGTTCAGGGATAGTTAAGCGCCAAAAGTTGCTACATAGTACGTAAGATGTTATTATTCGCTAGATGACTTTCTTAATGACAAATCCCTGTAATTATATAATCCTGACATACATTTAAACATTCAATTTCGTTACTAATTCATACATAAACTTTTGACATGACATAAAATTTACTCTGACTTGTAATAAAATTACATTTGCATGCTTATGTTAATACAATTGGGTACTCAAATACGTTTATAATAATATTGTAATAAATTTACCTTTATAATTAACTACTACTAACTTTTTATTTACTTTTAGTAATCATATCATTTGTATGTCACTATTGGCAAAACATAGCGCACTACCTAATTCTTAAGATCTTTGTTGGTAGATCTTTCTTTCTATGTTTCACAAATAAATTATTCTATTCTATTCTACAACGCATATAAAAAAAAAATTGCAATCGTTTTGCTTTCCGGTCCCTTACGTAACAATGCACGCCTAGCTACTATTTTTAAATTACGCACGTATAAAATCCGATCACGGGATTTTTTTTGGTACACTCTCTCGGAAAATTGGCAAGTGATTGTAGATACAGGAAGGGTAGTTTGCTCATGTTGCATCAAATCTGCTGGAAGTTGAGCACCATCTCCTTAGCTTTCACGGAGTAGCTGTACCTATAACTTTTATTTATTACCTAAAGGAGGCGCGACACCGGTAGAACAATTTCCGTGAAGTCGTGCGCTCCTGTCTGCGGGATCTTTAAGAAATTATTGATCATAGAAAAAAAAAACCACGCATGTTTTTCAGCTTTCGTAATAGAACTACTTAATAAGGATAAAACGGACAGTTTTTTGATGTAGTTTATATTATACCACCCAAATCCTAATTTAAACTTTAAGATTGACCTTTTATTAGGGTTTTTCTGACTTAATTTCGCCTTAAGTCAGAAAACCACTAATAAACAAAGGTCAGCAAGGTCAACAAGGTTAATTTTTGGAACTTAGAGAGTTGTAGGTATTGATGATGAAATCATATTTTGATACAACATAAAACCTACTTCTAACCAGCAAATTGCAGAAAATGTAAGAAAGTTTCGCGGGCTAGAGCTTATTGTATGCACCTTAAGGCCAAAAAGATCCTGCCTCTGCAATGTATGCTAGCCTAGTATCCAGTGGCTGAAACCATGGTATGACTTCCGCATTGGTTTCCGAAATAATTTTATCAACAAGTATGATGGTACAGGGTGCTGTGAATCTTTGTCTGACCGTTCGATATCCTACGCGGGAATAATCGCGCGTGGGATATCGAACGGTACGGTTACGGAACGGAACACGCACCAATTTCAAAATTTTAACTTATTAACCTACTTATCTAATTGATTTTATACTGATATTATTAATTAATGCCGCGCTCGTTATTGAGCCTGAGAATCCGTACCCATGGTAACGCGGCGCGTTCGTTTTACCAGGAGGACAGGACTTGTAAAGAGTTCATATCAACCATCATTGTTGTTTTCAGTTCACATCGTGTCTGGGAGAACGGTACGATTTCGTTGTACAATTTTCGAGTTCCTCAATCCGATTTTTCCACTGTCTGGTGAAACTCTTCTGCTAGCCTGACATTTTTTTCATGGCTACTTTATGTTTTCTGTTATATAAACTTATCAAAGCCATAACACGATTTCTCAACCCTTAAACAACCGAATAATGTGTTGATGGTTATTGTTATGTAGGATGCTGATGCCTTATTATCGGCTGCTGGGTCTGTTTGAAGTATTTCATCAGCCTTGCGGCTACTGTGCGTTCATTTTCACGGTCGTAGCATAATAAAATCAGCTACGAGTGCTACGACTGCGTAGCCGTCGTAGCCGTGACGTCACTTTCGTCGTAGCAACTTCGTAAACCTATTCTATTCTTAACTTTAAACAGGAAATGTATCGATAACATATAAAATGAAATCATGATTATCGAATTGGTCATTTATTTAGCTTCAGACGGCCTGATTTTTTTCGTCCCTTACGTTACTCGAATAGATGAGCGACCCGCCTACCATGGACCGTGGTAGTTGAGCATTTCGCAGTAAAGGCAGTTGGATTATCATATTATTTATGATTAGTGTATGATCTGTGCGGGTTTTAACTAGAAATTGCTGATAATACGGCTGTTGCACTCTATCACTATCTCTGTCTAGACTTGAGATAGACAAATTAAAATAAATTACGAATTTTATGTTTGTAGGTTATGTAATAGATCCGCTGTGAGTATGCCTCAAAAGACCAAATAAAGAAATCAAAGCAAACAGGCAATTTTAACTTAGGGACATTCATTTTTATATACCTATTATACATTCAGTCAAAAAAGTATCGGGAATGGATGATTTGTGTATGGTTCCAAATTCAATTTTTTGTTATTTTTTTTGTAATTAGATTGGCACAACTCTTTTACATTTTGGCGCGGAGTTGGATTTGCCTCTGTCATTTAGATTAAATACAGTGCTGTTTTTAGTTAGATCATATCTAGTGTGCATTGCGAATTTCATAATGGACAAAAACATCGAAAAAAGAGTTTGTCTTAAATTTTGCATCGCCAATGGAATTTCCAGTTCGAAGTCACTGAAAATGTTACAGAACGCTTACAGTGAATCGACTTTATCAAAAACACGTGCTTATGAGTGGTACAAAGCGTTCAAAAGCGGTTGAGATATGCTGGAAGATGTGCCTCGCCCTGGTAGGCCATCAATGTCTTCAACTGAAGTTAACATCGCAAAAGTGAAGGAAATTGTGACTGAAAATCCTCATTCAAGTTTGAGAGAGCTAGCCGCTGAACTATCTGTGTTTCACAAGTCGATCCGTATCATTTTAAATAATCACTTGGGTATGAGACATGTTGCCGCTCGGCTAGTCCGAAAGACCAGAATTTTCTCCACGACACGCCTTCGCACAAGGCCATCATTGTGAACGAATTTTTGACTTTCGTGGCTCCCGTTTTCGTTTGGTAGGAGACATAAAGGAGAATTCGCGGTGCGAACTAAAATCAATTCCGGAAAAAGCGTTTAAAAATGTTTTGATGATTGGATTATTCGTTGGCGAAAGTGTATCGTTTTTGAAGGAGCATACTTTGAAGGCGATAAAATAAATTTGGATGAATAACTAGCATTTTGGGTGTTATTGATCTTTTCCCGTTACTTTTTTGACAGAGTAGTATATTTTGTTAACCTTAGTGCTTCCATAACCCATACTTAACCATTGAGGTATTATGTACTAGAACATAATACCTCAATGTACTTAACCCATAATTAAATACCATACTGCAACCAAAAAGACAAAAATACATTTGTTTGACTAAACTCTGTTTTGGTTTGTATCGAAGACACTTTGTTTATTCAGAATGTTGGGCCACGAAAGGGACGAATGAAAGCATGCAGCTGAGATGAGAATGGTAAAAGGGGAGTAATGTAACAACACGAATGGATAGAATAAGAAATGAATGAAAAACTTATAAGAGAAAGTCTGAAAGTGGTGACTGCATTGGAAATCCGCTGTCATGGTATGGGCATGTGATGCGGTGGGATGAGGAAAATGTCATGAGGAAAGATTTAAGTATGCCTGCGGATATGGAATTTGGCTATAATTAAAGAGTAGGGGACGATCAAAGAAATTATGTATAGACTATGTGAAAGATGATTTGGCTAGAAAGAGGGTGACTACAACTGCTAAGACGACTAATAGAGAAATATGGAAGAAGAAGACGCTGCGCTGACCCTAAATAAATTGGAATAAGGGTAAGACAATGATGACTTTGTTTATCCATAACCGCGCTTTTCCGTTCCCATCCTTGAACTTTCGAAAGATAGTTTATGGAGATTGTCGACAAAAACTAAAGTTTTTCAATATAGACTGTTGTCTAGTAGCGTAGTGCACAGAAGAATTGTGTCACCATAGCAACACACTGTTATTCACTGTTCCTAGATTCAGTATAAACCAGCAGGACAGCATAAGCGCTAGGAAGTGTAACACAAACAACAACTACATTGAAACACTAGGGGCGTGACTTCATGTATGCACTACACAAGCAATATGGGAGGAGCTGTCTGGTCACATAGTCGGGGAGTAACAGTGTAGTAACGTCATAGAGGGAACAACTAGGTAAACAGGAAGAGCATTTTTCACTCTGGAAGGGTTCGGTGCCTGGCGGGAAACTTCGGCGGCTGCTAAAAGATTTGAATGCATTTCTTACTTATAAAGTCAATGAAAGTTTAATAATTTGGGTTGGATTCACAAAACTGCGTGTTATATTGGTTTGATCATTTTGGCAAAAAAAAAATGGATAGATCAAAGCTTTTATATAACAGACGCTGCATTGTTTTCAAACACATACACTATACCGTACTAACGGAATTGAGTATGTTTATAATTGTAGCCGAACGAAGTTCACTACCGGACATAGGTAGGCCTCCCCCAAGCATCGCCACTTCAACTGGTTCTATGCTTCTCGCATCCAGCTGATTCCTGCGGTCTTAACCAGCTCATCGGTCCACCTTGTGCGAGGTCTTCCAACGCTACGTCTTCCGGTACGCGGTCGCCACTCCAGAATCTTAACAACGTTAACCCAATTTAATGATGAAGAGGATACTTAAGTAAAATAATTAGGCTTGAGCATTCAATCTTCTTTCTTTTCAAAATCTGCTTCAGATTTGAGTTTCTGTATTTATTGAAAACATGGCTCAGTAAAGTATTCGTGCCACTTTTGTGGTGCAAATGGTCGCCTGACCTAATTTTGCGCTACGACTATGCATGTGTGTAGAAAATGTCTCTGTGTGCGTGTATGTAATTTAAAGACATTCTAGTTTTATAATTTCCTAGTAGAGTGCAATGTATTGAATGCATTTTTAGTGCACTGCTCTGTAAGAAGCTTATTGTGGTACAGATCGCAATCATGAAAACGGTCTCCTCCTTCTTGTTTATTGGACCTAAGATAATATTTGATTATTCATTCTTTTATTTGAATGTCTAAATACCTCTGATGTCACCAACAACCCCAACGATTTACCTGTAAAGGGTTGTTTGTCCCTTTTATTTTGACGTTTCGGGCCCTCATTTGTTCTCTTACTGCGCAATATATAGTGTAGACAGGGCGTCCCACGGATATGCCACTACATGGTGGGCAAGTACCTTGAATATTGTAGATGGAACATTTTACTGAAAGAAGACATTATTTGAATTTAAAAAACAATTTATACTGCATTCATAGATATTTAAATAATTACATGGTTGAACCGGAAATCGAACCCGTTACACGAGAAAAATAATCACCCTGGAGCTACAGAGCATAGCGTACTATAGTGCATACCGTAGATTATTATAGCGAACGTTAAAAACGCTGGAATAAAGCTAAGTTTGTTGTTTATTCAAATGTTTAAGTCGTGAAAGCATTTTGGTGTAATGTAGCTTTTCGCTGTGCAACACTAATTCAAGATAAGGCTCGGTTTGAATGTATGGCGCGAACAATATTATGTTCTCTAAAAAGCGATATTCTAAGTTTTATGAAAGCCTAGTGTTGCAAATATTTTACGGTCTGGATGGATCAATACTATCTCCGAAGCATAGCAGGTTTCAGCGGTTTCCATGGCAATAATGCAGTTGCATTTTCCCTTCCGTGGAAGAAAAAACATCGTGAAACCGACTTATCCATACTTTCTATAATATAAATACTTATAATATTATAAATGCGGATCCGAACCTCCTTTTCCCTGATGGTCTGGAAGATAAGGAGTAGGAGAGTAGGGAAAAAACACCGAGTAAACTCGAGAACAAAAACTTTTTCATAAACTGGCTGTTTGTTACCTTTCACATCTTAGGGCGGATTTTACCAAATTCAGTTTTATTTTATCTGTGGAATAAAATTTACATCAGAAAATCCAAATTTATTCGGAAGGAAGGATTATCTTTATATATAAAATTCTTCTGTACGTGTTTGTAACCTAACTCCTCCTAAACGGCTGGACCGATTGGGATGATATTTTGTGTTTATATTTGAAAGGGTACCTGGATGGTTTAGATTCACAATTGAACCCGGTAGGTGGCACTGTGATCCAGTTCTAGGAAACAGGACGACGTCTGCCGGGACCGCTAGTACTTGGTATAAAATTTTGGTCATATCGGATTTAGATCAAAAAATGGCACTCAGATAGCCCATGGCCTGGGTCCTAACCCTAAATGGTCTATCTGAGTGCCATTTTTCTTTCTGAGTTCTTTCATTAAGTCTATTATATAAGTATTAGAGGTACTTATGTCTCTTGTTAAAGGACATCATTCAAATCGTACCCAAAAATAAAAGTGCCGGCCAGAAAAAAAAAAAGCTGTTTTCTTATTGGAAATAACATCCTGAACATTTTTTTATACTACAATGAAAGTCTACAATTAACCCCCTGGCTGCTATTTCAGTTTGAAGGTACCAAAAAAATCATAATTTTGCCAACAATGTTTTGAACATTCGTAGACGCAAACAGCTTTTGTTCAAAGTGGAAATGGACAATATGCGTTAGGTCTACTCAGGTATGATATAATCATCATTCAGGTTTAGAGCATTTTGTACCCAAAAATTAAAGTGCCGGCCAGAAGAAAAAAACACGGTTTTCTTATGGGAAATAACACCCTCAACATTTTTTACTATTACAACGAGAGAATACAATTAACCCATCCGCCGCTATTTAAGTTTAAAAATACTAAAAAACATACTTCGACTAAATTATTTTAGAGCATTACATTTTAATGTATCGTGACCAGTGTGCCTTGCCAGTAATGACCTATGGCACTAAAACGTGGTCGCCCACAGTGGGCCTCATTTGAAGACTCAATGTGACACAAAGGGTAATATTGAGGTTCTGGAGTGGTGACCGCGTACCGGAAGACGTAACGTTGGAAAAGGCCTATTAAGGTGGTGGTGGATCGTTGACCTGGAGAAGGCCGGAGGAATCCGCTGGATGGGAGAAGTACAGAACCGGTTGAAGTAGCGATGCTTCGAGGAGGCCTATGTCCAGCAGTGGACGTTTTTCGGCTGAAATGATGTATTGTAACCATTTATTGCATTGTGTTTGCAAATAAATCTAGGCGCCACGCCGCGGCGCATCTCGCGCCCGTATGGGGCACTTTTAGGAAAGGTTAGGTTCGCTCAGGTTAGGTTAGGTTTTCTCGGAAATGTGTCACTTACAGGGGCGGGGACCGGCGCGAAATGTCCTGCGGTGTTCCACAGGGCTCGTTCCTGGGCCCGCTCCTTTAGGACATCGGTTACGACTAGGTGTTGGGTTGCTGGCGAGCTTAGTATGATAGCTCCCTAGCACAAACAGAAATACGTCCTCCTCTGAAAAATGTGGAAACCCTATGAATTAAGGAAGATTTCCTTTCATGGCTACAAAAGGCACTCTCTGCCTGTTAACGTTTTTCTTAAGTACGTTATCGTGCAAAAGCTTGGAGGTATTCTTTCTAGAATGAATTATGGTAACAATCTCAGGAGCGAGTCTGTTGTCAACAGCGACACGATAAACGGCGTTTATTATGGCCGCTGCGATTTTAGAATGATAAAACAGGTGATGTAGTGCACGGTTAAAATATGTTTGTCACAACAGCCTAAACCTTCACTGCTTCTACAACCCACCTAAATATCGTGATCAATCAAGACTTATTTGCCTGGTCTGTTGTAAGCTGACTAGCGTTCCGGTAAGTAGTTGGAATGTGGACTTCATAGCCACACGATTCGATATCATTCATGCTATCAGTAAAGCCCATAGCTACTATGAAAACATCCCCACTGTTCAATAACCAATACAATGGATTTTCTTCATTCATCAATGATTGAAGAAAGAAGAAAGAAAGATACGTATAGGTAGCTAGGTTGTTAATAAAAATAAGTTGTACATTTACGTTCACTATTAAGTTGAACATTACTATTGTCACTGATATTTCTCGAGACGTTCTTGGTGAGGCGTTCTCATTATTGTTGTGGTTATGTATCAGTTCGAGAGTCTAGTTTTTTGTATCGTATCATAATTTTTTTATTATTAAGATAACCATATCTATATATGTATAAACAATGGTTTTTGTTAAAAAATAAACACATATTTGCCGAAAAGCTTTTTTTATCACAAAAAAATCCTATCGACTTTGTAATTGAAAAAGACAGCAAATCTTTTCTGTCTTTTCTTTTTTTTTAACATAATTTATGTATCTTAAGACTGTTGGAGGACGTCCCTACCCTCCAACAAGTTTGAAACCGGTGTCATTTGAAATGTCTGATAAGTTAGATACTTTTTCGAAGATCAATTGAACACTGTTAGGTTAGGTTAGCCTAACCTAACTAGCTTTTTTCTTTTAATCTTTTGTACAATTACCCAATCACGAGAATACGCAAATGCTGTTCATCATTGAGGAGGTCCATGTGTCCTTCAAAATCTAAGATCAGTTGAACACTGTTAGGTTTAGTTAGGTTAGCCTAACCTAACTAGCTGTTTTTTGTTAATCTTTTGTACAATTACCTAATCACAAGATTATGCAAATGCTTTTCATGATTGAGAAGTTCCATGTGACCTTCAAAATCTAAGATCAGCTTATCAGTGTTAGGTTAGATTATGTTAGGTTAGGTTTGGTTTAGATAGGCAAGGTAAGGTTAGGTTAGGTTCGCCTAGCCAAAATGGTTTTTGTTATTACAAAAAACGATGTTATTTTCAATTAAAACTCGGTATTTTTTCAAACTATATCTAAAACATTTAAAATAATTTTATGATTTTTGGTACTTTCAAACTCAAATAGCAGCCAGGGGGTTAAGTGTAGACTTTCGTTGTAGTATTAAAAAATGTTCAAAATGTTATTTCCCATATGAAAACAGCTTTTTTTTTTTCTGGCCGGCACTTTGATTTTTGGGTACAAAATGTTCGAAGCCTGAATGATGTCCTTTCTATTTTCAAATTAAAGCTGGTATCAAGCTGTCAAAAGTTAAACAGTTCTCATTTTCAAAGCTCCAGATCAAAGGAGAGCGTTGAATTCAACCACCAGAACATCATAAATGCAAGGCTGCATTCCTCCTGTTCCTCATCTTCGACAGATAGGTACCTACTAACGGCCGAACCCAATAACCTATCTATCATCAGTTTTGGCATACTGGAGATAGAAAAACCTAGCTATGGTTTTAACGGCCCAATCAGAGAAAAGATATCAAATCTATCAGAGGTTTAAGAATCTTACCGGCCCACGCTATCTATCGATTACTCGCTTAGGTATTACTACTACTAACAGTTCTTCAGAACTTTGACCTTTTTATTGTTTGCTCTCTATTACAAATCAGGGTTGGATGCATAATGATGTTCATTATCCTATAACACAGGTATGAGTTTATTTCAGTTTTTCAAGTTGTCAGTTTCCAAATCCACGGATGATATATATAGTAATACCCGTTTTTACTAACACTAGGCATTTATTTAGGTGTTACCTAGTGCTAGTACGTTATAATAGGCGCGTAGTTTTCAACAATATCATCCATTGAATACAAAAGTTAATAGTCAGCAGGAAAGCATAAGCGCTAGGAAGTTTTGTATATTGCCTCTATGACTAAGTACCTACTCTTCACCGAAACGTTAGCGGCGTGTTCTCTTTCATGTTTGCACTTAGCAGCTGTGGGTAGGCAACGCAAACTATCGAGGTTTAACGAAGTCAGGGAATAGTTCTCATTGTAGTCACGGCTCGTAGGGAACTTACTAGGAGTTTATAAGCCAGCAGAATGTCGGTTTTTACTACCTTCTAACTTATGGCGGGAATAACGCGGAATACTGGCTTTCCACCTATAAACGTGTGCTGTAGGTACACCTAAGAATCCAGGACCTTGGAACCTCTTAAATGAAGTACCTGTACAGTAGAAAGTACAAAACAAATTAAATAGGTCAGAGGTCTGTAAATTAATAAGACCGACCAAAAACAGATAAATAACTTTCGCTTTATGTTTAAAGTCTGGAACAACAATAAACATAACAATTAAAATGATTATTATCAGTTTGTTTCAATCTTTGGCTGCCTTTATTCTTGGTTCATATAATATTTACATAATATGCTAACAAACTGAAAATAATAATAATATGTACCTACATGTATATAAAAAATTGAAGGGGAAAGAATCATAGGGCATCAAAGAATTCGTCAGCGTCGCTGTCAACAGGAAAGGTGCCCGATGGCTGGCAGCATCCCACTTGTTTCAATTCCATTGCGTGCGGAATTTATCGGGAGCGACCTCGTACCATGAGCAGACAGTATTGCACGAAATTGCATTCTCGTTAGTACTAGGGACACAGGACGTACGGAAGAGGACAGGAGTTTTTTTGCTGTAAGCGACTTTCAATGACTAGCTATAAGAATTAAGTATTCGTAAAGTAACTCGTAAACACTGACGGGTTACGAATAAAACTAAATTAGGCAAAGACGAAACCGTTCAAGAGAGTAACTGAAAATGACTAAACTATGACGTGTATGACGTTCGAAAATTAAACTTATTCAAGGAAGAAAAAGACTACAAAAATTAAAAACAATTTGTAGCGATTTATTTACTCTTCAGATAGTTCTGGCGTTTTTGCGGGGGGAAATGTGCACACAAGTGCAGTTCCGCATACTTACTGAAAACAATGAAGCAAGAAACTTTTCTACGGTAATGCGTTAGCTAAGACTACTCACATAGAAACCCAAAACGACGGTGTAGCTCACAACGTCATGTCATACTTACAAACCTATTAGTTGAAATATTCCTATTCCGTTGTAAAGAATGAAAAAATCTAATAAATGCGAAAATTATTCTCATCCACATCATGAGTAAATTCTGTTTGCTTTTGCAAGAACTGACGCACTGAACATGTACTGGCCTCGTGTCCAGACCCCAATAAATTATTAAAACATATTCGTTAATAGTGCGAATAATTATTTTGATACAAACTGAATAGGCCGCAAATAGCAAAAACGTAAAAAGTACAAACATTTTGCGGGCTACCATTGTGCATTCCCCTCACCTTTTCTATCAGCGTCCGTCCAGTGAGAACGTTCGTTGCCATGGATACGCAACGCGTGCATATTACTAGCGCAACAGGAAGCAGAAGGAGTTATCATCTGAGATTAACCACCTGTGGAATATGGCCAAGGTTTATGTACTTGTGTGCATAAGTGCGACAGCAAATGGGTTGGAAACTAAGCTATTGTGAAGTTATATCGCTTAAACAATTGGGTGCACATCGCTAAACTAAGGCCCTAAATTATATAATGCGTATTTACTTTTGTAATCAAGTAAGGCGAGATGTTATGTGTTGTTGTAATCACAATGACTTTTTTATTGCAAGTTGTTGTAAGCAATTGCAATGTTGAATTGCAAGCTTTGTGGTTAATATTACCTATAATATTATGTCCATTCAAGTTACTAAATTATCCTCGGTCAAGCTTATCCATCAACTACGCCCCCTTTCGTGGATTGCCGCTCCAACTAGCCTACAGTAGCCAGGTTATATCCTTGATTTACTCTTTGTGACTCATGTTGTGCTGGTGCTCCTGGCACGCTTACCCTATCCATGGCAACAACAGCGTGGCATCGCCATCTTGTATTTATTTGCATAATAAAGGTTGGCTCTCCTCCGAATAGAGAACTCTATGAAAAAAAAAGAGAGTGTGGTAAGGTTTCGAAGAGTAATAGAATGGTTTCTGACTGAGGGTGGATTTGACTAAACAGGAATAAATTTTATAAGATTTACTTCTGACAGTTTTCGTATGGAGAAATTGCCAAAAAATCAAAATTTGGTCGGAAGAGAAGGTTTATTCCGCTGATAAAATTCCTGTGTGGATTCGCTCCGCGGATAAAAAGTTTTTTTTTTTTTAATCTTTTTCATTTATAATAAACTAGTTATATGTAAATGGAATCGTGTAGTAACATACATACTGACCCCACCAATGAATGAATGTAGTTGATTGCAGTTCTCCTTCTATTGCTATTGCGATTCCACTTTGAACTTTCGTATATTATTATGTCTATCGCACAAGTGCATACAGAAGAAAATCTATGTCAAGGTGTGCATACAATCACATCAAGAGGAAGCAGGGTGGCTCAAGTGCTCGGATTATGATACAAGTAGGTATAGCCTACGACTACGTTCCAAGTTCAATGTTAAAAGTTCAACGGCCTATTGATTTTCCGGTCGATCTACGATGGACGCTGCGGACCTAGTAAGACAACGAATATAGTGACATCAGACAAACTCAACCCCTAGTATTCGAATGACGTCAGGCAAGTAAAGGATGAAGCTTACAGCATCATGCTATCCCTTTCTATACTAGTTAAAATATAATTGCTTATTTTTATAGTTCTACAATGTTTTAGTTCATTGGATTGAAAACTTAGTAACAAATATAATCTTGACTACAGGAACATTAATATTATAATATAACTGCTATTCGAAATGTCTTTTGAACCATTAGTCTCTTTTTCTGAATATGATCAAATGTTACTACAATCATTCAACCTCGTTTTATTTAGTTTCGATTGCGATACACCTGTTGTGAAATCTGCTTTACTGGTACATCAAATGCGATCTGGTTTAAAAAAACATTGTTTACTAATGATTGGAAATATGTAGATTAGTTAGTAGTGGAATTTTTGGTATTTTGTCTTCTGAGTAGTATCTCAGCAATTTAGTCTCATCTTCGTTGTTATCCGCCGTAAGGTGATATGGCAAGATGTAAGGTTTGCAGGTCTTATACAGTTAAGCTTTGGTATCCTAAGATCGCGGTGAACGGTTACACAAAAATGGCTGTCCAATTATAGTGTTTTTTGACACCATTATGTCTGGTGACTGGTACTGGTGAAAATTACAGATTTTCATGACGTCCGTTATATTAAGAAAGAACCGCTTTCATAAGAAACCAAAGCTTTAGGGACTTAAATTGGCTCTCTCTACATTGATTCTGTTAACTTTATAAGACTGGATTCGACCAAATAGGAATAAAAAAAATAAAAAAAATTAAGTATAAAGTAAAGTAAAATTATGATGTACCTCCATTAATTACAATCGAGGAAACTTTAGTTCTAACTGTAAAGTAGAAACTGTGTTTCAGGCCATCAATTTACATCAAACATTTAAAAAGAAGACAACAATAAATTGATTAGCAGCTTAATTAAAAAGAAGATATAATATTTTCAATGACTTAAAGAGTAACTATTTAGGTAGGTATATTATTTTAAGTAGAATACATTTTATCCGCGGAATAAGCCTTCTCTTCCGAGTAAATTTTGATTTTTTGACAGTTTCTCCATACGAAAACTATCAGAGTAAATCTTATTCCGTGGATAAAATTTATTCATGTTTGGTCGAATCCGCCCTTATAGTGAAAGCTTTAGACCGCTTTCACATTTAGGCGACTTTACCAGCGTGACAGTAACGCGACAACCTGCCACTTCCTTTCCTGCCACTTTCCTTGTGAAGGAACGTGATTTTGCCGCGCTACTGTCGCGCTGCTAACGTCCTAATGTGAAAGCGGCCTTAAGTTAGTCATGACAACCTACTATAAGTACCTACATGAAATGTTTTTGGTGGGTTATTTTACAGGGTGGCAGGGACATCGACGCACAACCATGAATCTGGCTCCCCTGCGTTGACATATTTCATCGGTTATAAAATTACAAAATCGGCGGTTTCCTGCAAAAGTGCAATATCTACCCTGTCAAAATGTATGAAACAGTTTAAAAAAAATTAAATAACTGACGTAAAATCTCAACGCTGGGGGTCCAGAATCATGTATTCCCTACTACTCTGTATAGCTGCAAAACGATCTTTTAGCGTGTTAGTCTTACATATTATGTAGGATTAGTTTAGCGCCAAGATTCCTCGGCAATAGCAATTGTACGGAATATAAATAATAATTGACTTCTGTTAGTTAGAAAACAGAATAAAAAATAAAAAACAATGAATACAAGAAACCGAATCGTACTGGCATGGTATCTATTAGCAGTATCATCAGCTTTTGAATGGTTAGTAGCTAGGTATTTGTGTCAAGTTTTGTGCCGCACGGCACAACTTAAAGTCATTAAATCATAAGTTATGATTACGATTATTAATAACATTTAAACGTTAATAATGTGCAGCTTAGATTTAGTACTCCAATAAACCCCAAAATCATAAAAATAATTATTATCCTGTGGCATAATCTACCTTCTTATTTATTATTATTTATCAGTATATCGTATAACTTGGTAGCTCAATATAGCTTCATCCATCCGCAAGATGACGTTACTTTCGTTGTAGGATGGGGTGTTACTGGCGGGAAAGCGAATACATGCGCTTTGCATCCCTCTTTGACCCGCTCGCGCTTTTTCGACGCTTCACCACCTACGTCTTATTGTTTCCTGGTATAAAAGCGTTACACCTTCATTACTCGTTGCGTATTCCACAACGCGTTTAAACGGTGATACGAATACCGGAATCTAACATAATAAATAATAGGGTTTAATTTGTCAATAGTCGTGTATCTTTTATCTGAGGAATTAATATTGCGGTTTGACAGCTTGTGTATAGGTTTTATGTCAAACTGTCATATATTTATTCTTCAGATAAAATATCTGACAATTGAAAAATAAACCCTAAAACTTTGAATTTAAAGATTATGATATAATTTTTATTGCAGAACTGTGTAGTAGTAGGAACATTCGTTCTTTTTCTAGTTTTGGACTCAAGGGTCTATTTAACCCATAACGGATATGCATAAAAAGAATGAATATTTCAATTGGAACTCCTCCAATTATTTTGCGTACTCCAAGATCTCCAAAATTGTGTTAAACAAGTGAAAAGACGAAAACAAAACAAAACTTTCAATTTTTTTAAGTATAAAGTAAGGAAACGTCCATTTAAATTATTATAATTCAATTAAATAAAAACAGGAAATTAATCTTATTCCTTCAATAATAAGAAAAAGAGAAAAATATATTCTGAAGGTAATTATTTAAATATAAAAATAAATATCAACGAATACATAGCTCAGAAAAGTGCACGTTGTTATTACTGCAAAGACGTTATCAGTTCGGCAAACTCTCGCAATGTATTGTTCCCTAGTACCAAAGCTGCGTGTTCCACGTTGTTAGTGCGAGTACCGTACGTAGTCCGCAACGGGATTCCGTTTCATAACTTTACATGAATAAAAAATAAAAAGTATTTACAAATAGTAAGTACAAAAACAATAAAATTTATTCATGGAGTACGCAAAATAATTGGAGGAGTTTCAATTGAAATATTCATTATTTTTATGCATAATAATATCCGTTATGGGTTAAATAGACTCTTGAGTCCTAAACTAGAAAAAGAACTAATTTTCCAACTACTACACATTTCTGCAATAACAATTTGTAAATTAAAAAAAAAGTAAAAGGAAAAAAAAAAAAAGTTTGAAAATGTATTGTTAATTTTCCCAAGCAAGTCCAACTTTACACATATTTTTTTGATCATTTATTATGTTTAACGCTTTCAAGGACACTGAACGAAACACAATAGAAGTTTAATTGTAATTGATAAGACGTGTATGGACGTTCAGTGTCTCTGAAATTGTTAAACATAATATGATCATCACGTAACACAATTTATAATGTTGAATTGTTTTATAGATTGATTGATACTGTTTGAAACGAGTCAAAGGTTCCATAGTTTATCTTCGGTAGCACCGTTAATTGACGTATGAAATGTAAATTAATTCATACAAGTTGTTTAGCTAAATAAATACTTAAATCGTTTATACGGGATAGGTACTTAACAAATTCATCTATCTCAGAATAGCCCGACAGTAAACAAACTTCACAATAAACAAAACCCTTCTGGTACGTTATGCTGTCCTAGTGCACTGAGATCGATGAAAGCCTATACCTGTTTCTACATACGTACTAGTGCGGTGAAGCGAACGACTTACCTTTTGGCTTATAATAAAGATGGGACTAAGGAGGTCATCGGGAAGTACCACTATGTCAGACTTGCGTCGATATCATTCTAGGGAGGGTGAATATCTTGAGCCTGTAGTTCTTAAGCGTCGCAGAGGTCGCCCTCGTATAGTCCTCTAGTAGATTAAGATTGTTTTGTTTGACCGATTCTGAGAATATAACCCGGTCAAAAGGGGGAGGGTGCGTTCCTTAGTTTGTTTGACCGATTATGAACTCATAACCTGCCCAAAAAGAGGAGGATATAATAGGAACTAGTAGCGCAGTTGTAGAGGCTACGGCGGATAGCGCAGTTTTAGCGACTACGCGGGTAGCGCAGCTATAGCAATTTCAACATCCAACCAACAGTTTCCATAAAAGTTATATAAAATATTATTCCTTGTACATTTCAACTACCCAGAACAAGCGCAAGAAATACATTATTTTCTTGATATTTTAGCCACCATGTTGTTCATTAGCCACGTGGCGCCCTATGCACGTGGTCTAGTGCTTACTGCGCTTGCGTGAAAGTGTGAAGTCAGCTCAATTACGTGACAAAATACTAGGAGCCCATGAACATAACAAGCGTGAGTCAGGGAGTTTGTCACTACTAAAACTTTATAACAACTACTGGAGCACTGTACTATAGTCATCTCTCACTACATTGCTTTTAAGTCTAGTATTATTTGCATTATGTAGTGACTTCTGTACGACTTTCTTGAGCTTCAATCACCGTTTACATCGATAAAATGATTTTTAGGACCTTGATTGCTTATTTCTTAGGAATGATGACTGAAATATGACTAATTTGTGTACAAAATCGAAGCGTCATACAAAACTGAACGAATATAGCCAAATATTATGTTCAAAAACCTTGCCGTTATTAATTTATTCGTGTAGTTAATCGAGGCGGCACATAAAAATGGCGATGTTTAGGGGTAGTTTGGCGCTTATTTGGCAAATATCTATTATACATTGTGATAGCAAATCAATTTACACGCATTCCTTTTAAGACTTAGGTAGGCCAAATATTTTTTTGATATTTGTTTAGCTCATGACCTAAAGAGTAAGAATTAAGTAAAAAAAATAAAAAAAACGCTTACGTTCGCAGGTTAGCTTAGCTAGTCTTATACAAAATAACAGAATCACATTGAGAAATTACATAAAACTAAACCGTAATCAAAGAATACGTTGCAATGGTTTTCTGTGGGTGCCTACACTTTTATTGATGTTGCTATATATACATGTTACTTAGGGAGGTACTACAGTCAGATATGTAGCTAGCTTCGTTCCAGTAAAATTTTGGTTTAATTACAGTAAGTATTTTACTTTTGTAAAGTTGCCAGCTGCATTATTTTATTTAGTT
Organism: Eupsilia transversa; assembly: GCA_914767815.1. Taxonomy (NCBI): domain Eukaryota; kingdom Metazoa; phylum Arthropoda; class Insecta; order Lepidoptera; family Noctuidae; genus Eupsilia; species Eupsilia transversa. Next base: position 14,465,057 of record OU611871.1, read on the forward strand.
TATGTCTCAACCTGGCATAGGTATTTACTTCGTGTTCTCAAAGAACTTCACGCTAACTGCATTGTTACCATGGAAACAGCTGTGCTGTACCATGTGCTCGGAAGACAGTATTGATCCATCCAGACCGTACAATATTCGAAGCACTAGGTTTTCATAAATTACTAACAAGCTTATAGGAATGTGTATTTGAAGGTCGTAGCTTTTGCTCTGCAGCAGCGGGAATGTTTCTAGTATTTACTTACCGTTATAACATTATTAGGTATTCGTACTCCATCCTTTTTATTTTTTTATCTGGAGTTAATCTGGGTCAATCAGCATCATCTGGATTTAACAACCAACCAATCAACAGGAAAAAGTAAGATATGAGTGTCTTATTAATATAAACAACCAAGTCACAAGTTGACGAATCACGGAGGTCTCGCATCACGACATCACACCCCACACCGAGCTGCTATCTCATGAAGGATCTTTGTTAAGCGGTCGGCCAATAGCAGTCTTCATCAATTTTGTTTAAATTGCAAAAAGGTGGCTTGAACCCACGACCTTCTTGTTTCAACCCCGTAAACGAATGTTCTGGTCTATCCAGCTGAGCTAATGTGCCATGTACAATTTGCATCCTTTGCAACTTCTATCGTCCTCTAATGCATGGAGGAACAACTTGTTACCCACCCCTTGTTAAGACTGGTTGTCAGACTTTTAAGCTTCTGACTACCCATGACTACTATCGAAGATCTACGAATGACAGCCATCACCAACGACTAAGCGTACTTTCCGAGGCACGAAGGTGTGATATGTGATGGGGTCACCCATCTACGAACCGACCGTGACAAGCGTATTGTTTAGCCACGCCCCCCTAATTTTGCCGATTCTTCTCAATTAATTTAATCACCAATAACATGGATCTTCCTGATGAGTCAAATAGATGTGCACAACTAACATTAAGAGAGCTAAGTTACCCCTAATAACCAACAATCCAGAGGTATGCTATCACATCCAGTATCGTCAGCCAGGGCGGTTGTATTTGGTAGAATCAACACCACGTGGACATCTGCATTCGGAACCTGATGCTTATCAACGTCTTTAATATGCTGTGATTAACTCAGACCATCATCCAAATTCAAGTAGTAGAAGTAATGAAGTAGTAGAAGAGATGACCAATATGTTTTGTAAAAATATGCTAAGGATCCTGTTAAAGAAAAGGCATGCTGAGATTCCAATGTACACTGTTATCAGAACGTGTGTATATTCAAATGACACAAAGTAATATTCACGGTCCTACGTTCTACATAATCGTGTAAATTCACGAATTTGATAAAAAAGGTGGATTTCTCTCCAAATCGCTAATTAAATGAAACCATAAAGCCAACCGTAAGCGTTCTTTTTGCTTTTTTCTGTTGGCACCACGGTTCATCGAGATTATTAACAAGTGGAATTAAAATGTATTTATTTCAAAACGGAATTTAGTAATTATTTAAAGTTAAAGCTCTATGTTTAATATATTTATTATTTACACACATTCTAAGAAATATGTATTGATTAATCGATTGGGCCCTAGCGCTATCTAGTTGATTTAATGGAAAACTGCTATCATGATTATTAATATTTACTACTAAAGGACAATACTGACCGGAATGGAGGTACCTTAATGGACATTCCCCCATTATCCTTGACTGTCTCCGTCTTGCCCTTACCGGCAAGACCATACGGGGCACACTCATGCTCATAGCTAGCGCCTGAGTGAGGGTGATGCAGCACCTGAAAAATATAGGTGCATGAAACATCCTGCTTTTTTTAAAACACCAGCGACACGCCCCTGCTTCGCACAGGTGCGAATAATAACAGGTGTGCATAATATTTAAGCGTGGTGAATAATAATTGTATTTTCATTTAAAAACATTATTTTATACTTTTTGGGTCTATTATCTATAAGTGCTAAGTTTCTATCTAACTGGACGGTGTTAGTCCACTAAGGGTCTACTAGTGTATCTCGATTTTACGTACATAAGCAACGTATTTCGAGCTTCGACGAAAATAACGCTCTTGTACGCGCTTCTTTGCGCGCGCACGCGCGCACGAGCCATGGGGCAGTCAGTAGACTCAGAGCGATGGCAGAAGTAAATGAGCGTATAAACGTGTCTGCGCTCGCACGAGATGCGCGACTGTCAAAGGTTTTCTTTTACGACAGCCTATAATGTGACTCTGTCTATTTGTACAACCGTTTTAAATAGACAATTGAAACTTGCATAGAATACGCTTTACAGTGCCCTCTAATATACCTACATAGAAAAACACCGGCCGATTCTTTTTATTTAATCTACGCAATGTGGATGAGGTACGTCTAGTTTATTTAATTAATGTCAAAGCTCTGGAACCAGATCTACATAGAGGGCTTTTAACAGAACGGTGGATACAACTTTGCATTCGCAGTGACGTATATTAAACAAACATAAGCATAGATTGGATGGACAGCTTCCGATCGTTATTTATAGAGGCTGTGACTAGGACATTATGAACACGGAGAGGTCTCGTGGCCCTAGTGTAGTAGTTTCACTTTCTATGAACCCGTATTCATGAATGGACGTCTCGATATCGATCGGTGCGTTTATTCTATAATGTATATTCCTTTCCACGTGGTCTGGTCGAAAAGCGTGTTCAGTAACTCCAAGAACTTGATGTTGGTTTCCATCATTATCTTCTAGTCCTGATTCAGCACCCCTTGTTCATATTATTTGTATCCCCAGGAGATCAACGTGTGTAGAAAATACTCAAATATTCCTATAGAAAATGTATGAGGACCAGCAGTGGGAGCACTGCTGCGCCAGCACTACCGCGTGTAGCGTTGTTCTGAATCATACCTATAATGTCGATGACATCACATGGTTGGGTTTTTATTTGCTATTTAACTTTATTTATTACACGAATGGTTAAAAACAAAAAGGTTTGCTTACCTTGTGATATACGATATTAAAATTTAGTAAGACCCGTTGCACCACAAACCTCTGAATACATTAAACGCTAAACTTAATTAAAACATCAGTTTGTCTCTGTCATCTTCAAGCGGTTGGCCGGGGGTTTAACAAGGCGAGAGCATCTTCCTACTTTCTGTTGGCCTCAACGATAGAACAGCTACATACTGCTGCTCGCTGCTGGATCTACTTGCTACCTTCTTTTCGGGCTCAAAAACAGTCGACACTTAAAATTATTTTAGTCTTACCAAGTCGTATTACCCAGTAGCTGGGTTGTGGAAGTCTGATAGGCAGTGGCTACACGTAAAATACTGGTATTCAGCTGCATCCGATTAGACTGTACGCCGACGGTTATGAACTTACCCTGGGTCTGCACGCAGTTAGTATTGGTGACCTGAGCGGAGTCGATTTTTCCCAGCACCAGCAGCAGCTTATTCCATGAGATTTGAAACATGGCACGAATACTTATCTAAGTATAAAGTTAGTCATTTTTAGGATTGGTTTCAAATTAAAAGAAAGATATTTTAAGCGAGGTCCGATTAACTCGAAACTCAGTATTTTATACATAAAACCGAAAAGGGAAAGTGAAATGTGAAAAGGGAGATTTTGGAAATTCGACCTTTAAGGGGGTGAAGAGGGGTGATTTTGTTTGTATGATTTTTTATGTTAATAAACTCAGCACAAATACATTCTTAAATAAAAAAGTATGTCTTCATTCGTTTTTCAAATCTTTCCCGCAAAGGGATTTTAGGGGATGTTAAAGGAGGACCGGACAAAATGGTCCCCACGACCAATAACAACCTAACGTATGTCATTAGATAGGCATTTTAATATAGAGCAATAACTTCTATGGCGGTTCATTTCCAATCGCTGTGTGAACAAAGTTATTGCCATGTTTCGTAGGACTGACCTGGACGCTAGATAACGGAATACTTGAAAAGTTAATCATTTCTAGTGGTCTTAGTTAACTTACTTGCATGCCTTTCGATGGTAATACAATAACTTGGTACCATCGAGCTGGTCTGATTATGGACCTGGACGCTGGATAACGGAACTCTTGAATGACTTCTAGTAAATCCACCGAGTTTGGGCTCATTAGATATGTCTTAACGAGTGCTGTTCATTTAACCTGGTGAGGATGACCTGATGACTAACCTGGATGCTAGATAACGGAACTCTTCAATGGCTACTAGTAAACCCATCGAGTTTAGGCTCATTAGATGTGTCTAAACGAGTGCTGTTCATTTTACCTGATGACGAGGACCTGATGACTGACCTGGACGCTAGATAACGGAACTCTTTAATGGCTACTTGTAAACCCATCGAGCTTGGGCTCATTAGATGTGTCTCAACGAGTGCTGTTCATTTTACTTGATGACGAGGACCTGATGACTGACCTGGACGCTAGATAACGGAACTCTTCAATGGCTACTAGTAAACCCATCTAGTTAGGGCTCATTAGATGTGTCTCAACGAGTCTGGTTCATTTTACCTGATGACGAGGACCTGATGACTGACCTGGACGCTAGATAACGGAACTCTTCAATGGCTACTAGTAAACCCATCGAGTTTGGGCACATTAGATGTGTCTCAACGACTCCGGTTCATTTTACCAGATGACGAGGACCTGATGACGGAACTCTTCAATGGCTATTAGTAAACCCATCGAGTGTGGGCTCATTTAATGTGTCTCAACTAGCCCTGTTTATTTTAATATTGTTTGAAAAAAGTTATGGAAATGAAGTTGCGTAAGTTAGGTTTATTTTGTTGTTTTTCTGTAAATATATATTTAGGATATCAAAAACATTGCGTTATGCGGCGACGCGGACTGCACAACAGAAGATTTCAGCGTCATCTTTTGAGTCATCCATCAAAATCTATCTTCGTTTGCAGCTTATGTACTAGAAAACGCAGTATTGGAGGTTTGCTTAAGTTGCATTCATTTAGCCATCACGCCTATATATCAAATTCCTATTTATGGGGTAGATATAACTGTAGTAATCAAAGGAGAGTTCCGTTATCTAGCGTCCAGGTCAGTCATCAGGTCCTCGTTATCAGGTAAAATGAACACGACTCGTTGAGACACATTTAATGAGCCCAAACTAGATGGGTTTACTAGTAGCCATTGAAGAGTTCCGTTATCTAGCGTCCAGGTCAGTCATCAGGTCCTCGTTATCAGGTAAAATGAACACGACTCGTTGAGACACATCTAATGAGCCCAAACTAGATGGGTTTACTAGTAGCCATTGAAGAGTTCCGTTATCTAGCGTCCAGGTCAGTCATCAGGTCCTCGTCATCAAGTAAAATGAACAGCACTCGTTGAGACACATCTAATGAGCCCTAACTAGATGGGTTTACTAGTAGCCATTGAAGAGTTCCGTTATCTAGCGTCCAGGTCAGTCATCAGGTCCTCGTCATCAAGTAAAATGAACAGCACTCGTTGAGACACATCTAATGAGCCCAAGCTCGATGGGTTTACAAGTAGCCATTAAAGAGTTCCGTTATCTAGCGTCCAGGTCAGTCATCAGGTCCTCGTCATCAGGTAAAATGAACAGCACTCGTTTAGACACATCTAATGAGCCTAAACTCGATGGGTTTACTAGTAGCCATTGAAGAGTTCTGTTATCTAGCATCCAGGTTAGTCATCAGGTCATCCTCGCCAGGTTAAATGAACAGCACTCGTTAAGACATATCTAATGAGCCCAAACTCGGTGGATTTACTAGAAGTCATTCAAGAGTTCCGTTATCCAGCGTCCAGGTCCATAATCAGACCAGCTCGATGGTACCAAGTTATTGTATTACCATCGAAAGGCATGCAAGTAAGTTAACTAAGACCACTAGAAATGATTAACTTTTCAAGTATTCCGTTATCTAGCGTGTTGGAATCCCAACACTAAATGTTACTAAATAGCAAATACTTTATGAATACGAACACTAATTTAACAAAAGTCTGTAATAAGGTAAGCTTAAAATGTAATACATGTGAGTCAGATATTAATGAAACCTTAACTCAGTTCTGGAAAACAGAAGATGTTCCAAAGATCTACGATGAAAGATCATCAGAGCAAGAGCTCTGCGAATGTATTTTTAATGACACTGTTCAGTTAAAGGAAAATTGTTTTGTAGTCTCTTTACCATTGAAATTACCTCTTAGTGAAGTCAATGACTCCTTGGGTGATTCCTTTAATCTTGCATTAAAAAGATTTTTAAACTTAGAGAAGAAATTACATAAAGATCCCAAACTTTTCTCTGAGTACCAAAAGTTCATTCATGAATATTTAAATTTACATCACGGTCAGTATGTAGACATTAGACTGTACGAATTAAACAAAAATGCTATATATTTTTTGCCACATCATGCAGTCTTGAAACCTGACAGTAAAACCACTAAACTGCGTACTGTGTTTGATGGTTCGATGAAAACTAGCAAAAAAGTGTCACTTAATGATCTGCTTTTAAATGGACCCATTGTTCAAAAAGATTTGTTTGAGATATTGTTATTATTTCGTTGTGGTGATTTTACATTTACTTCTGACATAAAACAGATGTTTAGAAATATACGTGTAACACCGGAGCATACCTCCCTGCAAAACATACTGTGGAGAGATAGCCCTGATGAGCCAATCCAATGCATTAGGCTTGACACTGTCACATATGGGTTGAAAAGTTCAAACTATCTGGCCACTCGTTGTCTTAAAGAACTAGCGGCACAAAATAAAGACAATTTCCCGCTAGCTTCATTCATTATAGAAAATTGTACGTATGTAGATGATATTCTCTATGCAGATAATAACTTGGATATTATTTTAGAAGCTAAGTCACAGATTCGCCAGCTTTTGAAGTTAGGTAGCTTTCATACACATAAGTGGTCATCAAATGATAATAGAATATTGTCTGACATTCCTTCAGCTGAACAGCATTTTGATGATTTAGAGCTACAAAGCGATGATTATAATTTAAAGACTTTGGGCTTACAATTGATGGTTAAAGGCGATAAATTTAAAATGTCTTGTCCAGAAACATTCAATAATCATAATTTTACAAAGAGAGATATTCTCTCCTATATTGGGAAAATGTTTGATCCCATGGGTTTTGTTAGTCCCATTATAGTACAAGCAAAAGCTATAATGCAAAGATTATGGGTTTCCAAAACTGATTGGGATTCTATGCCTGATGATGATACTAGGAAAGCATGGCATGATTTCTATTCTAGTCTAGCAGAAATGAAACCAATTTTTATCAATAGAAATATACATATAACTGAGTTATGTAAAATTGAACTAATAGGATTCTCAGATGCATCCAGTACTACGGCATATGGATGCTGCGTGTACCTGCGAGTTATAAATCACAATGGTAAAGTTAAAATGTATTTGTTGTGTTCAAAATCGCGCATAAATCCGCTACAAAATAAAAACAAAACTGTACCGCGCTTAGAACTTAACGCTGCTCTGCTTCTTTCCATGCTTATGGCAAAGGTTTATTGCACGCTGAAACTAAAGTATAATATAAGCAATGTGTACTTATTTACTGACTCACAAATTGTTCTCGCATGGTTGCACACAGAACCCATGAAACTTAACGCTTATGTTGCAAATAGGGTAAGGGCAATCGCTAAAAATATGCCTAACTGTCAGTGGCTATATGTAAACACTGAGAATAACCCTGCAGACTATGTCAGTAGGGGCGTTGCGCCAAATGAGCTTCATGCCTGCAGCCTGTGGTGGGATGGTCCTGAATTTTTGCATGACAGTGAATATAAATTTAATTTTAAAATAGAATTACCTGCAAACTTACCTGAAGCAAAAACCGGGTCAGCATTCTCCGCCAGCCAAGTGTCTTCAGGTACTAGCAATGTTTTCGATCAAATACGTAAATATTCTAGCATTCACAGAATGGTACGTACATTGGCTTATGTAATGCGGTTTATTAATAGCATAAAAGGTGGCAAAATAGCTCACAAATATCTCTTAAGTTCTGAATTAAATAATGCTTTGATGTTGCTTATTAAGAATGAACAAGAACTATATTATAAAGAAGAAATTGAATGTTTAAAAAACAGTAAAAGTGTAAAAGGTCCTTTACAAAGCTTATGTCCCTTTATAGATAGCTTAGGTATCCTGCGAGTAGGTGGCAGGCTACACCATTCTGATATTCCATATGATCATAAACATCAGATTATTCTACCCAAAGAATCACATGTTACTAACTGTATTATTAGGTCTGAACATGAAAAGCTTTTACATGCAGGTCCAAAATTATTACTGTGTAACTTAAATCAAAAATATTGGATAACCAATGGATTAATGTATGTCAAAAAATTAATTCATAAATGTGTAATATGTTTCAGACAGAAGGCAAAGGCCTCTAAGCAACTGATGGGTTCCTTGCCAGCTGACAGAGTGACTGCTATGAGTCGCCCCTTTGAGAAAGTCGGTGTAGATTTCGCTGGGCCTATCGATATTAAACTCTCGCGCGTGAGACGCTCCGTAGTAGGAAAAGGCTACATTTGTGTATTTGTGTGTTTCGCTACAAAGGCAGTTCACCTCGAACTCACATCAGATCTAACATCAGATGCCTACCTCGCTTGCCTTAGAAGATTTATTTCTAGAAGAGGATTGCCCAAAGAAATCTACTCTGATAATGCCAGTACTTTCAAAGGCGCAAGGAACCAATTGACTGAGCTTTATCAATTACACTCTTCACAGAATCACCAAAGACAAGTATGTCAATTTGCAGCCCAGAGAGGCATTAACTTTCATTTTATACCAGCGTATTCCCCGACCTTTGGCGGGCTGTGGGAGTCCGCTGTGAAAAGCACTAAATATTTTCTAAGAAGAGTATTACAGAAGCAATTGTTAACCTATGAACAAATAAACACTGTATTAATAGAGATAGAATGTATATTGAACTCCAGACCTCTGATCCCTATGTCATCGGATGTAAATGATTTTAGCTACTTAACACCAGGTCACTTTTTAATTGGAAATTCATTAACAATGTATCCTGAAAATGATGTAACTACTGTTCCTCAAAATAGACTCAAGTTTTGGCAAATATGTAATCAAATTAAACAATCCTTCTGGAAAATGTGGTACAAACAGTATCTGAATACATTACAAAATAGACCTAAGTGGTTAGATGTCTTACCTAACATAAAAGTAGGCACAATTGTAATTTTAAAGGAAGATAATGTACCCATAATGTCATGGCCTATGGCCAGAGTTACCAAAATATTTCCTGGCCATGATGGTCACGTAAGAGCAGTAGAAGTCACAAATTCAAAGGGAAATACCCATGTGCGTACTGTTACAAAAATTTGTATCTTACCTATAGATGATAATGATACTGTAATTTCACTAGCCTAAGGTAGCTATTAGCTTTATTTTTTAACTAGCTTAAGGTAGCTATTTGTTTTACTTTTTAACTAGCTTAATGTAGCTGTTTGATTTATTTTTCTCTTGTTTCTTTTGTAAGGCCGGAGCATGTTGGAATCCCAACACTAAATGTTACTAAATAGCAAATACTTTATGAATACGAACATCACTAGCATGCGCTCTCGGTAGCCATCTTCTCTATGAATGTTCGCTCACTTCCGCACGGATCGGGTTCGCGATAGGTTGATACAACAAAGTGCTCTTGCCTTGCCTGGTATTAGTGGTATTTGATTGGATTGGTGATAATTGGAATAATATATCTCCGTTTTAAAACAACTGGCTTAATTTTATTGGAAGTACAGCTATCCATCCACACACACATTCCCACAAGCGTCCAGGTCAGTCCTACGAAACATGGCAATAACTTTTTTCACACAGCGATTTGAAATGAACCGCCATAGAAGTTATTGCTCGATATTAAAATGCCTATCTAATGACATATGTGTGGTCGCTATTGGTGCTTAGACCAGCTTCCCTATATATTTGCCGATTCTCCTTTGAATCGAAGAATCTTAACGCGCAGTCAGATTACCATGAAACTCTGTATTAATACTTTTGACAGAAAATAAAGACTTGCAAGTTTTTGGGTTTTTCGAAAATGACCCCTAGCGGAGCAAAATGGGGCTCATTTGTTTTAAGTGGAGGACTTTACTGCGTATCTAATTTAATTCAGAAAGATAGACCTTTCTTAATATTTTTTAAAAAGGGCGACTCCTTTTAAAAATACATTTTCTTTTTTTTGTTAAATTATTTCTTTTCATTCTACAGGGAAAATGCGAAATCCACGCGGACGAAGTCTCGGGCAAAGTGCTGCAGAAGTTTATTGAAATTACAAAAAAGTTCACTCGAAAAGTTCTGAGCACATGAAGGACTTGAACCCCCGACCTCCGCGTCCTTACCTGTGACTGAACGCGGCGCTCTATCCCACTGAGCTAATGTGCTGAATGTGTTGGTGGTACTAGGACCGAAACACACGTTCCCTTGAATCCCTGAATGTATTAACATTTTATATTTTCCTTAAATATTTTCGAGGGAAAATGTGTTTTAGTGCTTCGAACTGTTTTGTAACTTAATAACTGCTTTCAGATAGACTTCAAATCCCATGAGACGTAATTTGGAATCCCATAAGAACTAATAGTTTGACCCGGACCATATTATTTCTTTCTATTAATCAGCTTTTAAATATTTAAATCATTCGTCGACGCGAGAATTCGGCTTCATTTTCAAAACTATTTATTTCTACGGAAATCAAAGCGTTTAAGTTTGTAATTTAAAGTTTAAAGTCATGCACCTAAAATAATTTTATGTTAGTGTTTAGAATAGTAACAAGCCTTCGACTTATATCTTGTCGATTAATGTAATCGATGAAATTGGAATTAGAATTCTCACACAAAAGCACTAACAAACGTTATGTCCTGCGTCATTTGTTAATCGATTGTTACTTTTTGAGCGTATAGCGGATAAAATTATCTAAAATTATATTATAAAGAGGAAAGATTTAGAGTAGAATATATGAGGATGATTGGTGTGGTGGTTCGTTGTTTCCCTAAATTCACGTCAAACTATTGCCATGGCGCACGCGCTATGCCGGACGAAGCCGCGCATGCCGAGTGTATCAGACAACGCGAGGGCGACGACGCGTCTCGTCCGTCAGGGTAGGTTTATCACAAGCCTCGATCGGACGGCTTGGGATAAATCTATCCGTGTAAAGAACAATACAATAATATTTAAAAAAATACATGTAGGTATGTATTTTTTTGTAGCAGTTGTTTGCGTTCGTTTATAAATTGATTTTGTTATCGATCTTGATAGTTTTCCTTTCTCCGAATTTAGTGGAAGAAGAATTCATTGGATGAAAGACAGTTACGGAATCATAACTATCTATATGAATAGAAATGATATGCTGTTCGTTGGTAAACGTATCACCTGAAAACGGCTGAACCGATTTGGCTATTTTTTGTGTGGGAATTATGTATTTATGGAAAGAAAAATTGGGAAAGATACCCGAAACATTCAGTATATCCCAGTTTTTAAATTCAGTATATCCCAGTTTTTAAATTTTTTAATGATAGGTAAAAATTGGGAAAGATACCCGAAACATTCAGTATATCCCAGTTTTTAAATTCAGTATATCCCAGTTTTTAAATTTTTTAATGATAGGTGGACCCCTTTGCATTATACCTCATTAGCCTTTGGACCACTACATTTGAGACACCCTGTAGAAACCGTAGATATTTAGTTACTAGGATGTCATAACCTCTACACACGTGGCGCGGTGTCGCGGGGTGTTAACCTCGGGCACATTGTGCCAACACAGTGCACTCGGTCTAGATACATTATTATATTGTGTATATTTATTTATTTAAATCACAATTATAACATCTTTACAGACTCATCTAAGGCGATCTTATTTTATTGTATATAAATATCAAACTGGGCTACTTATAACCAATACACTACTAAACTAAGGTAAAATGGTATTGCAACTTGACATTATTTTAAAATAAATATTGTTTTCTGAAAATTGTTTAAGAGCAAGCCATCGGTTTGAAGTATGGATTTCAGTCCTGACAGGTGTACCTAACTACCTTACATTTCCATTCGAATATAATGCTAACCTAAGGTACAAACTAGATCCATAAATACCTTTAAATATTACTACCAACCTGTTTCGTAAATTATTCTTCTCACAATTTGATAGTGTATAGAACTTCCTGGCCAGGGTAATGTTCTCTAGAAAGCCATAAGACGCGAGTTTCAACCTAATGATGATCTTTCTATCGGGCACCATCATAGCCACCGTGCAGACTGGATCTTCGGTTTCTCTGGTAACTCTTTACGAACTGCATACCCGGGGTTCTATAGTAAAAAAAGGTAGACAGGACTAGGGATTTAACTGTTAGCTCTTAGATGCCAGTCGGTGCATAGAAAGGACTTTTGGTCATGACTAAGTATCGAAAAGTAGATTGTTGTGCATAGCTGCGATGCAGCCTAGGTGACTTTTATTTCGGCCACGAGAGAATGCGTTCCTGATGCCTGTCAGTTGGACAAGTTTAAATTCGTAAAACACGTATTCTTTTGAACTCGCAGTCGTTTTACAGAGTTTTTTAGAGTCGTTGCTAATAAGGTTGCTGTCAGATGCAAAAAAAAACTGTGAAAGGACTGTATGTAACTGACAGGTGTCAGGAACTCATTCTCTCATCGACCGGAGGACGTATTTGATTTTCGTAAGGAAAAAATCTGATTTTATACTTTTCCAAAATCTTTGTGACCTGATGGCTTTACAATCTGTCTGCTCACATCTGTTTTATATCACAATAGAAAAGATATAGGTACCTACCATAGTAATGAATATTCCAAACTCAGGACACATTTCAGAGATGTCGCCGTCAGTACCTAACTAAGACGAACGAAGATGAAGATGAAGCTCTTCTTCTTCTCTTTCTTGGCAGCGAGCACCACGGCGACCTGCTGCGCCGCTACTGACAGCACCGGCAGCTCGATGCGGTTGAACTCATCGAAGCACCCCCATGACCCTGACTGAGCCAGTCCTTTGTAGATGCGCCCCAGATCTCTGGAAACAGTATTTGAATAGTTTTTAGATTTTAGAGTCCACTGCTTCTTAAGATGTGACCCCCGGTAGTTGTGACTGATGGGTACGTGTGGCGGTAAACCTTCCCCCGATCCTATCCAGTTCGAACCAACTGCGTGGAATAAAATAATCATCGACGACTATGTACATACATATCATCTGTCGATACAGGCAGATGATACTTACATTTTGTGTACGTATCATGCTGTTTCTTATCTCATATATTGCAAAATATTTCCACGATTTCTTAATTATTTAATTTACCAGTATCGCTTATCCATACACCACCATAATGTCTTTTGTAAGAGCAACATTATGAATTTCTGCTTTCCAGGCATCCAAAATCCTTATGTTGTCCTGGTACCGATGGCTTTTCTGCGGCCTCTCCGATTGCACATGAAAGCGCACTGTGGAGAAGTTCACGTGGAGCAGGTAGACAACCATATATTGGGATTGTTTTGGTTCCTACCTATAATAAAGGAAACAAGGGATCCTTTTTTTTATTTAGCAACTACATAATAGGCTGATTTTGCATTTAGGAGCTGAAGACTAAAAGGAATGACGGGTCGTGCAGACCGGCGCTAGAGCCCTGACCACCGGCAGCCTGGACCCCGTTCCCGAGGCCGATGGACCACTATTTTTTATATTTTTGAATGTTTTTTTTTAATGAAAATATTTAAAAATGTAAAGAATATGTTTAAAAATGAAATAAAAGAAAATATAATAATATATTTACTTCAAAAGTGTGGTTGGTACAGGCAGTCTGTTACTAAATATAATTTTACAAATTTAATCGCAAACCTAAAGGAGTACGAATTTACAGAAGAGAATCTGGCGCCCTAGCTAAGGTTACATAGTAACCAGCTGTATTTTGTTCGTGCACAATAAGTCGCAAAAGGTATAATGCATGGGAAAAGCGTATGCGAGCCACAGGTAGGTAAAGCAAATACCTCATAACCCATTCAAATAGCGAGCGCCCTCTGACGGATAACTTGAGTTACTTGGTTGTTTCACAAACAAAGTAATCTTCACGAAGAATATCACCGTGAAGAAGACGGATAAAAAGATTGCATGCAGCGGAGATGAGAATGTTGAGATGGATGTCTGGAGTGACGAAAATGATAAAGTAAGGAAGGAGTTTATACGAGGAAGTTTGAAAGTGGCACCAGTGACAGAAAAATTTAAAGGAAATTGTATGGCTTGGTATGGGCAAGTGATGAGGAGGATGAATATAAATGTTGATGGATGGAGAGGGAGAGACAGGCCAAAGAAAAGATGGATGGAGTATGTGAGGAATGATATGAAAGGGAAGGGAGTGAATCATAGCGTGACGGTTGACAGGGGAGAATGGAAAGAGAAAATGTGTTCTGGCGACCCCAAGTAACATGGGACAAGGGCAAGAAGATGATGATTATCATCGTCAAAGACGTCCGCTTCTGGATGTAGGTCTTCCCCCAAGCGTCGCCCCACATCGCCAGACCCCAAACAAATTGGGACAAGCGCAAGCGAATGAAGAGTCTTTTCACTAATTCCTAATGTGTTATCAATCCTAGCATCAAGTCTTCGGTCATTCTTGTCAGAATTTTTAAATGTCATGGTCACTTTTGATGCTTTTTAAATACTGAGAGAAAAAGTACAAGATATTAAAATAGTAATGCACAAAATAGGACCAAAAGGTGTTTTGGCACATGAGGGATTCGAACCCCCGACCCTCGCGTTATTAGCACGATGCTCTAACCACTGCGCTAATGTGCCTGTGTTTGATATGACGAAACACGGGATATGTTTCGTCAATCCTGCCTCCCACACCTTGGCACCCTTTGGCAGAGTGTGATAGATAGATTGCAAAATACCAAAGTGGGAGAGGAATCAATGTATGCAGCAGGACTTGCTGGGAACCAATGCGCTATACACCTATAACAACACCCTGTGATAGACACGCGACACCCAGTTATGCATTGTTAAAAAAAGAACACCGAACCCTTTCGAAGCAATAGGAATAAACCTAGTTATCTTTGGTCACTCATTCAGACAGTCTTGGGGACATAGGGACATAAAGGGTTTAGGATATAATAAAGACATAATTATGCATAGATAGGTAATTATTATATAGGTTATTATACCCTCTCCTTTATCTTAGCACCTGTACCGGCGGATAACCAGCTTCAACTTCTTTAACAAGTTATAGGAGCTCAAGTAGTTCAAATATAAAACTACAACAAGTTCTGAAAATCACGTCCATGTTCATTTGTTTATTTTTTACTTAAGACAGCTCTATTTGCTAACCAAATCGAATAAAATCCGCCTGCCTGATAACAATGGCGTTCTATCTGTTTGTAATATTTTAAACAATCATACTGCTAGGAGAAATCATTACACGAAAAACATCATGGTCGAAGCCTAAAACGCGTCGTAGCTGCGTACGGCGTGCCGTCACATTCCTCGTAAAAAAGTTGCTACGACGTAGCGATTGAAAACATCAGCACTTATATTTAAAAAAAAATTACGTAAAAGGGGTTACGGGCACATACGGGACTGGATCCCACGGCTTCCGTGTTTCTACCAACATGGTGCTCTATTCCAAACAAAAAAAATCCATCGGACGCACGGCTTGTTTCTCTATAATTTTATAACTTTTAAGTCCAAATTCTTCTAAAGACAGAAAACTTACTTTATCCTAGCAACACGATATTCAGGGCTAGCGCCTCAAAAATGGGTCCAAAAAATAAGGAAATTACTACTGTAGGCTGCGGAAGTCGATCTCAGGACGAGCTCCTTCTAACACGGACGGCTGTATGTCGCTTGCTCCCGCATCACCCAGTCCTGATTCTTTTTAACCGACTTCGCAAAAAGGAGGAGGTTATCAATTCGGTTGTATGTTTTTTTTTTTTTTTAAATGGGTGTCACCTCATTACTCCGTCATTTATGAACCGATTTGGAAAATTATTTTTTTGTTGAAAGGGTGGGCTTCACAGGTGGTCCCATTGTCAACAAATCAGGATCTGATCATGGGATCCTGGACAAATCGAGGGAAGTCTTCAAATATTATAGGCAACGCCTATAGCGATTTGGGTATTTTTTATAGTAACTCGTGCATTTGCTCTCGAAAAGCACCATTTGGTGAAGTGGAACTGATGATGAAGACCACAGATGGCCACTGGAACTACTCAATACTAATAAGTATTTCACGTGTTGCGATTCGATTACTTTAATATGGTAACCCAGCAATTATGCTAGCCACAATGCAGTATTATGGTGAAGTGGAGCTGATGGTCAGGTACCAGGAGAACTCCTCAAAAATTAACGTCCCTGCATCGAGAAAAGCAATATTTTGTAAAAGGTGATGAATAGTTGCCATTAGGTTATTGTAACTTAGATAAATTACAAACCGACCCACTAAAAAGCTTTTTTCCAAAAAAATTCAACCGCCTTCCAAAAAGACACTTCAAAGTGAAAAATAACTTTCGGAAAAAACTTCGGAAGTCGGTGCCACATAACAAAAGTTCAAAACCAAAGACACCGACTTCCGAAATGAAAGTTATTTTTCACTTTGTAGTGATTTTTTTTGGAAGTCGGTTGGTTTTTTTTTCTTTTAAGTTTTTTATTTTAAAAGGTAGGTAGTGCTTATAAATACGGATAATCTCGTACGTTTGTTATGAAGCCAAAATCAGAAGTACGATTATCGTAACAATAATACCTGATTTTGATTGAAATTGGTTCTTTTGTCTGAGACAATGTAAGCGTATTTTTAACCGACGGAAAAAAAGCAGGAGTTTCTCAAGTCGACATGTATTTTTTTAATATAAAATGATATTGTACTTTTAAACATGACATACTGATGAAACTCTTCTTGAGTTATGTCGTGCTAGTGGTATGAAGGTACGTTGCGTTACCATAACAACGAGGCTTAACATCTGCAAGTAGAGAGAGTTAACCGAATAGGTTTGTAACTACTCTTAATTTAAAATCTCACTCTCTAATTGCATAAGTTAGACAAGGATGGTATGTGTGTAACAGGCGGTATATCACAGCATTCACCCCGTACCAACAGATTGCAAGTTTTGAAACTGAACTGGTCCTACGTATCGCTCGGTTACCAGGGTAATATCAATCACAGGAGCTAGATCGTATTCAAGAAATTTTTATGTTTTCGTTTACTCCTTATTTTACTTAAAAGTTCTACATAAAGGGTCTTAGGTAGGGGTAGGTTTCATGTTTTACCAAGAATGATTAAAAACCAGCTTTTTATCAAAATTACTTCTTGCGTGAATTTTGACACACCAATTACATGAAAATAATTATATTTCATGATAGATTTGTTGGGTACTGGGTAGCTTAGTGAAATGTTTAATCTTTTTGTCATGATATTCACAAATATACACAGATAGTTTTAGATAATATTTGAGTCATAACTTGCATAAAATAAGCATCCAGTGATCCATGTGTTGAATTGCGTGCAATACAAAGAACTTATGCCCAGACGTACTTATGTGGTAAACTTAGACGATGGCAGGGATTTAATATGTTTGGTCGATTAATATTATAATGAACCACAAAAAACGAAGTGTTAATTACTTTCTATAAACTCACTACATATTCATTTGCTACAGCGTTTGTCATGTTGCCTTGCACGGGATATATTTCTCTAAATATTAAATTGTATTTCAGAAAACAAGGTATTGTTGTACTAAGGCTCGGCGCAAACGAGCCACCGACCACAGCCACCGGTAGTCCAGCGACTAGCAGTTCACATGCTTTTTCATACGTTTTGTATGGATTCGTCGCACACGTGTGGCCGGTTGCGGACACCCGCTACAGCAGTACTTAACACCGCAGCAAGAGCAGACAGCCACCGGTGGTTGTGGCCGGTGGCTCGTTTGCGCCTAGCCTTATTGTGGGGTAACCAGGAAACTCTAAAACAGAGTTAGATGATAAGATGAGAGAATATCATATTTGACTAATATCTACCCAAGGTATTAGTAGGTATTATTTTTTCATAGGTTTACAACAAAAAAAATGCTTGTAATATTTCAAAACTTTCAAATTTAAAATTTTTTGAAGACTTTATATCAAAAACTAATAAATAAATGACAAAAGGGGTCAAAGAAGCTGTACCCGTAATGTTGTCAAGTTTCTGAGTTTGCGAGATTTCGGTAATTCTCTTTGAATATCGACAAAATAAGGTAGAAACGCTGATATTTCTGGCAAATGCTAGTTAATCCATTCCTTGATCAATTTAATGCTTTGTTTTTTAGGGTTCCGTAGTCAACAAGGAGCCCTTATAGTTTCGCCATGTCTGTCTGTCCCCAGTCTTTCCATGACGTAACTTTCTTTAACCCCCAGCTCCTTTCGTTAAGTAAATTATTCCTTAATCTAGATGATTTAGAACGTTATGTCGCCATGAATTTGAAGCGAAGGTAGCAACCGATCTCCAGCCGACAGCTTCAGCTTCTGCAGTACCCATTGGAAATCCACTAGTAGGTACACCCAGCACCATTTTATTTTAAACTAAAGTCCTTTATCTCCGCTTCTATATTAGCATTTGAATCCACTTTTTCAGGCACATGAGGACTGATACATTTGTCACCCTGCTGGAGTATATGGCTGTAGTGATGCAAAACTTTGATATGAGGTAATGAAAAAAATTATACCATTAATGTATCTCTGAAGTTGTATACGGAAGCTGTTTCTAAAATTTATATCGTTGCAATGAACACACATTAAAAATGAATAAGTAGGTACAGTTTTGCCTTGTAATATATTGTTAATTTTAGTGTAAACATGAAATGGAAATGTAAATAAACGCGTCAACCATCTTTGCAGCGAGGAAAATTTCACTAACAAAGAATGAACATTTTGGCTCGAGATAGTTCAAGTGTTCCATATAAACGATTCTACGGCTTTTGTACGTCATTCCCAATACTTTTTGCAATCTTTAGCTTCAACTAACAGATTATTAATACAAAAAACAGTCAAATATGACTGAAGTCGGATGGCCCTTTTGCAGGGCCGGTGACATAATTATTGTCACGGACCTTTAACAGGGCCCGCGACGGATGAGAGGTTCGCAGTTTTGGAGCTCCTACGAAGTTTGCAATTTGCTACGCTGCGCTGTAGCTATGGCGTAGAACTCCCTTGTAGGCACTTAACCGTGGCAAGTAATATGAGATTAAAAGTGAGTATTGTATCGATACAAAGTACGTAAGCGTTGCTCTATTTAGCGGGAAAACATTAGCTTCCAGAACCGAATATTTAAAAAAAACAATATCACACTGCCTTTTCCCGGCTTCGCCACTGCGATTGTCGGAACTCATCCCACGGGGACGTAAATTCTGCCGGGATAAGAAAAGTATCTTATGTCATTACCCAGGTCATGGTCTATCCGTATGCCTGTCATCCAAGTCCCTAGACCTAGGTTTTAAATGTTTTAATATGTCAGTAGATAGTTTAGTATGATCGGATCGACATTAAGTTATTCGATCGTTAACTGTAACAGAGCTACCTTAAATAAATAAGTGTTTTGGCCCCACCCTGAACAAAACACTGGATATTAGTATTTAACGTGGATCAACCAAACGGCTAGGTTGACTCCCCGCCAAATACTGCCGCACGCTGCATAGTACGGGTCCTAGTATACAAGTTAGACAGGAATGATACGTAGTTCCCTCTTTGTTTAACACCCGAATGTTCCTTGAAACCAATGTCAGTCTGGTTTATTGATAAGTTAATAGGATATTAAATTTGATTTAGTGGGTTCCTAATAAAAATAGTTACAAGCACTAAGGACAAACGCCTCGCTCGTTCCTTCTATCTTGTAGCGCTTATTCCAGCACCTGAGAAGAAAAAGAAAACAAAATACAAATAAATAAGAAGAAGCAATAATATGAGGTGCAGCACCTTCTTACTTGTGTATAACTAGCGACCCGCCCCTGTTTCACATGGCTGTAATGGCGACATTTTAGAATAGGTATCGATATATCTACGCTATATCTAAGTTAAAAATTAATGTGTCTCACACATCAAAACCCGTGCAACCCGCATCAAAGCCCATTGTGTAGTTTATAAGAACTTAGCGGCCACACAGCCAGAGTGATTTTCAACAGAGAAATGTTGCAAGGGAGCTTGTCGCGCTACTTCTTCAGGCAAAACACTAGGAAGTTGTGAAGAGAGGGAACTTTTGGGGGAAGTCTTTGGAAATCTGACGTTCGAAAAGTTATGATTCTCAAACTAACTAACCTTCCAACCTACCTACCCTACCCTACCTACCTACCTACCTACGTACCCTACCTACCTACCTACATACATACCTACGTACCCTACATACCTACCTACCTACTTACATACAATATGCCTACCTACCCTACCTACGTTCATACATACCTACTTACATACCTACCTACCCTACCTATATGTATATACTAAATAATTAAAGTACGAAAATTAGTATTTGTTAAAAGACTAAACGTAGGACAGTTACAGTTTGTTCAAACCGTGACATTTTTCTTACTTAGAGAATTATTATACCCGTCATAACTTCAGAACGAAAAGTCCAATCTGAGTAATATAAAGTCGAATTTACACGTACATAATCAAACTTAATTATCATACCATTTAAATGGATAAGGATTAATATCATGATAACAATATCGCCACTATTCGATTCCACCCGTATTTGAACTTAATAACTTTTTTGTGAGCAATCGTGAGTACTATATATAAAGAACACTATTTTTAATTTTATATATTATCATTAATACTTTTCGCAGCGCACGCGATGTAAAGAGTATTTTAGGTATTTTTTTACACCTTGGGTTAGTTTTAGTAAGGCTCCCTAATTTTTTTGAAAATATAATTATAGTCTATGTCACCCGGGGGCCGGGGATAGTGTAGCTTCCAAACATTTTTTTTTTTAAATTGGTTTATTAATTTCGGAGCCTATTCAATGCAAACGAACCAACAAACAATCAAATCTTTCCTCTTTATAATTTTAGTATAGATAAACAAAAAAATCGTATGAAAAAACGTAACCCTTCTAGCATTACTCGTGTGTCTGACCCTCTGTCCGTCTTTCACAGCCAATTTGCTACGAATCTACTGGATCGATTAAGTTGAAATTTGGTACACATTTATATTTCTGTAACCCAACGTAACGTAAATAAATGAATTTAGAATAAGGCGATCACTTTTGGGGGGAAAATAACAAAATTTTAATATAAAGTTTTGCAAACTGTACACTTTGACATATGAAATGAAAGGGCTTGTTGTGAAGGACTCAAACAAATATTTTTTATAATTTTAAAATAAATATTTTTATAGTTATTTAGTTATCACTTATACGATTTTATAGCTTCTAATCTTCATCCTTGGCCTCTCTCCCCCACCAAGCCACAAGGAAGCAGGATGTTATTTATCTCTCTTTCTCTTATAACTCTTTCTGATTCCTGTTGTGCTAGTGCTCCTGGCAGGCATACCGTTTCCGTCGCAACAAATGCGTCACGCGTCTCCATGCCATGAGTTCTAATATATTTTTTTTACACAAACTCTGTTGAAGTGTATTTTTGTTAGCTTTTATTTTGATTGTTATTAGCATCAGCCAAAATGATTTTTATCATGAAATAAATAGCACCGATTTAATTTCTAGAAATACCCGATGCATTTTTGTACGTCGGACCTTGTTTATATAAACTTGTAAATGCTAACTACATAAATGAATAAACTTCGCCCGTAGTACCAAACCACTACTTTTCAGTTATGCAATCCTGTTCTGTTATTATCTATAGCTAGGCCCGCGGTATCGCTTGCATGAAACAACTTTTTCTTTTTCAATATTATTTTACCTTTTGCTTAACATTTTGGTTAGTTAACGTGTGTATGTATATGTATATCTTGAAAAAATAAATTTGTTTAAAAATAAAACAACATTATTTTAAAAAGTGTTTTAGTAAAACTATCGATTACGTTGTTGATTACTGGCAAATTAACTCAACAATACCCAGTAACACAGTACTATGTATAATGTATAATAATATCTAATACAGGGTGTTAGGGTAAACACCGTTTTCCTCTTAAGGGGTCATTCTACTCATCATTATGAACAACTTTTACTATGGGACCAAACCTGAAATCGGGAAAAAAAAAATAGCTGTTCCCTACATTTATGTTCGCATAACTCGTCAAAATGTAGGGAACAGCTGATTTTTTTTTCCCGATTTCAGGTTTGGTCCCATAGTAAAAGTTGTTCATAATGATGAGTAGAATGACCCCTTAAGAGGAAAACGGTGTTTACCCTAACACCCTGTATACTATAAGTAGGTATTTTAAATAAAATAAAATATTATATTTCCGTTTTCTTTCTTTTTCTATTATTCCTACTGTAACCTGACATAACCTAGTGAGAGGATTTCCCTAAACATTCCTTAGTCAGTGCTAGTTTGCCATACACTATCATGCCAAGCTTGAAAAATCTCTTATTTCTTGTTATTTATCACCCATGAAAGAGCGCGAAATGATATTTCAGCTAAAGTTAACGTGTCAGGTTGGCCGAGTGGTCTAAGGCGCCAGATTTAAGCTCTGGTTCTCGAAAGGGAGCGTGGGTTCGAACCCCACACCTGACAACAAATAACAGTCTGTTATTTTTAATTTTTGATAATAATCAACAACCAAGCTTACCTTACACTATCATATGCATAATTCCATGAAAATTGTCTTCACATTGTTTTGTAGATGTTCATATAATAATTATAATATCCAACAATTTAGTTTCACAAAATGATAAGTAGGTAAATAAAATAGTTATGCTGTTGCCCCTACGCCGCTACGCCACTACGCCGCTACGCCGTAGCGCTACGGAACATTGCCCCCACTATGTTGTATCCCGTATTCTTGAGAACCTAATCTTATGCACACTCAACTGCGATCGTATGGGTTAACTAATAAAAATAATTTAAAAAAATACAGAAACTAGCAATAAGGCTTTATCATAACCCAAAACAAAAGTGTTAGTTTGGTTTTAAGTACCTATCTAATTAACTATGGACAAATGAATAAAGTTATAATTAGCCATGACAGTGGTGTATCGTGGCAACGTTTTTTTACAAATTAATATTATATCTAAACTAGTTTGAGCAATCCAAATATAGTCTTACAGCACAAGTTGTTTATACTGGTTCGGAAGAACGAGCCTACATTGTATTCTCAGTTACCAGTGGAATGCAAAGCATAAAAGCAATGATAAGGAATATTAAATGAAACCATTATATTTAAAAAAAAGCAAAATAATCCTCCCCGGCAGGGGATCGAACCCTGGTCGCCCGCGTGACAGGCGGGAATACTAACCACTATACTACCGAGGATTGTGACTGAAAACCTGAAATTAAGGTTCTGTTACTTCTTGATAAGACATAAAACATTGAATTTCGGCGAAACTACGCAACTTTTTTGTACAATTTTAAACTTAAAAGAAGCGAAAAGTAAAAAGGTGGCCCAAGCTAGTTGATAACGTTATATTCGCGATATTTTAATAGGAATTCGCTTTTATTCGGTTTTCCACCCCACGGATGCAAAGCGAACTGCATAAACAGCTACATTACGTAGCAAGTTCCGACACTGTACGCTAGATAGTGCAGTTACATCTCTCACCGGGCCGGTTAGATGGCACCACCTCACTTAAATGCATGTAACATCATTGTGCTTCTTCAAAAACATTATGTATTGAATTTTGATAGGTAACCCGATTCAAATGCAATGCTCCCAAACTTTGCATTTAGTTGAATTAGGGAGCTGTCAAAAGTGTCAATCCCTAGCATCAGGTGGAATAGCAGCACACTTCAAGCTCACTTCACCTAAGTTTTCACAGTGTGATTTTTATAGAATAGATCTAACTTTCAGTAAAGTCTTTTGTTTTATCATTAGTATTTGAGGCAAATCAATCAATTAATTAAATCAAAAGAAGCAGTACGTATGTATTGTATGGTTTAACTATCTAACAGTACCTACCAAGCCAGACCTTATAATCTATGTGAGTAGTAACTTTTGGCGCGAAATTGTTCTGCTGCAACCTTCTCTATTTCATGATGTCCTAGTATAAGTGCGGGATCACATAGTTTCCGCACATCAAGTATCTTACAATAAACTGATACTTGATGTTAGAAGTAAAAATACGTCTTTTGTCATATTGGCATATCGCTACCAGCGACAGCCCCTAATGTGCCTTAGTATGGTGAAATGGTGACATTAAATTAGTGGCTACCTATATTATACTCTACTAAATAATAATGACATGTCATGTGCTCAATCTAACATTTTCATGACTTCTAACTTTACTTTTCTCCAGGTCGACTGCACTCATAATTTTGAAGAGACATCGTACATTCTGGTCGAAGTTAATTGACATTAATAATGGAAATGTAATCATCGATATGACGAAGAAAAAGAAGAGAAATCGTGGTACTTTTGAAAGAGAGTTCGAAAAAAAAAAAAAAAATTTTATAATATATTTTTGTATCTGAAGAACTAAGTCGTTTTAAGTATTCGATAATTCATAAAAGATCCTTAATTCTTAAATGAAGGAGTCTTACCTCCTTATATCTTTGGCCGTCCACTAGCGATCACTTAGTGACGAGTCGTTGAAGAATGAGATAGCATGGTTGCTGGATTCACTACTACCTGAAAAAAAACATAGCTTATTAAGATTTTTTTCCTGAAGGCAAATCAAATTTATTTTATTATACCTTTAAGTTACTAATAAGAATCTCACTCAAGTCATGTGTGAAGTCTCTTTAGATCCCATAATATCAAAATATCTATTTTATCATATATCATCATTATTTTTTCCGCGGAAATAATCATAAATAATATACGTCCACTATTGGACAAAGGCCCTCCCAAGCGCCGTCGATCGATGCAGTGTCGAACGATTTCAGTACGCGATGGTTTGAATAATAATAACCAATTTTGATCCAAATTAATAGGATATGTAGCTATCATTAGTATAGCGCACGATCTTTGCAAAATAATAAACTAGACGTAAACGAGCTCCTTACAGAGGTATTAAAGTCGAGCTTTTAAAGACACCACTCTCAACTCATTTTCGTCATTTTTTCGGGTGCGTTGTGAATTTGGCAAATAATTCAAGTCGAGCAAAAAGGAGTCTTCAACGAAAAAGCTGCGTGCTGCATTTGAAACATGTTGGGGCAGATTGCTCGGTACTCCTCTACGTAGTAGGCATTCGCATCGAGCGCTGCTGAGTCGTGATTGCGTGAAAACATTCTACACGCTAGTTAGTTGATACATGATGCGCTCAAACTCCTGGAATGCGTCTGACTCCGTCAAGTTGCGGACAAAATTCATGCCTATTATACCACGTAAGGGATCTCATATTGCCTCTATTTGTTCTCCAAAGTACCGCCTTTTTTTATAATTATGACGCATCGAAATGAAATGCAAAGAAATTAAATAATTGTTAACTGTGTAAGTAGTGCATCGGAGCAACAGCAAGTCGCTTCTATTCAACAAACCTGGTTAGAAGTAACGTGGGTTCATACGGTTCGATTTTAGTTGAACAACTTTTGTTGGGAAAGGGAGGCCTTTGCCCTGCAGTGGGACACATTAAAGGCTGATTATTATTATTTTAACTTTTGTTGTTGTTGGCCAAAGAAACTGGGTATTAATTCATATCGGAGATAAGTTAGGCCGCTGATCAGCCTGACGGCGAAGAGTCCTGTCGGCGAAGTGTCCTGTTGGTGAAGAGTCCCGTCGAAGTAAAGTCTTGTCGGTGTTCAGTCTGTCGGCGAAGTGTCTGTCGGCGTTTAGTAGTACACTCCTCGCGATGTGAGTTTATAAGCTAATCCAGTTTCAAAATTCCATTGCTGTAGCATTTAAAGCCTCGTTATTATCAGCGGTTGAAATCTTACATGTGTAAGTCGATCAGAAATATTGAACTTACCACCATTACACCAAGTGAAAATGTCACGTCATAAAAAAATACGTCGAATGCATAACCTCCTACTTTTTTTCGAAGTCGGTTAGGAATTGCAAAGTTTTAAGGGTTTTATAGTATAAGTATACTAAATTGCGCTGTTGGATTGTGTCCTTTACCAAGCTTTTATACAAATGAGGTTGATTTTTATGTCAAATAACTTTCGTTTTTTCCGCATTCCTTGATGTCTAAAGTGGTTGTGGTTTCAGTTCGTTTGTAAACGCTTGAAGTCAGCTTTAATACGTGGTACAATACTAGGAGCACATGAACATCACGAGGGTAATTCGAAAATTTTGAGACCGTAATAGCGTAACAAGTATTGCCATAGTGGTAGAGAACATTCAATTCTAACGGCATCGAGCTAAAGTCTACTTTTGCTTGCGTTCTGTAGTAACTTTGATACGTGTCTCTTTAGTGCCAATCACGGTGTGCTTGGAAAAGGTTAGTTTTCTGACTTTGTTTGCAGTTTTCTTGTGAATTATGACAGGAAAATTAAACAAAATAATATGAAAATGAAACGTTATAAAATACTGAACCAGTATCAGTAAATGTTGTCTCAGTAAACTGTGTCGTCATCGATCATCATTATTAATCGAGGGCAGCATTGAGGAATAGGGCAGTTTAGGGGTGGGTTTGGTGACTTTCTTGATAAATATATTACAAAAATAACAGGATTGCAAAGGGAAATGATTGATAATTCGAGCAGAATTACAGACTGAATAAAAGGGAATAGTTTTCAATCGGAATACGCATTTGTTTACAGTGTACTTCACTGTTGTTGCATCGTTGTCATGGAAACAGCTTTGACGTTCCATGTGCTCGGGAGAAAGTATTGATCCATCCAGACCGTACCATATTCGAAGCACTAGGCGTCTATGTAACACTAAGAGGCTTTCAGGAATGTGCTTTTAAAGGTCGTAGTGTTCGCGCCATAAATACTAGGTATCATGGTATTACAGATTCTTAATACTAATACAATGATATCGGTATTTGTTGAGAACTAGCTATTTGTTATGTCTTTGCAACATATCTTTACTAAGGTTGAAACTGTCACATGATCTTAAAGCAAAAGTAGATCTTGACGTTTTATGACGTATGCTAGATCACATTTTCGAAAAGTAATGTGGTGGCGTGATGGCCCAGAGGTTAAAGCGTTCAAGCACTAGGATGCGGGTTCGAAACCCAGTCAACTACCATAATGACTTATTTAAAAACAGATACTTCTGGGTTTATTCGTGAAGAAACTGTTCTTTGAAATCGTCTATCCGTATTCAACACGTGTGTAGTGATAATTGCTCATGCCTTTTTTGTATGAGAAAAGGCATTATTTAATCCGCAATGGGACAATACTGGGCTTCTAA
The DNA here is from genome assembly GCA_914767815.1 of Eupsilia transversa. Lineage (NCBI taxonomy): Eukaryota > Metazoa > Arthropoda > Insecta > Lepidoptera > Noctuidae > Eupsilia > Eupsilia transversa. Next base: position 14,492,389 of record OU611871.1, read on the forward strand.
TAGTAATATTTATATTATGTTTATTTGTGAGCGTATAAACTGAGGTTCATTAAGCTTGAACTTAGCCGGAATTTTCGGAAAGGTCATAAACTGAAAAGATTAATGTTCATCTTTAAGTCTCTTGTGTGCAAAGAAACCTTATCCATATCTAAAAGGGTAAACAAAAGCGTAATAATTACAGGAAAACAAAAACGCGAAAGTTAAACTAAAATCAATGCCATCTGTCTCGCATGGTTTGTCCCTGACCTTCAAAAGGGCTTATGCATGTGCCAGTAGTTCCGCGTCTGTCCGCAGCTGCAACCGCTTATTTTGAAGGGCGTCGGGCGCTGCTGTCGCTGACTGCACTCAGAGACACGATACAGGACGCGATTTCGGAAGTCATTTGTAGTGGCACATTAGCTCAGCTGGATGGTATAGAGCATCGCGTTTTCTGAAACGTGAAGGTCGTGGGTTCGAGTCCCACATGTGCCCTTTTGAACTCCAAACTTTTTTGAATGATTTGTGTACTAGGTTTGCTTTACAAATGCATTAGACAAATCATAAAGTTTGAGGCATGTGATATTTTTTTTTTAAACCAGTTCCTGTTGGCTTTATGAAACTTTTTATATTTTTATGACTATTCAATACCACGGGTATATTATTTTTTTACTAGCTGCCTGTGATTTCATCAGCGTGAATTTTCAGCCCCCGGCCCATTGCATCGCATCCCATCGCCCGCCCGCGCTATTACTTTGTTTTCCTTGAGCGTTCTTTCTGACTTTTTTTTGTTTTGCTTGTTCCCTAAGGGTCGTAGCGTGATGGTACATAGCCTATAAATTTCCTCAAGAATTGGGCTATACAATGCATTCTTTCTTCAAATCCGACTGATAGTTACGAAGACTACCTGCGAACGAATAAATTATCATTTAGCTGGCTGGGGGGGGACACTTGACTCTAACAAAAATTAGCACTTTAGAGCTTAATATTTCGCAAACGGATCCATAAATCCAAAAATGGTGCTAAGAAACTCACAATATTTTTAAACGACCTTTCCAAAGATACCCCACACCATGGGATAGACGAAAATAAAAAGATATCCCCATTTTACGCGTAGGGGAGGTACCCTAAAAAAAATTATTTTTCATGATTTTATTTTACAACTTTGTCGGCGTCATTAATATGTATACTCATGCCAAATTACAGCTTTCTAGTACTAACCGTCTCTGCGCTAAACCGGGGACAGACAGACAGACGGACATGGCGAAACTATAAGGGTTCCTTGTTGACTATGGAACCCTAAAAAGGAAGGTTATGAGGTTGGATTGTTGCTGTGTTCTAAATTCAAACACCAAAATAGTGATTAAAAGGGCTTTTTATTCACTATTTTCAGTGAATAAAATACTAGCTTTTTAGAGGTAGAATAGTATAATATAATTGCTCCTGAATCGAGGGCAATAGATGAATCACGAGCAAGTGAAAGATTCTAACGACTGAATCACGACTGTAGGGAGTGATTCATGATAATCGAATGTAAGAAATGTTTTAGAATCCTTAGCGACCCGAGCGATTCATGGCCTTCGATATAAATCCGTTTTACTCAAGAGTTGTATTTTATGCTTTATACCGTGACTACGAGAAAAAGAAAGATTTAAGCGAAAATAGTCATTTAATGATGAAAAAAAAAGGTTAAATTAATTAAAATACACATTTTTTTTTCGCAAGGAGGCGGCGCTGGATCGGCGCGTTCAAAGACGCCGCTGCCGTTGACTTCGTGGGCGCGGCCTTAAGGTTTCCTACCTAGATACCAAATTTGTTTATCGCAACGAATGGCTGCAACACTTTATTTTATTTATTCAAAATGCTAGAATGATTGCTCAGAAAATCGTATTAGGTTTTATGTGGCACCAAGACAAATGTTTTGTGTTTGTATCTATCAGTAAAGTACCAAGTACCGGTGTCAAGTCTAGATGTAGCGTTAAAACCATGAAAAAGCGCCATCCCCTACTACTTTGTCGGGTGGCGCATGCGTAAAGGTAGTCTAACACATTTCACTAGTTGAGAGCTGAGCGATTTGTGCCACATATTTATATACCGCTGCCAGGAATGGTCACCGCGGTATATAAATATGCGTTTAACCGAGTAAGGCCTAAGAGTGCTTGCATAGAGACGCGGGTAGTTAACACAAGTCGGTTCCAGTCGGTGCTGGTAAAATAGCCCCGTATTATCTTATGATTAACTTATGGGCTCACACATAAATAAACGGGTAAAACACTGTAACCGTTTCTTCCATAGATCAACCTGCAGTGATCTGTGTTATGCAAGCAAACAAAACGCAATTACAAACGGTTGCAAAATGCCCTAAGAGCAATATCTACTATACATTGTAACAGCGAATCAATTTTCACCCCTCCCCTGAAGACCTAGGCCAAATATTTGTTGATATTCGGATAGCTCATGACCTAAATAGGAGCCATAAAGAATATACCTAAGTAAAACATCTCGACTAATTAAAAAGTTATTCAACAGCGCGGAATTTCGAGGGTATTTTAATAATTATACAAAATGGCGAAAGGTGCTTTTGTCGGTTATACGAAGACAGTCGATTGTACATCATAACTACTTATATACTTGACACTAAGATTTAAAGACTAGTCCATCTCTGCAGATTTTTATACATTCGGTTGGTTAGAAACTATTCTATCTCTGCCAAAGCTATTAAGTGGCGGTTAATGAAGCTGTACATTTAATTTATATAGTGTGATTCTTCATAATGTGCACATATCGAAATGAGGGAATCTATGCTTAATTTTATCGACGGAAAAATAAATCTAAATACTTACATTTTTTTTCCATTTTTTTTTTATTTAAAAAAAATCGTCTTATTCAATTTTTTTACAAATATTGTAAAAATTGATTTAAAAAAAGAGATTTTTGGACGAAATACCTGTTTATTTTCAACTGAGGGTTTTTTGGTTTTAATTGGGAGGGGTTTTTCCCACAATTTTCATTTTATAAGAACACTTAATTACTACCAATCATTAGGTATGGAGTTTGTTTCATCGCGATAGATCATTTAAAAGTTACACCGTTTTTTTACATTGGGGTAAAAAATACAAAACAAATAAAAAAATAAAAATAGATTTTTTTGTCAAATTAAGTTTGTCAAATTAAGCATAGAATCCCTCATTTCGATATGTGCACATTATGAAGAATCACACTGTATAGGTACGTACTTAGGCACAGCCGTATATCAAAGAGTTTTTGAGGACTGTTCAGGGGCCAAACATGCTATCAGCCAGTTTGGCCCCCGAAGAGTCTCTGCCGCAAACTGCACAGACGGCTCCTTTTATGCACCGGACTCAACAAGTACGTCTGTAAGTGGAACAGAGATGCAACAAGCTTTTGTCTTTATCTTCCGAATATTGCCTTAAATATTTATGTCAGCCTGTGTGGTAATTGCGCAACACAAATAAAATGATAATTGATCGCAATGTTTCATTTTGACAGTTCAGCCAAGTCCATTGCATTATTTACGTGGTTGAGCAGACAAATTTTTCCAACTTAATGACGCAATGGGTTAGGAATTTCCGTAAAAACCCTTAGTGTTTTTTTACACAATTAGGGTTTTGGTTGATGACATTAGACATGATAGAATACCAAAACTATCCGTTATGTCAGCAATGAGCCTAACCTAACCTAACATAACAACTATTCAGGACAATCGATTCCCCCGTTCTCTCTTGTGATGTTTCTTCAAGCCACTATATTTTTTCTGATTCAATTAAGAGCCACGACGTCTTCTACCTGCCTCAGGGCACCACATATTTGTTATTTTGAATCACAGCTCATTGGGCACATGGCAGACTTGGTCAGCCCAGTCCCAATTCAACTTTGTCTGTGTTTTGGTGCGCATTGTGATGTCGCGAATATAATCTGTTAATTTGACGCATAGAATACTGCGCTCCATCGCATGTTGGCAAACCTTGAGCTTGAAATTTTTAATGTTTGTTAAAAGACCAACTTTTGGATCCATAGGTTAAAATGGGAAGAATGCATATGTCCATAATCACCCCGTAGAAAATGGCGGAACGACCTGGATAAAACAAACGACTAGTTTTCCACATTAGAACTGGATCGTAAGCACTGATAGTTATGGGAAGAGGTCTTTGCCCAGCAGTGGGATGATACAGGCTAACAGTAACAATAATTGTGGGCCGATTTTTAAATCCTCAGGGAAAAGTTATACTGTACCTAAGTACAGTACCTAACCGTTTAAATTAATATTCACAAGATTGCACATAGATGTACAATGTTTTGAATGTTTCGTTAAGGTCCTCAGACTGATTCGACATTATCAGCTGCGATACCCCAAAAAATGTATTAGTGAATAAGTCGTTGTCGTGCCATAATTAAATAAATAAATAATGTCAATAGAATAATAGAATACACAGTCACGTGAGCGAAGCCACGAGCATAGCTAGTACCTACGATCTATTTTTAACCCACTTTCCAAAAAGGAGGAGGTTATCAATTCGGTTGTATTTTTTTTTTTAATATGTTTGTTACCTCAGAACTCCGTCATTTATGAACTGATTTGGAAAATTCTTTTTTGTTTGAAAGGGTATACTTCCCAGGTGGTCCCATTGTCATCAAGTCAGGATCTGATCATGGGATCCTGGAGAAATCGAGGGAACTCTTCAAATATTATAGGCACACCTATGGCGATTTGGGTATTTTTTGTAGTAATTTGTGTATTTGCTCTCGCAAAGCACCATTTGATGAAGTGGAACTGATGATGAAGACCACTGATGGCCACCGGTACGACTCAATAATAAGTATTTCACGGGTTGCGATTCGATTACTTTAATATGCCAAGCAATTTATGCTAGTCACAATGCATATTATTATCTTGAAGTGGTGTAGTACTTGGAGAACTCCTCAACAATTAAAGTCCCTGCATCGAAAAAAGCAATATTTCGTAAAAGGTGATGAGCAGTTGCCATAAGCTATTGTTACTTAGATAAATTACAAACCGACCCACTAAGAAGCGATAAATAAAAACTTTTTTTACAAAAAAAATAACAACCGACTTCAGAAAGGACACTAAGTACAAAGTTTAAAATAACTTTAATTTCGGAAGTCGGTGGCAAATAACGAAAATACAACACCAAAGACACCGACTTCCGAAATTAAAGTTATTTTAAACTTTGTAGTGTCCTTTTTTAAGTCGGTTGTTTTTTTTAAAAGTTTTTTTTGTTTTTAAAATAACAAATAATAGCTGTTGCCGGCGACTTCGTCTGCGATCTAGGATGAAAATTAGCATATTTCTGTCCTTCTCCAAGTTATGGTCTGCGTATGTGGCAAATTTCATCCAAATTCGTTCAGCCATTTTAGCGTGAAAGCGTAATAAACAAACAAACTCACCTTCACATTTTTAATATTATAGTTTGGATTATCTTGCTGACGCTTTTTTTTCCACATATTATATTTTAAAACTTTTTTATCTGTCTGTACTAAACAGCTTCAATAATTTGATGGTGTCCGAATTGTCAGTGAAAAAAATATTGAAATTAAAATGTCGTCAGCAAGTCAGGATAGTTAGGATGAGTCTGTTCGGTTTTCGGTTTTCCATTATTATTATGCCTCCAAAAACGTGCACGTTCAATACGATGTGGATCAAAATTAATTTATTATAATGGTAAACTAATTATTGTTAAGAAAAAGTATAGTTATATTAGTTATTGTTAATTTCACCTGCTGGTTGCCTGCTCATGTTATTGGCTTTATGCACCTCGTACCAACTGATATCCATTGCCGAAGCCAACCGGTACCATGAACGAGCATTTGTCGCTCGGGTACTAGGCTAGCATTGGCGACAGGAGCACGGTTTAGCAACTGTATTAGACACCGTTGTATATATCTTGCAGTTTCTACAAAATCTTAGCCATTTGCCATTGAATGCCAAAATTAAATATATGACACAACGTTTTAGTAGGTTCTACTAACTGCTGGTAAGCGGGAACAACGAAAACTACCTAGGTACTTACTTTTATTATCACAATATTCGTGTATCGATAGAACGACATTAAATGTCCTTGAGAAAAACGTAGTAAAATTATGAAAATGTCAGGTTGAGGAGATAGCATTTATTCGATTTGCGAATTATGAAGAAAAAATTAAAATCATACTTACTCAGGGGCTATTCTTTAACAAATAAACCTAGCTTTATGAACGTCACACCTACACTAGTAGATCATGAAATAGAGGAGGTTGCAACAGAAAACTGTTCAGAACAATCTCGCGCCAAAACTTGTAAGGTGGTAACTGCACCGATCTGATAGATACTGATAAATAGTTCCACCATGCCGCATGCTTATATTGTTCTTTAGATTTTAATAAAATTATTTAAACTGAAAAAAATCTTAATGATTTCATTCATTGATGAATCATTCATCATCTATAGCAAAGAAAAAAAAAAGACTTTACTGAAAACAATTGTGTTGTAAGCGAAAAAGGATGGCATCACAAATTTTAAATTAAACCATAAAAAAATTTGACTTAATTCTTCTGAAACTTCATATGGTTACAAATACTCAGATGTCAATAGTTGTAAAAACAGAAAACATTATGTTTTTGAAGAAGGACATTGGTGTAACGTGCATTTTAATCAGGTGGTGCCATCTAGCCGCCTGGATGAGAGATGTAAGTCGCAACTAAATACGTCGCGCCAATTGAGCCTTAAAACTACATCAGTACATCATATCTCGTTTTGACCAAGTCACTATAATTCCTAGTTCCCAGACGTATGTATTTTTTATTTTGAGTACGTAAATACCTATATTTGGCCAGACAGATGCAGAACCACGATGGTAGTGTTGGTAAATATTTCTATTCTCAATTCTGATTGAACACCTTTTTGAAACTACATAATACATTAAAAAAATAGTATAATATTAAAATAAGAACTATTAGATTCGTTTAAGGATGTAACCTTTTACCTTGCATATCTTTTTTCTCCCAGCCTCTACGACTTACTGCCCATTTGCTTTTTTGCTAGTTTTAAGTTCTACAAATAGTTATAAGTTACAGTACTCCTAACAGTGGCTGTCATTGTACATGCAACCTCGCCATTCTCCTTTGGCACATAGGTAGATCATGACCTGGGTTAGGTCATAGGATACTTTTGATCCCGATATTCCCAAGGGATCGAAAATTGTGCGAGTGTAACCCCCGGGCAGCAATTATTATTTTATGTTAAAATCGGGTCAATTAATCAATTAATTGTTTTATAGGGCACAAAGACAACAGTTTTATCTTTGCGTATTAAAATAACAAAGTATAAAGTACAAGTATGAACTATAAATTTTGCGGTAAAATAATGAATGAGCTTCCCCTACTATTCCGTGGGGTGGCGCAAGCGTAAAGGTAATCTAACACATATTACTAGCTGAGAGCTCAGCGGATTGTGCCACATATTTATATACCGCTGCCCGGAATGGCCGCCGCGGTATATAAATATGCGTTTAATCGTATAATGCCAAAGGGAGCTTGCATAAAGACGCAGGTTCCCTGTAACGATCGACACCTCGGTATCGATCGATGCGAGTAAAATATCCCGGGACAAACATATTTGCCTACACATAAAGAAACAATGTTTACCGCATTGTAAACGTTTTTTCCGTAGACTAGCTTGCACGTGATCTGACCCAAAAAACCCGCTGCTTTAGGCAAGTACCAAGGTAGTACGAAATTACAAACGGTTGCCAAAAGCCATAAGAGGAAGAAATCCTATGAGTGATTTGATTGATAAATTTTAAAAGTCTTTATTATTAACATAAGATTATAAAGTGCATACAATAAAATTCTGTTCTAATTGTTTACAACCACATATATAACAAGTTCTTAGGCTACTTTACCTTTACAGACATTTTACACTGAGTTTACTATTCAATATTCTTTTAACATTCTTTAATAGGTCCATAACAACACAAATATATTCGAAAGCACAAAAGTCTTACTGATTTAAACGCATACCACTACTGTTTACCTACTAAAGGTAGGTACAAGTAATGCACTTAACTAATACAAAGACTAATTGAAGACAGTATAAAACATTGCAATAGTATCTAAGTAACTTAGATTTAAACATTTATCATCGATGAGTTCAAACATAGAACTGATCATTTTAAACTGTGGGTAACTTGCGTCACTTTTCGCCGAGTATGCTTACTGCGACCGGGTGAGGGCAGCACCGTTGGTCCGGTGGTACGTAGGTAATGTTATTCACTCGGAAAATAGTGATGCGGTAAACGATAATATCGATTATAATTATGTTGTTGAATACGTTAAGTTATTAGATGTACTTTTACATAAGGTTGACATGTACCTCGTATAATGTTTAGGATTTTTAAATAAATAGAATTTTCGGGCTGATTTTAAGATAAAATTATTAATCGTTGGGAATTTAATTTGTTTGTTTGTGAATCCGTAAATCGGTACGAAAGGCAGTGTTAAATAATATTTTGACTGCCTTATTTTGAAGAATTTGCAACTTATTGCAGTTTTTATCAGTCAGGCTACTCCAGGCTGGCACAGCATATTCAGACATGGTCGGACGAGGGTGGTAAAATGCAAAACTTAGTAACAGCGCTTAACTTTCTGTTAAAATAGGTTTTAAGGCCCATTTCGCGAAGTGCATCAATGTTTTCACTCCAGTTAATTTAAAACATCTATCTAGCTTTCTAGAACGACACCGGGATATTTGACCGAACCGGCTGGCAGTTTCATCATGCGAACACCCGCGTCTTTGAAACCCAGGGTCTCGAGTTCTTCTACTAATCTTCTACGTAGGCACGCATGTTGCCACTTTGTATCTTTTCTCATACTTCCGCCGAAAGGTATGGAATGCTAGAGCACAATGCTATCAGCAGCTCGGAAACCATCTTCTACTACTTGGTGGCTTTCTGAACTATAACAGGAAACTACAATTTTGTTGTTCTCTGTATTGTAGAATGAGATTTTTGATGTGATCATGAGTCCACTCAGATTTTACTTGTAGGATAATAAGGGATATGACCAGATTTTCTCCTTGGAGTAGAAGCTTCCTTGAGATAAGCAGCAAGGGCGTCCGTTGATTGGTGCGAAGAACACTGAACCGGTTTGGGGTTTTGACGGGATCAGGCTTATTCGTAACAGTAGCAGGCAGACCAAACTTTTTGGTAATTTCCACTCACTGGTATGAACAGTTCCTTCCAGTGGGCGTTTGCCCATAGAATTTGAACGCGTTACAAATGGCGAGCGCAAAGGTCGAAGTATCGTGGTATCGATAACAGTCTTTCTCATCACTAACAACCAAAGTATTTTTGTGAGTTAGGTTAGTTAGGTATATTTCCGTGCTTCGGAAAGCACGTTAAGCCGTTGGTCCCGGCTGTCATTCGTGGATCTTTGACAGTCGTTACGAGTCGTCAGAAGCCCGAAAGTCTGACAACCAGTCTTACCAAGGGGTATCGTATTACCCAGTTACTGGGTTGTGGAGGTCAGACAGGCAGTCGCTTCATGTAAAATACTGGTATTCAGCTGCATCCGGTTAGACTGGAAGCCGACCCCAACATGATTGGGAAAAGGCTAGGCAGATTGATTGAGGTTAGTTAGGTATGCAATTACACTATAGCAACGCGCGACGACAAAAAGAGATACAGCACGCGTGTGCACCACTCACGCGCGTCCACATCGGATGGAATCTATGTAATCTATCCTACGAGTGAAGTGTCCAAAGTGAATTAATGTTCAAGCGCACAAGACAAAATAGTGTTTTTTTATTATTATATTGACATAATGCAGTTAAACGAGGAATGTGGAATGCAACCCATAAATATATTTACTAAATTTAGTATTTAGTAATAGTAGTTTCTGTTGGTTGGAGGCTATTTCATCTGTTGAAATGCTAAATGGTATAATGACGGATAAAAAGCTATTAAAAAAAACCTGTCTCTGCTGTTGCACAGTCGGGTATTATGTAGGCTTAGGCACAAACCTAAAGCCAAACTAAAGCGAAACTAGTTGCGCAAACTTAGATAATAAAGCAAAGCGATTGTCAGGACTGTTCATGGACCAACCATTCTATCAGCTAGGTTGGTCCGCAACCAGTCACTGCCGCAAACTGCACGGACAATTCCTTTTATGCATAGGCTACGCCAGGACGTCTCCAAGCGGGACAGGGATGCAACCATATTTCGTCTTTATCTTCCGAATATAGCCTGATATATATGTCAGCCTGGTATATGAGATGTAACTATACTGTGTAACTATAAAATATGATTTGATTTAATAAAGTTTACTTTCAGACCTTTGTAATTTATGGTAAGTTACTTAGGCATGCTGCGCGTAGCATTTTGCTACGACGTCGTAGCGCGTAGCTACCAGCTACAAAATCAAATCATTAAATTGGTACCACAGGACAATTCTTAATAAATACGTTGATCCTATCTTGAGATTAAGACAATCATCGGCGTCTAGTATTTTAGAGGGCGTATTTTATTACTTCGTTTGTGTTATAAAATTACTCTTATTTGAGTTCTGTGCATGGCGTCAGTCTAATTCCTCCTGCAATGCAAATAAAAACACAAGACTTCTTTTTAAAGTGAAGGAGATTCAGACTATTAACAGTCAGTTTTAGATTGATCATTAGTACTGTAAGCGCGTATCGGAATTTGTAGCATTACATAAAATTAATCTTGGATTTAATTCTTATTCTAAACTGTCGCAGTATTTCTATATGAACAATCAATTCCGAACGAAGCCTGTGATCTGTGATTTTGTCTAAATAAATACAAAAACTTATCTTACTTTCACCTAAAACGATAACAGAATTATAATTTGCATTTAATATACTTCCTTGATTTGATATGCTATTTCGATAGATAGTTGTTCTATATCAATGTTTTTTATTGTGACCGACTACTATCACAAACAACGATTCTATACGAATAGTATGAATATCCAAACATAAGTTATGATTTGTTTTTTGAATAACCAAAACAAATGTTTTTTTTTTAAATTTAGCATTACAATAAATGATTAAGTTATAATATTAATATGATACTTATAATATTTATCACGATTTTATATTGCAATTTAGTATTCAGCAAGTTAGGATTCCTTATCAAAATGGTAAATTAGGTTTGTCTAACTAGCACAGTTTTTAAGTATACAGGCTTCCAAGGTGCGGTGAGCGGGTCCGACTCGCACTTGGCCGGTTTTTTATTTTATGAAACAGCAAAGCGAGCTTGGCCGCACGGCCGAGCCCGCTGAGCCGTCTGACAACCCAACTGTGTCCGCATTTGAACATAGGAGCATACATCCGTACAGTTATGCAACAAAACATAAAAGTAGTGGGGGAAATAGGTTCTCTTACCATCCCATCATCTCCGACACAATTTCATTAAATTTATGGTGTACTTATAGGAGGATTGTTTTCGCTCTAATTACTAAGACTGAGATCGTCAGTGAGTGCTCGGTGTATTGCAGGTGCAGAAATTTACGTCAAGTTACTGAAAATGTGGTAATGATTTGATTGTATTCTTATTATTGTTAAAATTAGAGTAGATTTCAAGAAACAAAAAAAAATTGATTGTGAATCCTGGGCATAACGTACCAATAGATAACTAATAATATTGTGTTTCATTAGCTATGGTTTGGCGGGTTAAATAAGTTAGTCTTTATTGAAACTTTGATCTGAGCCCCTACGGCCGCGTATATTTTATAGACTTCATTTACAGCCTGCGTTCGAATGTACTACATTCAGATACAAGTAGCTGCCTATAAAGAATGACGCCCTGGTAGCCGAGCGACTGTCTCAGCACCGAAATGGGGTGCTGTCTACATTCAGTGTTTGATTTATCCAAAGTGTAGTTGGCAGCGAAATGTTTGGAGTGACTTTTGCAATTCGATTGTTGCAATGCTTGTCTGACCAATATAGTTAACGACTAGGAGGGAAAGAGAGCTAAAATGAATCGACATTGACGGTCTAAAGGCACTCTAAGGGACTTTGGCATTGGCACACTGCCAGGCACTCGTGCAGTAACAACAACCTACATCAGAATTATTTTACGTTAAGTGACGGATCATTATTTAGTACCTACTTAAGAATATTATGTTAAAGTGGTCGATGTTACTAAAGTATCACTTTAGCAGTGTTTCGCGTTCTGCTATATTCTCTGCATACTTCATGTGTAAGGCTCGTAATAACAGACTGAACATACGTGTGTGAAGAACGGGAAAAGGAGCTTGAGGTAATTTAAAGTTTACTTTAAACCTTTCAATGATCTAGGCATCGCTTAACATAAACAACAATCCTACTAATATTTAAATGCGAAAGTTTTTGAGGATGTTTGTTACTCTTCCACGCAAAAACGAGTGAACGGATTTGAATGAAATTTGGCACACATATAGTTTATAACTTGGATTAACACATAGGATATTTTTATCCCTATATTCCCACGGGATCGAGACTTATGCTGGTGAAACCGCGGGGCGTTACTAGTAGCCTATATAATCTTTGTCGCTGTCGATGTGACAGGCAGGCAGTTTTGATAAATATAATAAATTACAAATATTTGCAGTTATGCATAATTAATCCAATTTATTCATTTAAAAATATATGAATATGGTAATACGGGGTCACAATCCAAATTCATCATGTGAAAGTGAAGCACTTTCACATTCCGTGATGTAGTTTTTTTTTCTTACGAACTTTGCCAGGCTGAATGCTTCCTTACTCAACTATAAGTAACGATAACTAGTAAGTTGAACTATGTTGGCTGAAAGCTGCACATGCGCAAACAAACAGATCGATCAATCCTTTAGCAAACGCTAGGTGAGGCAGTGGACCACGATTGTCATTTCGCTCGAAGTAAAATAATATTACCATAATATTAACGGCCGCAAGATTATCAAAACAGGTCAGTAGTAGTTAGTATATATAATAATATAAAACACAATCTTAGATGATAACAATCTTGTGAGTTAAGCCCTATTTTCATGCAGTTTGTACAGACATCCATTTGGGGTGCAGCGTTCAGCTAACTACGCTGATTCCCAATTCAGCAACTTCTTGCAACAAACAGCCTCACAGATTGTGTGATATATAAAAATAACTGTTATCTTTTCTTTTATTTATGTTTTCTCAAACATGCTTGGAAATTTGACCATTATTTTGGAAACCAACAATGCTATTAATATTTTTGTTATGGCGACAGACTTAGAACGCCTGGTTAGCTACCTAACCAGGCGTTTTTAGAACAAGCCGTACCAGCAACCAAACTGAGCAAAAAATTTTGCCCACACTGGGAATCGAACTCGGAACCTCTGGGTCTGAGACAGGTGGACTAACCACTAGACCATAGAGGCGGTAAAAATTAGTTAATTGGGTTTAAAGATTCTTTATTTATTCTAAATTGTTCACTTAACGAATAACTAAGGTGAGTGTAGTCCAGTAGCTAATAGTTTTGTTTTGTTTATTTATTTATTTTTTAATGTAGGTAGATGCGATACTTATTCCATTTTATTTGCAAGACATATGTCGTTAACTTAATAATTTTGTGTTGTTAGTGACGTATTACTTGAGTTTAGCTTTGAATATGTTATAAGAGGATGTGCTCCTGATATCTGCCGGTAGATTGTTATAAAGTTGTACACCTTCGTATTTTATGTTTTTCCTGCCATATTGGGTCCGCGGGGCGTGCGTCTGTATTTAATTAGGGTTTCTTTGACTGTATTTCGATGTTTTTATGTTAAATGATAATTGTGTGTGTATGCTTTTGTTAAGAATTTTTCTAATGAGAATGCAGGAATTGAATGTGTAAAGTTGATGAGTGCTCAGTAGCTTGGTATGTTTGTATAGTTCAGATGTAGGTGTGTGATAATCGTAGTTGAATAAAAGTTTAATTATTTTATTTTGTGCTATTTGTAGTTCTTTAATCGTAGATTTGGTGGCGCATCCCCAGATTTCGATTAGGTAATTTATGTGTGAGCGAACTAATGAGTTGTAAATATGTATAGTAGCGGATTTTTTTTGGAATGTTATTAATGAACCCGCGCATTGACCCCATTAGCGATGTTAATTTTGTTTTTATATGATCAATATGTGCTTGCCAAGAGAGTTTGTTGTCCAATCTAAATCCGAGGTATTTTTCGCAATTGCTTTTGTTGATTTTAGTGTTGTTTATGTGTAGGGCTGGGTGGTCAAGATTTTTTTTATATTTAGCTGAGAATATTAGTTAGATTAGAGCTAAACCAGTTGTATAGTATATCCAAGTCTTTTTGAGCGCTAGCTACAATGGTGTTTATATTGTTACCGAAGTAGAAAAGGCAAGTATCGTCGGCGTACAGAGTTAGTTGACCAGTTAAGCCTAAGTCTTTGATATTATTTATGTATATTGCAAATAAGAGAGGGGATAACAGAGATCCCTGGGGAACACCAAATTCTATGGAAGATGCACTACTTATCGCGTTTCCCATTTTAACTAATTGCTTCCTATTGTCAAGGTATGACGAGAGGATATTATACATTTCTCCGGTGATACCAGAGCTTTTTAGCTTTAATAATAGGATTTTATGGGATACTGTGTCAAAAGCCTTTTTTAGGTCAATAAAGATACCGAGTGCAATGTTTTTTTTGTCAATATTTGTTTTGATGTTGGTGACTAAATCGATTGTGGCGCACAGAGTGTTTGATTTGGGTCGGAAACCGAACTGCCGATCATAAATATAGTTAATTTCGTTAAGGTATTTCTCTAGTCTAGTGTAAATTAATCGTTCAAAATTTTTTGATAGGACCGGTAATACCGATATGGGTCGATAATTCCCTGGATCTGTCTTTGTGCCGGATTTGTATATAGGGTTAACTTTTGCAATTTTGAGGGTATTAGGGAATGTACCATTCTTAAAACAGTTATTGATACAGTTTGTTAGGTTGGGCGCTATTAGACTTTTTATGCATTTAATAGTTTTAGTGGTGATGCCATCAATTCCTGAACTACAATTCGGGTCCAAATTGTCAATCGTTCTTATGATTTCAGTGCTAGTGCAAGGCGTGAGAGTATCTAATTGGTTTGTATTGAGGTTATTGCTAATTGTGTATGTTAAGTTATTGTGGAATTTGTGTGATATTTGAGTGGCTAGGAGCTTCCCTACGGTCACAAAAAAAGTTTCGCATACCTCGATAGGGTCGCTAATGGTTTTGTTGTTTAGGTTTAGCTTAGGTATGTTGCAGGCGGTGACCGGATTGTTATTAGAAAGATAGTTGATTAGGGACCACATCCTCTTTTGATTTGATTTACATTTAGAGAATTTATTGAAAAAATATTGTCGTTTTTCTTTCTTCATGGAGTGTTACACTTCGTTTCTCTTTATTATAAAATCTGTTTTAAAGTCGTTATTGTTTGGATCATTTTTAGACTTCCTCCATAGTATGTTTCGCTTGTCAATTTCCCACGTAATTTTTCTGTTGATCCAATCGTCTCTGGGTAAGTTTAGGATTTTTGATTTGTTTTTTGTGTTTGCTTTTACTTTATCCTTTATAAAACTCTCTAGAGCACGGTAGTCGTTGTTTATTGTCGTGAGGTTCGTATTAGAGACGTCTTTGTATAGGTTTGTGTAGTCAATGGCTGTGTAGTGATGTATTTTCTTAGGTGGTCGTTTGAATCTCTTTAGTTCCAGGTATATATGGTTGTGATCAGATAAGGATGATTCAATGACAGCCATGTGAAAGTTTTCTTTGGAGAGGTTTGAGCAGACATGATCTAATATTGTTTGGTAGTCCGAGTTGAATATTTTTTGTTTGTTTTGTTTAGTATTTTGTATCCAGTCTCCTTGCTCATATTTGTGTAGGTTATCGTAAAAAGAATAACTGCGTTAGTTTTAATAATACATCTATGATAATAACATTTTGCACACGTATGAAAGTCAGTCATCCGCGGAAAACAGGAACAACAACAATAGCATCATTTCCACAACTCCATGTATCGAAGACACTGGTAAACTCAAACTGTTTGCTCTGCTTACAAGGGTAGCATCTGGCGACTGTGAGGGCCAGTTTGCGAACCTCGATAATTTCCCGGCCATTTCATTTGATTGTTTTTAAATTTCATGGAAAGGAACAGTTTCTTGATGATACTTCTATATTTGAGATCGACTTCCGCTAACCGTTTCCTGATATTATCATGAGGCATACTAAGACTACTACTTTTTTTTTTGTATTGCTTTTTTCTTCGGCGGGACACATCCTACTCAATTTACCGCGATCTGGTCGATCATCGACATTTTTAGTTTGCATAAATCGTTTTGTACCTACTTAGTTATGAATGACTTTCACTTCTTCAAATACTTTGCAGTAATTTCATGCAATATTTGAGATCCACGTGCAGGCGTTCTTGTACTCGCATCTAAAAATGTGAGTATAGGAGCACCTGCACGTCGACCGTTCGCGACGCTCGTGCTTTTTCTGAAAACCAACCTTATAAAAGAACTTTTCTGTCACGATGCATTCTAGGCAAAGACTCCCGCTCTACTCGCTACAATAATTTATTTAAAATTATTTTCCGAAAGTTAACATTATTCTGGTCACGCTATTGTCGTACACACTACCAACATGTTAGCTAGGTCATGTGGAGGTCGGAAATTATCGGACGGGAACGTACTACCGGGATAAAAAGGTCCCAGCCCATGGTCTACCCATGTGCCAAATTTCATCTAAATCCGTTCAGCCGTTTCAGCGTGAAAGCGTAGCAAACAAACTCACTTTCACTTTTATAATATTAGTTAGGATTTTAATAACTTTAGACCGAGTGGACCGATTTGAATGAAAAATTACTAAATGTTACCTCAATATACTGACTATGACTATATTTCCAATCCCGAAAAGGTACTTAAAATTTAAAAAACGAATAAAAAACATATAGACAGACAGAGTTACTTTCAAATTTATAATATTAGTAAGTAAGGATAGTCAGCATTAGTAAGTTGATTTCATCGATTTTGTGACTTCCTCCGAAACCGCATTTATGATTGACCACAATCAGGGTTGCTTCTGAAATGTCCCACAATCATAAAGAGAAAGGTCACAGTATTCAGAATATGTCCAAATGCTTTTGAAACATTACTGTTGTTTGCTTTTTACAGATACAATGAATACTGAAGAAAAGAAGAAGCGGGAGAAGAAGAAACGAAACCTTAACAAGGAAAAGAGAATCGGAAAAAAAACTACTGATGACAATGACAAAATTACTAAAGCATTAAAAAAACTCTCCCTCGAGAATAAAGCTGAGTTGAAAACAAATCTACCTTCAAAGAAGAATCTATCTTCAAAGAAGAATCTAACTTCAAAGAAGAAACCATCTTCAAAGAAGACTCGACAATCAGACCCGAAAGCTGCAGAGGTACCAGTCGTTGGAACACCGAAACAACCAAAGCCGCCATTGCGTTATAAAAGATGCAGCTGGAACCTGCAGTGTCGTCACCTTGTATAAATATGCGTGCTGAGTAAGGTGTGTGTTTGTTGTATTAATCGATGTTTCTCTTTAACGTATTCCATTTTCGTTTCTATAATGAATCAACCATTATAACTACCTACTTTTTTATGTTGTGTTTACAAAAATCATTTTGAATAATGTCCAGTAGGTATAATCTTTATTTACACAAAAAAAAAAAAAAAAAAACAGGATTTTTTCGACATAATAAATCATTTTTTTTACTATATACAAAACTGTTTCATATCACACGAACTGTTTGTTTTATACTTATCAATGTTGTGAATATAAATGTCTACTAAATACTAGTTTTATTTATATTACATTTAAATAATGTACAAACAAAAATTCAGACATCCTCCCATCAAATACAATCTGAGGTCTCATAACTAGATTTGCATCGCATATTTTTTTTAATTACATTTTTATAAAAATTGTCAGTAAGTTTATCTGACCCTGTGGTTTACTACTGACAGCTCCGCCGTAGATCGGCTTGCAATATATGTAGTAATAAACCAAACGGTCTCCTTGTGTGTAGATAATTATTATGTTTTCTTTCTAGGTGTTAATACACCAGCTAACATGGGCGTAGGCAATTTTTTTTTTGATTAAAACTTCTAGCGGAAACTACAGCCGACGGGAACTGTCTGGCAGTATTCATTCTTAACAATATTCTGTAAAACATACTAGAGGTCGGATACCTAGGAGCTCGTGGCTACGTAATAACAGCCGCATTGGTCGATCCATCAGGTAAAGCTACTTTAGGGGTATGAGGAACAGGGGAACCCTTGACAATTCAAAAGTACCTGTAATTGGTTTATTTGAAATAAATGCTTTGAGTTTGAGTTTGAGTTAGAGGGTGTAAAGTTCACTCATCCTCTATAGAAAAGGGAGGATCCTCCGACCAGACGGGTGTTGTGTCTGGCAGGCAATTGCCCAAGGATTGATGTCGGATAGTCTTATATATGTTAATCACTCGGTAAACTCTTATACCGCGATGTAGGACTTGTGACGTCAGGTCTTTGATGCTTAGTTCGTATGTGGCGGTGTAGATGCCGCCACATCACTCCCCTCCGGAGACCGGAGATCGATAGTGGGCTGATTCTTGTATCTTGCGATGCTTGCCAGTGCCAGTTGAGGTTCCAGTGAGTTGGAACCGGGTGCCGCATAGTTCACAGTGGGTCGGAACTGTCTGCGGTGATTGGTGGTGCTTTGAGTTTGAGTTTTTGTGTTTGATTCCCCAGTGAGTCGGGGTGGCGCTGCGTTGTGATCCAGTGCGTGGGATGTGGTACAGCGCCGGGTTGCTGATGAGGCTGAGGGTGGTGACCAGGAATGCGCGTTCGCTGCATGCTGGTGGTCAGGATACCCGTTGAAGCCGTGGGTGCTGGCTGGCTGTGTGACTCGCCTCACGAAAGCTTGCGGGAGTGATGATGATGACGTCACGCTGAAGTAGTTGCACGAAGGCTGCGTCGACGTTCATATTCGGGGTCACCAATTTAGGGGTATGAGGAACAGGGTGTAAAGTTCACTCATTCTCTATAGAAAAGGGAGGATCCTCCGACCAGACGGATGTTGTGTCTGGCAGGCAATTGCCCAAGGATTGATGTCGGATAGTCTTATATATGTTAATCGCTCGGTAAACTCTTATACCGCGATGTAGGACTTGTGACGTCAGGTCTTTGATGCTTAGTTCATATGTGGCGGTGTAGATGCCGCCACACTACCCTTGCCGGGCTTGGTCCGCGGATGGGTCACCATCTTTACATACCGTGACTCCTCCGTGACCCGGAAAGCACGTTCAGCCGTTGGTCCCGGCTGTGATTCGTGGATCTTTGACAGTCGTTACAGGTCGTCTGACAACTAGTCTTGCCAAGGGTTATCGTATTACCCAATTAGTGGGTTGTGGAGTCAGATAAGCAGTTGTTTCGATCTAGTACTGTTATTACTTTAATTAATTTTAATTTCGGAAGTCGGTGTCTTTACTTTTGAATTTTCATTTTTCGCCAAAATCATAACTCGAAAACTATGAAAAATCGCGGAGCATACATGGGGGTGATTCGGATACCCCACGATAAGAGGGAACTAAATTTTATTTTTGGACGTCAATGTTCCGGCCACCCTGTATATAAATAGTAAGCGGCCACACTTATTCATTCACTTTGCACAAACTAGAAGCTGAACCTACTCAGCAGTTACTGTTGCGCTTGCCAGACCAATCAGGCATATTTTTATCGGATGGGAAGTTCAACTTTGATTTAATAATAACTCAAAATCAAAATCAAAATATTTTATTTCACATAAACCTACATGGGCACTTATGAAACGTCAGAAGCTAGGTGCTAGCGGCCCGTCCCTGTTGCACCCGGGTGCAATCTACTGATGTGTCGGTATATTAAAACATCTAGATTTCTGAGCTACATCTAAGTTCCAAATAATATTGTCATAAACCTTTCGGAATTAATTCTCTAAATAATCCTATCACCTGAGCACCTAATGACTCTGATGACAATATTAATTTAATGGGGAACTTTTGTATTTCGCTACTACATTGAAGGAATCACATTAGTCAAGTATCCCAAACAATGCTGGCGGCGCGGCGTCACCTACGTGAGATTTGCTACGAGCTCGTAGCCGGCGTAGCTACAGCGCTACGCCGTAGCAGATAGGAAGATTCGTTTATTTTCAAATATTTTATCTTGTTGGGACCAGTCGGGAATCCGTGAAAATGTTTTTTTTAAATTTCGCGGGATGCATGTAGGGATAACGTTGGCGTCGTCGTCACCAAGGTGACAATAGCCGAATATTTATCCTCGTCAACCTTGCAACTCTTCACCAAAGGAAGCCGATTGGCACGGGCATACCTAATGTTTATCTGAGCTGATTTAGCCCAGTACCCACGTGGCACCAACTTGGGTAGGTAGGTGTAATGTAGGGTAACCTTATTATTGTTTATGACCAGTTTTGTCTTTGGTCTGTCACGGAATGGTCTGTCATGGCTGTCCCGAAATAAAACCGTTTACTAGCTACACGTAGTTTTACTCATACATTTCAGTGGCGACGAGGATAAAAATTAGAGGCGTGCGAAATTAAAATTAAATCCAAAATGTCTATCGGAAAGCTAACCGAGTTTAATGTACGAACGGGGAATTGGACAATGTACGTTGAACGCATGGAAATGTTCTTCAAGGTCAACAGTGTTAAGGAGGAATTTTGGTTACCCACATTGATTGCGGCGATGGGTGACGAAGCTTATGAACTTATAAGCAACTTAACAAGTCCGGATAAACCGAGCGCAAAAACTTATGTGGAGGTTGTGAAGGTTATGACGGATCACTTGCAACCAAAGCCGTCGTTCATGGCAGAGAGGTACCGTTTCCGACAAAGAAGACAAAATGCGGGTGAATCGATTTTACAATATATTTCAGAACTCAAGAAAATGTCCAAATATTGCGAATTTACATCCGTATTGGAAGAGAATTTACGTGATCAGTTAGTATGCGGGTTGCGAAGCGAGTCAATTAGGAAACGACTGTTTACCGAAGAAAATCTCCTATATGCAAATGCCGTAAAAATTTCATGCGCTATGGAAGCGGCGGAGAGAGATGCAGCGGCGGTGGAACAAACAGTCGGGAATAATAACGACTCGGGCGTTAGCGCTAAATGCGCTTGCGACGTCGTCGGGCATTCGGGGCCGCCGAGGGCGTGGTGGACCACTCGGGTTACCGGCATGCGCACGGAGTGACACTGCCGAGGATTCAAGAAGCAATTGTTCTGCTTGCGGGGCTTCGGATCACCGGAGGGAAGGTTGTAGATACGGTCGCTTCATCTGCGGTAGGTGTAGACAGAAAGGACATCTGCGTCGGGTTTGTCCGGTGCGTGCTGCTGGAAGACAGCCGCAGGACCGATGTGACACCAATAACATGGTGGCACATGTGCAAGCAGCAGGCGGGGCAGCCGATCAGTCAAAGTTCTGGGATCAGTCAGGGGAGGATGAGTCTCCTTTGTCAGACGATGAGGACTGGGAGGTAGAAGATCTGCATCAACTTAGTTTGAATAGCTACAAACCGGTGAGCTTAACTATTTATGTGGATCAAATCCAATTATCTATGGAGATTGATACGGGGTCTTTAGTATCCTGTATTAGTAGGGAGAAGTATGATCAGCTGTTTAGCCATAGACCATTACATAATTCTAATTTAGTATTTAGATTCTATGATGGTACTATTACAAAACCTATAGGAGTGATTAGACCAATAGTCAAGTATGGAAATAAGTCCAAACAAATGGAATTGTTTGTAATAGAGGGTGGTACCACCTCATTACTAGGTCGACAATGGCTTACAGAACTAGGAATTAAAATACCTTTGTATCAAAATATTGTCACACTGAGCACAGATAAAGTAAATTGCAATAATTTATGTAATGACCAATTAACATTATTACTTCTCAGATATAAGGATTTGTTTACGGAGGGACTGGGCCGGTTCACGGGAGGCAAGGCACGGTTACGACTACGTGAGGGAGCAACGCCGGTGTTCTGTCGCGCAAGACCTGTGCCGTACGCACTCCGCGAGCGCGTCGAGGCTGAGTTGGAAGGCATGTTGCGCGCCGGTGTTATCGAGCCCGTGGAGTGCGCGGATTGGGCTACTCCACTTGTACCGGTTCGTAAGGCTGATGGCGGACTCCGTATCTGCGCTGATTACAAAATAACGTTAAATCCAGTATTATTGGTGGACAAATATCCCTTACCACGTATAAACGACTTGCTGGTTAAATTAAATGGTTCTAAGATATTTACTAAAATAGATTTAACACAAGCATATAATCAAATTGAGTTGGATGACCCTGATAATTGTACGGTTATTAATACTCACAAGGGTCTTTTTAAGTATAAAAGATTAGTTTTCGGTTTATCGTCAAGCCCTGGTATATTCCAACGAATTATGGCGAATCTTCTCAACGATATTCCTAACGTAGAAGTATTTCTGGATGATATTATTATAGGATCACCCAATATTAGAGAGCATTTGATTATTTTAGAGAGAGTTTTAGAGCGGTTACATCATAACGGAATGAAACTAAATCAAAAGAAGTGCTTGTTCTTGACAAGTGAGGTTAAATATTTGGGGTTTATTATCTCTGCCGAAGGAATTAAGGTGGACCCTGAAAAGGTGGAAGGTATATTAAATATATACCTTCCAGCCCTGCCCAGACAATATTACTGATTTGAGGGCCTTTTTAGGAACAATTATGTACTATGCAAAATTTGTTAAAAACTTGAGCAATATACTGGCACCTTTGTACAGGTTACTTAAGAAGGGAGTTATTTGGACGTGGGACAATGAGTGTGAGTCAGCTTTCAAAAGAATTAAAAATATTTTGATTAGTGCTGACGTCCTTGCTCATTACGAACCAAACAAACCGTTGTTTTTAACTTGTGATGCGAGCGCAAGGGGTATAGGAGGGGTGCTAAGTCAGATGTGTGAGCACAATGATAGTGGCGCAGACGGAACGCAGGAGCGACCTGTCGTGTATGTGTCGCGTGCGCTTAACGCTGCGGAGAAGCATTATTCACAAATCGAGCGAGAGGCCTTAGCTATAGTTTTCTGCTTTGAAAAATTACACCAGTATTTATATGGGCGACGGTTCACACTACGCACGGACCACAAGCCATTGGTCACTATTTTTGGGCCAAAACAGGGTATACCATCAATGGCTGCGAGTCGGTTACAAAGGTGGGCTATTAAGTTGTCAGCCTATACTTATGATATCGAGTATGTTACTTCAAAGCAGAATGGGGCAGATGGGTTGTCGCGGTTGCCAGCTCTTTCTGTTATTAAACAACCTATTCAAATTCCGGAACAATCATATTTACATTTCGCCCAAAATGCCATGTTATTGGATTATAATGAGATTAAAAGACAGACGAGCCAAGACCAGTTGCTAGGCCGAATTTTAACATATCTTCGAGACGAATGGCCGTCTGTTAATGAGATTAAATCGCTCCAACCTTATTTTAATCGTAAAAAAGAATTATACGAAGAGTTAGGTTGTGTGATGTGGGGCCATAGGGTAGTCGTACCGGGTGAATGTAGGAATAAGGTTTTAACGAATTTACATGAGCCTCATATGGGCATAGTTAAAACTAAAGCTTTTGCTAGGAGCTATGTTTGGTGGCCGGGTATGGACGAAGAAATAGAAAAGACGTGCCGTGGTTGCCATGTCTGTGCTGCAGAAGGTGAGGCACCGCCTCGACATATGCCCTGCCCATGGGCGTGGCCAGATAAACCATGGGCTCGTGTACATGTTGATTTCTTAGGCCCTATCACAGGGCGGGTATTTTTAGTAATAGTTGATGCCAGGACCAAGTGGCTAGAAGTTAGTCAAGTACCTAGTACAGCGGCTAGTCACACGATCAGCGTGTTAAGTGACGTTTTTGCACGTTTTGGGTTACCGAGACAAATAGTCTCAGATAACGGGCCTCCGTTTACAAGTCATGAGTTTTCACAATTTCTCGGTACACATTTCGTACATTCAGCACCATATCATCCTGCCTCAAATGGGGCAGCAGAAAACGCAGTACATACAGTTAAAAGAGCTATTAAAAAAGCAATTAGAGAGAATTTAAATATAAATTTATTTTTAAATAATTTTCTTCTATACTATAGGAATACAGAACACTGTACTACAGGCGAAACACCGGCGTCGCTCATGTTCGGCCGCAGGTTGCGTACAAAATTCGACGCCCTTAGACCAAGTAGGGACAGTAAAGTTAGGGATGCTCAGGAGCGTCAACAAAAATACGGCGCAAGTGGGTCCTGTCAACTGCGCCCGGGGGATGAGGTCTGGCTGCGTCAATATCGTGGAAAGGATAAATGGGTCTCTGGAAAGGTTACAGAAAAGATGGGAACCACTGATTATAAGGTAGTAGATGCTTTAGGTAGAGAATCACACAAACATGTTGATCAGCTGAAACAACGGATACGGAGTTCGTTAATCTGTCCTTCTCCCTGTAGCC
This sequence comes from Eupsilia transversa, assembly GCA_914767815.1. Classification (NCBI taxonomy): domain Eukaryota; kingdom Metazoa; phylum Arthropoda; class Insecta; order Lepidoptera; family Noctuidae; genus Eupsilia; species Eupsilia transversa. Next base: position 14,516,911 of record OU611871.1, read on the forward strand.
CAGTCAGTGAGAGATCCGAGATGGTTAAGGCAACTCAAGAACAGGGAGCGCCCAGTCCGGTCTGTCCGCGGCGCGATGGCACGGCCGCAGCGACCACTTATCAGGATGACGGAGAACGAGAGCTTTTTGAAGACTGCGTAGAACAGCCGGCTCAGAGCACACCACAGCCTTCCTTGCCTTCTCCTGAGCCACCCCACTCACGCCCCGTACGTCAATGTCGAATTAATAAGCCAGCTAGGTATAATTTATCGTAAAGGTGTAGAAGTCATATTAAGTTTCTTTGGTTGTATAAGGTATAAGTTATGTTAAGTTTTTGAAAGTCTGAAAACCCCTTTTTGAATGTTGAGGATGTAAAGGGTTTCTAGTTTAAGGGTGAAGGTGTTCATTATTGTTTATGACCAGTTTTGTCTTTGGTCTGTCACGGAATGGTCTGTCATGGCTGTCCCGAAATAAAACCGTTTACTAGCTACACGTAGTTTTACTCATACATTTCAGTAGGGTAGGTAGGTAGGTAGGTAGAAAGGTAGGTACGCCTTAAATAAGTACTTAGTGCTACCCGTGCGAAGCCGGGGCAGGCAGCTAGTACTTTATAAAAAAATGTGTAAATAGCCCTGTTTGTCTAGAATATAAACATATGTAATAGATTTAGGTAACTTATAAATGCGTAAAAATCATTTGCGTTGCGCGGCGGAGCGGAGCTGCGATAGGGCTAAATCAGCTCAGATGACCACTAGGTATGCCTGTGCCAAGCGGCTTCCTTTGTTGAAGATTTGCAATGTTCCCATAAAAATCATGACACTAATACCCGACTATACCCTACTAAGTACTAAGTGGTTCCTGCGTAGGATGCTGCGTCGCTAGCGCGAGCAGTACGATTTGAAATACCGGGAGCCCATGAAGCATTCACTAGTTTCATATCATTTTCATTAGATAATGAACACGTGCTTTGGTGTTCAACGCGCTTGCGCGAAAATGCGAAGTCAGCTCAAATGCGTGGCATGATACTAGGAATCCATGAACATCACAAGACTCAAGTAGCTTTTGTATGTCTAATCGCGGCTGGTTCTGATACAGCGTTTTACAACTCATTTCTTACTACAACTTTATAAAATCTACTATTACTAACACACACCTACGCTCTTTGCTACGTGACTTTGACTCCGTTCAATAATGATGATGATCAATCACTTACTTTAATTGATCTTCAGTACAAATCATTATTCCTGAATAACTTGCATCTAAGGGTGGATTAGACCAAACCGGAATAAATTCTATCCTCGGCATAAGCCGTCTCTTCCGAATAAATTTTGAATTTTTGACAGTTTCTCCATACGAAAACTGTCAGAAGTAAATCTTATTCCGCGGATAAAATTTATTCCTCTTTGGTCCAATCCATCCTAAATGACATATTTTTAACCGACAGCGGTAAAAAAAAAAATGTCATTTAGATGCAAGTTAATGGTTGATTTATCTAAGAGTGTGTAAGTTAGTTAAACTCCGTTTTTTCACTTTAAATGAAAATAGGTGATAAATTAAGATGAACTTTGAGTAGCTAGTAAGGTATAATCCCTCGTTGGTCTAGTGTTGGTTGCCAACCTGTGTCTAGATTTCTGTCAAGTTAGTGGAAATTGACTTTGCCCTTATCCCAATTTTTTATTTGAGGTCGGCGGAACCGAGGACTAATAGATTATTTTAATATAAAATAATCTATTAGTCGTCATCTCGGCAGTCACCCCGTTTCTAGCCACATCGTCTTTCACGTTGTTCATCCATCGTTTCTTGGTCTTCTCCTACTCATAGAGCCTTCCACATTCATACCCAAAACTTTTCGTATGACATTTTCCTCATTCCTCAACATCACATGCCTATGTAAAATGAGTCGTAATTAAATATTAATTATTGAACCATTTTTTTTTCTGCTTGAAATTAGACGCCATCTGGCTTGTATGATTTGTGTCTCTTAGCTCCAAAAGCGTTTGTGCGTACTTCGTAGTTCCGCGTCTTGTTCGCCCCAAACGCTGTTGTCACACAATGCACTGAAAACGACGATACAGGTTGCGAATTTGAATGCAATTAGTACTGGCACATTAGCTCAGCTGGATAGAGTAGAGCATTCGTGTACGGGGTTGAAATGCGAAGGTCGTGGGTTCAAGTCCCACATGTGCTGCCACTCTTTTGCAAGAATATAAAATCAAACAATTGGGGCACATTCTCCGGAAAATATTGCCGGCAATAGTATGCAAATTAATTCGATTTCAGTGGAAAAACGAATGTACAACCAATTTGTGCTACTTACCAGTTTAATCATGGTTCCTTAGAAAGCTTACCTGCATGCTCTTCAACAGTCCACCAGCCTGACCGGACAGCAGCGACACTTCTTGTGCAGGTATGCGGAGAACACTTTACTCGGCAAGTCTTGGACGTTTAGTATTGCTGTTTTGCACTTACCTGAAGACAACAAAAGATTTGATGCTGAGTTGGTATCATGGAGATAATCTTTACTGCGCAAAAAGCTGGAAATGCTTTCACTTTACTACTGCAAGATGTTCACTTATAATACTCAAATCTGTAAAAAGATTGCACTTTCTAGGAACATGGAGTTATAAGCAATGGCTGTTATTACTATTACTTGTGACACCTACATACGGAGGAGTTCATGGCTAAATAATAACAGCCGTACGGGCCGATCCATCAGGTTAAGCTACGCTTGCCGGGGTTACTTCGTGGATGGGTGTCTGACCACCAGTCATACCAAGGCGTATCGTATTACACAGTTACTGGGTTCTGGAGGTCAGACAGGCAGTTGGTCCATGTAAAATAGCGGTATTCAGCTGCATCCGGTTAGACTGGAAGCCGACCCCAACATAAACTCTTTTGCAAAAAAAACGGGCACTTTAGATTTTTTTCTCTACTTCAATGAAGAAGAACAAGAAATAGGTTTTGTTAATTTGACGATGTATTGGCATGTTTTTTGAAGCCTCTGGCATGATTCTTTACGTTCCAAATTTAAAATTATTTAAAAAGAAAAATAATGATTATTGTGGATTATTCTAAAATTGCTTTACTAATGGCGCAAATTGCTGAAACGATTTTTAACTGATTACGATATTTTAAAACTTTTTGGATATTTTCTGCAAATTAAACAATTTAATCTTTCTTTTTACATTAAATACCACTTTTTGATATGAGTGATAAAGCGATAAGGGCCGGTAAAATTATAGCCCTACTTGAAGAAGGTTGTTCGCAAACTTACGTGTCTCAGCGGCTAAATGTGAGTCGTTCAACTGTCCAGAGGACTTGGCAACGGTATCAAAAGACTGGTTCGGTCAAAAGAAGACCCGGTTCGGGAAGAAAACGATGCACAGAACCAAGAGATGACCGCTTTTTGGTGAGTCAGGCGTTGCGTAATCGTAAGGCGTCAAGTGTGGACCTGAAGAAGAGCCTTGAAGAAGTAAGAGGAGTAGAAGTTAGCTTGTGGACGGTCGGGAGGAGGCTTTTGGCTGCCAATATCAAGAGTTACCGCCCAGCTCGGGGCCCTAAATTACTCCGTGAGCACCGTGTTGCTCGACTTCAGTTTGCTCGGAACTGTGCTTCATGGACTCTGGAGGACTGGAATAAAGTATTGTTTTCTGATGAAGCTAAAATCTCTTTTTGTGGAGAGGACCGACGCCGGCGAGTGCTGCGAAGACCACGGGAACGCTATGCCGAAGTGTGTTTCGAAGAAATCACTCCTTATGGCGGAGGCTCCGTTATGTTTTGGGCAGCAATTAATTCGACGGAGCGTACGGAGTTAGTTTTCATAGAAAATGGAACATTAAATGCACACCGGTACATAATGGAAGTCCTAATTCCATATGCACAACCCACATTGACTGCACTTGGGGAAGATTCCATTTTTATGGACGATAATGCTCGCCCGCACCGTTCTGGCGACGTGGAAGCGTACATGCAAGAAGTTGGGATCCGTCGTTTAGATTGGCCAGCTCGAAGTCCTGACCTCAATCCAATTGAGCATGTGTGGGATGTTCTAAAGAGACGGGTAAGATCAGTGCAACCTGCTCCACAAAACATCAGGGAGCTAAAAAGAGTCATTGCAGAAGAGTGGGAACGTATTCCTCAAAACGTTATTAAAAACATCGTGGAAAGCATGCCCAGAAGGATTCAAGCTGTGATTTTGGCAAGAGGAGGTCACACTCGTTATTAGGTTTTTACATTTGTAACTTTATTTAATTAAAAAAAGTAAAAAAAAACTTGTCTTTATTGCCGACCACTTCTTATTGTTTGGGCGTGTACATCGATTTTAAAGAATCCATCGTTTTTTTTTCTTTTAATTGCTCGAATTCACTTCACGCGCATTAATTTACACGATTATAAGTATACAGACTAGCTCAAAAAAAAAAAATTCATTGAATTAACTAAAATCGACCTTAGAACGTAAATTTCCTTAGGTGCCCGTTTTTTTTGCAAAAGAGTGTAGTTGGGAAAAGGCTAGGCAGATTTATTTTTGTGTCACCTACATTATGTTTCAAATTTTTATTTTTCTATGGTTAGGGTAGGTACACCTGTGGTCTGACGAGGGAATGGCGGGACAGGCTTCTACTGCTGGCCTCGCTACCGTCGACGCGATTCGACCAGTATACGACGAATGGCTTGGAAGGAAGCAGCTCCCTGTCGTTTCGAGCGGCATAGGTGCTCTCGGGGCATGGCTGCTTCGGAAAGTACCAGTGTCACATAAACAGGAAGCCGGACGCTCGGTGCCACCACTGCATCCACTGTCGGGAGGTGGTCACGTCGGCGTTTTAGGCGCGCTCCTATTGGACGTCGCGGGGGGAGACCTCCTCTGAATGACTTTATAAGTTGTTCAGTCAGGCCACCGCGGGGTTCGCAACGTTTATAATATTTCAAGTACCAGGTTACCATACGCAAGCAGGTGTAGTAATTTCTGAGTCACGTGGTCTACAAGTACAATGGTGTAGATGATAAACTCGACAACTTGTAGCGACACCTATACGGCAACATGTTGCACTACGTAGTTAGCCAGCTAGTACAAGCCACAACTTTTTAATTTGCTAACAGTCGTCTGGCTGTGTGTGACTGTCTGCTGAAATCTACAGATGGAGCCACTGATACTTATCCGGCTACCCCGTCGCACGGTTCATATTCATCAATATTGTAAGTGATGTTTTAATGTTCAAGTCAAAACACTCATAAAAAATGGGTTTTTTTATGAGTGTTTTGGTTGGGACCTTGTGAATTATGTGACCACGATACGGGCCAGTCGTGATCATGGTTGCCACTATGGTCGTACTGAACCCCGACTGGGGCCTTATTATGAAGTATTAATGCCATCATTATTCCACTGCGAAAAAAGGATGGTGCTATCGGCCTTGTATAGCTCCGTCTCTCTATCACACTGGAAAAATGGTGACATTAATACGTCATAATACGGCCTCTGCACCCTAATTTCGTAACATACGATCAAATCTGTTTCATTTTGACATTTCAACAACATTTATTGCGTTATTTACGTTGTAGAGCGGACAAATTTTTCGCCCATATGAAGCAATGGATTAGCAATATCCTTCAAAATGAATCAGATTATGATTGATCGTATGTTAAACGTTTACGTAATTAAGGTGCAGGAGTTTTGAGTTGGTTAAGTTTGCTAAACTTAACTAAAAGCATTTATTTCAATTAATCCATTTACAGGCCCTTTTTTACAGTTGAGGAGTTAGTCACTCAAAAAGATGAAAGTAAGCATAAGCACAAGCTTTTTGCCCATTCCAAATCGTAGTTAGACCCTATGGAAAAGAATGGGCAGGAAACTCCTTAATTACTCTATTAAACACGTGCGCAGAGCAGTGGATTTTCAAATGATGTTGAATAATGCACATTATAATTAGCTTTCGTACAAGCATCGACGTCTCCATCAAACGACTCCTTTCTTGGACGTGTACCACGATCGGGATCGTTCATGTTTTGTCAATTTATTTGTTTACTAGCTGCTGCCCGCGGCTTCGCCCGCGTGAGTGTCGGAAATTACCCCATACATCCCCATGGGTTTTAAGTATAAATATCGAGTTAATCGGACAGCGCGTTAAAATTCTTCCATACAAACACTGACACCCCCCAACCCTTTGGGGGGTAATTTAGAAAAACAAAAACTACAAACTTTATTATCTATTTAGATAACTATTCGTGCGAAGTTTCATGTTTATTACCTCAAGGAATAAGGTTTTTCATACAAACTTTCATCCCTTATTTTACCCCCTTAGGGGTTGAATTTCGAAAAATCCTGATACACGTTATTCTTAATTTTTGGGTTTAAGTATAAATATTGAGTTTCGAGTTAATCGGACAGCGCGTTAAAATTCTTCCATACAAACTTTGACACCCCCCCCCCCCGTAGGATAGGATACTTTTCCGGGATAAAAAGTACCCAGTGTGGTGCCCAGGATATTAAAGAATAATTATACCAAGTTTCATCGTAATCGAACCGGTAGTTTTTGCGTGATGCCTGAACAAACAGACAGACAGACAGACAGACAGACAGACAGACAGACAGACAGACAGACAAAAATTTTTTTAATCACATCTTTGGGTTCGGTGTCGGTCTAGTAACACCCCCTGCCATTTTTTTTTTTAATATTTTCAATGTACAGAATTTTCACTTCTACAGATTTATTATAAGTATAGATAGATGATACACTCTGATACAAAAGGTAAGGTAGGTTATTGGGTACTGGAAGTTGGCATGTTGTGCGTAACACACTTGAAATTACATTAGATTGCAATGGGCTTCATTTTAACAGTTCACCCACGTTCATTGCGTTATTTACGTTGTTGAGCAGACGATTTTTTCAAACCTATGAAGCAATTGATTAGAGGGATTGTGATTTAAAGTGTGTTACGGAATTAGGGTGCAGGTACAAATTATGATAGGTACATAAAAAAGGAAAACCATTGCATTGCATTTTAGGCGTTTATTGTTAAATATTGCAAATAAGTACAGTAATTAATTATGTTAAAAATGACAAATAGGTGGCGCTAGCTTTTTTATCGTTGTTACAGTCGACCGCATGTCAGTGGTAACATTTTGACCTCGCGTCTGTACGGAGTTTCAAATAGAATGAAAGGTCAGCTTACACTGATTTGCGGTCCATTGTAAAACCAACAACTGTGAATAATGGAAGGTTCTTTTGCAAACATTGTTTTCTGTTATAGTCATTGCAAATCAAAAGCAAGCGTCATGTGGCTTTTAGATACACTGACATAAGGTTTAAATTACTGTGACGTACGATCATGAAATGAAACAACTTAAACATTGTTACAAACGGCGCGGGCGTAATAAAGGCGTAATAAATAAATAAAAATCTTAATCTTTTTGCATCATTTGGAAAAATATTAAGATTTTTATTGAGTACTAGCTGCTGCCCGCGGCTTCGCCCGCGTGAGTGTCGGAAATTACCCCATACATCCCCATGGGTTTTAAGTATAAATATTGAGTTTCGAGTTAATCGGACAGCGCGTTAAAATTCTTCCATACAAACACTGACACCCCCCAATCCCCCTTTAGGGGGTAATTTAGAAAAACAAAACACTACAAACTTTATAATTTATTTAGATAACTATTCGTGCGAAGTTTCATGTTTATTACCTCAAGGAATAAGATTTTTCATACAAACTTTCATCCCTTATTTTACCCCCTTAGGGGTTGAATTTCGAAAAATCCTGATACACGTTATTCTTAATTTTTGGGTTTAAGTATAAATATTGAGTTTCGAGTTAATCGGACAGCGCGTTAAAATTCTTCCATACAAACTTTGACACCCCCCAACCGTAGGATAGGATACTTTTCCGGGATAAAAAGTACCCAGTGTGGTGCCCAGGATATTAAAGAGTAATTATACCAAGTTTCATCGTAATCGAACCGGTAGTTTTTGCGTGATACCTGAACAAACAGACAGACAGACAGACAGACAGACAGACAGACAGACAAAAAAAAATTTAATCACATATTTGGGTTCGGTGTCGGTCTAGTAACACCCTCTGCCATTTATTTTTTTGATATTTTCAATGTACAGAATTTTCACTTCTACAGATTTATTATAAGTATAGATGAGTATTGAGTAAATAGGTTAATTACTGACCTATTGATACCTCATTCATCAAAATCGGTTCAGTAGTTTAGTAAATACAAACATACATACATTTATGTAGACTGCTAAAATCATAACCCTTCCTTTTGGTTTTGCCGTAGTCGGTAAAAAACAGCCGTCCTATACATTTCGTGTATACATAAAGCACTAAAATGTACGAGACAGCAGATATTCATTCGCGATTTCAGGGTTCTTCCAATAGTAAAAGTTGTTCATAAAGATAAAGGACATTACTGCCGCGGCATGCAACTGGTGCATTGATGGACGGTCGTGAAAATGAACACATACGTGAGTCAATCAATGCCTTGTTGCGGCCAAGGCTTGTATGAGTAAATTAATTATAAATTCCGGAATCAGTGACAGACAACGATATTTTTTGACGCACCAATACGTTTGTTTCTCCTTAGTTTAAACAGTTCTATTAGCAAGCCAAATCGAAATTTAAATAAAACCTCCTTGGTTGCCACGTGTTGAGGTAAAAAGTTCATTCCATTTTTAAATAACACGACAGATATGAGTTTTGCCTCACCGGTAGCGACACCGCTTTCTTTGGAATTCAAACCTTTACAATAAATTAATTAGTTACACCATTCGCTTAAAGCTGATAATTGTAAGTTATTAATATTATACCCCTTACATTTTCAAGCGTTCAGGCTGCCCGGGTAAAACGGGTGAGATCTGCCGGTACATGTCTCAAGACTCGGGCAATACTTAAAACTATTTTTAAGTTAAGTTTTAGTCTTGACTTGAGTGAGAATCTGTAATACAGGCTAAGGCCGCGGGTGCACGGGGCGGGCGCCCGTGCGGCGGGCGCCCGTGTGGCACGCACGGGGATGCAATGGTGACATATCAAAACATCGAGATTTAAGTCACACAAACATCAAGTATAATAATGTATTATACACATAACCTTATTGGAATAGATTATCTAAATGAAAACCGCATCAAAATACGTTGTGTAGATTAGAAGAAAAAAGCGGTCACACAGACGGACACGAAAAGTTTATTTAATTTATATTATGTATAGAAAATGTATGACCCGGCAATATGTACATAACAGTAGGGTCGGTAGTATTTATGAGCCGTTGACAGTTCGGCAACGATGGCTGACGAAATAGTGTTAAAAGTTTTGTTGCCATACTTGCCGGAGGGGCCGGGCTACACTGCAAACATTGCTGAGTACCTATTCCAGCAATATTTTAGGTATTGCCGATCCAAACTTCAAACTTTGCCAGCAATGTGTTCCAGTTACGCATTGCTAGGAAAATATTGCCCGTTTAAGAGCGCCACCATAAACTACTACACCACCTACATACTACACCTACAGGCTATATACTACACCACCTACATACTACACCGTGCCCGTTCCCCGGCAGCCTGAACTGTGAACTAAGGCTATGAGCCAAAGATTAATACGACTTAAAGTATTTACATAGGTTAATGAATCGTGTGGGTTATGTGCAATCATGGAAATTAATTATTATAGGAAATTGACACCCTACAATAGTTTGCTGTCATAGATCTAATACAACACAAAGAATGGCAGTTATGATTTGAATATACAAATAAGTTGTGTCAGTAGGTATACTCAATTTTCTTACCAATTAATTTCCCCGATTTTCAAAAAATATTTAAAGTTAATGTTACAGCTGTACAAATATGGTTCGTTTATTATTCTCAAAATTCGCTTGTTATGCAGTTTACCTTCACGTCAAGTTTGAGGAATGAACAAACATCAATCACGTAAAATTTTAACAGAATGACTATGCACCACGCGAACATTCTGTCACAAACATTTATGTCTCATTACGATCGATTTCACAAAATAAAACGTCACTTTCTTATGTACCCACTACAAGCTAATGCCTCTTTTCTTCCACCTCAGTTGTTACAAATTATTTAATTCCAAGTTAAAAACAATTTTATGAACTTATTTCAACCTGACGTGCGAACAGTACAAGAACTTTGCTATTACTGAATGCTGCAGAATTCTACGAAACGATTTGTGACGACTCGTGTATTTCCTTTCCCGCTCTCGCACTAGTTTGCCAGATATTGCTTATTCAGTCTTGCGTACTTCAAACACAATAGCCAGCTAGACTCATGGCTGCTTTGCTGTAGTTCATTTTACGATATTTGAGACAACTAATCTAATCTCTTGTGGTTATTGTTACTATAAAACTGTTCGATATTGATCCGTTTGTCCACACTAGAAGAATAGCAGATAATATGTAAATAATTTAAAAGGGTGGGGCATACTGTGTCGTGTACACGCGGACTCCCCTGACTGGCAAAAATAAAATGAGGGTCAGGTCGCTAACCCCGTGGTGACATTGACAAAACTTTCTATAGTGCTATTGGAAAAAGCCTCCATAAGACTAAGTACCTGAAGCAGGAGCTAGAACACGCCAAAAGAGGTTCTTTGTAGCTATGTTTCCTTGGTAGGTAGGTTTAGGTACATAGGTGGCTGTTTTTCAAAGAACACAAGTCAAAGAGGAATCATACCTCTTGAGAACATTATTTATTCCAGTCACCTGCACCCAATTGCGTAACACACTTTCCTATGTTCATATGTGTGAAAAATTCGTCTGCTCAACAACGCAATTAACGCAATGGATAGTCATGGGTGAACTGCCAAAATGAAACCCATTGCGATGAATTGTTATTATGTGTTACGCAGATCCGATGTCGTCGCAGACACGGATCCAGCCCTCAAAAAAGGTTGTGGTACTACCAAATGGGCTGGACTGATTTTGATGAAACTTTGGTAGAGTGTTTTAAGGACGTCTGCGAGGGTTTCTGGACAGAAATCTATATATAAAAGTGGCATTGCAACGCATGATGCTGCTAGTAATAAATAAATTATTTATTTTAAAATAATTACGTTCGTTGTCTTGATAATAATACCGGGGAATGTATGGGTTTCTCGAAACGCACCAGTGTACTAGGCTACCAGAATTGCAAAGGAGATGCACTGTACATTTCGCGCTAGCTTTGTAGCTCTGAAGGGTAGTTGGCTTGATAGTTCTGTCTTCCTCTCACCATTTTCAACTGTACTAAAGAAGATATAATGAACAGGACGCAAGATTCTACCCCTAGTCGAAAAAACACTCCACACATTCATATTACAAATGTGCGAGAGCTGTGTAGGTAGACGCGTGTGGCTGCTGTAAGAGTAGGAGAGGCATCTACCCCTTCATTTCAATTCAAAATATTAAAATGTACAGAAATGAATACTACTGCTCACATACCCATTATTTCAAGTGAACGTGCTATGTACTATAACGTACAGTCTCACAAGTAACAAGCCAACGCCGTCAACGTATTAATAACTCGTTCAAGCTATTATTTTATTTGTTTTTTTTATTCCGGTTTCCCAAATTTTCATTATCTTTGCGTTACCTGGTGGGACTCACAGGTGAAAGAAAGGCTGCTACAATACCATCAAAGTTTGAAACGTGCTAGCTCAAGTAGTGATAGGTAAGGCTTCATTGATTCTAGAATTTATAATTAATTTACTCAGTTCGAATTTCCGCGCATTATTTGAGAAAAGTACTATACAAGCCAGGCATTGTGATGGACTCGCGTATGTGCCATAAAGTTACCGTTTCAAACTTGTTTATGCCTCATGTTGTGCTGGTATCCAGTATCGTGTTTGAGCTGACTTCACACTTTCACGCAAGCGCTTTGCGGAGCAGTCCGCCCCTAACTAACCGAGCCTGTCGTCTATTGGCCGGGGGCGAAAACTCAACAGGTGTGGTCAATTGTGCCAGCAGTCGCCCCTTGCTACTGGGAGACCATAAGCACCAAGAGACACTTTTTCGAGATCATAAAATTTCAAGAGATGGCGCTACTACTGCTATAAAAATGCTAAAAAAATGGAACCTAAGAATAGAACTAATTCAGTCGATCACCTGCAAATATATTGCGGCAAGGATTTTCCGCGAAATGGTCGGCGGCGCAGCGTAAATAAATACGTTGTGCTGCATTTGAGGGAGGCGGAGGTAGGTTTTCAAAGGCCAAAAGGCCCGAATAACGTCGCGCTTAAATGACTTTTTTCACACAGCAAGACGACACAGAAATGAAAAGGTAAATATTATAATTAAGTACATATTTTATTTCCATTTCAAAATCCACGCTATGATAAAAATTGGTAAGTACATTTCAGTAGAATTAAAAATGTTATTGACATGCTGGGCTAATTCTTGTCATTATCTTTTCATTTATTGTCATTACTGTCGTTATTGATAATAATTAGGTATGTTGCCGAAAGGCGGGTTTAGCCAGTACTGTCATGTTAACGTCCAATCCGCAGTATAGGCCTCCTCGAGTGACGTAACCCTCAGAATGGTATAGATTTGTTTAGTGTAAAAGAGGGCCGCCAATATGTATTGATATTTGTGACAGAGATAAAAATAGCGAAAGGTCGGCCTTGTGAGTTACATTTTTAGGATTTTATGAAGATGTCTTAGCAGATCAATTATTATTGATTGCTGCCCTTTGAAAAAAACCGACTTAGTGTGTGTGACGCACACACTAAGTCGCGCACAATGAAGGTGTTGGGTTGGATTTATCCCCAATACAAACTTAACTACAATTGGTTGAAAAATATGTTCTCCCTTTACGTCACGGTGAATTCTCCAACTGTTGTTAGTTAACGCAAACAAAAAAACAAATGTAAAACTTTTTCCTTTACTTGTGCTGTGAGACCTTGCTTCTTGCCCAATTGGGCAATGATTCTAGGTCAGCGGGAAGTGCCCGTATTTTATTGCGTTAACTTAGAAGCTTGATTTTTTTAGAGCTTAAGGGATCGTGGACTTTCGTATTTGATATTAATTTCAACTCGATACCTCTTCGCGTTCCTGAGAAGAAGGGTCTTGCCAGACGAACAACGAAGTGATCCTATAAGATTGAGGTACGGAGCCCTAAAAAAAGTAAAGTCACGAACAGCAGGAGTTTTTTGGTTTCTATAACAAATTGTAAAAATTTCTGTTTTATGTTTTGCAAAATGTATTTTAGTTTCCAAAAAACCGTAAAAATATTCATAAAGGGATAGTAAAATACCATGCATGTCAAATGACACTGTACGTATTTTTGATTACGTATTTATCCTTCGACCACGTAATTACCACTTGCGTGTTGTACCAAGTTCACTTGAGTGTTATAAAACGTCGTAATATTGTTTGGTTTAAATCAGACGTGACATTTACCTAGTTTAAATCTTAGTTTAGTGAGGTTTCAATCTGGGAGTTTTTGTTAAAACTGGTAAAGCAATTACGATGTCCACTATACATAATATGTTTTAACCGTATTATAATGATCTCTTCCAGTTGATATGATATTCTTGTAGTAGAATACAAAAATACAAACTTGGAAACAAGAACCACATACCAGAGTGTTTAGAGATGAGTTTCATGTGCAGCTATTTGTTCCTCAGCAGATTTCAGGTCAGCAGAAACTGGTATCTGAAAAAGAAACACTATTTTAAGTACCCAAGTTTTATTAGCACCTACTAAGGTAATTAAGAATAAAAGTACACAACATAAAAGTGGCAATTCAAAGAAAGCGAAGTTAAAATAATCAAAATCAAAAGTCATTTATTCAAACTAGGCTGCGAATCAGAACTTTTCGAACGTCAAAAGACAGTCCCCCAAAACGCCCACCCTTCATCACTTCCTAGTGCTTTAGCTGGGAAGAAGAACTGGCGTAACAAACTCCGCAGAAGTGTTAACGAGACCCAGTTTAAATACCTACCTACTAGGTAAGTATGCAAACTGGAAATTGCAACTGGATTGGGGTCGACATTATAAACCTACCTTATGTTATGGGTATTGTGTCATTATTACATAGTAATAGCTAAGGAGGTATGGTCCACGGAAGCTGAGCGGAGATGCGTGCTGGTAGAGCAGAGGCGAGCAGTCTGCGGCGAGCGCGGCAACAATGCATTCGTCGCACTCATTACCTTAACCTTAATCGCAGAAATAAACTATCTAGGTTCAATTTAGTAATTGCGTAAATAAGTGTCTCTTTTAGGATTTAAATGGAAAAGGACAAAAGATAATAGAAAAATGCAAATGGAAAGATTCATTAAATTATAGCTGGCCTTTATTTTAACCATTTTTGCTTATTTAGTTTTATTTTATTTCTAAACTAGAATACCTCTCCCAGTTATGTTATTTACCTACCTAAAACATAATAAAATTTATTTTTAAAAGTTTTTTGTCTGACTCTACTTTTGGTAATCACTCACACATATGCAAAGCTCAGCTTAGGCCTCGCGGACTGTACTCGATTGAACAGTAAAAAATAACAACCTGAGAAAGAAAACCGGAATGTACAATGTACACTATAAAATTGAATATTTTAGTTAATCTGCAAAAACAGAAAATTCTTCGTGGAACTCGATCGTGTTACATTAGAGACAGTTTCAGGCAGCGCCGACGAGCTTGGTCTTGTCCTGGTAACCTTGACTGTCTGATAACCGACAGACACTCTTCCATTGCGTTATACGCTCCTAGTAGAATACGCGCTTTGACTTGGAGTTGCGGCCACCAGCCCGTTCGATATCTATTATAATATCTATTATACATTGTTACAGCGAATCAATTTTCACGCCTCCCCATTATGACCTAGGCCAAATATTTTTTGATACTCAGATAGCTCATGACCTAATGAGGTGCCATAAAGAATATGAATAAAAAATCTCTAATAATAAAAAATCCGCGAGATTTCGCGGGTATTCTGGTACCATACAATACGCGCCTAGTATAGCCCAGCATTTTCTTTCAAATTACATTTCTATTGATGGTAGCTGCAGCAGTTTGTAGCTATTCTTGTATCATAAGCCTAAGGAAATAAGTGATTTTGAGAATGGTTAGGAAACGCGGAAATCAACCGGGTCTTTACATGAAATCCGTTCTACACTGTGGTTTCTACTTTATTTGGACTACCAATACATTCGTAAAACCCTTATGTTTCGGATGTGATTATTATGCGTTTAAACTTCAGACTGGGATAATTAACTATATTACATAAGAATTTTGAAATAGGTACTTTAAATTAATAGATATTTAAGAGTTTACAGTAATAATCCTTATCGATAATTTTCCATTTAATATAATAGAATAATTGTATCGTTTTTTCTACCGTATTCTAACACATTTACATGTACTTTTTTTTACCCAAGCTGAACAAAGTACGCCGCACTGTCTACATCGGCATTACCACCAGGATGTCATGGATTTAACAGAAGTGGACATTATACTCGCTGAATTTCAGGGCCTTACAGCGTGTGTTTCACCCTCTATCCTGTATAAGGTATCGATTTTTACTAACTTACAGTTGGGCAACAATGTAACCAAGAGAGTGGTGCAGTATTATTGAAATAAATCTTTAAATACGATAACTCATTTTGTAATATTGTCTTAACATCACTGTCCAGTGTTTTAAATCACTTTTTACGTAAAACACTTAGTATTTTGTTAGATAATATGTGGAGAGTTAAGCTTGCTTATTTGCTTGTAAATCGCCTAAAGAATAATAAATCACTGATCGATAATAAGAAAATAAATTATTCTGTGAAATGTGCAAAACGGTGTTATCGTCCGCAACGTGTAATCCCGCTTAACTACTAGTATTACCTAAAATTATGTATACTTCTAGAAATATACATAATTTTCCAAAAACTCACTTCATAGGCGTTATGTTAAAAAAAAAAAAACTGACGGAATCAGTTAAGTGAATTCAAATACGGTATCGAACCTTAATAAAAAGGTGCTAATCATTTCTCAAGAGATCAATTATTATTGCTAGAATTCTACAATAAGATAATCCTAACTCCTGAACTTTTTATTGAAGAGTTCTAATTCTAAATTTCTTTCCTCTACAATTCTAATATCGGTCACAGGGTTTGGTGTAGGCGCATCCCGACTACCTAAACCCGAGCTAATAATGATTCTAAAGTGCAAAATTATAATATTGATGAGAAATTTTTAAACACATACCCATACTATTTGATTCACACTCTGCTCCACTAAAAAGGCACCATTGTTATTAAAACAACAACAAATAAATGCCCATTTATAATATTGCACTGAATTTTAGGTAGGTTTTTTTATAGTAATATGACTTTATAATGCTGCAAAAATCACGAAAAAAAAAGACCACACTCTTTCACAATAAGTAACTGTCCCATCTTAGTTCAACTGAAAACACGTGTAGTCACAACGCTGTCTCAAACTTTTCTGAAACAGACCATAGGAATCAGGACCTCGCAGTAGCATGACACGTAATTCGGTGGGTTATACGAGTCATCACTTCCTTCAACAATCATTGCCGAAAGCGTTCGTTTTAACAGTGCACGCTAGGTCGAGTGGTTCTCGCTACTCAACAATCTATGACTCTTTTATGATCACTAAAGTAAATCATAAATTTGCGTGCTTTCTATAGAACTTTTATTTAAACTTTGTATTTTAACGTACTGTTCTTTTTGGGAGTAACTTTTCATCAGATAAGGGCAATGAATTCACGACAAGATTTCGCTCGCAACTTGCGAGGGAAGCAGTCCGACTAAGTAACAAGTATTTACGATAACATTTAGAGGAATTACGTATCGTTTACTACACTATTTTATTCTTATAAATTTTACCAATGTTATCAACTTCTAAGAGTAATCAATTTAACCTTTACCATTTTTTTTTTAATCAGAATTTCGTCAAGTTTAATAATGTCATGTACCTTTTTCAATACATGCGCCTATTTTTAAGTAAGTTTGCTTATTTCTCCGATTCATTGTTGTACTTATGCATGTTGTATTTACCTATAAGTAACTGTTGAACTGTTATTTTACTTTAAAAAATGTTTCATGTGTTTATTGTCAGTGTAATCAATTGTTGATGAACCGAATAAAATAAATACAATCCATGACATCTACCAACCCGCACTGGGCCCGCGTGGTGGATTACGGACGTTATGTTCCCCAACAAACCCATCACCTGTTTTTCCATTTTTGTAAGATAAAACGGTTGTAAAATTTTAGACTTATCAATGACGTCTACAAGAAAACTTGTAGCGTAAGAAATTATTGTATTTTTGGAGAAAACCTGAAAAAGCCGACATAAAAAAATTTGGGAAGATGAAAATACGCGCTAGTATGGCTCTTGCTATGTAACTTTTATTCGATAATTATATAAAATATTCCATTCAGAAATCCAACGACTTAATAACTTTCTGAAAATGATCATCATTTTCATAAGACTTATTTTTAAATGTTGGATTGGTTAACGTTACACCAGTAGAAGGCAAGTAGATGTCGTTTCACGGCTTGGTGTGACATCACGTAACGACATCTGTGTTGCTACGTGAAAAGCTAAGCATTCCTTTTCTAAGTTCACCGTGAAAAAAGTGACAGCTTATGCCTTTACCTAAAAACAACATGCATTAGGTATTCATTTATCCCTTTATTATCGTCCAGCTAATGGAACTGTTGACCAGGTTTTGGGGTGACTGTGAGACCACATTATATTAAACTAACTGGTGGTTTTATAGAAGTTGATTTTCAAATTGTTAAGACTATTGTACAACCATACATGTTGATTACAACCAACATGTATGGTTGTGTAAATTCACTTTATGATAATCACGGTTCAGTAAACCTTAAACACGCTCTTTGCCACCATATGCGAGAAATCATATAGGCTCACAAGCCATACAATTTTATTATCATTTAAATAAAGCTAATACCGTGGCTATTGAAATACGACGATTTTTATATTTTATTTTATTTCAAAGTCGTATCCCGTCACGTATATCGCAGCAAAATGTTGGAATCACCTTAACAACATCTCACTGTTCACAAAGGCAGTAAGAAACTACCTGATAAAAAATGACTTGTGATTCCAAAATGATGAAGTGAAATATAGAACATCAACGCTGTCACACAGCGTTGATGTTCTATTCATATTCACTTCATCATTGTGCGCACACTCACAGTGATGTGTGCCACACACATAAGTTGCCGAGCATTGCCACTCAGGCGCCACGAACTACTTACTAAACATGATGATCTCAATCCCGTCATTCGAAAACGATATATTAACTGCAATAATTTCTGTATAGGTACTACTAACCCGAAAATTTCTACACATTTCTTCCACTGTGCAGATAGTTCTTAACGCTTTCTTTCATGGACCGACTTCTTCCAACCCATTTTCAATGAAGTGTTCAACTTCAAATCTTGTTATTGTCTATTAATTTTTGTCGTAGTCGATTAGAAAAGTCAACATTAACTTTGCCAAAGAGTAGGTAGGTACGATGATTGTTTGATCTATTAATCTTTTAGCAGGTAATCACATCTTATCGCATGTGAGCATCGCAAATATTTTGATGTTTGATACCTGTCACCATAGACTAGTATATAAGGTGCTATAAAAATATCTGCCACGGCTGCAATGGGAGATAGTATTGTGTTTATAGATTACAATAGTAAAGATAAATTATTGATCATGTGTCATATTTTTTTTCATACAAAAAATTGTACGCATAAATTTGCAAGTGACGAACTAGTCAGCTGATTTCAGTTTTCATTCACAGAACAGATGGAAAGAGATAGCAGTTGTTTTCATTGACGAAGTGCACTTCGCGCGTAATTTGTGAACCACGTTATGCAGAGTAGAGTCAATGTTTATTTAACTACTTTATTTTCTCAAATTGATTTAACTGTGCCGGGGTACGAAATTTCTTCACTATTGTTATCTTTAAACACAATACTACCTCTCATTAAAGCCGTGGCAGATATTTTTATAGCACCTTATATGTATAACTGCCTGTCACGTCGCAAAAGATCATAGACACAGATCAGATTAGGTACCTATTTTTTATAAATTTTGTTTCTGGTTTGCAATTGTAGGTTTTTTTAATTTTAATAGATTTTGCAAAGCAGTGAGATTATTGTTTTGAAACTAATAGCCTGTCCACATGCACAAATTTAAGTCTACGCAGCACAGCGCACATATTTGTGCAGACTTTAGTCAACAACGTTTTGTTCATTTGTGCTATAATTGGTGTACGCAAACCTCAGAACAATGACTAAATGCTTTAGTTATTGTTCTGCGGCGCAAACATACTGCGCTGACATATTAAGTCGGTGTGTGTGGACGTGGTGTGACCAGGCCATAAAAAAATAAAACAAAAGTAGTGCTCCGGTTACGTTTGTATAAACCTCCATAAACAGGATCTGCTCATTAAAAAGGGGCTTTTTGCAAAAGGGGCTGAAGTGGGGATTTGATATTTAAAGTGGAGATATTAGGCCTTCATTTGCACATTATAATAAAGAAATAAAAAACGTGACTACGAAAAATAATAGAAAGGAAGATAATTTTCTTATGGATACCTGTGTATCAATGCACCTGACAAAACCATCTAGAGATCGTTATCTAGATGGTTTAAAATACGTTTTTTTGTAAACAAGCTATTTCTTTTACGGATAATTCATGGATACGAGCCTTTGCGCAGCTCAACTCTCGTTAATTGTATATAAACGGAAATCCATTTATTTCCCAAATTAGTTATTACAAGAAAATTATGGAAGAAAACTCTGCAAAAAGAAAATTGGAAAGCCAGTTATTTTCTACTAAATCTGCTCTTTTGTCAATGGTAAAAAACTTTTCATTAACTCAACACCCACGGACCACTGAAATGTACACTCGCTGCCATCACAAGAGAAATGAGTATCCACATAGACGTAGCCGCATACATTTGCGAATTCGAGTAGGTGTTCACATGTATTTTTTTAATCAGTCAGTCTGTTTATACCTGCCGAGTAGGCAAGCGAGTCAGTTCGGGGAATCGCGGGGAATCGTCTGGTAAATAGAACAGGGTCCGAGTGACTGTCTCGCTATTTAACTCGGCAGAGCACTTGGTGATGTTCTTACACGTACCGAGCACTCGGCCAAGACCAACTGTCGCGCCCATTTACTCGGTGCGTGTGATCATGGCAATAGGAGCGCGTGGCGTTGGCGTCGCCAACATCCGCTCTGACCGCCGCATTAGATGTTCCACATCAAAAAACATATTTTTCACCGCACTATATTCACCATTCTTATATTCTACACACATAGACACACACAGATTACCCGCGAAACGCTTTGTTGCATAACTTTTTAATTAGTCGAGATTTTGAATTCATAATCTTTATGCCACCTTTTTAGGTCATGAGCTATCCGAATATCAAAAAATATTTGGCATAGGTCTTCAGGGGAAGACGTGAAAATTGATTCGCTGTTACAATGTATATTTAGTATAGAAATTGGTATAGAAGTATAGATTAATTGGATATAATTAATATGCATCAGATTCTATTTTAATTTTAATAAAGAAGCACATTAATCCTTCTTTTGTTCATGATCTATTCATCGAACTAATCGTCTTTGGTTGATTCTTGCAATTCTAAATTCAAACGAAACAATTACGCTTGTCGTTTGTATCTTCCGATGTGTCTTTCTGCCAAAAGTCAGTGATCAGGATTTTTTTCCTGGATTCACTATATATTTTTTATTATATGTAATATTTCCCTCCTTTTATCAATTTATTTAAAATGGGGCATTCATTTAACTAGTGAGAATGTAATCACCATTGTTAAATATTGCAGAGGAATATTGTATGGTAATACAAAATTTGTGTACTTGTCTGTGAATCCGTCAAAGAGATTGAAAACTATCGAGTATTTTACAAAGTTTAAGAGTGAGCGTAACTAGCTGAAAGAGATTCAAATGGGAGATAAAGATAAAGGTAAAGAGAAAGGAAAGAAGAAAGCAGGAGGGGGAGCGGGATTCATAAAGGATTTTCTTGCTGGTGGTATATCAGCTGCCGTGTCAAAGACCGCAGTAGCTCCCATCGAACGAGTGAAGATTCTATTACAGGTGCAAGCTGTTAACAAACAAGTCAAAGCGGGCAAGCATTATAAAGGTAAGTTGCATAATATCTTTACGCTACTTTCTTTTTTGTGTCATTAAGTTATTAAGTGGGTTTTGTGTCATACATAACTACACATTAAGGCAGCAACGTCGTAAGACTTATTTATAGACATCATAAATCAGCCGAAACACGTTAATTACTGGACATAAGCTTCCAAGCATAGTCCAAATTCATAGTCACATGAAATTAATCATTGTTTTTCTTACACAATAGGTATCCTAGATATATTATACCGGGTACCAAAAGAGCAAGGATTCTTCTCATTGTGGCGTGGTAACCTTGCGAACGTCATTCGATACTTCCCAACACAAGCCCTGAACTTTGCATTTAAGGATAAATACAAGCAGCTTTTCATTGGCGGCATAAACAAAAAGAAAGAGTTTTGGAAGTATTTTGCTGGCAATCTGGCGTCAGGTGGAGCCGCGGGTGCAACTTCTATGTGTTTTGTGTACCCTTTAGATTTTGCCCGAACCAGGTAAATAAAATAAGTTATACCTGCATCTCTAGGTACCTGCATCTCACATAATATACCGATCCCGCACACGCTTTGCAATATTACTTTGATGCGTTCAGGGACAAAATGTCCAATGGTGTCAAAATTCCCAAATCCGAAAATGTCCAAGTCCCAAAATATCCAGTTCCCAAAATTTCCAACTCCCAAAATGTAAT
Organism: Eupsilia transversa; assembly: GCA_914767815.1. NCBI lineage: Eukaryota > Metazoa > Arthropoda > Insecta > Lepidoptera > Noctuidae > Eupsilia > Eupsilia transversa. The sequence continues at coordinate 14,538,711 of OU611871.1, forward strand.
TAATAAAGCAGCTTATGTATTAAAAAGCTCTTTGATGAGTTATTAAACACATGTACAACATTCTCAAAGATTGGACATTTTGGGAATTGAACATTTTTGAAGTTGGACATTTTGGGACTTTGACACCGTTGGACATTTTGAGAATTGGACATTTTGACCCTGAACGCTTTGGTGGCCCAGTGGTAATAGCCCCGTGTTGTGACCCCGACCGAGTCGTGTGTTCGGAAATGTGACTTTTGGAACCGCGCGCCTCATGCGCTTTACTTTGTATAAACGGTGGAGGAAAACATTTGCAAGCCCAAAATATAATGGCATGTGTAATTCGCACCAACACGCATTAGACTCGCGTGGTGTGGATTATGACCCACTCCCTCTCACATAGAGGAGGCCAGTGTCCCAGCAGTGAGAACATTGAAGACTTTTTAACATGCTATTAATTGGTACAAACACAAACATTGCACTTAACAGCATTTTTCTTTACATGTTACTTTTTCAGTGCAACATTTCGTCTGATCGAGAGAAGGGAAAGTGGCCAGCAGTTTCCACATTGCGCTATAATATCTCTTTATCTTTCACTTTCGTAGGAAGACTGTTTATGTTACAAAATGTAAAAATTTGTACGATAGGTTGGCAGCTGACATCGGCAAAGGCAAAGGAAAGATGTACAACGGACTCATTGATTGCCTTACCAAGACTATAAAATCTGACGGAATTTTCGGCTGGTACCGAGGCTTCATGGTGTCGGTGCAAGGTATCATCATCTATCGGGCGACTTACTTCGGGTTCTTCGATACAGCAAAAGGCCTTATCCCTGACCCGGCAAACACTCCGCTGTTTTTTACTTGGCTTATCGCACAGGTGATTGAATTTATTGTTATAAAACCGTCCATCTTCTATTCTAGCGAACCGCCCATGCTTCGCATAGTTTTTTACGACTTGACAAAAATTTAGATTTCTTAAATGTACATTGAATATAAATGTTATAAAAACCTTTTGGAGTAAATTCTGTAAATGATAGTGAAAATAGCATCAAAATCTGTTGCGTAGTCTAGAAGAACAACGCGGTCACTCTGTCACACACGAAAAGTGACATTTTATAATAACGTATTGATAAATAACACGGTTCGTTTGATGTGCTATCGTTGATTCTGTGACACATGGTGTTATTACTCCCAGAGGTCCCAAGCCATAACAGAGTGCGGGTGGTTCCAGGGATTATTTCTGATTTGTTCTATCGGTACTCACCTAAAACTTGATTTTTTTCCGCGTTATTTCTTTCAGCAAATGCTTCTGATATCGACCTCTTGCTACCGGATTACTTCTTTAATAGGCGGCTGATAGTACTCAGATTAGTCTCAAACTGTTGTGCTTCTCATGTTCCTATATCCACGCTCTTGCATGGCTTGGGGTGCGATTTTTGCCTACAGTAAACAGGGCTGGAAAAACTCGCCATTAAAATCACGCGTCGCGATGCAACGGTGTGATACTCCCTGGCCGCGCCACAGTGGAAAATGGAAAATGGCTGCGCCACCATGGTTTTTGTAAACTACTAGGTGCACCCGGATATAGTAAACACTAAGGAATTGTACCGTAATTGTTCTTTGTCCGTAATTGTCCGTACGCTATATAGAGATTCGAAAATTTTAGAAATTACCTTTGTCTTGCGTTGGTGGCGGGGCCAGGCAGTAGGCCCCTGGCTGCCGAGACCGAGACCGAGAGTTATTAGGCGTACCCGGACATGTTATACACTAATGTAGCTATAGTTTCTAAAGTAATTAAATTTTTTCGAATCTCCACGGAAAAGAACAATTTCAGTACAATTCTTTAGTGTTGTGTGTCTTTAGTCTATGTCCGGGTGCGCCTAGTAGTTTAAAAAAACCGTGGTGGTGCAGCCAGGGAGTATACTGCCCAGCCACGTCACCAAAATTTCATTATTTTTTATTATTCCTTGAGGTACATTTTTTTTCATTACACCTACATTATAGTACGTAAATAAATGGTACAGCTGTTTATCTAGACACATCTTTTTAATTTTCCACTGTGGCGCGGCCAGGGCGTATCACACATGCAACGCTATGCGATTTTCAGCCCTAGCAAAAATATTCCCAATTACTTAAAACAATGGAACTTTGTCTATGTTTATAATGTGGATTTGTTTGATACAGTCTGTGACTACATTTGCGGGTATCTGCTCCTACCCACTCGATACGGTGCGACGGCGATTGATGATGCAGTCCGGAATTCCAGAAGATCAGCGCCTGTACAAGGGCACAATAGACTGCTGGGTGAAAGTATTCAAAAATGAAGGCTTTGGTGCATTCTTTAAAGGCGCTTTCTCTAACGTGCTCAGAGGCACCGGAGGGGCTTTTGTACTTGTGGGTTACGATGTAATCAAGAAATACCTATGAGATCCACCGTATATTTGTTGCGATTTAAACTAATGTTCAAGCTCCAGACTTGATGAAGTATCCACGGAATAAATAGTTTTGTTTTTTCTACTAGCATGATCTTTTATTGGGCTACATCTAGCGACGTTAATTAAAACGAAATCTGCCAAATACGTTTTGATCTGACCTGATTAAAATATACCATTTACAGCCATTTACTTTTCTTTTAACTAATAACCTATATGGCATTACATGTCAATCCATATTTCTTTGTTTTATTGTCGCAAATCGGTATTATTATAGTTATTTATGCAACTGTTATATAATAAGGGGGATTGTAACATGAATGTGGGATAATAGTATCCACATGAGTGTTTTAATACCTAATTAATGTGCGTGTGGTGTGAGGGCTAGTTTGTCAAAACACTTTTGAAAGTCAAATAACCGAGTTATGGACTGTAAAGTTGGGCCCTCAGAGGATTGAGGGCCCACCTGTATCTGATAAACTATGGACACTACAGAAAATGTCACAAAATCTAAGCTAATGCCCAACAAAATTGGTGAAAACAAGATATTATCCCAAAACACTGTCCTACTTTGTATAACTTCGTTCAAAATGGGCCATTAACCAGATGGGCATTCGTGGAGACCTTCTGAGGTGGTTTTCATCTTATAAAGACAATAGGTCGCAAGCAGTAGTGCTCCTCAACAACGATATGTCGAGATGGGTATCTGTGCCCAGCGGAGTACCTCAGGGTTCGTTGTTCGGTCCCTTCTTATTTGTAGTATATGTAAATGACGTCGATCAGTGCCTGCATTTATTCCATTTATTATGCTTTGCTGATGACATGAAAATGTTCATCAAGATTTCATCGCTTGATGATGGGTTAGCACTTCAAGCTGACTTATATCGCCTTGAAGAGTACTGTCGGGGTAACAAACTCGATCTCAATCCATCAGTGTTCATTGATCACTTATACTAGGAAACGCGTGGTATCCTAGCCACCACCTATAGCGGGTCAAACATTGCCTAGGTGCGATAATATTCGTGATTTTGGCGCCCATTTTAAAGGTTTTTTTTGACACACACATTGACTAATGTAAAAAAAGCCTCTCAATTGCTTGGATTTATAATGCGTGCTTTACAGATGCTAAAACACTTAAAATATTGTACTGCACATTTGTTAGAAGCCAGAGATATGGAGCCCATGTTGTGTGAGGGCCAATTTCTCAAAACTCTTTGAATTTAGTGCTTAGGATTTAGTGAACATTCCCATTGTGAAAGTTGGAATCAGATTTTGTGAAAGTCAAATAAGCGAGTTATGGACTGTAAGCTTGGGTCCTCAGTTCTTACATAGAGGATTGAGGACTTACCTGTACCTGAGGACGCTACAGAAAAAGTCTTTATGCCAAAATTTTGGCAAATGCCATAAAAAAAATTGTGAATACAAGATATCGCAAAATTCTGTACTACTTTCTATATCTTCGTTCACTAAATCCTTAGCACATTTTCAAAGAGTTTTACCAAATGGCCCTCACACTACACGCACGTTCGTGGACCTACTGATAGGACAAGAGTAAGTCCACAAGAAAACACCATGTGTTGGCATCCAAGTGAGGTACCCACCGTTTTAAGAGAGCAGTATGCAGTTTGTTGTTAGAGCGATCTGAAACGCCATTGCCGGAGGGAGGAGTAAAACGAAACAAATATGAAATAATTACAATCGATGATATATTACATTGATTTACTTGATATCACACAACAAGGCAACACCTCTTAGGGTCCAATGTCTCGGGTTGCTGTCAGTTTCGAAATCAATAGAGCCCACGTACTTAGCGTCGGTTCTCTGCGGCTTTCTGTAGATTGGGCATTCGTACAACCTGGGATCTTTGCCTGCAGTCGTGTTAATTGCGAAGATATAGATCACAGGCATTTGCTCGTACAGGACCTTAGGCTTTGATTCTATCAGTTTACCAGTCTTTCTGTCCAAAGAAGCTCCTGGAAAAAGTAAAATAATGATGTGCGTGTGGTGTGAGGGCCACTTTGTCAAAACACTTTGAAAATGAGCTCAGGATTTAGTGAACATTCCCAAAGAATTGTGAAAGTTGGAATCAGAATTTGTGAAAGTCAAATAAGCGAGTTATGGACTATAATGTTGGGCCCTCAGAGGATTGAAGGCCCATCTGTATCTGATAAACTATGGACACTACAGAAAATGCCTTTATGCGAAAATCTAAGCTAATGCCCAACAAAATTTGTGAAAACAAGATATTATCCCAAAACACTGTCCCTACTTTGTATAACTTCGTTCAAAATGGGCCCTCAATTCTCATACACGTCAAACTTTATTACGCAAATAAACTGAAACCATTAACTTACAGCTACTGTGTGATATCTTATATACTACTAAATAAATTGTGAAAATTTGTGAAAGCAAGAACAGGTCACCACTTCTTGTAGTTTGGAAGTTATGACCTTGATAAAATTCGGGGCCCTCAGTCCTCCATTTTTCTTGTTTTCTTTTATATTACGCAGAACGTATGAAAGTTAAGACAAATACAAAATTGCAGCTTATTGTGAAAAAAATTGTGCAACAAATTCGATACCAGAAAGAAAAAAAAAGGAGCCTTTATTATATAAGAAAATCGAGTTATATTTTTATTCAATGAAATTAGAAAATAGGGTGACCACAATTTCAAAATCAAAATATTTTATTTCACACTAGCTGCTGCCCGCGGCTTCGCCCGCGTGAGAGTCGGAAATTACCCCATACATCCCCATGGGTTTTAAGTATAAATATTGAGTTTCGAGTTAATCGGACAGCGCGTTAAAATTCTTCCATACAAACATTGACACCCCCCAACCCCCCTTTGGGGGGTAATTTAGAAAAACAAAAAACTACAAACTTTATAATTTATTTAGATAACTATTCGTGCGAAGTTTCATGTTTATTACCTCAAGGAATAAGATTTTTCATACAAACTTTCATCCCTTATTTTACGAATTTCGAAACTTTTTTGTGAATTTCGAAAAATCCTGATACACGTTATTCTTAATTTTTGGGTTTAAGTATAAATATTGAGTTTCGAGTTAATCGGACAGCGCGTTAAAATTCTTCCATACAAACTTTGACACCCCCCCCCCCAACCGTAGGATAGGATACTTTTCCGGGATAAAAAGTACCCAGTGTGGTGCCCAGGATATTAAAGAATAATTATACCAAGTTTCATCGTAATCGAACCGGTAGTTTTTGCGTGATGCCTGAACAAACAGACAGACAGACAAAAATTTTTTTTATCAAATTTTTTGGTTCGGTGTCGGTCTAGTAACACCATTTATTTTTTTGATATCTTCAATGTACAGAATTTTCACTTCTACAGATTTATTATAAGTATAGATAAACCTAGGCACGGTTCCAATTGGTAGTTTCCTATGGAGAAGAGCCGGCAAGAAACTCCACGTTTACTCTTTTAAAAATACATGGGTTTTTACAATGTTTTCAAATTACAGTGTGAATACTTGAATAGGTATGACAGGACAGTGTAGGCCGGTCAAGAACATACCTACTTAAAAAAATAGAAAATAGTCTGGTTTGCCTACAACGTTCTCACATTCACAAAATTTATGTAAGGAAGGTCATTAATATAAACTAACTAAATCTGTGCCTTACACTGGGAACATTGGCCTCTAACTATAATTTGTTCGTTTGCCGAAATTTTGCTCGTCCTCAGCACCCATGTACATGGTAATTTGAAATGCAACCAAATATTTTCTTTTAGCATAGTCGACCATTTGAATGTAGGCAAAGTTAACTAAGTCCTGTAGCGGTTCGAATCATTATGTTTCTTGATAAACCGGATTGGCTTCATATTTTGCCATTTATGTACATACATCAATATCAAATGAGAATGAAGAAGAATCATCGGCTGACTCTTCAACAGAGCCTTTGAAGAATTCATCCGTATCAGCAGTCGTTATGCTGTCTGATGAAGGGTTTGTATCGACAACATTATTGGCGAGGGTTTCTGTAAATAAAGTACGGAGATGCCGCAAGAATGACATGTGTAGAGCTTTTGCAGACATCAACAGCTGAACGAACTAAAACATCACTCAGAATCGCCACTAAAAAAGTATATAAATTATTGTCACCCTACCCAATTGACACAATTGTCACAAAAAAAATAGTGGATTTCGATATTTATTATGGTTTGTAGTTTTATCGTAATTATTATTAATAACTAATAACACCAATTTGTTGCACAAATTTTTTCACATTAAGCTGCACTTTTGTATTTGTCTTATCTTTCATACGATAAGCGTAATATAAAAGAAAACAAGAGAAATGGAGGACTGAGGGCCCCGAATTTTATCAAGGTCATAACTTATAAACTACAAGAAGTGGTGACCTGTTCTTGCTGTCACAAATTTTCACAATTTATTTAGTAGTATATAAGATATCACACAGTAGCTGTAAGTTAATGGTTTCAGTTTATTTGCGTAATAAAGTTTGACGTGTATGAGAATTGAGGGCCCATTTTGAACGAAGTTATACAAAGTAGGACAGTGTTTTGGGATAATATCTTGTTTTCACAAATTTTGTTGGGCATTAGCTTAGATTTTCGCATAAAGACATTTTCTGTAGTGTCCATAGTTTATCAGATACAGATGGGCCCTCAATCCTCTGAGGGCCCAACTTTACAGCCCATAACTCGCTTATTTGACTTTCACAAATTCTGATTCCAACTTTCACAATTCTTTGGGAATGTTCACTAAATCCTGAGCTCATTTTCAAAGTGTTTTGACAAAGTGGCCCTCACACCACACGCACATAAATAATGGACTTTGTAAAATAAATGACAATACGGGAGATAAGCAATTTTGTTATTTTAAATCTCAAAATTAATTAGCACAATATTATTATATTGTTTTGTCATACCACAAATTCAATAAATGGGTAGTTTAATCGTTATTATTGAGATTAAAATAATCCTACCTTCTAAAAACAGTCCGTAGACATAGACCCCCTCCGCAGGCCCTTCGTGCACATCCTCCCTGTTCAACTTAGTGATGTGGTTCTGCAGAACCACGGAATCAAGAGCCCAGCCCTTGTGGCTGCGCGTCACCTCCTGCAAATGGTTTATTAATCACAATTTTTTTTTACTATGTATATAAATTAAAGATGACAAATCATGTGTATGGGGCGCTACTAATATATAAGTCATGGTATGGGGGCACATTTGTGTGTATGGTGTGTCGCCGAGGGGGGTCCCCTCCTCCCTCTTTGTTACCCTGCCCTACATAGATAAAAAGTCGCGTCGTCAAACGTCAAACAGTGGTGTCCAATACACTCTATTCACTATCAAGGTCTTTATTGTCTTTATTTAAGGTGTGTGGAAAATCTCTTGTTGTTCCGATGATTCCAGTTTTTTTATCGAACAGTTTTGTATTTTTGTCAAACGTTAAAATTCGATTTTTTATTCTTGTTACTAATGCGTCACATAAAATTATCCAAACAATAATGTAAGTTTTTTCGATATTTTCAATAGTGTTATAACGATACAAAATTCAAGAACGTGCATGGGGTACTTTCGGATATTTTATTTTTCAACCATAAAATCATAACCCCCAATTATTATAAAAAATACGAAATCTAAAGTATTGGCACCAACTTACGTGGTAAAGTGTTTAAACGAAGCTCGGGATAGTCAGTACCCTGGCAACAAAGTTCAGTTGAACTATATATAAATCTAAATGTATACAGTCACGTTATTGTAGCCTAGGTTATTAGGTACAACAAGTCTGTTTTTTCCTCGCACGTCTGTTGAAAAATGTCGTATGAAACGCGTGTGCATTGATCATTACACTATCATCATTACACTTGAACCATAATGTATTATTGTGTGTTGTAGTGTTTTTTTTTACAAATTAGGGTAAGCCCCCAATGTGAAGTCTCATAGCATGTTCATCAAAAATTGCGCCCCTCCACTAATTTTCAATTATTGTAAATAAAACTGACGGATCTGTACGTAGATTATAAAAGCCGCCAGGAAAAATAGCGCGGTGTGATATTCGCAGTGCGGGCTACACTCCATCCACATGATTATGAAGGAATGATTGTAGATCAATTTTTCCAATTCTGTCGAATTCCGATGAGAATTCACTGACTTAACATTATGTTTAGAGAGGTACCAATTATTAGGTACTAAATATCCATGTATGTTTTATACCTAATTTCTCAGTAATCTTGGCAACATAAAAATATACCCGCCAAGTATTGCAATAACTTGCGACCGAATTATTTAACAAGTGGTTTTTCGGTACAATTTGGTACTAATTGTTGGGACATATTATTATTTCGACCATTTCTGAAACATACACCCGTGATCCTGACATTCACGTAGTTAACCCCATAAATGTATTGTGTATATTATGTTACCGGAAATGTATTAAACCTAGGAACTGTACACAATTCACCGCTATCCCCGCTGCACTAACAAACATCCCGAATGTAATACATTTCTATTTAGGAAATGTATAGATTTCCTAGGAAAAATGCATAATTATTATAAAACATGTCATAGATATCCTATCTATTTTAGAAATTGTACACATTTCCTAAGGATTATATAAGGTGCTATAAAAATATCTGCCACGGCTTTAATGAGAGGTAGTATTGTGTTTAAAGATAACAATAGTGAAGAAATTTCGTACCCCGGCACAGTTAAATCAATTTGAGAAAATAAAGTAGTTAAATAAACATTGACTCTACTCTGCATAACGTGGTTCACAAATTACGCGCGAAGTGCACTTCGTCAATGAAAACAACTGCTATCTCTTTCCATCTGTTCTGTGAATGAAAACTGAAATCAGCTGACTAGTTCGTCACTTGCAAATTTATACGTACAATTTTTTGTATGAAAAAAAATATGACACATGATCAATAATTTATCTTTACTATTGTAATCTATAAACACAATACTATCTCCCATTGCAGCCGTGGCAGATATTTTTATAGCACCTTATATACAATGACAGATTACATTATTTTCTGTTAACATATAGGTACTTATCTACTTGCTCGGTATAGAAAAGGAATATAATTTATTGTTACTTATGGGTAAGATTATTATAGTATAAAATGATAATGAAACCTGTCTCATGGCTGTCAGGAATCCCTGAGGGTTAAAAAAACCAGTCATCCAAAATGCAGAAGGCCTTCCATTCCGAAGCCAAATTCTGTACTGCTGTTCTCGTTCCAACAACTCGGTGTACCAGAAACCTAGTGTTGCCGACTCCCAAGACACCTTTAAAAATAAATATAAAACATTTTGAACATGAAGTCATTTATTTAATAAATACTGAACATTATTTGACAATTAAAAGAAATATGCTTTTTTACAATATTAAAATTAAGGTTACTTTTATAAGATTTTTCAATTACGATTTAATAAACAAAAATGTTATAATGAAAATAATTATGGTGAAATCATCAAGTTGAAACCTTCTAAATAGATGAATGTGTTACTAATTAAGAATTTTACCCGATCAGGGTTTGTTTATATTTTAGTGCGTGATTGCGTAAGATATCAGATACTTTTGAAACAGATCATAAGGTTGTCGCCGCCGGCCAGGGTACTTAAATTAAATTTAACGAAGCAAACTCATTAAAATAAATTTTACGATAAGAGACGAATAGTGGACACACGAACAGTGGAGCCGTCTCACGTCTCGCAGACCGCGCGCTTCAAGCGAGCAGCCCGCTCCCCGGCGAAGAAACGCCTGCAAGCGGTATGCCTCACCACTAGGCCGGAGTCCACTATTCTGTATAGTCATCGTAAAATAGACTTTAATACATTTGATTTAAAATCCTAACTTGAATGACAAGTTAATTGCCGTGTCTGAGCGGTTCTGTTATAATGGATAATCTTATATCGTATTAATACTTTGATTGGGTTGTTACGTTCCCGCACACTTTTTAATTGTTTTGGTACTTTTCCCAACCTTCCACTTAAGACTGAACTACCTTACTTAAGACCTGAATATACCTTGAGCCACTTTTGTGGTATACGGGCGTCATACATAGCATCCAAAGACTCCCTGAGCCCTTGGCTCATGACGATGGTGCCGTCTATAGCTAACTTTAGGTCACATAATGTGGAGCTGACAGTTTTCACTACCTTCTGTATTCTATCAATTTCCTGCCTGCAAAGAAATATTTTAATTACAAAAAACAGATAAATCATCAGTAACGACTTGAGACTACCTATGTTATGTAAAATATGCATTTTTTTTATTTTAGCTCAAAGCTTCATACTTTTTTATACCTCAAAAGTTTGAGAATATAGGTAGGTATATAAAAATTAAAAATTAGTTAATTTGATGAAATATAAAGTTTATTCTGGTCTTGAAGTTTGAGTAATTTACCCGCTCGCCCAGATGTCCTTTCTTTGGTATTGTTCGTCAAATCATTGAGCTCCATAAGTTCTGAGTTGCGCAATAATATTTGATTTCATGATTCATGCATTAATATATGACGGCAAATGTAGGTGATAATTTGTGGAAGGTGTAGGTTTTTATGTTGCCAAAGTGATGTCAGGCATTTTCGATCACAACGAAGTATCACATTCATCTGAATTTAACTGAGTATAGATAGATATTTATGACATGTCCGTGAATATTGCATTGACACATATTTTTGAATCCGATGCACCATCCCATATTTTGGCGTCACTTGTCTCGCAGATAGTTTTGGTATTCCTTGATTATTCACTTATGTATTTTGTGCTGCCGCTTGTAAATGTCTTTCACAAATTATCTTATATATATTTTCCGCCATATATTAATGGATGAATCATGAAATCAGGTATTATATCCGAGCTGTCCATAGTAATATATTCATGCTCGTGACTGTACTTCCGATTTTATCAGCTAACAACTAATCAAGTTTTTACCTCAAGAAAATGTTCATAGGGAGAAATGCGCCCATCTTTTGTAGTGCTTCCCTCACTTCAAAGCTGACGTATTGTTTCGGTAACTTCTCTAACATATCTTCAGCCAGACGATACACAATACTCTCTCTGGATTCTCCCCCCTGGCTTCCTCCTTCCTTAGGTTGCACATTTAAGATGGTATCTAAAATATCCTTTGCGCTGTTAATTTGATACGTTATGTCTGCATTTCCATGCAAACCGAAGACTTCAGGAGTATCAGTAAGCGGAAGCTGATTGATGTAATCCACGTATCCTTGAATATTCCTCGTTGTTGGAACTTTGTAACCTTTATAAAATTCAAAGCCGGGTCGCAACAAAACATCACAAAACCACACGTTAGTAAAGGTAGTAAGTAGGCGTTTATCAAAGTCATCTGTAACCCGGCCGCCATACATAACTTCTCCAAGCATGTAGCATATTGTTGGCCATGATATTCCCTTTTTAGGATCGATTTCATCTAAATGATTTTGGACAAATTGAACACTGGAAGCGTAATCAGATTGATTGAACTCATATGGTATATTCCAACCTAGAGGGCCAAACTTTCGCCTTTCTTGTACAATCGTATGTAAAAACGCTACTGCGTAAAGAAGTGGCGGCCATTGTGACAAAGAAGAATAATCAAGAGAGTCTTGCGTAATATTTTGGTATGTTCTCTTCATGCTGGCTCTGATACCTTGTGGAGGTTCATTCGTAAACTTAATTGCCATTTGTAGCAAGCCGATCGGAAACTCAGTGTGTACTTCAGTTGTGAGCCAAAGTCTAAATGACTCTTGAATGTGTTCTGTTTCAATGAGAGCATCCATAGCTTCGACACAGAATGGCAGTGATAGATGTATGTTTTGCAGCAGAACCCAACCACCTTCATTCATTGAATCTGATATCATTTTTCTTGCCACTATTTCTTGACCTTGACCCATGGATACAGATTTCAAAACTGCAGCAAAAACATTTAATTGGTTAATTTCGATCTTAAAACACGAATAATTTACATAACATTTTAATTTTTATATCTTACCTATTTCCTTAGCTTTTGCAAGAGATGCTATTTGTGCAGAAGGGTCAGAACCAATAGACAAAATACAGATAAGGGGAGTACGAGGTTCTGATTCTTCCCAGGTCGTTTCTAAGTTCAGGATGCATCCTTCTCCATATTCTGGACCTAGAGAATCTAAAAGTATTTGAAGTTATATTATTTCTGACCATATATTAATTTATAGAAAGCTCTAGCAGTTGTGGTACTGATTTTATTTATTTATCTTTAATAAAATATATTATTATATCAATTGTGTCTCACCAACAATGTATTTTCTGGCTTGCGACAACGTTCTGTCAGGGCTCCACGATCTGATAAGTAACAGTTTTCTAAACACATCAAGACTCTCTTGGTAACCGCTTGGAAAACTTTCTTCTTCTGGTTTGGCTTTTTCATACCACACACGCCACTCTTTTTCATTACTTGTTATCTGAAAAAGCATAAAATAAAATAATCGAAGTCTATGTGTATTTTTAATACCATTTGATTGTGTTTTGCCTCTAATATCATAATATAATTATTATCATATATTATTTAAGTTTATTTCGAATCAAACAATTCGTAACGTAATGTTCACATGTTATGATTAAAAACGGGTTGAAAACTGTTTTTACTACTTACCCTAGGGAGAACGTCGCTAAAGGTTTTTAATTTACTAATTTCAACCAGGTTCAACCAAGTGATATCAAGAATCCACCTGAAGGGTTTAGGAGTGACTGCATTTAAGTCTAACGATGCACCACCCTTTATAAACGCCATGAACTCGTCGTGTGATATTAACCCACGTTGGCAATCTATTTTCATTCCCAACATTAAAGTAAACAATGCCTTATGTCTTTCGTACAAACTACGAAGTGTAAAAGCCCATACTTCATGCGTCAAGTACTTAAGTATGATATTTATTCGTTCTTCGGTTACATTGGTTTTTGTAGACTTTGTTATTGAGTTATCAAATATGGTCAGAAATTGTTTCAAGGAATTCTGGTACATGAGGTTCACATTGCTCATTTCTACGATCAAAAAGTAAAGTATAGAGCCTCTGGCGGCTACCGCTCTAAATTCTTCCCGAGCTTTTACTATCTTTTTCTCCGTAACTTCAGCTACTTTAAGTTTCTCATTTACTTCTTCAGCAGTTGTCTTTGTAATTTGTAAAACTTGAATTAACGCCTCATCATCTACCAAAGAGCCTACAGATGATGTTAAACGGCATAGTAAATTACTTTCTAATTCTTTCATACTCCTTTGGTTTTTCATAACAGATTCAAATAATGCAACTCTTTCTTCCTCTAGGTCAGATTTTTCCATTAATATTACTCTGCCGAGTAGCTGATCCTCTAAACCCCGCATAGTAACAGTAAAGTCTATAATTGATGTTTTAGCACTTATTTCGGGTGAATAAGCAGGGTTGGGAAGTTTAGTTGTTATGTACAACATGAATCCAGGCATTACATCACATTCCTTGTCCCCTACAATTACCTTTTCTATAGAACCTGATTTAATGAAGTTCTTTTCAAGGACATTATCTATAACTGGATCTAATTCCACAGCAACGTCTTCTATTAGTAGAGGTCTACCCAGAGACAAGCTATCTTCCAAATGAGTTCTGAAATATTTGTGGTTCAGTGATGTAATCTGAAGTTCATTAGAGCTTTCTTTGTTTTTGATCCAATTCTTCCCTTGACTTTGAGGATCAACTAAAAGTGGATAGGAACTCGACTTAGTCACTATTAGAGCATTCTGAACCGACAATTCATCATTCGGAAGACCTTGTAACGTCCATTCTGAAATGGTTGCATTTTCCACTAACATATTGGTTATATTTAAGTCCTGCGTTACAGGTATTTGTTTACTTGTTAATATTCCCATCCATGTATCAAGTAAGTTATTTCTAAATTCTTGATTGTAAGGACCACAATAAGACAAAAATCCTGTAGCTAAAACTACATCCCCCACTAATCTACCAAGTTGTTCTTTAAAATCTTTACTTTGTTGTGTCCATCGTATTTTTTCACCACCTAATCCATTAATGAGAGCTGTGGCAGCTGTCATTTTTCTTAAGCACACATTAGCTGCGTCCGTTAATTGCTGTTTCTCAGAAACCGCCGACTCATATTGTTCTTTAACTTTTCTTAGAGACATTTCTCGTTCTTCTAATTGTCTTTCAGCGGACGATAAGTCATCCATGGCAACCTACGAAACAAACGAATGCTTGTTTAATATATACTATTATCTACATATACATGACGTTTTATATCTGTATAGAAAGATACGTACCTTCAACCGTGCTTCTTGCAATAGCAGATTAGCTTTTAATGGCAAAACTTCCTTATTAACGCTATGGAAGAAAGCCATAGCTTTAGTCCAAGACAATAAGCCAGCAACGTCACCACATACTCTTTTCGCTGTGTCCATGTTGTAATCTTCCATTTCAAAATATGGAGTCAAGTGTTCAACCATCTCATTATTAATTATATCTTTCGGATAGTTTTGTAGTTGCAACAAAAATGTAGTACTGGCCATCATCTAAAAACAAATCTGAAACATTAGTAATAGTAATCGCCGGTGCTTCCCGACGGCACGACTCGGCAAAAGGATTATAGTTAAATGGATTTTATAAATAGTAAGCATTTAATTTTTGCGAGTACGAAACGAAAGCTGTGATATGTAGCCGGTGGTCTTGATGAAAACCAAGCGATCCTTGTTTGTCTACGGAAAAGAGAGATGTTGTCTACAGTTTCCAGTACACTATACCTTTAAAGATTCTGCCCACGATGGTTTAGGACAAGGGGCAGCTGTATCCGCTATAGCGGGATGTAACCTTCTTTGGAAGAGAATTAACACACAGTCCATAATTCTCATAATCAGATGTGGTGGTCTGCCTAACTTTCTAACAGTAGCTATATGAGCTGGCTTGATAGTGTTCAGTGCCGCTTCTGCTTCTTCTAGGGCTGGTTTTGCAGCTTCTAATTTGATTTCAGCTTTCTCTTTTTCCTCGGCAATATAAGCGACTAACACCTCCGCTTTTTCTTTTACAATTTGTACTTGATTTTTGACAATTTCAGCTTGCATTGCCCGGTCGGTTACTTCAGTCAAGACTCGGCCTGCTTTTTCTGAAGCCAAAGCTAAGTCTTGTTCCATCACAGCTAAGTCTTTTTTCAAAACTTCTACTGATATGGATGCCTCTCGTAGTTTCTCTAGACCAGTGTCCATTCTTAAAGCACCGTCACCTAATTCCTTCTGCTTCATCTGATATATTGTTTTATAGCCTCCGATAAAATTTAAATATGACTTTGGCGTGACGTGAGATGAACGACGGAATCTTTGAAAATACTCTACCGATACTTGAGATACAACATCTTGTATTGTACCTAAAACTGTTACTAGCTCTTTTTTAACTTCCTTAGTGCATTCAATTTCAAACTCTGCTAGAAAATGGTCGGCTACTGAAACTAAAGCATCCTTT
Source organism: Eupsilia transversa (assembly GCA_914767815.1). NCBI lineage: Eukaryota > Metazoa > Arthropoda > Insecta > Lepidoptera > Noctuidae > Eupsilia > Eupsilia transversa. The sequence goes on from OU611871.1 coordinate 14,554,588, forward strand.
GGCCAGGGTTGAAACCAATCTATTGTACATCCAGAAATGAGGGCAGGAAAACGCATAGCACGATATCTAAATGCTTCGCTAACCTGAAAATTTGTAAGTTATTGTATTGTGAAAAAAAAACATAAGATCAGCATTTTGATAATTCCGTGTTAGATTTATGAACAAAAAAGAACGAGAATATTTTATTCAACAAAAAGGTCAACAGTCTCTTACCGGTGAAAAGCACAATACTACATGCAGATTCTGACAAGTTCTGTTCAAGAAATATTCCATCACCAACTCATTAGTCAATGTCCGCTTCTGGTTCTCGCGTTTCATAATGGGAGTCAATTCAGAAATGATTTCTTGTTGCTCGTCTTTAGTAAACAGATTTGATATGACACCAGACGAAAGGATATTATTTAAATATTCCAAGAAGCCTTCCTCTTTGATGTCAAGATCTGTGAATATAAAAGTAGTTCCCTTCCCTTGGACACCACAGGATCTGTAGAGCAGCTTCAGATCTTCAAGAAAATTGCTTACGTTATAGGATCTGGTCAACGCGATTTGAAAGGAGCGGTAGCCTGCTATAAACGTAGATAGCTTGGTTAAAGATTGCTTCCCGGAGCCTCCCACGCCTACGAGCATGACGTTTCCTCTGGGATGTCTTATGACCCTGGATATTTTTACTAAATGGAGCATAGCGTCGGGGAAGAATACCAGGTCCATGCCGGAACCCCGCACCATTTCATTGAACTGTGCAAGGAACATGTCCAGGCGTTCGCGTAGCTCGGCGTAATCAAATACTGGCTCATACACTTTGGGTAGCTCCATGTCTGTATCTTCACCCTCTTCGCCGGTTGGTTCTGGAGCGTCCCTGTCAAACAAGAAAAAAAACTTATTTTACGTTGCGTTTTTTTGGAACGGAACGCAAACTCGAAGGCTTTGTTTGCATATATGCCGTAGTGACGTAAAGTGCCATGTGATTAAATATAATTATATTCTTAGCAAAGCAATAGATTTACTCCTTTACATATTTAAAGAATCAACAACAAGCACGTCAGCGTCACCAGTCGCGCGCAGTCTTATGTTGCGCGCACTCTTAGTGCGATTTTAGCTTGACAAAGCACATTTTTTTAAATATGTTTTTAGCCGTAAAAAGAGATGTTAACAAAGAAATATCGTGAAAAAAAATGTACTCAAAAACATGTCCAACTGCAAAATGTTAGTCGTATTTTACTCGTTAACTTGTAAAGCTTAGCTGCGATGGTTTTCCCATTAATTTCGTTTCGTATACAACTTCAGTGAATTTTTTCACATACCCAAAAGTAACCAATCAGGTGTGTTGTATGTGGGTTCCAATCAGGTTTCAAATTCGGCTAATTGACTACTAAATATAACTGTAGTAGCCGCGTTTAAAAATATCGGTTCGCTTGTTATGATTCGTTGTTTGGAAGCTGAGCATCCACGTGGTATCTAACCGACACGAAGTCTGCTCTCCAATGCGCTTGCGGGAATTGAAAACGCGACACGAAGTGAGCGCACAAATTCTATGAGCTACCAGGAGCCCATGAGGCATTGCTAGTTTGAAGTAAGAACATTGCTATGTTCATAACGTAACAAGTAGGGTTGTAGTGTTCTAGTAAAAATAACTGTGCTCGTACAGTTTTACAGTCTACTTTATATCGCATTTCAATGGCACTTCATACCAAAACCACAGTATAATAAAGTAAAGGATTATGCCTCGGCATTGACCTTGAAATATTTATCTGCGGCCGCTCGGTAGATAAACGTTTCGCGTCCGTGCGTTACTGCCGCGCACTCGAGACTTTTGCGTACTGATGTACACTGAGTTTTCGAGACGCGTCGTTTTGGCCGTTTTATGAAAACATATAATACTGTTACTAATGATACTGTGCCAAAACCGTTCAAGCACAATTTTGTTTTGCCTGGTTAAAACAGGGCGATTTCATTAAAAATAAAATGTAGTAAACGACGAATTAAAACCGACGTGTAATAAAATGCCGAACAATTATTGGTAACTTTCTTAGCTTGCCCCCGTATCATTTCGCTTATAATTGCAAGTTAATGTATAACAGTGCAGTGTATAGCTACGATTCATAATCGATTATAATTATAAGCGTGTTACTGCAGCCACTGGCTGTGGTGGTGACGACCACGTTGTGCGCGAGGTCCCTTTAATAAACAGTTAAAAAGTTGTTTGGTTCTGTATATCAAACGTTACCTATTCTTTTAATAAATAACATAGATCTACATACCTATTTACTAATGTAAATAATGAAGGATTTATTTCGTCTAGATTAAATTTTCAGTCGATTTATTTTCAACCCGTAGGTATGTTATTGAAAGAAGTCATAACTTGTTTAAAGCACATTGAAGTGTTTTTTTACATTAAGTATCTCATAGAAGGCTGTTGAAGGCAGCATGCACCAAGCGGTCCACACTGCATAAGATGACATAACTTGGACACGCGTCGTATGTGGACGCGATCCTCAGCATAGAGGATACGAAGAGGAAGAAGGAAAAGAAATCGTAGCCGAAATAAGATTTAAATACTACGAACATGTAGTAGAAGTCGCAGCAGTGACGTCATTTACGGCGTAGCGGTTCTTTATTAGTGATCGATGCGTAGCAGCTGCGTAGCCGCCTTTGCCTGTTTGTATAATTCTTGGAGCCATACAATTTGGATACACCAATTAAATCCAAAGAAAGAATGATGATGATGGCTTTAATACTTCCCTATGCCGCCACTGTAACTAACTAATTTTAGCAACGATAGAACTTGAGAGTTTTTTATTTAAACTGAGTAACTATAGCCACAGCACAGAATGATGCATCTAATAATGCCAAAGATTAATGTGGCCACTGACTGGGCCCAATAATTAGCAGTCGACTCAAAAAGGAGAAGATTATGAAAAGGTTATAAGGCCCTTCTTCTCTGTGTGGCGTCCGGCCAGCCAGAGCATTCGTTGCCATGCAGACGCAAACTGTGCAAATCTGTGCAAACGTGTACTAGCGCAAGAGGGGGGAGGGAGAAGGAGTTATCATGTACGAAAATTTATATATCTCTGAAATAAACCTGAAAACTGATAATAATATTATAATTACAATCCAAAATCTTGTCGATTTAGGGAAACACAATGTATAGGAATCACTGATTTCTTCGCTGCAAACGAAGAACCATCTTTATTGTACTTTTTTAATTCTTCAAAATAATGTAAGTACACAAGTTGAATTGCAACCAACCTAGAGTACAGTCTGCTCTCCTCCGGTATTATCGCTTAGGTCAAGGTCTTTTACTATATAAGTTTAAACGCCTGTGATTCATGTTGTGCTGGTGCTTTCGGCACGCGTACCGTTTCCATGGCAACCAATATGCGGCGCATAATATAGATAGTATGTCATAACATAACATAACCTCTGAACGTTAGTGAGTGTAGCGCTACTACTGTTGTCGCATTTCCTCTTTTTAACTTCGTATATGGCTGTCGCAAGTGCATGCAAACGATTAATCCCGTGTTTAGGTGTGGGTGCAATTACGTCCAGACTCCAGAGATAGCAGAGGAACTGCATCTTGGTATTCATGGTAACCTGGTGCATTGAATCTATTCATAGATTCTACTTGCATGAGGCCAAACTAACAGCAACAACACCAGAAAAACCAACTGGTAAGATCACAAGTTCAGGTTACTGTCCAGTAACTGGTATTAATTGCACAAAAAGCAAGAAATAGTTAGGCTAAGATTTCATCCAAACAGAATAAGATAAAGCATTGACGATTACTTGTTAGGACTTACATCAAAAGCAAAGCTGAAGTGAGTTTGCGGTTAAAAAAAAACTCATAAAACTTGTGCATTACTCTTGGACTGCGACCAGCCTTCCTATACTGTAAAAATCTCACCGTGAAAACTTAGGTGAAGTGTGCTGTCATTCCACCTGATGATAGGGATTGCCACCATTAAAATCTCAGTTCACGTTCACCTAAGTTTTCACGGTGAGATTTTTACAGAATCGAACGGCAGTTCTCACTGAAATCAAGTTCCTAACTGTGAATATTAAAGGGGACGTCTCTACGAACAAACGAATGATGACATGGGTGCTACCACAACCATTACAGGTTGATTTAAGTGTAGGGCCATTCAAGGTGATAGTTTACAGTTACACACCTCAGGGACAATTCCCGTATTTTTAAGAACGTTCGCATTCGCATCTCATTCGCTATCTGACAATAATACAATCAATGTATCAACGTTTTTGACAAGTTTGACAGATTACGACTTGAATGTGAACGTTTTTGAATTACAAGAATTGGCCTTAGTCTGTAACAAAAAGCTCCGACCATACTTAATAATTTCGTTAAAACGAAATTGTAGTTGTGTTCTTTCAAATTACGATTATGTTCTCTAACGAGTTTATATATCTTTAGTTAGCGAGTTACAAAATTAATTAAAATAGGTAGTTTGTACAGGTGGTAACTAATAATCATAATCAAATTAGTGTCAGCTATTCAAGCTAAAGGCAACTTATGTAATGATGTAAACAATCGCATAACTCCATCGAACCCCAGTCTCCTCAAAAACTTTTTCACTGTTTCCGTTTGAGATTTATCTAGTTTATTAAATTCTGTATAATCATTATTACAAAGTGATTTCTTGCGATATACATACAACTATTTTAACTTTTTTCCAGAAACTCTTGCACAAATCGAAACCAGTGAACATCAAATCAACAATGATTTGATTAACAGCGGACTTCTTTCAATCAACAAATGAAAAAAATCGAAGCAGTTAGCACAGGTCTTTAGACTATTGGTATATCTTAACAAGATCCCAAAAAAAACAGTACTGTGTTATTTTTGCGACCTAAAGCGATTCTTGTGTCTACGGTGACGCACAGACAAATTCGAAAAATTATTGATTGTATTTTTTCAACAATGGTTCTCAAAAGACATTCATTCAAGAGCAAAATGTACCTCTATAAGTGCTGTAATGGACGGAAACTAAATCGATGCCTTTGCCATAAACACCAAGACAGCAGAGAGATGCAAGGGTGCATTGAGTGTGACGTATTAGATTTTGTATGGGGTGTACATTTATAGGTTATTTATAGTAACTGTCGCTAGGAAAGCATAGCCACGGAGGTGGTTATAACCAATACAGGTCCCATGAGAGTATGTGTGTAGTGGTTTTACTTTCTAAGAATCACGCACGTGAGAAATGGAAAGTATCATGTACATCATTCTACCGATAACGTGTACAAGCAACTTTTAGGAGTACAATATTGATAGACCAGAGTTTGCTATGCGGAGTTTATGAAACGAAGCTGCGCCGTAGACCAGATAATATAAGGATATCAGACGACTCCAAGAGGTAAACTCATACTTCAGCCAGCACCCTAATTGCGTAATATATGCTCAATCATAATCTGAATCGTTTTGAAACAGATTGCTAATCCATTGCTTCATAAGTTTGAAAAAAGAATATGCTCAACAACGTAAATAACGCAATGGATGTTGTTGAACTGTCAAAATGAAACAGATTAGTCTTAATCGTTTACGAAAATATGTTACGCAATTAGATAGCTGGTCAGGCATTTGCCAGTTTTTTGCACTGCAAAATAACGTGCTAACCGAGCCTGCGACACGTGGTTCAGAGAGTAACATGGCTGCCGCAGCTATGAAGGAGCGGCTCAGCCCACAGTAAGCCCGGGACTCCACCAAAAGCGGAGAGGAGAGGAGATGTGTTGAATAAACCAATCCGATTTCGTTATTTCCACATCCGGCCTCAAAGGCGTGGTACAAGCGTGCACAAACAGGTTGTAACCCACATCAAAAGATCAACTGCCATAACGATATCTCATTCGAGTATTATCACTTCGTATTAGATTTTAGCTTTCAAGAGTTGCTGTGTTTGAAGATACTGTGAGGTTGGTACTTGGTACTCACCAATTGTCTATAAGGTTCTGAAAAGAATACAAAGGCAAACAACAGTCAATGGAGAGGAAATTGTACCATTGTGAAACCTGATTGATTAATTTGCCGCAAAACACCTGGACATAAAATAGATGTGAGGGTGTATTTAGTGTGACGTAGCTGAGTTATAAATTTTTTGGAAGCCAATGGATCCCTATCGCTATTTATAGAATCCGTTGCAAGGAGAGCAGAGGATCGGAGATACCTACCTCAATATTATGACTAACTCTCGCATACAGGGCGCTAGAGTTGTGGTGCGTTGTGGTAGTTTCACTTTCTATGAATTACTTGTTTGAAAGAGATAGTATTCGTCTACCCCAACACATACTCTATATACCTATAGATGAATTTACCTTCAAATCGTTAATAGACTTCTCTATGCCTTCTCAAAGATAATTTCTTCCGACTTACCTCATAAAATCCACGAAGACAGGCTCCTTGTCCAGCATCATTTTCTTATACTCAGTACCGAGCACTTCTTCAGTAATGTCATACATGGCTTTGTTGAACCAGTCCTTATCCTTCTCATGTGTGAACCGGTCGGAGAACACTCTGGAAAATTCGTGTTTCCACAAAAGCATCAGACATTTCTCAGACTCAATCACAGTTGGCAGAGTCCCCACCATTCCTTGCCAGACTCTTGAAAGATCCCTCAAGGAGAAAACATAATGGAATTTTGCTGGTGTAGGCAGTAAATTAGCTCTGGTCCTTGCCCAAAGTTCTCTTGTTAAAGGTATCACTTTCTTTATAAGTGATCTAACTTCAGAAGCAAAACCTCGTTTTGCATTATAGTGCCCTTCTCCGATGACTTTGAAGATTTTGTCTATTGAATCGTTGTTAGGCAATGGACAATTGAATATGGAGAATTGGCGTTTTAGACGAGCTGGGATGTCGTTTCTTCCACCACCTGGCGGGGAAAAATTAATTATTCTAAATAAGCCATTATAATAAATTTAGCATACCTTTATGAATATTTATCTTACCTGGTTGACCCATAGCAGCAAGAAACAGTATATCAATGACAGTGGTAAAATCACCAGGTTTCTCAAGGCTGTAAAAACCATTCATACCCATGGTCTGTCTTACAATTTCATTTGTTATCTGATCACCCCACTCGTTAATCTGTGGTAAGTTAATATCATCTATAAATACTAACATTTTCTTTCCACCAGGAGGTCCAAATGTCATACCACTTCGTTTCTCTACGTAGCTTTCAATCGTTTTTTGGAACTGAAAAGGGCTCGTGGCTGAGGAGAAATTAAATGAACGTCCAATAAATTGTTCTGGATTACAATTCTTCATATAGGCCTTCATCATAACAGTTTTCGCCGAACCTTGCTCGCCTAACAGCAGCACTGCTTTACCTTGTTTCGCAATACAATGAATCAAGTAATTAATTCTAACGTTATCGACGATCGGCACTAAAATGCTTGCATAGTCAGGTGTCGCTGTGTCAGGATATTGATAGTGCATCATCAAGTCGTCCCACAGCTCCCACTTGCCAGGATGTTTGACGAAAAAATCGAAAACTATACACGGTTTGTTGTTTGGATGTTTCGGGAAGTCTAACATTTCACTGAACTTTTTTCTCAAATAACCATCGAAACGTTTTCTATCTTCAGTTTCAAGTAAAGAGCCAAATCCCCAAACAAGACTAAAAACGTATACTTTATGGAGGTGTTCAGGCGTAAACAGTATGATCTCCTCGCCTTTATCTTTTTCTTCTTCGTCCTCATCACCGTTGAGAGATTTGTTCCCTGATAGATCCTCCGATTCAACCACTTGTGGAGGTACTAACCCTTCTAGAAGGTTCAACATTTGCGCTATAATGTTACTTTGAAGTACACGCATGCTAAAGGTGAGATTTTGTGTGCACCAAGTAAATATTACTGGAAAAGTTTCTTCAAAGAGTGTAGTGTAAACTTCATTTTCACGCGGCGATCGAGTTTTAAGCCAAGCACGCAATACTGAAAGTAAACAAAATATTTTTTTATCAGAAAGAAAGAAAGAAAAAAAAAGGTAGGTTTATTTATCACAGGAACACGTGCATACAGAAAGATGGGTGATCATAAAAAAATAACAAAATATCAGGTGTATAATGTGCGAGCTTAAAACAGACATACTCGGCAGCTGCACGTCATGACTGTGATAAGAAGGCTTGCACTCAGCATAATGCTGTGCTATGGGGGACCCACAGCACAATGCTGATTTTCAGTGGTCACCCGAAAAGACGTTCGGAAACCAAGTTAGGTTCTTTGATTTGTACATAAATAGGTAACAAAATAAAATAAAATAAACAGTACTTAGAATATACAATAAATTATAGGGATACATATCACATCTATTCAAAAAGAGCTATTTTATTCTTCGTATACAGGGACCAAAATAGCTCTTTAATCCCTAGGGATTAAAATCACTTTTAGTCCGTACTAAAAGTAATTTGGATTTGGAATGTGAATATTGTAGTAAAAGTTCCAATCACCTAAGAGATCAATCACGAAAATTGGATGAACAAGTAACAGGTTGTATGGCAAAGTAAACAGAGCGCGAGCAAAATTAATTAATAGATTTTACTTAGTGAGATAATTATTCTTATTGTCTGCAAATAAATTAACGTGTTATTCTTATTCATATGTTGCACCTAATTATTTTATCATAGAGGGTGGTAACACGTAGAGTGCACCTCAGGAGCAACACTATTTTAAGGTCGTGTGACGTACTTTGAATACCTCGCTGCGCTCAGGACTCTACTTTATATCTACTCTAGAATCCTTCGCTCCGCTCTGGATTCAAAGAAACACTCTCGCCGTAAACATAATTGTTTACTCCCTAGGCAAACAATCTATTATTTTTATTTTAATATTTATGTTTCACAAGATGAGTGAGACATTCCAAAGGCAGACAGAATAAAAAAATGTCGCTACCTGGGTCCCAAGTCAAGCCTGACGAGCTCATATACACCATACCATTTCTAGATACAGTGGCTGGCGAAGCATTATCAATATTTTCTGGTTCAAATATGATTTTTGAAGTAGGAGACATCGTCAGACGATCACCGTTTGCTAAAGTCAAAGTTTTATTGTCATCGAGTACGGAGTTCAAGTTTTCGATCCATATGCTGTCAACCGGTCCATCCAGCACCAACCAAATATGTTCACCAGTCCGTATTTTGAGGGTCTTGCGCCACAGAGCTGAGAATATGCCATCAGTCCAGTCATTGGTAGCTACGTCCAAACGTCCAAACATCTGGGCAGCGGTTATGGCTTTCGGATTCATTCGCATTTCTCTGAAAACAAAATGAATAATACAAATTGACGTGCATGAAGAATGCAAAAAAAAACCGACGTTCACTGTTTCTGAGAAAGGGAAAATGAATTCAAACAAGGTTATTTGTGATTTAAAAATCGGAGGTCTTAGTTCTGCAGGTGAAGGGGTTTTTCAAATAACTGTTTAATGGAAAATCACTAGTATTACTGACGTTTGGTCATCGTTTTAAAAGAAACTATTTTTGATATCTTCTATAACAAATAACAGTCAAAATAACAGTTTTTTGCTAAATGCTTATGACACTTTAAACGGTACTTATAACAAAAAATCATTTTTTTTTGTCTGTCTGTTTGTTCCGGCTAATCTCCGAAACGCCTGAACCGATTTTGACAGGACTTTCACTGGCAGATAGCTGATGTTATAAAGAGTAAAGAGTTTAGAAAAATAATTAGCAGCAGCTAGTTGAATATAAAAAATGTCATCAACATCATTAAATCGTCAACATGCAGGTGGCGGCTTGATTACTTTTTTCAACTTCAATTCAAAATATAGTAAAAAAGATAATGTTATGTACCCAGTCAATAATGTATTTTTACCTATTATTAAGCATAAATTTCAAGTTCATCACCTATTAGTGAATACTAAATTAAGGTATGCTTGAAATATTATCAACATTTTATTTTATGAAAATACAATATCTACATTAAGTAATCAAATCAAAGGGGAAATAAACAATATTTTAAAAAGCACAAAAGTGATGAAATTTAATTGCACAAAAGTGTGCCGGTATAACCAATGTAGATGCAATGCTATCTTCAGACGACCTTTAAATGCAAAAGTGTGTGTTACGACATGTCATGTGAACTCATATGCCAGTGTGTGAGTAAATATTTGCTAGACCTCCTAGATTTTATACGTTCCTGGTGATGCAATTTGTGGAATATAGGAATTTTTAGTACAATGCTTGCTCGAACATTTGTCGGGGCTTCCTTGAATTAATTTCCGTCCGTTACATTAGTACCCACATGTTGTACCAAGCAATGCCATTTTTTTTATTCGGAAAACCCAGATTTTGTTATAATATTTTCTCAAACATGCTTGGAAATTCGAGCATTATTTTGACAACCTTCTTCGAGATAAATCGAAATTGCTGTACTGGTCAAAAACAAATAACTATGCGGCCGGCAATGTTACCATGAAAATCCACTGTCCTGTTTAGCGGCCAAATAAATTACTATGAAAACTCATATCTGTCGTGATATTTAAAAATGGAACGAACTTTTTACTTCAACACATGACAACCAAGGAGGTACAGTTCGATTCAAACTTAATGGCGGCTCGGAAGTTAGCTAATCTTATCAACATGTTTAAATTTTCAGCGACCTATGATGCATTGTCTCAATGGCCTAGTCCCTCATAATTGTCGCTGGATCATATCCGACTCCTCCCGAAGGACTACTATATACAATAAAACTTCGTCCGGCCTTTATGATTGAAATGTACATTATGGAATCTATGATAAACCTGATACACGTCTTGCAATGGAGGTGACAATGGAAAAGGCGGAAGTTCTCCAACTTCTATAGATAATACATGAAAAGAAAAACATATAAACCAATAAACTATGTACAGAAAGGCCATTTTGGACACTCATTTTTCTTTCACGCGTGTTACTCACTATTTTTTTTACATACTTTATGCTATATACTCAACACAAGCTTCGTCATGCGCTTAGAGCCCTGAGGATACGCCAACGAGATATAGGATTTAAAGCTAAGTACCAACAATAATATTATGAGACATGTCTAAAAATTTCGATGGACGTCCGAGTCTTGCGATATAAGTTAAAAGATCACAAAGGACTCGTTCCACCTTCGTTAGTTTCAAATACGAGACTGAAACTTACTGAAGTAAATAACTAACCACGAGGACTGCTGAGTAATGCGCCGCGCCGGCGTGAAATGCGAAGTTGGCCACAAAAGTACGATTTACAATACTAGGAGCCCAGAAAGCAGAACAGTATTGAAAAAGAAAAATTTGAATTTTCCTTTCTTTCAGCTTTAAACTAGACTAAGCTGTATGTATATAAGCACTCATAAGGTCTACTTTGCTTCTCGTTTTATTGATCGTTTTAACTTTGGCTAGCATTCCTTCATGGTTTCCATCGATTTTACTACCTACCTACCTACCCTGTTTACCTACATATCTACATACGTATCTGTTTTATTTATATGTACGTAGATGTGTACCAAAATTCATCCAAATCCTATTAGTTCATGATTGAAATACTATCGTGAATTCATGTAAGCCTAGTACTTTTTGTTAGGTAACTGCTACTTACCTACTTTTCCAGTGGATTTTCCAAAAATTTAAATAGTTGTGGCAACGACAGCTAGGAATAGTTTGTATGGGAGCATAAAATTGTTGTTTTATTTGTCATCATTCGTCGACGCGAGAAGACGACTGCATTTTCAAAACTATTTAGGTATTTCTACGGGAATCAAAGCGTATATTAATATTGTTATTTAAACTTTAAAGTCGTATAGGTACCTACCTAAAAAACTATTATTTTATGTTGGTGTTTAGAATACTAACAAGATTTCGACTATTATCTTGTCTTCTAACGTAATCGATAAAATTGGTATTTATTTCCCAAACCAAGCACTAACAAAGGTTTTTTTATCAAAGTTGATATTCCTGTTTGGTTGAATCCGCCCTAAGGGATACATTGTTTTATTCTTACTTGTGAGGGTTTTCAATTTCCGTGAGTGCGCTCATGAGGGTTTGTATGCAGGTTGTCTTGCCAGCGCCCGGTGGTCCCAGCGTCATGATACCGTGACGAACTCGCTGAGTCTCGTATAACTGGAATACACATTTATAATAATTTATTAATATTTATTTCGGACCACATACAAGTACACACAATCAACTAATAATTACGTGCCCCAATACATGTTGACACGTGCCTCCGTGACTAATAAAGGGGTGGTCAACTTTGACAAATAATGTTTTGATGAATAATTAAATAATTCAGTATTAAACAAATCCCAAAAAAACGATAACCCACTAAACTACTACTACTAAACCCACTAGCGACTGATGGTTAGTTGACCTCTAAAAGGTAAAACGTGGTGCTGATTAATGATAGAATTCGTGAGAACTGTTATTAATATTTAGGCTATTATATAAAAATTAATTGAATTAGTCAGCATTATTGCACAAAAATAGTATATAAAGTAAGTAAGTAAAATATGATGATGGTTGTTAAGGTGGTTCGTTGTTTCCCTAATTTCACGTCAAGATATTGCCATGGCGCATGCGCGATGCCGGACGAAGCCGCGCCTGCCGCGCATCGAGGCGACGCGCCGGCGACGAGGCGTCTCGTCCGTCAGGGTAGGTTTATCATAAGCCTCGATCGGACGGCTTGGGATAAATCTATCCGTGTAAAGAACAATATAATACTGGATCAAGGGCTTGATTCAGAAAGCGGTACTTCTGGACACGGCTCGCATTGTCTGGAGTCCTGACCGCCGGTAGCTTGGACGATACCGGTAGGCTACTATTTTTAATGTTTTTAAATTTTTTATATTCTTATATTTTAAAATTTATCGTTGTTAATTTGATTTTGATATCGATCTTGGTAGTTCTACGAATCCAGTGAAAGAACGATTTATTGGATCAAAGACAGTTACAGAATCATATATATTAAATAAAAATGGCATGCTGTTCGAAGCGCATCCTTGAGAATGGCTGAACCGATTTGACAATTTTTTTTATTAAGTTTTTATGGATAGAAAAATTGGAAAAGTTGCCTGAAACAATGGAAAATTCGGAAAAACTGAAAGTCCTTTTTTCTATAGCATTTTTGTATGAACTTAGACCAATTTTAACAGGACAACGTCTGTGTGGTCAGCTAGTCATTAATTAAAGTAACCTCTATGTAGTGACGTGTTGATTAAACTTTTACCTGTATAATCTTCAACAACCACGGCGGGTGACTGATAAGGCCAAGTAAATCCACCTGTTTCTTGATTGCCTCCTCCAAGTCATTGTAAGTTGTCTTCTCTAGAGCCTGGTTCGGAAACAAGTCTGCTACCAACGATATGAAGAGAGGTTCATCTTCATCTATCAGCTTGGAAAGATTCATGTCTCGGAGGACTCGCATGACAATGGTACTCTCATTGTCTTTACAGTTGACTCGCTTTACTGCACCGAGGGTGCGCAGCACGGAGAGGATGTTACGGAGACCGAAGTCGTAGTGGACCTGAAGTGGTGGGAAGCAAACATTATAGAATGTGGGACTAAATCTTACGGTAAAATTTGTTTTATAAGTAAGTAGGTAAGCTCGTTACCTGAAAAAGAACATCTAGGGTGCGTTTCATTAATTAAGGTACATAAAAATATCGGAGATAGCGTGAACATCCCGTTATAGTCATACGTTGGCCAAATCAATCAAATCAAAACCTACGCTTCGATACATACTACAATATAGAAACCCTAGATATTTAGTTACTAGGATGTCATAACCTCTACACACGTGGCGCGGTGTCGCGGTGTGTTCAATTCTGGGGCACATTGTGCCAACACAGTGCACTCGGTGTACATCCATTATTATGTTGTATATAAAACTGGGCCACTTAATCAATATCTACACTACTAAACGGAGGTAAAATGGTATTGCAACTTGCCATTATTTTACTTACAGTAATATTGTTTTCAGAAAATATTTTAAGAACAAGCCATGCCAGACATCGGTATTAAAGTTTGGATTCCAATTCAGACAGGTGTACTTAACTTTACCTACCTTTTCTTTACAAACTAGATCCCTACAAATATATCCTTAAATATTCCTACCAACCTGTTTCGTCAACTGTTCCTCACACAGTTTGTATAGTGTGTAGAACTTCCTGGCCAGGGTGATGTTCTCTAGAAAGCCACAAGACGCGAGTTTCACCCTGATGATGATCTGTCTGTCGGGCACCATCATAGCCACCGTACGGAACTGGATCTTCAAGTTCTCTGGTAACTCTTTACGACCGGCATACCCGGGGTTCTATAGTAAAAAAGTGGGACAGGACTAGGGATTTAAATGTTAGCTCTTAGATGCCAGTAGGTGCACAGAAGGTTTTTTTTTTTACTAAGTAACAGAAAGTAGATTTTTGCGCATAGCTGCAATTCAGCCTAGGTGACTTATACATATTTCGGCCACCGAGAGAATACGTTCCTGATACCTGGCAGTTGGCCACGATTAGGAACCAAAAAAATTAAGTTTAAATTCGTGAACCACGCACCAATTCTTTTGGAATTTGCACTCCTTTCACAGTGATCTTTTATTATTGTCGTTGCTATAAGGTTGCCGTCAGATGTAAAAGCTATGAAAGGACTGTATATAACTAACAGGTGTCAGGAACACATTCTGTCATCGACCGGAAATTAATTTGATTTTCGTAAGGCAAAAATCTCATTTATAATTCTTTTCGCAAAACGTTGTGACCACTTTCACTTGAAGGCTTCCAATCTGTCTGGTAACATCTGTTTTATATCAAAATAGAAAGATGTAGGTAACTACCATAGTAATGAATATTCCAAACTCAGGACACATTTCAGAGATGTCGCCGTCAGTGAAGACGAAGCTCTTCTTCTTCTCTTTCTTGGCAGCGAGTACCACGGCGACCTGCTGCGCCGCTACCGATAGCACCGGCAGCTCGATGCGGTTGAACTCATCGAAGCACCCCCATGACCCTGACTGAGCCAGTCCTTTGTAGATGCGCCCCAGACCTCTGGAAATAGTATTTGGATAATTTTAAGATTGTAGTCTACTGGCTCTTATGATGTGACTCACAGTAGTTGTGCCTCAGCTGAGGCATAACTACTAGGGTACATATGGCGGTAAGTAAACCTTCCCCCGATCTAGTCCGATTCCAATTGCATAGAATCAAATAATCCTCGAGGACTATGAGTAATATCATAAATCTGTCGATTTATGCAGTTTCATAACATTTAAACATATTTTTATTGAATTTTTATATCGCTTTATTTGGTAAGCGCAACATTATGAGCTTCTGCTTTCCAAGCATCCAAAGCCATATGCTCTCCTAGTACCGATGACTTTTCCTCGGTCTCTCCGCTTGTACACACAAGCGCATTGTGGAGAAGTTCACGTGGACCAGCTAGACACCATAATATTGTCCGTTTAATAGGATTGTTTTGTTTCCTAAGCAAAGGAAACAGAGCATACTGACCAATTTGTTGGGTTCCGAACCTCAAAAGGAAAATACGGAACCCTAAGTCAAGACCCTTTTTCTCAAGAACGCATGAAGCTATGCAGGAACGAAGGTGTGAATTAATTCAATAAAAACAAAGAACTTTGCAACAAAAAGAAAATCTAATTTACGCTGACCTCATCTAGCTTAGTTTTAATATTTTTTTTTATATGTCGTGTTACTGTCGTGTCCGATATCCTATTTACAGAATAAACAATTTCATTCCAGTCAAAAAGTTGAATATGACATAAATAAAAAAGGAGGGGAAAGAATCATAGGGAATCAAAAAAATCGTCCGCATCACTGTCAACAGTAAAAGTGCCCAAAATGCTGGCGGCATTGCCACGTTGTATGGCGAGGCTGATTCTTTGGCCAAAATAAAATAAAATTGTGTTGTTAATAATAACAGAATGAGAGTTTATCGTCCCATACTGGACGACTACTTTTTCCATTCAATTCAAACCCTAGTACCTAAGTACCAGGTTGATATTTGTTTACCTATAGTCCATCTGATCGGAACAGTTGAAGACCACGACGTACTTGGCCAGAGTTTTGCCCATGTCCTTGACTGTCTCCGTCTTGCCCGTACCGGCAGGACCGCACGGGGCACCGCCCATGCTCATAGCTAACGCCTGAGCGAGGGTGATGTAACACCTGAAAAATATAGGTGGACGTGGAACATCATGTTTTTTAAATCACCAGTGAGATGCATCTGCTTCGCATTTACTAATGTGGCAAGATATCAAAACGTCAAGAGTTCTGTGCTGTGACCAATTTTAATATTTTTGGATTATGCACATACCTAAACCTTCCGGAATACACTCTCTAAACGATGATGAAAACCGCATCAAAATTTATTGTTTTTTTATATGTTTTGTTAGTTAAATACACATTATATTCGTTTATTTAAAAAGTGTGGTACAGTACAAGAAATATAATTTTACAAATTCAATCGCAAAACTAAGTAACTAATTACGGAACAGAATCTGACGTCCTAGCTAGGCTACAAACAACGCCTTATGAATCGCGTGTGCATTGGTCATTACTTAAAATTCAATAAAATTAGATTAAAATTTAATTTTAATCTAATTTAATTGAATTTTAATCTTAATTTAATTTGTAAATGTTATGTTATTATGTTATGCCTATACCAATTGTTATTATGAGTCTATATTATGTTACTTGAATTAAATGATTTGAATGAATTACACTCATCCAACGTAGTACACCTGTATCATAATGTACTATTTCCTTCTGCGTTTTGCACTCGCCAAAATTTGTGAAATGTACAAGTTACGTAAATATTGTGTTGTTAAGGACCTTTATAACAAGTTTTGTGGTAATATTAAATTGTTTTTCGAGCCATAAACTATCGTCTTTTACTGATATTAACCCAATACATATTTTCAATACTTACTTAACATGTTCTCACTGTCCCATTTATGCAGACACAATAGTTAAAACAATGGAACAAGAAGGGAACAGACCTCATTGGACACTATTTTGGTGGGTAGCAAAAAAAGGGGCGGAACCCAGATTGTTCTATGGGCGGAAGCAAGTGAATTTTGTTGTCCCGAAGTACTAGCACGTCATAAATCTAGCAAAGCACTGTGAACGTTGACAAACTTTCGTACTTTATACATGTGGTGAAATAGAGAACTAACATGAAACACACTGGATTTGCCATCTTTCCTGAACTAGCAGCGCCACCATTAAGGGGTTTATTTATAAATGTTGCTTAAAGTTAAGTAATGATTAGCGACTGTTTGTTTAACCATACATTTTTGATGTTTGAACGTCACTTAACTTTAATCATCTTTATGAACAAAAAACCCCTAAACGTACAACAGGTTTGTCCGTTGATATTCTCGGGTAATCGGCGACGGTTGGGAGGAACTCAAAGTGGTCCCGCAGTACTATACGACATAAATGTCGTGGAGGTACTCGTAGATACCGCAAAATTGGTTTTAACATCTTTTTTTTTAAGTTTTAAATTTTGTGCATTGTTTATGCACAACATTTTTAATCGTAGTAGATACAGATACTGCTAAAACGAATTCAATATTTTTTCTTTGCAAGGTTATTGAGCAAAACGGTTACGAGATTTCGCGATTGCGGAACCTCACGAAGGTAGCCAATTAAATTCAAATCGTTTTACATTAATTTAAACGAAAACGCCATTTTCAAATTGCAGCTCTGTAATAGGTCGTATGCTGATAGATGGCAGTACTGAATGAATTCGACATATTTCTCTAAAATACTTGTTGGGAAATGTGACTATTTCATGCAAACATTTCAAACGTTTCCCAGAGTTTTTACTGACACATTTCGCCCGATAGGCTCCGCTCACACGGAGGGACTCAATAGAAATAAAATAAATAATCAGTTGGGTACATGAAGAGCTAATTGGGTAGACCGGTGCAAATCATGCTTATAGCATTCATACTATGCATAGACTTCGCTTTACTTACAAAATTATAACAAATAAAATTAGAAATAAGCTTGCCTTCTAACTTACCTGTCGGTCAAAGGTGTAATCACAAGCCTGTCAGTGCAGCCCAAGTATTCGTTCTGATAGGTGAATGTGACGTCAGTGACGGAGATCCAGGTCTTGTCAGCGTCTTCCTTGAAGTAGAACCGGCACTGCTTCAGCCATTCGAAGTCGTTCGCCGAGCGGACGTTCAGGCGACACTGAAAATATATTGATAACTTGCATAATATATAAGCGTGCTATATAATAATAATATTTACTTTTAAATACATTATTTATACTTTAAGGTACCCATAGTGTGGTAAGTTTCTGACGGGACAGTGTGAGGCTGCTAAAGGCGCTTTTAGACTTTCAAGTCTTTCAATCTCATGTTTTACACTCTTCGCTTACATGTGCAGTACATTTCGCGATTCAACGAAACAAACGCACGTGTAAGCGCTTTTATTTTGCGCGCGCATGCGCACGAGCCAAGGGGCAGTAGCCTCAGAGCGATGGTAGTAGTATAAGAGCTTATAAGCGTGTCCACGCTCCTATGAGATGCGCGTGTGGTAAAGACTCTCTTTTACGTGAGCCTACAGTTGAAACTTGCACTGGATCCACTTTACAGTGTCCACTAACATGATAAAACCTACCTACAAGAAACCTCATAAATGCATTTTTTCGTTAGTTGTTCCTGCTCTAATTTCTTCTACAAAGACTGCTAGAGTTCGAATGACACTTGGTTGGTTCTTTTTATTTAATCTACTCAATGTGGATGAGGTGCGCCTAGTGCATAGAGAGATTATAATTATAATATAGTCTTTGGCCTAGTGATTTACTTATTGTCAAAGCTCTGAAACCAGATCAACATCGAGGGCTGTGACGTATGTTATACAAACTTATGCATAGGCTGGATGGACTGGCTTCCGATCGTTATTTATAGAGGCGGTGACTAGGACAATATGAACACGAAGATCTGATCATAGTGTAGTAGTTTCACTTTCTATGAACCCGTGTTCATGAATGGACGTCTGGATATAGATAGATTAATTTATTCCACCGCCAAAACATATTATTAGATGATGTTAACCTACCAACATATCGAAAATGTCTCTTTGATGTACATGTATAGTAATGAGAGTTTCAAATTTAATTCTCTCTATCTTCAGCAGGTTCCTCGTAGTCTGGTCGATAAGCGTGTTCAGTAACTCCAAGAACTTATTGTTGGTTTCCATCATTATCTTCTTGTCCTGGCGAGCTGACATCAGAGCTAATTCAGCATCCCTCGTCCATATTATTTGTATCCCCAAGAGACCAATCTGAGGAAAATAAAAATTAATCGACTTTAAAAACCATTTGTGTAAATTGATGTGAAGGAAATTTTGTCGTAATCTAAAGCTTTTTCACAACTACATACTTTGGGGTCGGCTTTCAGTTCAACCGGCTCCAGCTGAATACCAGTATTTTACATGGAGCGACTAGCTATAATGACCTCCACAGCCCAGTTGTTAGACTTTAAAGTTCTGACTAATAATTCATTGCGTGCATCATTACTTACTCAAAATTCAGTAAGATAATGTTCGGACGCGAAGAGACTACCTCAGTAAACAACTTAAAAACTTGAGTCCTAACCTGCGCAGGCATTTTATCCAAGAACAGCAGTAGATTGAAGGTAGGGTCATTTATCACTGTCACCGCGTTTCTGATGATAGAGTGTAAGCTGCCCTGGGCTGACTGCAACAGCGAGGTGAGCCACGTCTCCACAGAACCCTCAGCTCGCACCGGACGCTCCAGCTTGATCTCTTCACCTTCCGATGACACTATTGCTATCATCTTGTTGTATTCTGAGATCCAAAATTATTTTATTGTTAAAATTATTTATGTTATTTTATCGTAGAACTCAAAAATAAAAAGAATTATCTGGGTGTGGCGCCCACAAATAATAGACCCCCCTCTAAAAATGGGTCTTGAAGAATTTTGGGATAAATCGTAGTGATCAGCCATCTACGTGCTATTCACAATAAATACTGCGATAGTGCGATCACCGATCAAACGAAGAGAATTTCAGGTTAGTTACTCGTGAAAAATGAACTCACCGATATCATGAAACTTAACGTATCTGATGTTATCAAATATCGAAAGCAAATGATTTTGTATAGTATGAGAGTCTGATGCCTGCCCCAAAATTTCCAATAACGCAGGGTCAGACACAAAGAAGAATCTCGGAAACATAGTTCTTTTTCGCTCTAGGTAGCCGCTAAGACTTTTCTGGCACAGTTCCAGCTGCTCCTGAAGATGTGGGAGCAACTGTCGGAGAAGGTCATCTCCCACACAGCAGGATACTACACCAGGTGTTTCATGGGCTCTCTGCATGATCTTCTGCCAGGATTTGTCGATTTTGGAAAATCTTTTGGCTTCCTTGGGCAGTTGCTTAGCGATGTCACCGCCGACAAATACGGCTTCAAGGTAGACCCACATGTTTTGCACTAGGAGCCATCTTTCAAGGATCTCGTTAGTGCTCTGGAGATCATATAGCCATTGCTGGATTTGTTTTCTGAAAGGGGCGTTGTAGCTGTGGACGATAAAAGTGGAAATTAGTACCTACAACAAATTTTATCTATTAATGTATTAATTTGCAGTACGATCTTGGCCAGAGAAGAATTAAGTTCATACTAGCCTAGAAACACTAAATATTTTTTTCTAGAAAGTATTCGATGGCAGTTTAGAGGTATGAGGAACAGGGTGTAAAGTTCACTCATCCTCTATTGATAAGGGAGGATCCTCCGGGTGCTGTGTCTGGCGGGCAACTGCCCAACGATTGATGTCGGATAGTCATATAAATATGTTTATCGTGCGGTAAACCCTAACTGCGCAATGCAGGATTTGTGTGACGTCAGGTCCTTGTTGCTTAGCGCAAAAAAATATGTAGCGGCCAATACATAGCTTCTACAAATATCCGGCGAATGACGTCACTGAAACGCTACTTATGAAAGTAACTTGATGTGTTACCTTAAAGAGCGTTTTTTGAAGTTCCACAGAAGTGCTGCTAATTTTAAATGATTCATAAAAAAATAAGTACCTACCTAAGTATTTCTCGACGAAAAATATGAATGATTTATTACCGGTTGGAAAGCAAAGAACCCAAGATCATAAGACTGTCTTCAAGCTGTCCGATTGTCTCAGCAGTAGTATCACCCCTCAGTAGAAGTTCACCGCGATTGTTAAAAGTTTGGAAAGTTAGCTCATGAACCGACCACTCGTTTGTTACTCCTCGCAACTTGCCTTCTATATCTTTCTCTTTCATCGCCGATATGCAAATGTCCTGTGGAAAAAAGATAGAAGTATTGAAATGGGTTCGCTTAAGTACAGAGGAAAGTTACATCAAGTTAATTTGGATAAATTAGTGGAATATTATTTTCTGGAAGAAAACATGAGAAAATGATGGCAAAATAATAGTTCCGAAAATGGGTTTAAATAATTGAAATTCTCGTAATTTTGTATAATACAATATTTTCCAAACAGCAACTAGAGCAGTGTATCCATATTAATATGAATAGCTTTCGCACCTAACAATCTACCTCTTCATAACGACTGTTACCTTAGTAGTAAAGGTGAGAGAAAATACCTATTCCACTTTAGTGGGATTACGCCAAAATACTCAGAAAGAAACGTTCCACATGTTTCGTTTATCCCCTGAAAAAAGAGGTTCTCTTTCCAAAATAAAATCGGTTTGGGGCTTAAACCAGTCGTGGCCTTTTTTTTGTTTTTTCACTGATTGACTTTTTCATGAAATCATGACATTAAGAGGAAACAATCTAAATTATGAGAGATGTACTTAATAATGATTCTAAAGATTGTAATTCTGTAAATACATATTTGTTATGTCGCGAATCATATTTTGATCAAGACACCTGACACTGGCCTGCAAATTACAAAAAACGTAAGAACTGGTGTTCAGCTGCATCCATTTAGACTGGAAGGCGACCCCAATATGGTTGGGCAAAGGCTAGGCAGATAATGATCTATAAACAAATTTAAAATCGCTTTTCGTGTCTGTCTGTGTGACCTCATTGTTCTTCCAAACAACGCAACGGATTTTGATGCGGTTTTCACCTACATTTAAAGAATTTTTGGAAGATTATGTTTATAATAATAATAAATAAATTCATATTAATTATCTTCGATATAGCACAGGACCCTTGATGTTTTGTTAGTTTATACATATACTATATATGTATAGTATAGCGAGTTATTCATAAATAATTTAATTACACTTTATTTAATCAGGATTTAGGCGTACACAAGTTATGCCCGCGCGGAACGTAAACGCAGAGACCTGCGTTTCCCGTATCCGCAGCTAGCTCGTTCCGCATGCATACTAGGATGGCAGAACTGACAAGAGTTTGTTGCGGGTGGAACTTAGCACTTGGGCGGGCGGTATCAAAGTTAGTTCTGTTAAGTTATATTTGACGCCATAGATCACGACCTTACTAACTAACTCCCCATATTAATAAACGCGGAGACCGGTTCTTTAAATATTATACGGTTCAAAAAGAGTAAAGAGAAGCGCAAACGACTTTAACAAAAATATCGACCTATTTTGTACACAGGTATAATAAAATCGTAACGAAGACAAAACTGTACATTGATTATAAAGTTACCACCTAAGTACACAACACATTATGGTAAAGCAATAAAGATATTGAGTATTGAAAAAAAGCTATGAGGTCTTAGATCGATTCTACTGCCGAAAATATGGTTCTTAGATCGATTCTAATGCCGAAAATATGGCTTTTAGAATTTTTATCTGTTTGTCTGAATATAATTATGTTCCAGCATCACGCAAATTCTCCCTAAAGTCTGGTCAGACTGTAGGCTATAATATTATCGAGCTATTTGCTATGGGAGATGAGCAATATTGCATTATGTTTGTATTCTTCTATCTATAGTTTACATTAAATTGTAAAAAGACGAGCCAAACGGTTAGATAGAACATTGCAAATAGTTACACATTTAACCTTTTAAATGATTATCATCACGCTATAACTTTATGGGGCTAAGCAATCAATCATCATGCTGTACAGTACAGGGTGGATTTTTGAGATGAGGCAGTAAGGGCAGGCGCCCTAACCGGGGTAGCTACACGAAATCGGTCTTAAGACACTGTCCTTAACTTTTTGAGACATAAATAATTTATTTTACGCACTATTTAGAAGAGGGTACTTAATGTTCTTTTCATTTTCACACATAATATTTTCCATATCGAAATAATGATAATTGCGGTGAAAATTCTTCACTAGGATTTTTTTCACAGAATATTATATTTTTCGATTTACTTGATGCAGAGCAAAATCACGCGTTGTTCCATTTATCTGCAGGTAGGATGAATCCGCACGTGTACTAGGAGATAATGAAACTGTAAGAGGCATATGAGATTGTAAGAACTTCATAGTTTAAATTTCGTGTTATTTATTATAAGATAAATAAAATGTATTAAATTGGAAAAAACTAAAATGTTAAAAGTCAAGACGATTTTATTGTGCTTTTATTTAAGAGGGGTCGGGGCACTGAGGAGGTGAATTCAATACTAACAACCTACGACTTTGACAGCTCCAAGCGCACTGTTATAAAAATCAAGTTAACCTAAATAAATAAAAAGCTTTTAATTTAAATTCAAATATTTGAATTTAATGATGTCTGATGTTCTTATAAAGACAGTAAAATAAACAAAAAACATAGTTCATTCAATATGCATAAAGTAAACCTTTCCTATTAAGTACCTACAATATAATTATAATTTGCTAGTGGGATTAAAGCAATTGAAAATTACTGTTCTTTTAAAATACTTGATTGTAACTTTTAATGCGAGGTTGTATTACCAGTGCATAATTATATCTTTGTTTGAGTACCTTACAATAAACGATTTCTAATAAATACGATTGTTCGACTATGGGATTCCTTTAATTTATTTTGCCCTCAAGGCTGATTTACAATGATTAATTAAACCGAATACATTCGGCATTTCAACATAATGATTCGGCCGAATACGAATACCTCAAAATTAGCCCAATACGCCGAATACCGAATATAAAACGAATATTCGGCTCATCCCTAATAAAGATACATTTTACATTGGTATTGATAAGCTAGGTACTACAACAAATAAACTACAGACTGCACTGTCGTTTTGGATGCGTATGTAAAAGCGTTTTGGTTTATGATATACCTCCCTTTCTTCCACTAACTTTCACTTTCTCGCTAAATCAGGTACCGCCCCCGGCCTACTCCTAATATTTCCCTTTCACTTGAATATTTCCCTTTCAGCTAACTTCAATGAATGGCCTCACGACTCTCGATATCCTCCTTGTCCTGTTACCCTGGTAGCCTATGTGCAATAACAACTTGTTGTAAGGATAGGCGTAATTTAACATTAGCATTAAAAGTTAATCTCATTTCACACGCTCATAAGTTCCAATTCCTGACTAAAGTGGTAATTATTATTAAGCTCAAAGCCGTTTGTTTATTGTTTTTGTTTATTTCGCTAAAATAATAACATGCTCGAAAATAAGTATGTATAATTTTTTTTTTTTTTTTTTTAGCATTTAGGTTTTAATAATTATTAGGTCACCTACAAGAAGACGAAAAGGTTGTGTAGGGTCTGGGTTTTATACTGCTGTGCAGAGCAATTAAAAATATGTCTAGGAGATAGAAGATCACACATTGCCTTTCTCAGCACTGTTAAATCAGATTTTCATGACGTTATTATGAGAAAATATTTAAAGTCAGGGAAATATATTTTATTTTATCAAATTGACTACTAACTTAATTAAATACTAATTATTCTCCGCACCTATTACAAATATCACAACGATTATTCTTTGACCATGGTATGAGAGGCTAACTGACATAGTATGTCAATTTGATGAATAATTATTTTCCGTGACTGCACATTTTGTGTACATATAACTAAAATGCTAATTGGTCATAGACCAATGTCACCTAGTCTCCTCGAAGCGTTTCTGTGCCATTAACAAAATTTTAAGAAAAAAGTTCCTGATTATAATGAGCACAATAAAATTTCTAAATGACGTAGCCTACCCTTATTAATATGTTATTAGAACAACAAAATATTGCAAGGTACATATAGAACAATGTTCTCGCGCACATAGGAGAGTGACGCGAGGAGGCGAAACGCCGGGGCGTAACTCCGCTGCCGTGAGAAGTCGTGGCACAGCGAACAGAGCTCCGGCGAGATCTCATGGCGACATGGAGAGTGCGATTGTCGCAACCCAGTGCTGGGCACGCCACCATAGCGGCGATAAGTCCCCTCTTTGAGGTGTGGCTAGAGAGGCGCCACGGCGTCCTCACCTTCCGCCTGACGCAGGTCCTCACCGGACACGGTTGTTTTGGGAGGTTTCTGTTCCGGATAAGGCGGGAAGAAGCGCCCGGGTGTCACCACTGTGTGGATCGCCCAGAGGACACGGTGGAGCATACGGTGGAGATCTCTCGCGTCCGGCCCTGGTCAAGGCCATAGTACGGAGCGAGAGGGCATGGGGAGCGGTCACCTCCTTCTGCGAAGCAGTAATGTTCGCAAAGGAGGAGGCGGAGTGCGTGATGAGATGCAAATTTTGCCTAGCCACCTAAGGAGACGCCCTGGGCGTCAGGAATCCCTGGCTGATTCCAGGCCACCGTAGGCGCGGGCGGTGAGCAAAGGGCAGCTCGCCCCCGATAAGGACCAGGCCCGGGTCGACGGCGCGTTTTGTTCCACTCGCGCCTCAAAGAGATATCATCACCAATGGCAGGGCCCCCTAGGGCGGATGCCTGCCGGGGTTGCGGGAATGTCCGAAAGGAATACCGTGGCCCCTGGCAACACAGGCAACTGAAGGAACACGGGTGGGTTTTAGTAAGTAAGGGCCCTTCCGCTCCGCCCACAGCAGAAGTTATTTGATGATTTCCAACCCAAAAAAAAAAGGTACCGCACTTGCAAAAATGTTAGTGATTTCTAGTTTGTTAAATTTAGCTTCTATTGCCTCGCAGTAAGGGCGAAATTAGAAAAAGAAGTTTAATGACTGGTCCATTTATTTTCACAAATCAAAACACCTACTGTAGTACTTGCTGCCCTGGTACCAGCACGAACTGTTATTGAATATTTTTTAAATATTCATTCAATATCAACATTATGTGGACTAATTATTTTAGTATCTATCATGGAATTTATCGTAAGATATCATAACATCAGGCCTATATTCCCCGAAGGGTTGGGCAGAGGTGTACCTTTATTACACACACCTACATCATGGAATTTATTCAGCGTTATGAGCGTGCATTTTTAAAGTTGACCACGTCGAAAATGGCTGTCAAATATTTACCTATTTTATTAATTTGTTTAATATTACTTTAAGGAATTATGAAATATAGCTAACGAGTGACCTAAAATATTAATAATGAATTGCAATATTATAACACTAAAATTGATGTTGTAACCGTTTAAGTATAAAAAGGTCATTTGGAATGTTTCCAAATACTTTTTTACATCTAAAACAAAAACCAAAATTGGTTTAACCGTTTAGTAGTTACGGGGGAACATAGAGACGGACATACATACATACAGGTCAAACAAATAACTCTCCTTTTTTGCCGCAAATAACGCATTTGATTTCTTTCTTTCTTTGATGATACGTTCTTAATTACTTGACTAGATTAGTTTTTCAGGTGGTAATGATGGTACTCGTAGCCGCCAAAAGCTATCTGATTTTTAATTAAATGAGTTCAATGTAGTAATAAGCTAGCTTATGTTTCCTGATATAAGTTTGTATAAGCTAAAAATTATTTGCTGATATACATTTATTGAATAGTCAGAAAACTTAGTCTTAACGTTTTGCACAGTACCTACCTAAGCAAGATTCCCGGGTCAGTATTACTACCCTATTCGACCAAACTTTCATACGTAGTCGGTCTCATTCTTTCTTTTACAGGTTTTCCATTCAAAAACTCAATTTTATTCCACAGATAAAATATTTGGCTATTTGGTGGCTTTGGTGAAATCAGACCCTTTTTTTTTATTATGTTATGGGCCAGCTCTTGACCTCGATCTCTCCTGATGGAAAGCGATGGATGAGGTCTATGGTTTCCTTAATAAAATAATTACAACTAAGTATGTCATTGTATTTTTACTGATAAATTGCATACCTATGTTTTTCAATTATGTATGTAGGTCGGTAATATTTAATGCAAGTTATTGTTAGAATTTTGCTCGAAAAATATATGGTTAACCTTTCGTATGCTGTAATTACAGACACAATTAAAAATACATTGTGTCTCGTGTGGATCCACGTTCCGGCCAGGCGTATACCAAAGATTCATCTGAAGCTTGTAGCCTTATTCTGCGTTTAAGAGAAGATTGGTACTAACCGAGGTAACACTGTCTTATTACCCCAGTTAAGGTACATGGTTCAATGCCCCGGCTAAGTTACCTGTTATTGATTATTTCAGTAACATTTATTTGTACTGAATTTGAGCCCGGTAATAATTATCTAAGATGACTATGAAAGAAAGGCTTAAGAGGGTGCATCCTAAAAGTTGGCAACGTCGTAAATAGCTGTCAAATATTTACCTGTTTCGATTAATTTGGAAATAATACTGTATGGAAATAAGAAATGTGGCTAACCAATTGACTAGAATATTAATAATGAATTTCAATTATAACATTGAATT
The DNA here is from genome assembly GCA_914767815.1 of Eupsilia transversa. Lineage (NCBI taxonomy): Eukaryota > Metazoa > Arthropoda > Insecta > Lepidoptera > Noctuidae > Eupsilia > Eupsilia transversa. The sequence goes on from OU611871.1 coordinate 14,582,273, forward strand.
TGATGTTGTACCCGTTTTAGGTGAAAAAAAGGCATTTGGAAAGTTACCAAATAGTTTTTTTACATCTAAAACTAACTATTCGGTGTTACGATATTAATTATTGCATTTCATAATCAATATTCTAGTTCGCTAGTTAGCCACATTTTTTATTTCCATACAGAAATATTATCAAATTAATCAAAACAGCGAAATATTTGACATCTATTTGCGACGTTGCCAACTTTCAGAATAAACCCTCTTAAATAAGATTGAAAAAGTCCTTTACCTTTATACAACAAGAAACTACATAGCAGAAGTTGCAGAAAGTATAGGAGGTATTTTAAGGGAGATCCGTCAAAAAGTCCGCGAATTTCAAAATTTCTTCGGTTTTTTGCAAATTGCAGCGCTGTTTTACGTTGTATTCTATTAAAAAGGCGGCATTACTAAATTAAAATCATTTTGATCAATATACAACGAAAAAAAAGCGCAGCGAATGCAAGAAAACCTAGGAAATTATGAATGACATGGGACATTAAAGACTACTATTACCTTAATAAAAAGTTAACAATGAGTTACTTTAACCATTGTTATCTCTTCGAGGTTATAATACCCTGATGAAATCTCATTAACAAAAAAGTTTAAAATAAATAAAAACTTGTCGAAAAAATTAATATTGCACTTTACTGCCTTATCTCCTTGCGATCCATGCTGTCCTAGTATCTACAGCGCCACTTTTATGCCCTACGTGTGGGGTTGGCGATACCAAAGCTACGGTTAAATTAATTAATTCATACAATTCTTTCAAATGACAGTTTGTAATGTGTTTTGTGGTTCTATTTTGATGATTAAATTTATCTGACACATTTTTTTTGTCAATATTGTAGTGCCGTGACTTCGTTACAATACACGAACACACAAAGACACGAAGTAGCTCAGAATTGGGACCGATTTCGGGGGTGGAGGGAAGGTCTTCTTTACCCATAAGTGGATCAATACAATCATAATGCAAATAAACAGTAATGAATTTGTAATGTTAAGAATCAAGCTCAAACCCAAAGTATTTATTTCAAATAAATTGCAGGTAACTAATTTTGAATTGTCAAGGGGTCGGTCATTCAGAAAGATGAAGCTAACTAGCTTCATCTTTACAGTTACCAAATCCAAAGCGTAGTAGGTTCCTATGGAGAAGAACGGACAAGAAACTCCACGGACACTCTTTTAAATCAAAATATGTGGTCTATGACCAGAAGTGGACGTCTTTCAGCTGAAATGATAATGATGATAACTCAGGAAAATCTCACGACAAGCTTTTACATCATATAAAATCGTATAATGTAACGAAATGATGGGTTCTGTTTAATTCAAAGTTTATTTTCTACTTTTTAGCGTATTTAAATATAAGCTTGTTTTGTAAAATTTCGTGTCTGTACTGTTGACCGTTGAGGAGTTTCCTCGTCTGGAGTCAATCCTGAGGGGCCAATCAGGTCATGCTTATCATAAAAATGCATTGTCTTTGAAACTGAACCAACATGTAAAATGTCAACTCCGTAGGATAAGAGGAAGTGGTGTTTTAACTATTAATAACTAACTAAAATACAAAAATGAAAAGTTGATTCAAGTTTAAAAAAAGCCACCAAATAAATTTAGAATTAAACAAAATTTGCATTCATAGATCATTGATGAAGCTATTGGCTTAGCCAGTAATCAAATCCAATCTTCTTCGTTAGTAAACGGTAAACTGTGTGTTGTTGCACAAACAGTACGAGAGTGTTGCTGCTAAGGATCAAATGAGTATTGCAAAAATGGTGGAAGAAGAAATGGTGGAGAAGAAAACGGTATGTCACTTTCCCCTAAATTTTATGCACATGTAATAATACAAGTGATGGTTCGCATGCTATTCCGCTTAATTAATAAAGAGTCATCAAAAACCCTATAAGAAATCGACACGTGTTTCACCTCTCAACGAGGCATCGTCAAGATGACGGTTGACTTTTCCCGAACCCGAACATGAAGTGTTGCCACGCCAAGAGCTGGACTGAGTCACTCACTCAGTCTATTTATTTATTTATTTTGTTTTTAAAGAAGGCTTACACACTAACAACCCAATAACAGTAAAGAAAGTACATACAGTTACAATGACAGTTAGAAATACACACGGAATAATCTATTTCGTGGAAATACAGGACAATGGGTATCGTACATCTCCTTGATATTCATAAAACCCTAATGTCTCCGCTTGTACTGGAATATCTTTTTGATTATCGAACATGCGCATTACGCGAATGGTCACGTGCACTGCTAATATTTTTTCTATATCAATAACCACGTGCTTGTGTAGTCTGTTCTCCTAGTTTATCACCGCCGTGTGATGGCGACCCTGTCTAAGGTTACTTATTTATAGGTGGAAGTTAAGACTAGGTCTAGGTCGATAGGTCATTCATTTGTATGTCAGCGTTCGAGTTCAACCAGCAGAGTAAAAACATAGCTTTTGTACTCAAACGCATGTTACGTGCTGAGTAACATAATATTATATAAGGCGTATTTGACCAAACAAGGATAACATTTATTCTTGTTTGGTCGAATCCGCCCTTAGTTAGGTAAATAAATTATTTACTTACATCAAAGGTAAAATATAAATATGTAGGTAGGTACATACGTATATGTAGGTAGCTATCGTTATTTTAAAATGGTTTATGCACCTCTAAAGGCTATAATAGTTATTTTCACCTTACAAGCTCGGAAAGATTCTGTTTGTCATTCGAAATCTGAGTGCAAAAGTGCATTAGATTACGCCTTTTTCCCTGAAACGGCTGGGATACCGTTTCCGGGAAAAAGGCGTAATCTTATCTATGCATACGTAAGTATAGATATGGCCATCCACGAAGACGTGTCCCACTCTTCTTCCTAAACGCGATCACTATACTATAAGCTGCACTGTAAGCCATAAGAATAATGATGGTTAATTGGAACAAAAGTGGGGCGCGTCTTCGTAGATGGAACTTACTACAGGTACAACAAAAGTGAAATCCTTAACGGATAGATGTTGTCATGTCACCACCGGTACTAGATATTAAGATCCTCTCAATGTGTGTGGAAGAGAATCATGCACGTGCAACTTCGAAACGTGTGTGTTGTGTTTACAAAAGTATAACGCATAGTAGGCCCAAAACAAAGTAGGTACCAACCTGTACACCTTTGAATGATATTCACGATATGTCATAACAGAGTGAAAAGTAACAAGCCGTTGACTAGATATGCTAAAAGGGGCAGAAAATGAGGAATGATGGATAATTAATTTCAACTTCTTTATGTTTATGCATTCCCGGTGACTCATTAAATTTTTCGCCGGCGTAGAGTTCTTCTTCTGGTGCATGCACTGTTTGTTATTGGGTATTAATTATTTAAGTTAAAAGGTACCGATTTTAATAAAATTCAAGTCTCAATCTCATCTCAGCGGCTACCAACGTCAAAAATAAAGGAGAATTATAGGTTTTTTAACCGACTGAGATTAGAATGAATGTGTACGTACCACGTACTACAAAATATGAAAATAGCTCCTCTGATTGTATTCATTCAATTACCAATCTTATCCTCATTTTTTCAAGGGTTAATTTGTAACATATGTATTTATTTATAAAAAGATTCTTCTCTGTTGACATGTAGTTTGACGCTACCTTTCCCCAACGACCATGCGACATGGTCTTATGTCACTAAGTGCCTAAAGGGAGGCATTATTTCTATTCACGATGTCCGTCCGCCATGCACGATGCACAACGTAGGAAAATGCGTCTGCTATGCTAGGGGAGTGGGAGGGTTTCGCTTCGTGTCGTTGTTTTTGTATGTCCACGCATGCGCATTGGTAAGCAGTCCACGTGTATCGGACAACCTTTTCCTCTGTTTAATCTACAGCTGCTTCATGGGCTCCTAGTAACACTACCATTGCGCGACGACTTTGTTCCAGCGCACAACGCTACTAACGACGTGGGCTTCCAGTATGCGTTACCACTTTAATCGCGATATTCAAATTTTCTTTCGGTTTTCGTAAATTGGTGCAAAAGAATTTGTTTGTTTGAACGCACTAATGTCTGGAACTAAAGGACGGATTTGCATTTGTTTGCATTTGATAGCCCAATTCTTGAGGGAAGCTTTTTAACATCACTTTACGACCCTTAGGAGCCGAGCAAAAACAAAAAAGTTCAGAAAGAACGCTAAGCGAAAATAAGTAACAGAGCGGGCGGACGATGCGATGCAACACGGCAGAAAGTAGCAAGTAATAAGATTTTTCATTATTAATTTTTATAAACTACCCACCATAGGGGCAAAAGGGATTAATTAAGCTTTGTATGGAAGAATCTTAAAACGCTTTCCGTTTAATTTGAAACCTAACTTGACAACAAAACAAGATTTACGTGTTTTTGGATTTTTTGTAAATCAACCTCAACTAACATAACATACACAAGATTTAGGCAGAGTTGTACATTTATAGTACATCCACATTTCGCCAACTATATTTAATTCACATATAATATAGGGGGCGACCCTATTGTCACCAACCGGGCACATATCTCAGACTCTGGGCTGCTACTGAGAAATTCCAGATGGAAAAACTCAATACTCAAAACTTTGCCCAACCCAGAAACTGAACCCAGGATCTCATGCTCAGAAGTAGCGCTTGCGATCACTACTACCTAAATAGGGAATCAAATGTTTGTAGGAAAATTAGTTCACTTTGCAGATAGGAAATCTCATCGGGCAGGGGCACACGGCTTGTAAATTTATCATCATGTTACTTTTCTGTGTTTATTAAGTAAGGTCAATAAAAATTATAGTAAAAATAAATTAAAAAACACGCCTCATTACGCCTTGATTAGCTGTGTGTACTTTTAATAAATTTAAACTAAGCACACCACGCTTTTCGATTTCGTCTGCGATCCAGCATGAAAAGTCCAAATCCGTTCAGCCGTTTCAGCGTCAAAGCGTAAAAACAAACAAACTCACTTTCGTATTTATTCAGGATTTTATGTACAAATTTTCAAACATACGCCCTTTCAAGGTCTTCTGTAGTACGTTATACAGGAAACCACGTTAGATTTAAAGTACGATGCGGTCATATTAATTTAAACTCTTCAAAGATATTGTTATCCTGGTAGCCCGTTAACATTCGTTGCGGGCGTTGGGAGGACTCTCAGCACCTTGCGCTAGGGTTGCTTTAATTGGGGCGTAGTCGTGTTTTTGATTGGATATGAAGGTCAACGGGGGTGTTTCATCAAAGTTTAAACATAAAATACCCTATAAACGAAGGCGAGGCCTCCTTTTGCATTTATGAAGTTATTCTTTACACTAAAATTGGCTACGCGTTTAGAGCGAACATCATAATATCACGATTGTTTATTTAGCGAAACATGAATAATCAGTCTTACCTCAATATCTTCCTTATTAGGCAGCAGCGGTGCTTCCAAAATGTTCTTCAAACAAAAATCTTCGTTGTCCAACTCGAAGTTGTATTTGGTGACTTCCATAATCCTTTGCCAATGGCGCGGCTTCATCGCCTTGTTGGCCATCAGCTCCAAGAGTGGGCACATGTCATTGAAGTCATCTATGGTTTTCTTAAGCGCGAAGAATGCAGGCCATTCTTTGAGCCTGCGAAAGAAGGTTGAAGATTTTAGCTGATATGAAATTTATAATGTTCCTAAATGTACTTTTCAATTTTTTTTATGTTTTAGTTTTCCAACTACATATCCAGTGTGTCAATCAGATTTTAGTGGTTAATAAAAAATAAACTCGTTTCTACTTACCCCTTTGGCAATTTCCTGCACCTATTCTGAAACTCCATAAGCTCATTGTTGATCTCTTCAATGTTCACCTCTCCCCAAGGAATATCATAATAACTGCTGACCCTGTCTATGACGTCATTGTATAGTTTGTACAGCTTCTGTAGAAGGTTCAGTTCTTTTCTAATCTGGGCAAGTTCCGGATACTCTGTGTGGGGTAGGCCGAAAAGCTCTTCACCATTTTGGTATGTTTGAAGCTTTCGCCACATACCATCGAAGCGATTCTAATGAAATAAAAAGATGTGTTACATTTTTATTTAAAACTAGCTGTCCTGACAGACATTGTCATGTCAAAATTTAAAAGATTAATAAAAGGTATAAACAAGACATCACAGACAGACAAATAAAAAATCCGGAGTCACACGTAATCTGTTCGATTTATTAACACACATGACAAAACCGTAGAGTATTTTACCTGGAATAATATCAGCCTATCAGAAGCCTCTCTAGGACTCAACCCTGGCTGCATGGGGCCCGCATATCGATACTCATGGACATACTCCGAATTGTCTTCTCTAAACCTGTCCAGGTTACTGTTGAGGTCGGCTTCCAGCTGTGGCTGCATCTTTAGCAGCGTGAAGTGTGACGCCAAAGCCCTGGCTTGCAGCTGCTGCCAGGTGTAGCGAAGATTGTCCACTTGTTCTATATCTTCTTTGCTGACTGGTAACTCGTAACGGGTTATAATGTTGAATGCTTCCTGCAATTGTATGTTTACTTAATCTGATTGATTGAATGAGAAAACATAACTAACAAACGATTTCTTATCTCGTAAAAGTAAGATTAAAAAACTATTTACAGTTGAGATATAAACAGTATTTTTTGGAAAGGAAAAACGAAACGGTTAGATCCGTTTATTCTATCTACGTATATAAATAAACTCTATCCTAGTGATTAGAATTTACCTCAACTGGATCGATTCTAAGTTCCATGTCGACCTCTTGCTCTCTGATTTTCTTGAGGGTCTCCATGACAGTTCTGACGTCATCCAGGTCTCTGATAGGCCTCTCTAACTTGCGCTCCAGGTCATTCATGATGGCGTAAACATAGTCCATCTCGCGCTTGTACTTCTTGCGCATAGCCTGGCTTATTCTGTGCGTACCATCTAATAAATGGATTCAGTTCAGAAAACAAACTGTAGGTACAAGAAAACAATAGTATCTTGTTGTCTCTGTTAAAGTACTACTAAACTGATTCATTTGTAAAACGACACGCGTGATATTTAGGTCCATCTAATCTGCAGGTGCCAGTGCCCCTGATTCGTGAAAAGATATAATTGCAGGTCAAAATAGGAACGTTAATGTAACTTTAAAAAAACTGAATTGATAAAAGTTTGATAATCGAGAGGGTTTTTATGAGGTACAAAGTACGGACCCCAATATAAAATACATATTCTCACTTTTAAGTTCTGTAGTCAACCCCAGTTTCAATTTCTCCGTAGAAACAGCTAGACAGTTCCCAATGATCAGCACATCAGGTTCAACCTCAAGCTTAGATTCGAGCTCGCTGTGTCTCTTGAGAGACACTTCAAAGTCGTTCAGGTTCCAGGCAAGCAACTGTCGCAGAGTCTTCTCGCATTTCCATAAGTAATGGTATGGTCGCCAGCGTTTTACTAAAGTGTTTACTTCCTAGAAAATTGAGTGACTTGACTTTATTGTAAAGGTAAAACAATAAATATTTCGTTTTAATTACTTCACATTCAAGTCCGAGGCGCGAAAACCTTTCAGATACACTATTGACGGGAATATTTAGCACAATATTTTTTTCAGACACTATACTATCATATCAGCAAAAGGCTACTCTATGGGCCTGATCAAAGACAACAGATTATTAAATTAACTTACGGTTTTAACATTCGCTGAGCACATTGACAGTAGAGTCAAAGTCTTAACAATCTCCTTATTCTCCATAATGGAGGGGTAAAAATTCTTCTGTTGAAATGGAAATTGTGGCTTCTCTTCCGACTCCAGTCTATAATGTCTCTTCCTCTTCATCTTGGCCATGTCAGCCATCTTCGTAGACTTCTGGGTAGGGTTCGGGGGGGCCGTGACTGATTGGACCTGTTCGTCAAGCTTGGTAACAACGTCTAACAACGGGTTCGACGGAGGACGAGCGATTTTCTTCCAGCTTACCTATTCACATTGTATCAAAGCCAGGACGCGAAGCATATTCACAGCATAACAGAAATAATGAAGCCACATCGAGTGCCAGCAAATCAACGTATAATGCAGAAGCACATAGTTTGCAGACGAAAACACAGTCAAATCCACATTGTGCAGAGTGAGACGACACAAGACAATTAACATCACAAGTAGGAAGAGAGAAAAAATCTCATTAGTTTATGCGTTTGTACCCTAAAATAGAAAGTTGCAAAACTTATTACAAAGAAAATTAACTATTTAGACCATTTACGTACAATCAGGTTTCATAAAACTTAAAAATTTGAGAATGGAGATTTAAAATGGCTTTTTATTATACATTTTGCAATATTTAAAATTGACTACGTTAAAGAAAACGTTAGAACAAAATAATAATAAAAAATCCAACATCACAATAATTTCAGCATTACATTCATGAAAAATTCCGAATTCATACCCTCGAAGTTTTTCCTCCCGTCCACTGCGCGACGCCCTTCGACAGTCCGGATATGTGTTTGCCGGCTAGCAACAGTACCTCTTGGATTTCGTCAAGTGTAGGAGTCACTGACACGTTAGGTATCATTAGTGACGCTTGAAGCAAGAAGATTGGCTTCTTTTGCGCGTCTGAAAAATATCATAGTCACTTAATATCTTTACACATTATATTCGTTCATCGCATCCTTGGTTGGCTGCCATGTCTGTGCCTGTGATCTTGCTGACTGGCTGGTATTTTTATTCACGTTTTCCGATACATGAGAAACTAAACTAAAATAGCAATAACATTAACAGATTTGGTCAATTTCTGTCTTTCCCGACCTAAGCTGCAAAGTAATCTTTATATAGTCGTAGAACGAACACAATCGTATTTATGATTTTAATGATTATAAAAAAATATTTGCAACCATCATTTAGATCAACCTGATACTGACCTGAAAATTCCAAAAAACGGAACAAAATTTGAATTGTGCGTTCCTTCCCATTTTATCTTTTCCCATATAAGCCTCAAACAGACGAATAAACTTAACGAAGTACCAGAGCCGCATGAAAGTGAAGGTAGCGCTGGGGTTGAAGAGCGCAAACTTGTCATGCCATGAACAGGTAAGTTACACTAAGAGGCACTAGGAACATAGATTAATATGGAGGTCGTAAAATGTAAAGTAACACTGGCAGCCGTTTTGCCGCCAAATACTATAATGCTGCGTTATCACTCTTTCACAGCAGTCCATCCTTTTTAAGCATTTGGGCGTGGTTAGGGGGTGTGTTCATAACTATCCCCGATCAGGCAATTTCTGATCCAAATCACTAGGAAACCATGAATATCGAAGAGCTACTGAGTAATCACAGGCGTCGAACTCAACGAAGGCCTATATCAGTTCACCTCGGACTTCGGTCCCGAGCACTGTCCCTCGGCACAGCAATTGACATTGGATCGACATTAATAAGCAAAACTGACAGAGGAACACAAGAGAAAAATTTAATCGAAATAGATTTTTTTCTGCCAAGTTTTCCGAACTCTCTACTAGGAGGTAACAGCTTGTGCCCCTAAAGATATCCACGTTTTCATGATATTGAAAATTAAATGTTTCAGGATCATTGACTTATATTTACTATTTAAATCAATGTTCAGGATACACATACACACGAGTCACGTGGTTTAGTATCCAGATCACGTGAGCTGTGCCCTGACCGCGCTTGCGTGAAAGCATTCTCAGCGCGAATGCCATGCCGATACAAGGAATTTGTAAAGTTACGAATTTTCTACACCAACCTTTAATGAAAAGGATTTGATTGAGTTTTTATTTTGTACGATATTACAAAATGATATTTAACTATTACAAATTAATTCCACTTTCCAGTTGTACCATTGATCGCAGTAACAAATAAGTGGGTTTATTGACCTTATATTTATATCATGTTAACCGAGGGTGAGGATGTTAGGCGTGAATTATAAAGAAATGGCGCGGAGTCCGGAGGTAAGGTCTCATCATAACTAACAGAACGAGCCCAAACTCGTCACACCTAGTTCTACATCGACGAGTTCCAGAGCAGTCACCGAAGTACACCTTCAGGTCACTCCATCAAGTCCCAGACGAATAGGCATTTATAAGCCGCTGCAAACAGACAGTACAGAGTCCACTCCGTCCACTCACGACGGCGCCCGAGCTCAGAGCTCAGACTGAGGATTCTTTCGTTTGTGCAATAAATCAAAACAGGAAACAACAATAAAATAACCCAATGCAATCGATTACGATTCATCCGTAATAGCAAAATATGTGAAAAAATTCGTTTCGGTTTTTTAATTTTTTCTGAGATTATTTGTGATATTTGAAACATTTTGTTAATAAGTTTAACATTGAATATGTCTACATGCATATAGCATTTTTAGAAATCCTAAAATATTTTCTATAATCATTTAAGATAAAGAAGCAATCTTTATGAAGTAGGTAGTTATTATTTATGTTTCATTTGGTTAAGTTTTGTCACAAATTCAACCGAAAAACAGCATAATTTTGTCCGATTTGTAAACGCACCCTTAAGCCCGCTCAGTGATATATATTGGTCGGTCGGTCAAAATTATATGTCATAAAAGCGAGAAGAAGAAGAAATATGAAGAATAACATGGGGTTTCGGAACCGGCTTAAATATTCATAGTTTTTTTTACAAAAAATGCTATGAGAGTATGATTTAACGACTCGACTCTTTGTTTGCCCGTTCAAAGTGATAACTTTCTAAATATATTATGACTATGAACTTATTTGACAACATATTTTCTCTTATTATCATTATTGTAATAATATTTTCCTGGGATATATAATCACTCTCTCGTTTTAATATCTCATCCGTAGCAAATTTTAAGCGATGTATCAGAAATTGATTAATTCAAGGCCCTAAACGTGCACAGCAAGACGTGGACTCTAGGCGGCTTCTGATCTGTGTTGAGGTCAAGGAGTCAAGGCCCAAGTAGTCATTACTGCGCATGTGTGAGGATAGGGATCCCCCTACTGAGTTCCAGACAGATACCTGCCAGGACTACATGACCGTGGAGGAAGTCTATTTAAATGTCACACTGACCCGCCGACATCAACCTTAAGTGAAATACTTTAAGGGGAGACGTGGTCGATATTTTTCAGTTTCGTTTCAGGTTTAATTAATGCCGGCTGGATTTAAATGGGAATAGCATATGAGACAGGCTCCTTATAATGCTTTTGTTCTTTCCATACTAAAATTCATAATTTTAACTCTCTCTCGAACTCAGAAAATCACCAATGTCGGGGTCTTAAAAGGCGAATTGGCTAGAACCGGTGCCATGTTTATGTCTACTTCCTAACGTGTTTTACTCACAACAGTAAGTTTTCAACGTTTTGACGCGGGTTTTTTACTTATTTTAGGGAGAAATTAACCTAAAAAATATTTCTTTACAAAAATATACAAAGTATTCATAGTTCGATTATGATAAACACAAATTGCAATTTATATCTAACCCATAAAGAGCGTTTTTCAACATCACAAAACTAAACAAAAATTACTGCAGTGCATTTTTCGAATTTTTTAAACACTCAATAACTATTCTGTAATATTGTTTGAATGGTCGAAACACTATGCTTATTTACTCAGATTCGTCTGCATTCGCAAAGTACAAGTCCGATAGAACGTAAGATAAACTTTAATTCCGCGCGGTTTCAGCTAGCTGTCCCACGTGGCTCTCCCCTCAACGCGCTTGCGTCAAACCCACAAAGCCGCGCGAAGTCAACTCAAATACGATGTAAGATACTAAGAGCCCATAAAAATTACGAGCTTAAATCGGGAAATTTCAGTAGTCAAAACGTAACAACTACCGCGATAGCGTGACGCGTAACTCACCTCTGTTTTTATCACTTTAGGTTTGTAAATCGGATCTATGTTGTAGGATATTGATTTTTTAACGCGCAGTCTCAATCATAGTTTCGCGTGATGAAATGAAAGTGTGTGACTATTTAGCTGATTTCTTACAAATTATGACATAAATGTACGCAATATCTTAATGGAAAATGTGCGTTATTAAATACTGAACGAATACCAATAAAAAAAAATTGGAAAACCATTTTAATACGGCTATATTTGTAAGATTTTCAAGAAGTGGCAATCCAAAATGGCGCTTTTCAGGGGCATTTTGTAATTTCTTTTCCAAAAATCTTACAAAATATGACAGAAATGTTGTTCAAGATAACACAAACTTTAGGTGTAATTAAACACTGGGTGGATTGCAAAAGTTTTCTTTGAGCAGACGGTTTTGTTCCTTCGTAATTATCTTGTCATTGAATGTAGGTGAAAGAAAATACACGAACTTAGTAGATAGTAGATTTTTTCTGCGATTATTTGTGATATTTGAAACATTTTGTTAATAAGTTTAACATTGAATATGTATACCTGCATATAGCATTTTTAGAAATCCTAAAATATGTTCTATAATCATTTAAGATAAAGAAGCAATCTTTATGAAGTAGGTAGTTATTATTTATGTTTCATTTGGTTAAGTTTTGTCACAAATTCAACCGAAAAACAGCATAATTTTGTCCGATTTGTAAACGCACCCCCCTTAAGCCCGCTTAGTAATGTATGTCGGTCGGTCGGTCAAAATTATATGTCATAAAAACGAGAAGAAGAAGAAATATGAAGAATAACATGGGGTTTCGGAACCGGCTTAAATATTCATAGTTTTTTTTACAAAAAATGCTATGAGAGTATGATTTAACGACTCGACTCTTTGTTTGCCCGTTCATAGTGATAACTTTCTAAATATATTATGACTATGAACTCTGGTATTTGACAACATATTTTCTCTTATTATCATTATCTACACTAATATTATAAAGAGGAAAACTTTGTTTGTTTGGTTGTAATGAATAGGCTCAAAAACTACTGAACCGATTTTAAAAATTCTTTCACCATTCGAAAGCTACATTATCCACGAGTAACATAGGCTATACTTTATTTTGGAAAAAAATAGGGTTCCGTAAGATATTTGGGTTTTTCGGACACAAGGTGTAAAAAATCAACCAGAAAAGTTACTTATTTTGCGTACGCTGCCTAAACTATAAAAGACAGAACCATAAAATATTCTAATTAATTGTAGATCTTATAAATATCTACAAAAAGTCCGCGACACACTATACCTATTTATGTCGAGTGAGGCACAACAACCGTTTTTTTATTTAAAAATCTTGAATTTTTTTTGGACTACATTTAAACGCGTTTATTTTACTCATGCTATTAATCCTTATCAAAATAAATTATTTCATCACTAAGTACAGTTTATGTAGATAATATTTGGTCTTTGAATGATTAAAATTGGACGTTTGATTTTGAAGTTATGGCGAAATTAAAATATTTCTTATAAAGCTCACACTTTCATTCGATAAGTAGGTAATCAGTCTGTCATTTAAGTAATCCTACATCATCTAATCTCTACCCATCATCTGTAATACATTTCCGAGTGTTATTTAGGAAATGTACAGATTTCCTAGGAAAAGTGCATGTTACAAAATATATATTACAGAGTTCCTATCTATTTTAGGAATTGTATACAATGACGGATTACCTACATAGCTTTCCGTTAAAACATATAAAAATCCGGAAATAATCTTTGTTAGATCATTGGAGAACCATGTAGATTTGTGTCTGAAATAGTCTTTTGAAGAAACAACCATAAGGATTTGAGTGGACCTGGTGCACGCATGAGTCAGTAATCGTATAGCTTAACTCAGCACATAAGGAGCTCAACGAATCGACGAACAAAACCAAACAAAGGACATTTGGGTAGGCCGCATAAAGAACTCAAACCGCAGATTTGAATATCATTTTATCAGATTGTCATTAAAAGTAACTGAGAAAGAGAGAAAATATACATACATATATGACCCACATAGTCCTCACATGCACACTAATTCAAATAATAATAATATTATGCTTTACGAAGTAAATATTGCTGTCATTGTGTATATCTAATCTTTAAAAATAAAATAAAGTCTGTTAGTTTAGACTATTTAGAACTCAAGAACGGCTGAACCGATTTCGCATTCCTAACAAAAAGTACTAAGTTTGCATGAAGATAGTATTTTATTTCAATCATTAACTATTATGATTTGGATGAATTTTGGCACACATCTGTAGGGTAGGTAGGGTAGGGTAGGTAGGTGTAGGTAGGGTAGGGTAGGTAGGTAGGGTAGGTAGAAGTAGGTAGGGTAGGGTAGGTAGCATAGATATAAGAAAGAAGGAGATATGCCCGGTAGTTGAAAATGTATCGGAACCCAATGTCTCCAGTTTGTCCCCACCACTTCGCCACAACTACACATGAACCAATAGATACGCAGTCGCGCACACACCCACATTTCATAAATCAGACGTACTACATAATCAATTATAGACCTTATCCCATCAAGCACAGCGCGCATTTAACGTGCACCGTACAACTTACTCACACAAAAACAGCGGTCGCTATTGGTGTGTGTAAAAAAGCAATTTATTTTTCATATACGCTAGTGATTGACTAAATTGTAAAGTTATCGATTCTTCTATTTATTATTGTACAAAAATATTTTTGGGGTTCTGAAAATAAAGTAAATAAAAAACGTCCAGAGAATATTAAGTATAATAAAAATAAACAATAAGTAGCAAAAAAAAATAACAATGAAAAAATCCGGATAATTTGGTTTAACTTTAACGCATTACTATAACGCATTCGAAGCTTTTGAAGACTTTAACGGAAGTAGAATACCACAACCAAAAAAAAGCAAAGATAGTGCGAGGATAAGGCTTAATATACGATAACTCAAACCCAATAACACTTAACCGACATTCAACTAAAATTTTATTAATTTACTTTACGATTGTTGTTTAAGCATTTCTCTACTACGCTGTAAAACAATCAAAATAAGTAAAAAACATTATTTCACATCGATCTTCCAACCGGGTAAAACGGTTTACAAATTGAAGAATTTATTCGCCAATCGACATCGACTGTTATCGATAGCCTACATTAGCGGATCTGCCCAAGCACATCACTAGCTCGGCGCAAGACACAGCGGCCGTACTGCGCGATGCATCGTATAGTTGTAGTATCGTTTTGTGATTTTTACATTGCTTGTCCAGTCCCTTAGCGAGATAATATTTAGGTAGTGGTTAAGGAGCAATGTATTTAGTGCAAAAATAAAACAGCCGCTGTGTTCTTTGAAAACAACAATATCATAGTAAAGGCAAGAAATATTTTTCGATTTGTAGTTTTTCGTGATTTTAAAGACAAATACTGTAAAATCCTTGTACTTACTTAGGGTAAGTGATTCTATGATTCACAAAGTTTTTGTTTTGGCTTCGGTTTTTACAATAAACCACTGAACAACACGGCATTCTTATATTTTGTCACGATCACGGTCGAAAGCGGACTAGTTCGCGGAGACGGCCATTTGCATAAGACATGGTCGACTTGACCATGTCGCGCGGACACAGACACGCCCCCATGCCACTTCTCTGTTATTTATATTTCTATGGTAGGTAGGGTAGGTAGATGTAGGTAGGGTAGGGTAGGTAGGGAAGGTAGATGTAGGTAGGGTAGGGTAGGTAGGTAGGGTAGGTAGATGTAGGTAGGGTAGGGTACTGGTAGGGTAGGTAGGTAGGTACGCCGTAGATAAGTAGGTACTTAGTGCAACCCGTGCGAAGCTGGGGCGGGCAGCTAGATGTAATAATATTTTCCTGGGATATATATAATCACTCTCTCGGTTTAATATCTCCTCCGTAGCAAATTTTAAGAGATGTATCAGAAATTGATTAATTCAAGGCCCTAAACGTGCACAGCAAGACGTGGACTCTAGGCGGCTTCTGATCTGTGTTGAGGTCAAGGAGTCAAGGCCCAAGTAGTCATTACTGCGCATGTGTGAGGATAGGGATCCCTCTACTGAGTTCCAGACAGATACCGGCCAGGACTACATGACCGTGGAGGAAGTCTATTTAAATGTCACACTGACCCGCCGACATCAACCTTAAGTGAAGTACTTTAAGATTGGGGAGACGTGGTCGATATTTTTCAGTTTCGTTTCAGGTTTAATTAATGCCGGCTGGATTTAAATGGGAATTGCATATGAGACAGGTTCCTTATAATGCTTTTGTTCTTTCCATAGTAAAGTTCATAATTTTAACTCTCTCTCGAACTCAGAAAATCACCAATGTCTGGGTCTTAAAGGCGAATTGGCTATAACCGGTGCCATGTTTATGTCTACTTCCTAACGTGTTTTACTCATAACAGTAAGTTTTCAACGTTTTGACGCGGGTTTTTTACTTATTTTAGGGAGAAATTAACCTAAAAAATATTTCTTTACAAAAATATACAAAGTATTCATAGTTCGATTATGATAAACACAAATTACAATTTATATCTAACCCATAAAGAGCGTTTTTCAACATCAAAAAACTAAACAAAAATTACTGCAGTGCATTTTTCGAACGTTAGAATTTTTTAAACACTCAATAACTATTCTGTAATATTGTTTGAATGGTCGAAACATTACGCTTATTTACTCAGATTCGTCTGCATTCGCAAAGTACAAGTCCGATAGAACGTAAGATAAACTTTAATTCCGCGCGGTTTCAGCTAGCTGTCCCACGTGGCTCTCCCCTCAACGCGCTTGCGTCAAACCCACAAAGCCGCGCGAAGTCAACTCAAATACGATGCAAGATACTAAGAGCCCATAAAAATTACGAGCTTAAATCGGGAAATTTCAGTAGTCAAAACGTAACAACTACCGCGATAGCGTGACGCGTAACTCACCTCTGTTTTTATCAGTTTAGGTTTGTAAATCGGATCTATGTTGTAGGATATTGATTTTTTTACGCGCAGTCTCAATCATAGTTTCGCGTGATGAAATGAAAGTGTGTGACTTTTTAGCTGATTTCTTACAAATTATGACATAAATGTACGCAATATTTTAATGGAAAATGTGCGTTATTAAATACTGAACGAATACCAGTAAAACAAATTTGGAAAACCATTTTAATTTGGCTATATTTGTAAGATTTTCAAGAAGTGGCAATCCAAAATGGCGCTTTTCAGGGGCATTTTGTAATTTCTTTTCCAAAAATCTTACAAAATATGACAGAAATGTTGTTCAAGATAACACAAAGTTTAGGTGTAATTAAACACTGGGTGGATTGCAATAGTTTTCTTTGAGCATACGGTTTCGTTCCTTCGTAATTATCTTGTCATTGAATGTAGGTGAAAGAAAATACACGAACGTAGTAGATAGAAGATGCATGCGGCTAACTGTATACCAACTCAATGGAGTCTAAAGCGAACTATCTGGAATTGCGGAAAATAAGGTTGGTAAGTTATTAATGATTGGCAATATTGTTAGTGATATTTAAAATAAAACTTGTTTCGTACCTACACCAACTAGTCCAATTTCATCAATCTTCACTCGTCGAGCTACCTTGTTGAATTGCCCTTGCAATTGGACTTCTTTCTACTCAAATGATGTTCATGAAATGTATTTTATATAGGTACTAGCTTTAACACTTAGCCCCGAAATTTCGCGATTCTTTTTAAATTCGTAATCTTAGTGGCACCTCATTAGGTCATGAGCTATCCGAATATCAAAAAAAAATTGGGCTAGATCTAAAAGGGTAAGGGTGAAAATTTATTCGTTGTTACAATGTATATATTATTAGATAATGAAATAGTGATTTTAATCTTTTACCTTCTGCATTGATGTCTGAAGTAAATTGTTTGATAATGACGTCGAGAGTCCTTCTGGTAACCTTAATGAGTACGTCCACAACTTTTCTGCTATAATAGCGGCGCATCTCACTCACTGCGTTTTTCACCATTTCCTGAAAAGAGGAAATAATATTTTAGAAAAAAATAATATTTACAGTATGCGGCAACACACCAAACACAGCATCACGCCTAATTCCCCGAACGGTTGGGCAGAAGCATATAATATAATACGTACAATATCGATGCTTCCGGCAACAAATGTTAAGTTTGAGTGCTATTTTGGTGTTTACGACCTTTGTTGTCGGAAGCATCGATATAGTACGTACACCCACATCGCCAGTTATGTCTCAAGTCCCTTGTAATAGGGCCTATTGTCATGAACCGGTTGCAAATTCCCGACTTCGGTCTAGAATGCTACTGTGAAATTCATTAAATTATTTAAAATAATGTAAGGAATAATAAAAAATAATAAAAAGTTTGAACGGGCATGCCATAAATACTTACTATCATTACACGAACTATAAGTGTTAATAGAGCATAATAATATATTATTTGTTATGTAACATTAATTTCCTTCAACCGTATTATCAGCTGACTTTGCGAACTTCACGCAGATGCATCGTTGCCATGGAAACTGCGTGCCGTGCACATTGGCGTGCCATGTGCTTGGGGGAAGGTATTGATCCAGTCAGACCGTAAAATATTTCAACACTAGGTTCTCATAAATGTAGAAGAGGTTTCCAAGAATGTCATTTCCGAGGTCATAGAGTCCTGCTCTTGCCATAAACAAAGATTGTAGGTGTGTGTAACTCTACCCATTAGATATCAGACTGCCACTAGCCTTGTTTGCTATAATTTATTATTTACGAAGCAAAAACAATAACCTCACTGAAAAAAAAACGTACAGTTTTTCCAAAAAAAATATTTACGTTCCCGGGAAATGTTTAAATTCGACTTTCTCCGGGAAACTTTTCTAATTTTTTATTTGCATAGATAGGTACAAAACCTAATTCGGATTATTACGAACATTTTGAAACAAAACATAGCCAAATCGATTCAGCCGTTCTCATGTGATGCGCTTACCAACGAACAACATTTCATTTTTATTATTATTTATACATAATATACTCGCTGCGCCCCACGGTTTCACCCGGATAAGTATATATGACGAATCGAAAGAATTCATTATTGGGCTCTTATTAAGAGTTCGGTAGGTTTTTGGCTATCGTAGTACGTGGCGTTCTTTAATTAGTACCTACTTCACCCCATGGGGAAAAGGCGTGATTAAGTACATAATTATTAAGGGGTGGGGAAGCCTAGCTACCTGCATGCTCTTCGACAATCCACCAGCGGGCATGGACAGCAGCCGGTGAGGACTCTCGAAGCACTCCCAGACCGCAGACCAGTCCTGTTGACCGCTCGACGAAGAGTCGTTGACAGTTGAGGTGGCCCCACTACCCGCCTGACTGTCATCTGTGGTAAATTACAGAATTAGCTAACCCTTTACAGTTGGCAGTTGATGTTAATACTACTGGTCATCCTTCGTACTGTGGTTTATTTTAATGGTTTACAGACAAAAATCTCATATACACAAATATTCAGGCATTAACAACAACTTATTTAAGAAATCAATCGCTCAGGCTGCGTGCCGGTTGTACCTTTAATGTTAAAATAAACACTTTAAAGAAGAAAAGCCTAGAAGGATACTATTTAAAAAATAAATAAAAATGGGTCTTTGAATAAAACTTTAACTTTTGTAACTACTAGCCTGACTTATAAACGGAGAATTTTTTAACCACCATCGACGAAAACAAAGGGTTGAAAGTTTGACGCCTATTCGTTCTATTTGTCTGTCTGGGACATCGTAGCTCCCAAACGGTGGTTCAATTTCATTCAGGTTTTTAAAATTAGAAAACTGATTTAATGTTAGTAGTTTCTAGCTATATTTTATGAAATTCTGTTCAGGCATTTTGAAGACATTCAGCTCTTTAATTGGTGTAGGGATATCTGCCATGAAATGGTAATTTAATCCCACTCCTCGAGTTCCTCGACTCGACGATCGAAACTATATAAAGAAGATGCAGCAGGATGGGTCCAGTACTGCAGCAGTTTCCACCCTATTCTGATGATCGAATACGAAGATGGTTACAGGAACACGGCACTGCTAATAGGAGACGTAGACGTGAAGGTATGTACCAATACTTGCACGCGTTCAAAGCTAGAAACTTAAGGTTTTCAATATTTAAATATAATAATAAGCATTGACAATAATTTAAATAGTAAAATTGCTTGATGGTAGAAACATGGAAGTGTTGATCAGAGTTTTTTTTTTAATTTGCAGTTTAATAACTTGTTATCTCTATTGGTTAATCCTACTGAAGGCATCGCTTGACCTCTGAATTGTTTGCAATACTGTACAAAGTAAGTGTCTTGAATAATTGGTTGTTACGAAATATGGTTACTGTATATAGGTACTGGTAACAACTATGCAGCCGTGTCAACGCTCAGTTTTAAACAATTTATTTTTTAAATTACAGTTAATAAACGCAATAGTTCATACAAACAGGGTTACATGAAAGCTAGGATGTGTCTAGATAATAACTACATAGAAACGATAGGGGCGTGTCTTCATGCACTACTACACTAGCAATTGCAAACCGAACGCTTGCATTATGGACCTAGCGTCCCGTTCGTACGGTCTGGCTACGTGAGTAGTCGGGGGAGTTTAAATTGTAGTCACTGAACAGGGATACCAGGAGATCAAAGCGAGGAGAAAGTGTATTCTCTCTACCAATGCGGCCGTTATTTGGCGGGAAACCTTCGGAAATGCATCCTGAGACTAGCTCCTCGACTTTAAACTTATACACAACATATTATACGGGTCGTTAGCGGTTTGAAAGTCAGGTTTGAATTACTGAACGGTTTAAAAAAAAATAGGTAGGTACTGGAAAATGGATTCACTATGATTATAAGATTACACAAAACAGGTGTAAAAAGAACTATCGCCAAGCCGAGAGTCACTTGATCCATTGCATTTTTGACGTGAAAACGTCTCTTCGCTCGGAGTATTGGTAGTAAGTTCAATATTTCTGACCGTCAAAAACATGTAAGATGTCAATCGGTATTATCACATTGAGCACGCAAAAGGTAGGCCATATTTATAAAAAATTTGGGCAGCATATAATTTGCCTATGACGTCACATCGCGAGGGCAGGCGCATGCGCGGCACCCTCTATTTTTCACTATTATGTCGAAATTCCAATTAGTATAGGTAGTGCAAAAACGTGTTCAGCTAAAACGGTGATTCTGATAACGTTCCCAAGAGTTAACAAATATAAGTAGTTTTAATCAAGTTAACATCGCGCGACCAAGACAGTTTCTTATTAAAAAAAACTGGTTACTTTGTGAGAATAGTGCCAAAGAGTAGGGTGAAGCTTGTGTTGTTTGCGTGCTAACATTCTCATCGAATTACCCTTATTTAAAAATCTAGTAATGTGGGATCGTGGTGGGGCCACAGCAGAATCTGCACAAGCATTCTGCACCCGCTGGATAATTTTTTCGCTTCAACCGAGAATGCACGTCCCATACAGTATAAGCCTAGTTCAGCTTGGATAGAATAAGTGACTCACACAGCATGACACGCATATCCACACTTATGTAGCGACGGACACGATACAAGAGCTTGAGTCGGTAGAAGCAGTTGCGCATGGCCTCCAATATGTGAGTTTCGAAATGCAGTTGCCCGTCAAATACTACCCCAAGATTCCGAGAACGCTTTCTACACCACAACCATTAATCCTGAGGTTCAGATTGCAAGCAAGCATTTTGTTCAGAAAATCCCCAAATTCCATCACAATATACTTCGACTTACTTGGGTTCAGGACCAAGGAGTTTCATCTGGACCAAGCAGAGATCCTTTCCAAATCATCATTTATTTATTTTACAGTTTCAGCAGCATCCTGGGAACGAACGTAGAGGTATAACTGCAGATCATCGGTGTAAAGGTGGAACTTGATGCTGTCACCGCTTTTATACATATATTATATAGGATGAAGAGAAGCGGGCCTAGGTCGATACCTGTGATGGTACGCCCCTGTCCACGAACTTCGAACTATAGAGGACAGGACATGGTATCTCCGTCACTGTTGCATGTCACCTGGACACACTGTGATCGATTACTGAGGTAGCTCTCAAACCATTGACCCGCTTCGACATCATACCCATAGTAACACAGCTTGGAGAGAAGAAACGAAGTATTAATAGAGTCGAAAGCGCAACAGCAAGGGTTCCCATGCCCTCGTATCTGGCCTCAAGAATAGTATCGACTACATCCAGGAGTGCTGTCGCTGTGCTGTGTCTCCTGCGAAATTCGGATTGAGCCAGAGACAAAATACTATGCTGCTCGAGATATGCCCTAAGCTAGTCGAAGATAAGCCTTTCTCAAATCTTGGGCAGACATGGCAGTAGGCTTGTCGGACGGAGGTTTTTCACTATAGTGGGCTTAGGTACTTCTGGGATTGGTCTATGACTGTATTGGTGATTATGGATCTGTTGGTGATAGCTGTAATTACTGCAAGTGTTCCAGGAAGTGTCAACATCAGCATCTCCAGAGAAATATTGTCAGAGCTCTGCGCATTGGACTTAAGAACGCGCAAGATTCTCAGCATCACATCCTGCTAGATCGGCTCAAGCTGGAAATAAATGTCACTGTGTCTATGATCCAAAATAAATTAAATCAGCAGTTGTGACCTTACCACTGCCAAGTATATCGAACGTTCACACACTTAAGGAACACTCATTTATCACACATTTATTTTGTGGATGTTTTATTTCACAAAAGTGCTGACACGAACAGCTGATGACGTGCACCCTAATCCGTCCGTGACGTCACTCTTCATGGTAAAGGTACTCTAATCTCAGTAGGTCCAGTACTGTCTCATAATCCCATAGGAGTGCTACACACTCTTTGGGTTGGCATGACTCAACACAGCCGGGCGAATATAATTATGTACCTACACACATGTCCGGGATAAGCCTTAAGTCAAGTTGTGCCATGCCTACCCGAACATGATTCAGCGAGGGTTTATGCCGGCCGAACAGAGTTTGGCAATCGGCACGAGCCGTATAAAAGCCTTATATGGGTTCTTCATGCCCCGACACAAATCACCACTCTATAGAATTTTGGATTTTCGGCAACCTGTATTTAATTTTAAATGAATGAAAAAGAAGACTAAATAATTTTATATCACTTCATCCACCCAATAAATAAAAACTTTTTACAAAAAACAACAAACTTTTAACTTTAATTTCGGAAGTCGGTGTCTTTGGTTTTGAATTTTCGTTTTAAGCCACCGACTTCCGAAATTAAAGTTATTTTTCACTTTCTAGTGTTTTTTTTGGAAGTCGGTTGGTTTTTTTTGTAAAAAGTATATTTTTCACTTTTTAGTTGTGGTACCTACCCCCTACAAGTTCGAATATCACGACCTGCTATGTAAATAACAGTGACAGGAAAATGTTAAAAGATCGTCCATATAGGCTAAGTGGGAAAAATACGTATTAATGAAGCTAACTCAAAAAGTACTCAAGCTAAGTTAATAAAATTATATGGGACCACCTTGAGAGCATACCTTTTCAAACAAAAAAAGAATTTTCAAAATCCGTCCACAATTGACGAAAATATCGACGGACAAACACAAAAAAAAAAAAAAAAAAAAAACATACATACGCTACGAACATATAACCTCCTCCTTTTTCCTTTTCGTTAAAAATAAAATAACACAGTTCTAATATCATCGACATGTTGCCAAACACGTTGAGTGAAAAAAAGAAAGGTATGTCATAGGCAGAGAGACAGGTTGTATGTGTAGATCGTAGTATTAATGTTGTGAACGTCCATTGCAGCTTTGCAGCCGCAGCAGCAGAACCCACCGACGCGCGACGACGTGAAGATGCATCGAGGCTAGAGTGCATTGAAAGCATAAGACATACTAGGAAACAATACGAACCAAGTAGGTTAGCCAACAACCACAAGCACACCGCCATCATGCTTACACGTTGCACACATTCGTATAAACTGTTGGGGGGGGGGGTAGGAAGTTTCAGTGCATTGTGGGAGGGGGGGGGCATTGTTGTAGGAAACTTCATGGAATGAGGTGAGGAGAGAACAAAATCTCGACCGGTTGCGGTTGAAACAAACGAATTGGAACCCACCCGTCCTTCATAGATGTGCATGCACTTCGGAATTATGAAATGTGTTCTTTTTTTCTATCATCAAAAATATACATTATTATCATAACACAAAATATGCAAAATATTTCATTTCAAATATTTACAATAACATAACACTGAACAGTAATTATGGTGACTGCGAAAGACATCCCCGAACCTCCATCAGCAGGACTAGGCTGTCTTTGAAAAAGGAGCGGCGCCGGCGTGGATCGGGTCTTTAAAGTGAAGCTGCCCAATTCTTTCCCCTAGTCTGCATATTTTTAGTTTTATTCACATGATCAAAATCATTTTAAAACCTTACCAGGAAACATGAATGGTCGGTAGACAGTTGCTTGCTCATCTTTAACTTATTGTTTTTTTAAATTCCTTGTTATCAAATTATTTATGTACAAAAATATGAAAATGAGAATGACGGAACGGTTCAGTTTAGAGAGCTAGGTTGACAAATAACCGCATGGCGCGTAACCGTTACTATTCTTTCAGTTCCATTGCCGTCGCAACATTGTACGTACAGGAAATGCATCAGAACATGAAGTTCTACCAGGAAACTATAAAAACTAGGACGAGTATCGAATCGCACAGTCTAGACATATTGAAGTAAACATGCATTCTATACTATACCAATAAGTGTAGTTTATTGTATGAACAATAGGTATACAAGTTGCAACAAGATAGGCAGAGAACCAAAAAACCTAATTTCGTGCATATTGCATCTCATTTTACACGTCCAGCCTGGGGATAGATTACAGTCAAAAACCTTATAGCGTCCTTCACATGTAATATAATAATGCATTCCAGGTGTTGATGGGGGCTGTTCCTCTTCTGTAATGTTTCTGATGTCTGAAGCTCGTGTCAATTGCTTCTACGCTACGATGCGAAAAAGATGAGCCTCACTGGAGCGCCGGGTGCGGGCTAGCACCAACATTAAACTGCAGTGTATCGCGAGCAGACTGGACTGCTTGTGTGTGAATCCCTACTGCAAGCTTTCTACATCCGTGTTGAGCTTGTAGCAGAGATTCTCATAACTATATTCTATGGCAGTGTTAGGTTAAGTGTATAGATTAAGTTTACTAACATAGTTGTTAAGAAGTATTGATATTCGTTACTTTTTGATTAAATATACATAAAAAGATGTCCTATATTATATTATGCTCTGCTGTGGCGGTTGGGATATTGACTAACACTCAATACCCCAACCACATTGGCTCATAAGATCGTAAATTTCACCTCAAAACACTCATTGAACACCTAGCACTGTGTAACCAACGCCTTAAAGTGTCTGAGGCTAGCTTGGCTTGTGCAGAAGCCAAAATTCAAGCACCTGAGGAACAAGTATGTGAAATCCTCTGCTTAAAGTCCACAATTCAACAAGTTAGTGAACAAGTACACTCACACGCCCAAGCTAACTTGAAAAACTAATTCGAAATATTAGGCGTGAAACTGCCAACGAATATCCCGTTCACATTAATGGCGCAGCGGCAGTAAAAATTGGCATAAATCTCGAAGACTCCGCTCTGCCATACGTAACTAGAGCTAAGCCAGACCACAGGGACAACACTGAGAACACCATTAGTACCCCCGTGGAACAACACCCCCGTCCGCTGGTGGGCTGGTAGTTTTTCTGCGTCACAACAAACGGAACGAATGTCTGCGCGCAGGGAAAACTGGATGTAACCTATTTAATGATGATCTAGACATACTAGACTACCCGCAGGACATATATATTTCAACGAGCGACTGACCAAAGCCACGTGGCTAGGCATTCCTTGGCATGTGGCTTTGCTACAAGTATTGCTGGATCAAAACTGTTATTCGCAAGCTAGAAGGAAACCCTGTCAATGCTATTAGGAACCAGCAGGACTTATTACGCCACTGCCCCATCTCGACTGTACAAACAGAGGTCTAGCGAGCCAGAGCATTCCTTATATTAATTGAAACTTTATACATTCTTCATACTAATTGAAACGAATTCCTTTGTAAATTCAAGGTTGTATTTGCAGTTCTGTATTATGTAGGTTACTACATTACGTTTGTTGCTATAGAAATTAACAAGCTCCTGAATGGCAACGTTGCAATCGCCACGTGCTCAATTATACCGGTGGAAATCTACCTATAGGCTTTTTGGATGTTGGCGCACTAGGATAACAGAACTAACCAAGATATCTGTGTTTATAACAAAACGTTTGTTTGAAGTATTGTAAGAAGGTATTGGCTTGGAAATTCGAGCATTATTTTAACTACCAATTATGTAACTTATCAAAGATTTTATTAAAATTTCGAAAGAAGAAACATATTAACATATTGGCGCGTGAAAAATTTGTCAGTGTCCGTCATTGATTCTGGAATTAAATAATTAATTTATTTAGTTTGAATTTCCGCGAGCGAGCCTTAGCCGCAACCTCGCATTGAAGATCGTCCATCAATGATCCCAGTTGCAGGTCGTGACAGTAATGTTATTATTCTATATTCATACGTAGCTCTGGTGTTACTAACCGATAATAATTACAGACTCGGAAGCCGCCGGAATATTCCGATTTCATAACCGAAATTCATTATCTGAATAAATTGTACCATGGTATAGAAAAAAAAAAATGTATGTGATTTTAGTTTTTAAAGCTAAAATCGCATACTTTTTTTTTTCTGTCTACTATTCTTTAGTTTTGATTTTTTCTGACTATGATTCAATAAATCATGGAACTCAAATTACGGATTCCCTTAGACCATTCTTGAATATATTTTCAATCCGTCAGCACTTCAGCAGTGCTACGTAAATTATTACGAAATGCGATGAAATGGGCACCATGCAAGCTACAATGTAGCTAAAGCCCACCAGGATTTCATAAACAACTAAGAAGTAAGTTGTTTACGTCCGAAGTTAGCTCCAATATAATTTTCAATGAATGAGGAAATGTGAGTCGTATACATTTCTCTTTCGCTCTTGTTATAGTGCGCCCTTGAAGAACGCACTATATCAAGAGTTAAAGGGAGAAGAGCTGTTTTGAACAACTGCTGCAGCTGGCAAAACCGAACCGTTCGGCAACTCTAGTGGGAATAGTATGACATTGAGAGCCTACATTTTGTCCTATGACTTTATCGGAGTCCTATAACTTTAGAAATAGACTGGTGTGAGTCTTCAACACGAGTCAATTTCTAAAGTTATTCTATATATTTCTAAGAGATCATAATAATTAGAATACATACGTAGGCACTTGGTACAGTAGGAAAACCAAAAAACAAGAAGCGAGTATGTGTATCTTTCAAAGTCTTCAACAGAAGATACAATACTGCCAATTGAGACTGGGATTGGGTAGGGGTAGTCAAGAACGCATACCTAATTATTATAATATTATGTTCAGCTTTTAGTCATAAACTCGTAACATAACAAAGCAATGGCAAGTATTGTTATTCTAATTTAGTTTCATTTTTCATATAGTTTCATTATTAGACAGAAATTGATGTTACTATGGTAAGTAAAAGGCGTATCCCTGTTTTAATAAAAATATTTAATCATTATATTTTTCTGTACATTTGTATTAAAAATACCAATAAATATTGCTATTTACATTAATTATTCACTCCTTATCTACCAATCGCAAACGCTTTTATGAATACAGAGTTAGAACATAAATTACTAAGCATTAGTCATCAGCAAAAATCGCTTGTGCATAAGTTAGTTACTGGCCAGCATAATGATGGAATAACTTTACCTTGAAGTCAGAAGAATGAACTAAGATACACTCTAAGATACGGTAGATAGTTATATCCCTATGACGCCTAAAATGTACCCTCACTTATTCTGTATTATCCACATAATTTCTATTCGGAGTCCCTAGGATACCACAGGTAATTTTGTACTATTTTTTTATATGTTACCTATTTTGAAACACACAAACATGCTTCTTCTACAAGAACTTTGCTATGACTAAAGTGAACAAAATGCTCTCATGCTCATAGTGACTCGCGGATGCTTTATCCTATTCTCTCTACAGACAGTTATATATTGCGTATTCGGTTTGCATGTACTAGGGGTTACCGCAGCTGGGTTAGGATCAGTTGGCTGGCGTTTTCTCTACTTAATTCACGTTTAGATTACTTTGCTGTCACGAATATAGCTATAGCTAGCTGCCAGAACCCGGTTATTTACCTGTATATCAATGTTTGCTAACATTGCATTAATTATTTTTACTTACGTGTGTGTTAGTTATATTTTAACTCACCTTCAGCGATAAGAAACTCGAAGTCCGGGTTGATTTCAGTTGGCTTGATTTGCTGAGCCGCTTTCTTCACCAAGTCCAAAACTTCTTCAACTGCCTCCTCTACCATGAGACTCTTACGGTTCAGCTCTACACACGCATTGCTAAAAAAAATACAGTGAGGTAAGCTTGTGAGTACCTATAATTAACAATCGCCTTCAAATGGGTTCTGAATAAAGGCTCGTTCACACCGGCGCGACTTGTCGCGCGACGCGACACCGGCAATTGTTCAATCGTGAAGTTTTATTAGAAATTGTATTGTTAAAGTCGCGTCGCGCGACAAGTCGCGCCGGTGTGAACGAGCCTTAAATTAACTTTAAACCGCCTGTTGGATAATTATTTACTATTTTTTATAAATCCCCCTCTAAAGCAACTGCTTATGTCGACGAACAACTCATAATTCCCAAACTGGTAGAAAAAAAACTTATATAATAGACAAAATGACAGATAAGCATGTCATTTTGTCTATTCTTCCGTCGACAAAACCCATTTCTACTGTAGTCATGTTACGCGTGCTGATGTCAAAATAAGTATTGATCTGAGTTCCGTACCCGAGGGGTTCAATTCAGTTCAATATTTCTCCAGCTAAAGTACTAGCGTAGCAGAATCAGTTGAAGATGTACGAAATAAAAAGTTTTTTTTTAATTCACAGAAAATTGATGAAAAGTAGGTATTCATGAAAGGCGAAATATTGAAGAGGTTTTCGAATACAAAATGCATGTCAGGTGTCATAGATACACAACGTTTGCGCTGGGAAAGAGTTTTTCCCAAGCCCAGTGCAAACATTTTGTATCGTAAATGACTATTATTTTTCTGTATAAAATAATGTAGTAAATGATTCCTATTATATGTATTTTTCTTCCATACTTCTCTATAAGTTGTCACCTCGGTAGTCACTACCTTTCTAGCCATATCATCTTTCAAATAGTCCCTCCATCGTCTCTTTGATCCTCCCCTACTCATATAGCATTCATGACGTTTTTCCTCATTTCTTCGCATCACATGCACATACCAGGAAAACCGATTTCCACAAAACTTTGCAGTCACCGATGTATTTCAGACTTCCTCCTGTATACTCATTTCTTATTCTATCCATTCGCGTAACACATTCCTCTTAGCATTCTAATCTCAACTGCATGCAATTGCCTGTCATTCATCCCTGTTGTGGTCCAACATTCAGATCGATACAAGACAAGCAGGTCTAAACATTGTTTTATAAGTCTTGCCCATAAGTTTAAGGAATGCGGGAGTCACAGATTGTGACAACTGCTTTATTCATATTCTAATTCAGTGATTCCTATTTACAATATTAGTTGTTAAAGACACATTTACTATGAAAAATAATGTGCCGCCGATTTCTCCCATTTCACCAGTGCGAATTTTTTAGTATAAGAACCGATTGTTTTCAAAGCAATACATTTGATTCTGAGTTTTCTCCAAATACTTATCCAGGCCTGCTGTGCATGGAACCTGTTTTATTAGATTTTAAGAATAATTGTTTTTTTTTTTTTTATTACACTCCTATAACTCTAGTTTATGTTTCATTTCAAGATGTAGATGTACTTTTAACTTAAATAATTAAGTACGTAATATTGTTTTAATCCTAAATTTAACTAAACATGTTTGCCACCCGATAGAGCGATGGTAATGGTAGATTAGTACTAGTCTTCCTCAGCTACCGTTTCATAGAAGAGCGGTGACCGCCACATAACTGACATAACGGCCGTCATGGAAATGGTGGCACTGGGGTTTGTTTTTACGGTATCAAAGAACGCTCTCTAGGAGAACACACTTTGCTTTCTTATATAACGTTTCAGTGACGTGTTTCGACGGTAAATTGCGGACGCTATGTGGCGGCCACTGCAGTCTTAGGAAACCCTAGCTTTGTTCTATAATTTCAGTTGATCGGTTCAATGAAAAATCACCCTCAAAAATATGCTCTGACACTAAAAGGACTAAATTTAGTTTGAAAACTGTTACAACATAAAAAAATCGTACAAAATGTAGTCTTCGTGGCCTGTATTGGATAAACTGGAGTCTGGCCCCGACGGCGGTGGCGTAAAGCCAGTTCCCTGTATATGAGCCAACACGGATGGTGCTGAATAGTACACCGACAATGACCTGCACACTTTGCCCGTACAAATCTGTTTCGACCTTTGTTGATTGTTTATTCCGAGTTTGGCTTCATGTTTACAATCGACAATAGGACAATCATATTAGCCTTACCACTTTTCTAAATTCACGCGCGAAACTGCAACATAATTGTCCTTGTTAATTATCCTAGCTCGGAATAACTATGTGCCGATTATGACGTGAGTAAGAGCGAGACAAGTGTATTGTGACATTTTGTTTGCATTTGCGGCGATTGACACTTTGTTTGCATTATTATTGAATATAGCTCGAGTTAGAGCGAGACAACCGCTGTATTCAGGTTTGTTTGCATTACTGCTTATTTGTTTGCTTTCGTTCCGGCTAGTTGAACTGTGACATTTACCTGCACGTGCGATTGTTTTATTTTGTTTTCGTGATTACAATAAAATGAAATAAAGATGTTCGGAGTTCATTCGTTACAGATATTGTCTAATAAAAGATTCATTACATTCTTGATAGCGCGGGCAAATTATGTTGCGACTCAACGATACCAGCAGTAGTTTTAGCGTAACAGATATTGTCCGTACAAAAAAATAATGTTTTTTTTAACTGGGTCCAATATCCTGCGGCTCCACTGATTTTAAGGCGTTGGCTCATGCACAGGGATTGGCTATACGCACCCCGACCCAGGATATAAAAACACTGGCGCCACTTTTGCGTTCACGCTTCAATGACCCAATGGCTTTTTACATTATCTACGATACTCTAATCCACAAGAGTAAAGAAGCTGCATTCTTCTTATGTATCTTGCTTTGCACAATGATTAAACATGACCTGGACAGTGCCTCACACTATTATTTGTGCAAGGAGATTATTATTATTTAAAAAAACTTGAACAAAATAAATTACATTCGAATAATAAAAATATGGTTGCTACATTTTTGCTTCTATTAATACACTCTATTAGGAAAATATTGTACCAGGATCTTTGGCTAAAAAGAAGATTTATTCATCTTTGAATTTTCTCACGGTACCAGGAACACATAATTCATATGTAGTATTCGATTCAACTGAAATCATACTACAAATATTATAGTACGACACTATAGGTACGTTGTGCACTGTCTGAATACTGCTCAATATTTTCAGGCCACAACACGTGGAACGAAACCACAACAACATCACGTCTTGATCTAATCACTACACACAAATCATTCAGTTTGTAAAATATTTTTATATAATTGTCTAGATTACTTACCGACATCCCGTTTCAACGTTTTCAATAAATTCTTCTACTGACCACGGCGTTTCTTCTGTAAAATAATCAAATAAAAATAATCTCCTGATTAGAAACTCGAACTTCAATGTTATCCTAGAAAACAACCACCACAATTTTGTATCATTTAAAAACACGACAATTCAAAGTCCAGCTATTATTCTGAATACCCCAGCAGAAGTACTGGAAATTACCTGCTAATCCAGCTTTAAACCTAATTTAGACTTAGTTTTCGTTTTGTTTTTGTGTTTCTTAACATTTCCGTGTTAAGAATTATTGAATTTTGTACAATTTATTACTGTTAAAACTGTATAGTGAACTTACCAGGTAAAGTTATTAAAGTAACGTCTTGCATTCCACTCAGCATATATATTATACGGTTAGTATATATATCGTGAACCCTAGTTACTAGGACATCAAAGCTCTTGATAGCTGCATTGGCGCGATCTATGAATTCCCGCCAATCGTCACTAGTCCAACCCACAAACCGGAGGCCGGGGAGTAAAAGAGACGATAAGCGTACAACTTGAGGCAGAAAAAGTGGGCGAACCTCGAGTTTCACACGCCGTACTGTGCGAAGGTAGTCCTCCAGGAGGAACTGAAAAAATAAAGGTATACATAAAGCACTATGACATCCATTCATAAATATTTTAGACGAAAATAGGCCGAAGTTTTGTTTACTAAAGTTTAAACGTTCACTTGAGTAAACCACTCAACTAGGCTGAACTATATACCTTAGCCAATTATTATATACCTTAACCTCCAGCTTAAGGCCCTATTTTGTAAACATTTATGTAAATCAATTATTTCAATAAACAATTTCATATAAAATATATCCAACTCACTTGTAAAGAATCATTGACGAGTGTAAAGTAATTTTTCTTGGCATATAGCGAGTGGCACACAATGGGTAAATCGACACCCATCTTGACGAGGCAGTCGGATTCTCTGATTAGGAGTCGTACTGTGTGGTCGAGGTTTACGACGACGCTGCCACTGTCATCAATCCTCAGCAGCGTGTTGTTCAGGCTGTCATCCACATCCCACAGCTGGTAATAATAAAACTTAAAATAAGCATAATCAAGTAAAGTTGTCTAGTCAAACACAACAGATACCACAACCTATTTCTTTTAAAATCAAAAGTCATTCAAACTAGGCTCAGTATCAGCACTTTTCGAACGTCAAAATTACATAAGATAGTCCCCCAAAACGCCCGCCCTTACCGCCTTAAAATCCACAGACGTAATTATTTCTAAAAATAGTTACATTGAGATTAATTTATTTAAAGCACAAAGCTCCGTAATTACTCCTACAACGCAGCTACGGCGTAGCATTGTCACGGCTACGCATACTACGTACTCGTAGCAGATGCCGCCTACGCAACTGAGTAAGTAGTATACTTTCGACGACGTGAGCTGAATGGGATAAAGTTCTAGTTGCCGGAAAACATAATAAATAATATGTATTTCCTGTCAATAAAACGCGCGCTCCTGAACTCTAGGTCTGTACCAGCAGAGTTTACTTTGCCGAAACAAGTCTATAGTTAGAAGCCAGACCAAGCGAGATACAGAAACCCACAGGGCAGCAAGTGGCAAGCTATTGGGCAGTAGCGACCACACCAACCCTATCTCCCGAGAGTAGTCTTGTTCCTCATATCTGGCTTTCCTTTATTGGCCGGCTAGAGTGAACAATGACGAGGAACAGCCGCTCGATTCTGTAAAAATCTAACCGTGAAAACTGAGGTGAAGTGAGCTTACAGTGAGCTGTCATTCCACCCTAATACTAGGTATTAATACTATTGACAACTCACTTCACCTACGTTTTCACGGTGAGATCTTTACAGAAAAGATCGGCAGATCTCCCACCTCTTTGTGGCCTTTATTGGCCGGCTTGCGATCTGCACTCAAGAGCAAACGTGCTCAGAGGAAGGAAGTATTCCAGTAAGGTGCTGGTAGGGATCTTGACCGTACTTCCGGGATTGTCCTGATAGCCGTGGAATACTTCTCCACTCCTTCTTTCAGTTCTACACTAACCGGGGGTTGTCCTTGGGTGTTATTGCATTGTGCGAACAGTGATAATTGTCGGTTGGTGCTTCATTTCTTTATAACGTTTAACAGGCCTCTGCGAGTTGGCTTCGGCACTTCGTACGCCTTCCAAGGGGGACACCCAGTGTCCGGAGAAAGGTAGAGACGTAAAAATAATAATCATTCTTTGCTTCATTTATTATTTCCATATTTAAATATTTTTATAAACAGCTTAAAATGTTAAATAACATTTAAAAGAAATGTAAATTATACTAACACCATCTGTAATAATAAGTACCTATTTTCCCAAATAAAATAAAATAAAAATATTCTGCATTTAATACAGAGTAATTTGAATATTAGAACGCACCAATCATCTTCAAAACTAATACAGTTGCAACATCTCTTCTTTTTGATGCTATCCCTGCTCTGGTACGGATTTAAATAGTGCGGATTCCACTACAAAACTACAATTGATAAAATTTTGCGTCAGCATTGCTTCTGAATAGTTATGACGTACTAGTACTCTAGGGACGACTTCGTTCAAGTTATCCTGCATGCTGAAACCATCAGATCCCAGGACGTCCGTCATAAATTGTGTAGGTAATTTTATCACCACATCTTCCGTTTATTCTGTAACTATATTCATATTCAAATCTGCTTTATGGTGTTGTGCCATTAATCTGTCTACACAATTATATTTTCTACTAGATAACCCGATGAACTTCGTACCACAACTTCGAACTTCGTTCTACGAAAATAAGCAAAATGACGACGAATATCGAATTTTTTCTACGGTACATAGATTTTTTCCATGATTAGAGTACCAGGGATTAGAGTGCAATATAGGTGCTGTTTTTTGGAGGTTTTTTCTTTTTACCAGAAATCGTACTCCATATTTTCCACCACTCACACAATCCATATTATTAACAATAGGAATCACTTTTAATTGCCATTCAATGCGCATCGTGTTGTTTTTCATCTTGATTATACCTACTAATACGTTGCTTTTTAGCAAAAATGGACTAGGATTTGATCATATTTAAGGCGGAGGGGCCGCCTAATGACAAAGGTGTTACAATATTTACTCGTTGGGAGTTATGTCTTCCTAGTAAGTCGCCTCGTAGTGGTCAACTACCTGTTGGATTCTGCGTTTGAAGTGTGCTGGTTGTTTGTTTACAAAATGTTTCTACGTTAACAAGGTTCTCATTTTATTTGATTCAATATAACTCTTATTGAGTACATACTAAACCATTTTACAATATGACCAAACGGCAAACAGGAATACATTTTATCCGCGGGATAACTCTGACAGTAGAATACTTCTGACAGTTTTCGTATGGAGAAACATGACAAAAATTCAAAATTTATTCGGTTTATTTCGCGGATAAAATTTATTCCTGTTTGGTCGCATCAGCCCTTACACGTCATGAGAATTAATGTCATCATCAATCATAATTAAATTGTTACGCGTAATTTTGAATCTGTGATAACTGTTAAAGTATTCATTCGGCCAAACTTTTATACCTAGAATAAGTCTAATCCGGCGAATCATTTTTGTAATTTGTCAGATTTTCCATACAGAAACTGTCAGACGTCCATTTTATTCCACGTATAAAACATTTGGTAAAATCTAAATGATATGATGTCAAGGCATATTTTAATATTAAATGCCCAATTTAAATAACATATTTTATTGGATAAAGATTAATACAATACCGGTCGCAATTGCGTCGGAAATTACTAAATACTGAAAGATAAAAGTGACTTTTAATGACTAATTACTATGGGTCATCCTTAGAACATAGACATATGCTATCGCGGGTTTTTTTGTTGAAATTACGGTTTACGCGGCGCACGCCAGTAAAGCTCCCAGTCGGCATGAATTTCAGCCAATTTCCAAAAAACCTTAATTTTTCAAAAACAAATACCAACGTATCTTCGCTTTATTCAACTACTAGCTTTGTAAAAAAAGAAGAGCTCGTGGCTAAGTAATAACAGCGGTACGGGTCGATCCATCAGGTTCTACGCTTGCCGGGGTTGGTCCTTGGATGAGTGACTATCTTTACATACCGAGACTCCTCCGTGCCTCGGAAACCACGTTAAGCCGCTGGTCCGGCTGTCCTCCGTGGCATCTTTGACAGTCGTTACGGGTCGTCAGAAGCCCGAAAGTCTGACAACCAGTTTTACCATGGGGTATCGTATTAGCCAGTTACTGGGTTGTGGATAGGCTGTCGCTTCATGTAAAATACTGGTATTCAGCTGGATCCAGTTAGACTGGAAGTCAACCTAGTTGGGAAAAGGCTAGCCAGATTGAATATTTTTCTTGCCGTGAATATTGGAAAAAGGTAGATATTTTTAATTTAAGAGATTATTTTTCTCAATATATCGAGAATTGAACAACTAATCTAATAAATTCTTATGAACTTTGACTAAATTAAAATCAGATCAATTAATTTTGATAATCTAAAAGAGAAATTGCACGATAGAATAACATGGCATTGGAAAAATTATATTGGGTTGCTCACTTTTTATTAGAAGCTTTATCAGTTTATTTTAAATTCATTAATATAATAAATTAAAATAACTTACTTGCAATAGGATCACCTTAATATTAATTACTTCACGATTAACACTAGCACATAACGTCAGTTTGTTATAATAGTTTCGGTTATTGTTTATTTGTACATAATTATGTAGTTTTGAGTTTACAAACAAAACCAATTATTATTCTAAGCAGTGGGTGGTAAATAGTATGTAATCACTGACACGAGTATTATTTAGACAACCCGTTGTCAGAGAATGACTATCCATCACTTTGACAGCCGATATAAAAAAAAGTTTTTATATTAAAAAATAATACCATAAAATCGTACCGTCTAAGTTTTTTGCAAATAGACACCGGTTTTGTCACTCAAATGCTTCCCAGATTCAAGAGTGTTTTGAATGTGGTGACTTCTATCCAATATTTTACTGTGGTCAATTAAATTCGGGCAGTTTTATTGGGTTTTTCCTTTAGGAAGTTGGTAGTGTGACACCCGCATACCTCGGAAAGCACGAAAAGCCATTGGTCAAAATCAAAAGTCATTTATTCAAACTAGGCTGAGAATCAGCAGTTTTCGAACGTCAAAATTACATAACA
Organism: Eupsilia transversa; assembly: GCA_914767815.1. Classification (NCBI taxonomy): domain Eukaryota; kingdom Metazoa; phylum Arthropoda; class Insecta; order Lepidoptera; family Noctuidae; genus Eupsilia; species Eupsilia transversa. Next base: position 14,618,974 of record OU611871.1, read on the forward strand.
CAGTCCTGTGTCTACAGCAACAGGTCCTGCGCCTGATCTCTCCCCAGTTGTGTCGGATTGCCGTCTCATTAGACTAGGAAAGTGAGGGTAGAGCGCGCCTGTGTATGCGCGCTCACTTATGACCTAAAATATATCCTACGTACACCGAAATTAAGTCAAGATTAGTGATAAAATAAATTCCTAAAGATCTCACATTCTGGTTCATCCACACAGCTTTCATGGTCTCCTCGTAATTGTGAATGAGGGAGCGGGTGTTAGAGTACTTCCTCATCATGTCGGCTGAAGCCGGCAGGGCCCGGAGCACCGGATGAGCGCACACATTCTCCACTGTCTCCGTCATGTTGTACATCAGGCAACGGGACCATTTTATACGACCTGAAGGACAGAAACGCGTCATCATCGTCATTACAGCAAGTCGTCTAATTTAATCATCATCGTTATTAAAGGATAAAGACATCCACTACTGGTGAATGAATCTTCATACGAAGGAAGATATCGTAAAAGGCTTTAAATCTTACATAGGTACATAACATAGAATTCTTTCTTATATAAAATATATGGTACATAACATGTCATATATTATTGCAGTAGGTAGGTACTGAATATTTTTCTTGCCGTGAAAGGCTACGCTTGATTCGCCTTGTGTAGGCACGGTCGCCAGCATTGTATGGATCATTATGGAAGCTTGTTGACAGACACGGCGGCACTACGGCACGGCGCCGTAGCAGTATACAAGCTCACACGCCGTACCGTAAGAAGATCGTGCCGTGGGCCTAAGGAATGGCCTGAGAAGATATTGCCATAATCACAGCTTAGCTGGCTCCTAATATAGATAGTCATAATTTATGTTCTAAGGACCTAAGATCATCGCAGGTGTACCAGATTCAGTAGAAAAGGAAGCAGTAAATAATTACTATCCTATTAGGGTGGGTTTCAGTCACCACTAAAAGACGGTTTCCGAAAAAGCTTCAGTACCCTAGACCACATCCATAAAATTCGGCAAATTGTACAGGGAGTACAACCAGCCGCTGTGTATGGACTTTTGTGGACTACGAGAAAGCCTTCGACTACATCGAAATATGGGCAGTTCTGACCTATAGAGGCCAGAATTGCAATTGACTGGCACTAATTTGAAGTGATGAGCTTATGTCTGTATGACGCTGCCACGGTGACTATCGAGATCCAGTATCAGAAAACCAGCCCCATCCAACTCGCCAGAGGGGTGAGACTGGAGATTTGATATCCCCGAAACTGTTCACCAATGCTTTGGACGACGTCTTCAAGACGCTGGAGTGGACTGGACCGGGTGGGTATCAACGTAAACGGCGAGTACATCTCACGCCTTCGATTTGCCGATAACATCGCCATAATGGCAGAGACGCTGGAACAGTTAGATCAGATGCTGCACAGCCTAAATGGAGTCTCTCTGGGGGTTGGCCTTGGCCTATGCATGAATTTTAACACGACAAAAGTCATGCAAAATTCACACGTTTTGTCAAGTCCAAATAATCCACTCGGTGTGGATTAGACTCGGCAAGACGTGTGAATTGTACATGACTTTCGTCAGGGTCACTTCTAGAAGTTGTTGAGGAGTATGTCTACATAGGGCAAGTCATCTAGGTCGGTAAACCCAACTTTGAGAAAGAAGCTGACGGAAGGATCCAGTTGGATTGGGCAGCGTTTGGAAAACTTCGTCAAGTCTTCTCGTCGCCTATCCTACAATATTTGAAGATTGCGGTCTTTAATCAGTGCGTCCTGCCCGTTATGACATACGTTGCCGAAACGAGGACACAACAGTCGGGGTGGTCCAAAAATTCAAGGTCGCTCATTGCGCTATGGAGCGGGCTATGTTAGGAGTTTCTTTGAAGGATAAAATCAGAAATGAACTTATCTCATAAAATCAGAAATATAATTATAGTAATTAGGTATATTATGCATAGTACTGAACTGGCAGTGGGCTGGCCATGTTTGTCGAAGAAACGATGGCCGTTGGAGCAGACGATCTTAAGAAGATTTACTTCTTATTTTCTGAATAATTCACCTATTACGGTTAAAAAGATACAACCCTGTGATAGACTGACACGCAGACGGACAGATGGTTTAAGCTTAGTAGCAGGGTCCCGTTTTAACCCTTTGGGTAGGGATCCCAAAAAGTGAAATATAGACTTCATTTTTATACGAAACGCACTATAAAAAGTATGTTCCTCCAACTACGCCCAAGTTCAATGCTAAAAGTTCAACAGTCTATTGATTATACGATCAATGTCCACACCTACGATGAACACTGTTGCCCTTGTATCGACTACGAACATAGTGACGTCAGATAAAGTCAACTACCACCCCCCGTATTCGAATGACGACATCAGCAACGTTAGCGGACAAGTAAGGGATGAAACTTGTTACAGCATGCCATCTCTTTCTATGCTTTGTTAAAATATGATAAGAGTGACTGTGAGGTAGTTTGTTTAGTGAATGTTACAATGTTTTACTTGATTGCTTGGGTATTGCAGCGTGTCATAGGCATGTTCATACAAAAACATTTATTCCGAATTATATATTTTGTACTATAACATAAAACTAGATAAATTGTTCCTTAGTGCGTTATCACACTGGCGTTTTGCCAGCTTTTTTTTCAATTTGGGTACGTGCTCTCCGCGGCGCGGGTGCGAAACGAGCTAGCCGCGATCACGTGACGTGTTCTCTGCGTTTTCACAATATTGTATATACGCGCTTGTACACTCACGTCAATTGTTCTCGTTCCAAAAACGCGGCGAACACATTGCTCCCGTGAGGTGCTCGCTACGCACACGCTGACAATCGCCTCGCCGGTAACACGCTGCTTAATCGTTACTATAAGTATTTTAATTATGTCTAAATGTTTGTAAAGGCGACATAGCCTATGGAACAAATAACTCACGATTTGTATACAAATAATAAGATCATTTGTAAACAGCTTAAAACATAATTATGTGTAAATGAAGACCTTGAAAAATCAAATCAATCAATCAAAGGAGACTGAAACGATTTCATACAATCCTGGGCCTGGATGTAAAAAGATGAAAGTGGTCTCAATTAATAGCTTATATATTATCAACCTTTCACTGAAAATTATACGGATTTTGTCAATCTGAGAACAGAGATATAAGCGATTATTTAAGTAAAAGTGAGGTTATATTACAATTTTTAACTAACAGCTGATTCCTGAAGTGCAAAATATGTTCTTTTGCACTAATAGTTATTAATTTAGTAGAAAATTATTGAAAGATTTTTCAATGAATTAATGAATGAACGTCAATGAAATAAATAAAAATAAATGATTTTGAATTTGAATGACTTCAAGTCGCATCGGAAACACGAAACGAGGCAAAGACTATTTTATGTGCGAGTGAGCAAACATGAGCAGTCGCTGTCTAGTGTCAATGTCAGTCAGCTGTCATGCCAGTGACATATTATATAGACTAAAAATAGAAGACTGATTTTAATCGATATGAAATCGATAATCATTAAAATTGGTTTTTCAGCAATTAATTGATATTTTATTTATTAATATGACTGTAATTTTAAATGCACTATAATGCTTATAAGTATAAATAGTGCATTCAATTACTTTCGAGTTAATTATATAGTGCAAAGGTTTTATTTTTGTAACTGTGTAATCGATTACTGTTGAAAGAATAGTCTTATGAGAAGTACTTATGAATTTTATATTTAATAGGACAGTACAGTTTATAAATAAGAAAATAATATAGTAAAGTGACAACAATAGAGTAAAGAGTCTAAACCATAACTTTTGTACTAACAAGTATGTATAATCGACTAATAAGTATAATCCACCTTTTCATTATGACGGCAATCTGTACTTTTAAAAACCCTTTCTGACGCGCTCATAGCCTTCTTATCCTTCTTATTGGGACATTCGGGACTCTTGTGTCCTGGTTGTCTACACTTAAAGCAAATTATAGGCTTCAACTTTTTGCTTGTAGAATCTGCGCAGCCACCTCATTCTGGAGAGGGTCCTTAGAAAGCTCGTTTAATAGCTTTGCCTTAACCAACTCACTGGTTACATCAACATTCGAATTCTCTAAAGCCATGATCAGCGGTTCGTACCGTGGTGTCAATCCTCCAAGAATAATCGCAGCCAAAGATCCATCATCGATCTTCTTACCGATATCTTCAAGATCTTGAGCAGTACTCAAAACGGCGTTGATATATGATTCTATGTCTTGGTAATCGGTTAAGGTAGGTATATTTGTATAATCTACGCTCTAGAGAGAGACTTCCACCCATACCTTTATCCTTGTAACCTTTTTGTAAAGCACTCCAAGTCTCCTTAGGGTTTTTCGCATTTCTCACGTGTGAAATTGCACCTCCGTCTACCGTAAGGCATATTTTTGACAACGCCTTCTGGTCTTTACGAGAGCGCACATCCTTCGCTGTTTTATCAGAATCATCATACCCAGTGATGGACGTCCACAGCTCCTCATGAATGAGGAGCATCCTCATGTTGAACTTCCAGGTTGGGTATCCGTCTCGGTTTATTAACATCTTGATTCCTTGAAAATTCATACTATTACCTGACATTATCTACTTTTAAAATAAACAGCTTCGTGCTGAACGTGTTGAAAGAATAGTCTTATGAGAAGCACAGATGAGAAGTATGAATTTTATATTTAATAGGACAGTACAGTTTTTAAAGAAGAAAATAACATTGTAAAGTGACAACAATAGAGTAAAGAGTACAAACCATAACTTTTTGTACTAATAAGTATGAATATACAACAATTACTCAATCGATAATCTCACGAAAACTATCTTTCTCATATTTCTCCGAATCCAGATTGAGAATTGGGGTGATTTTTCATATTCTGAGATAAAAAAATATGACGAATTTTTTAGATCATATCTCAACTGATTACATTTGGGCCCACCGTTTTCCATCTCCTTTTGTTTTTCAATATTATCAAACCTTTTTCTGGCTAATGTCCATGGAATATTACGTACGTATCAAACCCGTTTTATTTAGTACGGTGTTTAGTTGCGATACACCTATTGTGAAATCTGCGTCTCTGGTACATGAGATACGATTAAGTATAAAAAAATATTGTTTACCAGCTACTGGGGAGTAGTTGCGGGGCAGTGGCGGATCTTCTCGCTGCCTCTTGAACATTTTGGTTATCTTATCCACTTCCTTCTCGCAATATCTCAGTACTCTGTCGTACTTCTCACTCAGTTTCGTTATCATGATCTTTTGGCTCACCTAAAAATGAAATAATACTAAATTGTGTTGGAACACAACACACATTGAGCTCGCCCTAGCAGTGTTTGGATATTTTCACTGTCCAAGAACCACTTTATCTGTAGCAGCTTTATTGCGATATAATATATAATTATTATCTACTAGCTGCTGCCCGCGGCTTCGCCCGCGTGAGTGTCGGAAATTACCCCATACATTCCCATGGGTTTTAAGTATAAATATTGAGTTTCGAGTTAATCGGACAGCGCGTTAAAATTCTTCCATACAAACATTGACACCCCCCAACCTTTTAGGGGGTAATTTAGAAAAAACTACAAACTTTATAATTTATTTAGATAACTATTCGTGCGAAGTTTCATGTTTATTACCTCAAGGAATAAGATTTTTCATACAAACTTTCATCCCTTATTTTACCCCCTTAGGGGTTGAATTTCGAAAAATCCTGATACACGTTATTCTTAATTTTTGGGTTTAAGTATAAATATTGAGTTTCGAGTTAATCGGACAGCGCGTTAAAATTCTTCCATACAAACTTTGACACCCCCCAACCGTAGGATAGGGTACTTTTCCGGGATAAAAAGTACCCAGTGTGGTGCCCAGGATATTAAAGAATAATTATACCAAGTTTCATCGTAATCGAACCGGTAGTTTTTGCGTGATGCCTGAACAAACAGACAGACAGACAGACAGACAGACAGACAGACAGACAAAAATTTTTTTAATCAAATTTTTGGGTTCGGTGTCGGTCTAGTAACACCCCCTGCCATTTATTTTTTGATATCTTCAATGTACAGAATTTTCACTTCTACAGATTTATTATAAGTATAGATGTATAATAAAGCTGAAGAGGGTCGAAAGTCTGAACATAGAAGGCATTCGAAAAAAAGTTGGATGGGGATACTTAGAATCGATAACAGAACACGTTACAACACGGTTTTTAGAATGTTTGTCTGTTTGTCTGTTTATTTGTATGCACATCACGTGATGGCTGAGCGGATTTTGATGCATTTTTTTTAATAATATTATATAATTAATCTTACTAATCTATCGAGAAAATCCCCGGTCAGGTTAAAGGCTAGAGAGGGGTAGCCACTACACTCTATTGAGAAGTTTGCACCTGAATCTTATGGTGCTACTTAGAAAGGATGTGCTACGACTGTCTAGTACCCTGCTAAACTAACAGATGGCGGTGAAATTAATACGTTGTGACATGAATAAGCCACTCAGGAAGGATTTTGCCAAATTAACTCTAAGTTTAGGAGAGCACGGATATCAACAAATATAACTGAATAATTGATATACAACAAAATTAAACGACAATAAATTTATTGCCACACATACTCATATAAAACTCGTAAAGTTCCGATGAGTGATTTTTGTGTTAGCTAATACGTAAGCGATGCGATGCGATGCGATGTTTTGCGTTGCGGAGGTGGATGCGGCTCCATGCTGAATTTTAATTGTATATTCTCATGTCTGTAACCTACTAACACTAGAACTTAAGTAAAATTGTTACTAACCCTATGGACTCCGGTCTGAAATAAAAACTTTCTATTCTATTCTATTCTATTAATCCACTTTGTGTATGTTGATGATGTTATTATAAGTTCCTTTCGCTGTTGTTTACATAGCAACAAATTCGTATGCCACTATACGAATTTGTACAACAACAAACAAAAATAATAACCGACATCTGAAATTAAAGTTATTTTTCACTTTCTTCTGTTTTTTTGGAACAATTTTGTTCCTTAAGCCCCAATAATTGCTAGCTATAAATAATAAAAGTAAATAAGCTCTCTGGAGCCCTGACCACCGGTAGCTTGGACCCTGTTCCCGATACCGGTGGGCTACTATTTTTTTATATTTTTAAATGTTTTTTTTCATGTTTTTTATTTAATGAAAATATTTAAAAATGTAATAATAAGTCTACAAATGGAAGTAAATATCTAAACGCACCTTCTCAAATCTCGTCAAGAACTTTATTCCTTGAGGTGTCTCCCAAACAGTAGAAAAATTCTCTTCTATAGTGTTTCCTATAGACTCTCTGAGAGCATTCGTCTTGTCTTCAAAAATGTTGTAATCTTTGTCAAATTCGTTATTTCTGTAATCCAAGTAGTCATATTGGCAGGTCGTCACCGCTTTCTTTGCTTCTTCAAACGTGTGCATAGCTTCTTCGAGGTCTAAAATCAATCATAGTAATTTATTTTCTCCAAGTATTTTTACGAAAAAAGCTGGAAAATAAAATCGTATCTCTGGAAATCCCAACTTCTTTCTCAATTACTTTCTAATTAGAAGTAAAGTAAAATTAAAAAATATGTTTTTTTTGTCTAGCGCATTAATCTAGCTGTAGAATTACCATATTATAATACCAGACGATACCAAACATGTTTCAGTCCAGCTGATTTTCTTCTTAGCCTCTACGCCGTCAGCGTAAGGTTTAAAACTGATATATACAACCCTCTCAAAGTTATTTTTCCCTGGTACAGGTGCCGATTGTGGCCGATGCGGATGTTATCCAGTCTTACACGATAAAAAATTGTACATTGTATGTGTGTTGGGACCCGCCCCTTCTTCGCACGGGTTTTAGTACTTCACAAAACATTCAGATTTATTTATTATGTAGGTAAGTTTAATAGTATATATATATAATAATATAGTATAATTTATGTTACCGGAAATGTAAAAAATATAAAAAGATAAGCTTTCTGCGACTTAAATAAATAAAGCATGTTTGTAAACTGAAATCGGACTTTTTTAGGCTCATTTACGACCTACATTTCCGATTCCTATTTAGGAAATGTATATATTATTTCCTAGGAAAAGTGCATATTACAAAATATGTCATAGATTTCCTATCTGTCTTAGGAATTGTACCCATTTCCTAGGAATTATATAGGTACAATGACGGATTACATACTTTTCCGTTAACATATAAATAGCAAAAATAGCGTTCATTTTATGAAAAAACTAAACTGCAAGCCATCATTATTAAAATCGAATAATTTTTGTTTATGCACATAATATTTTCCGGATGAATGTTGTACCTACCTACCTACCCCATGTCTCAAAATAACACTAACCTAAACATATTTTTTTCGTTTTAATAAAGCAAATTATCTAAAATTATAAAAAAAGCTTTGTAAAAAGACACATCTTATTTAAAGAAAAATGTGACTGTTTTGGTACTATTTTAAGATTTTCCTATGTTAGTAAGTACCTTGTCCAAATGGACAAAATTGCGTTTTTCCAACCCCCGCGTGCCTATGACCGGTGTCAGTTGGGGTGGGTCCAATTCTGTGTGAATGAATAAGACTATGTTCCGGGAGCTTCCGTTAAAATTTTGTTTAGGTCTTATTGCTGGGACGGTAAGGTTTAGTATCGTCATTGGATGTTGAATAGCATTATTTATTTCATGTGTCTATCTCTTCATATGTTATGTTTCCCTAGTACCGCGTCTTTACTTTGAACTCTTTAGTGGCCGGTCAACCCCAACTAAAGGGGCTTTGACAGCCTGTCAATTGTCGAAATAGGTAAATGCAACGGTGCTGGTACGCCCAGTAACTGTCAATTGAATATTTGCCGTGTAACTGCTGCATGGAAATATTTAACGCTCAGAAAATTTCTGGAAATTATTTTCCATGCTGTTAGGTGCATGGAAAATGTTTTTCCAATAAAGTTCTATGCGTTTTTCCGTAGCTGGTTAAGAGGTTTAAGAACACCGCGTTATTTTATGAATATGAACAATCTTTTGAGTTTTGAGCTGGAATCTGTTTAAATGTTTGGATTTATTTTTATTTTTAATGGCATATAAATAATAATTATATATATAAATATATAAAAATAAATAATTTGTATTTATAACCTGTATTCCGATTTATCTTTTTATCTATACTATACTAATATAATATAGCTGAAGAGTTTGTTTGTTTGACCGGACTAATCTGTGGAACTATCAGTCGGATTTGAAATATTCAATTTGCATTGATAGCCCAATTCCTGTGCAAGGCTATAGGCTATTTAACGTCATGCTACAACCCTTAGGAGCCGAGCAAAAAGAAAAAAGTCAGAAAGAAGGCCCAGCGAAAACGCGCTGACTCGGGGTCCGAAACACATGGAGGAAGTCGCGGGCAGAAGCTAGTCGTTAAATAAAATTATAAAACAATCAATTTTCATTATTTTGCAAAAAAAAAAATTGTTTTCTATTTTTATTTCCGTTTTCATTGTATGCCCGTAATGAAAACAGAAAAAAGTTATATTATAACACACTATATAAGTTTTTCATAATAAGCCTTACGCTGATAACTTCATATATTCGTTGTCTAGATTTTAATCCAAGATGTTGCAACTTACCTTCACCCAACAAGAGTCCCTCCATCCTCTTCTCAAACAAATTATTGTAGTCATCCATCAAATCGAACATAGCTATGATCTTATTCAACCTTTTGCAAAATGTGTCGAATTTCCCGAAGACGTAATTCTCTGAGAAACTGAACTGTTCCGTATTCGGAAGAAACGGTTGATTTTTCACAAATAAGTATGTTTCTCTGTACGTTCTATTCAGGTTGATGCAGTGGATTAACTTGTCTCTTACTAGGGCCCGCTCTTGTGACCATATCGTTTCCTTGAATCGACACGTTATGTACTGCTTGCAGGTTTCGATCATTTGATTGGTTATCTGTAACATAAGGTTGAACGAGATGAAACATGATATCGGTATTTACGCCTGGACAAGAACATAAGTCAGTCACTCGCTGTCCACATCTGTAACTCGGCTTCTCCCAAGTCTTTACTGCAACAAAAAGCACCCACCTTCACCATGAGCGAAGAAATCCTCTCTGAAGTATTATAGAACTGAGACACACTGTGTATCAGCCGGACCGTCTGCAGCAGACTCAGGATGGAGTCCTTGATCTTCACAGGATCGTCCAGGTAAAGTGAATGGCAGCACTTCTCCATCGCCTGGATGAACTTGGCATTGTCTTTAGCTTCATTGTAACAGAAGGTAATCTTGTGGTCGGTGTCTCGCCAGAGTTTTATCACTTTGGAATTCGCGATTTGTAGGCAGCTTAGTGTGAGTTGTACTTCGTTGTCCTGTGGAATTAGAACCTTATAATAACAGCTGTATTTGCATTGATATAAATAAGTAGCCTAGCTACCAACCTTGCAGATTGACTTGTTTATACATTTGCACGGAATTTGTTAAAACCTAAACAAAACCTCTATAATATGTGAAATATCTGTAATATAAAAATCAATTGCTGTGCCACGTGGAACGATGTTCACCGGTCATCTAGTATGAAATAAAACTAAATGTAAGCGCACTACAGTCAGTAGGACGTTGCGTTTTATAATCTGAGAGGTTTAGATTTAACATAAGTAACAACCTGTAAATACGAGACAAGTTGCGAGAACTGAGCGCCTCTCTTCTTCCAGTACTCCAGCTCATCTTGAGGGCCACTGGAGTCCACCTCGCGTCTTAGTTGTTCACTTTCACTTAGTATCTGAAAACATTATGATATGTTAAGTACCCATTCGCCTATTTTATGCCTAAGAAATCCAGTTAATAATTTGTTAATGACACTTTTTGTTGCTACGTTTTATGATTTTCTCCACTTATTAATTCCGGAGTTTCCCGAATAGCTTAATAAAAGTTTTTGTATAATACGACGTGAGTTTTACGGAACTAAATCACGATACGCACGCGATTTATTTCCAGCTTATGTGGGTACATTGGCACTCCTGTGCACGATGACTATTACCAGCGCTTTAAGGCTCATGCATACTGGCGCGACTAGTCGCGTCTTAGAAATTCTATTATTACAGTCACGTCGCGCTGTCGTGTGTCGCCTGTTTGTAAGTCTTTAAACATCGATGTTTACACGCGTCGTGTGTATTAGGTATAAACTCTTATAGAATGATGGAAAACAGTTTGATTGCTGTGAAATTTAAATAATAATATACATTTTTAACTAAATTTTTCATGAATATCGGATTGTCCCATTCAAACTTCCTTGTATCACTTAAAATTTAGTAATTAATATTTTAAAAATATTGCTTATGTCCAGGGTTGATGAAGCTATCTCTACGCCATATTCCATCAAAATTGGTTCAGCTGTTTAGTCGTGAAAAACACATATGAAAGGATGAAAAAATCTTCAATTTTGTAATCATGTTACAAAACAGTCCAAACCTCCAAACCCACTCAAATTCAAGAACACAATATAACCCCAACTGACCTCCATAACTTTCTTGATCCACTCGTTGACGCGTTCCTCTAGCATGGTGATGGTGGTGGGATTCTTGGCCATGTCTTTCAGCTGGTTGTGATCCTGTAGCTCCGCCATGTGGGCCTGGCCATCATCGAATAGGTTCACTTGGTTGCACACATCTTCACATACTGGGGAAATAAGTAGCAAAGTTTGAATGTGGTTGCTAGAAAATTACCTACCTGTAGCTGTAGTGTCATTATTTGTATACTAGATATGCTCAAGCTGGTTTAGCAGTGTTGAAGTTTATGAAGACCAGGTGATGTTACAGATCTTTTGGATTAAAAAATATTTTTTTAGCACAATTTATATTTAAAAATAAAAAGATGATTTCTTCTTCCATTTTTTAATGGATGAAATGAATATCAAAAGCGACTTATACTTGCAAGTATAGGTAGGTATTAAAGGTTTGTTATAACAAACCTTTCAGGGCACTGCAAAATGACCTTAACCCGGGCAGAAGTTGATTCTTCACGATGGGGAACCTCGTTTCGTCTTCCTCACCGTCGTTGCTGGGATGCGCCAGGGCATTCATGTACACATGTTCCATCACTCGTTCTATTGCCGTCACCAGTCCAACTTGCTGAGCGTTCAGGACCCCACAGAATCTACACAAAAAATCATAAGATAGGAAATAAACACAAATCTTTACACTGCACCCTACTGACATTTTCTTTTGCGTTATTGACTGGTATCACATAATGAATCCAATTGACTTATTTTTTTATGATTGCCCCACACTACACTAGCCCCTTATATAAATGCGGAGTGAAATTACAACCAGTATTACCATATAACCAGTAAACCATAAATTTTTCAAGATTTAAGTTTGGCACAACTTTACTCCGATGTGTATTAATAAAACGGTTAGAGATTAACCATTCAGGAGATTAATCAACTTGATTCACCAAGAGAAACAAATGACACTCACAAATCCTTATGGAATCCTTCCTCAGGTAGTTGCTTGCTGACATTAATTCTGAACATGTAAATACAGACACCTGTAAATCTCACATCCCAGCCATCAGACAGGAACAGCTTCTTCTTCAAGGTTATAATAGGAGGTGGCGGTTTCCCTTGGCCTTTCTTCGTCCCTTCGGGCAGTGGACGGTGTTCTATCTCCTCCACATCCTGGTAGTACCAGAGGAGCTTGTTCCTCATGTGCGGTAGGAACAGCTGGTTGATGTCATCCAGCTGCAGGAAAATATATATTGCTATAACAGTAACATTTCTCTAGGAAATAATCTAAAACTTTGGCACACAGCACAATTTTTTTATTTTTTTTGTTTTAAATCTAAAGGGTGTTTCAGAGCTTTTTTTAGATATTATTGGTCGGAAAATTCAGTTCTTCTTGTAGCTCAATTAAAACCCGTATTGACATTTTTGGAACACTACACCAATTACATCACACATAGATTTATAGAGAGGATAAACATATCAATTTTGCTTTTGTTTGTACCATATTTCCTTCGAACACATGGTCCATGATGGCGTGCCGCGGAAGTCCTGTGCCATCTATCAGAAGCTGGAAGGTGAACTCCAGCCGAGGGTCCATCTCCCCCCTCCTCGCTTTGCGCTCGCATTCTTCTCTTCTTTTCTGCAAAATTACATGATCATCAGCTCCTTGCTCTCATCTAGTGCTCTAATACTTTTGGTAAAGAACAGAGGCCTGTATAGAACAGACCATAAGAATATCCATAACATCTTCCTCCTCTTCTTCTTCACTAGACCCTGGTTTAATACCGTGGACAAACATTTTATGAAGCAAGCAAATCGAGTGAGGAAAATACAACAGTAACAGTTTGTGGAAAATTCCTCAAAATCCAGCAAGGTTTGAACTTTCCTATGACCTAAACTGAAATTGGAAACTTTTCATTCGCGTGTTCAGTTCGTCTTAGACGTAGGTGCCGTTTTTTATTTTGATTATTTCGTTACGGCCATGTCGGTGTCTTGTTGCGGTCTGTTTCAAACTAGCCTAGGGCACTAGCAGTCAAATTATAATATGCAAATTAATGAACAGATAGATGGGTTTCATTAAGGCAGGGGGTCGTGAAGGGGGATGGCACGGCGCCGCACTTTCCCATAATGCTGCTCAAGACACGCAAATAACTTCTGATTGTTTCATAGGCAACAGGCATTAACGAAAAGCGGTTATTAGAAATACATTTTCTTAATTTACAGTTTTTGACAGTTTCATAATGGTTTTTTATTTTTTGCGATAGCGTTTCTGATCGCATGATAATAATAATGGCTCAAGGGTGGCAATTAAATTAGGTTTCTGAATATTAATCCAATTACTAATTACCTTCAAAGTTTCGTGCGTCTTTGTAATATTTATTGAAGAAAATGACCTATTAGTTAATAAAATTTTATAAGGCAACCTTATTTTTAACCGACTTCAAAAAAAGGAGGAGGTTCAATGTTCGTCGGGAATCTTTTTTTTAATATACACCCGAAGACGGCTGGACGGATTTCGAATAGTCTTTTTTTGTTTGAAAGGATATACTTCCCAGGTGGTCCCATTGTCATAAGTCAGGATCTGAGCTTGGGATCTAGAGGAATCGAGGTAAATCTTCAAATATTATATACACACCTTTGGGTATTTTTTATAGTAAATCGTGCATTTGCTCTCAGAAAGCACCATTTAGTGAAATGGAATTAATGATGAAGACCACATATGGTCACTGGAACTAATCAATAATAAGTATTTCACGGGTTGCGATTCGATTACTTTAATATGATTGCCAAGCAATTTATGCTCGTCACAATGCATATTATTATGGTGAAGTGGTGCTAATAGTGAAGCACCAGAAGAACTCCTCATCAATAAACGTCCTTGAATTGATAAAAGCAATATTTTGTAAAATGTGATGAGCAGTTGACATTAGGCTATTGTAACTTAGACAAATTACAAACCGACCCACTAAACAGCGATAAATAAATAAAGACTTTTTTACAAAAAAAGAAGTTTAGTCACTCTACTATTACACACTATTACTAGTTTTTTCACTTGGTAGTGTTTTTCTGAAAAACTGTTGTTTTTTTTTTGTAAAAAAGTCTATAGATTAGACATATTCCACAAATTTTCAACAAAATAATCAATTCTCTTAATTCCAATCAGCCCACGGCATATTTCTACCCCAAATGACGAAAGTGTGACACGCTTATCATGTACAGTTAAAACGAAGTATCGCTGATTAAAACAATAAACTGCAACATTCCACAATAGATTAAAGTTTACCTACCTTCCAAAGAAGCACAGTGATAGGTCCAAGTGATTGCATTATACACTTTTTTTTTCACACCAAACCGTAATAAGCACTTGCTCTATTCCAGGTCTGAACAGGTCCCTAGGCTAGTTTATTTTAAGTACTTACAAAGTTTGTTACAAATTTTCTAAGCACTGACATATCCATTTTGCTAGCTTTCTTATTATATCCGTAGCACAATTTTAATACGCAATTGTTTACGACGTTTTGTTGAACGTGGAATGCAAATGAAGGTGTACATGGGCACTATGATACCATAAAGTATTACATCATTGTATATGCACAAAAGATGTTTCCGATCGATTTTCAAGAAGTAGATTAGAGAAAAACCGTTGAATGCGTATGGATGAAACTAGAAGACTAAGCGCAAACCTACGCGATTATGTACCACATAATACGTCTATATGCTCGTATTTTTATGCCCATATGTCGAACGATAAAAGCCGTCGTGTTACTAGACATAGTGTATGGGGCACGAAAGTCGTAATTCAAAAAGTTTGATGTCTGCTGGTACGTTGGAGACGATAGCGACACGAGAGGCCGTATTTCTTAGATATGTGTCATCTGCATATGAATGTTTTGTTACGAAACAGTTTCAGTCTGGTCTGATAAAGATCTAGAAAATAAATAAATAAATATCTTTTGTGTCAGCACTGACGTCACAACAGCTTGTATCGCGGCCAAAAGAAAACTGTTCCTCTGTATTTAATGTGGTTTGAACTATGTAGGTTAGATCTGATTGTACGTTATTAATTGCTATTCTCTGCAAGGTACCTATGCAGGCAGCACTATTGCGGAATGGAAATTGACATCTGTTAGTGGTTAGCCAGTTTTTTCCAACGAATTTAAATAAATGTAACCGAATCGTGCTGGAATGGTGGAAACCAGGGACCGAAACCGGTATGACTGGTTTTTTCGGTTACAACATTTATATTTTTACAGGTATTTTTAAAGGTTACGTTAAATTGAATACAAACAGTATTAATACCGGTCACCGAAATAAAAAAATGACCTCTATCGTACACGTGCCGTCGGCATTAGTCAAAGGGCGCCCATCGCCTGTGTGTGTAACCAGTATTAAAACGATAACGAAGAGGTAACATGTTTCTTCTTCTTCTTGCGTTACCCAGATAGCGGTAACATTAGTCGTAGAAGTAACCAAAATTCTTAGATACCTGTACCGTAACTTATAAAGGTAAATGGTGGATGGTGGTGGTGGTTAATGTTATTTAAGTTCAACCTTAAGTATGTTTAATAAGCATGTCGGCCTATAACGTTCCCACTGCTGAAACAAGACCTCCTCTCTGTAAGAGCAAGTAAGTAGGCCGCAATCTACCTTGCGGGCGTATTTTTTTTTTGTTCTAGGACACATGCTGGTTTCCTTACGAAGTTTATTCTTCACCACTTCCGAGCAGTCATTATGAAATAAGTTGCACAAAATAAAGGGCATACCTAGATGGGTTCAAATCCATGAACTACAACTCGTAGCTTCGTCTAACAATCCTGTTTGTTTAGCAGCCGACTCTTATAAGTGTTCCAAGCCTTAGTGTGCGCTTTAAGTACTTTTGGTACTGTTATTTGCTGGCATATAAAAACTACTTTTTAAATATAGTCTACCGCTTGCTCCGATAAGGTACTAATTTTGTTTGAAACAACCTAGTAGCGCCATCTATCTGAACAAATTTATAGCTTAGTAGCTGCATCCACCCGCAAGATGGCGTTACTTTCATTGGGGGATGGAGTGATTGTGGTGGGAAAGCGTACACATCATTTGCTTTCCATCTCTTTCTAGCCCGCTGACGTTTTTCAACTTTATGATCTCCTGCGATTCCATTGCACCCCGGTACAAAAGCGTTACAGCGTCAAAGCCCGTACGGGGCGTATATCGGAACATGGTGATACGAGTATTGCAACGTGTTATTTATCGGATACTAAATTAAACGTTTAATATTGTTACAATTACGATGATACCTCATGTTTGAGTAATTTGAGCATTGTTTTTTTTAAATTTATTAATTACATTATTGGTTAACATTTTTTATTGAAAATCCGTGTTAGCATGCCAGCCCTCAGGAAAATGTTGTATAAATCAAACAGATTACATGAGACTCCGGATTATGAATTTGTCTGTCTGTGATGTCTTGTGTTTTACCTTTTTAGGTGACGTTACTGTCATAGTTGGGTTTTAGTTTCTATAAACTTTATTTTTATTTTTTTGAAAATGGCTCATTAAGCCAGGCACTAGGTATAATCCTTTTATTTTGTCCATGACTTTATGTCCTCCAGAGTGCGCAATATTCATTTCATGTGACGTCACATAGCCTATAACCAGCAGACAATCAAAACGCTTCCAACGATACATCATTTGTCAAATTAGGATGAGGAGTTTAGAAGTTATGAGGGAACAGATGAACATACATAAATACATACCTACCGGTCAAAATAATAACCCTCCTTTTTGTTTCGCAGTAGTCGGGTAAAAATATTCTGAAATTATTTTTGAAAAGTTCTATAACATACCTAAGTATTGATAAAGGTTGTGAAACTAAGTACTTTATTAATACATCATTTATTTACGTCCATGTAAATTAAGTTTTTTTTTACCGAAGATAGTTTTCGGGCTTTCGTAATAAAAGCAGATTTCGCGGTATATTTGCTTGCACGGCGTAGGATTTTGCGAAGACAGCGGTGTTTGTGAAGGTTACCGCTTACTCACTGAGTACAACTGGCGGCCGGATAGCCAACTTGTATAGCCAAAACCACATGTCTATGTGCCACACAACCACATGTGCCACTATGCTGCTAACACTTGGCATTGAACGGTAGGTATGGTAATCTTCAACAGATTATAAAATACTTTTACATAGATATGTAGTTTTCTCCATATCTACAACATATATTTTTATAGTAACGAAAGATACTTTTTTACATTTTAAAACGGTCGATAAAACAGACAAAATTCTTGGTACCGGGGATAATATCTACTGGTTGCAACACTACTCACTAATCTAGCTTTTGAATCGTAGTGCTCATCGTTTTAAAGCTTATATTTGTTTGAAAAGCTTTATAGACCCTCTAACCTAGATCCATGATCAACCTCCTGCGAGCCCTGTGAATCTGGTATTACTATCGCTTTCATATTGATCAGAGTTACATATTGAATTTCGTGGTACGGAGTTTCTGACCAGACCGTAAGAACGAATAGTATACGATAACGTGTAATACCTATTAAATCTTATTTAATATTAAACATTAGGTTTTGTTATAACGCGAGCTGTAGCTAAAAGATCATAAATAAACAAACAACAAAACGATTGCTTAAAAATACCTTTATACTGGTAAAATTATTCCATTGATCATAAACCGCCATTTCAAGTTACAAAACGTAGAAGAATAATAAAAATAGAAGAATATCATTTTAATAATTAACAGAGACTAAGTACCAAGTAGATATTTATTAATTTTACTAGATTTTCTTTTAATAAGGTCCCAACTAAAAAGGTGCTTTAACATTTAAACAGTTTTCATTTCACTACCCCCCAAAAAATGTATCAAACACGTGGGTAAAATGATTATATTTTTTAACATGAGGGCTCCTGTTATTCCTGTTTGCCTAGTTTTTCAGTGAAAAGAATATCGAACAACTCCATCATGTTATCAATTGACGAGGTAAACGATAAATCTATATAAATAATTTAAATTCAAAATTGTCTTTCAACATCCTAAAGAAATAAATTAAGATTTGGGGAATTAATGAAGAAGTTGAATAAAACTTTCAATCCATTACCTATCGTTGTTAATTCTATCATTTGGCGATACAGCAATTATATGTATATTATTATAAACACAAGCAGTTAGAGGTCTTCAATCATCTAAGTTACAAACTCACTACAATTCACTAAAACGCCAACTTCGTGTTATTTGTGGGCACGCTTAACAACATTATAATTAATATAGTTTATGATTTATTCGTTCCACAAATACAACACACTAATGCAAGACTATTTGTGATGCATTATAATATTAAACTATTAATAAATTAATTATAAAAATTAGTTACTATATTATTATACATAACACTTAGTTACGATTTTTTTTGTATACAGAAAATAATATGAATGAGAAAACTAGTTTAGTTTAGCTTACCTATTCTTGGATTTGTTGTAAACTTATTTTATTTATTATTAGCACTTTGAGGTGGTTGTTTATTTATTGATATGGCACTTCAACGACTTACTCTATAAAACGTAGGTACATACACAAAAATCACATGCCAACAGTTTAAGGTAATGTGAATTCGTCACCTAATTATAAAAGGACATGTAAGATACCGTTAGTTGATATAAAAGTCACAAAATAAATCGAAAATGGGCTATTTTCACAGGTACGATACAGAAATATTTATTTCCCATCGTATCTGTGACAACACGATTTTTATCTCACCCATACGACCAGTACCTACGTAGATAATTTTATACAATTAGGCTATAGTTTCCTCACCCTTGAAATACATTAAAAAAACGTAAGGAGCACGGTACGTAACCTTCACAGGATCTTCATCCATGTTAACAACACTTCACTAAAGTTGTTGAACAACACTAACAACAGCAACAAAACAAAAGTTGCCGATTTCCGCGTTCGTCCAGCTCCTTGTAGAGAAAACTTTTTTGACTGAATTGTATGTTCATGTCACATGTCTGTAGCATTCCTCATATAAATGTGTGTGATTTACATCGAAAGGCCGCGGTTGCGTGCTCGTAATCAAAGTTTTTTTATTGGTTCGATGTTAGTTTACTCTATTTGATTTTCGTACATACATGCTAAGGTCAGTGAGCTAATTTTATTTGGTGATTTTCACAAACTTATTTGCTTCTGCAAATCGATTTAGATTCTATCTATTTCTTACTAAAGCCAAATTCTTTTTAAATTTTTATGAGTTTAGCTAAAAGAGGCAGACCTCGGTAAAATTCGCGCACGGATTTTAGAAATCGTTTTCACTCAAAGTTGAGTTTCTCAGAACATATTTCTTCTCGCCTTAGATGTGTTAGGAACTCAAGAAACAAGTAGGTCTCTTGTATTATCTAAGTGAACTGAACAACTCACATTATTCCACCATTGGAAATTTGTTTTTTTTCAAACTGTATTGATACTTAAATACAATGGTATACTTAATAGTCTGGCTGTCATAATAATTTCTTTCTTACGATCGCAATTCTATTGAAAAAGCAGTACATTCCTATTTATTGATATCATGTGAATGTATTTTTATATTTTTTATTTAACAAATAGGTAAAGTAAAATCGATCAAAGCAAAAGGAACGAACATACGTATTTTATACTCGATGTTGATTGTGCTTATATGATTATTTAAATTACTTATGTAGTACTAAACAGAAGTAGTAAATAGTAGGTAAGTATCACAATATTGTTGTCTACAGCTTTTTCGTAGACCTCTACACCTTGCGGCTACGACGATGATTTTCGTAGCAGCCTACGAAGAGACGCGTAGCGCTTTCTTAGGTCCGCATTCAAGGACAATACTCAAGCACGTATCTCAAGTTTAATACAGAATGATAATGACAGATCTGATACTAATCTCTCCTCAGTTTAAAACGAGGATTCGTACGTTTTATGAGATACCGCACCTCTCGGCTTTTTATAATAAAGACCTGAAAATGTCAGTTCATAAAAAGCGCGTGGCGTAATCCAACTGTCCTAGTGAACTGCTTATCGTAGAGGCAGCAAATGCCTGCGCTATTTGATGTTTAAGTGTTGATAACCTACATTATGCACCAAGAACTACAACATTTCGTATATGTACAAGTTGTGCACATTAAATTGTTTGTTCTTCAGGAACGGAGCCTTATTTTTTTTAAGATAGCCTCAAGTAGCACTAACAGAGTATATTTATATTCTAGACCAGCCAGCTAATATACCGCAAACGTATTCTACCCTAGCATCGCTTGCAAAATAACATTAAGACAGCAGAAACAATTAAGTTTACTATCAACAGATATAATCGAGTTATAATGGCTAGGTTACCATACAAATGTCATTAAATACCTCGGTATTTTCCTCATCGTCGTCAAAATGGTCATACTTCACGAAAGCATACCGCAGTTGGTTCTCAAAGTGCTCTCTCGCTTCAGCTTTTTCAGTAGCACTTACTGCTATTCTCTTCATATCTAATATTAGACACACTTTAATAACTGCACTCGAATTCTAGCGTCTGTATAGAAACTTTGTGATCATTTTTACGCTCCGTTTATCACTTTTTGATTAATTTAAAGGTTTTTTCTCCAAAATTGAACAGCAACTACGTTTTTCAGCTGTCCATGTGGGGGATACTAAAACGGTAAGGGTGTAAAACTATCGACAAAACTTTCTGTCTAGGTGTTTATGGGGGTGGAGCGGTCGGTAATTACTTCCCATCAAATGTGAATTGAGTATAGACATGCATGCATAGATTTTTTGTTATGTTTGTCGGTTTCGTTGCATGAGTAGACTCCGATTTCCAATTCAAAATTGTATGTGTAATGAACGAGTTTTTTAATAAAATTTGGTATTCTTACTGCTTGAACAAAATGTTTGAGTGGAGAATATATCAAATATCGCTCAATAGGTACTGTTTGCTAGGTCAGGTGAAGGAATACATTCATTAATTAATGGCATCGAAGTAATTTGGTGAAAGCTCATTAATTCATCGTGACACTGTGGCAAACACGTTAATGGCAACATATATTATACCTATGCCCTGAGCATGAATGATTCCTAATAAGTAGACGAATTGTGAAAAGCCTTCATCGTTTAGAAAAACTAACACTTCTAAGGATATAGTAACTACCTGTCATTCATCCGAGGGTTCAGAAACAAATATAATATCAATGACACTAAGACCTGGCCAATTGCACAACTAAAAATTATTTTATTTATATATATGTCACATTCTTGTAATCAAATCAAAATAATCAAATCAATGCTTAATTCTTGGCAAAATCCGCGAATGTTCGCGCCAACCTTTGCGTTAGAACCACGTAAAACGTCACAAGTTACGATCAACACACACTTCTCCATTTCCTTACGTCACTTATTAACCAGAAATATTATCGGTATCATCACTAAGTCGAAATAGTGTTCACAGTAAAGCGGCAAGCGACATATGAACCTTGGTAGTTGAGCATCCAGGCATCGTGCCCCAGAAACTATTCGACGAAACATAGTTTATTCCTTGTCGAAAATAAGATAGCCAAAAAACTATTCTTTGTCTAGAAGTCATACATTTTATTGTTCTGTTATATGACCTAAGATTATTAGATAAGTAGTCGCATACATTTGTAAAATATCCGCTCGGGTTACTAAATCCAGGGCCGAAATAAATATTCTGCTTATGCGTAAGCTAGTATTGCCAATTTGCATATTGGTGTAGTTTACCTGATTTTACAAAACTACACTAATACAAGACGTATAAGTAAAATAAAACAGCATTTTAATTAAACGCCTTAGGGCGGATTCGACCAAACAGGAATAAATTTTATACGCGTAATAAGATTTACTTCTGACAGTTTTCGTATGGAGAAACTGTCAGAAGTAAGAGAAGGGTCATTCCGCGGATAAATGTATTCCTGTTTGGTTGAATCCGCCTTTAATCATAACAGATGTAAAAATAACTCGGCTAGCCAAGCCGAGGCTCTTGTTTTTCTCGTCATTGTGATATTTTTTTGCAGTAGAAAATACCTTCTGGTTTAATTACGGAGATATGGGAAGGTCAAAGCTGCAACTTCATTGACGTTTTTTTACGAAAAAATGTTTTGAAATGTTATAACTTCTAAATGTATAACTTGGGAGTAGTAGTATGAAATACTCCCACGATCCCTGTATCCGTTGCATACACCCATAAGCACAATGTTTTGACGAATTCTCTCCAAAAATAACAGTCGTTTCCCAGCAATTATTTTTGCACAAAGTTACTTGGTTTAATGTACAGAATGCGAAGATGACGCCATCGTGATGCTGATGGGTTTCATACCCTGTACACTAAATAACTGGGTTAAAGCTTGCTTTAAGAAAATGAACGAAAATGCAAGCATGCAACGATAATTATACTTTGAGTCTCTGTACCAGAAATTGTACTAAAAACTGAGTTTTTTAAAGTTCAGTCCTGAGTCGCTCCCACGAGTAAGCCTACACATAAAAAAATAATGTCTCATCAGATGTTAGTTGAACTAAACGATATTTTGCACAGCATTGAATTTTGATGGGGTAAGCCCCCATTCCAGCAGCTGTTTTTGTGATTCTGGCATGGCAACCAGAATCACAAAAATACAGAAAAACTGTTGAGATTGATAAAATGGGCAGAGACAAGCTTTTGCTAGACAGTGGTGCCGATTCCCTTGTTCACAAACAAAACTAAATTTAAGTTCAATGCATCTTTTTCTTTGTATTTAAGAAGAGGACAGAAGATAAATTTTAGTTTAGTCCTGCCAAATTAATCAGCACTTGTTACTACTCCAAACAAGTTTAGACGTGATTAAAAACTTGCCTACTAAAATTACGTCAATTTACGTCAGACGCTAAAATTTATCTTCTGTCCTTTTCTTAATGAAACAAAACAAAGACCAAGAAAACAAATATTTGTTTTCTTGGCCTCGTTAGTATCTCCAAAACATGCATAGACTTTGACCATCCACTTAGTAACTTATTGTTCTCCCGTAGCGGCAAAAATATAAACCAGTTAGCAAGTTGGTAGCGGGGCTGACTGTTCAGGGTGCTCTGGCACGTACATTCAACTATTGCGACTACTGGAGGCTCTTTTAATGCCAATTATACGTAATGGGAAGCACATTTGCCAGTAAGATATGCTTCGATAGGCAATCGATGAGGTAGATAGCGTATGTTAATGGCGATAGAATGAACTTTCATTGAATCCTGGAATTAATGTAGATCTGCTCGGTAAATTAAGTAATGCAATGAATGTTTTTGAATTGTCGAATTGAAGAGCATTTTCCATTGTGTGTTGCATGCAATTTCCCATAGGCAGCTCTGTAAAAAATATCTTTATATCTCACTTTTCATTATCAAAACGTTTGTCTCTTCGGATACAGAAGTAGGTACATTCCTCGACAGAATATACAATTATCTTTGCATAAGTATTTGATTTTAAATAAAAGATTGTTCGTTCTGATTCTGACACACCATTGCTAAATGTTGCAGTGTTACTAATTACGGGTTTAATAATTTTGTTTGTATAATTTTGTATAATTTTTTATGTTTCTTTTTTATTATTTTGTACCCTTATTGTTCTGCTTTTTATATTGATTAATTAATTATTTTATAATAATAATTCATTAATTGATTGATTGTACTGTATTATTTTTAATGATTTTTTAAAATTATTTCCTTCTTATCAAACTTTTTGTACCTACCGAGATAATAAGGAAATGATGTGGTTGCCTATAATTGGAAGCGCACACTTGTATTGTCCTTGTGTAGGTTAGCATGCATGTAATTGTGTAGCCTCTGTTGGCGATCCAAATAAATAAATGATTCCTAATTTCATAATAAATTAACACTACTTATTTCACAGTTACAGATTAGCAAACATCCCCAAAACTCCTGTAAAAATTCGGACAGTCATCACAGAAATGGGTTTGTCGTCTCTTGATAACCTCTTAAATCAGTTTATTACTGACAATTTCATTTATTAGTACCCGCTGTAAGCGCCGCCGCCGTGGTGATTTTGGTGTTCGAAGATAAGTTTTATGTAACATTCTATTATCAATTCTTCAGGAATTAGTGCACAAAGACGAAGAGTGCAGATTATTATATAAGAGGCCCGCGGTAGAAGAAAGGAATAAAAACCTGTATTTAGATAAGAGCTTATAATTACTGCTGACTCTTTCTGAATAAGTGATTAGTTCTGTCCATTAACGTAAGTACAGTCAAACAATTTCTTGAATAGATCTACGGGGTATAGTTATATTCCTTTATTTCTAAAATGGGATGAATACTTCTAAACCTCTCTTCTTAATAGATACTAAAACGTAATAACCGTTTGAGTTACATCAAACATTGATGACGTCTCTATACGGTTCCAGCGATTCAATACGAATATGAGAGCGAATCAAGTTAAATTCTTTAAAAGCTTTCAAAAGTTTCCTACTTTCTAAAGTATGTGTGGAAACAACGTTCTTAAGTCATAAATATCGGCTCGAACGCAGCACGAACGCTAGCGTGCGTTCCACATACAACGCGTTTAGTACGTACCCTGGCGATCTCCTCCTCTGCCAATAGCATGGCCTGTGCTCTGTCCTTATCATCCATGTTGTCCATGTGTCAGTATTACTCTCACTAAACAATTAGTTACACAAAAAATCGCAACAGAAAAAAACCGCCCGACGTCAGGGCGACGTAAAAAACAACTGGTACACATTACCCGGGACTTTTTCCAAGGGCTTATTAAAAGAAGGAGAAAGTAAAGTAAATTAGAGCAATATGGTTTATTAATGTTAAAAGTAATTTACTTCGGATGCGGGGAGCAGCGGACGTAGCGTGCGGTCACGCGCGGCCGGGACGTCGCAGGCTTGCACAACCCGCCCCGAGTTTGTTTTAAATTCATATTATATGGTGAACCTGCGACAAATCATTCCAATTGTGAGACTATACAAGCATACTACACGGACGAAAAGTTTTAGTATTGAATCAAACAACAATACATTAGTTATATCCACTTTGAAGGTTGCTAACAATTTTGATTAACTAACCTATGATGCTGAAATTCCTGTTTTGAACTTGAACTAAGCTACTTCCCAACTTCAAGGTCAACCAAGGATCGGAGATCAGATTTGATGTTGTATGTAAATGTACCATACAACATCAAATCTGATCTCCGATCATACAAAAAACCACGAACCCTTTAACCTATGTAAACTGGTAGATACTTAAGGCTTTGTCTAACATAATTGCAACAACTCATCGATCTCTACGTCAAAAATATTTGAATCGTCTTATATGTACCAAATTGTGTGAATTTTGAGCAGAATTCAGGCACGTTCGGTAGCGTCAGTGAACAAGACGAGAGAGGTGAGGCACCATTTGTGGTGTAGCTCCACAATCGCAGTGTGGCTCATTGGAATACCATTTGATTTTCTGCTGCATCCCACCTGGCTTCCTACCAAACCGACCCGAATGAAAGAATAGGTTTCTTTAAAGCAAAATTTAATTGGTACAACTACACCAGATGGAAGCTGTCACAAAAATCTCTACCACAGTGCCACCATAGCTTTCCTCGTGTTGGCACGAGCTGTACGAGAATAACTGATACCGTGGTAGCAAAATTGATAGCAAGGCTCAACGGCCTGGGTGCGCCAGACGTGATTAAGTGCCGTGACCCATCAATCTGCCTTACCTTTTCCCAACTATGTTAGGGTCGACCAATGACGTATTATAAACGTAGTTTAAATATCATTGGGGTCGACTTCCAGTCTAACCGGATGCAGCTGAATACCAGTATTTTACATGGAGCGACTGCCTATCTGACCTCCACAACCCAGTTACTGGGTAAATACGATACCCGTAACGACTGTCAATGATCCATTCACATAATCCATTGCTTCATAAGTTCGAAAAAAATCTGCTCAACAACGTAAATAACGCAATGAATGTTGTTTTACACTGTCAAAATGAAAAAGATTAGTCTTAATCGATTACGAAAATGTGTTACGCAATTAGATAGCTGTTTGGCAGAATATTTCACAGTACCTAGTCACAAGGTAATGAACGGGTCCGCATCATTATAAATTAAAACGTGCTTACAGTTTATTTTCAGATGTCTTTGAAATAATAATTTGTATGGCACAAATTATAATTCAATATTCAGAAGTAGATGGCGTTGTTCGGTTGGGGTTTCTGCCAAATAACTCACTTGTACCAGGAGAGAATGAACGCAGAGCAGTAATTCCGTCTCATGCTTCATTCGCAGAATATTCATACTTTAGGGAGGGAAATGTGGTTGTTTCATTTTCGCTATCCTTGTCTAGACTAGTGTTGTAAAACCTGAATCAGCAACACTATGTGTATCGGTTTGTTCTCTCGGACACAACCTCGGTGCGTCCGGCATGAGCGGAACGCACCGCGTGCAAAATAAGTACAAGGATGACATAACCGAGAAGTAGTTCATATTGTCGAAATATGAACTTTAAAAAACCGCGTCTTTTGGCAGAATTGTGGGAGACAGCCGTCTCCAGCAATGGACTGAGATAGAGTTGATTGATATTTCGACCAACAAAAAAACATTTAGGTATATTACCTACTTACTTATGTCAATAATTAAAACGATCGTCGATTGCGTCGAGTTGTGTCGCGTCGCGTCGTATTCGTCGCTCACGCAGGACCTCGTTACCTTGCTTGAGAAACTCATGTCTAGACCACAAGCCATGTGATAACCTCCTAGCGACACTCAAGCGATTAGATAGGTATCTAGTATACATTGTAAAAGCGAATCTTGCACCCCCCCTTATTATATTTTTTGATATTCGGATAGCTCATGAGCAAAAGAGGTGCCAACACGAAATATCGCGGTTATTCTGGTGGCCTACAATATGAAAGTCTTTCTACAAATGTGACAGTCCTTACAGGCAGGCATAAGTTGCTTATTAGTGTAGAAACGTGCATGATATGGAAACCTTACGCATTTGATTATTTATTTATTTATTGATATGGCACTTCAACGAATTAGTCAATAAAACATACACAAACGAAAACCACATACAGGTTTAGGTATTGTGAATTCGTCACTTACAGAAATGGTTAGAGTACTTAGGTGCTATTGGTTCGTGTAGCGATTTTATTAGTTTCCCATTAGACGGTTCATGCGCGGTACAACCAAGGTTAGTACGACTGATCGTTTTTGCAAAGGTAATGGTTTCGCGGCCAGATCTAATAGTTTTCTGTCGAGGTACAGCTATACTTAAGTCCGCTAAAAGATCGGGAACATTTATTAAACCGTTAACGTTTTTATAAAGAAGGATTAGGTCTGTCACCGGCTCTTCCGTGTTCAGGTGAATACATTTTAAAATAACTGGGCCTTTTACCATAAGAAGAATCTCGTGGACAGCTAGGGCTTTTAAAACGAATAAATCTTGTGAAGCATCTTTGAATACGTTTAATCCTATTTACGTGACCATGTTATGCTTTATGTTGGGTTTAAAATTCTTACAAGAGCATTGAAGAGCACCTTTGAACCGATGAACTAGAAATCCCGACATATTCTTTTATAGAGCCATTTTTTATAATTATTATTGTCAATGTTGTTTGTTTTCTTTCTGTGAGATACGATTTAAATCCAAGAAGAAACTGACAAAATATGCAGGGAATCTAAGAGTTTGGCGAAAACTGAGAGGAATGAAATATTACGATAGTCTTGCACGGCATTAGAGCCTTCCTTCTTAAAAATCGGTAGGTACGAAATTTTGCTATTTTCCATACCGTCGGAAACTATGTCAAAGGTTGGTTCATTGGTCAACGGTTTTGATGTATCAGTCTTCGAATGGACTCAGACGGAACCCCTGAATAGGAGGAATAACATTGCTGATATCACATCGGATGCATCATACACAGTCCATCCACAGACCCTCAGACCCTGGTAATATTACTCAATGCTGACATGAGCATGCACCCAGCTGGGCGCGTATCTACACGAGCAGAGCAAGCGAAGCAAGCCCCTCACAAAAAAAGCGAGTTAGTGACACTATTTCAGAGACACGCGACTGAAGCGAGCTCACTTACAACACTATTAACCGTGACCTACCTACTACGCTCAAAGCCAGCTAGCTTCGCTGTTTAGTAATTGCGCTTCGTTTACTCGTTGTGCCATTGGTCAGCTCATAATGAACGTGACGACAGCACTGTTTGAACTATTTTAAGTAATTAATTACCTAGCAGCAGTATTTACAGCGGCTGACGAGCCGAAGTTCAGAAGAATCAGCAGCATTGATGCCATGGCACATGCGAGTTTGCAGCATTAGACTGATTTATCTTATATATCTTATAATTTGTTGACAACAATAATTTATAGCATAATTCGTAAACTGATCGACACTTGAATAGTAATAGGAAAGTTATCAAGTTACGCTATTGCTATTTTATAGTGGTTAGGTTAGGTTAGGGTCGTTTCAACACGTTTTCTGTCATAAAATTACAAGTACTAAATAATGCGTTTTTTAAAAGCTGTAATTTATCTTCACTTGTATGTATGTCCTGGACTGTATGTCCTGGAATATTGCAATCAATATTTCACCCACTTCCACTGAAGCTATCCGGCTGAAATTTGGCATACGTGTTTGGTTCTCGTGACAATGCATGATTACCAGTGATCGGAGTAGGTAGATTGAACTGGGGCCATTGATCCGAAACGTATATATTAATATGGACATTCCTCCGGAATTGGTGGATTATTTAAAAAAAAAACGGAACTTATTTAAAAAATTGTAATAAAATGAGCAATATTATATTCTTCATATTTTTTTTAACGGCACACAGTCACGATTTGACAAAACCCAACGACCAATCAGAACAAAGGATCATGGGTGGTACAATAACCGGTTATCAGAACAATGCGTACGCCCGCCTTTACGTTTCAGAGTCGTGGTGCATCCTTAGAACAGTCTCACGACCCCAGCAGGCATTGGCCCTCTATGGGGCCCCGTCATTTATTCTACCCTTAATGTAAATTACCATAACCACTATGAAAATATTTAAATTTAAGTGCAACAATTTATAAAAAGTTCTAGCCATAAAAGGCTAAAAATAAAAAATTAATATTAAAGCTTCGATCGGAATTCGATTGTTTTTATTATTCAACAGATAAATAATGAATTAATTTAGTTTTGATACCTTCCTTTAAATTTTGAATTGAGTAGTAATAATATCACTACCAACATTAACAATATTTAATTGAATCCGGAAATACCGGAATTACTTTCCGGAAAAATGGCTTATCCATGTTATTCTTTCTGTGTGCATTTATGATACAAGTACCAGAAATCAATCTACCTACTCCGATCACTGATGGTTACATTATAAAAGTTAAAAAAAATAACTTCACTTGTATATATGTCCTGGAATATTGCAATCAATATTCCACCCACTTCCACTGAAGCTATCGGGCTGAAATTTGGCATACGTGTTAGGTTCTCGTGACAATGCATGATAAAAGTTAAAAAAAAGCTTTTTTATGTATTGTGAAATTGAATTTTTGCAATTACTTAATTTATTTTAATATAAAAATTAGTTATGATCATCTATAATTTTGTGGATTTCAGTCGATCTAAGCGTGTTCGGTGTGGGGCGGTTGGGTTGCAGCCCTATAAATAACTGGTGGAGTAATATGGTTCGATTTTTTCTAAATAGGTATAGTTTTGGTGAGGTACCTGTAGTTCCTTAGACGAGCACCTTCATAATGAGGTCGATTCTCTCTTCATAATGAATAAAAATAATAAATGAAATCAAACAGAAACTAATTTTCAATCGCATTTATTTGAGCACATTATCATACAATAAACATACATAAAAATGTAACAATTTACTACTATTCATGTTACCATTATAATAACAATCTTCTGATAAATTCATCGGAGAGAAGCATATTTAAAACATTACGAAACCGATTAATTATTTCATTGCTTACTTGATTGGTAACCTCGAGCAATTTAGATAAATATAATTATTTTTAACATTTAATAAAAACTTAAATGTCGTAATGTCAATAACAGCAAAATAATATATTTGATTTACTATAAATATACGTTTCAGCTACGGACGCTTATAATATACATTATCTAAGCTTACAGGGCGATTACAAAATCAGATTATGAATATTTCTTTGTTAATCGGTTGAATAACCAAAGCAATATTTTCTGTTGCACAAACTATGTGCTGCTGTTTGTATATACCTAAAGTAAATAGTATATAAGTTATAGACTTGGCAGTATGCCTATCGATAAGGTAACATATATATTCAGCTATTTGGCAAGTTTGGTATGTACTTATTAAATTCAGGCACAAGATTCGCATCTGTGAAAGATAAACACAAACTTATGTAAAACGACTGTTTTGGTGTAGGTACTCATGTTCCTTTTTAGGATTCCGTACCCGAAGGGTGCCGAACGGAACCGTGTTACTAAGCCTCCGGTGTCCGTCCGTCCATCTGTCATGTCAGCGGGTTGTATCTCATGAACCATAAAAGGTAGACATTTGAAATTTTCACTTAATGTGTATTTCTGTATTATCTATTACACAATAACTACCAACAAATAATAAAATTACAAAAAAAAGTAAAGGGGGTCCCCATACAAGAAACTTGTTTTATTTCAGCGTTTTTAGCTAAATATTGTACGGTGGTACGGAACCCTTCGTGTGCGAGTCCTCCTCGCACTTGGTTTTGAATATAATTTATTTTATGCAAATATTAACACAGTATTGAAGGTCAAGTCGTTTAAATTCACCGTTATACTTCATGTTACAATAATTCCACTACTCCAGAATTATTTACAATGCACAAACTGACAAACGCAATACCTACCATAAAAACGAAAAATAAAACCTTTTTTTAATTAAAATCTACAAAGCAGAGATTCATGGCTAAATATTATATACACGCAATGCTGTCTAAAATTGTACTATATTATGGTTAACATAATTCATTAATATTTATTATAATTCATTCATGCGCTTACATCTATGTATATACACTACTTATTCCTATTTCTTTATTGAGTTTTGATTTATTATATTATAGATTACAGGATTTAAAGTCATAGGAAACAATAATTTCATGTGTATTTTTTTTTCAATTTAGAAACATTATTTCATTCTTTCGTTAATTTATTTTAATTTCATAATACAAAAGCAAAATTTGTTTCTCAAGAGAGCCATGGTCCATAGTACTCTGGATAATTGTAAAAACATAGTGCAACACAAACCTGCACACCGTTCGAAGTTTACAAGGATTCTGGTTTCGTTTGATTTAATAAAAATTGTACCATTATTTTTCTAGTACGGGCGGATTCGACCATTTATTTATATATAGACGAATAAATTTTATCCGCGGAATAAGCCTTCTCTTTCGAAAACTGTCAGAAAATCTTATTCCGCGAATAAAATTTATTCCTGTTTGGTCGAATCCAGCCTAAGTAACTTACTTTCGTTCTAGGGAAATTTATGTCTTTTTACATTTTATTACACCAAGTTTAAAAATAACACTGATTTTTTTTAACATATTGTTTTTTTTTTTCAATTATAATTTTGATGCTTTTCTTTGGGATAATAAAGTTACTCGCAAAATTGATCAGACTTGGAGCTGCTTTTTCTTACACGATTTTGAAACAGCTTTTCCTGTGGTTTGTCGACGTATCTTCACCCCGGTGCTGTAACAACAATACAAGAAAATCAATCAATTATCACTTCTGGATGGACTTCTTCCAGCATCGTTACGATGACCTGTTTGGTATTGCCCGCATACAGCGGATCTCCGCGACATCGTTGGTTCACCGACATCAAGACACTGAGACATCTCAGCCCTTGTATCTCAGCGTTTAGCAATACTAGAAGAGGGCTGATAGAGATGTTGAGAATGGAGATATGCTGCACCGACCCGTAATAAAATAGTGTAGGAGCAGAAGAATGTCGAGATCCTTGCTTTAAATACTTTTCTGTTATCGGATAAAAACAAGGCATCGGCCGACCTGACTGTTGCCGAAACTCATGTCACCGTAATAACACCGGCTCCCACGACCCATACTCTTCAATAATTATAAATAAAAAATAAAAAACCCTTCTGAAGTGAAATCGCACTCAGTCCACTTATACTGAGAGAGAGTTTTATCTATTGTATACAGAGTTTAATCTATTGTGTACAGATTTATGCAGCATCCAATGTTTTATGTAAAACAATAAATTTGTAAAATTTTAAAGAAAAGTTATTATGTACAATTATCTGTATTTTTGGGAAATAAAGATATTTATTTATTTATTTACTCTTCAAACGGAATATAGCAACGCTACCTGGTGGCAGGTAGTACTTTGCGAAAAAGATCTTTCAACAAAGAGCTCTCGTATACTGCAAAAGCTGGTAATGTATTGGCGCAGGATAATTGGAAAAAATCTGTTTTTCTTTATTATTACTGAGTCTTGGAAATATTTTCTTAATAATATGAGCTTAATATCAGGTTTTCGCAAAAAAACTATTTTTACTATTAACTGCAACGTACTTAATACAAACTGCAAAGTGCTTACCACACTATCACGGCTACGTGATGACGAGTCTAGGGGTGGGCAGAACTGTGGAGTGCTCTGCGAACATCAGCGCGGTCAGCCACTTGAGCTGGTCTTCAGTCACCGCGCCCGCTATCGTGCACCCGAACCACGGCTTGTCTTTACTCCTGAAGGCGTAGTAAAGTGACTTTAGTATGGAAGAAAATTTAATGAAACTGGCGGCATTTACAACGGTACATGCGAATTACGCATCACAATGAGGTCAGGCAAAATCCTGCATCGCGCAAGCAATGTTTACCGCGCGACGAGTATATACAATGTCCCAAAATTAATAGACGGGCAATAGCCTACCAGACACGACACCCATCTGGTCGGAGGATCCTCCCTTTTCTATAGAGATTTGAGAGTTCACTTATTCTCTATTAGAGAATGAGTGAACTTTACACCCTGTTCCTCATATATCTATAGTGGTGACCCCGAACGTAGACATTCGCGCAGCCTTCGAGCAGACATTAGAAGACAATAGGTGATACTAGTACTCTACAAGTCTTACAAAAGAAACACTTCTTTTCGTGTATCAAACATGTACCATACATTTATTGACGCTTGTTTCAGACATTGACATGTATTGTTAACTATTTTGGTCACCTTTGCCAATTGACCTTGGACATTTTTGTCAATATTAAGTTTTGTATAAAACTAGTTTTTACAACTTGTTTTAGGTGTTAACGATAAACGGAAACATTAGACGTTGTATCTCGTAGATTTGTGTCATGTCATCTTCTATACCTTGGTGTAAGCTTGGGGTGATTCGTTTATATTTTTCATCAGGAATTTCTCAGTATTGGCAAGGAATAGTACAGAAGGCGCACTCCGCATTTTATGTATAAAGCTGCAAGTACGCAGCGGGGTCCTCTTGTCGGGTCAATTCAGTGCGCGTAATGTAGTCAGAATAATAGTTACGCGATAGAAAGAGAGGCAACTTCTAGGTGAACACAACTGTAATCAGTGCTGTGCGACCTGAATTGCACGTTATTGTGTCGCAGAGTCGCTTTTTATTCAAATGATTGTGCGGAGTGAATCTTCTGTACTATTCTGTGGTATCAGCTTGAAGTCTGAATTCGTGTCTGGCTGATGACAATAGGCTCGTAGGACTTAAAACATAGCGGGAGAAATGTGGGTGTACTAAACAACTCTGCCTATAACTTTGGGGAATACAAGGGTGATGATACGTTAGTGTGAGTACCTTTTGTGTTTGTTCCTGGGTATAAAGGTGATGGCCCACCGCGACTGTGGGTTCCGCTTGGGCTCGTGCCCCACGTACCACAAGATGTCCTTTATCATCCACTCCTCGATCTTGTGAGAACCCTGGAAAATTAAAATTTCCTATATTATTTACAAAAATCTTAAAACTTGTAGTCACTAGGACCTTATATTGTAATAAGCTTTGCCCCCTACATTGATGCAATTAAGGCGTGATATTATGTTATGTGGAAGTATTTTACTGGTCCTTTCTCCTTTTTTATCTCTACACCCACGTAGGTAATTACAAATCGAAATATAGCCTGTCCGATGAAATCTGTCTATGTTGGTACAGTCAGCACCAGTCAGTTTCAAACATATGAACACTTTTTTTGTCAAGTTGACAAGTGTTCATTTACATAAACTACCCGTAAGATAAAACTCTGCGCGGCTGAAATGTATCGTATCGTCTTCTCGTTTATGTAAGGTCAGATTAAATATAGAATTATTTAATTAATTAATATAAGGTTTATATTAAGATTAAACTATTTATACTTATAGATTTAATATTTTAAATACATTTTGTATTACAGTATAGAATTAAGCACGCCAGCGAACCAGTGGCGCGTAGACATAACCTGCGCGCACTCTACGTGCTCTGCCTGCCACAACTTTGAGCTATTTCTGGCACCGGGAAACAACAAACATAGTGACAGTGAACTGACCTGTTTATCTTTAAAGTAACACAGCCTGGTGTTCTGCACTTCAAACATATGCAATTTAAAAGACTTCATAGCCTCAGTCGCAAGCCTGAGCTCGCCGCACACAGACGTCGTTTGCCTCATAGCC
The DNA here is from genome assembly GCA_914767815.1 of Eupsilia transversa. Taxonomy (NCBI): domain Eukaryota; kingdom Metazoa; phylum Arthropoda; class Insecta; order Lepidoptera; family Noctuidae; genus Eupsilia; species Eupsilia transversa. The sequence continues at coordinate 14,654,121 of OU611871.1, forward strand.
TCCATGTCGTGTAGGATTTTATTATGTTTGACGAGCAAATAGTTGTGTTTCCTGTCGTCTTCGTCCCAGTAACTCCACCGCAGTACCACGTCCAACACGACCTCGTCGATGTGTACGACACGCCGCATGGAGTCGTTGCATATCACTTCCTCTAACATCAGAAGATGGGACTCGGATTGCGCCTTTTCACATAGTTCTATGCAAACATCGGAGCTAGTTTTGTTTGGGGTTAGCTGTGAAAAGAATTTTCTTTATAGTTTCAAAAAACGGCGAAAAATCGACGATAGTTCTAAAATCATTTCGAAAAATAAAGGCTAGAGCTTCTGCAGAATACCTTACCTGCCTGTGGAAGCCTCATCAAAATGAGTCCGACCGTTTTGAAGATAAGGCAGCAAAAAACAGACACATTATCATGAGTTTGTAAAAATCATTTATTTCTACGTCATAGACAGACTTTATCTTATATCTGCATTTAGCAAGCGTAGTGATCAATATTCTTGCCTTCTCTGTGCGAAGAGATCCTTGCCCTGCAGCGGTACAGCAACCGGCATACACATACATACACAAACTTACGCCTTTACCCATAGGGGTATGCAGAAACTACAGAAAGCCTCCTACAATCCTTACATATTCCTTTTACTTCGTTTACGTTCATATATCCGCGGGGTAATTACGTTACACACTTACAACGGCAATGCATTTCATTTGATAGTTCAACAACATGCATTGCAATATTTACTTTGTTTATCAGACGACTTTTTCAAACAAATCAAACAATGGATTTTTCGAGTTATTATTTAAAGTGTGTTACACAATAAGGCTGCTGGTCATACATGCACGCCGGTCGTGAGTACCACGCATCTGACTGAAGAACATCACCGGTAAGTTAGTACTTTACCGGTAGTTACTTACAGTAATCTGATAGCACGTAGATTTATCATGCACATAAACCCAGGTCCGTAGATCGCCGGCTGCCTTGGGTGCAGTGGGTGCCGAGTTGCTCAGCACTCGCATTATGACTCGTCTCACTGCCGCCTCGCGACGTTTCTCAGCCTCTGTTGGCTCCCAAATCTTCTCGAAGTTTCCTATTAGGTCTCGAACAACGAACACTTCTTTGGTCGACCAAGCGGTTTGGAGTGTGTTGCTTGTCTGGAATAGAGGGATTGCTTTTATTAATATTAATTAATAGCTTTTGCCCGCGTGCTTGTAGGAAAATATTTTACAGGAACGTACTACCGGGATTAAAGTACCCAGTTCTGATTACTTATCTTTCTGTATGCACCTGTTTCTGTGATAAATAAACCTATTTTTAGGATTTTGTGGTTCTAGACTTCTAATGACACTTGTCACGCAGTCTTATCATTTCTTCAACAGTGGCAGTTATCCAGGGATAAGATTTTTCTTTAATTAAGACTTTTTTGAGGAGTGCATGCAAATCATATAGTGTCAAAATGTATTGATTAAACATTGCAACCATGGAGTTCACATCTTCTAGACTTTCAATATGTTTCTAGTCTATTTTATTTAAGTCGTCATTAAACAAGTTGGGGAGGATGTTTTAAGTGGCTTATAAGTAATCGAATGAGGGGATGGCTGCTCTATTTTAAAATTTAGTTCGACAGAGATAATTGCGTGGTGACCGAGCTCCGGTATGTGTGATGCAGACACCCCACACACACGGGCATCAGTGCACACAACATCAATAAGTGTCTCGCTATGGTCTGTAAAATGGGTAGACTCAGTAACAATTTGCTTTAGCTTGAAGCATTGTAAAAAATTGTTAAGAAGCTTTGTTTTATTTCCCAGCTGGTCTGACATGTTAATGTTGAAGTCACCAAGCAAGACAACCTTATCCGCGCTAGAAAAAGAGGAAAGAGAGTCGGTGATCGCATCCAGGAAGACATTTACATCAAGCCACGGCGGCCTGTATGCAGTGCCCACGATAACTGAATGCGAGTTAACGTTCAGCCTGAGCCACATCTGTTCGACCTGCGGCGCCGGCGGCGGGTGCGGCACGGCGCGCACGCGCAGCCCGCGGCGCACGTAGAAGCCCACGCCGCCCCCGCGCCCGCCGCGCACGGTGCGCGCGCGCGGCACGTGCCGCAGCCGGTAGCCCGGCACTGTCGGCGCGCGACCCTCCTCTCCCTGCCTGAGCCAGGTCTCATCTATCGCCATGATGTCCACCGAGATGCTCTCCATAGCGACAAGGAACTCCTCATGACGCGTACCGAGCAACCCCGCATTAAATAATCCAACTTTTAGATTTCTAGTTTTATTCATTGTGTATAGTATAATAGTGGTAAATTCATTGTACGTAGATAGTATCGGGGGCAGTATTTAATGTAGTGTTTTGTTTAATAATGCGAGATGTAAATGTACTGAAATACATAGTGTTAGGTGTCATACGTAAAAATATGAAGTTAAGTTTTTTAAATATACTCACCCAAAGTTTCAGAAACTTTTATAGAGGATTCATATCATGAGTGTAGATAAAATCTTGTATGCAACTGTATATAATTAGGTATTAAAACACTCATGTAATAAACCCTTATTATACAACAGTTGCATAATAGTACATTATGATACTAGTGTGCGGTGTTGGTCATTACACACGAGACGGTATTGTCCGCGCGAGCCGCAAGCGAGCGCGATAAGGTAGTCGAGAGTGTAATGATCAACGCACTCGCGTTTCATACGACGTTTTTCAACACACTTGCGAGGAAATAAACAGACTTGTAAGAATGTATGCTACAATAACGTAATTATAAAGTTCAACTGACCATTGTTGCCATGTACTGATTATCCGGAGCTTCTTTTAAAAACTTTTCAACGTAGGTTGGTGTTACTTTAGATTTCGTATTGATAATATTATTTTAAATATGTATTAGTCTATGAAAATAACCACACAGCGAAACCGGGAACAAATATGTATGGAAAATGGCGCGACGGTTTTGTTTTTCCGCAGTTGTAAATAAAGGCACTGGCAACTGGCAAACCCGCTAAACAGCCTACACCTATTAAAAAATGTATAAAAACAAAATAATATTTTGAAAGACTGAAAAATGCGTGTATTGGATTTTCAGCAGAAAAATACACCTTATATTACTATAAGTACAGTAATCAAATTGTAAATGGTTAAATAAAATATAATAAATAATGGCAACATTCCGTTCAGTCTAAAAATGATAGCAAGTAAGTATTGGAAAATGACGAGCTGGTTTGTATTTTCGCGCGCCGCGCCAGCGATTCGCGCGCAGGTTTAAATAAATGCGCTGGAAAAACTGCTAGACAGCCTATTAAAAAAACACAAAATAATAGTTATTTTTGTTTTATTTTTGTTCTGAATACGTACCTATTAAAAACATTATAAGGTTAATATGTAAGTAGCGAAAAATATGAAATAATATATGATGAAATATTATGTTCATCATATTTTATATAATAAATATTATGCATAATATAAAGGCATGAAAGTCTCTTTGATGAGATTAAAAAAGCGCACATCCTCTGCTCGGGTGAAATAGTAGATAGTTCATACTAATGCCATGTAGGCACATAGTCCAGCTTCAATAAATAAGTACACAAAAGTTTTATTAAGATTACCTACATTAGGTACTTCGTAAAAAATAAAAGCATTTTCATTTGTAACAGAATATGGCCAGACTAATTTTTTTTACGTTAACTAGACAGTTAACGCCCCGGTTTGCGTATGGTATTATGTTTTACAAAAATAAAAAGCTTCACCAAAGTCAATTTCTACAATATAAATTCCATGCCGCCATGATAGTACTTACTAACTCCATACTGCCATGTCATAGGACTGGTATAGGTACTAGGTACTACGACTAGTAAATAGTTATCTGTGGCATTACAGCACTAGTTCGTTATGGTAAAGTAAAAAGCACGCGTTTTTAATACACTGCATTATGAATCTAAAAGCGGTTCAATAAGAGCCACTTTACGAGCAAGTGTGTTGAAAATAACTATTATGTATAGCAGCAGACTGTCGTTAGGCGACACATGCACTGCTATCAGTTATTTTACCTCGAAACATTGTCAAAATCACAATGAGCTTTAATTTCTTGTTGCCATAAGATTGCTATTGAGTTCCTGACAAAACTATCAAAATCACAATAATCTTTATTCTCGTTCTAAATAGGTTGCTTTTGGGTTGCTACTGCCAGAGGTAAAATTACTTTGAAAACCCCGTAGAAAATTTTCGCCCATCTTGTTAGTAATCACATACTTATCATGTATTTATAGTCTCCTTGCTTACCATAGCAGCAGGCATGATGGTAGGCGCCCACACGGAAGCGAGATTTTCTGCGCCCATCTTGTTAGCGTGGGACATCGTATGCAAGAAGTGCAGATGCGCGAACAGTTTGCGAGCAGTGTTTCGCGCGACCAGCGGCAAGGAGGACATGATGCGGTGGTACTCGTGGTGACGCGCCGCCTCGTCTGGTAGCTCTGAAAGTATAAATAAAGCGAGGGTTCTTAAAATACCATTTCAGACACTAATCTACATGGTTCTCATATGGCCTTACCAAGATTATACCTGGACTTTAAAAGAGCGAACGAACTGTGACCTCTGGCTCTGTTGTTTGTTTCGGCCTTTCTTCTCAGAGTAGTCAGATAGGAAACGCCGACCTCATCTAGCCTAGCACTAATATTTTTTTATTATGACGTGTAACAATGATTCCGATATCCTATTTACAGACCAACGTTTTGGTAACGTTTTATACATAGATCCAAGTTATTGCATGGTTAATTTAATAAAAAAAACACATATTTACAATACGGAAAAAATAAGAAATAATACTAAATAGCTAACAAAATCAGTAATACTGTAAGTTTTACTTGTTAATAGCAAACCATTTGATATTGGCACTACTAAGTACTTCACGTGGTCTAGCCAGACGTTCTTTCTGACGATACTGTTCGTCGGGTGGCCGTGTCCTAAACGAAGGCGATTGTACTCTTTTATAATTTCTACAAAACATAACATCAAGCCTGTATTCCCCAAAGGGTTAGGCAGAGGTGTACCTTAAGTGCACCCATATTTGTCCAGTTATATTTAAGTTCCATGTATTAAGGGGCGAGGCTATTGCCATTAACAAATCCAGACTCCAGGCTGCTACTGAGAAATTCCAGATAGGAATCGAACCCAGCTATCGAATTGCGTAACACATTTTCGTCAACGATTAAGACTAATCTGTTTCATTTTAACAGTCCAACAACATTGATTGCGTTATTTACGTTGTTGAGCATATATTTTTGCGAACGTATGAAGCGCCAGAATGTCGATACGTCAGATAAAAAGCGCATACTGTCACGGGAGTACCTACTCATTGATCATCGCGCTCGTTTAATTAATATGAATCTCATATATTCATATAGTCGCGCGATCAATCAAGTCGCGTTTGTTTGTTATAGTTCATGTAAACGCTCGCGTAATCGCGTATTCGCGCCTTGAGTTTGTTTGTAAATACTAATAATAATATGATTAATTTCATTAAACGTACTAACCTAACGCTGAGATCAGGTCCTTATGTTTTTCTTGCGGCACCAGAGGCTCTGGAAGGTCGCGGAAGAACCTGAAATTGATAATATTAAATTTTTTAATATTTTTATTACGATTATGACCGTGAATATTAAGGGCTTGAGGTGGAATAATGCTCCACACGCAGCTAGAAATGTGCAATTTTAGAAATCGCGCGTTTGCGTTATGTATTCAGTCTTTGAGATACTACTTTAAGAGCAGGATTCAGGCCACGGTACCACTATTTCTACCCTTAAACATAACGCTTTCATTTTTTTTTTTTTGCTTTAGTGTAAACTACGTTAAAGATTGCGGTACTAAATGGACAAAACTCATTACTTCTGGACCCAAATAACTGGAAGAAATAGTGCGAATTTGAAACCTGAAAATACTTTATTCAGCATCGATTATTCCTCTCATATTTGTCGGCATAACAATCATAATTTATTAATTATATAATTAAACATGAACATAATTTTTTAATTAAACATGAACAAAAATTGAATACATTTATAAATAAACTAAAACAATACCTAATCCATAAATGCTATTATAATATTAATGAATATCTTAATGAAAAATTTAATAAATAATTAAAAATAAATACCAAAAATAATAAATTATTTAAAAATGGAAGTGAGTAGTAGAAAAACATTAATATTTTACTTCTTTCAAATAATAATATAATATTAGCCCTCTTCCTCTATTCTATCTTGCTGTGCCCGACAGGGTCCACAATGATCTAAAATTATGTATATTTTATAATGTACCTACCAGCTATGTTAACATTGTGGAACGCAAATAAATATATTGAGTATTGAAAATGTATTTATTTATAAATAAAAAAGAAAATTATGTACGAGTCACTGCTTTTGAACCTAGGTTATCCAATGGTATATTAAAGAAAAAAGAGCTTTACGACCAAAGTAACGTGATTCAAATCAAAATGGTACTGAGTTTGCAGCTTAGAAATAGTTATTACATCCACTTTTCCTTGCATTAACTAAAAAGTGGTCTGACAAAATTCAATCACACAATTGTATTGTGCTAATCTGTCAATATTTTAACTAGACTGTCAGGTCTTATATATATTACACGTTACACGACAGTTGTAAATACCGTTTGAGTACGCCAGTGACGTCATGTTCGGAGTGTTGAGTCGAGCTGAGCTGCACCGACCACGCGTCGCGACGGAACCGCGCGAGTAGTTCCGATAGCACCGAGCTACTGCCGGCGCGCCGGTATATGCCCTCGGACAGACTGCCTGAAACATACACTTACTGGTTGAAGGAGAAGAAATACAATATCGATGTTCAGCCAGAAGACGTCCACTATTCATCAACAACAGAACCATATTGCGAGATAAGGTTCTTTAAAAAAATCCTGTTACTCATTACGTTGACATTCCGCTACTACAGAATGATACAACTGGCCCAAAATTGGTACATTCACTGCCCATAGGTGTAACCAATGAGAACTGAAATCTTATCGTGCTGTTGCGCGTGCTGCTTTACAGAATCTAAATAGTATCTATGTAAATGACAAGACATCGGTGTAAACTTGTTCGCATAAGAATTTATCGTAGTAACTTTACATTTGATCGAAAGTGTGTCGATGTAACAAGTATCGCAGTAAGATATAGCATCGGGGCGACGTGCTCGAAGTAATGTAATTCAAACAAACAAGTTTCGCACTCGAACAGGACACCCCTATAATATAATCTTAACAATTCAACACAGGCGCTTACATCCTGACCCCATTCCAATTTATTAAGTTTCGCGTAACGTATTTTTCTTCCATACACATTTATTTGCGTCATCTCTCTGATCAGCCTCTTATAGCTATCCACATTAATTACTAACACTTCCCACTCATCACACTTCCTTACACCACTACAATCGAGACGGATGGAGAAGACGTACATACCATGAGCATAAATAAAGCTAAGACATTTATCAACGATGGCCGGCACATCTTCCTTCGTGAGCTGCTGGTGGTGGATGTGGGCGCCATTGTTGTGGGCTGCCAGCTTCGCCATGTAGCGCCAACCCTGGAGTATACAGAGCACGTTTATGTTGTATATTTATTGTTAAATATCCAAGAAATACTTAATTATCTGTTTTAGATTCAGAAACCCATAATGAAAGCTCGCAAAACATTAATACCCGCGCACTTCTAATTGGTCTAATAAAAGTCCAGTTTAATCATTCATTCCCGTTCATAGAAGCCCGGTGAAGTCGTCAGTTTGCTCACACTTAGGATCTTGCACCAATAGTATAGAATTATGCAAAAGCATTATCAGGCTATGTTCCCACAACTGGAACACAGGCCGGCAGGGAATGGGCCGCAATCTACCACGCGGGCCCAATGCGGGTTGCTACAATAATTTAAGAATGTTTTTATTCATTACATGTGAGCATAAATTATCATATCATTGATGAGTCCCTCGTTCAACTAGTAGTACAGTACACTCGTTATCATCATTCACAGGCCGACTTAACCCACTGCTAGGAAAAAGCCTCTCCTTGGCTAGACTACTTCTATATTTTACTGCACCATTTTTGCTGCGTATATAATACTTACTTACGTTATATCTTGGAACGCGGCAGGAACATTTTTATATACTTAAAAGTTTTGTAACTTCATAAAGCTCTGAGTAAACCCTTTAATCGTGTTAGGCAATCAAAGACGCTGATGCATTCGCTTATGGTATTAAATCAACACTTAATAGATTACATTCGCTACATATTCATTCGCTTTCGCTTAGCTATCATTTAAAAATCCATCCGCACATTTCAGGGGGTCCGCAAGCTCCGAGGCTGTGTTCCGACGGCTCGCGACGCCGACGGGGAAATGCGTTTTGCCTACATGTTATTTTTGATGGAAGTTGAAATAATTGCTTATTCGCGAAGATTTACTTAGAAAATACTTCGCATTCACATATATCTGTAAATAAAGCCTATTCAATACCCTACTGGTAAGTGATCAATGAAAAAACATGAAATAGTTATAAGGTTTATTCGTAAATGTTCAAAATACTTTTATCCATCAAGTATAAGGTATAAGTATAATAACTAAGTATAAGATATTTGTAAAAGATTATTAAATCTTACACAATAAATACATTTTACAAAATACAATCACTTTTGTACGGTCAGCATGTGTGATAGGTGAATACTTAGTTCTTGCGACTCAACCTGGTGATTCTGACATGTTTATTTATCTCAATGCTGCCTTTACAAGAGAAAATACAGTATATAAAGACTAAGAATAGTCACACTTATCAAAATAACTTTATGCGGATAGAACATAGCCAGAAAATACAATTACATTTTTACCCTGAACACTCCGAAGGTTCCAATCCTTTTTGCACAAACCGGTATCCGAAAACATTAATCACATTAATTGTAAAATTAACACAATTTGAAATGTAGATATAACGCTTATGTATTATGAATAGTATATAATATGAAAGTGACACTAATATTATTGAAAGATTCTATCGCTGGGATAGTGGCTGACAGACAGGTTGCATGTTTGTGCATTTAGGTAATATGTTTAGCAGCACCACTGTTTACTTGGCAAGTTGGCACTTTATTCCCAAGACTGCTTGTTGGTGATGGTACAACATAATTAGTTCTTATCCATCATTCCGATATATATAATGGCAGCCAGTGCTTCAAAGTCTGGCTCTTCGTCGCTGTCGTCATGATGATGATCACCTGGTTCTTCATTGACAGGGTTGCACACATCGGGCTCATTTGGATCATTTGGCGCATTTGCCTCCTCTTCTTCTTCGTCGTCAACAATATCAATCACGTCCAGGAGCTGCCGAATTTCATCTAAATCCATAGGTGGTTCATCGTGACGTTGCATTAGTTCAGCTAGATTGTCCACGTCCACTAGATGATTCTCCATGTCCAGCAGTTGTATTTGATTCGGGGCCAACAGGAACTGATGATCATCTGCGGCATGCGGTAGTGGCAGAACGTGCCCGTTAACTTGTGGTTGTTCATCTTCGCCGTTTACTAGTTGTGGTGGGTCCTCCACGTTCTGGGCTTGTTCTGGCCCCTCCACGTTCGCCGGTTGTGGATGATCTTCCATGTCAACTGGTTGTGTTTACTCCTGTTACTGATTCAACACGCGCACTATTTGTTGCTGACTCAACACGTTCACAGTCGTTGCGTTGAATTTAGAAAAATAGCTGATAAACGTCCCGATCACAAACGTACGTGATGTTCTGATCGATTCCAGAGCAGGTATGACGCAGCGATTTAAGGGAGCTAGTATTTCACATAAATATAACTCGGTGCGGTATATAACTGGCGGGCGTCTGAATCTATAAAATTAAGCGATCGTTTGTCCCTTGCTGTTGTATGATTAAAATGGTGAAAATGAAAGGGACAGATAATAGCGCGATGTTACCAATCTGTATGTATACGGCGGCGCCATCTGTGCGAGGGATGCAAAAGATTTATTCTCGCGCGCCGTATAGGAAGGGATGAATCCCACTAGTTTTACGACAAAGTTATTGCTCAAAGATGGCGCTGCTGCAGCAACTGTTGGTTTTACTAGCACTAAACAACATGCCTTGTTTATTTTCCATTAAACAGAAGATTAATAATATGTTGTGAACTGAAACTCTTTTGAAAACCTATTTAACAATCATTTAAGGCTCTGCAATCAATCAACCGTATTACAACATCAGAGTCTTTCATTTGGTTTGTTGAGAAAATTGTGCTCAGTTAGATTGATGAAAATTGAGAGACAAGTTCTTTAACTTAACGTTTCGCACGACTTTTGACACGTCATGAGTTATTCTTAAATAACATAGTTCGGGTATATACGAGAGAATAAGAAGTGATCTTACTTTGAGTTCTCTCTCGTGCGGGAATCGCAGGTACAAGGTAGCGTGCGGACAGTCCATCAGTAGGTTGTCACTGCCGTCTGTTGGGCACGAGGACTTGGTCTCCTCGTCAGCCTCCTGGGTCACTGTGCAGACAAAAGAACAACATTCAAACATTACCTTACGTCTACAACGCCTCAAAAGACGCGTGAATATATGAAGTTCATGAAAACTTTTGTTTTTGTCAGGTATTCAAGAAAACTGATGATAATAAATATAGGATAGGCAGAGGCTGTGATGCTTTTTGGGATTTATTTGTAAGTACATAAATGTACCTATTGTAGTAGTTAACTCCGTACATCGATTCATCGTGAAGGTTAGTAAGTTCAGTCAGTAAAGAGAAAACCGTTCCATTAAGATGTACTCTATAATTAAGTTTATTTAAGTTAAGGAGTAAGTGACAGTACTAGAGTTGAAGGTGATAATTTCTACACAGATAAAAGTCACGATATTTAAATTAGTCAGTCATTATGTTACTTTAAGCCGTGTGCACACCGGAGCGACGCGACGGCGCGACGCGTAATTATTCTACCGTGAAGTTTTCTTAGAAATTGTATTGTTAGAGTAGCGTCGCGCCCGTCTGCAAGAGGCTTTATCATGCTTAATTATGATTCGCATCATTGGCCTAAAGTAGGTAACAGACTAAGCAGAAAAATATACAGTATACAAACCACCACGCAGTGACCAAAATACACCCTCAGTAATGAAGGTGAAACAAAAATGGCTTTCTTACTGGGGTCGGACCCCTCAATGTGAGAGACTTTTATTTTTAGTTACCAAGAGGAAGCGTGTCCCGCCGGTTTTATTAGTCGCGTCATGACTAAGTTTATACTTAGGTATATAATGTAGCTAATGATTGTAGGATTTATACATTGGATAGGTACACATGATTTGTGTTAAATTCTTCCTTGTCGCGATAGGTCCGTTGTTGTTTAAACTCCGTTCCATCATTTTCCCTTGACCTTTCTCTAATCTAAACCTATCGCAACATATCTTTGTTCAATAAACCTGTTAACGAAACAAGCGATTTACCTGTGATTCCTTTCCGTTTTCCATCTATTTGAGTATAATCAGATGGATAGAAAATTATTTGATCAATCAAAACAGTAAATATTATAACGGTTTCTAAAGTCTATACTAAGAAATAAAATTAATATCATTGATATGGCTTTACGTCGTATTCATTCATAATATTTCATTTATGTAGTACCTCGTCAATCTGATTTGCAAATGATTAAAATTCTCGGAAAGGAGCAAGTTAAAGTCAGTAGTATAATATTAAAAGACGTATTTAGTAAAAAGAACTTTACGGGCATTTATTTTAATAATACTAGCTTTTGCCCGCGGCTTCGCCCGCGTTGTTGAAGGAAAATAACTTATCCTTTATTTAGCTTTTATGTTGGTGGTACATACCAATTTTCAAGTTAATTAAACCACGCAGTAAAATCCTCTCCTGTAAAATTGGTTACCCCTTTTCACCCGTTAGGGGTAGATTTTCGAAAAACCCTGATACACGTTATTCTTTATTTTCGGTCTCGAGTTAATCGGACAGCGCGTTAAAATTCTTCCATACAAACTTTAATACCACCCATCCCCCTTTAAGGGGTAATTTAGAAAAACAAAAAATTACAAACTTTATCATTTTAGATAAGTATTCGTACGAAGTTTCATGTTTATTACCTCAAGGAATAGGATTTTTCATACAAACTTTCATCCCCTATTTGACTCCCTTAGGAGTTGAATTTCGAAAAATCTTTCCTTATTCCTTGCCTACATTATAAAGGGAACCTCTGAGCAAAATTTCAGCTTTCTAGGTTCAAGGGTTTGGGCTGGGCGTTGATGAGTCAGTCAGGACTTTTCTTTTTATTAATATAGATTATAATAATTCCTTTATTGTCAGACAACTAATCCCCATAGGTAAAATAAACAAATTATTCTTACAAAATAATAAACGAATACGTAATAAAAATATTAGGCACTAGTAATCTATTAATAACTAAGCAGTAGGTACTTTCGGTCGGCGACGTATTGCGCTTAGTCGAGATGTCATGTAGCCTTCTGCGAAAACACGACACCCTTCACCCAAAATTATTCCTTCATGATGCGTCGATAGAATAGCAGGACGCAGCAACATATTCGGACCACTCATTCGGGTACCGTACTGATTGCTACAAGCAAGCTCGCAATTCTTCTCAACACGTATAAAGCCTTCTTCATCGGCCTGTCCTTGGCTTGTTACCAGCGGCAACGAGCTTCGAACTAGTTCGGAGGGCCCCTGGGCACCCCTTGTATGCTTAGGTTGCCGCTGATGTTTTGCTGGAGCTGCAATAACGGCAGCCGAGTAAGCTCGTCCTGGTGTGGACGTGCTAATATTGGTCGGTGTCCCAACGCGGGGAGAGCGGGGTGCAGTTTGCATCGGATTAAGTGACGGCGGCAGGCGACGAGCCGAATTTTGCTGACTCGAAACTCAATTACGTTGCATTGAGTACCGCCGTGTCGTGACTTGACGCTATTGGCTGACTCGTGTGACCTACATACCGCTTTGCGTAGATTCACTAACTCGGTACGTAGATCACCATTAGATTACTGATAGTGGATTGCTATGCTTCCAACTAAGACTGCATCTCAGGCTTGATTTTCATCGACGTGCTCAAATGTCTGTAATGAGGCAGCTCGCGCAAATCCTTCGCCACGCAAGTCTTCAAGTCGGCGTCGTCCGGTTCGGTGTCCTTCAATACTTTAATAATGACTTGAAGACTCCTCTCTCTCTCTTCATCTCTCCTGCGGAACGGCATTCAGACGGTCATTTCTAGCGACTCGTACAGCAGTGTTTTAGCTCTGCGTACCTACCTATCTGCTCTTCGTTGAAGCTGGATGTGTGCAGATCTGGATCACACTAATCTCGTCCATGACATCCAACTGTTACTGTAGGAATGCCAGGACCTCGTTCGCCACAAATTCTTCCGAATGCATACTGGCTCAGCGCAAAATAATTTCCGCATATACAGTGTGATTCTTCATAATGTGCACATATCGAAATGAGGGATTCTATGCTTAATTTGACAAACGGAAAAAATATTTAAAAAAATGTATTTTTATTTTTTTATTTGTTTTGTATTTTTTACCCCAATGTAAAAAAACGGTGTAACTTTTAAATGATCTATCGCGATGAAACAAACTCCATACCTAATGATTGGTAGTAATTAAGTGTTCTTATAAAATGAAAATTGTGGGAACAACCCCTCCCAATTAAAACCAAAAAACCCTCAATTGAAAATAAACAGGTATTTCGTCCAAAAATCTCTTTTTTAAAATCAATTTTTACAAATATTTGTAAAAAAATTGAATAAGGCGAATTTTTTTAAATAAAAAAAAAATGGAAAAAAAATGTATTTAGATTTATTTTTTTATTTTTTCCGTCGATAAAATTAAGCATAGATTCCCCCATTTCGATATGTGCACATTATGAAAAATCACACTGTATTGTAAGCGTGTCCGAATGCAACGGCGGATCGCACTGTACTGGGAATTTTATTTATTTATTACTTTTAAGAAGGCTTACCGACTAATTCCAAAGGATGTATTATTCCCCTGATGATATTATTTAAGTAATATTTAATTATTTTTTTAAACCCAGTTACTGGGTCGTGGAGGTCAGATAGGCAGTCGCTCCATGTAAAATACTGGTATTCAGCTGCATCCGGTTAGACTGGAAGCCGACCCCAACATGATTGGGAAAAGGCTAGGCAGAATATGTATTTGATTTAATATTATCCCTCACTAATTGCTTGTGGGTGTTTTAAGATCTGCTGCGAGTATATTGGGTCTGCGCAGACAAACATTGATAATTCTGAGAAACGACAATTCTATTAATACTCAATCAAATCACGTAGCGCAAGTTAGCTAGCGTTCGTTACTAACGCTACTTAGAAACGTGCTAATAAGCATAACATTGGTGAGATTGCAATCATGCAGACAGTGCAATCTATCTAGATCAATACGTTGCGTGGAATTTAGGCTCCACATTATCATTAAGTTCTAGCATCTTGTTCGCAACCAGATTTTTAGTTAGCGTCCATCAGGAGTGCAGTATTTTCGTCACTAATGGTTGATAAACTAAAAAGAGACAAGTTGCGAAAATGCCGTTACGTCTTCTAGTGCATAGGTATATATTTATAATCCTCATTCGTTTTTTTTTGTATATTTCAACTTGGTTATTCGCCTGAGAATAAGCTTGTAGGTAATACCGAGACTGAAGTACCCTGAGCACCACATGAACTCATGAACTGATATGAAATTGTAAGTACTATAAAGTCAAACTTTGCTACTAACTAATCTGTGACGTAACTTGGCTAGCGCATCATGTTACTGCGTGCTTACGCAACCCCCTAATAGGCAATTACAGAACGCAACTGGAGATGGTTAATATCAGTGCAGTTCAGTTACTACGATAGGCTAATGCGCGGTTCCTATAACGAATCGTTTTGCTTACCAATGGTAACTTTTTTTATTGCCGAACTAGGCATATACCTAATTACATTCGTAAGCTAATTTTCCTGTGATAGCTACAGCCATAATTATGGGGTGGCGTTACTATGCAAAACTAAAAGATACAAGAGTTACATATTAACCAATAACGGTTCGTAAATTATAGGAATCGGCTATAAGTAGACTGAATAGAAATTTTTATCAAGGCATGGCGAACTACAACTTTTCTTTTTCTTTTATTGTAATATTATATGCTTACTCGTACCTTGTGCAAAAGCCTAGTGCTTGACGTATTTATTATTTGAGTAGTTTTTTTTATTAAAGATTGGTCAACTAGACGGTCAGAACGTTATTGTAAAATAACGGACAGACTGACTAGTTAAACAAGATCCAAATACATAATTACGATCATACAAACCATTACGCATTATTAAATTATTACCCATGCCATTTTATTGCTCAACGATACCTAGAAACATTTCCTCAAATTCCCAGATCATAGCGTAACATAAAACAGTGACCTTCAACTACTGTTAAATAGTTTTTATCTCACGGAAACAAATGAACAAAACTGTACAGTGTATGCTGTGTGTATAAACGTTAATTAAACGTAATTATGGGACATCCGGGACGTCGTCACAACCTATTTATTGTCGATTGACTTCGTTACACAATTTGTTACGCCTACATTCTGCCTAGCCTTTTCCCAACCATGTTGGGGTCGGCTTCCAGTCTAACCGGATGCAGCTGAATAACAGTATTTTACATGGAGCGACTGCCTATCTGACCTCCACAACCCAATATCTGGGTAATACGATTCCCCTTGGTAATAAGACTGGTTGTCAGACTTTCGGACTTCTGACGACTTGTAACGACTGTCAAAGATCCACAAACGTGCTTTCCGAAGCACGGAGGAGTCTCGGTATGTAACGATGGTCACCCATCCACGGACCAACCCCGGCAAGCGTAGCTTAACAATGAAAAAACAAAAACTTTTATTTTTTTACTCTTACTTCAAGTACCATACCATAAACTACCTGAAATCGTGGACCCTCCAAAAAAAAAGCAGCACATCATTTTTGCGGCGTTTCGCTAGGTAATTTCATTTGATATAGCTATCGAAGTTTAAAAAAAAATTTCACAATCCCGATGGAAATTGTGTTACGTGTCAATGGTGAAGCAACGTGGTTGTTTTGAGAATCATTTACCCGTACATATTCGGTTACCCGTACAACAATGGATTAAATGGGACCTTTATTCGTTCTTTGTTTACAAGTGTGGGCGTTACCCTGTGGGAGGAGCCAACGGGGTTTAACCTACTTAGCTCCGCCTTGTAGGATCATGTTGAAAAAAAACTGACAGTTGCTATTGTTGTCTTTATCCCAATTCACCCTGCGAACGCCCCAATACTATTCACCCCTCCACCCCTTGGAATCCAGTTCCCTCCCGGACTATAAATCTTAAGTGTTCTCAGCCCGGGGTTGGTTCTTTGGGTTGCCAGGGTAAATGGGAAATTAAACCTTGTGAGAAGCGCGAAACGGCGTTGTACTGACGATGTGCAGAAGTTAGTTCACCATGCGATTTACCCACACAAAAATAACAATACTTTATTTCAACAAACAATTTTTTTTTCTATACGTCTGAAGCAACTCAATGGTTAAAGATTCAATTCATGATGATATAAAAGATAAATGAGCGTAGGACGCACTTGTAGTACTCAATTAGGTAGCTCTACCTACATGGAAAGCTTCGGCATCAAACGACCCGCACAAAGACTAGTCTACAGTCGGGAAAAATAAGCATTCTATTTAAATAAATTCCGCTGAAACCTGAAACGGATGAAAGAGGAGTAAATATTTGCACTTGTTGGTATGCACGTCGAACAAAATTCTCGATAATAATATCTATAAATATCGAACATAATAGTGTAAAGACCGGCCAAGTGCGTGTCGGACCACGCACAATGAAGGTTTTCCGTAGCTGGGATGAATTTATCCCAAGAACAAACTTAACATTGTAGTTAAAAAACATGTTCTCCCATACATGTTTTTGCAACTGCAAATGTAAGTTGTTCGATAATTACTCGTTAACTTGTAGAGCCTACTTAGCTGTGAAAGTTTTCCTTAATTTAGTTATAACTGTGATTTTTTCCACATATCCAGAACTTAAGATTTAGCTGGCAGGGGGCCCCCCCCCCTGCCAGCTAAATCTTAAGTTCCGCCTTGACTCTAACAAAAATTAGCACTTTAAAGCTTAATATTTCGCACACGGATCCTTCAATCCAAAAATGGTTGTAACAAACTCACAATATTTTTGAACGACCTTTCCAAAGATACCCCACACCATGAAATAGACGACAAAAAAAAAAATTCATGATTTTATTTTACCACTTTGTTGGCGTAATAAATTAATATGTATACACATGCCAAATTACAGCTTTCCAGTACTAACAGTCTCTGCGCTAAGCTGGGGACAGAGACAGACAGACATGGCGAAACTATAAGGGTTCTTTGTTGACTACGGAACCCTAAAAAGTGTGTCATATTTCATAGTGGGAGTAGGCTCCCGTTCAATTCTATAGATATCTGCTGTAGGTACCTACTATGTACGACACCCCACGCTTCGCAGGGATTCTCTGGCATTTTCATGACGGTTCGTACAGACCGGTGAGATATCGCGTGCACGACAGGCAGCGCAACCCTTGTCGCGCCCGTGTGTACGAGCCTTGAATGAGGGAAAATCCTGCGGTCTTAATTAAAAACTTACACACATCCCACTGCATAAAACTAAATAAACCTGTTGTTAACGTTGTCTTATGATATACCCCTGTCGTTTATTTCGTTTAAGGGACATATATTGGTCGGAAAAATAAGATAGCGGTCTCCTACTGACACGAAATAAATAAGTGTGTAGAAGTAAAGGCCATTGAAGCAGACTTACCAACACATCTCGTCTTCCTGAGGTCCACCGTGCACACTGTAGGCTCCTTGGTAGTGTAGTAGACCATCACTCGACGGATGAGCATCACCCAAGCACCGCGCCACTCGCCTGTCACTCCCTCCTGGTACATAGATTAAAGATATACAATAAACCACTTGGTAGACAGTCATATATGAAACGATCGGTAAAGCCTCGTGCAGACTGGCGCGACGCGTAGGCTCGACGCACCTGTCTGAGCGAGGCTTAATTTGTTGGCTATTGTAACAAAAAATTTCGTAAAAAAAAGTCGGATTTTCGTTGCGAAGTGATTTAAGTAAAGCTGGAAACACTGGAAACTGACGATTGTCATGTTGCCATTTAGCTAAGCATGCTCTGCGCGGCTACCTAGCAAATAAGGAAAACTTTATATGTGAACAAAGCGAATATAACGCGAGCAAGTATTTAAACCGAAGATCTGTTTCTATATTTATTTATTCCTCCCTAAGCCGAGGCCCGTACCCCGCAGGTAGTGCCCTTAGCGAGCGTCGCATCTTAGCATAGTAGCATATTTTTGCGCTCTGGCTGGAGGCTTTTAGACTTAAAAACCCTAAAAGTAGTCACAGGATAGTCCGGTTAAGCAGACATAACCTCCTAGGTTGATCTGCGAGATACGATTGCAAAAAAAAAAAACTATCTATTACTAGCTGTCCCGACAGACGTTGCCCTGTCCAAATTTCAATAAGCCAAACAAAAAAGGGCTTTCAGTTTCAATTTTCCCAGTAACTTTTTAATTTTTTTTGCGTAGGTACCTAACTGATTCCGACTACAACGAACATTTTAAAACAATAAATAGCCAAATTGGTCCAGCCAGCCATTCTCAAGTTATGCGCTTACCAACGAACAACATTTCATTTTTATTATAAAGAAGATATAACGATTGCTTTGCGGCCTGGCTGCATCGCACAGCTAATGAGTGTCTCAAAATGAGTCTTTAATAATTAGTCAATTGTCGCGTAGGTAATGCTTGATTTAGCTGACCTTCTGACCGCAAATACAAATAGGTTAGGATAGGGCCTAGGTTTAAGTTGTGTGCGTATTAGGTCGGGATGAAGCCGTTTTGAAACAATATGTATACAACATCGTAATAATTTAAAAATAACCTTATAAAACTCGTTTAATTGCGCAGTTCTGCTTGAAATATCCACTGATATAATATACCGACTGATAAACCGTTAGGTAAATTGCGAAAGCAGCTCTCGTAAACATCGTGAAATGAGAAAACATCAAAATCTAATTTAACTCGTAAAATTTTTCTAATGCTTCAGCAGAGTAGACAGAAATAAATATAATAAAGAATAATGGAGAAAAACTTTGATAAAACGGCGACCGAACTGCTGAACTTTTCAAATAAAAAGCTTGGTTCTACGGAGTCATGATTATTACCGGAGCATAAGAAAAATGAGCCTAATACAAGCAAATTTCCGTTCGGATGCTCATAAAGATGTACTTAAACAAACTAAATGAATCTCATAAGTAAAGAAGCAAGAATGCCTTTTTAGTAAATCATTGACAACTTTGACAGTGCGGAAGAATTAGCTGAGAAAAATCGAATCTTGGGACGAAATGGCGACACTGATGAAGAATAATGTTGAATTCGCTTAGATACTAACAATCAAAATGAAGTAAAATGTACGTAGTAACGAAAGGTATAATATTTCTCAATTTTAACTTTGGTAAGACCCAGCTAAATACCTAAGTCATCGTAGTAAGGTACCTAATTAGTCATTTGAGACATGCAGAGGCAAATGAAAACAAAATCAACACCATATTTTAATAGAAATGGTGTCAATAGCGACGACTGTCACAACAAAGCAATAATTCTGCACCTTGCACACGGCTACATATCAAGCTATACATTTCCAGTATAAGCTGACCTCTCATTTTACGGAAATCCTATTAAATGCGAGATCAGCTTTTACTGGAAATGTGTAGATTGATATGTAGCCGTGTGTACAAATAACTAAAGTACTAACTTCATTTTGTCGCTGAGCACAAGATCGGTCGGCTTTCAAGAAACGCTTCATAAACATAAACACACTTTTTATAGGTAAGTAGTAAAGATCAAGATCAGGGGGAAAAATCTTATAAGTACACACCTACACGTCTGGTTCATATAAAACTTTTCTCTCAGATTTTTCCAACAGTTACAAAAATAGATGTTTTGCCTAGAAAACGCCATAGAATTCGCAAAAATAACATCAGTCTGAGTATTCTTTGAGTAAGAGCTTTGTTTTTTTTAATAGTTTATTTTATTCGAAGCCAAAACAAATTCGCAATGGCTTTGCAGTGCAGAAAATTATTTATTTTAAGTAGTGTGATACTTTTATTTATTTGCTTCGGTTTTTTTTGGTACTTGAAGGCAAGGCACAGCACACGCAATCGCAAAAGCTTCAATTTTCCTAGCAGCAAAATGTATTACAATAAAAAGACAAAATCCGTGTTTGTAACATAATATGAGAAAACACTTCTTGAAAGGCGAATCCTAATTGCAGTTCACTAGATTTTTGGCTTATTGATGATTCGCCCGAATTTAATAATATTATTAGAAACAAAAAATGTGTCTATTCGCCTGTTTCTGGCGAGTAATTCGGGCGAATCGCCAATAAGCCAGATTTTTCCGCGAAAGCATAAATTGTGTGTCAATTTTATGATCATGATTACCCACACTCGATCGCCTCCATCCTTATGTGGATTTTCAGGCATACCTATTAGGTCCTGAGGACTACCTAAATATTCTGCTGTAGACATTTGAAGACGGGGAATCCTAAGGTTTATGTAATTTTTACCATTGCCAAAGAAAATACTAGGTTTAAAAAAAAAAACAATTGAAGAACAAATTACCACTTAACCAAGTGCCAGGTTTAGTTTAGGTCTGATATAAGCGAAAAGACAGCTGCAACAAGCCGTAGCCGCACGTTATTAATATTTAATCGAAATTGATTTCCGTGGGCTGTTCTTGGTCGTACAACGTAAGTAAATGGAGGTGTGGTGGCACATAAAACGTTTATGAAGTGACTCGACTACATGTAGACAGTTTGTGACAAAATAATACCTACGCTAGTGGACTGTTTATTAAAAATGTTGCTTGTGGTCTATTTTTCTTAAAACATGAATATTTCAGTAGCAAAATATTAACAATACCTACTAATTTTTCATTTATAAAAATCAATTTAATTTTCATACTTAGTCAAAACGGGGCATACGGTTGTACTTTGTTTTTTATTTTAAATTTCAATAGTTTTATAGAATTTAGTTTCACATTAAAAAAATCTTATATTATCATTTCATAGAATAATCAATAAGCTGAATACCTACTTATTTTGAAAGAATTTGAATCATCGATTTTTGTTACAAATAAAATTTAATGTTTCAATATTCATAAAAAACATAACATAAAATAATGAATTGCAAAATAAGTAATGCATTACAATTTAAAAAAACTTTTTATAAAAAAAAACCAACCGACTTCCAAAAAAAACACTAGACAGTGTCTTTGGTTTTGAATTTTCGTTTTAAGCCACCGACTTCCGAAATTAAAGTTATTTTTCACTTTCTAGTGTTTTTTTTGGAAGTCGGTTGTTTTTTTTTATAAAAAGTTTTTATTTTTCTCTTTTTAGTTGTGGTACCTACCCCCTACTAGTTCGAATATAACGACCTGCTATGTAAATAACAGTGACAGGAAATTGTTAAAAGATCGTCCATATAGGCTAAGTGGGAAAAATACGTATTAATGAAGCTAACTCAAAAAGTACGCAAGCTAAGTTAATAAAATTTATATGGGACCACCTTGAGAGCATACCCTTTCAAACAAAAAAATAATTTTCAAAATCCGTCCACAATTGACGAAAATATCGACATACATACACAAAAAAATAAAAAAAAATAACCTCCTCCTTTTTGGAAGTCGGTTAATAAAACATTAGAATTTGTTTCATGACTCCTGTTTATTGTGTATAGGTAATTATTTAAATAATGACTAAGTTTTGAATTACGTGCATATTCCCTCCCACAAAAATAATGCGAGGGGAAAACATTAAAACGGTAGCGTCCTACTGCTTATGGTATAATTATAAAACACGTGCAGTCATGTCCAAAGCAATATGCAACAATAGAAACGAATTTCATTTGTGCTCCCTCCCGATGCAGGGGACATGCCTCACGTCAATCCGACGCGACCCGTACTAATAAAAATCTTACAAATTGATACGTACACTACACTAGTGAACGCTGTATACATGTGGGGTAGGTACTCATTGTTGAGGTGCGTTTTCCATGCCTGAATAAATTTGAAAAGATGAGTCATCTGCAATTTTCTTGGTTGATTTGGTTGCTGGACTTCGCGATACATTGAATTTTTCTTGAACTATTCACTCTCAAGATTCTTGTTTGAACTGCCGCCAGTAGGCAAGGTCGTCGGTCTATTTCTTAAACGAAGTTTAGATTAGCAACAATACTTGAGTTGACTTCCGCAAGCCATTCTTACGTAGAAAACTTGCAGAAATGAGCCTGACGCAATTGTTTACACCACGGGTTTACACGATAAGAATTGCTTGGGGAAGTCAACTTCTACAAGTTTTGTTGCTAATCTAAAGTTCGCTTTACACTTTCTGTTCTGTCATGTACACTTCTACAATCATAAGTTATAACATACCGTCAGTACAGTCTAAGGCATGACCATGTTTTTGACGACAACTTCCTTAGAAATAAGTGTACGTTCGTCGCATACTCGGCTGTCGACGAAGTTACTAGTTAGCTTACTGTCTGCTACCTTTACAGTGGAAATAAAAAACAAAATATGTGCAATAAGTATAATGCACCTTTAGCTCTTGTGAAACATCCCCTCAGTGCACGCGCTGTCATGGGGCTTTGATTGTAAGAGTGTGCGTAACAACAACAAAGCACCGCCCGGGCCAGACGCTTTGTGAAGGACGTGTGTTACAAACACATGGACAGACCAACTTCAAAAAACTTTATTAATCCTCACCTGCCTACCCAATAAAAACGGGCATGGAATTCGAAGCTTACACCTATGACCACGGTACCAATTGATTGTGAATTCAAATTCAATCTGTTTGAAGCCCTTTCTTCACCACTTCCAATGTTATGCTGGAGAAATGTACTGAAGCACATCCGAGAGACAAACTCCCCAGCAAAACGTTACCTTTTTGTCTCGCACAGAAATATGACCTTTCCTTCGATCTTAGTTTAGCTGTCATATTCTTACGAGGTGTCCCGCGTGAACGACGAGTGCGACGCGACGCAACGAACGCGATCAACTCAACGGCATACCCTCATTGCGGCCTGTTCACGGCTTTTGTGGCCTATGTGGCAGTCTGCGGCGAGACGCGACGTATCATCGCGTCGCATTACGTCGCGTGTCGCGTCGTATTCGTCGCTCACGCAGGACAGGGCCTTAGATAACTATTTTCATGCCTCGAGACGCGTGAAGTATGTAACTTATTTGCAGTTTTGCACGTACCCTACAGGCTACAACTGACAAATCTCAGCCGGTCTATTTAGTAAAAATCTCACCGTGAAAACGTAGATAAAGTGAGTTGTCGTTCCACCTGATGCTAGGGATCGACTCTATTGACAGGTCACTTCAAGCTCACTTTACCCAACTTTTCACGATTATATTTTTACACAATTGATCGGCTTTTCTAAAAGTGTTGCCGATGCTGACGTCATTGTAAGAGAAATTCCTTAAACACATTAGTGCAGTAAAAAGTAACCATGTCACGCGAGAATTATAAAACGCCAACGCATTAAGCCTCGTGCAGACAGCGCGACGCGACTCTAACAATTCAATTCCTAAAGGGACTTCACGGTAAAACAATTACCGGTGTTGCGTCGTGCCAGTCTGCACGAGGCTTTATATTCAGCAGATTAAACTAAATGATGAATGAGTAAGCGGAATGGAGAAATAATTCCGCTAAATTAATGTATTGGACCCATCATGACTTCACATATTATACTTTTGATAAGACCTATCTACGCAAAGTTTCATTTGAACTCTTAATGCTTAATTTATTTGTAGAAACCAGAATCACTGTAGGTAATCCTTACATGACATGGAGTTCAATAGACGTAGATATATTTAGTAAACTATTCCGCTTTACTATTCTTCGCTTTTCTTTTCTTTCTTTCTTATTCTTGCTCTTTAAGAATAGTAAAGCGGAATAGTTTACTAAATATATCTACGTCTATTGTATTTTATAATGGATTTCCGCCAAGTCACGACTGAATCAATTAACTATCTGACATGGAGTTTCCCTTTTGAGCTGAGTATAATAAGTTGTATTTTATAACAACTTAAGAACTCTCGAAGCCCTTCTAATGGCGGCCCTTCATCGGGTCCCCTCTGTTCTAAATCAAAGTAGACGCCGTCCTTGACCATGACCGCGGTTATATTATGCGGCAAATATTATGATTGGAATGAAGAAACAAGAACTTTTAGGATTTCCCCAAGTTTGCTTCTGATTTTGTTCTTCTACCGTTTATATAATGAGTTTTAGGAGATACCGTTGAAATGTTACGTTAAAATAACTATAAGAACTATCGAGCAACCATAATTAATGCCAAAGCCTTGCCTCACGTCTGTATTGTCAAGTCCGCTGTGAGCTGTCCCACTATCTGCAGTTATGGTTTCCATTTCAACGGTCTATGCTCGATAACCGATCATTACTGTCTAGTGTCTTTGTCTCACTTAATATACACCCGTAACAATGCTTTGACATCAGCGCAATACCGTTGTTGTAGCTTCAATTAATTACGCTGATTGGATCCTGTCGGTTGTCTGTTACACGTCAAAGGATACCGTTGCAAATCAATTAAAGTAACATTAGTGTACATCCTTACACCACACATCTACATAATATATTACAATAGCTTACGACAGAGACAATGGCAGTTAAGTAAAAGTTCAAATGTATCAGTGAAATTGGCTATTTTTGATTTTATTCCTTACTGTAAATAAAGTGGACGCTGACATTGTGATTGTGGGTGCAAGGCGGTTGACGTGGAAACATTTCATCTTGGCAAGCTGAAAATAAACAAATAAATCCGCATGTCTGGGATGTTAATACTCTTCAAATTATGATCGCTTCATGAAGGTATAGTTATTTCGATATTATTTGGCAGCTAAGTGAGCATAGCCAAATGGATAACGTAAGAAAATGAAAATAGAGAGAGAATATGAAAATTACACCTGTAAAAAATATAAAGGCTGTAAGTTGTAACCGAAAAAATTGCTGTAGGTATTGATTATACCGGTTTCGGTCCCTGATTCAAATATTACGTTGATCAAAGTGAACCCAAAATAAGTCGAGGGTTGTCCCAATGGCTTCCCCTACGACATTCCCTTTTAAATGTCTGTTAACATGAAGGTCAAGGTTATTAGTTGCACGGATTGCTTGCAAGGGGAGATTAGACAGGTGTAGGTAATCTCCCCTTCATCAATTTAAAATTTCAAATAATTAATTTCGTATTTTTCTATACCTACTAATATTATAAAGCGGCAAGATTTGTACGTTTGTAACGATACACTCAAAACAAAAACTACTGGACGAATTTCAAAAATGCTGGTTATGGATAAACTACATTATTAGCGAATAACATAAGCTATATTTTATCCCCGTATTTTTCTCACAGGAACGGGAACAACGCCGCTGAAATAAATTATATTTATATCATGCAAATTAGCCGAGCTATCACAAAGTCGCTGGCGAAGTGCTAGTTGAGAATAAAAGAAGAGAATGACATAAAGTATAAGTATGTAGGTACATAGGATTTTTTTTAATTCGTTTTACTTCCAATATTGTATGAAATTCAAAACCAAAAGCATTGTATTGTAGTCAGTATCAGTTCTTGATCTAACTAGCGATAAGGAAAATCCAGATAGCCAATGACTTCAGAAAATCATATTAGAAAACGTCCACAAAGGAAAAAGAATTTCAGCTGGAGGTAGACTTCCGAAGAAATCTATTTATGGTACCTTTATTAATACCTACTTAGCGCAAACAAAGACTGTCTATCGGATATCGATCCAGAATTCCAGACAGGACACGACCGGGTCGTGCATGATGACTATATTTACCTCGTCAAACCATGAATTAAGTGCCCTTTTGTAACTACCTAATGAATGAAATATTAAAACTGCCTCGCGTTTGTAGGGTATCGCAGAATTAATATTGAAGTCTTGCACACAGAAGACATAAAAAACACCGTTTCTTTTAAAGAATATTGGAAGTAACTTCATTTATTTAATCTTAAATTTATTTATTACTTAATTATTATTTTTTACTTTTCCTACCTACATACCTACCTACGTCTTTTATTTATTTATGTAAAATATGTGTGTGCCAAATTTTATCCAAATCCTATTAGTTAAAGATTGAAATACTATCCTGAATTCGCGCAACTCTAGTACTTTTTGTTACAGTTAGGAACAGTTTGTGAAAATGAAAAGTGGGGTTTTTCCGTATTCCCGGTCAATTTTTTCAAATTTCATAAGAACCTTCCTCGAACTTCCAGGAATATTTAAAAAAATATAGCTAAATTGGCCCAACCGTTCTCGAGTTTTTATTTATATAGATAGATAGATAGATGACAAGTGGGTAAGGCTTTTACGCCACCCTCCTTGTAAATTACATTGAAACTGAAAACTACTGAAAAGTTTGGAGTTTCCCAATCACAAATGTGCGTTCTACAAACTTTCGGAACCAAGATAATAGAGAAGCCGTAATTAATTAGGGATTCTTCTATCAGAGATTCCTAGAATTAAGCTAGTTTATACTATCCTGAGTCCTAACATAAATAAAAAAATAAATAAAAAAATAAAGTTTCCAGAACATAATAATGTCGTGTTATACAATATTATTTTTAGTGCGAAACCTGAATATAGTTTGTTCAGAATAAGTAACTGAATCGATTCCAATCATTTTTACACCATGTTATATTTTGTCCCAAAAATATTTAAAAATGGTTACAAGTTGGACACAGAGCGACACTAAGTACCTATCCGCAATCATACGCTCGCAACACAGCCCACGGCAGGACATAACTGCACTAGGCGCGGGCGCACAGAGGGGCGGGGGTAAAACAACCCCTTCAGTCGCCCGGATGCTACAGGAGGACGCGTACGTGTAACGTAATCGCGAGCGTGCGCGGCTGCCGCAGTTGTGTTTCGGTTGATCGTGACCTACCGTATGTAAAAAGTATCGTGTGATTAGTAAGACATTGTAAATAGTGATTAAATCAATAATTATTGTAAATAGTAATGATTAACATTTTTAAACACTCCAGGATGGTTAATTGTAGAAAGTTATTATTTGTAGGTACCTACAGTCTGCTGTGGTTAAGTAATGTTAAACTCGTAAACGATTAATGGCCGATTCCTATAATATACGGACCGTTATCGGTTAAAATTAAGACTCTTGTATCTTTACCAATAATGAAGCAAAGGCCAGAATACTGATAGTTTTACATAGTAGACACAATGATATGGAAGTAGGTACCTATCACAGGTAAAACTAGCTTACTAATCTATTTATATACCCAGTTTGGCAATAAAAAAAACTACCATTGGTACGCAAAACGATTCGTTTTTGTTTATAGGAACCGAGCATAAAGGCTCGTTCACACCGGCGCGACTTGTCGCGCGACGCGACTTTAACAATACAATTTCTAATAAAACTTCACGATTGAACAATTGCCGGTGTCGCGTCGCGCGACAAGTCGCGCCGGTGTGAACGAGCCTTTAGTAACACTTTTCATCCACTTTGAACTTTAAATGGTTGGCATAAGATGCAAAAAATCGCATTGACTACATTTTATCACTCGGCTGCATAATTTACGAATAAAGTACACCGATATATTAAATTATTTTAGATCACAGATACTTATTCAATTTGTCTGAAATGCAGTTTTGAAGTTTTCAGTATTAGTAACGTTGCTTCTAGGAGATCGACTTTACCAAAAAGCTTTACCATTTTAAGCACAAATTTAAAAGTATCTTCTATATAACACGACATTATTATGATCTAGAAATATTCTCATTGAAAATATATGTAAATGCTTATACCTAATTTTGCTTTCATATCTAGTTTAAAAGTGAAATAAAAGTATGTGTGTACTGGTCAGAGAGACTTTTGGAAGTCTGTCAGGTAAGTACTTCACAAAGGAGGGAGGCACATACAATTACACCCGTTTCATGTGCTAAAGCCATAAAAAAAACACGTGTCAATGGTGAGTTTTCAATTTTGCGACGTACTCAATCATTAAAGACGCTGTATGAGACGTGACCCGTATGGGTGCGTTTCCGTTGAAGCGGAGCAGGCTCGGCTGCTTTAGATTTGATTAATAGAAAGACATCAAACCCTCATTGAATAAAAGCCAACATTTTATTTGGTAATACTCTACTACCGTTTCGGGTAATTAACACGATAGATGCTGCTAATGTTCTTATTATTTTTTCAACACACTTGCTCGTAAAGTGGCTCTTACTGAACCGCTTTTAGGTTCATAATGCAGTGTATTAAACACGCGTGCTTTTTACTTTACGATAACGCACTAGTGCTGTAATGCCACAATAAATATTTACTAGTCGGAGTACCTATACCAGTCCTATGACATGGCAGTATGGAGTTAGTAAGTACTATCATGGCAACATGGAATTTGTATTTAAAAATTTACTTTGGCGAAGCTATTGTTTTTGTAAAAAGAAATACCATAGGCAAACCGGGGCGTTTAGTAATGGTAAAAAAAATCTAGTCTGACCATAAGTTCTGTCAAAAATGAAAATGCTTTTATTTTTTTATGGAGTAATGTACCTAATCTTAATAAAACTTCTATGTACATATTTATTGAAGCCGGACTATGTATACATGGAATAAGTATGAACTATCCTATACTATATTATCACCCGAGCAGAGATGTGCGCGATGTGTTTTTCACTACATATTAATCTTAATTTGCGTATTCAAAACATTATTTTGTGTTTATTATATTTTTCATATAGGCTGTTCAGCGGTTTTGTCAGTGCCTTTATTAACATTTTCACGCGCAGCGCTAGCGGAAAAAATAAAAAGAGAGCGCCATTTTGCATACATATTTGTTATCGTTTTTGTTGTGTGGGCAATTATTATCAAAAATACGAAATCTAAAGTACCTATTGTCACCAACCGACGTAGAAAAGTTTTTAAAATAAGCTCCGGATAGTCAGTACCCTGGCAACAAAGGTCAGTTAAACTTTATAAATCTAAATGTATCATCTCTATAGTCACGTTATTGTAGCCTAGATTATTACAAGTCTGTTTTTTCCTCGCAAGTGTGTTGAAAAACGTCGTATGAAACGCGTGTGCATTGATCATTACACTCCCGACTACCTTATCGCGGTCGCCTGCGGCTCGCGCGTGCAATACCGTCTCGAGTGTAATGACCAACACCGCACACTTGTATCATAATGTACTATTGTGTCATCGCAAATGACTTTAATCTGCAATTTTGAATATAATTTTCGTTCTGAGTTCCACGTTCTATTTAACTATACTGAAAGATCTCTAATTTTTTATCTTTAATCCATACTCATACCCATTATAACTTCTAAAGTGACTGTCTGTCACCTTTTCACGTTTAAACCACTAAACCGATCGTTATAAAATTTGTCACATTGGTAGCCTATGGTCCTGGAGAAGGACAAAGGCTACTTTTCATCATGGATAATTGTATTAAAAAAATGATATACAAAATAAACGCGGACGAAGTCGCGAGCAACAATATGATGTAGTGCTAGTAATCAATATGATGATAACACTCGTGCCGTTCCACATTAGGTTCCTAATCTCTGAACATTATCAGTACATAAGATATAGATATCTTATTCCGTAGATAACACACGTTACATAATGCCTGTACTTATAATTACATGAATTGCATGTTGTAGTAAATGTTATGTAAGTAAGTACCAACCTATGTTATTCTAAAACAGTGTAGGCCGATGTAGAGGGACAGAAAATTTACCTATGTTTCTATACGTAAGATATGGACAAGAATCTTTGATGAACAACAGAATGCCCCGTGTCAAGGTTTTATTACATGTCATCAAGCCTTGTTTCCGCGAAGGGTTGGACAGAGGTGTACCTATACAGGGTGGATTTTTGAGATGGGGCAGTAAGGACAGATACCTTAACCGTTGTCGCTACAAGAAAACGGTCTGAGGAGACTGTCCTTAACTTTTTGAGAAATTTTGATTTGCATTCACATATTTTGAAAAAAAAATACAAGCTGCAGAAAATGGGCAGTTTTCACAAAAACTTTTTTCATGCCAATCGATCTTGTTTATTATAAGGATCAAAAAAGTCTACTGGACCAACTGAGGTTTGAGTAGGTACTAGAAAAGTCAGAAATCGCAAAAAAACTGTTCCCAGTTATTGTTTAAGGTACCTGTCCTTACTGCCCCATCTCAAAAATCCACCCTGTATACATACACATTTGGCCAGTTATGATTTTATTAATAACGACTTAATCTGTCACATGGGTTTATTTCAACACGTTCGCTGCAAATAGACATTACTTATACAAAGATAACTGTTTCAATATCAGCGATGAAGGATATTGATTCTTCTCATAAAGAAACCTTAAGGTAGGTACTACACATGAATAAAAAAAAAAACACAATATTGAATCAAACTCTACTCTCACGGTCTAACAATTCAACATAATGGACAATAATATTATCTGTTACAAGAGTGCTGAAGTGGAAAATCTTGCAAGTCATATAGGGTGGGTATTTTACGCAGTTGAATCAACACAAGTCACAACACTTAGACACGATTACATTGATAATGATATAGATTCTAGTTTCAGAATAACCTATTCTGTGGTTAAATAAATAATGAATGTGCAACCTACCTACCGTTGCACCCGCAATCAACAATGTTTGTTTATTACGCTTTCACGCTAAAACGGCTGAACGGATTTGGATGAAATTTGGCATATGGGTAGACCATGATCAGGGTTAGGATATAGGATACTGTTTATCCCGATGTTCCCACGGGATCGAAGCTTATGCGGGTGAAACCGCGGGGTGCAGCTACTTCTGAATAAAAATCTCCTATTCAAAGAATATAGGTACAATTTCAATCTCTGTAAATCCAAACTTTTAGACTGTTTTGTGACATAAGGTTGACGATATCGGGTGGACGAGCTGCCAATGATTTTATTGGTACAGGGTAGGATGCAGCAGGACGGTTAATGCATCACAGGCGGATTAAATTGCTTGTCACCTTCGCACGCAGTCTATAAGGAGTGTACAAAGTCTACTAATTTATAAACGTTACAATGGTCTCTCAATGGTTCGTTTTTGGCAGATTTGCCATACAAAAACTGTCAAAAACTCACCATTGAGAGATCATTGAAACTTTTATAAATTAGTAGACCTAGGCCCCTGAGCAGCTGATAAAGTTGTATTGATGAAAAATACATTTTTCGGTCACCCTAAATAAAATAGTACCTATAAGAGCAGGATAACAACAACGACATAATGAAATTCATGTTAATCAGATGCGAGGTTTTTACGGATAGAGGGTTTTTGAGAGTCTCGGAGCCGCACACAATCATACGAAAATCAAAGGCTCTAAAGATCTCTTCATTTTTGGTTTATTTTAGAAAAGATGCCAAAAAAACCCAGTGCCGATTAAAATAATTGATATATAGCAAAGTAGACCTTTATAAGAGGTCGCAAGTACGCAACTCGTTTCGCATTAAACTATGACCAAACAGGCCAGCAGCATATTTTGATAGCGTTCTATTTCACCCCGTTAGGGGTAGATTAAAAAAAACCCTGATACACGTTATTCTTTATTTTCGGTTTTAAGTATAAATACTGAGATTCGAGTTAATCGCACAGCGCGTTAAAATTCTTCCATACAAACTTTGACACCCTCATTTAGAAAAACAAAAAATGACAAACTTTATAAGTATTCGTGCGAAGTTTCATGTTTATTACCTCAAGGAATAAGATTTTTCATACAAACTTTCATACAATATTTGACTCACTTAGGGGTTGAATTTCGAAAAATCCTTCCTTATTTGGGATTACAGTATGTTTACTCTACCTTGCCAAACATAAATCGTTTTAATCGATTCCGGGTTTTTGGTCCATACATTTATGAGCATTATTCTTTGAAAGTGGATCTCTGACCAGTGGGCTCCTATTAGAAACTTTTCAAATATATTTTCGGTTTTCTTTCATTATGCCACACCTACTTAGAGGTTAACTTATCGCCCTGCATATGCTTGCTCAAAAACCCTCTATGATCAAAAATGCACGCATAAAACCACGTCATTTTATAAAGCCTACGAGTAAGTACTCCTACTACGGTGTACATTATTTAGAGCGAAGCCCCATAGTTCTGTCAGGACTTCAATACAATTTTTAATACTAGTAATTATGGTCCTTATATAAATAAAACATTAAAAGAACTTTAATGTTTTATTTATATAAGGACCATTCGAAAATGATAACTGAATCTTGGAGAAAGATATAGTTGTCATAAAATCTAAGTAAGGATTTGAATACCATGAAGAAGCAGTAACTGAATCGTAAACTATAAATCCGTCTACAACTGCAATATAAATCGCTGATCTACAAAATATTTGCAGACACGTATCACACGCGTTTCCCGGGACCCGTCTGGTTCTCAAGTCTCGACAACCTGTTGCTAAAACTAGACGGCGGACGACGACAATTTATGAAATAGCAAAGTACGTAACATTTATAACCCCCGACGGAAAAAGAGGGGTGTTATAAGTTTAACGTGTGTATCTGTGTGTCTGTGTATCTGTGTATATGTCTGTTCCCTCGAAGCTCCCAAACGGTTGAACCGATTTGATTATTATTTTTTTGTTTGAAAGGTGTCTTGATCTTGAGAGTGTTCTTAGCTATAATTCAAGAAAATCAGCCGTTTGAAGATTATCAGCTCTTTTCTATTTGATGAATGGATGTGCGCACCTTCCACAGGTCTGATTGATTTGAAATTTAGTATTCTGTTACTTCAATGATATTAGAAGAACATAGTAACCTTGAACCGATACTGCAGCATCACCTGGAATTGTCTTTGTTTGTGTCGGGGGGGGGTTATTAAAATGTTTTAACTTGTTGCTACAGGATTTTTTCTTACAAGGACTAATTGTATTTATAATACATATAACGTATAGACCTGCTTGTTCAATTCATTCCAGGAAATATGACGGACATTCATCGCGTTTTGTGATGCATGACATGGCATGGTATTAAACGAAGATTCGTGTGATTAACACTATTCATAGTTTTACCTGAATTAATTACAGCCATGGTTGCCACGTGTACGTTTACAGATCAAGTACCTATAGGTGTACCCGCACTGAGCACAACATTATGAATTATTCCTCGTAGAGACACTATTGAAAAATTCTCGTTTCTGTTCCTCCGAGATCCACTTCCGTTTAGTACAACAAATCAAAAATGCGTAATATCAATCGAGTAAATTGGGACGAGGAAAAAATATAAATACTTAAATTAGCAAAGGGCGAGGGCGCGCAGGTCAGCTCCAAGGAGAGCCGGCGAGACAATTATTCTGTTTATCTTAGGTATACACGGCGACAATGTCAACGACCGGATAGTTTAGGAAATACCTACTTGTGAAACGCAATAGGAGGTCGGAAGAGCTTAGGATAATTAGGCATTGACTATGCCTAGAGAGTTTATAATACGATATTATTTTTAAGTAAAAAAGCAAGCAAACGGCCATAGCATACAGAATTTAATCTCGTCACTAAATAATCTAATTACTTAGGTATGTATCACTATTTTTAAACTGGCCACAGCTATATGCGTTTTCAGCTGCGGTTTCTAAATCCGTCCAGGTCAGGAACATACTAACTTGGAACATTATTGAGAACAAAATGGAAGGGTGTGAACTAGCCAGATATGTCCGGACTTCGAAAATAAACCGTTAACTAGATCAGCACCCTAGTTGCGTAATACGCGATTAATCACATTCTGAATCGTTTTGAAACAGAATGCTAATCCATTGGTTCATAAGTACGAAAAAAACTGCTCAATAACGTAAATAACGCAATGAATGTTGTTGAACTGTCAAAATGAAAAATCAGTCTTAATCGTTTATGAAAATGTGTTACGCAATTAGATAGCAGGTCAGTTCCATCTGAACTTATCAAGTACCTACAAAGAAAGTCAGAAGTAACTGTGATAATTAAAATCTATACCACTAGTTCCAGCTTCCAGTAGCAATATACAGGATACTCGTATTGCAGCATTCCTCTGCATAAAATCTGTACGCTCAAAACTTTTTGGTTTCTCACTGGCATTCTATATTATATTTTTATTAAAAGCTTTTATTTAACTTCACTTGTATACGTATGTCCTGGAATATTGCAATCAATATTTCACCCACTTCCACTGAAGCTATCGGGCTGAAATTTGGCATACGTGTTTGGTTCTCGTGACGATGCATGATAAAAGCTTTTTTTTTTCATTTTTAAAAAGCTTTTATTTAATGTTTAATTTTTTTGAATTTGAATCGGACATGAAAAAACTTGCAATTTTTTGAGTCGTGAGCTCAGTGGCTTTCCTTCCATCAAAGAAAAAACAAATAGACTTTTATCGTTGATATATTTTTTTATTCTAATAAAGTTCCCCTGCTATCGTCGTTGTCGACTCAAGGAGCAGTCCATGTGTTACTAGTCTTGTTGTGCTGCTATTCAGGTATGTAAGGTAAATCTTTAACTTTGCCCCATACATTAGGGACCAACGAGCCGATTTCTTTTTGAGGATTTCAGTATTTTCTTTGCTGTTATTCAGAAATCCCTCGAAATCCGGTTGTGTCCGGTTCCGGGCATCGGCCAGGGCTGCCGGCGCACTTTCCGCCACTACGGCCAGAGCCACGTATTACGCCAGCTACGCAGTCGTGCGCGGCTGCAGTCTCCACGAAACCAGGAACTTATGTGACCCTATTTCACCGTTAATTTTTCTTCGTCTCTTCCATTCTCCGTTGATGCAAAACGCTGTCAAATCACCGTGATTTTATATCATGTTTCTAAAAATGTTTTTAAACGGCGCAATATTTTCTGTACCTATGTAGACTCAGAACTCCTAGCTAGATTATGTAGCCATATGCCTTTAGCAAATATCACACAAATACTTAAATAGCATAAATGACAATGTTGATCTGCAAATAGAGATACTCGTAAGTAGGTATAGGTACCTCACAACAGCGTTTTCCATATATCGGGGCCGGAAGTGCCCCCGCCAAGACAAGTCAAACGAAGCGCAAGGGCCCGGACACTACCCAACAAACAAAAACGTCATATAAGTCTTGACTTCTACGACATAAAGTTGGATTACTGTCTTTATTTCTTATAATGATAGTGAGATGACTACTAGGTCCTTTAGACGTATTTAATTTAACTTATTAGTCGTGCGACGAATATGTCATAATAAGCTGGTCTTAGCAACGTTGGTAAGACTAAACTAAACGACGTTATATTACAGTCTTAGCTAAAACGTTTGTACGACAACGCAATAGTCATACTAACGTTAGAGTCCATTAAACTTTTTGAACTGACCAAATTAGGTCTTTGAAAAACCTTTATATGACATTTATATAACGTAGCAGTTGTATAGACGTTTTCACAGTGACGTTTATATAACGATCACTATCCTGTTTTACAGCGGTCAATTGGAGACTCTTAAATGACTTAGTTGTTTATTTAATACTCAAATATAACCTATTTATTACATGATGTCCGTTTAATGTCATGCCCTGACTTTATTCAAACTTGTAGGCGCATTTAAGTCAGGTTTTGACTTTAAAACGTCTAGAGCTTGTGAAGTTAGAGCTTGTGTCAAAAAAACCAATCCTCTCAGAATAATGAATAGGGAGTCAGTAATGAACAATTTGAGCTTCAATTGTCTATAGGTACCATCCCAAACAACACAGTTATACGTGACAAGCATAACAAACCAATTAAAGCACTTGTGATTCGTAGCATTACAAACGACTACTACACGCGCTTACTTGCACCGTATATTACACTCAAAATGTTTCAAACAATTGCATAATAAGGTGATATTTGATGAAGCATTGTGTACTCAGCGGAACCAATATGAATATGAATGGTCACAACAAACAAACCCTAGCAGACCAAACTCCCTGGGGATTGATAAATCTACCAAAATTGATTGATATTGCAACTGCATAAGGTTCTTTCTCCCGAAATGCAATAAGATACGTAATTATTCATAATTATTCTTGAAAAATAATAAAATAGTGCAATATAATACCTCTCGGTGTAGCTAAAGGGAGCTTATAGAGGTGGTGGGTGAAAGGTGCCAGAGGTGGGCCAGGATGGACGTGCCACCCTCACGGACGTCCGTATTTGGAATTGATTTATTTATGGAGCGTTTTGACGCTTTTGTTTAACGAATCCATCGACTGCTGCAGATGTTTTAATTGAAGAAACTATTCAAATCTTCAAGGAACCTATGTCCTTTGCGGCATGTTATTATCTCTCATGGAATTTATTGAGAACTAGCTGCTGCCCGCGGCTTCGCCCGCGTGAGTGTCGGAAATTACCCCATACATCCTCATGGGTTTTAAGTATAAATATTGAGTTTCGAGTTAATCGGACAGCGCGTTAAAATTCTTCCATACAAACACTGACACCCCCCAACCCCCCTTTAGGGGGTAATTTAGAAAAACAAAAAACTACAAACTTTATAATTTATTTTGATAACTATTCGTGCGAAGTTTCATGTTTATTACCTCAAGGAATAAGATTTTTCATACAATACAAATACATTTCATACAAATTTTCACTTCTACAGATTTATTATAAGTATAGATAATAAAATATCCATTCGAGTCTTGGTTCCTGGGAATTTGATTACTTAGACGTATTAGCAAAGCCATAGGTAGCCACATACGCGCGTTTGTGGACATACCTACTTTCTTCATCATTATTTGTAAAAATGTGGCAGAAAATTCATAGGTAACCTAGAAAAAGAAACCTTTTAATTTTTACCCATATTGTCTCTAGTATTGAAATTCACTAGAATCATTGAAATCTAACTGCAAAATGCTTACACAGGCACACAGGTATAAGTAGGTAGGTACAGAGCTCTCCGCCGGATTGAAATACTATGTTGAAAGCTGTTAGTCAAAGAGGACAGGAAGAATGGCCAAACGGGCAGTGAGCAAAGTGAACAAGGCAGACCTTATCCGAATACAGCCGAGTTGGATTACGTCTGCTACCGGAAAGGTATTTATCGAAAATGCATGCCATCCTTCGTGCGCAATTATTCACTTTACGCAGTGCAGACTGAGGACTCAAGCAGTCAATATTTATTTTTGTTCCAAGTGTCAGCGCGTGAAAACACGAGAGATATTTATCACTTCATCACGCATTAACTAAAAGTAACGCCAAGAGTTCATTAAACAAGTTTTCGTAATTGTTTTTTAACTCAAAAAACATACCCATAGAAAGATACAACCAAAATAAATGAATAATGTCACAGCATCGCAGATCATAATCAATTAATTATGACTAAAAATAACCATTAGGGTGACATCGAGGAAATAATGGGTCCCGACCGCGGCGTACTGATATAAAATGTACTGCCAGCCACCTATACGCCTGCCGATATGTACGAGGGAGGCAGGCACAGAACAGCATTATGCAGTGAGTAATTAATCAAATTTCAGTTTAATTTGTAATTTTGTAAAAATACACAAGCTTTATAGTGCTTTTGCAAAGTTAAGATGGAAGTTTGCTAGTTACCTTTACATTACTTTCTCTTGACCAATCAAGTTAAAATTTTGTACACTCAGTATAATGAAGCATCGTAACGTCTCTTCGCCTTTTCTATATAATTTAAATCGCGTCTGTGCCTTATCCGTTCCACGCCTGCGCTGCCTGAGCCGCGCCTTTACCTTACGCCTTCTCTGTGTAATTCACGCCTTAAGACGGTGTCGTACTGTGGGGGGCTCGCAGTTTGTATTGTTCATCAATGATTCTAGCAGGATTTGTGACAGTGTATGTATGCTCGACTTTGTTTTTATTAACACGCTTTTATTAGTTTCACCTGTATGTTTTTATGTAACTGACTCGTTTGGGCTCGATTTTGCCCCACTTTAAGCGATCAGATTTACTTTAAACGTTGTAGACTTATCAACTACCGACGACAATACAATATTTTGATTCCGTATGAAAAAAAAAGTGCGTAATTTAGCACATCTGTACATATTAAAGATGGTTTTATAGCAAATCGAACTAAAAAACAGAAAATAACTTTTAATTTAAAAGAAAATTAATTTCATTGTTAAAAAGCGTGGGGTGCTCGATATTGATTTTGTAAATATATAATTAGTAGTTATTTGTAAACGTAGACTCTATAAAAAGCACCACACGCTTTTTTAAATAAAATTAATTTTCTGTGTCTTTTTTTAGTTTTTTTAATTTAATATAAGCTTAATAATAATCACTTCGCGGGTGTTTGAAGTGAGTTAAGTAGTTTTTTGACTGAAGCATAACATTTTAATTTATTGTACTTTTTTCGAGCACGCAGAATCGTTAAAAAAATCCAGACGATTTCACCGTATGATATTGAAAATCATCACGCATCATCAACGCTCAAACGAATATTAATATTCATTTTTGAATTTCCGAAACAATGTTATACATATGTACCATCCGGGCTGGTGCGGTGGCTGCATGCTACGAATCCCCTCTAATTGATGTAATAATAAGGTAATCGTAGACTGTTGAAACGGTTCATATCATCTGACTTTGGTCTCGCGGTGGCTGTGGGCGCCCAATTAGTGCACCCTATAATAACAAATATATAATTGCCCGTGTGTGTCTACAACCATGTGAGGCAGGCTTAGTGGATAACAAGAAGGTATTACATAACATCACGCCTGTTATGTTACGTTACGTGTAGAAGGTAGTAAAGGAAAAATATGGAGTAGCTCTTGTAAATAGGTTGCCGTTAAATTATAATATAGCGATGCGATTTGGGAAAAATAACTGGTCCGTTAGCACTTTATAAAGTAGGTATTATAATGTACCTTTAAAGTGATATTTAGATCACACATACAACGTCGATTAAAGATCTAGACGTTATTGAATGAAACTATAAGTTTTTATGAGGCGCCACACGATTCATGATCGACTCAGGTACTTTACAACTAATAACGTATTAAATAATTTATTTTCCACGGAACTTAAACCGGCGAAATGGGTGTACCTAGTATAAGTCACCTCTACGCAACCCTTCGGGGATTATAATAGGTGTCATCCACTACGCCACCACAGACCAATATTGACTTTAGCGTCTAACCTAATCTAAGGACATTCTCCGTCGATTCCTTTGATGCCTTGATGGCTTTAATAACCCATAACATTCCGGAGATACACCGGCGAGAATGGAGTGGGTTGGATGGCATGGGGCGGGGGTCTGTTCGCAGTTCTAGGGGTGAATATCTAGGCCCACCGCGCTCCGCGTCGCGTGCTCGTTATTAAAACTCACGTACAGAGTCATCGGCGAATATATAGATTTGTTTACGATGGGGACGGACACAACAAGGCTTTCAATTATATTAAACAGAACCCTTCGAAACAAATTAAATAGTTCGGCACTGGACACGGTTACTTAAAATTATCTATGCTTTAAGAATTTTATTATTCCTCCGTAAGAATTAACAATAATTCACTTACTGAGAAATTAAATTTACATAAAATGTTTATGAGCGTACAAAAACGAAGTTAAAAGTAATAATAATAAATAGGATGGTTGAATCACCAACTCGGTAAACACGGATCTAAAGTAAAAGTAGATGTATTACAAGATGTGGCATACATGGCAAGGTACTAAATAAAAAAGCATCATCTATTTTTATTTTGTTTGTTTGCTAAAGCTAGTATTTTTATATTATTACTAGCTTTTGCCCGCGGCTTCGCCCGCGTGGTTGTAGGAAAATATCTCACGGGAACGTACTACATAAAAGGGGGGATTAAAAGTACCCCTTAATAAGTTATATATCATAAGGGAACTTTTCCTTTATTTGACTTTTATGATACAGGTGATAACAGTACCAACTTTCAAGTTAATTAAACCACGTAGTAAAATTTTCACCTGTAAAATTGGTTACTCCTTTTCACCCCGTTAGGGGTAGATTTTCGAAAAACCCTGATACACATTATTCTTCATTTTCGGTTTTAAGTATAAACACTGAGTTTCGAGTTAATCGGACCGCGCGTTAAAATTTCCATACAAACATTGACACCCCTAACCCCCCTTAAGGGGGTAATTTAGAAAAACAAAAAATTACAAACTTTATAATTTATTTAGATAACTATTCGTGCGAAGTTTCATGTTTATTACCTCAAGGAATAAGATTTTTATTACAAACTTTCATCCCCTATTTGACCCCTTTAGGGGTTGAATTTCAAAAAATGCTTCCTTATTCCTTGCCTACATCCTACCTCTACCTCTGTGCAAAATTTCAGCTTTCTAGGTCCAAGGGTTTGGGCTGGGCGTTGATGAGTCAGTCAGTCAGGACTTTTTATTAATATAGATAGAAGATTGTTAATGACACATTATAATAAAATATAGGTACGATTTATGTTGGTTTTTAAAACAAGACATATTTTTCGCTTCTTTAATTTTTATGTGTATTTTATTGTACATGTTAACACCATCAAATTCAATATTCCTTTTCCCGTAATTAACTGTATTGGGAGGACGTCATACTAGACGTCGTACCAGAACAGTAAAGTAAAGTATTTGTAGTTTCGTAGTTGAATTTTTTGTAAGTAGGACTTGATGTTTTTTTGTGAAATGTTGTGTTGTATGAATATCTTATGTAATATTTTGCGTATTAGTATACAGCTACAGTACATATATATATTTGGGAAATGTTCGTTACTTTTGTATCTTCAATTATATCTTCTGAGTTGACATTCGAAATCGTAATTAATTCAATAATATTTTGTATAATCCATTTTGTGCTGTTTGTAATATTTCTAGATTTGACTTAGTTGCGGTACCATAGATTTCTATTACGTACCTAGTCTTTTATTATATTTCTATGGTGGAAACCTTTTCCCCTCAGTCAATAAAAAAGTGGTCACTGTGAAATTTATATAGAACTGAAAATGTAACAACAATTGATATTATTCTCGTTACAATTGTATCGGAAATGCAAAGTTTGAGATAGAATATTGTGGTTTAAAATGAAAACAAGGAAGGAAATTAAAATAAGGAAGGAAATTAAATGATATCGATAAAATAATATAAAAGACATATTCAAGTCCCATGTGTCACACACACTCAACGCAATCAAATGCTGGATGTCAACTTGTTACGCGACTGCGCGACAACAAAGACCACATCTAAGATTTAAATTTAAATAACTGCCACAGACTGCTTGAAAAGTGAGCTCGTTTTAAACTTTTATTATTCGAGTATTTTCAATTTTCAACTCAACATGTGCGTCTAAATCAAATGCAGCATTCTAATAAATACTAGCTTCTGTCCGCGACTTCGTTTGCGTGGAAGTCGTAAGACACCACAATACTAAAATAACACCCACATTTTTATAAAACATCATTATACTTACTACCTACGTTTATAATCTTGGTATCAGCAGCCAATACAATAATACAGACAGTCAGACGTACAGTTGTCCGTGTGAGAAGCAGCTCATCAGGTCAACACCCGCAGCCTTTCAAACCCTAATTTAGTAATAAGTTTTTCAAAGCTTCCTCTATTTCTTTCTCCTACTATTTTGCTGTGCCCGACAGGGTCCATAAAGATCACATACAACTTTAAGTTAACACACACACATAAACATTGTGGAATGCAAATAAAGTATTGTGTACCTAGTTCTCCTTCCCGGAAGGTAATTCTCTGCAACTAGGTATTCAGTTTGTCAATAACACAAATAAGCACGTAGTTATCGATGTAGTGACTGGTGATTGATTTCATTCAATGCAACGGAATACTGCTGTGCTAGAGATGACTAAATTGTTCATTTAAAATAATTATGATTCTACTCTTTTTATCGAATGTTTTGGTGGAGGATTGAACATTGATTCCCTTGGTCTAGCAGAGAAAACTCTGTAACGTAGGTTTATATCGTAGTATAACTATTATTCTTTGGTAAACATTCGATTAGATGTAGCGTAAAACTTTTGAACTTATTACTTTAGCATGGTACAGCGGTGAACATCATCATTATCTTGCTGTTATGCCAATTTATTTGGTGTCCGCGCAACATGTCTTCTCTAAGGCCGCGGACACGAAGACAGCGGCAGCGGCCGCGGCGCGAAGTGCGGCGCGCTTCAATGCATTTATTTATATGAATCTGATATAAATATATG
The DNA here is from genome assembly GCA_914767815.1 of Eupsilia transversa. Lineage (NCBI taxonomy): Eukaryota > Metazoa > Arthropoda > Insecta > Lepidoptera > Noctuidae > Eupsilia > Eupsilia transversa. The sequence continues at coordinate 14,696,477 of OU611871.1, forward strand.
TGTCGTACACGGATAAGTAGACAATGGTCAAAACATTTCTCAATCGTACTGGAAAAAGATAGGGTTTTTGCAAAAACAGGAGTCGCTCTAGTAATATTAAATATTCTTAACTCTGATTGGCTAGATTTTTGCTTACTGACCAAATCTTATTCTGATTGGTTCGTAGTTTTACCCTGTGAGCCCTAAAATTGGATTCCGACTCTCTGTCATTTTATACTTAAGGATCACACCTCTGTTTAACTATTCGCACTATTTTTCTAGTCCTAGCACATTTAAAACAAAATACTGCTGAGTCACTCACAAAAACACAAACATAAACAATACAATTTGCGTGAATGTTTGACATTTAAAACGTCAACCAATCAGAGGATGTCTCGTTTTGAGCGGTCCGACCGGCCAATCAGCGCAGCGTTCTTATTTCATAATAATTAATAACATTTAACACATTGTAACGTTTCGTTTCGCAATATTACTAGAGCTATTCGTGTTTTTGCAAAAACCATATCTTTTTCCAGTAATATTAAGAAATGTTTTCACCAGTCTAATAATCCGTGTTTTCGCGAAAATTCGAATTATCAAATCTCCCTACAACATAATTATGCATTGAAACGCGCCGCTGCCGCTGATTTCGTGTCTGCAGCCTAATAGTCGTCATTTCGGAAGTCACCCCCTTTCTGGTCATTTCATCTTGCTTGTCCATGCATTTTTCTATTGTATTCCACTACTCTTATAACCATCCACATTGATAGGTACTGCGATGAACTATCCAAACAAATATACATAGATATCCATTAAGAAACGAGATGTACTAAACACAAAGCGGTAGCGCGTACATTAATGTTTGCATTCACTCAATTCGTTTCAATGCACGGTCATTTACATACACGTCGTTCATGAATCAATTATAGAAACAACACGCCTCTTTGTTGTATTAAGATTACCGGTTGTACATTCCACGACAAGAATTTAATCGAAACATTCTTCAATAAACATTATTGCCCAGTGCGACGGAAGCGCGGCGACTGCTAAATCTCTGACTTGGGATCAAAGGACCAGCCAAGGTTGGACAGTGTTTATCGAATTATATAGGTACTTATAAGAAGTGCCAGTAAACGGTAAAAACTTTTGGGCATTGAATTTCATATAATATAAAATGCAGTTGTTAGCTCTCGTCACAAATTATTCAATTATGGTTATTTATGTAGAATTCAATCCAATAAGAAACATTGTAAATATTTACGAACAGATAGAAACTTGTTGTATGGGTAAGTTTTCTCCCCAGCTTGGTACGTTCGGAAGTTGTAAAAGGGAATATTTGCCTTTTAATAGTAGCCGTTCGGAATGTGTTCATTGGCGTCATGCCCAATTTGAATAACTGATATTTCCATTCGGTTCCCCCAGATACTGTACTGCCGGGCACCTTTGTCGTGTTCATAAAGTTATCGGTGTGAAAAAAATTCTTAGATGGAATATTTATTTATACTTATACAGTATACTTAAAGGTACTCTATTACACAACGTTTCTACAACGTACATACGGCACGGTACGTCTATACAACGTTTTATTCGTACAAATTACTGAGAACGAAGCTAAAATGTTCAAAAAGATGACAAAATATTAACACATAACATCAAGCCCGCACCCCATGGGTTAAGCAAACGTACCTAATACACCTTCTTATAATAAATATCATACGATTAAATTTTTAACGCAATCATTATAATTATATTAATAAATAACTATTAAAAGTAGGTAGTAGTCTGATAAGCATGAAAAACCAAAATTACTTGTAAATATAAATTAAATCTTAAATCATTAAGATAGGAATTGCAAACAGCGTAGGTATGAGAATGATGGTTGCAAAAACACTAGTTGCCGAGTGCATGGTGGGAGCACAACCGTTCAAAACTCAAACTCAACACATTAATTTCAAATAAACCAATTACAGGCACTTTTGAATTGTCTAGGAATCGGTCAGTCAAAAAGATGAAGCTAGTTGCCCATTCCAAAACGAAGTAGGTTCCTATGGAGAAGAACGGGGAAGAACTCAACGGACACTCTTTTAAATCAAATTATTGTTACAAAATATTGGTTACATCATTCATGCTGAAAGTCTACATGTCAGAACAATGTAGAAAGATGTGCACGTTAAAAATGCCCGTAATAAAAAGGAAAAAAATCAGCCAAGTGCGTGTCGGACCACGCACAATGAAAGGTTCCGTAGCTGGGATGAACTTATCCCAAGAACAAACTTAACATTGTAGTTGAAAAACATGTTCTCCCATACAAAATGTATGGTGCAACATGTTTTTGCAACTGCAAATTTAGTTGGTCGATAATTACTCGTTAACTAGTAGAGCCTACTTAGCTGTGATAGTTTTCCTTTTAATTTCGTTATATACCTATACTACTGCTGTGAATTTTTGCACATATCCAGAAATAACCGTTTAGCTGGCAGGGGGGGGACACTTGACTCTGAAAAAATTAGCGCTTCAAAGCTTAATATTTCGCAAACGGATCCTTCAATCCAAAAATGGTTTAAACAAACTCACAATATTTTTGAACGAACTTTCCAAAGATAACACCAAGGGATAGACGGAAAAAAATATATCCCCACTTTACGTGTAGGGGAAGTAGCCTAAAAAATAATATTTTTAATTATATTATTTACCACTTTGTGGGCGTAATTAATATGTATACTTATGCCAAATTACAGCTGTCTAGTACTAACAGTCCCTGCGCTAAGCCGGGGACAGACAGACAGACAAGTTAAACTAATGTTGACTGGTCCTTTTATATCTCTGATTGGTCTTAACTGGGAATTCTTACGCGGGTTAAGGTGCATCGAGGCAATGCACATAAGGTGAACGACACCGGACCCCCGCTGACGCCCCGCCAAATATAAAATTGACAAATTGTATGAGGATATGGATCACAATTCGAAAATTGCATTGAGTGACATGTTTTGTCACCGACACCCCACCTAATAGACGTTCCGGTTGGCTGATATAGGAACAGATAACAAGTATGAATTTATTTAGGTCAATTTATTCACCTTACTGATAACGCTCAATGAGAGTTTTGTTTGAAACATTGAAACTATTTGATGAATGCATGCATGTAGATTGTATGATCACTTCTTAATAGATCTGGACCAAGGAGGTATATATACTTGCGACTCGCAAGTGCTACTGCAGCTGCTGCGCATGAGCATGTTGAGGTCCTGGGTTCGATTCCCATGGTGTTATAGGGTTTTCCCATCAGGAATTTCTCAGTAGCAGCCCGGAGTCTGGATTTTTACCCGGTTGATGGCAATAGGCTCGCCCCCCCCCCCCCCCACCCCTATAACATGGAGCTTAAATCTTAATCGAGGAATGGTAGATACTATAGGTACACTTCTGTCCAATCCTTCGGGAATTACAGGCGTGTTGTTATGTTCTGTGTTTAATAACCAGTGATGTATCTCACAATTTATGTCAAGATTTTTATAAGAAACGATAAGAAAAATAAAAGATAAAAATCGATTAGATGACGATAAGAATTGAGTAAACGACATTACACGGATGTAAAAGATTAAACACGAAAAGCAAACGCAATTAACAGATATTATTCCAATACAAAAAAAAACATAATTAATGCTTCAGCTCTCGTCACACGGAGGTGAATCCCGCGCGGGACGAGAGACACGACTGTAAAGCTCAGCGCCCAGTGCTCGGCGTGGCAACATGTCATGTTCGGTTTCGCGACAAGTCAATCGTCAACCTGAGGATGCTTCGTTGAGAGGTCTCTTTAGGAATAGTCAAGCGGAATATTTTACTAAATATATCTACGTCTCTTGTATTGTATAATGGATAAGTCAAGCTTGAATCAATTATCTACTTTCCATCCTAATTCCTAAAAGACTATTGTTGATTTATTTGTGTGTGGTCTCTCTTCAAGAGAGAATTTTATAATACCTATGTTAAAGTGAAACTGAACACAATAGAATCAGCATAATTGACAACATTTCAAAAATGACACGGCTATAAAACAAAAATACCCTTTCTTTATTTTCATATCCTGAGTTCAAATATTTTTTTTTTGATTTTTTGTGATTTCTTCATTTCTGAGAAAAAAAAAATCAAAAAACACGTCATGACGTCATAGAAATAGTGGAATGAGGTAGTTACCTTTGCCTAAGCATTCCAATGTATTAGATGAAAACTTGACTTGTCAAACAAGACGTCAATGTCAAAAGTTTGTTTACAATCTTTTTCTTAGGAAATTAAACTTTAAAATATACACGCTGCTTACTGTAAATATTGCCAAATTTTGATTGATATTTCGCCAATGAGGATAATAACACTTGAAAATAAGAAAATTTACGAATTTAATTGAAAACAAACAAACAAGTTTAGGCACCAACGAGTTTGACACATTTGACAAGATGACACCAGTGACATCTAATAGTTTTTTTTCAAGTCAAGCAAAGGTTTTAACGCTATTCCACTATATGTTTGACGTCATTTGGCGCTTCCGTCTTTTTAGAATAAACCGAATTTCAAAGTTAAAACTATGAATGAAAAGTACATCATTTTGAAAAACGGAAAAATACCGGTGCCCTAGTTTTGGATTTACTTTTATAAAACGTAATAATACATGCAGGTTAAAAATATGAAATGTTGTCAATTGCCTGAACTTTATTTTGTGCAGTTCATATTTGTACAGATTGTAAGCTGCTTCAAACAAATTAAGTTCGTGTAAATGGCCTCAAGAAAAAAATATATTATTTAAAAGTGTCGATTCGCCCGTTTCGGGCGAGTAAATTGGTGCGAATCACCATAAGCCTTCTGGTGGTGCCTCCGCATTCAATTATGGCGACCGGGACGGGATTATTTGAAATACTTCTAGGGAGTAATTTAATAACTGTTTCAACGTTTAATTAAATTGTCGCTTCATAGAATTGGAAACAGCTAACACAAATACTAGCTGCAGGTCCGCGAACTCCAGGGTCCTGAGAAATGTCAATTACGATAATAATTTAATAATTCCTAAGATAGAATATTCCTGGAATGTAACAGTATTAGTTAACGTTCGTTTTGACGTTCAAAAGTGCCTTTTATGTGTTTATTTGTAATAAATTATTTGACTTTGACTTCCCAAGTAGCATTTTGTTCTCTTTACGAGTAGTAGTTCACATTCAGATCACTGGTGATCTCTAAGTAATAACATTGGCCACACATGGTTCATTGGCTGTATTAGAATGAACAAATTCACCTATACCTGTTTTAGGCAAGCATAGAAGTGCTAAATTCGCCTACACAGGCTATTTAAAGGTCCACATGTACGGTGTTATATTGCTGGCATTTTAATACAACAAATGTGAACATTACTGCAGCCAAAAGCTGTTATGTACAACCTTTTGTGGAGCGTTATTCACCTTGTAGCTGTAAGCGGGTCTTTGTGATATAAGAGGTGACAACTTTAATCTGGAGTTACAATGGTTCACTGTAGCTGGAGACAATGTCCACTATTTTTTCAAACATAACCTATAATATTTGTAAATTAATTATGACTGTATCACATACTACGGAGTTTTCGTGATTAATTGTGTGGTTAATGTTCAAATACAAAATCACAGACCTATTGTAATGCTATAAAAACACAAATATCAAAAATTGCATGGTTCGTCTCTGCTTATTTAGAAATATTTGGTTTGATAAAACGGCATTATTTCAGAGGCGTCTGAAAATTTTAACTCTAAATATGTGTATACTTTACATTAACTCATTACCCATTATTTTAACGCAAAAGAATATAATAAACACAGAGTACTTAATTACCAGTAATAATGATATCACAATAGATTAGATTGCTGTTTAGATTAGACACTCCCGAGCGAAATACGTCGTTCCTAAATATTTATTACAAAAAGTGGTACTCAAGTGATAATCTGGAGAAAAAGCGGCCACTAATAGTTTGTAGGGTACACTTGTGAGCTTAATACGAGATAGAGGCTGTATAATTGTTCACTCGTTACTTCTTATAACTCTCTTGTCTGTATGAAGAACCACACGGAATCATATATTTACATAGTGCCGTTGATCAGCTATTCTCTCTTAAAAGTTAAAGTGCTGCTATTCACCTACTGTGTACCTTTTGTGAACTTAAGGCTGAATAATTTGTGCCCAAACCGGTGGTGTAAGCGCTGTATAGCGTGCTTGAGAGCTCTCATACAGCCAACTTAGAGAGCTTAAATTATAAATGTGTACCATTAGTCAACCGATAAAGAACCCCCAATGCTACTTGGGTTAACGCTTTGACGAATACGGGACAATGTCTCCGGACAATACGAAGATTCTATTGACACTTCTGAGAGCCAAGCGACACGATGCAACAATACGTTAAAGGCTCCCGCAAACAGGCGCGACGCGACTATAACAATACAATTTCTAAGAAAACTTCACGGTAGAACAATTACCGGTATGTACGAGCTTTTATGGTTTATGAGGAGGTACCCTGAAGATCTTAACAATATTTTCATGAAAGTTTATCAGAAAATTGAAATTTGTCAGATATGAAAAAAATGAAATGGACGTCGTGTAATTTCTTATTTTTAGGTAGACCACTAAATGTAGTAGTTCCACTCAAGTTAAGGCTCGTCCACAATGGCGCGATATCGCGGGCGCGACAAGGGTAGCGCTGCCAATCGCGCCCGCGATATCGCGCCAGTATGTACGAGCCTTTAAGCAGTAGATCTAATGCAAAACTATTCTGCGAGCATCTTAGCGATGAACGTTCAGATGAAGCGTAGATATAGTTATTAGGCCGTAGATTATTAGGTTTGAGCCGGCGGCGTCGAAGTCCGTGTCCGTCGAATGTGTCCTAGATACGCTAGCTTCGATACGACACATACAATATTTAGTGATAACGCAACAACAACTGGTGCAAGTCGGCCGTATCGATCAATAGAGCTAACCTAACTTATCCACTAGAATATTTACTAGTTAGTTGCATTTAGGACGTTGCTTGTGTAGTTGATGTGTAATTTATGTGTGCATGGAAAATATTCGAAAAAAATTGGCTGGGGATATTTAGAATCGATAACAGAACACGTTCCGCGTTCTAACAGTTTTTAGAATTTTTGTCTGCTTGTTGCGCATCACGTTAAAACGGCTGAACCGATTTTGATGAAATTTGGTACGGGAATACTTTGGACCCTGGGGAAGGACCGAGGTTACTTTTTATCGACATACAACGCAAGCAAAGCCGCGGGCGGAAGCTAGTAATAAATAATATTCTCTCCTATTCCTGTCTGGTAGGTTGGTACATTCGTGACAATCACACTTAATCGAGTGGTTATTTCGGACTATTATGGAATGAAAATTATGTTCATGATACTACTCTACTAATCTAAAAGTGATAATCCTTAGCCTAAGAATAACCTCTTTTTTTATTTTACTGAAAGCTTCTGTGGCGAAAATCACCGCGAATGCAAATACAAGTGCCAACATCACCGAAAGTTGGCCGGTAGTTACCTGCACTGTTATTCTGTAACTATCTCACCGTGAAAACTTAGGTGAAGTGAGCTGTCAGTCCACCCGACGCTAGGAATTGACACTATTGGCAGTTCACTTCACGCTCACTTCACTTAAGTTTTCACGGTTTCAGATTTTAACAGATAGACCGGCTGGTTGGGCAATCGAAGGTGCACACCGTATTAGAGGATAAGATATTATCCGGACCAACGGCCCATCCGGGCCCGGATAATATCTCATTTGCAACTTCTTCAAAATTCACTAGGATGCTACAAATATCTGAAATATTAGAAATTGTATGACTATGTCTAGTATACAGTGTGAGTCTTCATAATGTGCACATATCGAAATGGGGGAATCTATGCTTAATTTTATCGACGGAAAAAATAAAAAATAAAATCATTTTTTTTTCAATTTTTTTTTATTAAAAAAAAATCGTGTTATTGATTTTTTTTTACGATTATTGTAAAAATTGTTTAAAAAAACAGATTTTTGGACGAAATACCTGTTTATTTTCAATTGAGGGTTTTTTGGGTTTATTTGGGAGGGGTTTTTCCCACAATTTTCATTTTATAAGAACACTTAATTACTACCAATCATTATGGAGTTGAGTTTGTTTCATCGCGATAGATCATTTAAAAGTTACACCGTTTTTTTACATTGGGGTAAAAAATACAAAAAAAATAAAAAAATAAAAATAGATTTTTTTAAATATTTTTTCCGTTTGTCAAATAAAGCATAGAATCCCTCATTTCGATATGTGCACATTATGAAGACTCACACTGTATAGTAAAGAGTGGAAAGATATGCGGATAACGCCTCGCATATTGATACGCAAGTCTAGGCCATTATAGTTTAAAGTACCCGAGCACTTGGCATACAGGGTCAAATTGAATTATCTAGCGAAACTTTCTTTATCTATACTGTATACACGACAAAATAAAAATTAAAAATGAGTTTTTGGGATCAAAGACCCTTTGTGGTGTTTTTACTTGAAGTCTGAGTGGAGAAAATCTGTATCGGTCACTGATTACCAGTCATCCTTTATATTAAAAAAAACAAAAACAGGCCTTCCATAATACAGTACCTATGTAATTGTAAGTATAGATAGAAGTGTAAACCAAAAAAAAAAAAACGGTAATTGCTGGAAAATTGGTATTTTTTAGTGACAACATGACTATTTGTAACGAAATTATCCCTACATAATTATTCACTGAACATTAGTGAAAAAACCACTACTATCGCTTGATGGAAGCTAACTAATGTTTAAGTATACAATTCAGTAGGTAAGTGAATAATTAGGCAGTACATTAAGACTATTCATCAATATTAACCACAAAAACTCGGGAATTTTTGAGGAAAAATGGCTCCGATAGTTATAACGAGCATATAAAGCGTTCGTCATAATAATTATCGTATCCTTTTTGCCTCGAAAATTCGTCAAAACGTCCATACATGCGCTTATGATTTCGTCAGTTGGTTGCTATGCTTTTCAATGCAACTTTTATTATGAATTATTCAGACCTGGAACATATCCTAAGTCAAAGCTATGGTCTCCGTACTGCAGTTAGCAGTACTAACTAAGCGTGACAGGCAGTTACACAAAGCACCTTTATATACTTGGCAGAACACTTTAGCAAAACAACTGGATTTAAAGCTACCAGTACAGTTCTTGTCTCATAGACAACCTTAGAATGGTCGCTTCGTACCCGATTCATAATCGATTATCGATCCATCAATTCTTCAATCAAGCTCAGCACTTATAGGCATGTCCTATTAGACTTTGCAACCATTAAGATCCATTCATACATACATAAAATCACGCTTTTTTCCCATGATAATATGGACAAACTACAGAACGCCGATCCTGTTACGATCTTTACATACCCTTTTGCTTCGTTTACGTACATACATCTGGTCATACACGCACGCGGGTTGCGAGTACTACGCACCTGACCTTTCTGAAGAACATCACCAATAAGGTCACTATATGTCCTCCTAGGGCATCCCCTCCCGGCGTTCCCACTCACATCTACCTTGTAAATACGCTATGTTAGTCGCCTTGGATTCATCCTCCCAACATGCCCAAACCATCAAAGCATACTCTTTTAAATTTTTGTCACCACTTCTTCTTTCACACCGCAACGTTGGCTTATATCATCATTTCTCAGCCTACATGAGTGTAGCCAGCAGCACACCGTTGTGAACATCCAGTCGAGCCTTCTTGGACACCTTCTTCAATCTTTCCATCTCTTGTAAACAGACTCCCCAAATATAGGTAAAAAATAAATTATATCAGTCTGGAGCAATTGAATGAAATTGCTCCAGACTGATTTAATTTATTTTTAACCGACTTCCAAAAAGGAGGAGGTTATTATGTTCGTAGCGTATGTATGTTTTTTTTTTTGTTTATATCCGTTGATATTTTCGTCGTTCGTGGACGGATTTTGAAAATTCTTTTTTTGTTCGAAAGGGTATGCTCTCAAGGTGGTTCTATATAAATTTTATTAACTTTGCTTGAGTACTTTTTGAGTTAGCTTCATTAATACGTATTTTTCCCACTTAGCCTATATGGACGATCTTTTAACATTTTCCTGTCACTGTTATTTACATAGCAGGTCGTGATATTCGAACTTGTAGGTACCACAACTAAAAAGTGAAAAATAAAAACATTTAATTAAAAAAAACAACCGACTTCGTTATGTTTCACTTTGCAGTGTTTTTTTGGAAGTCGGTTGGTTTTTTTTACAAAAAGTTTTTCACATGACAGATCGACGCATCCCCTTCTCTTTCAAACACGATTACTTTCGCTTTAATCACATTTATATTCATCCCTTACATCTCATAAGCTTCATCCATCAAATTCACCATGTAATGCAACTGATATCTGCTGACAATGCAAGTAGATCTTGATGATCTGCGTAAAGAAGGCATTTGGCAGAAAACTCAGTCATCCTCAATACGCACTCGCCCTGATCCATATTCAAAATACATATCGATACAATGATCCATATTCATCTACAGGAAACAATTTAATCAATCATTCTAACAAACATTTACATATTTTCAATAAATATAAATAGTACAATATGAGTAACAAGCAAGAAATTAATCATAGAATTTGAAATGCGCTTCTATTGCCAAATTCAAAGCACTAACAATGTAAAACGTAATGGTTCAATGCTCTTTTCCTTTGTATTTACTTTGCTTCACAAAATTCAGCCGCAATCGCCGCAATCCGCAAATCGCAATTTTGCTTCACCGTAGTCGGGTAAAACTAAAAACTATAAACCCAACTACGACAAAAAAGTCAACTAAAAAGTAGGTGGGTTTTACTTTTATAACTTTTATTTTTATTATTTTGGTTTATAATATATATATTTTTTTGTTATGTGCTAATTAAGCCCTATCATTTGATACCCAACATGGCAGAATTCAAATTTTGTTTTATTTTGTCCTCTGGAAGACGCCGTATTCAATTTAATGTGACGTCACACAGCCTATAACCAGCGGACGATCAAGATACTTCCAAAGATACCATACACCGATACATTAATTTGTTAAATTACTATGAGTAGTTTAGAAGTTATGAGGGGACAGATGAACATACATACAGACATACATCATACCGGTCAAAATTATAACCCTCTTTTTTGCTTCGCCGTAGTCGGATCTGCTCTTGACACACATCGCTTAGCAATCCACGTTCGATTGCTCTCTATGGCTGTCTCGCCGTTCACACGCTCACGTCTCACTAATACCCCGAACAAAAAGATCGATCTTTCGCGTACAACGCAATTGCAGGAAGTGATAGAAAGCAACATAAACAAGAGTAATTATTTTTCCGAGACATGTTAAGGTAGCGTTAAGCACCATATATACAATTAATATTATCACCTAATTCTGGACACCCCGGCGCAGCATATCTCCGCCGGTTACTTAAAAAAAATCAGTTTTTTCATACATTAACTGCAATAATTAAACGGTCAAAATGTATTGAACAGGAGTTATTTATAACCTACGAATCATTTCAACGCTGCTGCTGGTGGGTCTAGAATCACGTACTGATTTCATGGTAACAGTACTACCTTTTCATAAAAAATGGACGAAACGACGCGCTTCGAAATCTCAGTGTATACCAGTACGCAGCAGGCTTGAGTGCGTGGCAATTACGCACGGACGCAGAAGGTTTAGCTACTGAGCGGCCGCAGGTAATTATTTGAAGGTCACTGCCGAGACGTAATACTGCTACTTTATTATACTGTGGTAACAGTTTACGCGTCGATGCCACACACTGCGTTTACAGTGGTATTTGTTCGAATAAACGATCATCTGAAATGTATCTATTACACTGACGCACCTACTGTAGGTACAGTGAGTCTATGATGAATCATTCACTGGAATACGATACCACTTGGCCATATAACCTTGAAGAACCGGAAGCATTCATAAAACCATTGGAAAACGAGACCGTATTATTATAAACACATATTTATATGTACTGGTAATTGGTATGTATGAATGCGTTCGGCGAGTGCAAAGCATCTGGTCTAAATAGCTGATTGATGACAATATGGTATAAGTTATAAGCAGAAGCAGTACTCTTAGAAAAGACCGACTTCCAAAAGTGAAAATAACTTTAATTGCGGAAGTCGGTTTTTTGGTTATGTATTTTCGTTTTTTGCCACACTCCCGATTCGTATTTTGATCGATTTCGGTTTTTTTCTGCGCAAACGTTTTTATTTTTACTTTTTAGTTGTGTACCTACCCCACACAAATTCGTATACCACTACTTGCTGTTACTTCACTGAGTGGAAAACATACGTATTAATGAAGCTAACTCGAAAACTACCCAAGTAAAGTTACTTAATACAATTTATATGGGACCACCCTTTTCAAACAAAAAAAGAATTTTTCAAATCGGTCCAGCCGTCTTCGAGTGATCGGGGAACATGCATTAAAAAAAGATTCTAACAAACTGAGAACCTCCTCCGTTTTTGAAGTCGGTTAAAAATACGCGAAGACTTTTGTGAACACTAGGACACACGTCCAATATCCTACCTACTAGGAATTAGGATGGAAAGTAGATAATTGATTCAGGCGTGACTTATCAATTATAAAATACAAGAGACGTAGCACACATTCTCATATAGTACACACTAGCCGTTCAGGCAGATAATGAGAATACATGTACTAGAGTAGACTATAATAATAGTCTAGACTATTATAGTGACTAGAGCATAAATAGGTGCATTTGATACTCGTCTTTTTATGTTTACCCCGCAACAGACTATTAACACATGGCAATAAAAATTAAAAGTAATAAAAACTAAAACCCAACTACGGCAAAAGTCAACTAAAAAGGTATAAACAAGTCATCACAGACAGACTAATTAAAAATCTGGAGTCACACGTGCTAGGAGATAAGTCGAATAGATTACGTGTGACTATTATGACTATTACGTTTAAATTATTTTGGGGTTATAATATATATATTTTTGAAATGTGCTAATTAAGCCCTTTCATTTGATACCCAACATGACACCATTAAAAAATCTTTTTTTTTTAGTTCATGACTTTTTGTCCTCTAGAGGGCGCCATATTCAATTTAATGTGACACCACATAGCCTATAACCATCGGACGACCGAGACGCTTCCAACGATACCCCATTTGTCAAATTATGTTGAGTAGATTAGAAGTTATGAGGGAACAAATGAACATACATACATACATACATACATACATACATACATATATACATACATACATACATACATACCGGTCAAAATCATTACCCTCCTTTTTGCTTCGCCGTAGTCGGGTAAAAACTGTAAAACAGTCTTAACAGCTTCAGTTTCTAAACATGGCAACTTCGATCAATAATTGATCGAAGTTGCCATACATAATAATTGATCAATAATTGATCGAAGCATGGCAATAATGAACTAGTGACTGGAAAAAAAAACATAAACATAACATAATAACATATTGGAGAATTATAGAACCGTTTTGGTCATAGGGCACGATTGCACCACTGCACTGATTCATGCATAGTATAGTGTCAAAGGTACAACCGTACAACAGTATTCATTTCCTCTTGGATGCCGGGAATAGAATGGCACTGCCTGATTGAATTGAAGTCCATTGGAGCGCATGAAGCGAACCAACATTTGGACTCGCGGTGAATTAATTAATTTGGCTCAGTGGCGTTCGCGCTGATGTGATGTGGAAATGGAAGTGATGTGGGTGCATAAACGTATTTGACGGTTGAATAGTTTTTAGTATCCACCACAACAATCGCCCCGATTTGTGCGACATTACTAATTGACATTTGGCAACACGCATTGTTTGCAAATAAGCGTATGTTTATTTCTTCACATATAAATAACAGAAGTATACGGTTTAATGCTCTAAAAGTACCCAAAATACTTTAATGTCTAATTCCTATATTAACCAAGCAAGAATATAGATACATATTACTACAGAAATAGTACATTACTGTCGCAGCCTGCAACTGGTGCATTGATTAATTATGAGTTTTCATAATAATTTATTTGGCCGCTAAACACGACTGTTATAGATATTTATAGTAATCTTCATAGCCGCATATTCATTTGTTTTTGACCAGTACAGCAATTTCGATTTATCTCGAAGAAGGTTGTCAAAATAATGCTCGAATTTCCAAGCATGTTTGAGAAAAATATATTAATATTCAGAAATCTTAACATGAAACTTAAAACTATTGAGTTTCATTTGCGTGGACTTTTAATTTGATGGATGTCAATTAATGTCATCTATTCATTAATATTCTAAGTAAGCTGAGTGAGGCATCTATTATGACGAGTTCTTTGATCTCAGACTGAACTATTCTATTGGTATATTGTACAGTTTGAGATCATGTAAATTATTTACAAGAATCTAAACTAGAATATGGCGTGTTCGGTGTTTTTGTCTAAATTATTGTATTAGTATTGTACCAATTAGTTAGACAAAAATACAGTTGTATACTCGCAGCCGTTAGTCATGAAACTAGAGCGATACAATAACTTCGTCTTCGTTGAATGTGACAAATATCGCCAAGTACTTTAACTACCTATTGTTGTTGTATACGGATTTATTTTATTCTACCTACATCAAGAGCCGCGCGATAATTTCGATGACTTTGTATAGTTATTAACTTATTATCATAGAAATATATAAAAAAAAGGTTATGTTATTGACTGAGCTCTTCTTAAGATTGAATCCTAAAAATTTACTGACATTGGAAATGAGAGACTCAGAGTCGAGTTAATGTAATCAATCATCAGTCAATTCAACCAATTGCTGTGCCGATACAAGTTGACCTATTCTCCTTCAAATTGCAAGATGACAAATGTACCGTTATGCTTGAAACACATGTGGTACCCAGATTTAGGTACATCCAAAGTTGTAATAGGCTTATAGCTCTCACCAAAATACCTGTGTTCCATCAACCAAAAAACAATCTTGTTCTTCGATTAGACTTTTACGTAATCCAAAAATTCGTTAAAGTTAATACACAATTATTTTTTCTCCAGGATCGCAAACAAAAATGAAGCAATCTTAGTTTTATTAAGATGAAAGGAATGTTACGATGCTATAAAATGCTCAGTGAAGGCTAGTTTTGCATCATATCAATTTCAGCGAGAATAAAAAATTATTGTAGTAAGCTAAAATTTACTACTTAGTACTTAAAATTACTATGAATTTAGCGAAACGCGTTGCGAGTCCATTAAAACCTAAAGGATTTGAAGAGATAAATAAACACCGCAATGTACACTTCTGCTAATGAGCTAAGTACCACTGCCACTGTATGGAATTAGCTTTTCAAATTTCAATTAACGTACAGTATAATACCTGACAACACCTAATAATTATTTTCTATTTAAAATCGTATATGCAGCGACAGCCATTTGATTAAAAACTCATTGTAAACGTGATATCAGCGACTGCGAAACAGCGGTATTTACGTCACCAATTCTTGTAAGTCCCTCCAACCGAGCTGTCATGCCAGTGCTAGGAGTGGGCTCAGCACAATAGTCCAACTAGGTCATTACTTAAACCGTTGTTGGGCTATTGTCGCATATTTGCTCTGCGTATTTGTGCAGAACGCACTATAGAGGCGTTAGTTATCTATCAAAACTAACTGTATACCGTAGCCCTCTCAAGATACTCACTGACCACACAAAGACTCATACTTTTTAATAACACGAAATTGATTTAATTTGATGGATTTATAAAACAAAGTGAACAAGGATAGTACAGTTACTGTTCGCTGTTCACTTTATAAGCGGTAAAAACTTGTAAAACGATTGTATTATTATTTCGCGGTTACTGTTTTACAGCGATAATGAGCTATACGTATAAATTACATAAATAAAGCTTGTGTGCGTCATGATAAAGCATTTTTTTTACTTCCACGCTCACTACCGCTATCTAATGTATCATGGATGACGTTTACAGATGCTTAGCTATACTCGTCCGTCTCCTGCATGACACATGTGTGGTGTGGGCCACAGAGAGACGTTTTTCTCTTTCTTAAGTTTCGAGTAAGTTTAAACGTTCTGTTAATTTAAAATTACTTTCCTAACATTGAGAGAGATATTGTATAATTCTGGGCAGTAGTGTAACTGCACAAAAACCTTTCAGTGTAATCCCTGATACAAACTGGTGACGCTGTTTCAAAGAGCTATTGAAAGGATTAACTAGCCCGATACAAGGCGAGGTAATTGCTTAAAACACATAAAATGACAATTGATCGAAATGGGTTTCATTTTGACAGTTCACCCAACCAGTTCATTGCGTTATTTACGTTGTAGAGCAGACGAATTTTGCAAACCTATGAAGTAATGGTTTAGCAATATCCTTCAAAACTCTCGGATTGTGAATGAAAATGTGTTACGCAATTAGGGTGCGGTCTCTCCATAATCTAACCGGGAAAATATTATCATTATGATTACTGACGTACACATATTAATTAGGCATTAAGTATGCCTTATTATGACGAACGAAATACATATTTTCGCAATTATATACCATCAAATTAATTGGTTTTATCCTATCCTATATTATTAAATGAGCAATATTTGAATATGTATTATAGTATATATTTGTAACCACGTTCTCGAAAACGGCTCTAAAGATTTCGATGAAAGTTGCAATATAAGGGTTTACGGGGACGAAAATTTGATCTATCTAGGTCTCATTTCTGGGAAAATTCGTTTTCTCCATATTGACCCAAGCAGAGGTCAGTGTTGTGAGAAATCTAGTCATAATGGAGTGAATAGTTCCATGTTTAGATTTTGCTTTATATGGAAGAAGTATGAGTAGACGACTTAGTGTAACTCTATCTGTACTAGTAATGATATCATAATGGCTCTATAAATACGAGTGTACCCTGACTCAACAGCTTCTTGGACCTTGACACACGGATTACTAACTACTGTCTACCGTACAGTCAACTTTGAAAAATGCATATTATGTACCTCGTAGGTACCTACTTTGAAACACTTGTGTTAACGCTTTAAACAAACAGGTTAAAATTTGCTGTTATTCATGAGGCATTCGCGCAGCAGTACACAAGACATTACAAAAACCTTAGATTTTCGAAACAAAACAAGACTTCCAAATTCGGGAAGCCAAGCCTTTTGTTTTTCTATCAACTAATCCCACAATGCTAACATGATATTTAGCACAGTTATTTTACCACCGATCTTGCATCACTTTCTAAATCACAGTGATCTGAGGTAAAATAACTGTGAAAGGACTGTAAACACAGAACAGAGTTTCAAAATGCCTTTTAGGTTTATAAGTCACTTACCTTTAGATAGCACCAGCCACATCTAGTGAACTCCGAGGTAAACTTGGTTGCGAAGCCACACGTCAAATGTTCGGCGATTTTTTGCGCCCAGTTGCGACGTTCGGATGCGCTGGCGCAGCTGAACAGTATCTTGCGAGGAGAACTCCTCATGCCCCCAGAGGAAACCGTCACCTCGAAGCAGTACGAGTTGCTTGTTGTGCTATGACCAAATGAGAGTAAAAATAAGACAAATAAAATTATGGTTTATTTTAATAGAATTAAATATACTTTCAATTTAATTTTCTTACATTTTTAACTATATTATTAAAGCAACTGAAATGAAAAATAATTAAGTACTTAATCATCTATTTGTAAATAGGTGTTATTATATTGAACACTTTAAATAATCTTTGTACAAAAATACAAAATAAGTGTTTAATTTAATAGAGTAATTATAACATAATTCATTTTATTCTTGGCATGTGCCACTCCTAAGTACTTCACTATATACATGGTAAATGTTTACCTCTGATAGTATCTTAAAGATAACATTGAAACATTGATAGTATACAGTCATATATTATTGTAATGAAATAAATAAACAAAGGGCTAAACTGTTTTAAAATTATCCTTTATCACACTGGTCTTTCAAATAGACTTTTATTAATTTAGTTTTAATATCAATAATTTTAACTTTTCAAAACATTTTGATGCTTACCTAGAAGACAGAGGCAGTACAATCTGTACTGAGTAAATATTATCCAATGTATAAGCTTCTTTTAATATGGAGTTTGTAGGGTCCGAGTAACACATCAACTTTTGGTCCGAAAGCACACAATACCGGGTCTGTGAGTTCTTGAACAAATCTTCAACAACTCCTGACACAATCCTTGTCAACAGACCACTGAAGTATGGCACTGGTAAAGAGTTAACTGGGGGACGCTCTACGCAATCAACTTTTGGTGTCACTATCTTTGATGTCCTATTTAGTTTCTCAAATTTAAGCATGTGAGAAAACTTTTGCATCACTGAATTTGTTGATTTATTGTCATCTTCTGTAACTGAAGTAACTGATTTTGTCTCTGCATCAGTTGCAACAAACCAGTTAGAATTCCTATCTTTATCGACAACATTTAATTTTGTTGTTGGTTTCGTTTCATTAAACAGACTGTCTGATCGTTCTGGTGGGGTTGGGGGATTAAAATATTCACTTTCATAAAACTCAAAGCTGTCATCTGTGTTGTCTGAAGCTACTATTGTGCCATAGGTGTCACCAATTAAGAAGGATTCCAGTAATAGCAATTCATTGCTCATTCCGTCATATTTCTTTGGTGATGTACTTGATTGCAATGGGTCAAACTCATATATCGTACTTTTACTGGGCCTTGGTAGATCTACATGAATGGGTGCTGCTTCTTTAGAAGGAGTTGACCTTGCAGTGTTATTGCTTGGGGACTGAAATGGTAGTGTCCAGTTTTCATACATGGAATTTTGCCTCATAACTTCCATGGATGCAATACTTTCTCTCTTCTTTCTCCTCTCCGGGATGTCTGGGCTTGACCCAACTGATGTGGAGCTCATAGAACTAACTATGCTGTTGGTCCTTGATGGTTTTGGTATGTCATAAGTCATCTGCTCACTTTCTAAATTTAAACTAGAAGTATTTTGTTCCAATTCTCTAATGTCATAGGAAAAACTGCTAACAGAATCAGTATTATCTGAATTACTGGAAAACAGGGACAAATCATCAAAATTTGATGTATTCAGATGCAAGTTGGGATGATCTTGATTTATCTGTGCACCAACTACATCATTGTGAAACCTCTTTTGTTCCAAAAGTGGTGAATTGAATTGTATATTGTCAAACAAACCTACATCAACAGCTGGCATTGAAACACATCTTTGTGGGTCAGTATCATCAAAACCATCTGGTTTCTTTGTCCTTCTTAGCCTAAGGCCAGCTGTCCTGGTTCCTTCTATGACAGACTTTGTCACTGAGTGTCGCACAGCTCGAGATGTTGTCAGAGTTTTCTCTAATGTATCTTTAGCAAACTTTGAACCGTCCTGGATGGACCTTTCTAACTTTTCATTGGCAGTTTTAGCAGAATTACTCACTTTCAACGCTACATCCTCTGATAGCTGCTTTGAAACTGTACTTATTGACTTGAATATGTCGGAAGCCGAGACTCGATCAGTCGGCTGCGGCAGCTTGGTGCGCGGCACAGGCACGGGACGAGGCGCCGACTCACTAGGAGGCAGGAACGCACTCCTGGGCTTCGGCACTGGCGGCGAATCCATCACTTTGATTGAACACGAGGCCACTATCACTAAATAACTATTTCAAAGCAAGAGATAACATTGTTAAAGTACTTTACACGCAACACAAACAAAAACTACAATGACTCACTGAGAAATGAATTACACACATCACTGTGACCCGATTAAATCATTTGAGTGACAAACACGCGTGTAGACATCCACAAACACAATGAGAGAAGCCGTCAGGAACTGTTTTAATCGACGTCGAATGAATAAATACATAAATGAACACTACGAATTTGTTTTGAAAATCATTTGCGCTCACACACAAGCGCGACTGATTGTGAGTTAGTGTTGCCAGTTGCCAGCTGTAAAATATTATCTCCCTTTATGCAGCGATATTGCATGACTTTCAACCAACTGTTGATTTATTCATAAAATTAATTAACTCTTGATTTAAATTTTAAAGCTTTTGAAATGCCATCCCAATACATACATAGAAAAGGAAACAAGTACTTACTTAGATGATATTCTTCCGAATTATTTATCTTGAATGATTCTTTTATTGTTGTTTATTATTGTTCTAAAAGGCAACGTGGTTCTATTCGATATCAAATCAAAATATTTTTATTGCTCTATCATTAGGTAGGTAGGTGGTGTGGGGTAATTTTTATCAATGCCATCCATCGGTCACTAGTAAAGAACTTAATTAATGATCGATAATGCCATCTAATGAAAAAGATTTGTATGAGAAGATCCGCAGTGGTAGCCCGCGAAATTCAAATTTTGTTTCTATGGAACAAAGAGATGGTTTAAGTGTGGTTTAATGATTCTGTATTTGGTTATGGTCGCGAATCATATTTTGATCAAAAATACAACCTGACACTGACTTTGAATTTCGCGGGCTACCTTTAGTTTTTTTTTTTTGTGTGTTTTGGCAATTGAGCCGGTTTCGACTATTCTGCCAGCGTCACGTTTAGACGGCAGCGCGGCAGCGTAGAGGCGGGCCGTCGACTTTGCACTTCGTGGTAGATCTAGTTATAGTCGCAGTTATAATTTAATTTGTTCTGAGCGGGCTACCACTGCGCTTTGACTACCTACGTCGTCGCGTAGTATTCCTTTGACAGGCGACAGCAGCAACCCAACAGCGAACGGCAACTACCAGACCTAATCTATAATAAATGTAAATAATAATAATATATGGTAGGTAAAAATACGTACATAATAATAATATAAACCTGAAGAAGTTGTTTGTTTTTTGTTCGATTATTCTCTAGAACTAGGTAATAGTCGGATATGAAAAAATCTTTTTGCATTTTGAATAGCCCTAATTTTGAGGACGGCTATAGACTAATTAGGTAATATCACGCCATGACCCTTAAGAGCCGACCAAAAAGAAAAAAATCCGAAAGAACTCTAAGCGAAAACGAAGTAATATAAACCGCGGGAAATGAGGCTGTTATTTTAGTATAATGTGGTGTCTTACGACTTCCACGGGCAGAAGCTAGTCAGAGAATACAGATCACTGTAATTTAGACAGTGAAGCAAAATCCGAGGTAAAATAATTAAGTATCCTCATCAAGATCTCCCCTTTAGCGAATTTAATTAAACGAACAAAAGACAGCTAAACGTAGCCAACAAATAATTTAAATAGGTACGTATTATTTCGCTTGATCGTAAAGTGGCTCTTATAGAACCGCTTTTTACATTGCTTTTTACTGTGCGCCACAGATAACTATTTACTGTTGCTTATGGAGTAATGCACACGGAGTAATGACATGGCAGTATGGAATTAGTATGTACTACAATGCAGCATGGAATCATTCTCTATTTCGCCCGAGCAGAGATGTGCGTTTTTTTTAAATCTCATCAAAAATCTTCATAACTTAAATTACTTAGGTAGGTACTATCTAATATTGACCAC
The DNA here is from genome assembly GCA_914767815.1 of Eupsilia transversa. Lineage (NCBI taxonomy): Eukaryota > Metazoa > Arthropoda > Insecta > Lepidoptera > Noctuidae > Eupsilia > Eupsilia transversa. The sequence goes on from OU611871.1 coordinate 14,717,996, forward strand.
CGCCTAATTTGGTAGCTTTCTCATGATGCTCTCAATTCACCGCACGCGTAATATGGGTCTTATAACTTTGTCAGGCGTTCGCCTACATTACGTGATTGCTTAAAAAAATTACTGATTTCATTGAAATGAGAATTAAAAAATGTAAGTATGGTTGACAGTGTTCGTCTGAATTATCAAGCTCCCATCTGCCGTGAGTTGAGAGAATTTTATTCATAGCGATTTTCCGAACCGGATATGAAGGAATAGGTATAGGTACTTTACCACAGCACAGCCGGGCGGCAAAATATATATCCTATTTTGCCACCCGGCTGTGCCGAATCATCCCGATCCGTTGGCCGTTAAAGTGTGTAGAAACCTTTAGGTACCTATCTATACTGATTGAATGAATGAATTCAAAATTTGTTCCTTATTATACACGTTACCTACAAATATCATTACAGTACAGCCCCCAATGTTTTAACTAAAATAGATGACGGCACGGTCTACGGTTCGAAAACATTCTAGAAATCTAGAAAACAAATTGTTTGTTATAGAAGACAAACGCAGACTAGGTATCTACTTATCTACATCTGTAATCGGATCAAACACACAATGTGCCAAGCTGGGCCTAGCGTTTCAAGTTTCGCCTTTGAAGTGTCCATTTATGATGCTTATCTTTTACTAACACTTCAAAGGCGACACTATCGCCACACACAATGTCGTTTACACACTTCAAAGGTGGACCACTTTTTTGATTCATGAAAGATCCATCGCACTTGATCCATTGATAAATCTTGTGAATCGATACAAACAAACTTACTTAGTTACAAGGTACTTACAGAATTAATAACTAAGTGCTGACGTAATTCGTATTCATTTATGTGTTTATGTAGGTATTCGTTAATTTTAGCTGTTTTTACGACAGCAAAGACAGGCCATAAAATCTGAGATTGAACTAGAATAACTGCCATCAACTGCATTAGACTGCTTGAAAAGTGAGCCCGTTTTGAACTTTTTAGTTACAGTCAGGATTTTTGTTTTTTTTCAAGTTTCACCATTTGATAGTTTCTTGTAGCTATTAATACGTACACACGGCTACACATCAAGCTATACATTTCCAGTTTACACTGATCTCACACTGTACGGAAATCCTTTACGATGTGAGATCAGCTTATATTGGAAATGTATAGCTTGATGTGTAGCCGTGTGTACAAGGATGATTTTCACCAAACGGCTCGCATCGCGTTTTATGGGAATGTAGAACAGGGTGTAAAGTTCACTCATCCTCTATTGAAAAGGGAGGATCCTCCAACCAGACTGGTATTGTGTCTGGCGGGCAATTGCCCAAGGTTTGATGTTGGATTGTCTTTTAGATGTTAATCGCGCGGTAAACTTAAATAGCGCGATACAGGATTTGTGACGTCAGGTCTTTGATGCGTAGTTCGCATGTGGCGATGTAGATGCCGCCACAAAGTCTATATAAATAATTGACAAATTGAAGTGTCAATATATTATGGCCTGCTGAGGTCTTTTTGATTAAATTGTGACAAATTGAGATGTCAAATTATGGCCTACCGAAGTTTTTCTGTTTATTTGATATATTGGATATCCTATTTGATATATTAGATATCCGGTTACGGCCAACTAAGTTCTAAACCCTAATGGAATTGATTGACCTGATTGATGATTCGTTCAAGGAGTTTTATCCATACTTCCATACTATTTAATATTATAAATTCGAAAGTAACTCTGTCTGTCTGTATGTTACCTTTACACGCTTAAACCACTTAAAATTTGGCAAGGAGAGATAGATGGCATCCCGGGGAAGGATATAGGCTATTTCTTGTCGCAAAAATAGCCCTAAGGGGCGGATATAGGGGATGAAAGTTTTTATGGAAAACCTATCATTTTTTAAGATAGGGCTATGAAAATTTTAATGTAATATGCTTTTGGTAACCAATAAAGAATTACGTATTTATGCGTTTTTTAATATTGACATTTTTGAGTGACTGTTTTCAAGAGATTTAAGGTATTGAGAATGTAGTCATAGTCCATATCTTGAGGTTACATTTAGTTTTTATTTCATTACTAGCTGCTGCCCGCGGCTTCGCCCGCGTGAGTGTCGGAAATTACCCCATACATCCCCATGGGTTTTAAGTATAAATATTGAGTTTCGGGTTAATCGGACAGCGCGTTAAAATTCTTCCATACAAACACTGACACCCCCAACCCCCCTTTAAGGGGTAATTTAGAAAAACAAAAACTACAAACTTTATAATTTATTTAGATAACTATTCGTGCGAAGTTTCATGTTTATTACCTCAAGGAATAAGATTTTTCCTACAAAATTTCATCCCTTATTTTACCCCCCTAGGGGTTGAATTTCGAAAAATCCTGATACACGTTATTCTTTATTTTTAGGTTTAAGTATAAATATTGAGTTTCGAGTTAATCGGACAGCGCGTTAAAATTCTTCCATACAAACTTTGACACCCCCCAACCCCCCTTTAGGGGGTAATTTAGAAAAACAACGAATTACAAACTTTTTCATTTATTTTGATAATTATTCGTGCGGAGTTTCATGTTCCTCAAGGAATAAGATTTTTCATACAATCTTTCATCCCCTATTTGACCCCCTTGGGGGTTGAATTAAAAAAAATGCTTCCTTGTTCCTTGCCTACATTATAAAGGGAACCTCTGTGCAAAATTTCAGCTTTCTAGGTCCAAGGGTTTGGGCTGGGCGTTGATGAGTCAGTCAGTCAGGACTTGTCTTTTTATTAATCCTAGGTATAGATATAGATAGTAGGATAGGATACTTTTCCGGGATAAAAAGTACCCAGTGTGGTGCCCAGGATATTAAAGAATAATTATACCAAGTTTCATCGTAATCGAACCGGTAGTTTTTGCGTGATGCCTGAACAAACAGACAGACAGACAGACAGACAGACCGACAGACAGACAGACAGACAAAAAATTTTTTAATCAAATTTTTGGGTTCGGTGTCGGTCTAGTAACACCCCCTGCCATTTATTTTTTTGATATTTTCAATGTACAGAATTTTCACTTCTACAGATTTATTATAAGTATAGATAATCGGTCTACCCGGTCAAAGTGGGAGGAATGGTGGTATTGTTAGCAAGCGATTTTAGACAGAATCTGCCGGTAATAACTAGGGGATCACCGGCAGATGAAATAAATGCATGTCTAAAGGCGTCGACATGATGGGGGCGTACATTAAACCCCAAATTCTGTAATATTATTCATAGCACAGATGATCTGAAAAACAACGTCTATCCCGATATGCAAACTAATATGGAGAATAGAAAATGGTTGCAGAACATTATGTCATATGTGGAAAGTGACGTTGTGGAGTATCCCTCGCTCGGTACACAATGTCGTGGACACCGAACAAGTAGGCATCGTACCCTGTCGAATGTCTCAACTATTTAGAGTTATCAGGAGTGCCTTCGCATAAGCTGAGGCTGAAAGTGGGTGTTCCAGTTCTGATAATGCGTAGGTAATCTTGATGCGCCAAGATTATGTAATGGCACATGGTTACCTATAAATTACTCATCTGGGGCAGAATATTGTAAAGCAATAATCATGTCCGGAATAGCAAAAGACGAAAATGTTTTGATCCCCGTATTCCAATAATTCCGACAGATTTACCTTTCCAATTTAAAAGAGTTCAGTTCCCTGTGAAATCAGCATTTTCAATGACAATAAACAAGGGTCAAGGACAAACACTAAAAGTAGCAGGTGCACATTTCGAAAAAAACTGGTTTTCCCATGACGTGCTCATGAGTATCCAACCCACAAAATCTACATGTTTTAGCAAAAGATGGTAAAACCAAAAATGTTGTTTACAAAAATGTTTTAACTTAAGATATTCCAGTTTTATTCATATTATCTTACAGATTGGGATAGGCGTTGTTCACCTTCCACAGGCAAATGTGTCATATTTTTTTCATAAAACTTTCACACAGTTTAATACTTCCGTCCACATACTATCCACACTAATATTATAAGTACGAAAGTTACTGGCTGTCTCATGTCTGTAACCTTTCTGTAACGCCAAGATTGACCATGACATGGGTTATAAGCATCTGGGATACCTATATTTTTCTTCCGATAGTACCTACATTCCCGTAGGATAATTTTCGGGCGAAGCCTCGGGCAAAAGCATTTATTAAAATAATAAAAACTGTCGGTGATGTCTCATCTACTGATCCTGATGATCCGGACGAGGACACAGATGAAGAGGATTCTGAGGTCTAATAAAATGTGAATGGTACTATGGTACCTATACATACTTGTATGTCATGTATGATGACTTGACGGACTTGTATTTAAGGTGACCTAACGTATCCGTCAACTGAATTATAAATCATAATTATGTTTCCGTTGTTTGTCGCCTAATGTACCAATTTTCTATTTCATTTTATTTATTTATTGCGTTTTACACTACAAAAATGATAGGTTAGTGGTGTTTCAATTTAATATTTGTTCAGTTAGAACAACATTGCTTAATTTGAGTAAGAAATAATTTATTTTGAGAAGGATTAGTATTTTGTTGTTTAAATAATCATCCAAACGTAAGGATGTCGAAAAAATACTTTTTCTCAAACATGCTTGGAAATTCGAGCATTATTTTGACAACCTTCTTCGAGATAAATCAAAATTGCTGTACCTACTGATCAAAAACAAATGACGATGCGGCCAGCAATGTTACTATGAAAATCCATGTGCTGAACTGCTGATTGTGCTGATCGCGTTCAGTTTTCAGTGGTGAAATTCGCCCTTAGCCGCTCGTGCGTGAACGGGGGACAGCCCCCTTTGACACGCTCCGGCTGCTGGATAACTGACCCACACGTACGCGTACATTCGCTACCACGTACCAAGCGGCTAGACTAACTAGTAGGTAACCGGATTGTGTAAAAGAAGCCGGGTAATGCAACTCCACGGAAAGAAGAGTGCTATCCTGTCTTTTATTTTTTCAAGAGCAATGCGGAGTGCAGACCATGAATATACTTATTATTATCTGTAAAAGAAAATGCTGTACGTTGGTAATAAGCGCGTCATTTGAGAACGGCTGGAGTGCTGGACAGAGTTAGCGATTTTTTTGTTTTAAAATGTTCGTTGTAATCCGAATTTGGTTTTTATGAAAAGAAAAAAATTACAAATTGCCCGGAAAATTGAAAATTTCGGAAAAAGCTGAATGTTATTTTTTTCTATGAGATTTTTTTTATGAAATATTGGACAAGACAATGTCGGTCAAATATTCGAATCAGCTAGTAAATAATATACCTACCTAATCAAAAATATAAACAATTTTTTTAAAGTGTTTTGTTATAATATGAAATTACTTAGTTTGAATATAAATATAATAAAAAGTTCGGAATTATGAACAAATAGACAGGGCAAATAGCTGGTGGTGGCAATTATTTAAATTATTATTCAAAAAAAATACCCGACCCTTAAAAAAAACTTTTATTTCGTTTCGGGTTGTTTATTCACCGCGACAGTTCGCCTGTAACCTGTAAAAGGCAAGGCGTGGTGGTGATTTATGATAGAATTTGTGAGATGTGATAATAATATTTTACCTATTAGTTAAAAATCAATTGTATCAGCCAGCATTATTGCACAAAAATTGTATACCTATGTAAAAAAAAGGTGGTTCGTTGTTTCCCTAATTTCATCTGGGTAATACAGCCATGGCGCACGCGCGATGCCGGACGAGGCCGAAACTGTCGCGCGTCGAGTCGACACGGCGGCGGTGGCTACGACGCGTCTCGTCCGTCAGGGTAGGTTTATCACGAGCCCCGATCGGACGGCTTGGGATAAATCTATCCGTATAAAGAAAAATACTTATATAAATACATGTATGTATTTTTTTGTAGCAGTTAAATTATTTATTTAAATTCTTTCTTGTCAGATTGAAGAGGTTTTTTTTCCGTTGATTTGGTTATTGATTTTGTTATCGATCTTGGGTGTCTGTAAGGATTAAGGATCCATGTCTCATATTAAAACGGGGGTAGGTACTACCAATATTTACTTATATTTTTTTAATATTTAGAATGTGTTGGCCCGTTTGAATTTGTAGTAAAACCCTTAAAAAACTACAGAACTTTTAAGGTGGCTCCTCAATTCAGACGTCTGAATTGAGATGCCACCTTAGAACTCGAAAACTAGCCTAGATATTTTAAAATTTGGTAGGAATTAGTAGTGTTTATGCGTAAATTGTACAAAAAAAACCGTCTTCCATAAAAAAAAACACTTCAAAGTGAAAAATAACTAAAATTTCGGAAATCGGTAGCAAAGAACAAAAAATCAAAACCATCGACACCGACTTCCGAAATTAAAGTTATTTTCACTTTGTAGGGTTTTTTTAGAAGACGATTGTTTCAAAGATTTATCTCGAAGAAGGTTCTCAAAATAATGCTCGAATTTCCAAGCATGTTTGAGAAAAACACATTTATTTCTCTCTTTCATTTCTCATCTGCATTTTTCTTATTGTATTTGTAATAATACTTAGATGCCCCGACAGACAGACTGAAAAAAGGACTTGGGTTTTCCCGAATTTTCCTATAACAACATAACCCAATTTTTAAGCGACTTCCAAAAAGGGGAAGGTTCTATGTTCGTAGCGTATGTATGTTTTTTTTTGTATGTCTACCGATTTCTCTGTCAATTGTGGACCGCTATTGAAAATTTTCTCTCGAGGTGGTCCCACATTTTTATTACCTTTGTTTGGGTACTTTTTGAGTTAGCTTCAATAATACGTATTTTTCCCACTTAGCCTATGTGGATGATGTGATAAGTTCCTGTTTTTTTGTTGTTCGTGTGTTTTGTAGACTCTGTTATAATGATCACAGATGTCTGACCACCCTTTTTCGACCACTAGGAATAGAACAAAAGAACCAAAGAAGAGAAAGTTTGTAATTTTATTGTTTTAATAAAATTAACAACTTTCTTCTTCTTTTCGAGCATTATTTTGAGAACCTTCTTCTAGATAAATCGAAATTACTGTACTAGTCAAAAACAAATGACTATGCGGCCGGCAATGTTACTATGAAAATCCATAACTGTCCGGTTTAGCGGCCAAATAAATTACTATGAAAGCTCATTCTTAACTGTCGTGTTATTTAAAAAAATAAAAACTAACCTGTCTAATAAACTGTCTGTGATGTTTTGTTTATACCTTTTTAGTTGACGTTATTTTAAGTTTGGTATTATTTTGATTACTTTTATTTTTATTTAAATTATTTTGGGTTTATATATACGTATATGTCAGGGAGCAAGTGATTAACCAGGGCACTATGTATAATGCCCGGGCATTATGAACCTAGTCAAGTCAAATCGGGCAATTTAAATGAATACAGATTTAAACTGCTATACCTATTTATCACATTGTCTAGTCATTATGAATATTGCTACGTAACGGTTGGGCAATTCGATAATTATGGTCATCGTTTTCTTCATTCCAAAATGTTATTAGGAAAACTTAGGAAGCAAGAGCGATTGAAGCGAGCTCTGAACTTGGGGCATCCCGAGCCCGAATCGGACAGGTTAGGTTCGAAGGGGATGGCGCTATCCCCTCCGTGGGATGGATTGCATGAGGATGCTTTTTATTACCCTGCTCAATGATGGGCATTATTCAGAAAGCCCGGTTAATTTAATTATTTCTATAGTTTTTATCTTAAGGCCTACTCATATTGGGCATTTTTCAAATTGCCCCGGCCTTATGAATAATGCCAGTCCGGGGCAGTGGTCCAACTGCTCTGTACAACTAGTTGGACCACGGGTCTTTACTAGGGGCAGTTGTCCAACTTTAAAAATAGTTGGACCACAGCACTTTTTGAGAGTTCCGTGGTCCAATTCATTTAAAAAATAACTTGCTGACTCTAAGGCCGCTAACGCACGTCAGATTTTTTCATAAGATAGTAGGTAGGATCCGATAGTCTGATCGGGCTATCGGAAGGCGTTGGAGCCATTATTTTGTTTGAACATTCAACACACGTCCGATGCGATAGTCGGATCGGACGTCCGAGTCGGAAACTGCCGCGAGGCGTTTACAATAGTGTCGGTCCGATTGTCTGAAGGCGCGGTCTGCATACTTCTGGACGGAGTCAAAATAGACGTCCTATTCATCCCTCCGACTTGCCAGTTGATTCTCGCATTGACACTGAACGTACGCATCTTTGTGGTTTGGACTTTGGACAATGGTACAAAATTATGATATTTTACCATTTTTAAGTGTACAAACTATCATGAAGTTTGAATATTTGAATGGCTATTCAGGCAGATGAAAACTTCAAATTATAATACAGTTGATGATTATGTCAATATAATTATTATCTCAAATTCAAAAACCAAATCCCTGTATAATTATTAATCAGCCCCCTAATTGCGTAAAGGCTCGTTCACACCGGCGCGACTTGTCGCGCGACGCGACTTTAACAATACAATTTCTAATAAAACTTCACGATTGAACAATTGCCGGTGTCGCGTCGCGCGACAAGTCGCGCCGGTGTGAACGAGCCTTAATACACGATCTATCACAATCTGCTATCTAATCGCGTAACACATTTTCGTAAATGATTACGACTAATCCGTTTCATTTTGACAGTTCAACAACATTATTTCATTCTTTCTGTTATTAAGTTCAAAAATTCGATAAAAGAGCATAATACTCATTGTATAAAAATTAAAAAAACTTTTCATGGTGTCTCAGTAATTTTGGATGTTTTAAATGGAAATGACTGTCGGTAAGTCTCGGTAGTCTTGTTAAATTCATTGGATGAATCCAATAGCGACGTTTATTCTTCTTTCGTGTCAACACGAGCAAATATACAATAAGTAATAGTAATTCGTCGTCCATCTTTTCTTTGTGCTCCGTTCGCAAGCACTCGGGATGATACCTCGGGATTGGGAACGACTGAATCAGAAAAAGCCTGACGCTGACGAAAAAATCTGATGTGTATCGAGTACATACGATCGGATAGTCTGATCAGACAATCGGAAACAAATCTGACGTGTGTTAGCAGTCTTAGAGTTGGCAAGTTATTTTTTAAATGAATTGGACCACGGAACTCTCAAAAGATGTTGTGGTCCAACTATTTTTAAAGTTGGACTACTGCCCCTAGTAAAGACCCATGGTCCAACTAGTTGGACAGAGCAGTTGGACCACTGCCCCGGACTCAATAATGCCGTATTAGTCACTTGGTCCGTAACATATTATGTATATATATTCTTGAAATGTGCTTATTAAGCCCTTTCATTTGATACCCAACATGGCAGCATTAAAACATTTTTTTTTTAGTTCATCACTTTATGTGCTCTAGAGTACGCCATAATCAATTTAACTGGTTATAGGCTATGTGACAATTATTGTAACATTACAATAGCCTATAACCAGCGGACGCTTCCAACGATACCCCATTTGTCAAATCATGATGCGTAGTTTAGAAATTATGAGGGAACAGATGAACATACGTACATACCTACCGGTATGGTAAATTGGGACAGTTAAACAGGACATGCTGACAAAAAAAAAAACTAGGAACTTAAAAATCGTTGAACTCTTCAATATCGCGATCTATATCACTTGTGTTAGTACAGTATTCGTTTGTAATTTATTGTAGCAGTCGTGGCAACTATTGTCAACTAAGTGAAGAATACTTAAAAGGTCTTAATTTTTTTCCAGACTTACTTGACACTCATAACATTTCTCAGAAACACAACATAACATTTATCATTTCGACAGAAAGAAATGTCCTTAAACTCGGTTGAGTTGTCTAATTTTGTTTTAAATTTAATTACACCAGTTCGTATTCGCCACTAAATCTAAACCATTTCACATCATGCCATATGAATTTCTCACTAGATGAATCTACTTTTCGTAGCTGCAATGGCCCTTTAAACAATTTTGCAAAGTTCAAAAACATATCGTTTGTCATTATTATGACGGAAATGTTTGTACTCGTCACTCTTACCAGATTGTACCAATCTCTCGGTACAAGTATAGCCATGTCAGTTCTTTTTTTCTTACGTTCGATTTGGGCGTGAACTGAATCGCACTCCATGTGCGTATGCCCGGGTACTAGAAACTTAGGATTTATTAGCAAATCAGCTATCTAATTGCGTAAAACGTTTTCGTAAACGATTCCGATGAATTTGTTTCATTTTGACAGTTCAACAACATTCATTGCGTTTGTTTTTGTATTATTTTACGTTGTTGAGCAGATTTTTTTTCCAACTTATGAAGCAATGGATTAGCAATTTGTTTCAAACCGATACAAATTGTGATAGATCGTGTATTACGCAATTAGGGTGCTGGTCTCAGTTTGCTTATGCATAAAGATATAGCAGCAACGTGGCTATTTTTATTTTGCCCGCCACACGTATCGGAGCAAAATGCATTTACATGGGGAGGCAATGACATTAAAAAATTAAATAGGCAAGACGCTATTTGATTAGCTCTACGTCCTCCATCGGCTTCGCCCCACATGTAGCAAAAGCTTCTTTTGCTCTTACAGTTGTAAATTGTTAAATTGAACGTCCATAAAAGCCGTTTGTAAAAAACAATATTTGTTTTTAGAAAGGGGCTTGGGAGACATTGCTGCAGATCAAAACAATAAACTCTTTTAACGTCTCTGGATTCTTCTTTGTCTTTTTTTTTCATTGAATAAGCTGAGTCAGCTTCAAGTTGGTGGATATCATGGTTCACTGATCCCTCTTTAAAGTTTCAGAATCTGGCGGCAGAGCCAGTTTACTTTTCATCTTGTATGAGTTGCAGGTATCCAAAGAGGGTTTCTTAAATGACAGACCCAATGTACGAAAAACATTTCCAAAATACTTGTATGATACGGGATTGGCATCTTTTTCTTTGTACATTTGATATATTAATGTCAGAGAGAGCCCTGTCGGTAAATATTTTTTGTTAGTATGACTTCGGCTATATTGCGATTCGTATAATGGATATGAATTTATATGATTTTTATAATCTGCATAGCTTCTTCCCCTATTTTATTAGGAGGCATATGTGATCCACGTTTATCAGAGCTTGAAATTCCTGATACTCTAACAGATTTTTTCTTTATAACCACCTCGACACATTTATTACAAACTCCAAATGTTTTCAAAAAACAGCCCTTACAAACTTCAATCATAAGTGCCATTTACTTTTAAGTTGTAAATATGATTTATACTCGTTCGTTTAGGCTCCCTTGATGTATTACGTATGCGTTAGTCTTTTTTGGTGTAGGTAGGTATCTACAATTAACGATGACTAATACGCCGAACGTTTGTTGTAATCACCCAATGCCAATAATTCATCAAAAAGTACTTTTTGGTTAACTGAACATTGACAACACTGACATTATCTTATTTATTCTGTTCATTTCTAACAATTTCAACTCCTAAACTTCGCGCGCGTAATTCAACTGACGGAACACGTCGATTCGCATTTAGAGACTTATCTCATTATGCATATATCACAATAGAAAAATATTACGTACGCAAAAATAAGTTAAGTAAACTTATCTCTTTTTACTTTTTTTAGTATTTTGTTGTTTCTGACTAAACTCGTATTGCAATTTGAGTTTTACGAAGTTGTAATACCAATACCGACTCATCTCTTTTTTAACTTAATAGATATTAATCTTTAGTATTGAATTATGAAAATAACTCGTTTTTCAATATTTATGACTTATCCCCTTTTACCTTAACACCACAGGTATTATACCTACCTACTAATGAAATAGAATGCTTACCTTAGGGCCAAATTATTTTCGTTCATAGACTACTATGATTTCGTTTTTGTAAACTTTTGAGTGCACTTTTCGGTCGATTGAACGTAACTAAAAGTTATATAAGGTGCTATAAAAATATCTGCCACGGCTGCAATGGGAGATAGTATTGTGTTTATAGATTACAATAGTAAAGATAAATTATTGATCATGTGTCATTTTTTTTTCATACAAAAAATTGTACGTATAAATTTGCAAGTGTCGAACTAGTCAGCTGATTTCAGTTTTCATTCACAGAACAGATGGAAAGAGATAGCAGTTGTTTTCATGGACGAAGTGCACTTCGCGCGTAATTTGTGAACCACGTTATGCAGAGTAGAGTCAATGTTTATTTAACTACTTTATTTTCTCAAATTGATTTAACTGTGCCGGGGTACGAAATTTCTTCACTATTGTTATCTTTAAACACAATACTACCTCTCATTAAAGCCGTGGCAGATATTTTTATAGCACCTTATATAGTATTCGCGCGATACAAATTCTCACTTCGGCCAATTTAAAAACTAAGCAAATGGGCCGTCTAGCGAGTGTTTGTTGAACTACGCTCTTTTGTTAATATAGAGAATAAAAACTTTTTCCAAAAAAAAACAACCGACTTCCAAAAAAAACACTACAAAGTGAAAAATAACTTTAATTTCGGAAGCGGTGTCTTTGGTTTTGAATTTTCGTTTTAAGCCACCGACTTCCGAAATTAAAGTTATTGTCACGTCTAAACTTGTATGGAGTAGTGACAGGCGCTGATTAATTTGACAGGACTAAACTAAAATTTATCTTCTCTCCTTTTCATAATGAAATAGAAATAAAAAGATGCACTGAACTTAAATTTAGTTTAGTTTGTGAACAAGGGAATCGGCACCATTGTCGAATTGACGAAGAACTTTGATTAACTTGCGCTAGTAAGGCCTGTGTTCACCAACATTCAAACCACCGTGCACTGGTTAGGTATTAAACAAACACACAAATCATAAACAGTTGGTTTATGATTTAAATTTTGGTGAAAACAAGGCTAAGTACAGTTTATGTTTAATTTTGTTGGATAGTGTATTAAAATATTTAATTAGGTAATATTATGGAAAAAACCGCTGTTAATATTTTAGCTTGAAGTAGGTACAATAAAAAAAAAACGTAAGTAATTCTATTTTTATCGAAATTTCTGTGGACGAAAATGTATTTATTGACTTAATTGTGGGTAATACCTAATCTCGTAAATTCCCCGGGGTAAAATAGAACGATGTACTCGTTGTTGCATCTTTTAAAGTTCGCTTTGTGACTTCAGGAATGAAATAATTTATGTAAGGTACAGTCCACCCACACCGAGAAAGTGGGTAGTGATACGCCCCTCGACTGTACTTTCGCGCATGCGCCAGGAATTTACCCGGGCTCTGAGCCTCCCGCCGGCTCCTCAGTCGCCTTCGATCCTGCACACTGAACGGTTCTTATCTACCAACAGTGCAGGTAACAAGCTAACTCCATGAACTCGCGAGACGAACTCTAGACTCAGTGATTTCAAACTCTCGAGTTTTAAACCAAACAAAACTCCCAATAATATGGCGGACCAAGAACCTAGCAGTGAGTATTTTGGATAATTACCCAGAACTATTAAAAATTAAGTTTGTCTTGTGCAACATTATTATTATTATGATCACTTTAAACTTCATTGCGATGTTTAAAAAATAAACAATTTACAAACACTTTTATTTTATTAGGTAATTAGAGTTTGAATTATTGTAGAATTGTGTAAAAAGTCTACACCTAATTGTTTTATGTGTCCTATAAGAGATATAGATTTCTGCAGCACTGCAAGAGTTTTCTGATGTGAACGATCTGCATCAGCGAGTTTTTAAATGTTTAAGTTGTTAAAGACAATCTCGGCAATGGTTTAGGCTCCTACTAAACACTACTTTCTTTCAAAAGTTCCAATTTACTCGTTAGATTTGTTTGTTTCAAATTTAACATTATTTACCGTTTCAATGGTTTTTCTATATGGATTTTCTCGGTAGCAGCTCGAAGTCTGTCTTTGTGTCCGGATGATGGTAATAGGCTTGCCCCCTTTTACATGGGACTTGATCACTTGAGGTTCCCGCAAACAGGCTCGACGCGACTTAAAACAATCTCTAAGAAAACTTCAAGGTAGAACAATTACCGGTGCCGCTTCGCGCAACAAGTCGCGCCAATTTGCACGAGCCTTTAAACATAACTACCGAAATGAGGGTGTACTTATAGGTACACCTCTGACCAACCCTTCGGGGAAAAAGGCGTGATGTTATGTTATGTAAAATACAATAGACGTAGATACCTAAAATATTTAGTAACCTATTCCGCTTAACTATTCTTAAAGAGTCTTAAAAACCCTTTAAGAAATCGACACGTGTTCACCTCTCAACGAGGCATCCTCATATAATTAAATAATTTCAAGTTTGTTAGATAACAAATTCAAGATTTCAAATCATTGCGGCTAACGCAATCTTTATTCCTAACTACGAGGATACTTGCGTACAGTAAGTAATACATGATAATCTGTTATAATGAGCAGACTTGTTACGGTAGTTTATAGTTTAACTGGCAGGTTAAACTAACTGCTATACAGGGTGTCTCAAGCGTAGTGGTCCAAAAGCAAATGAGGTAAAGCAAAGGGGTCCACCTATTATTAAAAAAAATTAAATCTGGGTTATTCTGAACAGTTCAGAAAAATTCACTATTATTATTATTTTGAAGAAATTTTAAACTTCCACTTGGATTTTTCCACCTCACAGGGTGGAAAAAACATAATTATCAGTGATAGGAATAGGTAGTGCCTATTTGCCTTTTACTTCGAAGAACAGAGACAAGAAACGGAGACTTCCTTAGGACTAAATTTTTTCCGGGACAGATGTCCCGAAATTCGGGACAACACTTTTAAATACTTACATTACAAAAATATGTTATTTGGAATACCTAAGTAATTCGTCTATATTTACCTAAAGTTTGCGACTAGACATAACATAATAAATAACATTCATAGTCGTTACAACCATAAAAATTTCTGTTTTTTTTTTGAGATTATTTTGTAAATGACTTGTTGATCTTAATACTATGAATCCCAATGTTTATAAAAGGAGCCGTACACGTTTCGAAGTAAATATCTTCTTTCTAGCTCGGCTACGTTTAATGAGATTTCTAAAACTCAAATGTATAATTGAAAAAAAAAAGACATTTTGTCTTTAAAATAATAAAACGGCAATTTTTATAATTTTAGCATTCTCTATAGTAGGATGAATTTATCATTTTAAAAACAAACGGTATTTGTATTTTATCTTAAATGAAATATATTTCTAAAGTATATTTAAAAATGTGTGTAAACTGAAATTTGTAACTTAAGTTTTTTTCGTCTGTACGTTTGAGACACCCTGTTTATACCTGTTAACCATAGATATCCGTGCTGTTAACTAACAGAGTAGTTGAGAGTAGTGTTATCAGCTATCTAATTGCGCAACGCATTTTAAGTCATCGATTGCGATTAGTTGCTTTGGTTTCGATAGGTATTTACTTAATTTTACGACTTTCGAATTGCGTAACTTCAAAATCAGTGAAGCCGATACCAATCGCTTAAGAGTGAACGATAAGCGTCTAAGTAGGCTAATATTGGAATTGTGTAACTATTTTGACAGTTGGAAAGCGGCTTCAAACTAACAACCGATATGTTTCATCTGTCAAACGAAACCAAAGGCAACCCTGTTGGTTGATATCATTTATCTTAGTAATTTTTTTGGGATTTATTCGTGTATTCTCCTAAATTAATCTTGTTCTAATTCATCTTGATAAATTATGAATGTGTTTTTGTGTAGAACCACAACGATAAATCACTATTTTTGGTATTTGAGATACCGGCAATATTGTCGGCAGCCGCACGTAAGTAATATAGTGTTAGTAAACCTCGCCTTTGGCTATTTCCTAATTTAATTTTTGTTTCAGCTGCCACAATGTCACGAGGTTATTTGTTGCTTATCGCGGAAGATCAACGCCTCAAAAACGGGTTTATTATAAGCTGCAGACTTTTGAAGAGTGCCTGCAATCGGCTCGATCGGCCAACAAATAACTTCGTGGCTCACTTTAGGCTAACAAAGTCGCAATTCTTGAAGCTTTGCGAGAAAGTATTTCCCACTTCTGTAACCACGTCGCCACTTTGCTGCAAGCCCTGACCTAAAGGTTACTTTTCTAACAAACTTAGATAGGTTGGCCAATTCAAAGCGTTATATTTCAATTAAACCATTATCAGGCACTTTATAAATGACAAGGAGTTGGTCATTTAGCCCTTTTTTGTTGGTCTGAGGTCAGAAAATTGAAGCTTGTTGCACTTTCCAAAACATAGATCCTAATGGAGAAATAGGGGATAGAAACTTCATTGACCTCTGTTAAAATCAAATGATTACAAAGACTAGGCAAACAACTATCTTTAAACATGTGTCTTCAAAAAATGTGCTTAAAGAAATAACATCATTTTATTTCAGGTCTTAGCAGCAGTAGCCTTTTATGCCAATGGGACATAACAGAAAAATATTTGAGCATATTACCATGTAGGACTGTCACTAACAGGAGTACCTACATGATTGTCTGGGCGAGGTAAGTTCTACCATTAAATATTCCTATAATATACATTAAGTATTAGCAGTTGTATACATAGGATAAGTAGGTATTTAAAACATTTACAAAACATGCCTATCTAAGTTGTAAAAATGTATCCTGTCATAAATTATAGGATGTCCAGTGTAAATAATCAAAATCAATATTGTAGTCTACTACCATACTATGATAGTCTTGAAGGTTATTATCTAAACATAGAACTATAATATTATGGTACTTACTTATTTCTAAAGTTTATTGTTAGTTTATTATGTGGAACCCTTCAAAATACTCTTTTACCACAATTAGCAATGTATGAGAGGCCTATTAAAGATTGTGGATGGTAAGGCGTGATGAATTGATTCTTTCCTTTTATATTTCAGGTATCAGGCTCAACTACATTATTCAGGAAAAAATTAAACTTTCTCTCATGCGCTACCAGCAAGTATTAGCAGCAGTATATAAATTATCCAAGATAACTTCCACAGGAAGATTCGATACCAAATTCGACTAAATCATACACTATATTTATACTTACCAATTTCTTTTTGCCTCATGTATATTTCATGTAAATGTGAATAAATGCTAATATATGTAATGATAATGATATAAATAAAAAAACAATTTGTTTACTATAATTTATTTATTTCCCATTTTTTACCTACCTCACCATAGACAATTAAATTGACTAAATACCACTATTTTCTAAGGCCTGTGTTCACCAACATTAAAACCACCTGTTGGTCTACGTCAAATTTCTAAGGAAATTTTTGGTTGATTTAAATTTTGGTGAACACAAGTCTAAATTTAATATGTTAATCACTTGTATTTATTTTGAAGAAAGATATTAAATTCTTTAATATTCAGTTTCCTGCTTTTGCGCAAACAACGGCATTGGGGTGACATCATTCATGCTGGCTTCATCTCTTCGTAACACCCCGGGAACTCTCCTAAAGTTATAAAACAAAATCAAATTATTTACTGCTCCAACAAACGTTATGTGGCTAACTAGGCCTTCATAAGCCCATGCCTATAACAGCCATCAGCCTATAATCAAAATCAAAGTCTGCTGCCGGTTGTTTAATTTCTTCTTTATTTAGGACACATTTATCAGTCTCCAGATATTTTTATATAACATAAAACTATATTAGAATGGTAGTTAGGTATACATAAAATATATGATAAATGACTATGTAGAAGTTTCCCCAAGGAAGTACCTATATTCATAATTATGTTGAGTTGCTGCTTGATTCTTACAAGCAAGCTTACCTTTAATGATTCATACAGAAGATTGATTTTCCGTGTCTAGCCTTGCCACCAATAATAAAATCCTCTATGTTTCAACTAGATTGATTAATTTGATTCTTGTATTTTCAGTGCTAGCACCGTCTGTGAAAATATTATGATTAATATTTTGTAGGCAGTTGTTATTTAGTTATTATAGTTTGTTTCAGCATCAACTTATGTAAATCCACAAATATTAATTAACAATTTCAGTTGTTAGACTGTGAGGTTGCCGGTCATAGTAAAAATAATTATTATTTTAACTGCAGTAAATAGTTAACCTCACGTAAGTTGCTTGTGTCTACACAACAAAGGAATGATTGTCCCTGTGTAGCCTGACCAATAATTTACCTCGCTAGTAATTATAAGTCAATGCTACAGCTGCAATAACTTAATTAGATACGAAGGCACAGTCTTACACACGTTATTCTTATTTATATTGGTTTACTTACTTGTAGTGATTGACTTTGTTACTTTTGGCTATTGATCAAAACAACCTACGTCTTTCAGAGAGTCAGACAAGAAAAATGTTCCAAAACTATTTATCATAGGCCCATTATTTCCATGTGAGAATAGTAAATATAATTCTCTATGTAGAAAAATATAAAACAACAACAAAATTCAAGGCAAAACAATGCATAAGTTTGAAGTTTCGTAAAACTTTTATTCAGTGTTGCCAACTTTTTCCCGACCGACGTACGGTTTGGTTGGAGATCCATTTATTTTGAAGATTGGAGAATGAAAATAAAACTGCATACGAAATCACTCATTGTCATTTTTATGGTTCTTTATTCAACAAGGAACCCTTATAGTTTCGCCATGTCCGTTTGTCTGTCTGTCCACGGCTTAGATCCGAGACTCGTAGTACTTGAAAGCTGTAATTTGAAAATAATCAACCAACTTAGGTACATTTGCAGTTGGAATGTATCAAATCAAATCAAATCGTTTATTGTCTGTGTCCGTTGTATCCATAATGTACACTTACAGGTGGTAAAAATAAAAAATATATAGAAACAATTATGGATCCTGTGTTACATAAGTAGTGAAAGGAAGTATGTTTCAGTACCTATAGTAAAAAGTACTCTGTGAATGTATGGGAGAACAGGTTTTTTTACTAGGATTTTATCACTCAGTCTGTTCTTGGGATAAACTCATCCCAACTACGGAACCCTTCATTTTGCGTGGTCCAACACGCCCTTAGCCGGTTTTTTCACATACTCCTAGTTCCTACCTACTGTAATATCACAAAATATTTCGTGAAGATATTTGGATGTTTGTTAGATACATAACGGCTGAACGCCTGATTTTTTTATCCCTGAAGTATGTTTCCGTGGGATATTTTTTAGGGGTGTCCAAACCCCCAGGTTTAGTGGAAATCCTACTATGTTGACAACACTGCTTTTCTACGATTTTTTCATTGGCCACAGATAACAAAAACACAAAAAGTAAAACGTTTTGTTTCGTATTTCAATTATGGTAGTTTTTGGTAGAAAGAGTTTTAAAAAATGGTTTTTAATTTTTCAGCAATCAGTGTACATTTTTATTTTCATGCATTAGTAGACCATCAATTATAATGAAAACAAAATTAAATTATATCACATTAATTCGGAAACAAATCATGCCTATATGATGAAACAAAACGCTTCAACGATGAAGATATGGACTATTGTTTCGAACATCCCTAGTCAATCCTACTCAGATGATCGGTAAATGTATTACGCAATTCCAAATAAGGAAAGCGATCCAGATCGGAGTTGTCATCGTTTCGGAATTGCTATCAGAAATAAAATATGTTACGCAATTAGGCTGCAGCACTAGACACCACCAAACGGGACAGGAATGAATCGTTATTTTGCTGAAATAAATTCAAATTACTAATTTGATGAAAAGGCAAATTGATTGATGAACAAAATGGCATGGTAGCATTCATATAAGTACATCATCGGTAGCCTTGTTCCAACCACCGCTGAGTACTTTTAAGCGTCCTCCCTGAAATAATGACTGAACGGGTGGACTGATTGATTGAGTGTTTTCATAGCTTTATCATTCAGGCCAATTTTGAAAATTCTGTGTCATTGGCTGCCTGTGTCATTACACGTATTTCAAATGTTTTATTTTATTTTAAATAGGATCCGTTGTAAACAGTAAAATTAAGATAAGTATCCGGTAATTATTAAAATACTTAAAAACACTGTATCGATGAATTTTGTGTCAATTTAGATGAATAGGGTATTACACCCATTTAAAAAAAAGTGTCTCAATTAGATTCTATAGTGCTAATGAACCACAAAAAAAATCACGTTTTTTTTATTCAATCGTAAAGTGCTTTTAAAGTAATGCATCTTGGATTTTCAAACGCGCGTAATTTGACGAAAACGCTGGACGCAGTGTACGCTATATTGCTCTGTGGTCATGACGTCAGTTGGCGTAAACAAATGCAGGTACACTGTCGCTGATAGTTGACAGTTGACACTATGTAATTACATACCCGTATGACGTAATAACATGGCTACTACTATTTAATGGTGATGAAACAGATTATAAAGATGAAACCATTGAATTGAATTTTAAAATTTAGTTTGCTATTTTATGAACTCATTCTGCCTAGAAATTTCCCAATCATGTTGGGGTCGGCTTCCAGTCTAACCGGATGCAGCTGAATACCAGTATTTTACATGGAGCGACTGCTTATCTGAGCTCCACAACCCAGTAACTAGGTAATACGATACCCCTTGGTAATTTAAGACTGGTTGTTAGACTTTCGGGCTTCTGACGACTCGTAACGACTGTCAAAGATCCACGAATGACAGCCGGGACCAACGGCTTAATGTGCTTTCCGAAGCATGGAGGAGTTTCGGTATGTAAAGATGGTTACCCATCCACGGACCAACCCCGGCAAGCGCAGCTTAACCTGATGGATCGACCCGTGCGGCTGTTATTACTTAGCCACGAGCTATTTTATGAACTAAAACTAATGTTTTCCGACTGCTTTTTGCCTAAGCTCTATCTCAATAATATATTTGTAGAGTTTTCTCGTATAGAGTAAAATTATTGTAAAAGTTTTAATGTTGATCGAATTTCATTGCTGACAGTACCTACAAATAGATAGACAACTTCGTAGATATATGAAGTTCTTGGTCTGTCTTTTAGATTACATTTAAATATTTTTCATGTACCTACGTAAACAGGATAAATGTGGTGTGATAAACGTGGCTATGAAATAATAATATTTTTGTAATGTTCGTATGAATTAAACTAAATAAAAAAACTCCCTCCGCATGATAATAATTACAGTTAAAAAAACAATTGAAAATCAATTAATAGGACTTAGATAAATAGATAAATGTAATAGGTATTTAAAATAAATCTGGGCCATAGTTGTAGATAACCGGTCCACTAATCCAATTAGCCACCCAAACCCATAATCCAATATCTTTGTTTCCTTATCCTGCAATAGTCCTTCACCAACCGAGGGTTGTCCTTGGGTGCACTTACATAGTGCGAACAGGGATACTTGTAGGTTGGTGCGTCATTTAATTAAACGTCTAACGGGCCACTGCGAGTTAGCTTCAGCCCCTCGTAAGCCTCCCAAAGGTCATAATTATGTCGAAGTCGCTGATTTACTGGGGCCTAAGTCTACTAATTTATAAACGTTAAAATGGTCTCAAAATGGTTAGTTTTTGACAGTTTTTGTATGGCAAATCTGTCAAAAACTCACCATTGAGAGACCATTGTAACGTTTATAAATTATTAGACTTAGGCACCTGATCTGAGAGTCAATGTAGCTATAATATTGGCTCAAATGTTAGCTCTCGCGTTTCATACTCACTATACTCACCTTTTTTATTTACATACACATATACTTAAATATATTATTATTTTAAATGTCTTTGACATATCTCGGCACCCTTGGGTCCTGGATATTTGGAAGGCGTACGTGCAACCGACGATTATCTCTGTATGCAATATGGACAATCCCCGGTGGCTGCAGGTGCAGAACATGGAAACAAAACATACTGGGCTATGGCTTTGGGTGGCTTTAGTGGATTGGTCCCCTATGGGACCAATAGACCTTGGGGTTTATGCCCCTGCCTGATCCATGTTATGTAATTCACGGATAAAAAGGCAGGGTGTGACTTGCACACTCAATAATGCGGACTCCCCCCGAAAACGGTTGCTAGCATAGTGCATAGTGACATAGCGACAACACTTCACACGGCTATCAGCGAAAGTACGGTCAAGACTTCTACCAGCATCTTACTGAAATACTTCCTTCCTCCGAGCACGTTTGCGTTGCGAATCTCGTTTCTGTTTCTCTCTTGGTTTGGCTCCTCATCCTAGACCTGTTCCGGAAAAGTAAACCCTACCGGCACAGACCTAAGTCTGTTATCGTATATAAGGTCCCATTAAAATAGATGGACAAACTTTTAGAAATCATTTAGACCACCAAAATAAGGACAATGGTAAAAAATAATAATAAGAAAAAAGCATTACTTAGATACTTACAAGAAAAAAAACCTGCTAACGAAAATACACTAAAAATGTTGGTTACCCAATGCCATTTATTATTTTAGGTCAAAATAAAATCACTTTTTTTTGTTTGATATATTATGTAAATACATGATTACTACAAAGAAATAGTTATGACTTATAATGTATTATAGGAAATTAATTTTCCATTAGATTCTAAGAATGTGCTAACCGGTGTTTTTGGATTCCAATCACAAAGTCTTAATAGACAATACGTATAAAAAATGGTGTGTATATTTACAGAGGCTGCCCAATATCCTACTGAAGAGGATGCGGGAGGGGGTAGAAGGAACAAATGTTTTGTCGGTTGGAATACACGAGGACACTCGGCTTGCTTTCAAGTCTGGAGTATGTCTTGTAAACCTACTTCTGGTTCTGTGTATGAACAGAATTATTACGTATGCCACGAGAAAAGTCTTTAGGCCACTGGGTTTCCGAAGACCTAAATGACAGTTTGGATATTGAGCGTGAGCGCAGGGCGTTCGCAGTCCGCTGCAGTATGTTGACCAGCAGAATTGCAAAACACACGACTGAAGTAAACGCTACACACTATTTACAGTGTACTGTCAGTAGTTCTTTACATGCAGTCTGAGGGTTAACTACACGCAGAGAGTATACAGCTGTCTGCGCTTACAATACATAATGCTTTCAGGTTGTTGATGGGGTTGCCGCGCTACAGCAGTGCTTCCGACATGTTCGCAGAGGTGAGAACAGATGGCTTTCACGCCATCATGCGCAAGCGTTGCGCTTCCATAATAAGCAGGTACGCGGCAGTCCCAACAGCTTCCTGAAAACTATAGCTGATAGGTGAGACAGCACCGTACTGTGTAACCAAGTCAACCACAAATAGAGAAAAAAGTATTCTCTATTCCGTGGCGTTAACGATTTATTACACTAGGTATTCTATCGCATTTTTGAAAATTCTTAAAAAATCATATTTTATCAGAAACCTTTTATGATAATTGCGTATGTTGGAATTACTTTTTCAACATACGCAATTATCATAAAAGGTTATCTATTCCCGTTGACGAATTGCTGGTGGCGTTCAATGGGCGGGGCGAGGTTGTTGCCACTTGCCCGCGCACCCACCCTTCACCGTAGGCTTGCGCCAGCGCTTGCTAGCGTCTTCGTCGCCATAGTCACAGCGCGCCACGGCCGGCGCGTGCTACGATGCGAAATGGCCCTTTTTATTACCTGCATAATTTTATAATAGGAGGCTCAATGGTCAGACATGGTGTAATTTTAGGTCCAAGCAATTTTTTTACATTACTTTCAGAAAGTTAATAAAAAACAGAAAATCAGTCTTTATGTTTTTTTAAATTAATAAATTTGATAATAAATAAATAATTCGATATCGATCAATTGTTTCTGAGCTATAGCGACATTTTATCTCAATGAACTGCTGAGCTTACAAAGCGAAGACATTTGCGAGACTGCTTCACACGCACGTGTCCTTAACATTGTTTTATAGAAAAGTGTTGGCGATACCATCATCGACCCTCGACCTATGGATGTTTGGCTAGGTGAAGGCAACCAAGACGCGTATAGCCTGCTGTGATGAGACGCCCACGCAATGCCCGCACCCTAATATAACGCACGCTGTTCATGACACCCACGGAAGAATAGATGCACAGCGCCCGTTGTGCACTGATCACTGCTTTGGGTGTGGGTAAAAACCTCAGATGAAGTAAAAGAAAATAAAAGTACACCGATGTGGCCAGAAAAAATGACCCTAGCAGCTGAGCAATTTCAAAATAAAGTGTACCCTGCTGTAAAATTCGATTTTATTTTTTGTTTAGATAATAAGTCACATAATGCTACCTTCTTGTAGTTTTAAATTGTTAAAAAAAAAAAAAAAAAAAAACTTTATTGTACACCAGAAAATAGATAATGAATAAGCAAAAAACAATTATAACATTACAAAACATACAATGGACAACTTATCGCTTTCTGCGATCTCTTCCAGGCAACCTAGGAATGGACAGTGATTACGTGGACATAATAAAAATAAAAGTATAAAAACAACCCAACTACGGCAAAAAACTCAACTAAAAAGGTATAAAACAAGTCATCTCAGACAGACAAATTAAAAATCCGGAGTCACACGTTTTAGGGGATAAATCGAATAGATTACGTGTGACTCCGGATTTTTTATTTAAATTATTTTGGGGTAATAATATATAAATTTTTGTAATGTGCTAATTAAGCCTTTTCATTTGATACCCAACATAGAACCATTCAAAAACTTTTTTTTTTAGTTCATGACTTTTGTCATAAAGAGGGCGCCATATTCAATTTAATGTAACTTCACATAGCCTATAACTAGCGGACGACCGAGGCGCTTCCAATGATACCCCATTTGTCAAATTATGATGAGTAGTTTCGAAGTTATGAGGGAACAAATGAACATACATACATACATACATACATACATACATACTTACATACATACATACCGGTCAAAATCATAACCCTCCTTTTTTACCCGACTACGGCGAAGCAAAAAGGAGGGTTATGATTTTGACCGGTATGTATGTATGCAAGTATGTATGTATGTATGTATGTATGTATGTATGTATGTATGTTCATTTGTTCCCTCATAACTTTTAAACTACTCATCATAATTTGACAAATGGGGTATCATTTGAAGCGTCTCGGTCGTCCGCTGGTTATAGGCTATGTGAAGTCACATTAAATTGAATATGGCGCCCTCTAGAGGACAAACAGTCATGAACTAAAAAAAAAGTTTTTTTATTGGTACCATGTTGGGTATCAAATGAAAGGGCTTAATTAGCACATTTCAAATATATATATATTATAAGCCCAAAATAATTCAAATAAAAATAAAAGTATAAAAACTAAAACCCAACTACGGCAAAAAAGTCAACTAAAAAGGTATAAACAAGTCATCTCAGACAGACAAATTAAAAATCCGGAGTCACACGTAATCTATTCGATTTATGACCTAAAACGTGTGACTCCGGATTTTTAATTTGTCTGTCTGAGATGACTTGTTCATACCTTTTTAGTTGACTTTTTTGCCGTAGTTGGGTTTTAGTTTTTATACTTTTATTTTTATGCTTCGCCGTAGTTGGGTAAAAATGGGGTTGTTATTGGTGCAAAATAATAAGAATACAATATACTATAATAGATACATAGATTTATATATAAGCTATACAAGATACATACATAAGCTATATAATAGATACATAAATACATACATACTCAGTATTAAGCAACGAAAATAAATGACGACTACAGATCATTACAGCTACGAGAACAACATCACAACAGCAAGTAATGTTCCTTCACGAGTCTCTAAATACAGGTAACGATTGCGCGCGCTTTATTTCAACTGGCAATGCATTCCACAAACGAGCGGCCTGAACGGTAAAGGATTTGTCAATGAAGTCAATGCATCGGCATTTTAAGCTTCAAGTTATCTGATGACCTTAAAAATTTCGTGTGGGAGTCGCAGAGAAACTGGAAACGTTTCTTAAAATTACCCATCGTACTTAGCACTATTAACTTTTTAACCGACTTCCCAAAAAGGACGAGGTTATATGTTCGTAGCGTATGTATGTTTTTTTTTTTTTTTTTTTATGTATGTTCACCGATTTCTCCGTCAATTGTGGACCGATTTTGAAAATTATTTTTTTGTTTGAAAGGGTATGCTCCCGAGATGGTCCCATATAAATTTTATTAACTTTGCTTGGATACTTTTTGAGTTAGCTTCAATAATACGTATTTTTCCCACTTTGTCTATCTGGATGATGTCTTAACATATTACTTTCACTGTTATTAACGTAGCAGGTCGTGATATGCGAATTTGTGGGGGGTAGGTACCACAAGTAAAAAGTGAAAAATAAAAACTTTTTACAAAAAAAAAAAACAACCGACTTCCAAAAAAATCACTACAAAGTGAAAAAATTATTTTTCACTTTGTAGTGATTTTTTTGGAAGTCGGTTGTTTTTTTTTTGTAAAAAGTTTTTATTGATATCAAATACTATACATGTGTCAACAATAACAATAGGTAATTAAAGAAAAGTGAATAAAGTCTCCGACAGATAAGAAACAAATAAAAGTCGTTGACACCCGTCTACCAATGTATTCCAATATTTCTAATCGATACAAAAAAAACCGGCCAAGTGCGTGTCGGACCACGCACAATGAAGGTTTCGTAGCTGGGATGAACTTATCCCAAGAACAAACTTAACATTGTAGTTGAAAAACATGTTCTCCCATACAAAATGTATGGTAGAACATGTTTTTGCAACTGCAAATTGATGTTGGTCGATAATAAAATTACTCGTTAACTAGTAGGGCCTACTTAGCTGTGATAGTTTGACACCTGTGACACCTGTTTATTAATATGGCTCATCTGAATGTGTACCTATCCCTGCATCTGGCCCACCCTTGTTAAATGTACAAACTACCACACAGGTGAGTACGGACGTCTAACTCACATTATTTCAGCTACACAGGTACATGAAAAAGAAGTAAGTAATTTTTACTGAAAGGCAGTTTTGCCCGGGTTAATATATGTATATTCCGCTCTCGTTTCAATTGTGTAACTGGATGCAAGTCCAGATACTCTGGGTGTGACTTATTGCATCCAGTCTGTGGATCCGTATTGATACGCGCGTATTGCGCAAGAGAATGAACTAGCTAGTCAAGGCTGGAAACTACAGCTTTCTTTGTGCTATTTTCTCTTTCTTACTTATATATTTGTTTTGTTTAGGCTCTTCGAGTGATGAACCAATGGTAATAGTTACCGAGTTTGAAAATGGGCAGCAGGAAATATTGGACACCGGCGTTGGTCAGGAAGACACTGGCGCAGACGGACAGGAACCTGACGTTATAGAGATCTACACTAGCTCGGAAGAGAGAACTAGCGAGGAGGAGAATAACAGCGAGGTACAGAACGCTGGTGCAGAGGAGGAGAACGCTGATGCAGAGGGTGCAGACTCTACCACAATATTCTCTACAAGTGGTATGAAAAAGACTACCACTAAACAAGAGGATATACCACAGCATGTACAGAGCGATGCCAGCGTTGCACGCCAGCTCCTGCATTCCTCGGACGGCGAAGGCGTAACTTCTGATGTGTCGGTTTTTTTCCATCCAGAATTTATAAGTACAATAAGTAATGAACTGGCAAACACGCGCAGAACACCGTCTCCAGCAAATGTACTAATGGATCCGGCGTTAGTGGAGATAGTTGAGCAAGAATTGCGCCAGAATATCGATGTCCACTGCTCTGGGTCATCTATAGTCGAACCACCACCATCAGAAAAACAACCGCCCCCGCGCGCACCTCACGACATTATCGTGCGGGCCGGTCCCTCGTGGGATGCGGCATGCGCGGTGACAGATTTTCGCGCTTTTCAAGGTCAGTACAACATTTTCATTGGATGAATTTTTGTCAAAATTAAAGAACAGTATATGTTAACTGAAAGCTTACGTCGGCTCCCTATTAGAAATATCTGACGATTGAAATCTAGGACAGGTTTTTTTGACTCAAGATGTACGTAACAAAACGTTAAAAAAATGCATTTCTGTCGAGGTTTCTTGATTGGACACAAAACCAACTAAAAAAAGGTTTGGATTATCTTTAACTAGCTTCTGCCCATGACTACGCCGCGTGAAATTTCAGCCCCAGACCCACCGCGTCGTATCGTATCGCCCGCCCGCGCTATTACTTCGTTTTCTTTTAGACTTTTTTTTCTCTTTGCTCGGCTCCTAATGGACGTAGCCTGTAGCTTATACCCTTCAAGAATTGGGCTATCGAATGCAAGAATATTTTTTCAAATCCGTATGGTAGATCTAGAGATTGGCGTGTTCAAACAAACAAAAAAAACAACTCTTCAACTTTAATAATAGTATCGATTTATTATAACGAAAGGAGTTTCCGTTTACCCGCAATAGTATAGCAACCATAAAAGCGAGAAAAAAAACTTTTTTTCTTTTTTTTCGTCATTCATTTTTTCATCTTTTTTTTTTTTAAATTAATTTATCACTAAAAATATTAAATTCATACGTAAAATGAACACTGTACACGCGCACTGGTCGCACTTGTCTCTATGTTGGCGTGTGCAGAGTATACATTTTATGCCAGACTTGCATTGAATAAGTAATGTTATTTACCTAAATCCGGAGTCACACGTGTTAGGGGATAAATCAAGAAGATTACGTGTGACTCCGGATTATTAATTTGTCTGTCTGAGATGACTTGTTTATAGCTTTTTAGTTGACTTTTTTGCCGTAGTTGGGTTTTAGTTTTTATACTTTTATTTTTATTTAAACTATTTTGGGGTACTTTTTTTTTGAAACGTGCTAATTATGCCCTTTCATTTGATACCCAACATGGTACATGGTACCTACCAATAAAAAAACTTTTTTTTTTGGTTCATGACTTTTTGTCCTCGTTGTTTTCTATACTACTGTTGAACAGTTTTCTAAACGTACGAATCTTTCTTTGTTATAGCTTACTTACTTACATAAAGCTACACCGTGCCATTTATTTAAGTTTAATATTATTTATATCGTGACTAAACTCATTTCAATTAAGCATATTTAAATAATATTAACTTATTGTAGGTTCACCCTATTGTAAGGCAGAAGGTGACAATAAAAAATAAATGGGCGGAACGGCGAGTAAATTCGTACGAGTTACCAATAAGCCGTGCTGGCGCGTCTGTGCGCTAGCGCAACAATGCATGTCATTGGTTAAATTATCTAGGAATGCCTGTCGTAATTTCTCTTTTTTACGATAACATCGTAAACAGGTAACTTTTTGCCGGTTTTAATCCAGCTTGCTTCCTTTATTTGTGAATCGGTCTGAATATCCCTGTTTTATGTTTTTTTTTAGTTAGTAACATTAGGAAGTGGAGGTGTGCAGTAGGTATCTACTCCGTTTTATTTAATAATGATTTTGAGCACTGAGCAGTGGCGGACTAAGGCCGTATACAGAAAGAAAGCTGGAAGCCGGCGCCGATCTACCAGCGCTTATCGGCGCTGGTCCATTCTGGTAACAGTAACATAAAGCAAGCAGATTGAAGCAGAGCGAGCAAAATCTCGTACTCATCGGACGATGATTTGGGCGGGCGGCGCCAGCGCTGACAGGCGCTTGTCGAAGATTCTCGGAACTTTTCGGCGACGTTCGGCGCTTAACGGCGTTTGTTCTTAAAAATCCCTGCGCCGGTTACCTGCGTGGACCGGTTCCTATAAGCGCCGGTAGGCTGCCAGCTTTCTTTCTGTATACGGCCTATAACCGTATGGTGGCGGAAAAAAAATAAGGCCCGTCTGGTCTTTTCACTTTACACACGTACGTAAGTCCGCTCCGGTAAGGAGTATTGCAGCCACCTGTGGCATGGCTCAGCAAAATACCAGCTTGCTGCACTTGACTCTGTGGAACGCAGAGCTAAAAGGCTTATCAGGTGACGACGACGCGCTGGGGACTAGGCTTCACAGCCTGGCTCATCAGCGTAATGTTGCTTGCCTGTCGGTCTTCTACAGACTGTACTTCGGAGAGTGAGCGCAGGAGCTCCACGACCTAATCCCACCATCTCCCTTTCACTATCGGACCACCAGACGTACTGCGGAGTACCATCAACACTTGGTCGATACACCGACAAGCCGTACTAAGCGCTTCTCAGCCACGTTTATTATGCGCACGGCCAAAGTGTGGAACTCCCTGCCAGCGTCTGTGTTCCCTTCAACGTATAACCCGTTGACCTTTAAACCAAGAGTGAACCAGCATCTTCTGGGCACGCTCGTTCCATCATAGACCTCATCCATCGCTTTCCATCAGGTGAATTCGAGGTCAAGAGCTGGCCCTTAAAATAATAATAAAAAAATAAATATAAAAAAACGGCTAAAATGGCAGGGGGTGACTTGCACACTCATTATTGGGCCCCCGAAAACATTATCTGTATTAATAAAAAGAAAAGTCCTGACTGACTGACTGACTCATCAACGCCCAGCCCAAACCCTTGGACCTAGGAAGCTGAAATTTTGCACAGAGGTTCCCTTTATAATGTAGGCAAGGAATAAGGAAGCATTGTTCGAAATTCGACCCCTAAGGGGGTCAAGGGGGTAATGATAGTTTGTATGAAAAATCTTATTCCTTGAGGTAACAAACATGAAACTTCGCACAAATAGTTATCTAAATAATTTATAATGTTTGTAATTTTTGTTTTCCTAAATTAAAGGGCGATTGGGGGTGTCAATGTTTGTATGGAAGATTTTTAACGCGCTGTCAGATTAACTCGAAACTAAATATTTATATTTAAACCCCAAAATAAAGAATAACATGTATCAGGATTTTTCGAAAATCTACCCCTAACGGGGTGAAAAGGAGTAACCAATTTTACAGGAGAGGATTTTACTGCGTGGTTTAATTAACTTGAAAGTTGGTACTGATATCACCTATAACATAAAAGCCAAATAAAGGAAAAGTTCCCTTAGGATATATAACCTGAATAAACATATTATGGGATATTTTTAATGCCGGTAGTACGTTCCCGTGAGATATTATCCTACAACCACGCGGGTGAAGCCGCGGGCAAAAGCTAGTTGTTATTATAAGCCTGTGCTGTCCCACGGCAGGGCAAAGGCCTCCCTTCCCTCTTTCCACTTTTCTCGGTCTAATGCGATTGCAGGTCAATTCTCTAAGAACCTTGTTTATAATACCCATAATGCCTAATATAACTTAAAAGTTCCATCGATATACTAACCTGCTCAAATCGAATACTAAATATTTTCGTGTGTCGTTCCACGCGCGAGTAGGTAACAAGCTCTGTCAATTTCTGTTAATTCGATTACTAAAACAAAACACGACGAGGCACAAGTTGAAAAGTTATTCAGAAATAAGGGCGATTTTCGTAGATCAGGTTCTGTTATACGTACGAACTTAGTTTAGCTTCGGTTAATGGTTAGCTTTATTTTACTTTTAATGCAATGCTGTGTTTGTTCAGCGCGGCAACCCGGCCGGCATCATCTCGGTGACGTCTCAATAGCCAGCGAACTGTCGCGTCAAACCACGCGCCGCGCCTCCCGACTTGCAAGCAGTAAGAATATTCATTATTTGCTTTTAATTTACCCTTTAAATCATAGAGAACATACTCTAAATATTACAACCGTGTTTAACAAATTATTACTTTTATGTATTAAGTACTCGTATTTTTAAAACAACAATTTCTTTCCACTGGACGCGGATCTCATCACTCAGCGCGACCCATTCGAGTAAGTAATTTTAAAACCAGCGTCAGGCACTTATGGTTGTCTGACATGTTTGCTGAACTGGGCCTATCTGGCGCAGCCGTGAGGCACACTCACCTGCCAATTTTCTTACATCCTACACCTTTTTATTTGTTTTATTTTTTATCTACTGTTTGTTTGTGTGCCTTTTAGTCTGTGTTAAATAAATGTATTTTCTTGCTTCTCTATATTTAAATATTAACTAATTATTTTAATACTTATTTTTGTAGTTACATATTTTTTTCAGAATCCACTACCTTATGCGGCACTGCTTTCTTAGAATCGATTGCAATGAATCTTACCTTGTTGAACAAGTCACCCGGTAGAGTGTATATATTGTGATAAACCGTAACAAAGTACATAACGGTTTTTGAATATTTTCTGCCTTTGTAGTAGGTTGCCTATGTTAACACTCGTGTGCTTTAATCTTCAACTTGCTTCTATAAGCGAGGCTTGTATAGTTTCATACGTGTGACGCCATAAAAGCTTCAAACTGATTGTAAGTTCGCCGATTCGGTTAATAAAAGTTGATGTTCTAAGTGCGCCATGCGCTTCACACAAGATGAATTGAAAGTTGAAGATGAAAAAAGAAGAAGACTGTTGTATACCATATTAGGTCTATGTAGCTGTATTACTTAGTACAAAATTAATGTTTATGAATTTTGTTATGAAATACTTATTAATTCATCAGAACCGTGACAATACTGGAACGGCAGCACTGCGAAGAAGCCCATTTGTTCGGGTCCAAAAGAGAGGCAACGATCTCGAAAATCAGCCTACACCCGCCAATCCTAACGTTACCTACCCTACCCTGGTCATCCCTCCCCTTTACCCTATTCATCAAAATCCTGGACCATCACAACTTTTTCATTACGAAACCATCCGTCAAATGCTTAACCCCAATTATACGCACAGCACCCCACCTCAAATAACACCAAGAAGCCCTTCTCAACTGTTCTACCCCCGTGCCTCAACCCAACTCGCCCCTCCGAGCCCACCTATGGTGTTCATCCCAAGTAGCACACCACCTCAATTGATCCCCTTAGCTACACCTCGTGCACAAAATCACACTTCGGCAGCGCCTTCATACTTACCCCTCTTCAATGATAGGCCATTGGACCTCACAGTGCCTCAAAGACAGCTTCCTACTTTAATTCCGATATCGCAGCCTTTGCCTGCCAGCGTCCGACAGGCGGAGCCTCGTCCTTCTGTCCGCTCCACGCCCCGCACTCACACCGTCACTTCAACCTCATCGACCGTTGTTTACATCCCGCCAAATCTTTTATGTCATTTCAATACTGAGGAATCCAATCAGCCCGCGCCACGCATAGAACTGTACACGAGTTGCTCTGAACACTTGTTGAATCAGCCGTCACTTCATCGGCCACAGACGCCAGTTGAATTACTGCTAGAGCACCAGCAATGCCAGCTGTGGCCCGTGGATACTTTCTTAACCACGGATGTCATTGAGGAAACAGAAACCCCTGAATGCGATTTTTGGTTAGGCATGCAGTCAATTGATTCAGCTGCAGTTGGCACGGCACAGCCCTCCGCTCCCGTCACCCGTCCGCCACCAACAATCGTCATAGTGCCTCCTTCTCTTTTAACACCAACTACAAACACAACTACAACTTCGACTACAACAACAAGAACTTTGCCTCCAATGATCACTTCATCATCAGAGGTAAGAACTGCACCCTAATTGCGTAACACACTCTCAATCACAATCTGAATGTTTTTGAAGGATATTGCTAATCCATTAGGTACTTCATATGTTCGAAAAATTTGTCTACTCAACAACGTAAATATTGCAATGAATGTTGTTGAACCGTCGAAACGAAAGCCATTGCTACTGTAAGTTTGTTACGCAATTACAGGCCCCACTGTTCTTAGTAAGAAGTTGAAACAACAAAGATCAGTAACCCTCTGTCACTAGGAATATTTTGGTATTAATGTAGCTTTGGTGTAATATTTTGTTTGTCTTTTTTGTGAATCCAAACAGGAGTGAGACCTTAGAATCCTTTAGTTTATTTTGGATTTTAGAATTATTGGAGAACTAGTTTTTGTTGTTTTTTGTCACGACACTGATGTGCAAAATCGGTTGTGTTTTACAAGCTTTTTATAGGGAATGCGCGAAGGTAGCCCATAAAATTCAAATTATCTTACGCTTTTTCCAATTTACTGTTCAGTGTCAGGTTAGGTTAGGTTAGGTATGTTTATCAAATTAAGATTCGCGACTGTTATTATATTATACATATAATAGAATACGAAGTTGTTGTAAGTTGTAAAATGTAAGTTGCATTGATGACTTTATTATTCTGTAAATACATAAGTATTTGTTACGGTCGAATCATACTTTGGTCAACACAACCTATCATATTATAGAAGAGGCATCTATGGAGCTGGTCTGAGGATAGAGCACGAAAGTGGCTATAGGAACTTCTCAACTAAATAAGATAGTCCCTACATAATCTTCAAGACAAATACGGAGATACATATTTAACTCAAAGATATACTTTTACTTATATTTGTGAACCTACTCAGGTGGTATCGTAGATTTATAATTAAACTGTAAATTAAAAGATCCTACTAAAAATAACTACAATATAAGGATGCAGCCACTATCGTTTTTTATTGTAATGGTAATACAATTATAAAAACTAAATATTAAGAAATAAGAACAAACTAGAAACTAAATTACAAAAACTTAAACCGCCTACGACAAAAACGCCAACTAAAAAGGTATAAAGGGTAGGCTTGTAGGGCATACATCGAACAGATAACGTAATAAGTAATATTTTGTCCCTAGGAGTCACAATCATTGAAAGGACGGAACACATGAGGAGCAATTAGATGGCAGCTCAATGAAATGCCACAACTCGTAACACTGATCTACGGATCGAATCTAACCATCAAGTTCGCGCCGCGATCAGAAGTAGAGGCTTCTGAGTGTGTTGCGTGGATTAGCGCCCCATCGCCTGATTCAAAATCAGCTGTCGGCGCGTCTCACCCTCCGCTCATCTCTCCCATTTTTCATCTACAATCATTCTCACGCCTCCCTCAACACCAGCTATGCATCCACGCGCCACTCCGTCAACCAAGGTGAGAAATTAAAAAATAAAGTGTTTGTTACTAAGCCCTAAGTTAGAAAACTACAGACCAAATTATGTTGACTTGAGATATCACAATTTCATAGAGGTGCTTGGAGACGGCTTCCTGATGAAGTGCCATACACTAACCGACAAGTCGTACAATAACAAACAAAGCACCACGATTACTGTTCAGCGAGTAAAATGGAGCTAACATCAACTTAAAACCACGCCAATATCTATTAAGGTAGTAAAGACATTTTGATTAATTTGTTCATTCAATATACAAATTGTAAGTTTTTAATTTCATAGGTAGGTACTTGACTGTATGGATTAATATTGAACCCCCTCTCCCAGAACACCTCCACTTAGTATGCGTATTTGGCATCGACGAATCACACTGAGGAAATGGAAACCTCTGAGAACCTCCTGTGCACGCCACAGTGTGCACCAGAACTAAAAAACCTACCAACTTGCATTCATATTATTATATTATTTTCCTTGCATTTACAATGAAATTGTCTTGATTTAAGGCTCGTTCACACCGGCGCGACTTGTCGCGCGACGCGACACCGGCAATTGTTCAATCGTGAAGTTTTATTAGATATTGTATTGTAAAAGTCGCGTCGCGCGACAAGTCGCGCCGGTGTGAACGAGCCTTTAGAGCGTCGCTTGCGCGACGACGATGTCTTCTCTCATAATGGCGGCGCGAGCTCCGTCGCGCGCCGATGTCGCCCCGCGCTCCGCACCCCCCGCCGACGTTGTAGAGTTGTGCCGCATGCGGAATGCGGTTTTTTAGTTCTGGTGCACACTGTGGCGTGCACACCTCCTTATGGCGCTTCATTTGATCAACTGCAGATTCAACAGCAGCTGTCAGCGCTTTACTAGCCTTCGCTCTTCCTCCTCAATTACATTACTTCTCCGTCACCATCTTCACCACCGCTCCAACACCCCAGGTAAGTAATAAAACTATACAGCTCACGAACAGTAAGACTAAATCAATTAACAAGTTAATTACTTAGTTAGGTAAAGGAAAAGGATCGAATCCACACTGAGCTAGATTTTAGATATTTCATTTTAAAGTTTACAATCCTTCTTCATTGATGCAATGCTGTAAATCTGTTGGTTTTGTTGAAATGTACAGGAAAACGTTTTGTATCGTTTTTAAATATAGGGTTAGTAACATATTTAAAATTGGATTCAAGAAAATATCTGTTAATCTGTTATCCTACCCTTTAACGCAAACCCTAACTTTTTTTTTAATTCTTAATATTTTGTGATAAAACCTATTCTGCCGTAAATCATAATGACATGTTTTTGAAAAAAGACCAGAAACCACAGCAATATCAAATCTAATGAAATCTATTTTATTTTTAGGAAAAGACGATAATAATAATAAAATAAATGTATTTCCTAATCAACCTTTAATAATAGAACAATAATAAACAATCAGTTTTAATTACAGATAGAATTAACATAACATATTTCTTCTAAAACAAAACCGCTTCATTTTTAATTTTTCTTATCACTATCAGATATTTATTTTATCAATTGAATCACCTATGTTTTTTTAATTTGTCCTTCATTATGGAATGGTACAAAACATTCTACACATAGGGCTTCGTCTTCGGGAGAAATTATCTCGTGATACCTGGTCGGGTTTGGTGATAGCGGCTGTGGCGGTGGAGATGGCGGCGGCTGCACAGGTGGCGATGGTGGTAGAAACAAAAACTCCTGTGGTGGTTGTGATGAAGACGATCCTTGATTATTTTCGACTACATGTGCTGGTAGCTGGTAGTCAGGGTGCTGATACTAAAACTTTCGTCGAAGCAATCATAAGCATCGGAATCACCACCGATGTCTGATTCTGTGGCCTGCTCATCAGTAATACCCACGAAGTCATTCCGTTGGTCCTGGTCTAGTGACTCCAACTCCCGAAAAGTGCATGTGTCTAAAAAAATGAGAAAATTACAATGCAAAACTATAACATTACGATTTTCATAAGTACCCACACACCTGCAAAAAAACGGCAAAAAAAAACCCCAAACGTTCATAATAATAAGTTATAACTACCGAACAAGATTGTTTATCGCAAATTTATTATTATACTAGCTTTGCCCGTGGCTTCGCCCGCGTGAAGGTCGGGAATTATCCCACGGGAATGTACTACCGGGATAAAAATATATCCCAGATCCCATAACCCATGTCATGGTCTATCCAGGCGTTACAGAGAGGTTACAGGCATGAGACAGCCAGTAACTTTCGTACGCATAATATTAGTGTGGATAGTATGGACGGAAGTATGAAACTGTGTGAAAATCTTATGAAAAAAATATGACACATTTGCTTGTGGAAGGTGAACAACGTCTATCCCAATCTGTAAAGTAATATGAATAAAACTGGACTATCTTATGTTAAAACATTTCTGTAAACAACATTTTTGGTTTTCCCATTTTTTGCTAAAACATGTAGATTTTGTGGGCTGGATACTCGTGAGCACGCCACATACAATGGCTGCACTCTTTTTAAATTGGAAAGGTAAATCTGTCGGAATTATTGGAATACGGGGAATCTTAACATTTTATTTTTTACTATTCCTGACATGATTATTGCTTTTACAATATTCCGCCTCAGGTGAGTAATTTGTAACCGTGTGTCATTAGGTCATTACATTATCTTGGCGCATCAAGATTACGCATTATCAGAACTGGAACAGCTTATGCGAAGGCACTCCTGATAACTCTAAAGAGTTGAGAAATTCAACAGGGTGATGTTACTTGTTCGGTGTCCATGTCCATGACATTGTGTAGGTGTACCGAGAGATACTCCACAACTTCATCTTCCACATGTGACATAATGTTTTCATTCCTCACCAGTCCTCTTCATCACCTCCGACGCAAAGCTACAATTACTCATCAACGATGCACTCAAGCATTTACATGTCATGCACTTATTTACATTAGCACACAACAGTATCACCGGCAGGATATCGGTGGTTAAATTGTTTGGATTAAAGAGTTTTATTCCCATTGAGACAATCGTCACTTACATGAGAATGTTAGCTAAATATAATTCGTTGTGAACGTTATGTGAGAGTCAATGAGTTTGTTAGTTATCTTCTTATCTTATCTGTTCTATCTATCTTTTCAAACAGCTGTTCGAGCGTCGAGCGTAACGTATTTTTTTCGACTGGTCTGCTAGTTGGTATAGTCCGCCATGCCTGCGAACCCCATTTCCACATGCGGTTAGTCCTACCACTGCACGTCCACCCATAGAGCTCTTCTCTTTCCAGCTTGTCTCTTGACATACTTCGGATTATACGACAACTATATACTTTTGATAATTTGTAGGAGTAGGTACTTCCACTCTGCAATGTACGTGCACAGCATGTTCTCGGCAAGCAGTTTGCGACCAACTCCAGTGAAAAACTGTGTCCAGTCTCCAGCCAGTTCTCGCGGGCCACGATTTTGTCGCTATACCTACGAGTACGTACAAAAAATATTCGTTTAAAACATGCAACCACGCCGAAGATGTATATTACTTTCAGCGTTATTTAACCATTTATTTATGACTAGCTGCTGCCCGCGGCTTCGCCCGCGTGAATGTCGGAAATTACCCCATACATCCCCATGGGTTTTAAGTATAAATATTGAGTTTCGAGTTAATCGGACAGCGCGTTAAAATTCTTCCATACAAACACTGACAGCCCCCAACCCCCCTTTAGGGGGTAATTTAGAGAAACAAAAACTACAAACTTTATAATTTATTTAGATAACTATTCGTGCGAAGTTTCATGGTTATTACCTCAAGGAATAAGATTTTTCCTACAAACTTTCATCCCTTATTTTACCCCCTTAGAGGTTGAATTTCGAAAAATCCTGATACACGTTATTCTTAATTTTTGGGTTTAAGTATAAATATTGAGTTTCGAGTTAATCGGACAGCGCGTTAAAATTCTTCCATACAAACTTTGACACCCCCCAACCCCCCTTTAGGGGGTAATTTAGAAAAACAACTAATTACAAACTCTTTCATTTATTTTGATAATTATTTGTGCGGAGTTTCATGGTTATTACCTCAAGGAATAAGATTTTTCCTACAAACTTTCATCCCCTATTTGACCCCCTTAGGGGTTGAATTTCAAAAAATGCTTCCTTATTCCTTACCTACATTATAAAGGAAACCTCTGTGCAAAATTTCAGCTTTCTAGGTCCAAGGGTTTGGGCTGGGCGTTGTTGATGAGTCAGTCAGTCAGGACTTGTCTTTTTATTAATAGGTATAAATATAGATAGTAGGATAGGATATTTTTCCGGGATAAAAAGTATCCAGTGTGGTGCCCAGGATATTTAAGAATAATTATACCAAGTTTCATCGTAATCGAACCGGTAGTTTTTGCGTGATGCCTGAACAAACAGACAGACAAAAAAAAAATTTATCAAATTTTTGGGTTCGGTGTCGGTCTAGTAACACCCCTGCCATTTATTTTTTTGATATTTTCAATGTACAGAATTTTCACTTCTACAGATTTATTATATCTTTTATGTGTGTATTATATCTTTTATGTGGAAGCCATTATACCTAAAATAGTGAGCCATAAATACATTTAAAATGAAGACCTTTTTTACATTGCAAATTTTGTAGTATTTAGTTACTTCTTATCAAAATTAATACCTTCATCGCTTTCGGTATTTAATGTAGAAAAACTTTGTCACGCTAAGACATTTGAAAGAATAGTTTAAAAGTTACAACGATAAGAATGAAGCGAGGGTGCGCGGCGGGCCAGATAATGATATGATAATGAATAATAATTTTTTAGTATCATTTTAAGTATAAATAATATTATTTTGAAACGATTGATTTGACGATGATTACGATGAAACTTGGTATAATTATTCTTTAATATCCTGGGCACCACACTGGATACTTTTTATCCCGGAAACGAATATTTATACTTAAAACCCATAATGGGGATGTATGAGGTAATTTCCGACACTCACGCGGGCGAAGCCGCGGGCAGCAGCTAGTATTGTAATAAATTAATAATGACTACTAGGTATAAATTAAAAACTAAAATTACTTATATTTTTTTTACAGATAAGTATAGTCATTTAATTTGTAAAGCTTAGAGTTTTAGTTTGTTGAGTTTTCTATTTAATCAATTGTAAAAGAAATGAGCCTAAGAATGTAAAAAATCTTTCTACAAAGACTACTTACTGTATAGAAAATATTTGTACGCCTTACAAGGCAGCACATAGTATAAAGTGATACGATCGTTTATATTTAATAATACCATGTCTAATATCTTAGAATTTTTGAATTTTTACCGTGTTTGATGTAATATTTATCCCACTAAAATAATGTTAATAAAGAATTTGCTGTAAATACTTTTGTCTTTTTATTCTTGAAAACCTATAATGCAATCGTATTTTAGCTGGCAATAGAACAACGTATACAAAAGTTTGTGCCTGTGCTGTTTTTTTAAATAAAATTTAATTTATCGACAAGCAACGATACAGAAAAATCCGTTAGTAGGCTCGAAGGTTTTTAGATGGTTTGAAGCGGATATGGGTCGGTGATGCGCTAGTTCAAATCCTCGTCTGTTTTCTTTTTGATTCAATGTTATTGCAATATAATATTTTAAAACTAGGGGGTCCTCACATAGTGACGCTGTCTGTACATCGGTACTCGAACTGCTTGTTTCATTCCACGTATTTGAAGTGAACAACTGCATTGTTCAGGCCAAACATTCTATACTTGAATGCAGTGACATTGCTGTGGCGCACATCTGATTTCCAGAATGAGTTTTATTTTATCTTTACTTTTATCTCTCTTGATTACGAATCAAGAGAGATAAAGGTACAGCGGGATTGCAGTTAATAAAACACTATGTAACGATTAGTAAGTATACCTACTTAAGAGGTTTCTCCCAGGTTTCTCTCACCTATGTAAGAGGAACCTGGGAGTCAGGCCTGCTACGAATTAAACCTTCTGTAAAAACATGGTGGCATAAACAGAATTTCAAGACAAACTGCCAAAAATGACATCATCTAACTGGATAAAACCTAATTTCGGGAAAAATAATAGGTACAACTAATTATTATTGAATTTATTTATTTGTAAAAAACACTTTTAAATAACTGTTTTCTCGTAAATAAGTACGATCGCCCAAACCCTCTAAAATTGACACAACCCCATCCTCTTTGCTCAAGACCCAGTGGCCGACTGGCGCGAACCCTTTGCCCTCGTAGGTGTCTACTCCTGAAAGCATGCTATCTATTTTATACCCACTTCCTTTTCCCGAAAGTACTTTCTAGTATACTTTTTGGGGTTTTGCATCATATCAATCATATGGCATTTTTAAACATTACAATGCTTCTTTTGTTTTTTATCGAAATCATTTTCAGCAGCAACTCTCTCGTAAAGTTATGATGCGACATTAACTTCCGGGGGCCTAAAGTCTACTAATTTATAAACGTTACAATGGTCTCTCAATGATGAGTTTTTGCCAGATTTGCCATACATAAACTTACAGCACACTGACGAATTCGGGGCCCCGGCCCCTAATGGGATTATAATCAGCAAGACGACCAGTCATCACAAGCAGCACCCGTTCACGAGCATAACGCAACGATCAGCCATCACCACCCTCGCCATATCTGACGGTAGGAGGCAAACTGACTCCAGACGCTACCGCAACAAGTGTCATCTAAGGGAGCATGACGAACTTGCTGCTAGTTGCTCAGGCAAGAATAATATGATCAATTGTCGAGGTCTCTAGCTAACCACATATTAGACTCTTATTAATAACTTAGGTACCTACTTAACACAGCGACCTTTGAGGTATAAGAACTAACAATTCACTTAAAATAACATAGAAAGTGCTTAATTATAATTATCATCTAATTGTGTCTGGTGGATGTTGGCCCCTACAATTGATCTGGCTGCTTACAAAACAGTACCTATTGAAATAATTCCCTGAGTATCAAACCGATAAGTAATTAATAGTAAAGTAATATGAAGTTATTTTTTGCGCGCATTAAAGTATCTAGTCGAAATTACCGTGGAAGGGAATTGTCTGCACGTACCTATTCATTATTAACAATATTATCAACACTAAAAGCGAGCAATGTTTTACGTATGTCGTACCTTTAGTACAGTCGCCGTCAGATATATTGTAGACAAGGTGACTGACAAGGTGATTGACAAGCATCTGCTCAGATATTAATGGTAACTTGTAGTGTATGGAACTTATTGACATTTTAAATTGTTCAGAAGTATTTGGTCACCTTGTCTGCTACAATATATCTGACGGCAACTGTACCTGATACCTGTAAATTGGCCGTCGTCGGTCCAAGCTAGCAGGTATGCGTACGTTCAAAGTACATACTAAAACTGCTCTATCCCACACATTTTGTTACTCAGACCATAAGTAACGTCGGGGTGCCCTGAGATCTTGGATCATTTGGTTTTCATGAGCTTACACCATGTCGTTGCCTGCTAACGCCATCTATGTAAAGAGACCAACTATCTCTTTGAAATGGTGGATTGATAACATCAATGACACTTAACTGCAGTTGCCAGCATGAAAAAAATCTGTTCCACTTGAAAATAAATAATAATGTAGAAAACGAAATTTATCATTGAAGAGAAATTATAACTAGGTAACTTATTATGGTTTACTTGCACTACAAGTCACTGAATGCGTTTAGCGGGTTAACCTTATTTCGAGGATTGACGAAAACAGAATTATGTTTTAAATACGTTTAGCGCTAAACGCATTTTTTTAGTGATTTGCGGTGCAAGATTTGTAGTAAACCGGCGACAATAGTGACACCTATTTTACTTCCAATTTATAACGTGGTAACATTGAATGCATTTAGTCAACCCGGGAGATGACAGGTGGCGCTATTCACAACAAGAGAGAGCATGGAAGCCACTTTGCTATTTACTGTACTTTCATTATAACTTTTACAGTTAACGTGCGTTCACTCATTGAATAGAACTTTTTTTTTTTTTTTGGGTGGGATGTTATCATATAACTTCTCCCGCTTTGGGTGGAGCGGGAGTGTCAGACTCTTTACTGGCTAGAACCACTAAAACTCACCCGTGTTCCTTCAGTTGCCTGTGTTGCCAGGGGCCGCGGTATCCCTTTCAGACTTTCCCGCGACCCTGGCAGGCATCGGCCTTGCGGGCCCCGGCAGTGATGCTGACATCTCTTTGAGGCGCGCGAAACACATATCCTGAGAGTAACTCAGGGTATGTGTTTCCGGATATTCATCCCGTAGTATTCTATAACCTGGTATTGTAGTATTCACAAGCAGTGGGTGCTGTTTTATGCAAGTTAAAAAGAATTCTTGCATGATGATCCTGACATCTCCAGATCGTTGACAAGCTTTTTGGGGATGAATTAACGTTATTATATTATGTACATTACAGCAGTTTACAATGGTACGAACAGAGATGGGTGACGACATTGCATTCGCATAGGAACTCATTTTTTTTGTAGTTTTGTTCTTTTACGTGGCTTCGATATTCATCCTTCCCAGTCATCAGTTTGTAAATCAAACGAAAAGTATTGAAGTTATTTATAGTAAATTGTTACATGCAATGCAAGAATCTACTGACAGATTCTTTCAAAGGTGCACAGCCGCTTAGCCAACATAACTTATATTTATACACCCAATAGGAATTGCTAAGCATTTGAAGTGCGCAAGCGCAAGCTTTAAATTATTTCCTGACCAGTCTAAAGCTAAAGGTAAGGGCTTTCTTCAATAAACATATACAACCAGAATGCACGTTTATTTATTCATTTCCAGAAAAAAAAAACAATCACAAATTGTAAAAGCTGTTACAAAGTTCCAAATAATGTCTTTGGCGACAGTGGTACAAACATTCGAAGGGACAGTACAAAACAACGGGTCGTAAAGTTGCCAAAAATTTGTTTCGAATTTTTGTGC
The DNA here is from genome assembly GCA_914767815.1 of Eupsilia transversa. NCBI lineage: Eukaryota > Metazoa > Arthropoda > Insecta > Lepidoptera > Noctuidae > Eupsilia > Eupsilia transversa. Next base: position 14,761,506 of record OU611871.1, read on the forward strand.
GAAATTAAAGGTTTACAAAAATGTTTAATGGTCAGTATACAATGGGGAACAATGCAAGTGCGATTACTGTGGCGCCGTCAGGCGCAGAGTGCTTACGAGATACTACGAGGCCGAGTGCGGGCACCGACTGACTCCCAGATATGCTTATACAATCAAGGATTACAATTAATAAACGTTTGTTCATAAAACTGAGTTTAATCTACTTGTATACTTATTTATTTAATGACTACACTTTTTAAATTGTAAAATTATACCTTCATAAATGTAATTAAAGGAAATATTCTGAACTATTTTCTATACGTACATGAAATCATTGATCAAAACAATTTTTGATTCCTAATCAATTAATTATGAATGACACCATCCACGTCTCATAAAATAACATTTAAGAGCTAAATAAGGAAATCATTTAACGTAAAATTAAATAACAAAAATATATGTACAATTTAGCAATAAATAATTACGAAATAATAATAGTAAATAATGGAATCTAATAAAGACGAACATACTTTTTTATAATTATTATTTTATGTAATAATCGTTCTGAACGTATACTGGAATGGAACATAATAGACAATAATATTTTTAATGAAATCTGTTGAACGTCTGATAATAACACGCCATTGAGAATTACACATACAATGTATTACAATTATTACTATTTTCTTATTCATTGAGATCTAACACTGAATAGACACAAAACAGATGTGTTGAGTAAGCATTATATTTGCTTCACACTGCGAATATACGAAGAATGAACAACGAAATGACCGTCCTATGTGACAAGCTTGCTAGACATTCATATTGATTGAAACTTCAGAAAAATACCAATAGACAACAAGATTTTAAAAACTCCCGTACCGCTCCGACACTGGTGAGAAGGTCTCTGATACTAGCAGAAGACACGGCTATTACTATGATTAATCGTAGGTATAATTGAATACAGGAAACTATTACGAATAACGCAAATGCGCTCATCTTCAAGGAGCTCTTAAACAAAAGAAAGGAAATTGCAATTTTTATGTTTAAAAAAATGTAATTAAATCACTTCAACAGAACAAAATCGTCAGCGAGAACATTTAGCGCCAAAATATAGTCAACGATCAAAAGAACTGAATATCTAACGTTAACACTTTAAATGCAATACATTTTACTTGCAATAATCGCTAATACTAAGTATATTATCGTAATACATAATTTAACATACACACTAGCATTAGAAATCTTTTGATTCACAATAATCACAACAATATAATTGTGTTACGGAAAAAATTACTAACGTATCGTCTGTCCTTTAATAATTTATAATAACAAGTCTACATTCCAACTGTTAGGACTTGTGCCGTATTTTGATTCCACACGACTTCTTCTCACCCGTCGTCATTACAATATCTATTAACTATTGCAGCTTCCTCGTTACATTACTTGCTGTAGCAGTAAGCATACGAAGCAATCCTCTTAACCTGAGCTCGGTTCATGACGGTGCCTTTGGTAATGCAATCTCTCAGTTTTGAGCGTTTAAACAATCATCTCTGCAGTAAGTTGGTATTTACGTATGCTTACTCCTACATTACTTTGTCTACGGCTATCAGAAAATCTTTTAGATTCCTTACCAAATATGGCAAATCAGAATGCTACACATAAACTTTTTTTTCGAAGGCCTGGTATAACACAAGAAATATGGCCTCTTGCAGACCATTAGAACATAGGTCAATAGATAGTTTTAAATTTTTACAGAAATAATAAAAATTAAGTCAATGTACAAGGGTCAATATTAATTAACTATAATAAAATAATAGTATATTCATACCCATATTCAAATAAGTTTCGTCAAGAGTCATCTCTCATCACGCGGTGAACGAGGGAAGATCGATGTGTGCACTACGAGTTGCAGTCTACGTAAATCGTGTAGGTGGCGCCATTGTGCAACGTTGTCGTTCAGACTAGTAACGCTCGGTATCACCGGTAGATTGTGCAACGTTGTCGTTCAGACTAGTAACGCTCGGTATCACCGGTAGATTGTGCAACGTTGTCGTTCAGACTAGTAACGCTCGGTATCACCGGTAGATTGTGCAACGTTGTCGTTCAGACTAGTAACGCTCGGTATCACCGGTAGATTGTGCAACGTTGTCGTTCAGACTAGTCACGCTCGGTATCACCGGTAGATTGTGCAACGTTGTCGTTCAGACTAGTAACGCTCGGTATCACCGGTAGATTGTGCAACGTTGTCGTTCAGACTAGTAACGCTCGGTATCACCGGTAGATTGTGCAACGTGTACGTCACAAACAAAATAAAAGTTTGTAAACTAAGTTTAAAACTTTCGCGTTTTTGTTATTTGTCAAAAATATAAAATTCATTTACAAAATAATACGCCAGGCCTCACGAAAACTATTCTACACACTCCGTAAGGTAGTTTTGTAGAATCAAAACACTTCCACTTGCCCGCAACCGACGGCGTCGCGCGTCGGCGGCACGGTCTATACGACCGCTGGCAACAATCATATGATATCATATCAAATTAGAGTCAGTTACATGTGAGGATAAGGGACAAAGGTAAAACAATCTAAGTTCAGACTTACATCAGTCTAGTTGCGACTTTAGATCGTCATATCAAGTCGCAACAACTTACAAATAATTCGCGTTTGCAGTCTTTAGATCTTCCATTCCGTTATTAGATAAACACGAAGGGAGATAAACGAAAAGTCGAAGTTGGGTTCACTGACTCGATCGTGTTGGTTTAGCGACGGGACCGGGCGGAGGCAGCGGTCACCTTGGGGCGTGCTCCGGTGGGCTTGCGGTAGCACGAGGAGGTCGGCGGCGCGGGCCTCGCCTGCCGCCTGGCTCTCGCGGCCTACATGTTGTAGGCTATGTAGATAGCGTCAATCTGGTCAGACAAAAAGCCGTCCCGCAGGTGCATGCGCTGCTTCTCTCCGCGCGAGTTTATTGGCACGACGCCGGGATCCACCACCACCACCACGCCCACGATGAGGTGATGCTCCTCCAGCACGGTGTTAGTCACCAGCGGCACGAGGTTCAGCGCCTCGCTGTCATTGCCGTCCAGCTCCACCACCACCACCAGCAGGTTGGTCCACGTGAACACGGCGCTGGAAATATGTGATACATTATGTTAATATAGGACTAATAATAATAACGTATAAACAGTGAATTAAATTAAAATGGAAACTTGAAAATCAGGAGTAGCTGATATCACTCTTGTGGAATGCAAACATATCAGTTAGTTATTTAGTAAATAAACAAAAGTTTACCATTCAGCGATCTTCTTGTGGCATCTCATCACGGAGTTCTCAATGTCGATGGGATGGTAGCGCATGCCGCGTAGCATGATGGTCTCATCGAGCGCGCCCACCACAAATACGGCGTCGTGCGTGTCGTGCGTGTCCGCGCTCAGGTTGAGGCTGCCGCAAGCCGACGCCAGCGACTCTGTGTCGCTGTCGCGCGTGATCATCGACGTGTCATCAGACACGTGGCTCGTCGTAGTAATTTCAGTTCGCCGCAAGAAGCCTAAGTATCCAGTGCGAGCGTACACTTCCCCAGTATTTCCAGTCACCAACTGAGCACTGAAGTGATCAGCGTAGTCACTCTCATCACCATATATGGTGAAGTATCCGCTTGCATTGTGGGGTGACTGCACCCATATCTCGCCCAAATGGGAGTCGCCACATTGTCCCTTAGTTTCGGGATTAGCTGTTATCACTTTTACTCCGGGCAGCAATTTGCCGGACTCCATGAGGCAGAGTGAGTGGGGACTGCCTCGCTCCACGAGGGAGACGCGGTCGTTCCTCAGAGCGCGCAGATCCACGTAGACGGTGGACGGCTCCGGACTAGACGCGCCCTGCAGGCAGATAGCGATGTTCACGCGGCAACCGAACGACGTGGACACGGCGCGCGGACTGAGCCCGAGCGCCGAGAACAGTTTGGAGAATGAGTTTGTCAAGTTGATACGCGGACGCTCTTCGGCGACGACTACGCACGTCCTTACGCATGCCAGGCTAATGCCCTTAGCTTTGAGCTGATTGACGGAGCTGCCCAATCCTTTGGTGCATAGCTCCATAACTCCGTACGAGCAGAATGTGTCTCGCACTTTGTATTGCGAGACGGCACTCAGCCACAGGCCTGGGTTGATCTCGACCTCGGAAGGTGGGATAAGGATGGAGTGATGTCCCGAGTAGATGCTGCTGAGACACCAGAGCGCAAAGCCGAGGCCGCAGTAGGGATCGAGGCAGAGCGCGATGTGGCGCGAGGGGTACAGCTCGCACGCGATCTTCATGGAGCGGCACAGTGACGTGACGGCCGCGTGCGACATCTTGATGCCGGCCAGCATGCCGGTCGTGGACACGCTGAAGTCCAGGTACGCAAGCATCTCGGCGGTGGGCGCACGGTACAGGATGGGTAGCTTCTTCTTGGGCATGTCGTCGGTATCGAGCGTCAGCGGCCACGCCTTGCTGTCGAGGACGTTGCTGGCTTCCTTGGAGCGCAGTAGTTTTATCACAGATTGGTTGGAGAGCACCAGCGTCGCCTTGCTGACGTCGACGATCATGCGCACGGTGGGGAGCGTGGTGTGCAGGTTCTGCGGGTGCGGCGGACGGATGGTAACGGGGACCGCGCCGACGTACAGACATCCGTAGAAAGCGCAAATGAGATCAAGTCCCGGCGGGAATATGAGAGCGACGTGATCGCCCGTGTTGACGCGACCCTTCTCCAGCAGTAGGTTGCCGATCCTCTCGGCCTTCTTGTGCAGTTCAGCGCAGGTCAGGACCTTGGACACAGCGCCCTTCGAGTTGAGCAACGTGAATATCACATGGTCCGAGGTACTCATTGCTCGCCAGCGCAAAATTTGAGATATGAACTGGTACTGGAATGTGTGAGAAAGTACGATTTAACAATCAATGCTATTAGTGTAAATCATAATAAGATGCAATGAAAACAAGAATGTGCATTATGTACCTTCCTTGCGGCATCTGAATCGTCGGTGTATCCCATGTCACGGCCCTGAGCGGACGCGAGCCGGTTGCCCTGCACTAAGTTGCCCACTATCACAGAAGCAGGGCCCACATCTAAACATATCACATCACAGTTAATTAAATATAAGCTCAACGTTTTACAATCGAAACTCGCAAAAAAAATCGCTAGGTAACAATTGATACAAATAAAACATGTCAAAAATTTGCTGAGGCAGCAGACACGGCTGAAAACAATTTCTGTTTTACTATTCATAAAAGGAATCGCTGGTAGCAGAAAGTCGCTGCATAAACTAAACAGTAAATATTTTATAATGCTTCGGATTTGAACTATTTTGTCAATTCTTGGAAATAGGTAGTACATAAACTTAAATTCCTAAAATATATTTTTAGACATCATTCTTAGACCAGAGCAGATAGCCAGTGAAAATCTACAGCACAGCTTCTATCGCCTCTGCAACGTCGTCTGCAGCTTTTGAAAAGATAACAAAGACTAGCGCACAGCTACATTATCATACAAAAATATCATTAGCAACTGCATCATTCCCGAACTATATTTGTAAATCTTTCGAATAACACTGTATTTTTTTCTTCAAACGGTTTCACAAATTAACAGTAAATAAACAAAAAATAAAAACACAACACAAAATAAAAGAATGCTAGTTTCAATATCTAAAGCCGGCTTACCAGAATGAATCTCCCTTGGCTTGGGCAGATTGGTGACACAAGTATGGGGGCACATGAGCACGTTGGCTGGGTGCAGGGTTCCTTCGAGGAAGCGACGCTTGCATTCGCTTAGGTGAATGCCACCCAGCGGAGTCTTGGGTAGGTAGTTCGGCTGGACCAGGGCCAGGCAATAGATGCCGACCTGGTGGATTGAGTCCACCGCTTGAAGCACGCGGGACATCCATTGGAATGACTGAAAGACGTAAAGATGGATGTTAGATTTTTCTGTCGGGAAAGGATGATAAATGATATTTATTTCTGTATTCAAAAAACACTTTTACACGTCAAAAATAAATTTTATTTTAAGACTAGATGAGGTCAGTGTTCCCTATACGACTACTCTGAGAAGAAAGACCGAAACAAACTCGAGAGATAACATTTTTAATCAGTGTGAAGAATGTATAACTAAAATATTCAAATGTCTTGTTATGAACTTTAGAAGCATCAACTTATCTTACTTAAATTTTCTTTCGGATTTTTTCTTATTTATTTATTAGTTTTCAGTGTCCAAATGATTATTAACTTGCTCTATAAAACTCTAAATAAAACAAAAATAAAATACATCTTTAGACTACATTGTGTTGTGTTCAATAAACACTATCCGTATCGGTATTTAGACAGAACTAAACTTGTTTAAAGCCAGTATGATCATCCAAACTTATATCGGCAACATTCGTTCACATTCGGAAGTTATTATTGCCATCTCTATCTACCCTGCTATGAAAAATGAGACAAGTATTCAGCCAGTCTGCGACGGTAGGTCAGTCGTTATCTTGACTTGGAACAGACTGCACGCGCGCCTACAGTAAATAAAATTACGTCGTTTACAACGTAATATTAGAAAATCAAGTAAAAGATGCGACACCCAGTGCGATTGCGGTGGTCCTGATCAGACCATGCCCCACCTGCTGGAGTGTCCTAAGTGCCCGTTCACCTGCACTTCAGATGACTTAAAGAATGCCACAACATGGCCAACTAAGAAGAGTACCATCGACAAGAAAAGAAGAAGAAGAAGTAAAAGATATTTGATTTAGGGCGGATTTGACGAAACAGGAATAAATTTTATCCGCGGAATAAGATTTACTTCTGACAGTTTTCGTATGGAGAAAGAGTAAAAAAAAAAAAGATAAAATTTATTCTTGTTTTAGTCTGGAGAGACTCAGACAAAACCCTGATCCGGATTAGCCCATTCGTTAATACGATTGTAAGGAGTCTAGACATTCAGAACTGTATTATTTTAATTGTATCTATCTAGGAAATCTGAAGTAAAATTATTGTTTGCAATAAATATATTTAATAACTCAAATTCGGAAGTCATATAGCGTTGTAAGTTTGAAACAGCCAAGCAATATTTCACTTGCAGCGTTTCTGATTGAAAGCCAAAGAATGTCTTATTCAAAGGTTGGATTAGCCAGCCCTTTGCTCTGCCGGTTAGCTGTTGTGGCAGCGGCATACGTGTTGTAAGCTCATCCAATAAAAAGGGGCGTTATCATTAAGTGTGATGTTTCGAAAATACCAACGACTGATACTGAACAGAATACTTATCGCCACCACTCGTCGCGTTTATGAGCATCCCGATAGTGCCCGCCGAGTTATATTGATTGAGCCTCATTTCTGCGATACTACTAGATCAACGGCACTGTCGATATCGACACCAAGAACTGCCACGAACATGATTTGATTAAGTGATTGAACACAATTTGATTAAGTTTGTGTCTGTAATATTTGCCTCCCTTTTGCTAGTCTAAATAAAACTCTTCATATTATTGAACCAAGCATGCCTTCAAAATCTTGAATTTATTGAGTACTGCGAGCACTGTACTGCACGTTATCCCCCTTGATTCAAAATTGAGGGATGATGAAAATGCAAATTCATTTTCTAGAAGGTCGCGCGCGATAATTTATGCAATAAACTAATAACTAAACCTTTTTATGTTCAATATTCCACGCAAATTTTCCAACTAGTTTGAAAATGGAAATGAACAAATTTAACATAAGCGGTTTATTTATCTTATAAGAGTGGAATTTTTATATTTTTTTGCAGTTTTGTTTTACTGAAGGAATGTGAAAATATGGGCAGGAGTTGTGGTAAAATGTTTGTGTACGGTAAAGTTTGTAGTGCAGTAGATATTTACGTTCAGCAAATATTAGTTGTGTGCGTGCATCGTAAACATAGTCCGTGATTGGATCTGCGTCCCTAGCCAAATATCAGCCTGGCCTGAGGCTATTTGTCTTAGCTCAAATATTTGTGAATGTTGATCCTAGTGCTAGGACTTGGTATCGAGTTAATAGTATTACAGGTGTAGGGCGAACGGATCAGCTTCAATGCATCAGATTTGTACCTATGTTCCTGATATTGTGTACTGTGCTGTGATATTGTGTACCTGTTAATGATAGTGGGCAACACTACCTGAGTGACATGTCAAAGTTATGTTCCGTATTTTAAAATTAATTTTAATTATTTTTAGGTGTAATTATAGTGATTTATTATAACTAAATGTAAAATAACTGCATAAATACTCAGGATTATTGTTTTTTTTTTTTTAAACAATGGGTAAAGGTTTTTTGCGATTTCTGACTTTTCTAGTACTCAAAGCTCAGTTCGTCCAATAGAGGTTTTTGATCCTTATAAGAAACAGGATCGATTGGCATCAAAAAACGTTTTTGTGAAAACTGCCCATTTTCTTGCTAACTGTAATTTTTTTTCAATTTCTGTGAATGCAGATCATTATTTCTCAAAAAGTTAAGGACAGTCTCCTAAGACTATATTCCTGTAGCTACAACGGTTATGGTACCTTCCTTTGCTGCTCCATCTCAAAAATCCAACCTGTATAATTGATTTTAGATTTAAAATATTTTCGAAAAATAACTGCGTAAAAAATCATTCGCTAAGTTACATTGAACGATATAACAATAACAATAATTAAAAAAAAACATATTTAGAGGGAAATAAACTACAAGGAACATTGTCATGATCGGTTTCTCAAAAACGGTCGACTAATCTATGTTCAAATTAAATTCCTTTTGCAAGCCCACATCTAACCTGTCTAACACCAATTTCTTGCACGCAAAAATTAACCTTATCAAGAACCTGTGAAGAAAAAAATCTAATAAGAATAGAACATACACGTACCTCCTCTTCGCCACAGTCCGGGCGCTGCTCAGCCACGATGCAGATCCTCTCATCTCGCAGGACCCTCACTGAAAAGACGGCGATACGGCCGCGGTAGATGAACTTCATCGGCTCAACGGCCAGCACCGTAGCTATGATGTCATCCATGTTGTGCTTGCGGCCGGTCACCGTCATCAAACCGTCGCGGGAGCCACACACGAATACTAGACCTGGTTGGGAAAAGCTTATAATTAACATAACATCACGCCTGTATTCCCCGAAGGCTTAGGCAGAGGTGTACCTATAGTAGGTACATACACCCACATCTCGTCGGTTATGTTTCAGTTCCGTGTAAAGGACTACTCACACTTATTCAGCTCTATTCAGCATTTGCCCATAGAAAACGCGTGAAACGCGTACGCGTCCTTTCAGCTATCCGCAGCTGAAAGGACGCGAACGCGTCTCATACAAAATCGTAATTTTCTATGGGCAAACGCTGAATAGAGCTGAATAAGTGTGAGTAGTCCCTAAATAGGGAGCGAGCATTACTGCCCTCAACTGGGCAAAAATCTAGACTCCGCGGGCTGCTACTGAAATATTCCTGATAGATATTCTTTCTTCTTCTTCTTCATAGAAAAACCCAATATCACTCTGCCCGACCTGGAAATCAAATCCAGGACATCATGCTCAGCAGTAGCGCTTGCGACCGACCAACGAGGCAGTCAGTCCGAGCTTATAAATGAGTTCTTAAGTTTTAAGCTAGATGAAAGTTATTATTTTATTCATAGCTAATTATTTCATGGCATTCGTGATTTCTGGGCTCGACGTGCTTACCACTCAGAGCAGTTATGATTTAATACACAAGTGAGCATGCCGAATCAACAAGGAAGAAGGTATTCGTCTAACAATTGGCCTCCGACATCACCTAATGATCAGTTCGTTGGCTTGACGAACAATCGAAAGTTAATTAGAAGTAAAAGTTACGGCGGTAATAAGCGATCAAGAACTCGCTTCAGGTATAATCAGCCGCAGATTCCGTCAAGATGACCTGTCAGGTCAGGTTAGGTGAGTGTTAGGTATTTGCTATCTAGATGTTTGTATAACTGTAACTTTTCCCTATAATTTGGAGGCCTAGAATCCTGTAACACTACCTGTGTTACAGGTGTAATTCTGTACTGTACCTACGAACTAAGTTTTTAATATGGTTTGGATAAAATAAATGTTAATAATATTATTTGCGCCTCGCAAAGTGAGCAGTTTAAATAACTTATGTTTGGTTTTGGAAGATGTAGTAACGGTTTTTCCTAGTTCTGTTTTTCGCATTAGGTACACGCGTGGTGGTAATCGTCGTGTATGAGTTTGCAAAGGACTCAATTTGCTTTGTAATGCAGCCGAATGATAACGCGTCAATCAAGACTGTTCATAAAACTGAACGTTAGGCAAATCACGCAACTCATTTTCTGGTTTAAGATCATTTATTCTCATAAGAATAACACTATTCACTTACATGAGAATATTAAAACTAAACACTTAAAAATTGCCTGAAGTTGGGGGTTGCATTTTGCTCGGTATATACGTTTACCGCTATTATACGCTCATTTGATTTCAGTCTAACTGAGGCGGAGACTGTCAACTAGCTGCAGATCCATTAATTTAGTTTTTTAAAGTCTTTCATACAACATCCAATCTAAATGTAAGGGGAATATACGCGTATGTGGTGAAAGACAAATAAAATAAAATTTGTTTGATGTTGACGCGTAGCTGTGAAGTTAAATTTGTATAATTATTGTCTTGTTGCTCCCAAATGCAATTTCACGCGCCCCGTAACGACTTTGCACGTAATACTACGATGCAGTGCATCCAAATAAGAGACTGACAAAACATCCCAGAGGGACTCCTACAAAAAACGAGAATTCTCGTGAGTAAAAAAACAATGCCAGCATAATTACGAATGGTAGCTTCATTTAGCAGCTATCGTCAGAAAATAACGTGAAGGGACAAATTGCAGCTCAAACCTAGAATGTTATATTTCAACTTACCACCAGGTCCCAAGAAGCCAAGGAGTCCGCTCCTCACATAATGTTCTTCTCCGATTGGTTCGCCGTCGGCATCGAGAGGGCGGACGCGGAACACTGTGTTGGTAAGACCCGGCAGACCCCAGTATCCAGAACCCGTTGCACCGGACAGTACGCAAATCTCACCCACTTCATCTGTCTTGCAAAGGTACGCGGGACCCTCCATTTTCACGACTACTATCACGCCTGTGTGAAAAAATGGATATAAGGAAATATCTATTAATTAAAATAACAACACGGCAAAATCTCGTGATTTAAGAACATTACTGTTGCGGCCTGCAGTTGGTTCATCAATACCTGGTTGCGGCCAAGGCTTGTAAGTATAGTATTTTTTCAAATAATGCGCGGAAATTCAAACTGAGTAAATTACTTATAAATTCCAGAATCAATGACGGATACGATATAGTTTTCACGCACCAATATATTCATTGGTTTCTTCTTTACTTTAAACAGCTCTATTAGCAAGCCAAATCGAAATTTGACTAAAATCTTTGATACATTACTTCCTTGGTTGCCATCTGTTGCAGTAAAAATAACAACTGTTTAAATAACAGATATGAGTTTTCATAGTTATTTATTTGGCCGCTAAACAGGACAGATATGGATTTTCATAGTAACATTACTGGCCGCATAGTCATTTATTTTTGACTAGTACAGCAATTTAGATTTATCCCGAAGAAGGATGTCAAAATAATGCTCGAATTTCCAAGCATGTTTGAGAAAAGCTAATTAACTATATTACTATCATAGAAACAGATAACGAGAACCACAGCAACACAATATTGCGGTTTAATTGTTCAAATTCCCTGTAGGCTAATATATTGCGTTTACACATGAAATTAACCACACCGCGACATTAAATTAATTGACTCAAACCAGCATTCCTGACTCATTATACTGATGAATAGATGCTGTGATGTTAAAGTAAGACATTCACGATCGAAGTAAAACCTTTAGTAAATCATTGCTATTTAATTCTTATCTCATTGTAATAAAGTATAAATTAGAAGGATTTCCATGAACTTGAATGTCCTATCCAACTTTGAGTAGGTATCTAGTATGCATTGTAATAACTTACATGACGGCATGACTTGTCCGCAGTCTTGCAGCGTGAGCGACGTCAGCGAGTTCTCGGCGTCCACGCGCACGACGCCGTAGGATAGGCCGGACATGGACAGCACGCCGCGGCCGGCTGAGGCGCCTCCGCGGCCCGCGCGCCTCACGCACACCGTCAGCGACTCGCTGCTGCATGCACATGGACAAATTGCGTCGCCACGGACCCCTAACACAAAGAGTAAAACACGATTGAAATTCTAGAACGGCCGCGACTATTCTGTAAAAATATCACCGTCAAAACTTTGTTGAAGTAACCAGTCAATAGTGCAATGTCTGGCATCAGGTGGAGTCACAGCTTACTTCAGACTCGCTTATACTCCATTTATTTTAAGATTAGACAAATATCTATTATCACCCTTTCGTTATTTCGATAAAAACGTAATATAAACCCCGTTATTTCACGATAAGTACAAAGCAATGTAATCTATTTACCATTTACATTAAAAATATAATTCTAAAGTGCAGTCATTTCAATATTATTACACATAAACTGTTGTTCAGTACCCGAACGAATGTAATATTTTAAGTAATAATGTATCCGAAAGCGCTGTTCACAGGTTACCTTTAATAAATAGAAGTAAGTCACAAGGAGGTAAACTATTCACGCATGACAGTTACACTATTAAAATACCAAAATTTAAGTATTTTAAAACCAACTAGAATCTGTAACAACATTAGTCTAAACGCTGACATAATACAAAATTGTTCCTACCTTTGCTCTGGAACACCGACAAGAACTGGTCGCAAGAAGACAGTGACCATGGGTTAGCGCCATCGGCGACTAGCAGCATACGCAGCGAACTGAGCGAGATCTCCTTGTGGTCGCGAGTGGCTAGCAAGCCCCAGTGCAAGTCACGGGACTTCACTATGGCGACCGATGCCCTGTTTGGTCATAAAAGTGTTTTTACTTAGTGCAGAGTTGAAAATATTTAGGGACACCATTTGAAGCTCCATGTCGTAACTGGATCGAGGTCCTATACAAAAACGGGCACTCATTTAGGACACATCTATGGACCGCGTTAAAGCTACCGCAGACAGGCGGGGCGCGACTCCGATAGAGCAATTTCCATGAAGTTCTAATAGAAATCGTTCCACCAGAGTCGTGTCGCGCCGGTCTGCGGGAGCCTTTTAACTACTTTAAAGATTTTATCGCCTGCTTTGCTTGTCACTGTTCCCTACACGCACTGATTGTTATAAGAATTTATAAATGCAAGTTATACCAGCGCAAATTAATGTTAACTTTATACCTAAGCGACCAGTGGACGAGATCTTTCATTATTGAGTCTCCAGACTTCACTGCAGTTAGTTATGGCGCTGTATACAATTATAACTAATTCAATAAAAGTTCGTTAGGAGCCTCTCATGGCTCAAAGGTTTCTCCATTGCTTGTAATTATTAAGTTACTGGTTAGCGGACACTGTTGCATGAACGCGGAGTTCTCTCTACATTTTATAGTTACATTGGTGACTTAATTTTAGTTTGAACGTGTTTGTTTAAAAACAAAGTAAAAGGCGAAAGGTTTTAGAAAACAATTTAAACGACTTTTCTTCTATTATTATTCTCCTGAAAACACTCAAGGAACTGACCTGTACTTGGTGATCATGTGCATCCAGGAAGCGGGGCTGACTTTCATGAGCGCGTACGGTATGAAGATGACGTGCATTCCATTGAGTACGCTCGCGAGGACGGCGTGCCACAGTCCAGTCTCTCGCTTGAAGTCGAGCACGCACACCATGTGCTCGCCCTCGGTATAGTTGCACGCCACCGATAGCATGCGGCTGTGGGCCAGCATTGAAGCCCTGCAGAAACACCCGATGTTAGCCAACATGATTTTTGATCAATTTCTTGCTTTTTGTGCGTGTATGACCAGATGTATGAACGTTAATGAGGCTCTGTAGTTTCTGCCTACCCCCATGGGAAAAAGGCGTGAGTTTATGTATGTATGTATGTTCTCGCTTTTTTGCTTCAGTTAATGGCAATTGTTGCCATTAACTGAAGCAAAAAGCTGTTCAACACAAACCACCGTTTCAGATGATTTTTAATCCTAATGGCAAAGGCCCATGTGTTACCTTTTAATACATCGCTTGCATAGAAAGATATTCTTTATTTATTAAAAAAAAAATGGGTTACGTACCTCAAAACGAAAAAAAACGGAGCCCTTATATGATCATTTCGTTGTCCGTCTATTTGTCTGTCTGTCAAGACCCTTTTTCTCAGGAACGCGTTGAGGTATCAAGTTGAAATTAGATTAGATCTAAAAAAATCAAGTTCAAGATCGTCGCGGTCACCGTCAGTGTCAGTACAGTGAACCTGAACGCGTGGTCGCGCCGGAAACCGGAAAGCGCCCTCTGCGCTTTCCGGTTTTCCGAACAAAAAGTGATAATATGAAAGCGTCGATCGCGTGTTCGCGCGACGATCGCGTTTAAATAGGAAGCGCGACGCGACTTTAATACTAAAATTTCTTAGAAAACTTCACGGTAGAAAAATTGCCGGGAAGCCGTCGCGCGCCAGTATGCACGAGCCTTTAAATAGTTGCAATATCTAAACTTGGTCGCGCCAGTTCTATTAAAAATATTACGTTGTTTACACTTTCAAAGTCAAAACAAATCCCTGTGTTGGTAAATTAAATAGCAAGAAATAAACAACTAACAAGAAGACAACTGATTAAAATTGCCAAGATGCAACTTAAACAATTAAGCTTTACATTATTCTCACAAGCGCTTGTAAAAAACTCCGTTTATACCATTCCCCGTCTAAAAAGCTTATTTTATTCACGCAAAACAGTGAATAAAAAGTACTTTTAATCACTGTTTTGTTGTCCTGGTGACCCCCATCTCAATGCTATACAACCTCCTTGCGAACAAATTAATGTGCATTTAAATTAATTTCGACGGCACGGTTGGAGTAGTGGTTAAGCGATTGACTACTGCGCTGCGTGTCGCGGGTTCGATTCCCGCACGGAACAAATATTTGTATGACCTACATGTAGTTGTTCCGGGTCTGGCTGTTTGTGTATGTCAGTTTAAGTGTTTGTAAACGCACCCACGATACAGGAGAAATTCCTAGTGTGGGGTAAAGTTAAAAAAAAAAAAATATCTTCATATAAAATGCCTATTTTCGCTTAAATCTTTCTTTTTCTCGTAGTCATGGTATAAAGTATAGTATGCAACTCTTGAATAAAACGGATTTATATCGAGGGCCACGAATCACTCACGTCGCTCAGGATTCTAACACTTGAATCACTCGCTATGCTCGTGATTCAATCATCATGAATCACTCCCTCCGGTCGTGATTCAGTCGTTAGAATCCTTCACTTGGTCGTGATTCATCTATGGCCCTCGCTTTAAATCCGTCCTTTATTCACTAGTTGCATAATATACTATTATACCATTCCCCCTCTAAAAAGCTTATTTTATTCACGCAAAACAGTGAATAAAAAGCACTTTTAATCACTGTTTTGTTGTCCTGGTGACCCCCATCTCAATGCTATACAATCTCCTTGCGAAAAAATTAATGTGCATTTAAATTAATTTCGACGGCACGGTTGGAGTAGTGGTTAAGCGATTGACTACTGCGCTGCGTGTCGCGGGTTCGATTCCCGCACGGAACAAATATTTGTATGACCTACATGTAGTTGTTCCGGGTCTGGCTGTTTGAGTATGTCAGTTTAAATGTTTGTAAACGCACCCACGATACAGGAGAAATTCCTAGTGTGGGGTAAAGTTAAAAAAAAAAAAAAACTTCATTAATATGCCTATTTTCGCTTAAATCTTTCTTTTTCTCGTAGTCATGGTATAAAGTATAGTATGCAACTCTTGAATAAAACGGATTTATATCGAGGGCCACGAATCACTCACGTCGCTCAGGATTCTAACACTTGAATCACTCGCTATGCTCGTGATTCAATCATCATGAATCACTCTCTCCGGTCGTGATTCAGTCGTTAGAATCCTTCACTTGGTCGTGATTCATCTATGGCCCTCGCTTTAAATCCGTCCTTTATTCACTAGTTGCATAATATACTAATTTTTTTTGTTTTCTTTATTGAGTAATTTAAAACTGTATCAACATTATTCAGAGAACGATTCATTTCGATCACTTTGAACGAAATCATCTAATGTCATATTTTTTTTTTACCACAACGGGTTAAATGATGATCAGGCCAAAGGTGGATGCGAGCTTCACCTGGAATCCTCAACCACAGAGGGACTGGCTATCGTACCTCTAACTACCACCCACCAAACCGAGCAGAAAATTTTCCCCCACTGGGTATCGAACCCGAGACCTCTGGGTCTGAGACAGGTGGTCTAACCACTAGACCACAGAGGCGGACATCCCTAAATAATGAGCTATGTTCCTTTTAACACATACAGTTACAATATATGGGTTTAAAACAACTACAAATACGACCTTTCCCCTTGAAGCCATTCAAAATGAAACAACTTGAATCACATTGTTGTCAACAACTATGTACTTATTGCAATTTCAGGCGAGCAACTTTGTGCAGCATTTTATTTTATTTTTTTCAAGTACTTCCACGGATCAACTATGGCTTGTTTGTGATCATTTTTTGTGAAAAAACTGTCCATTCGTGCGATAACTGGCTTTGAAGCGGTGATGGGACATCGATTATTATTGTTGACTGGCAGCCGCCCGCGTGAACACTAATTATTTTTCTAAGATAAAAGTAATTTATGAGTTACAAGTTATAAATAAAAGTTTAGTACTCCTTATAACATCAGCTATCTGCCAGTAAAAGTTCCGTCAAAATCGAACCAGCCGTTTCGGAGATTAGCCGGAACAGACAGATTGAAAGACCAAAATAAAAAAGCTTATAATGTTCTGTATATGCTTTCATACGCATTTAGTAAAAAAGCTATTATTTTGACATTACAAACAGACACTTATTTGCATGTATGGATGATATGGACATTTTGACGGGTCTGACAAAAGGCTGTCGGTCGCACAACTTCCATTAAAAAAAAAGGCTTTGATTGGAAACGACAAAAGGGACGATAAACAAAACATTCATTGAATTCATGCGAATCTTTTATGTTCCGGATAATACCTATTAAAAAACATTGTGATGCGATAAGATCGATACCTATCGCATTCAAGTGGGACTTCAGTGTAACAAACACAATTTACTTAGGCTGCTCAAGGGTAACCCGCGAAATTCAAATTTTCTTACGTTTTTTGCAATGCAGGTTGTATGTTGATCTAAATATGATTTGCGGACATATCAGATATTTATTTATAGAATTATAGTCATAAAAATTATCAATACAACTCTCTAATTTCATATAATCCTATTGAATGACTATTTCATTAAATTACGACATTTTAGGATTATTCCTAACTTAAGGAGTTGTATTGCTGATTATAATCATCATATTTCTGTAAAGCCATATTTGTTACGGTCGCTAATCATATTATTATCAACATACAACCTGACACTGGCCTGGAAATTGCAAAAAACGTAAGAAAATTTGAATATCGCGGGCTACCTTGGAGCATCCACCTTAATCTCCCGTCCCGTCTAAGTTAGACGAAACGTTTGTGGTTCGACGAATCTCTTATTAGTTTGTACAGATATTGCATGTTGTCAATATCTACGGAACCGGTATCTGTAGAACGTGAATCGTGACCATCAACACGAAGATTGGAAGAGCAAGAGTGCGACAAAACCTTTCAGCAATAAACGTAGTGAGACTAAACGAATATTCAAATGCACTTAAGTGCTGAACAGTGCTTCGACGCAGCATCGCATCGCCTTTCCTCCTTAAATTTCATATTCTCTTTGTTTTAGCCGCTTGTTTTGTGGCATGGTGGCCGGAAGGCCTTTCCAAAGCATACATTTTCACACTTATCTCCTCGTGCATTGAGTGATATTTTTCGACATAATAAACGTTGTCTTTACACATAATAAACTGCCTCGTTGATATAGTGGTCGCAAGCGCTACTGCTGAGGATGAGAGGATCTCATCGTGGGTTCGATTACCAGGTCAGGCAAAGTGTTATTAGTGGGATTTTCTGTCTGGAATTTCAAACTCAAACTCAACTCAAACTCAAAGCATTTATTTCAATTAAACCAATTACAGGCACTTTTGAATTGTCAAGGAGTCAGTCAGTCAGAAAATATGAAGCTAGATGCCCATTCCAAAGCGTAGTAGGTACCTATGGAGAAGAACGGGCAAGAAACTCCACGGACACTCTTTTAAATCAAATAAATTGTTACAAAAATTGGTTACATCATTTCTCAGTAGCAGCCCGGAGTCTGGATCTGTGCCGGGTTGATGGCAATAGGCTCGCCCCCCATTACATGGGACTTAAACATAACTGGCGAAATGTGGGTGTACTATAGGTACACCTCTGCCCAACCCTTCGGGGAAACAAGGCGTGATGTTATGTTAAACATTATTTTTGGGTACTCATGTGCAATGGCACTACATTCCGATATCTTTCACCCATATATAGCGTAGTTTCAGTATTTCGCTCGCGAATATAGAGACGAAAATACTCAATTCAAAACGTTGATTAATATTCCTGGGCGTTAATGGTGAAACAAAAGGTATTTATGATTAACAGCTGGAGAATTTTGTGCGAGTGCATTAAATAAGACATTTTATTCAGACCAGTAAACTCGCTGGGCCGTCTGACAATTCGATAGCCGCAGCCAATCACATGTCTCCACTGTGTCGCGTTAATTCGCAGTTTCCATTGGCTGTGGAGTGCAGCGAAGTAGAGTTGTTCAATATCCTGCATACAATAACATTTCCCCAGCTTCCACAGGCTTTATTAACTTTGTTCTGCCTGACATAGTTTATAACATACCATAAACATACAAAATGGAACTACGCCACGTGATTCGATATTGGAAAAACGATTGGAAACTTGAAGTAGCTTTAAAGCGTTCCTGTATGCATGTCTGACCTGTCTATCGTGCATTTGATATTTATTGCAAATAACTTTAACAAATATTCAAGTTGAAATATTCTTCCGTTTTACCTTAACATTCTCATCACGTAATATGTAGAGAAATATTTTTCAATTTTCAGCTTCCGTTGTCGGTGTTACACATTCGAAGAATCAAATATTTTGCTGTTGAACTAGCGCGGAGTTGTGGAAAATTTCATATCTATTTGAATTATTTGTACAATGCTTCCTCTGAATGTGGTAGCTATTTTTTGAATTTGTATTGCTCTACTAAGAATAATTACTGAACAACATGTCTGAGGGTTTAACTTCAGATAGTGACGACAAAGTGTTTGTAAAGTTTATGCAAATATTATCTAAGTAAGACGTATTAGAGATATCAGACGAAAAGGTGATGATGTATGATATTGAGTTGAGTTAACAAACTGAGACATTTATTTAGTTACGAGCTTCGATATTGTGATGTAAGTCCATAATTGTAATTCAGCCAGCTTCAAACTAACGAGAGTCATCTGGTACACGGTTTATCTTGTGTCTGACCACAAGCGCGTGTTACGTAATCAAGACAATAGCGATGATGACTATCACGCACTTTCGCAACTAAGCTATTCGTCAGCCAACAACTTATTCAAATGCTATGCAAATTGAAGACCTTTGAAGAAAAGTGAAGACTAACGTAACATTTGAAGTATAGATGGGACATCTATACTTCAAATGAATAGTTAATGAGATGCATTATTCAGTGTAATTTTTTACGGTGGTGTCCCAGATATTTGGCACCGGAAGAGTCAATCCAATTAAAGATTGGTTTTAATATGAGGGAACCATATCGTTGGGCTAGAAAATTATTATTTTTGGTACACCGGTGTTCGGTGTCTGAAAATATTTGATATACCTAACGTTGCATAATTACAAGCTTTAAATTAGTTTGCTTTGTTCGTATGTGTTTCTAGGTACTCCAATTGGCATTCATTTTTAAAGCAATCCTTTCCTGGAATCTCATTGAGCTGAAACTTGGCATACTTATACAACTACCGAGACTTTTTTTTTTAATCATACCGTGGCGTTGGTCTGATGATAGAGCCCGAAGAGGATGATAGAAACTCCTCAACTAAATAAGATAACAGCTTCGTGTTTGGACTTACTGGTTATGTATTGACAAGTGCTTTGACACAAGGTAGTGTTCAGGGTCTGATGATAGAGCCGGAAGGTGGCCAAGAGAAAACCTCCATCAATGAAGATAGTACCATCGTCTTTGAACTCATTGGTTAAGTATTGTAATAAGCACGATTGACATCTTTTTAGTGAATTCCATATACATTGACGTGAATGGCTTCCTATGCATCTGATATTCTGTAATCCGCAATATCGAGGTGATAGGTGTAAGATATGTGATACCTTACAGTTAACGAATACGCACGGAGAAACGTTTTATTAAAACCCAGCGATCCGAACGCGTAGTGTATTTTTTTGAACTCGCAAAATTGCATCGAGCGAAAAATACACACGAGCTTCGCATTAACTGATATCCTTAAAATAGTGCTCCCTTAACGGTAAACTGAAGCATATGTAATTGTGAAATGGTAAATCCAGCATTAAACAGTAAATTCCTAAACCCATGTAGCCGTGTCGAGGTCACCCTCGAGGAACACGAAACGTTATTTTAGAGTTTTAGACAATAAGTTGGTGTGTGCTGTCTTAGGAAACCCAGGCGACTATTATTCGACATCAAGTTGCAATGTCTTGTCTTACAATCTATAACCTTACCTGGTGACTATGACACCCATCGCAGAGCCGTCAGCTGCCGAGGTGTGCTCGATGTGAGCGGGGCTGTCTTCCGCGGGTCGGGGCGGGGGGATCCAATCGCGCGGGGGGCGGGGCAGCTTCTCAGTCGACACCCACTGCAGGGATGGCCAGCCCCGGAAGGATACTACGTCCCCTGAAGATGTCTTCGGTAGTCCTGGTCAGAACGAGTCATGTTTAGTCAAAAACCACGCAACATTCTCCATTACCCAACGGTCAGGAACACCAATCTAAATACCAGATTTATATTTAAGCTTTCATCTTAAACTACAATTTAATCCATTCTGATCCATTACGGAGGCCAAAATAAATGTCAAAAATCCAATTAAGAGTTATCACAGTACTATTGAATTTCAGATCGAAATTATATTCGAGCTGAGCTTGTAATAAAATGCATCTCAGAGTTTACCATGTTTTCAATACAGTTCGGTTTATTTTAATTCAGAGAACTGCAACGCTGTCGGGAAACGTGTAATGTTACCAGTTCACACGTATTCGTATAGGTAGGCATAAAGGTTTACTCAGTAATGGCTTCATTCTGATTACAATATTCCGTAATGGCGACATCGAGAATATGCTCTCCATGGACATTTTACAAATCGAATTTCAAACGACGCTCCAACGTGCAAAATTGTATCACTTCAATGCATAGCGTCAAACTCTGGGCAAATTGGGACGACCACCCGAATATTCATGCCAGACAGAAAAGGAAGAGAACAGTGCATAGGGATCTAGCTACAGATGACGGCTTTTCTATTCGGTTTAATTGGAATTGATTCAATAGTAGGCATAATAAAGCCCAGTAATCGTTTAATTTGTAACAAATATATCTTAGTAGTAAGTGTAGTAACTGTAACTTTCCTAAAATATAAGCCACAACATGTCGCTTCAGCAGAAGACTTTAATATTATACACCATTTCTGCAAGTGTCTGGAAAGCTTTTATTTAATCTCCGTGACAGATTCCTCGCTGCACGGACTACCTCTGTACGATCGTTTTATGAATACTGCAGCATTGCGGCGTAGCGAACTACGATTTAAACGATTCCTTATTTATACAAGCGTCTAGCGAGCGCACCGCCAGCCGCCAGCACCTTTACGGATAGAATTTATACGGAAGTGTTGAATTGACTGTAAGTGGTGGTGATACTTTTATCAACACAATATTTTTTACATTTTCTGAAAGTTCAGAATGCAGTGGCTACCTTAGTTTTAAATACAGTAACTGTTTGATATGAGTCATATTCCCTTTGAAACACAAAGCCAAATTAAGAAACATGTACCTACTCCTATTGAAATGTTTTGTTGTGAGTTTAGATTTAATATCCCGTGGCATTGGCGTCTTTATCGGCTTACGAATGTTCGACAAAAAAAAACAGATCTATAAGACTGAAGTTTATGTGTGTAGAAAGTCTTAAAACATATGTACATATGTATATCGTCAAGATAGCGTATGTATTCGGTAATACAGCGTTTAAGATACAACATCGTACAGCACAAATTTGACTATGCTAAAATATACCTGCACGAAACCTTATTGAAAAAAAATATATACTCGCAGAATTCCAAAGGAAGTGAAAGCTACAACAGTTTTATAAATGGACGTAGGCGTCGTTCATTGAATTTTTTGATTGGCTCAACACCCGGGTTTATGTGGAGATCCAATATTTTAAATGGAGCTTGGAGAACTGTTTGCAGAAAAAATCAATTTAATCTTTAGCTATGCTATGCGCTTGCCATGTAAAAAATATTTACTTTGGTTTCTGTACCTACATTTAAACAGGAATTCTGATGATATAATACATTAAAAAAGCATGGGCAAATTCTTACCTTTCAAGCAATTATCAGAAGTGAGCGCGTATTGAATGCCGCAAGAACCAAGCAGGAACCCAACTTGCTGCAAGCCAGCGTCCCGGCGAGTCAGCGGCACTTCTATCGGGACCGGTACGATGCCCGCCTGAAGGCACCCGTAGAAGGCGCACATGAAGTTGATGGGATCGTTGTTAGGGTAGACCAGCGCGACGCGGTCTCCAGGCTTAATAGAGTTGTCCCCAGTAAGGGGTCCACCACTACTGGTCTTTGAGGTGAACGTCTTGTTCAGCAGAGCATGAGCAATTTTGAGCGATCGACTGAGTAGTTTTCCTGTGAGGAAAACGATAGGGTTAAAATTGGTGTAATGTTGAAAGTGACAAAGTTATCACAGGGAACAAGTCGTTAACTACGTACACCAATAAATCGACTTACTTGAAATATAAGTAACAGTACTTGCCATAATTGAGCGAGTTGCTGAGCTTTCCATTTGGGTCTAGGACCGTGGCCACGTTAGCTTTGAATGAGGCTGTTCCGTATCGCTGGAGAGCAGCTTCAAGGTTGCGTGGCAGTCCTGCTGGGACCACCAGCTGTTCCCCTACAGCGGGTGTCATGGTACCGCCTTCTGGCTTCGGGGCATTAGGATCCTTAGGGTTGGCAGCCAGCTCGAGTTCGATGTCGTCGTCCTCGTAGAATTCCGGCAGAGGTCGGCGTTTTGGGCGCTTCAGCGTATTAAGCAGTTGTTGTATCTTTGCTGATACCTATTTAGAACAATACTTATCAGTAGAGCGAGTTTTGTGGGAGTTATTTTAATATCTATTTGAGCACCAGGCTCGAGAAGTCTCGACTGATGATTAATGGGTACAGAAATTGTTGTGCTTTGAAATTTATTTATTTATTTATCCCATATAACGACTATCATTACAGGTTTCAACACCTAATGCGATAGTGCAGTCTTTTATAATTATATCTACAATCTTAATAAAATTATTAACTATAAATTATTGGGAACTTTCCTCTAACATACCTAAGTATATTAAAATATAAATATAACCTAAGTATATTGAAATGATAGCAACTTAGTAGTTGATGTTACTATGCCAAACAGTTTTACTCGAATTAGTTCTTAAATGATTCTACTTAGCGTCTGTCTAGACAGATGAAACAACAATACTTTAGGTTTTACCGATACTGAGATCGTATCTTACACTAGCATATTTTTAAAAAAACTGCATAAAAACGCACGACAGTACTAGCTTTACGAATATACAGTCACAATTTCTATCGAGTATAGCTTCTCGATTGTCTTACGTGTAGCTTGTTCGTAATTGGGAGCGTTTTCGAGTCAAAGGCGTGTAAACTTGGTGTCCAGCAAAGAAGGCAGTAACCGCAAACGTGATAGTTCTGACCCGATGATGCTTGACTGCACACAGAGACGCTATCGATAAGGAAATTGCTTGTCAAACACACGGCCAAGCTTTGCTCTCTATAAAGCTCACTTTTGTTGACACGAGTCGGTAACATTATTCAGATTGCAATTGCGTTCTGCATGTGTACCTACTGTACTGATACATTTCAAGATATTCAAGAAAATGTATTGGTCCAATGATACAAAGTTGGGTTTCTATTTTGGTTGTCAATGGAATGTAAGCTCGTTCGGTTACTATGTGTCATTGAGTTAGCAAGTGAGTTTTGTACGGAAGCCGACTATTAAGGATTACGTAATCGATGCACTTAACGAGCCACTATTTATCGGTGATGATTTTTAACCCGTTAATACTACTAGGTACCGTTTGACTTCAAAACACTTGTTCCTTAAGTAATTTAGGCTACTTAAATTTTCGTTGTATAAAAGCATTACCCATGACACTTAACTATGATGTGCTTCCTTTGATATCCGCATACGTATACGTTATTATACCGGATGACTTTTTTTACCGTCTCGAAAAAAAAATGGTATATTAGGTGAACGGAGTAGAAGCTTATGGCATACCTAGTTTTTTTAATTTTTTTTCCACATCGTGGAAAAAAAAATATCTATCATCAAAAAACGCTACAATTTTAAAGTAAACTTTTCATATTCGGACAAAGAAAGAGAAATTTTGAAAAAAAACAATTTATTGATAAAAAATATTGAATTTCAAATCATACGCAAGTCGCGTATGCTGTTTATTTCGAGATTTTTAGAAAAAAAAAAAAAAAACGAAAAAAAAAAAAAAAAACTAAGTATGCCATTTGCTTCTACTCCGTTCACCTATTATACCCATTTTTTTTCGAGACGGTAAAAAAAGTCATCCAGTATATGTTAATGAACCATTTTTTATTAACAAGGGCGCATCCAGGACTTATTTCTGCGAGGGGCACGTGAGCCAGACGGATAGGATAGATTTTCTCTTGACTTTTCATACAGAAAAAAGAGTTACTTTGTCGACATAGGTATTAATGCTAAATATTTTTTATGAGTTGAGGAAAGCTGTTCAACGCGCTAAGCCCTCGGACCGCGTCATCTTTTTAGCTACATATTATGTTATCCTGAAATCCTCTCGCCGTCTGAGGCTCTAGGCAATTGCATTGTAGGCTTCGTAGCCCTGTGGGCCCGACTACGAACTGACCGCACCACTTTGCACCTTAGTAGTTACGCTACTGCTGCTGAATATATCCGGCAGGTACTTCTTCAGCGTCCATCATTTAAGCATGCCTTGATGGATAAAGATCGGTCGGCGATGCTGGTTGTCACAGGAAACGTGGACGAACGAAACGAATATTATTAAAGCATTATCGTATTAATCTCCCAGTTTTTGATTGATTTAAAACCGTTTGGGGGAGGAGGGTACGCTCCGCCCTTGGTTATTAAGGAGCTGGAAATCAAACCTATTGACTGATTATAATTGCATTTCAATTGAAGTCTGTTTGTTACGGCCCGGTTACAGTGCCTAATGTTAATACAAGTTTCCTATGCAGATTGTTGCAGACTACTTTTTTATTGTAGCTTACAGTTATAAGACGTTTAGATAATTTTAATAAAATAATCTAATAGAAGAAACCAAAAAATAAATGAAAATGAAATGAAAAAAATAAAAATAAACTTTGCGTCTTCGAGTGTCGGACAACTAAAAAGTATCAAAAATAATAAAATAGTATATTATGCAACTAGTGAATAAAGGACGGATTTAAAGCGAGGGCCATAGATGAATCATGAGCAAGTGAAGGATTCTAACGACTGAATCACGACCGTAGGGAGTGATTCATGATGATTGAATCACGAGCATAGCGAGTGATTCAAGTGTTAGAATCCTGAGCGACGCGAGTGATTCATGGCCCTCGATATAAATCCGTTTTATTCAAGAGTTGCATACTATACTTTATACCATGACTACGAGAAAAAGAAAGATTTAAGCGAAAATAGACATTTAATGTAGAAAAAAAAAAGTTTTTTTTTTTTTTACTTTGCCCCACTCTAGGAATTTCTGCTGAATCGTGTTTGCGTTTACAAACATTTAAACTGACATACACAAACAGCCAGACTCGGAACAACTACATGTAGGTCATACAATATTTAATATTTGTTCCGTGCGGGAATCGAACCCACGACACGCAGCGCAGTAGTCAATCGCTTAACCACTATAACACCAACCGTGCCGTCGAAATTAATTTAAATGCACATTAATTTTTTCGCAACGAGGTTGTATAGCATTGAGATGGGGGTCACCAGGACACCAAAACAGTGATTAAAAGTGCTTTTTATTCACTGTTTTGCGTGAATAAAATAAGCTTTTTAGAGGGGGAATGGTATAAATAAGATTTTATCATAATCTTTAATCCGTTTGTTGAGTACAATGCTACCCACAGGGAGGACTTTACGTGATGGTATAAATGAAAGACAAAAACAAATGACAAAAGTAAATAAAAAAAACTTTTTCTATTACTTACGCTTACCTTCCATCGGCCGGTGCCGGTACCGGTGTCTTCGGGCTGCGCGTAGCACTGCACGCGGTCCGCGACCAGGGCTCCCCCGCGGCGGGCGCCTGATGAAGCATGAGTCACATCAGGCTGGACGTCTGATAACAAACTCCGAGTTACTAAAGCTCGCCACCAGCTGAGCCAGGAACAGACTTTACCACAACACAGGTAACTTCTCATTTTTTATTTAAACTTTTATGGTAATACCAAGATTTAACTACACACGAGTGGTTTGTGTGTTCCTGGCTTAAGAGCCCGCACAGACAGAAAGCAGTCGATTCTGTGAAGTGTTAGTAAGCACTTACTTTATTTCTAACTTCCGTACAGACTGTCTGCTGTCTGCATCATTATCGGGCTCTTATCCTAACCAGCCTAGGCAAAGGTCTTCACCCCTGGATGGCTAGGGACAGTCGCAAATGCTAGTACGCATAAAGGAGGCCTCACACGTAACGGCAAGCATGACAAGCTTGCATGAACAATAATTTTGTGCAAGTGTGCGTCTGTGTGATGATTTCGTGCATGCTTCTTGCTTATGCAAGCGGCATGAAGATTGATAGAATTTTCGTAATGCGGCTTGAACAAGCCATAGATAATACCTACTCGTTTGCGTTTAGAGCTAAAATGCTAAGGATTTTTTTAAACCTCGGTTTTAAAAGAAGTTTTGATATCCTAGATGATATCAGTATCTTTTACTTTTTCTGCCCATATTTGCTGGTTATCGTTGACAGTCCATTAAACAACACGGATCGCACCGCAGACGATCAAAAATATAATACATACGAGTTTACAACTATTAACCCGACACTTTAAATTGCAGAATTAATATAAGGATATTATATTAGTTCCATCCAACATTTTAGCCGCAGTAAAGTGTCGAACTACATTATCGCTTCACGCTGATTGATTGGTTGCAAATGAATTCATGCGTGAATATTTTAATGATAATAATTGATCAAACCTATGAATTTGCACCCGCATTAATATCAGACCTGAAATTGTGTTGAACAGCCAGGCGGCTTGCCATGGTGCGCGATGTGGTCTTTATTTATTTATTTAAACTTTTCGCACTCAAAAAAAAGGTACAAAGGCGGCTTTAATAGTAAATCTCTCAATATTGTGCGTACAAACTTACATAATAAATTGTGGAACCCTCATTATAATAGTTGTTTGGCATTAGTAACACTGCAAAATGTTCCGCAAACCTAGCTTGATACATGTCCCTCATTCAATGTCCGCGTACAGGCAGAATTCATTTCTAATCCATTCGAGCAGAAGTTTTAATGAACTTTCTAGAAAACATGTTGTGGATGTATTCAATACCAGTGTTTCTCGGCTTAAGCATTTGTTGGTGAAAAGCTTCTTTAGGGAAAAGTAATTGTTAGCAAATGATTTTTAGTTTGTATTAGTAATCGTGTAAGTACTATTTATTTATTTATATATTCCTTAATGTACACCTGATTATACATTACATAAAAATAAACTACAAAACATACAATTAGCGCCCTTATTAACCTTGGAACGGACAGTGATTTTCTGGACATAAAATGGGGTTGTCTTCGAAGCAAATAAAAAGTATATAAGTAAAGTACAATAAACTATCA
Organism: Eupsilia transversa; assembly: GCA_914767815.1. NCBI lineage: Eukaryota > Metazoa > Arthropoda > Insecta > Lepidoptera > Noctuidae > Eupsilia > Eupsilia transversa. The sequence continues at coordinate 14,789,623 of OU611871.1, forward strand.
TAGACACGCAGATACTATGCTATAATAATAGATATATACATACTAAATATATAAGCAACGAAAATAATTGACAACTATAGATTATGACAACTATAGATACGAGAACAAAATCACAACAACAAGTATTGGTCCTTCACTAGTCTTTAGACAACCAATGCGCTCGCTTTATTTGAACTGGTAATGCATTCCTTAAACGAGCAGCCTGGACAGTAAAGGATTTGTCAAGGAAAGTTGGAGAATGCATTGGCATTTTAAGCTTCAAGTTATCTGATAACCTTAAAAAATTTCGTGTGGGAGTCACAAAGAAACTGGAAATGCTTCTTGAGAGAGGGGTGGAAGGGGAAAAGAGCAAATTATATATACGGGAAAGAATATGATCATTCCAGCGAAAGCGAATTGGTCACCACTTCGAGCTTCACAGGAAATTCGGAAACATGGTCATATTTGCGCAAACCGTTTTATGAACCTTATACAACAATATTGAAGCCGCTCAAGTTTATCGAGTTGGTCTTGAGTAAGGTCAATTTATGTTTAATAGGTGTTTTGTACCGACCTTTCTTTTTGGTTTTTTATTTTTAGTGTTCATCATTGAAAACTTGTAAATGGCGTTCAATTTTATATATTATATTTTGTTTAAGAACACTATAAATTAGCTTTAAGTTTCCCGAATACAATAAAATAAAATAACTCTATTTAAAGTAGGTCATAATTCTATTGAATTCAGTTGATTAATAATTCTGTAAAATGGTTTAGTAGCAAGCAATACATACTGATCCGTTATTTGTTTGCATCTGAAATTTCAGACGAAACTATACATGGTTATTGGTTATTTATCGGCAATCCTTTATGGGGATGTAGGAGAGGTCATTTGCTACCAAATTACCCCTCATGACCCCTATGCCAATGTCAACCATTTTCGAGAAGGTAATTTGACATTTTATATTTTAAAATGTATGAAATAAAAATATCAAATATCAAATGACTCTAAATTTATTTACATTTGCACAGGAGTCAAAAGGGGTAATTTTGTTATAAATGACCCCCCCTACATCCACTCTGTGGATTGCTGACATAATTATAACCAATAAACCTGTATATACCTAGTTTAAGTTAGGATTTATAATGATGTGTCAATTATTGGCTTGATCCTATTGATTGCATGTACAGTCGCCGACAATTGTAGCAGACAAGGTGACCAAATAATTCTAAACAATTTATAATGTCAATAAGTTCCATACACTAGAAGTTAGCATTAATATCTGAACATTCATTGCTTCATTAATATGTGATCAGATGCTTGTCACTAATTTCTATACACACAACTGTGTCGTTCGTTGTCAAAGTGGTGTAACTCCATATTTTTAAAATACTTAATTTTTTGCTCAATTGTATCACATTTAGTCATATCTTTCATTCAATTTATACTTCAATTTATTATATCTTTGATTTGTATTAAACAATATAAAACATAAAACAGTGAGTGAATGCTTATTTCTTTTTTCCTACACTTTAATTCGCAAAAAACTCGCCATTTCAAAATTCAGTTACAAGGAGATAATTCACTATTACAATGAATGACACAACTGACATCGGTAATTTTTCTACCGTGAAGTTTTCTTACAAATTGTGATATGAAAGTGCGCGCCTCTTTGCTCGAGCCTTTACAGTTTGAGTTTGAAAAAGTGTGCTATATTTATTTATTTGCTTCAAAAGCTAACGCTCATTCTGTCCGTGTGTATTTTTATAACCGAAATGGATCATACTGAAAATGTAACAATAAATCACTTGACCATATCCTCATTATTTACATAAAAAGGACTAAGGTATAAAGTACTCACAGATATATGGATGAATAGACGTTTATCTTTACTTTCAGCGAATCTTATCAAACACGTCGCCAACGCAATACATTAACAACACTAGTTTGCTTTGTAGCACTCGCATTCCCAAAGTAGATGTAGTCTACATATATGTACCCTTTTAAATAACACTAGATACCACTAATATAATATATAAGACGGGAATGACAATAGACAGCCACCAGTCAACTCTTTTCCTGAACTGGCGGTTTATAACTTATTTAACGCTAATAAAACTAGAGTGACGTAAGCTGCCTGCCGTGCGTGTATTCGTAGAAAAATATTCGAACTATTAACTCGATGAATTTAATAAAATGTGATTCATAACTAAGCAAACAACTTGAAAGGAATCTTAGTCATTGGGTAATTCATAGTATTTTTTAGAAATGTAGGTATATAACTTTGTTGCATTCAAATAAACAGGCAGTCTTCCTCATTATTTAGTAATTATTTTGAGCACATCTCGGAATAAAAGAAAAATTATATTCAAAATGAATACCTCATTGTTTCTGATCCTTCTTTATACTAACAGAACAGTTAAATCATATCTCTCACAACACAAACACTTGTCACGTGGTAGTGTTAAGTTAAACCCAGAACTAAATAAATTAGAGCACCAGCAGTTGTTAGCACGAATCTAGAAATTAGAAAAATTAAGCTCCTTCCTTAAAAACAAGCTAAACATTGGTATAATGGGGGAAGCAACGGCAACGCGGCCTACATTTGTCTCCTAATCTGAAGGGATCTTAATCAGCACCCTAATTGCGTAATTGCTAATACACGATCAATTCACAATCTGAATCGTTTTGAAACAGATTGATAATCCATTGCTTCATAAGTTGGAAAAAAAAAACCGCTCAACAACGTTTATAACGCAATGAATGTCGTTGAACTGTCAAAATGAAATGGATTAGTCTAAGGGCGGATTCGACCAAACAGGAATAAATTTTATCCGCGGAATAAGCCTTCTCTTCCGAATAAATTTTGAATTTTTGACAGTTTCTTCATACGAAAACTGTCAGAAGTAGGTAAATCTTATTCCGTGGATAAACTCTATTCCTGTTTGGTCGAATCCGCCCTTAATCGTTTACGAAAATGTGTTCCTCAATTAGATAGCTGATAACTTGTGATTGGCGATCCGACCATTAAACTAAAAACAAAAGAGTAATGTCTATTAGCTTAGCTCGATTTATGTTGCTTGCGGATTTTTGGAAGGTCGACTTTCCTTCGCAATAGTATACCTTTTATTGTTAGCTCGCTGACCCGACAGGCGTTGTCCTGTTCAACATTCATTAATACAAAATTCTCATAGACAATACCCTAAGTTTTCTCGAATTTTCAAAGTTTCTCGGTAGCTTTCGAATTTTTCTTTCCGTAAAAACCAGAGATGTACTATTATAACATTTTTAAATAAGTTTGCCAAGTCAGTCCAGCCGTTCTGAAGTGATGCGCTTACCAACTAACAGCATTTCATTTTTACATAGACTAGCTGACCCGTCAGACGATGTCCTGTCAAAATTTCAATTTCGATTTTTCGGCTATTCCTGAGTTTTTCCGATTTTAATTTTTTTTTGCTAAGCCACCAGTATTGAGGCAAACAAAAAAATATTCTATATTCAAATCGGTCGAACCATGTTCGAGATTTTGCAAGACTAAAGCACGGCAATTAATATTTATTCAACCTAAAATAAAATAAAATATAAATAGATAGAAGATTGATTATCGACTACAATGATTGGTCTATTACTGTACCAATCAACTGTGGTACTGTGGTCAATCTAATGTATTTCAATGTAATAATGTATCTCAATGTAGTAATGTATTTCAATGTACTAATGTATTTTTAGTAAGTAAGTTTGCACGCTTATTTTTAAGCAAAACATGTTTGATCTATATTTTCTAATAACATCTTGTATACCATGTTTTATGCAAATAAAATATATCTTATCTTATATTATCTTATCTTACATAATATGGTTTCTTTGAAAACATTTCCACCTCATATCAAAAGCTATACATTAGCTGTGTATTACTATTTTACCTCTAAGTATCCTTTAATGTTAATCAAGAACGAAAACAAAGCTTCGACCACGGAAGCGACAAAATTATTGAAATATTGTACAAAGCTGATTATCTGAACCGTCTACCTAATATAAGATCTGCAATTCGCAGCCCGGAAATTATTGGTACGGCAATTAGCACAACAAATACTAGTTACTCTGCGCAGTCGAAGCAAGTGGAAGCACAACTATTGTAACTACTCCATAATGAATTAATTTCCTAATAAGAAATTAGGTATATTAAATGTGGTAAAATGAAATTCAGATATTGCCATTTCGAGACCACCGACAGGTTTGGAACTTCAATTCTGCAGCACTTACATCTATGATCGAAATGTATGTTTAAGGCAATGGCACCTAAGAAAACCGAAACGTCCCATTATTCGAATATTAATAAAGCCACCAGGGGTTAAAGTTCAAACATTGCTAGAATTCTCCAAAAGCTTTCTAGTAGTATTTCAAAGTGTACTTACAAGCAGGTACATGTGTAAGCTCGGACAAATCGATCTCAGTGCGTTCACGTAATTCAGTACGATCGCGTAACTCAGTGCGCTCGCGCATCTCGGTCCTTTCCCTGGGAACATGCTTCTTCTCCCGGAGATGATGGGGTTGTGGTAGAGGGTGAGGGTGTGCACGGGGGTGAGGGGCAGCGGGGCGGCGCGCTGGTGGTGAACCCAGCTCCGGTGGTGGGGGAAGCTCCGTGTCGCCGGCGCACGAATCTTCGTCAGATGATGAGGCTATGACAGGATAAACATACACTGTAGTGAATTCAGTTTTAAGCGTGAAGAAGTGAAGAAAGTTGTCTGTAATTCCAGGCATTAAATAATTATGTTTTCTAACAGCGACACCACCTTCTATTTGCTACAGAGGGTGTAAGTAAAAAAGAATCACACGCTATGTACCCAAAAGAGCTTCGTTAGCGGAAATGCGTCTATGTAACATACTCGAATCGTCAGATTTTCATTAACGAAGTTTGCTGAGTTCCTCTTCAGACCAAAGCCGGCACAAACAAAATACTTCGCAAATATTCGAGTACCTATGGTAGAATAGAACACAGGGACATAAACACGTGGTGCAAAAACACACACGAGTTGGGTGGAAATGTTTATAGCAGGATTTATACGAAATGGATTTTTAGTATATTTTCAACGTTTTGGTAATATTTTTTCGTCCTGATTGATTATAAATGCTCTTTAATTATTGTCAATTATCATACATCTCACGCAATATTCAATAATCGTCTATCAATATAGTCCATATCATTATTATTAATGCTCAACTGATTACTCGGAGGATCATGCTTAGTACCTATAGGTACAATGTTTTAATACTAATATTCTCCTAATCTCCTAATAGCATACACCTGGAAACTACTGGATGTTAACTAAATTAGAAACCGATATCTCTCTCTAGTCTCTACAATAGATGTTCTGGGAATCTGTCTAAGGCAAGGCAAGCTTGTTAATGGGCTTGCCTTGTAATTCCATTATAGGGAAATATAACAGACGATTGAAGGTTGTGTTACAAGAGGTAACGATTACAGCGCTGTCTATAACGGCAAAGATATTCTATTTCAGTCTTTGCCGAAACCTGGAGCCTTGTAATATTTATTATAACATCGAATAACATAGGTATTTTTTTTGCTAATCGGCACTGTTACTAATAATATTATTATAATGAAGCATTTCCTCGGACATGAGTACACGCTACGCCTCATAAGGCAAGTAGGTGTCGGGATACCTAGTTTGCCGTAGGCGTCGTAGCACTTCCACAGATTAATTTATTGCGTAGGTGTGAGGAAAACATTATTTTATTTTTCAGCATTTCCCAGTTGACCAAGCTTTTTCAGGTGATTTTACTGATATTCTAGGTATCAGATTCTCAATTTTACTACACAGACGAAAGACATTCAAACGTGTCGACTATTGCAATGGAGTACTATAGGTAAATAGGAATCATAATCTTGTCTTGTGTAAAAACATTGTGGCATTTACTAATAAAAACCTATAATAACGTGAACAAAAAATAATATCTTACAGAGGTGGAAATCGGAACGAGAAAATCCGCCATGGACTGGCCGAGCACTCGATAAATATTATTGCACTTAGAACAATGCGGACTGAACCAATATAACTAAGAACGCGGAGTGATAAAGGGCGAATCTGTTAAAAGGGAGTCTAGTGGAACAGTTTCTATGAAATCTTCATGGAAATTGTGCTACTAGAATCGCGTCGCACCATCGCGTTACGCTTGTCTGCTGGAGCTTTTATGAGTTTGTAACAAAACGTTTCATGACGTGCCAGGACCGTTTTTGCACTCAAACGATAAACGGAAAATAGGAGTAAAAGGACGTAAAATGTAAATACAGCCCGGATCAAAAGGCAGCGCGGAGCTGGCTGTTAAATCACCTTCGTTTATGAATTGGGTGTTGTTTTTGCAATCACTGTACCGATCTTCTTCATTCAGCCGTTTTCATGAGTAATTGCCTGGTGCCGCTGCGCTCTGTGCGTCGCTTAATGAGCGTAATACTAGTTCCTTTATCGTTTATATGGCCTGTATCTTGATTTTATCGAGAGCATTAAGAATTAGAAAACCGATCACCGTCTCATAACAGAGATAATAAAGTAAAGATTTCTAAGATTCTTTTTTCTAAGCAATATAAACAGCAGCAACACGGTAATGTGCAGAATCCCGTCCGAGTTATTTTATTTCAAATTAAGAGATCCTCTATTTGTGTTTGATATCACTTGAAATTATTAATTGGTTTTCATTAAAAACAGCTGAAATTGGCATGATAGCAAAATTTTTGGTTTTCATTGTTATTTTCCGACCATGTAAATATGATTACTGTTAAAACATTAATTATATTTGCTGCGGTTCTGTCTGTGGGCTCGGAAAATGACAAATCATTGTTTACTCTGTGAAACAGATTTATTTTGAGTTAAATAAGCGAATGTTTTGAGAAAACTGAGTGATATGTAGGTAATTGACACGGTCAATGCAACTTGATCGAAACCTCGAGGTAAATCCGACGAAAATCGATAAATATTTTAAATTCGATTCATATTTTAAATTTGATATGTAGCCGAGGAGACAAGTAAACATAATCACCTACTCATCTATTTGAATCAATTAATCTCATGAGCCGTTTCCCAACTATGTTGGGGTCGGCTTCCCAGTCTAACCTGATGCAGCTGGATACCTATTCATCTACACTCGCGAGCTATAAACTGGAATCACTTCATACTTCATTGCATAGAAGTTGTAAAAATTTGTTTCGAGCAGCGGATGATGAAGTGATTCCAGTTTATAGCTCGCGAGTGTATTTACCATCTGATTGAATAGTGCTTTGAAATGATCTTTTTTGGCGATCAAGAAAACATGGGAAATAGTACTTATACAATATACAAGGCTAAACATTTCACGCTCAATATGTTCTTAAATCTAAAATAATAAGACACGTGCCGATTCCCTTGTTCACAAACTAAACTAAATTTAAGTTCAGATGGAGGACAGATGATAAATTTTAGTTTAGTCCTGTCAAGTTAATCAGTGCCTGACGTAAATTGACGTAATTTTAGTAGGCAAGATTTTAATCACGTCTAAACTTGTATGGAGGAGAGACAGGTTTGACAGGACTAAACTAAAATGTATCTTCTGTCCTCTTCTTATTGAAATACAAAGAAAAAGATGCACTGAACTTAAATTTAGTTTAGTTTGTGAACAAGGGAATCGGCACCACTGTGTGAATCTGAAAAAGCTTAGCCGTTTAGCTCTGGTCACCGCGGTGAATTTTGCCTTGTAAACCGAAAAGCTGAGGTCTAAAGCTCTGCCCTGTTGAACTTTAGTGGTGTAGGTAGCTACTGATACGCAGCATAAGTCTATATTGAGCTGGATAGCTGTCAACAGACTGCTGGTCGTTCTTTATCGCATTGTCGTGATGTACCTGGGGAGTAATCGCACTCTAAAAGAATACATACATTTTGTAGACGCCTCATTATACTTCCATATAATTTATTGAGATGACTACATCATTGCAATGAAATTAATGTAGTCACATTAGTTTCATTGCCTTCTGATGAGAGACTTCTGAGTGAGAGTCGACGTATCTGGCGGATTATTTGATACAATATATGTTTCCATTTATCTGGTAGGTAGTACATACACATCGAGACATTAAGGTACCAGCCGTTGAACTATTAAAGCCTGAGAATAGGATTCACATAACATGGTTGTAAAAAGCGTATAAAGATGGAAAATGCAACTCTATCGACTGTACCAATCGCTTTTCATAGCAGCTAAATATACCTAGGTACACAACCTTAATCTATACTTATAATAAATCTGTAGAAGTGAAAATTCTGTACATTGAAAATATAAAAAAAAAAAATGGCAGGGGGTGTTACTAGACCGACACCGAACCCAAAAATGTGATTAAAAAAAATTTTGTCTGTCTGTCTGTCTGTTTGTTCAGGCATCACGCAAAAACTACCGGTTCGATTACGATGAAACTTGGTATAATTATTCTTTAATATCCTGGGCACCACACTGGGTACTTTTTATCCCGGAAAAGTATCCTATCCTACGGTTGGGGGGTGTCAAAGTTTGTATGGAAGAATTTTAACGCGCTGTTCTATTAACTCGAAACTCAATATTTATACTTAAACCCAAAAATTAAGAATAACGTGTATCAGGATTTTTCGAAATTCAACCCCTAAGGGGGTAAAATAAGGGATGAAAGTTTGTATGAAAAACCTTATTCCTTGAGGTAATAAACATGAAACTTCGCACGAATAGTTATCTAAATAAATTATAAAGTTTGTAGTTTTTTGTTTTTCTAAATTACGCCCCAAAGGGGGGTTGGGGGGTGTCAGTGTTTGTATGGAAGAATTTTAACGCGCTGTCCGATTAACTCGATAGTTATACTTAAAACCCATGGGGATGTATGGGGTAATTTCCGACACTCACGCGGGCGAAGCCGCAGGCAGCAGCTAGTCGAATCATATGGTTGTAGGGTACTTCCATCTAGAACAGACTCTGATTGAACCGTTTACGATAGACTAATAGCGGTTCGTCCGGAAGCCATTGATACGCCAATCGTTTGTTCAATATTAGTACCTGCAATTTCGGCATTAACTTGCTTTGATGAAGATAGCCGTCGTTTTAATAAACGTGGTGCAGGGACTGAATCCAATAAGGTCAATACGGCATTTTTTTCGGTTACAACATTTATATTTTTATAGGTATTTTTAAAGGTTACCTTAAATTGAATACAACCAGTATTAATACTGGTTACCGAATCAATATTTACCTCGTATCTTAAACGTGCCGTCGGCATTAGTCAAAGGGCGCACATCGCTTGTTTGTAACCGGTAATAAAACAGTAACTTAAAAGAGGTAACATGTTTCTTCTTCTTGGGTTACCCAGATAGCAGTAACCTTAGTAGTAGAAGGAACCAAAATTCTTCAATACCTGTACCGTAATTTATAAAGGTTTTAGGTCCCTGACGTGGTTTCACTGTAGCCTGGTAGTTTAATTAAGACTATTATGTACCTATTGACAAATCCTATTTTGAATAAAGGGAAAATGAGTAGGTATACTGGCATTCATACTTTTTTTTTTCATGAGATTTGTCTTCCTCCAACAGTTAGATTACTTTACTAGTTTATAAAAGTAACAGTTCAGTACTTACAGAGATCATGTCTCTCCCTGTCAGGGCTCTTGGCCATCATGGAGGTCCTCTTGGAAGGCATCGGCAGCGAGGGCTTGGGTCTGTTCTGCATCTCTGCCAGAGCTTGTTGCACAGCCTCCTGTCTCACTTCTGCAAAACAAACCCACATTAGAACACTCTTTCGGGAGTAGAAAGATTTTTGGGCCCTAAAATTATGCATGCTATCTAATTTCTATTGCAATACTTCCAACACCACAGTTATCTTTATAGAATGAAAATATAATCCACGATTCATTTGCAACAACAAAAACATAATACAGACATTACAATTGTTTATTTAGTAGTTTCAATTTTTTACCGATGAAAAATAAAGGAGGAGGTTCTCAAGTCGATACGTAAACGTATCTTTTTTTTTTTAAACAAAACCATAGACACCGACTTCCGAAATTATAGTTTTCACTTAGTAATATTTTTTTTGGAAGTCGGTCGTTTTTTTTTTTGTTAAAATGTTTTTATAACTGAACACGATACATAGGTGCACAAATGAATAAATAGATACTTCAGGTGTCCCAATTGTAATGATTTATATAGGAAATCCAATTACAATTTCCAATTATCGGTTACGTTTAGGTACTTACAAAAGCTTTGGCTGATTTCAATAATTATTAACCGCAATGAAAAGAAGAATAAAAGGTACACCCCACCCATCCCAATTCATTATTTAATCATTGTTTTTCAGTTTGCTAATATGAAGCTGAATTAAACATTATTGCAATCAATCAATGCTAATGAAATTCTTAATAAATTGCAATAATATTTAACAACTGTTCAAGTATTCCAAGTATTTTGTTTGTATTATGATTTTAATGTAAATAAATAACTGTGGTATATAAATAACAAGGGCAAAAGAACAATCAAAGGCGAAATAAACAGAATCCAATTTCCGATAACACTGATTATTGTTTATCGGAAACTATTGCCCCTACAGTGCTTTACAAACTTTCGTTTCATTTACTGAAAGTATCCCTTTATAACCAGGGTACTGAGGGCGTTCAAAACAGAGCTTTAAATCAACCAATATAGTTCCAGATTTTAGTTAAACGATTCTATTGGTCAGTTAAATCGTTACTCCGCCTCAGATTTTCTGCAAATGACGCCTGGGATTTATCTTACCTGCATCTGACTTATACACAAATAAGGCACAAACATGAATTAAGCGTCTAGAGGATGTTTAACAGGCAAGGTTACGTGTCAAATTTTCAAAGTAGCTATCATCAAACAAACTTAGCTAGAAAGTTAGAAACGAACATAATATCTGAAAATGTGTAATAGAAATTTGACAAGTAAACTTAAATATTAAACCTTCGATCATGCAATGAATGAGCTTAAAACACATGCAAATGAAGGATTAGTGCAATGTATTAGACCACGAATGAATGCGGCGGCGACCGCGATAACATTACACTGAGGCGGATAAAGGCAGACAGACAATTGTGGCAAATAAAAACCGATTCATCGCAACCTAGTCGGCCATACCCTGTGATTGGATATGTCATACCATTAGGCAAATGATTAAATCATCTATTTATCGCAGGGTAATGTCATCTAGTCAGATTTGTACCATAGAGTCCATAGTTTACAATATAAAGTCATCCAAGAAGTAATTATTCTTTAACACATAGAAGAAGAGGAAGAAGATAATAAGTATAAATATATTTGCACAAAACAATACACAATTATACAAATAATAATTAGAGTACATTATACAGTTTTACATAAAATATATCCTAATAAGTATCGACAATCTTATTATACCTACTGATTAACTTCTTCGATACTAACAATAAAAGGATCATTGACCATTTTGACCTGTAAATAATGGGACGACTCAAGATCTAGTGCATCAAATCTGGTTCTAGAATTTGATTGACCATTTGGTCTGCAGGTTATTGGACCTTGTAGATGTAGCAGGCTCAAGCACGACCCAATCAGAGCTATAAATTGGCTTAGGTACATGCTGGACTGGTTTCAACTTTACATAATTATGAGCCATTTAGCAGGTCTCAGAAAATACGCAGAATATCGGTGCTGGATTGCCACTTCAGCAGACAATTTGAACTGAATTTATCTATGAAAAAATAGGCCAGTACCTATTCGAAGTCTTCATAAATAATTCAAGCTCTAAAATCTAAAAGCACAACTAAATATACATTCAACAAACATCTACACACTTACAGCAGAGATCGCTGGTTATGAAGACAGTACGGTACGCATGCGCGGGTACTCGCGTAATTTCTCGTAATTTCCGTAACCTCGATATGCATAGAAACAGTGTCAAATTAATAACACGCGTTCGCGTTTACAAGTCGTGCCAACAAACCTGGTCGCTTTAAGTTAAAAACGACAGCGTTTTACTAACCATGGATTACGTTCTAATTCTAACCCACAGACGAATGACACAGAAATGAGAATATAAGTCCTTACAAAGACATACACTCGCTCGAGGTCAAGAGCAGACCCATTTCACAATAAAAAATACAGTAGAATTCACTAGATGTTATACGCAGTATTTTCCAACTTAATGTGAAAATATGAAGTTTCAAAGTTCCTGGTACACATGAAAATTTCCTTTATGAGCTACTCTCCGTATAAAAGTGTACAAATAAGCCTCGAGTAGAATCGACGTCGCCAGACGCGCTCGTGTGTCCTCAATGAGAATTGACATGTCTGAAGAGTTGGCGCTTTTATTGTGTCTTGTAGACAATTTATGTATCAACCACTTCGAAGCAATACTTTACCATTGCATTTAATAGAGAAAGCAAGTAAAAAGTGCTAAGATAATATTTCAGTAAGGCCTGCGTGCACGACAGCTCGGTAAACGTAACTAAGGCAATTGTATTTCTGTCAATCGTATCAAGTTGACGGAGCGTTTTATCTTGAGTGCTAATTGTTTTTAGTGAGGTGTCATGCAAGCAGCTTAAATGTGCAAGAGTGGATGCTGAAGAATGCACTCTCTTTGCGAAATGGTTTTCGCTCGAATACAAAGTCTCAACTATATATTGATCCTAGAGCGGTTAAGATATTGTGAATTGTCTGTTTCTTTTTATGAAACACTTAGAACGAAAACCGGATGAATTAAACACGCAGTATTACAATGATTCGTTCAAGTGGCGCTTCGTCTACCAGTGTTACATCCGCTATCGCTTGCATATCATAACTTGAGACAGCTATTAACGACACTCAAGGTCGGACGCGACTCAAACATGCTAGTTTTTGTTTGATGCACATCCTCTCTATTATTCGCTTTCGGATAACTATGTAACAATGAGATATAACAATGAATATTCATGTGTATGTAAGTATAGTGGTTTTTACGCTTGACACGTCGTTACGTCACTGTGAAGGTTTTTGTTCGTTACTGAGTTTTATGAAGGCTTTATTTTGCGAGAGCAGTAAGCCGAAATTGGATGAAATGAAGTTTTTTTTTTTCTTCTGATTTTATTGACGTGCAATATGATGCCGATTATTATTTTTGTACTGCAGTTTTTGTGCGTAAAAACAGCGAAATAGCCTAGTTCGTGGCAAAACAGCACATGCCAAATGAAATAATATGCAAATAATGTTCGTTGTACTGTGCGTATTAGCAGTAAACAATTGAGTTTATTTTGTATTCCTTTCAAGCTATAGTAGCTTCGCAAGGTTTCACGACTTGACAAAACATCGAGATTTATTTAGTACACTTTATTACTAATGTATCACTTAAAGCTTCCGGAATAAGTTCTGAGAAAACCGCATAAAAAACCGTTGCGTAGTTGAGAATAACAAAGCGGTTACATAGCCAAACACGAAAAGCGACTTTAATTTATAAAAGGTACAGAGAGAGGTTTTCAGTTTTTGGTTTTTTATTTTCTAAAAATGGTGTTTGAAAAGTGTCAAAGTCCTCGTAATAATTCCTGCATCCAAGTTGGCCTGCCAGTCGGCTCACAGCAGATGTCGTCTAGCATATTAAAACGTAAATTCAACTGTGTTTACGAATAGGTATCCTAATTATAAACATATCATACTCATCTGTTTATTCATATTTCTAATTTAAAAGGTCACACGTTTGTAGATAATTTATGATTGTTATGAGTTGGCTATTCATGTGCTGGTAGTGCGGTGGGTTGTATTCATCGTCGGCGAGTTCAAGTATCCTGTGTGACGAGAGAGTTGCCCACCGTTCCCGTATCGTTAGAGGCAGGCTGTGCGGTAGATGTGTGCACTTATTGTGTGCATGTCGCAGGCACTTGCACTAAGGTGACAATTTTGAAAACGTTCCTCAACGATCACACATTTTAGAAGAAACTAAAATAAAAAGTACTGGAAGTAACATATTTTATCAACGTATTTGTGTCATTATTTACTAGGAAGAACGATAGTGTTGTATTTAAAAAGGCCGAAGGAAATCTATAATCTCGGTAATTGTTTACGTAATAGCAGCCTTGACAAAGCTACAATCGTGCAAATTATGATCGTTACAGTTCATTATAGGCCAGGAAATGTGTTTATGCTAATGAGCCTGTTTCCGCAGAATGGACACTTCGGTGAAAGGAAGCATAAAAACTAATATCATTTTATCAATGGGACGTAGGTACCTAAATATTAACCAATATTAATAATTTAACTAGTTACATAATAAACAACTTGATCTAAGTATAAAAATAACAAAAATTGAAGTGTCTGCTTGTAATGTCAAACAGCTTTTATACGAATATACGGTAGGTATTTCTTTTTTGTCTTTCTGTTTATTCCGGCTATTCTCCGAAACTCGGCGGTTGGACCGATTTTGATAGGATTTTCGCTGGCAGATAGCTGATGTTATAAGGAGTAACTTAGACTACTTTTATTTTAGAAAAAGAATTAGGGTCCACGCGGGCGGAGCCGCGGGTTGCAGCTAGTTGTCAAATAATATAGGTACCTACTTATGGTATCCTTCGCCGAAAATTTCATTTTTTCACACAAGAAAAAAATTACTTCTTTCTCTTTAGGCATTTTTTCAAAATTAATGCAATACTTAATTCACTGCCACTACTCACTACACTGTTTCATATACAATTTGCAAAATTATACTGACGGAAATAGTTATCATGATGGTTGAAGTCGATAACAGCTAGGCACTATCTAGGAATGCATTGTTGCATTTGAAGTACCGACCACCGGGGGCTTGCCTTTCGAGAGCAATTTATTAATGAAAGTCGTCATGATATTATTTTAATGTTAAAAATACTCCTATGTAATTATATAGCGTGTTCAGTGTGCCAGTAGATTCCGGAGTTCCAGTTTGCGATGTGCGAAACAATAAAACAAGGAATGGCGAAGGATCTTCCAATATTCAAACTAGGACTTTCTTAAAAAGTCAAAAGACTATCATTTGCGTGTGTCATTCGCTCATCGCTGTAATGGAGGGCACGTGGTGGCGGCACGTTGATACTGTGGTGACACCTGCCCCTCGCTTGGCAACCAACCGCACTGTGGTCACAGTTGTTCACCACTACTTAAAATTTTTAATTCCGCAATTTTTTCCGCATCACAGCAAAACCCTTTTGGGAACACTTGTTAGCATAATGGTAGGGTACGGTGAGGATTTAAAATGCACTCGTTTTAGGTTTCCTTTTTGAGTGGAAGATTCAGCTTTAAATACTGCGTTTTTTAATCTTCTGTTTCCGTGTTATTTGTAAATAGAAAGTAGGTAGCTGGAAAGTTCAGAAAAATTCTAAAGATGTCTTACAGAAATTGCAATATTCTTATTTTCATGCATGATTCAAAGTTGACTTAACGAGTAGCATTTTCACCCAGTATTTCCAACGGCAGAGCCAGTGCAAGTAAGAATGGTTGCGCAGTCGTAAAAACATGTCTTTACACACTTGCCGGTCCGTCTATTGTTTGTCTACATTGCGTGCATCTAAACATCACTATAAAACGTAGGAATAATATTTATTGTTTGATGCTCATTCATTCGTGGACGTTACTTTCGTTTGGCTGCAGATAATCGTACCTATCAGCTTAATTCGCACATGTGTAGAACATTTGTCCGTTGAAAGTTATATCGTTGTAAAATCTACTTAATTGTAACGTGTTAAAGCCGTTTATACAGGGTGAAGGTATCGGAAGGAAGTGGCATGTTTCTTTGTTCCACCGTTTCCTCCAGATGTTAAAGACGTTGGTCGTGTCAGAGGTCGCCAAAGACCGACAACTGTAATGAAGATAGTTGGGGATTGCGAAAAAGGGTAACTACGAATCGACCAAAATCCTGAGCGCTTCATACTAAAAAACAAAACCTTGCTAATGAAGTGCTCTTCTGTGGTCATACCACTCACAACTATAGCAAATAAAAGTCTCTGAACTTGACATTGGTAACCATGAAACGATAAGGTTTTTAATGACCCGTCGACGGTCGGTACAAACAAGCTGCATAGACATGTTCGTAACTTAATCTTCATAATCTAACTTAAAGTTGCAATGTGCAACAAAGTTTGTAGAGAGATCTAAAGAGATCTCCCCACGATCTTTTATCTCTTTACGTTAACTTCTTCCTATACATTCAAAGAAACTGGCTAGACTACTCAAAGTTCATCTTTGGAATAGTCAGAATTGCAGACGAAACCGTAAACTTTGTCACAAGCAAAGAGCTTCAAATGAATACGTTACTCTGGGGTATACTGTAGAAGTGTAGAAAGTACTCGTACCATATCAAAAGGAGACTCAAAAGACGTAGCCGACCATGGTTACATACAAGATACGGTTTATTCCAGACAGGTAACATGTTAAAGTTGCTTGTTCACAGAAACTAGAGCATGAATGTATGTGGATCTGTTTTTTTTTTGTCACATTACATATAATTATCACTACTGCACGTACGTACGAGCACAGATTGCTATTTCATCTCAAAATGCTGCATGATATTTTAAATAATTTGTTTTTGCAGGATTTAGGCGTCAAATCTAGTAAAGTTAAACCGTAGTTAGTATTGTCTCGTACTGTGAATACGAATGAAACAACCAATACCTTTTAGATTCTTCATAATATTCAACAAAGATGTTAGCCGCGTCTAGACAGAAGCGACGTCTAATCTCATTATTATTACGACTTTTATTTTTCACTCTTATTACGTTTTTATATACCTCTTCAGAGAAAACTTTGTAGTATCATACTTCAAACTCACTGCGGTTGATTACGTTTTATTTTTCGTTTATTTACAGTAAGTAAATTATTGGTTCGGTATCGCAGATTTCTATACAGATTATTTCTGAATACGATTCAATTTCGAGGGAAGGGAAGGCACTCAGATCAATTAGCTTAATAGACGTAATCAAGCGAAATAGCCGTGTTCTGTTTATCCTGCATACGACTCTAAGAGTTAAAGCTATAGAGTTTGCTGCCGTACTGAGTACCATCAATCGAGCAATTTTGTATATTTCGTTATAAAGTAGCGTAGTTAATAGCAGCGTTTATGTAGCGTAGGTGGTAACAAGACGCGGTTAATTGCGAGCTATTCATTACGGTAAATGGTTTGCACATTGATATACTCTTGTTGTGCCAGTAGAAGCCATCAATATAATTGGTGTCTAATCAATCAACTATTTCGTTCACGGTGATCTATGGATAAGTAGGTATAGGTACAGTACTAAGGAATACACGAGTCTTCGTCTTTTGTATCAATGTTATTATACGGTATAGGTTTATAATTATACCAGTTTAACCCGATTCCTACCTAAAAATGAAATTGACTAAGTATCGAAAGACACTGTAGTTGGGTGACATAACGTTAGCTACATGATGATGATCATAGCCAAGTTTTTGAAAATCGGACAACTGTAGATCACTTCTCAAATTATGGATCATTAATGCGACTATCGATTTACTTGGGAGTAGTATTTAAATCTGGAAGGAGAAAGCTAGGTTGAAACGCAAAGAAATTAAACATTTCTTTTGAAAATTTTCTTTATCATTGATTTACAGTACACTGAAAACCACGAAAAAACTGTAATCGATTTCACTTTACTGCTAAATGTCCTGTCTATTGAATGAAATTGGGACACACATTCAAAGGGGACTGGGACTGGATCACTGGACAGAAAAAAGCCACAAATGGTACCTTTCTCTTTGCTTAATGACGTAGGTACAGTTCGGACAGGATTTGACACAAAAGGATAAGTCAAAGCTCCACTATCTTTTAAAGGGTTGTCGAGAATTCAAATTAGTAAGTTCGCTGACCGTGCCTTGGATTTACCTAAAATATTTTTATTTATTGACAGAAACTGGTGTAAACATCTGGGGCATACAGGGGAGAAAATAACGTCTTCTTTGTCTGGCATGAAAAGCTTTTGACCTTCGCATCATAAAAAGTGTTATTTAAAACTCGAACTTGATATAAAATGTTTGGACAGGTTGGCTTTTGCTAAAGTATTTCTGTTACATTCTTAAATTAAATGTACGTCTTACTTTTTTTCTTATCGTATAAAAATTATGATATTATTAAAAATTATTAAGTTAATATCATGCAACCTGTCAATTAATTAAGTTTGAAGGACCATTTTTGGTTACTTTATGTTAACATTTAGTTTAACTAATCTATCGTGAACTATTAAAATCAGGTAACCGATTGCATGTCATGTTTAATAAAGCACGTATGTCATCAATGCAAACTCGGTTTGAATGAAACTCGCAAGAACAGAATATTATTTCACTCTGCTAATATCTGTTAAAACATGTCAACAAACACATGTCCAAGCACACTTCCACAGTGATTTGAGTTAATAAATTTAATTGATACAAAAATATACATAGCGGCTCTGCGAGCAACGAAGCACCCATTTTATTTTATTTTAACTATCAGCCAAATAAACAAGCGTGTGCATTATATTGCAATTAAACGTTCATTAATTTGATTTTCAAAAGTTTAACTCCAATGTAAACTCAAACTCAAAGCATTTATTTCAAATAAACCAATTACAGGCACTTCTGAATTGTCATGCTAATCAACTAGTTTATGCGCCCTTGTGGAGCTGGACCAACGTTGAGCCAAGCATTGTCAGCGATGTAATCCCCCAACTTATAATATGCTTGGCAGCATAGTGTGCATTCTGCATTTTATACAAGATTTAAATTTCGTTTCATTTAGTTGGAGTGTAAATGATGTTTTAATTATTCATTATTTTAAGTCAGTTGTATAATGTTGTTTTAATTATTCATTATTTTAAGTCAGTTGTATTTTGTTTGTTGCTTTAATTATTCATTATTTTAAGTCAGTTGTATTTTGTTTAAAATCAGCCAGTATTAATTTTGCTAGTACCTATCTCATATTAAAAGTACAACGTAAAGGTGAAACCAAGTTAGTGAACTTTTACGTTTTATAAAGCCAGCAAAATATTCTTATTTCTCACTTTGCGACGGATGACGAAATAGATCACAGACAGACCTGAGAACCTGAGAAGCTCACAACTGAAAAATATGTACTTATATGTATAATTTTAATTTTATTAAATAATTTTATATATTTTTTATATTCTAATATTAAAAAATGTAAATTATATGTACCTAAATAAAAATAAAGGAAGTATAATAATAACTTGGTATAGCCATTTAAGCTATTGAATTACCACCCTAATATAGGTATTAAATCCGGAGTCACAAAGTTTTGGCGGGACAGATGAACATACTACCAGTCAAAATCATAAACCAACCTTTTGCTTCGCCGTAGTCGGGTAAGATAGCTAATGCATTAAAGAAAACTACTTTCATTACTGAACGCTTCTGACATTAAGCGACACCAAAACTGCTAATAGTACCTTCAGTTTTTCTAGGAAGTAATATCTGGCTGAGAATTACTCTAGCGAAATACTTTCGAAGCTTGGGAGGATATTGCTTGAAGTAACAGGAATCAGTACAGCACACAGCCAACATGGAAATATACATATAGATCGATATTTAGTGTGTTGTTACACTACAAATTGGCTTGCGGTGGAAGGATTATTAAATTATTATTGCGTTCAAGTTACAACTCATCAAGTGGTATTTGCGTAATCTAATATGTGGGCGGTCAAAAATTATTTAAAATAGTTGAAGCTAACTTTTAGTCGGCCTGAGCTACAATCTATATTAATTGTCTCTTAATGAATTGTTGATTTAAGATTCAACAAAGTATTACATATAAGCTACACAGTACCTATACTTTTAAATACTAAAGCTCAAATTGGTCGTAATAAGAATTAAAAATAAACAATAAAATGTTAGCACAAAACTGATAAAACGATTAAAATATTAGAGCGCAATGAATTGTTTTCCAGCAAATGACAAAAATAGCCAATCAGCCTAATGAGGACTATCGCGTTAGAATTTGCCGCTAGAGGCGCTAGTGTAGAGTGAGGTCTCTAGAAATGTCAAATGTCACTCAACGTTCACTGTTTGCGGGATTTTCTATAGAGAATTTTTACTTATTATTCATTTTTGTAGAGATTATGCCATTCCCGATTAATTATGGCTGAAGATAAATAAAAATAAACTCAGGATATAATTTGGTAGCACTTAGAGGAAGAATAATATTTGCCTGCTTCAAGCTAGCCAATTTTAGGAGCATTATAATGTAAATATCCATTTGATGTTTTAAAATGTAATAAAATAAACATTATATAAAGTAATGTGAACGAGTATTAAACATATCCAAAAAATATCAAATAAAAGTACCTACTGACAAGACCTTACTCGTCAGTGGCGCCAACTGGTGAGCACAAAAATGGTAGCCCCCATTGAGCACCGCATTGAAAATCTAAAAGTGCAACCAATCGATACGACGATTCAATATTACTTGTAGGTATTAGAGTGTAAATAAAAACTTTTCACCCGTCAATATATCGCGTCCTACCGATGGCGACGCCTAGAGCTACATATTACATTGAATCGAAGCCAGAGGCGTTACCAATTACCGTATGTGAGTGTCATAGAGTACAAAATAAAAAATAGAGCAAAAAGCACCCTAAGTTACCTTACCTTTGGGTGCGTTTCAACTGAAGCGGAGACGAGCGGAGCTGAGCGGAGAGCCGGAAACGTACAGGAATCGACCAATCACAATGGTAGAAATCCTCATCGCGTCTCTCGTCTCGCCTGTGATTGGACGATTCCTGCACGTCTCCACTCAGCTCAGCTCGTCTCCGCTTCCCTGGAAAGGATGCGTTTCTTTTCTACTGAAGCGGAGACTATGGCGCGGAAAGCACTGTCATTGGACTACCGGCATTAAGCCCATTAAGTGTCCCTCTGATGCTCAGATGCATAGCGCACACATTCGCTTGCACATGAATCACATGATTTCTCTGTTTCATTCATATTCGCGGCGAGTACCGGGAACGCGTAACAGGCAGCGGTCGGTGAATTAAGACGGAAAATTGGTTTGTTACCAGGCTGATACAGGTATTTTTAAACAGTATAGGTACTTAGATGGTTTATTTTTTTCCTAAAATGCGGAGTGCGCCTCCTGTACTATTCTGTAGCGTAAGTAAAAGAAATCAAGTTTTGCAATAGTCCCAAATGTGGAACGTTTTATCAGATTTAAAGAACTTGGCAAAAGAACTTCGAATAATTGAAAAATGCAGTAATAGAAAGAAGTTTGAACCATATGAATTCTCTATTTCCTTTGAACCTTACTAAACGCCAAATAAATACATAATACTAGTGACAGTAGTCCACTTAGACAACGTATTAAGTAACAGAACTACCTACTTAAATTAACAAGTTCGGGAACAGTCGAAACTCTTTAGTCTCAAAGGACCACAACGAGGGCTTACGAACGAACAGTAGAATGAATAATACACACACGAATGGGTTGCAGACTGGCAGGAATTCTTTTGTAGGGGACGTTTTTCATTTTGGTATATCCCACCGCAGGTCACAAAAAAAATTGCTAGTTAAAAGAAAAAGAACGCAAATGTCCATTTATTAGGTGGCATTCTATTTCTTTTAACTAGCAAGTTTTTGGGGAATTAATTGGGTGTCTGTACCTGAATGTTTTTACGATTGTTTTGCTTTGTGTACGTATTTCTGTGCAAAAAATCTTCACATATAAACTAATCGCACACTTCAACGAAAAGACGGAAACAAAATTTATATTGTTTATTTACAGGAACTCACTGCAGTGAAACTCACCAAATATAAATTTAATCCATGTTAAACTTGCCTGGCCTTTTGACACATTATATGGGCACTTCGATTAACCGTTTATTGCAAAATTCCACCGCATAACTATTTGCGGCAGTTATTAGCGCAGTTGCAATCATAAAATAATATTCCTGTCCATTTCGAAATTCATGCGTGTGATTATTGTGATATTAAAGTGGCATAATTGTGTGACATCAGGCACACTTAGCTGTCAATTCAATCAGTGTTAGGATTACCGTCCAGTTAAATAGTATTATCAAAGTTAGCACGCCCTTCATCTAATGCCGTTTATGTGCTAATATTGAGAAGAGTTATGAGATCTTCGCAAGGATTGCTTTACTAAAAGAAAATTTCGCTATGTAGGTACCCGTTACAAGAAGCAGTCACCACATAATTATATCAAAATTACCCGTTACCAAATATAAAAAGAAGCAGGTTAAACAAACTTCTTACATAATCCCAAAAGCTCCCCTCAACAAGAAATTCTCGAACGCAAAACTTCTCGACTTCCCTAAAAGCAGAACAAATGAGAAAGCTGAACAACAACAGCATGCATGCTGTGGTACCAATTATCTGGCAGGCACGTAAAAATACAACGAAGCAGTGCATGTATTCTGCAACTGCATTTCGTTAGCTGGGTGTTGCGGACTCCTGAATAATGGATGCAAGTTATGAGCACCCACAATGGAGGAAGATATAACTACGCGTTTACCGCATTGAACTGTACTCCGGCTCGGTTTTCAAATAAAACTATCGTCGCTAGAAGCTTTGCAATGAATGTTACACCAACGAGATAAACTTTTTCAGTTTACGTGCTTAACAACGAATAAATTCTTATTAGTCATCACTAATGGCTCCTGATCGGCGCGGCTACATCCATCAGATTCGATTATGCATTAAGCATGTGAAGTTTCTTTGAAATTAATCTATATTCTACGTTTAGAAACCGATTTTCAGCACTACTCAAATATTTGAATCGACCATTTAAAGTACGCTTTAAATACCTATATTCAAATATTTGAACAAACAGCTCGTTATAGCTTAATAGATGAAGGATGATATAAGAGATGTTGACTTAACACGTCATTTTCATACAACATTAGAAACTTAAGCTTTATGGTGTAATGGGGGGTGGCTTTAACTTTATTTTCTTATAATCTAATATTTTGCAAAACTTTGCGTTTAAGTTTAAATAATTTCCATTATTATATTTACACTTAATCAAAATGATCAACAACCATCAGCAATTTAGCGACTAACCAAACGATAAGGACGATGTTAAGATAAGATCTAGTCCAGTAGAATTGAAACTGGTCTAAATTGTTCCAGGTTATGAATCTGAGAATTTCGACAGCTTTGGTCTAAACTAGGAATGTTAGTATTATTATGATCGCTTCAAACCATTAGCGAGTAATTACAAAATAGACGCAGTCAAACTAACGTTAGCAATAATGTCGGGAATTTGGTAAATACCTAATTATCATTCATTCATTCATCAATTTAGGTATCACTTCCCAGTAATCAACTGGTTGAACTAAAATGTATTTTGACTTTGACTGTCAACTATTCCGCACATTCGTGGACACTAAAACATACCGATTAAAATTATCGGTTCCGAGAATGTGTTTACAATGTAGAAGTCAAATGCTACGAAATACTTAGTGATTTTCACATGGAATGCGGCAGTATTTTAATTTATTATTTACACCATACAAATACAGACATCAATGTAATAATTTTACATAGGGCGACCCAATAAAAGGTCTTATCGCTTTTAGCGATACTATTAAAGACAAACTTTAGATGGATTTAAAGGGAGAAGGAGAGACAATACTGCAGGTAAGCGTCTTCTAGTTATTATTTAATAAAAATGTCTGGCCTAATAGAAAAACCATAACTTCATTAACAAAAGCGCAAAACAGTGGTCCAAAAAACGTAGTTCAAATATCATGACTGGAAATTAGAGCATGATAAAATATAGGTCTCAACATGGCCTTCTACCAATCTAGGGCATCAAACATTGTAGGTAATTAGGTCTGCGCATACACAAATTGGAGCATGTTTATACCTATTATCTCTACCTATCTCACACTCTGTGGTGCAAAAATAAATCATGAGAAACTCTGATTATTACTTTAATAGCTCTAGTTGAGTTGTGAAAGTTTCTATCATTATTGATATCTCCATAATTAATTTTTTTATACTAGTTCGTCAATGAATGATTGCAATCTTGAAACTTAATCGGCAACTAAGGGCTATTTCATTAATGAAAATGAACGCGATCACCACTTCTAAACCGCGTTCAAGAGCTATCAGTGTCAATATTCTATATCAATCATTTTGACACTGACATGCTCTTGAACTCGGTTTAGATGTGCTAAACGCGTTCCAGTTTCATTGTCGAGGCCAAAATAAGCGCCAGAGCCTTTTCTCAGGTAGTTTCCTAAACTTTATTCAATAAAATTTCGACCTTTGCAAGAGCTTATCATCAAACTTTTATGTAGGTACTATCCAGACAGACGTAAAGCGAAAGCTTTCTTATTCCTTGACGAAGCGAGTGAATGAATCATGGTAGGCGTGGTGGTTACGTCAATACCGTTCCACCTACGGACGTACAGAGCTGCAACATATTTCAAAGTTAGTATTGTGACTAGGAATTGAACATAAAGTGTGTCTATTTTTACCTCCACCCGTAGGAGTACAGACGGGTTTAAAAATTCATGCAGTATCCATCAATGCACTTATTGTGTTCTGGTTTTAGCCAATAGTTTCAGTCGATTGCGTTTGGGAATGTTTGGAATTTACTGGTCATAATCAGATTTTAATGCTGCTCTTAAAATAACCTTCCATTCGAAGGCTATTGAAATTTTCATTTAATGAGTGACCGGGTCATATTTCCGACTCTGCCTGTGGACTTAAAATTTATCTAGACATCGCGTTTTAGTTAATTATAAATAAATCTACTGGGTGTACAATGAACTACTATGACTTTCAAATTCAAAGTAAGTAGTCCCTAGCCCTATCATTAATTTGTGTAAGAAGATGAAGCTGCAATGAATTCATAATCTTATGTTTAGTACATTTAATTAAGGCAACATATGCCGTGGCCAGAAGCAATCGCGCGATGGTGCGTCTTTAGGACGAGTCAATAGAGGCATTGTAGCAATGACTAATGATTCTTCACACTTATAAGAACATATGAAACAATTAATTTGTGACTTTAAAAGCATTATCTATCGCGGTTTATGCCATATGGTGGTTTTATCCCTATTTATAAGTTTGTTTGTATTACCGTATGGGGTTAGAAATAAACCCTTGCGAGACATAATAATGTGACTATATTATGAGAAAGGTAGGAATATTTATATTCGAATACGTAGGTTAAGATTTAGGAAGCTATTAAACCATAAAATAGAGTAATCAATCAATCTCAGACGCGACGTTAAACACAATGCTGTTGTTTCTTTCACCCGTAGATACAAATTAACTAGAGGGACGACGTAAGCATACATAACGATGACAAACATCGACACACAGAGTTGAAGTCAGTGGAAGTCCCGTTTTAGGTAGGTAAACGAGAACGGAAAAATATAAATGACGTAATTGTATTATTGTCTTGCGCGATATTTTCATGTTAACTTTATAACAATAGTGCAATAAATTTTATTTAAGTGATATATATAAATATATATTTTATTTTGTATGAATAGCATGCATAAGGCTGCCACGAGTGGAGAGCTTATGAGCGGAGCTGTGCCAGAGTTTAGATTCTATTGGTTTGCCTCTCCACTCCTCTCTTCTCTTCTCCGCTCCAGTGGACAGGCAGCCTAATACATATGGATTTGTTTTAGGCTGCTGGATCGAACAAGGAACTTAAAAACTTAATCTTCTCGCTTAAAACTTGTCTTCCGTATTTTTGCATCCAAATCAATATACGTATGTAAATAGAAAGCCAGTCAGTGGACCAGTCGCACCGGTTATGAGACCACGTATTTGCAACACGATTTTATTAGCCGGTGCCAATTCCGGTACTTGGGACCGTAAAGTAGGTACTAAATAAATAGGTATGCATTTATTACATAAAATATAGCCACAACGAGGCAGTTATGAAGTAATAGTACAAGAGGTGTTAAATACAATACTATTTTAGTAAGTGTCGCCTTCATAAAGGCTTCTTAGTTCTTAAAGTAAATTAAAAGATAAACAAATAAAAGAGAATATAATAAAAATATATAAAAGAAAAAAGAAATTAACAGAACGAAACACACTATGAGAATCTATCCAAAGCAATAAAAATACTACTTCTAACAAGACTGAATGCAGTTGTTGATTGAACCCTAAACCAACCCAATTAAAAAAAATACATCAAGTATGACATCACACCGATAGGGTTGCCAACTATGGGTTTAAATATGCCTCTGTGGTTTATGTATGTTTAAATGAAGAGATTATTTCCATGCACCCCATTTTTTTTTTAATAGGTACTTATGGAAAGATCTGTTGACTTTTCAGTTGGTATTTAGACTACATCTACCAAACGGTTGGTGCGGCCGACCCGTTTTTATGAAAATAAATTTATTAAGATAGATTCAATCACAATACCCATAGCTTACTTTCAATCAACATGCAATAGAACACGGTTCCAAGTATTGTTTCAAGCAATTTCTTTTCCACATGAGTCATTTAAAAAACCAAAAAGGTTGGCAGCCCTACACAGCACCAATGACCGACGCGTCTACGAACGGAGCGTAAGGTTCTTTATAATGTAGTGACTCACCCGAATGGTAGCGGCTCTCGTTCCGCGTTAGCCGCCTGTTGGTCCTTCCAGGCGGCGAACGGAGCGCCGCGGCCGATCTCACTGCGACCCGATAAAGAACCACACGTACACGTAACAACACACACACAAACGCGCCACACGCTTACTTACACAGACGCCACAGATAATACCTTTTATTTTGAATTCGGAATCGAAAGCGCGCCAATATTTGACAACTCAATCAACCAGAGCCGTTTGTTGTTGATAACAGGATAGCTAAAAGCTCCGTTGTCGATTCCGAAATCGCAATAAACTAGTTTAATCACCATCTTAATTTATTTAAACTATAATTTTAACCATTAGCAAATCATCTAAACACTTAAATACTGTTTAAAGTACTTTTATGTTAATGTCTCAGTATTATTTCCCCGGTAATGTCCACCACACTCAGAAAACATTTTCTTAATATTACGCACTTGGAAACATTCGTTTTACAGTACAATCATCACGCATAAACAACCACATTTTAGTTTCAGGTACTATTCAACGCTTTTAGGCTTTCCCAACGTATGAAGAAAAATTATTCACTAAAATAATTGGGTTTAAGGAAACTGTTTTAACTTTGGAAAAAATATCCCAAAACTTCGAAAAGTCTGAAAAATGACATCGAGAAGTAGGTGTAAATGGATAGACACAAAATAATTAGGAGTGATTTCTCGCGCGATTAATCGTTTAAATAAACAATTTAATTGTTTAAGTTTGCTTTTCGGTTAGGGCGTAGTATATTAATATGTAAGTAAGTACCTAAAACTTACTTCGCTTTGTAGCATAGGCTAGGCACCTACTAATTCAACTTAACACGCTTAGAAACACTTATTTAAATCGATTATTAATTAAAATAATATTTAAGGTTAACATAAGAAAAGAACAAGACAAGAAGTTGTCTTATAATGTTATCGATTTCATAGTAAACTCAGTCCCAAATATTTTAAGTTATTACTTTCCGCCAATTAGTATGTTTTGATACATTTTGCATTAAAGAAGCACACGAATAAACTGTTAAGTTAATCGAACGATGTCGGAATAAAGGAGAAAAAAAATTGAAATATAAATGTCACCGAAGGGAAAACTCTACAAAGGTCTACAGTCCGAATTAAGATTATCAGGCAGTCAACAAAAAAAAAACTTTTTTTTAAATCGTTTTCTTTTTTTAGTATGAACTGTCATTTCTGAAAATAAATCATTGTCAAATAAATAGACGTAGATTTATTGAATTACAGTTTAAATAATGAGTAACCATTTCGAAAAACCAAAAATCGACGTAAACATTGAGCGTTTGGACTCGGACATCATTGACGAACACCTTCGTAACTCGACTGTCGTGTTGCAAGATATTCTGAAAGACACGGAAGACTCCAATGACTACAACGGCGACGGTGAAGCGCCCTCTGACGACGACGATAGCAATGACGACGGTCATACGTGCCAACATTGTGGGAAGAGCTACAAAACAGGTAGTACATTACACGCTCACTACCTGCTCATACACCCTAAGAACAAGGTAGAGGGGCAATGTGAGACGTGCGATAAGAAGTATCCATCAATGCTGAGCTTGCAGAAGCATATACGATACATGCACCGATATGGCCATCGCTGTAAAGCTTGTTATAGAACGTTTGCGACACCAGAACTATTCGTTCTACATGGTGAGACTTGCAGTAAGACTGAGACACCTTGTTCACAGTGTGATAAGGTATTCGATTCACACCTTGCTTTACGAAACCACATAAAGTATAAACATCCGGAGAGGAGGAATCACTGGTGCGAGTTGTGTCGTCGCACATTCACGACTCACCGTGGCTTGATGAACCACAATGCAACGATACACCCCCAGGGAGCAACTAGCTGCAACTGTTGCGAGAAGACCTTCAACTCGGTGACAGCACTTCAAAGTCACATACTTTACAATCATACAGAAGATGGATCTAAATGTGCACAGTGCCATAAAGTGTTTGCAAAGAAGATATGTCTACAAAAACATTTAGTAAAGAATCATCAGGCGAATTGTGGAAACGAATAGAAAGCAAAATTGTGTAAACGATTCTGAAACGGGGACTTCCACTGAGTCTAATGTTATTATTATTGGTTAGCTATTTCATAAAGAAATGTAACTCATTTAGTTTTTTAATAAAGTTTTGTTTTAATTCTAATAACTACACTGTTTAATTTGATAGTAACCTCATTTTACATTATTTAACCATTTTGATAAATAGTTTTTGCCTTAAATGAATGAGATTTATTTAGCACATATTTGAATCAGGAATAAGCACAAGCCACAAGCAGACATTGTATTATTGTTTCATTACAATTAAATCAAAATAAATTACAAAATCATCACACGCCCATTCAGACATACACAAGCTGTAGTTATCTCATTGTCAGTCCGTCGTTAGCCGTAAAGTGCACGACACGGTCAACCCAACCATGACGCGTTAAAGGTCGCTTTAATAAAATATTAATATCCGCCACATTATACCCGCTAGATATAAATAACCCACGATATCACACCATTCCACCATCCCATACTTTCGTACTTTTGTTTTTTGAACAAGTCTACACAGGATATTAAGGGACAGACGGAAAATTGATTTTCGAAACAGCAAACGAACGTCCACCGTCTAATCAAAAACGAAAACCTCTCGAACAAGGATTACATGTCCCGGACGTAAACCAAAATATGTTTTGATTTTTCAGACCGCTGGTTTGCCCGTTTCCGGGAGGGCCATTTCATTTAAAGTTTATTTTAGTTTTAAAGGGACTTGTACGCTTAGCCACATTGGATAGAGGTACAATGTGGTAGCATAAATCTCGTTGTCAAATTTGGTACTGACGAATCATATCACAATTCAAAATATTAATAACGACTCAAATATATACACAGTGTTTTTAGCCAAAACGTTAGGACGACATTACTCAGCTACTTTTATTCGGAATATATCATAGGTACATAATAAGATGATTAGATGAGTCCACTTCTCATAAATATTTTTCTAGAAACCCCATTTTACTGGGCACTTTTTCTATGTAAAATCAGCACGAAGGGAATGACGGAGGCTTTTTTAGACCCTGAACCGGTCGCGTCGAGTCAAGGGGGGATGTATTCTGATGTCTTTAATTAAGACATCTAGGATTAACCTGTGGGTTTGTTTGTTTATTTAGTATTTCCAAGATATATTTACACTACTCATGGCACATCATGAATTGGGAATATCATAGTAGTAAGTTACACGGTTGTATACACTTACACAGTTTATACAGTATTATGGAGAGCGGCTTCTGTGTCGTCAAATCCGCGAGGAATGATATAGTGAGCGAAAGACCTCAGTTTAAGTCAGTTTGGTTCGAAAATGTTTTTTTAGTAAAGTTGATGTGTATCACGCATCAAACACAACAGTAACACGTATAATACATTATGTGTTCCGCTGTAGCCGTTAAAAACACATGCATCAAACATGTCAGTGGTTGGGGACGATGACTGATGCACCGTGCATGCGAATCTAGCCATTATATCTGTCGCTCCCCAAACAATGCGTTTTGGTACTTAAATAGTATTGGATATCTGTCTATAAGCCATTTTACATGAAACGAATATGAAAATTGATATGAAGCTCACAACATATGAAAATTTCAGGTACGAGAAACTGAATAATTCCAGGATAATGGAAATTTTATAAAATAGATTCAAATTGCTTAATAAAAAATTTACATAAAAAGAAGAGAAGCTGTAACAAAATTCTTTGGAAATAAATAAATTACGGAACACTCGTCCAGTCAATAACAACATCAAACAGCGTAACCGTTGTTAGGTCCCCTGAGAGTAGTTTACACCCAAGTTTGCAACACTGAAAACCTTGAGCTATTCCCTGGTGCTCGAAAAACTGCGAAATTGTGGCACTTGTTTCAGTTTTTAGGGTACCGTAGTCAACAAGGAACCCTTATAGTTTCGCCATGTCAGTCTGTCTGTCTGTCCGCGGCTTAGCGCAGAGACTGCTAGTACTAGAAACCTGTAATTTGGCATGAGTATACTTTTTACTTATTTTTTTTACAGAATAAACTTTTTACTTATTTTTTTTAGGGTACCTCCTCTACACGTAAAGTGGGTTTTTTTTCGTCTATCCCATGGTGTTGGCTATCTTTGGAAAGATCGTTCAAACATATTGTGAGTTTGTTAAAACCGTTTTTGGATTGAAGGATCCGTTTGCAAAATATTAAGCTTTAAAGTGCAGATTTTTGTTAGAGTCAAGTGTCCCCCCCCCTACCAGCTAAATGGTAAGTTCTGGATACGTGGAAAAATTCACAGCAGTAGTATATAATATAACGAAATTAAAAGGAAAACTATCACAGCTAAGTAGGCTCTAAGAGTTAACGAGTAATTATCGACCAACTTACATTTGCAGTTGCAAAAACATGTTCTCCCATACATTTTGTATGGGTAAACATGTTTTTCAACTACAATACTAACTTTGTTCTTGGGATAAATTCATCCCAGCTACGGAACCCTTCATTGTGCGTGGTCCGACACGCACTTGTCCGGTTTTTTTGAATAATATACCTTAAAGACGCGTTTTTAGTTATCTAATTTGCTACAATCTGAGCCCAACCCAAGCAGTCTAGGTGTATTGGTTGCTCAGATACAGCTAGTCAAAGATGGGCATTTTTTTCCCCCAAAAAATCATAAATTATTAGTGCCATAAGTGCCTACTGGCAGGAAATGTACTCGAGGCAAGCGATGAAAATGGGCTTCCAAGAAAAAAAAAAGCTTAGGTTTCGCGGTATCAAAATACTAAATTAAGTATTTTATTTGCAAGTAATTAAGAACCATTTTCACCTGAAAGAATAAAACGAATTTAGAAAGTGTCAAATACTTTTAAAAGGTTCTACGTAAAAGTTTATTTTAGTTACCTTCACTGTCACACTGCCAAGCTGTATTAGTCTGATACCGCAGGTATTTTAGAACCAGCTCCGACTGAACTCTCGTAGTAGCATTGCGGGCAAAGTTTGAAGTTAGGTTTGTCCGCAATATTGTTCAAATTATATATAAGAAACGCCCAGCAAGCCAGAAATATTACTAATTCATTGATAAGCGGATGTTATCAATGTAATAAAATAGTTACGACCAATAAATATCGACGACTTTCTATACTTGCACAAGAGGTTTAAATAAATACTTGTCTACTAGTCGGTAATAAGAGATTCTGTCTGAAGGTCTACAAAGATCGCAATGTTCTTATATTTTGTGGTAGGTATAGTCTGGTGTAACAATCGGATGAACCGGGCACACCCGGCTCCCGGTCGATCACAAATCTATTTATAGCATCTTTTTAAAACGTACACTACTTACGTTTCCTGCAATCGTGGACCCGGTAGCCGCTGATCGAGTGTTTCTATCACGCAAAAGAGTAATAGCCATAACCGTACTTAAACCTTTAATGGCACGATATTTCAACGGTACAAAGGGACATTTTTCTCTCTTTCAGCGTGTAATAAAGCTTAGTTCATTATTTTTCAAAGCAGACACAGTGTTCAGCACTTTGGTAATGAGCGGAATAATGTTGTTTCAGTTAATTCAGTTTATATTATTTCAGAAAGGGATTTGTTGGACAAGACATACATAGTATTACATTATCTGTGCTGTTGGGTTAGTAACATTTGTTATTTTCGATAGTACAATAATAATAATGTGCAAAATTATTTATTGTGTAAAATTATTTTTTCTCAAACATGCTTGGAAATTCGAGCATTATTTTGGCAACCTTCTTCGAGATAAATCGAAATTGCTGTACTGGTGAAAAACAAGTGACGATGCGGCCGGCAATGTTACTATGAAAATCCATATCTGTCCTGTGTAGCCAAATAAATTACTATGAAAACTTATATCTGTCGTGTTATTTAAAAATGGAACTAATTTTTTACTTCAACACATGACAACCAAGGAGGTAACCTATCAAAGATATTATTTAAATTTCTATTTCGCTTGCAAATAGAACTGTTTAAAGTAAAGAAGAAACAAATGAACTTAAAGGCGCGTGAAAAATTATCGTTTTCCGTCATTGATTCTGGAATTTATAATTAATTTACTTTTTTGAAAAGTACTATACAAGCCTTGGCCGCAAGCAGGCGTTGATGGACTCACGCGTATGTGCCTCGGCCCACATTTTCACGATCGTCCATCAATAACCATGTTGCTGGCCGCGACAGTAATGTACTATTGCTTGATCACACACAAATTGCCGTTTATTGTTAATCGAACGCGGATGTAGCTTACCAAAAACTTGGAATTTTTTACTAGTCCTTGGATGGATGGCTTGGAGGAGACCTTCATTTTTATTACAGTCGTGTTCATATTGACATACTCATAATGTTTTCCATGACTATGTACTGTACGTGCATTGTATCCTTGCGGCAATGTTGGACTACTTTTTTATACGAAATAAAATGGAGCAAGTGTTTTCCAATACCCTCAATTCATCTATACCTACTTGTTTTCTTATTTTGTTATTGGCATTGCGTATTGTTCTGTGTTTACGTAAAAATCTTCGAGTGTTTTCTTGGAACGTGAGCTGGGACTTCAATCGATACAACACGGGGCGACTAATTGGTGTCGTCTGAACAAGCTAAATTGACAGATGGAAATTGGATAAACACGGAATTGTTACCTAGCGTTTAGTTCAGCATTTTTTACAACAGTCTGATTAGTTCCAGCGTACGCCTCGCACGTTTTCTTTATCAATTCTACTGGCTGCAATAACATGGCAGCGAAAATGTCTATTGCTTGTTTGAGAAAATTAATTGTCGTCGATAGAAGTTTGCCTCACAATAACTTTGTTACGACACAGCACTGGCAGTCATTTGATTAGTACCAGCCAACCACGTGTTGAAATAGTAATACGTTGTTCAAAGATCGGTTATTTGATTTATGTCGAGGCTTCCTTGATAAAGTTTCGCAAACATTATTATTATGCGAAGACGACATTTTCCATGCAGCGTTTTAATACCTGAAATGCATTTTTGTAAACAATAAAATATGATTACCGGGAACGGAAATGGGGTAACATCTGCTTGTGTTTTTAAATGAGAGAAAATGAGCAGCTTCGTTCTTACTTAATCATATTTACTAGTTGTAAAATGGGTTACTATCATAGCGGATGAGTTAACAGCCTGCCTATTAATACGGTAACAACCGGTAACTATACTAACCATTTACGCACTGCTGCAATTTAATCCTACACGCAAATGCTATGATACGTGACTAAAAGTAATAAACGCTGTGTCACCGAGTCCACTTTTTAAACTAGCCTTTTCTTGCGGCTTCTTTTCGTTTATCCTTATTTGATTGAATTCATTTACAAAATGTTTCGAACTCCTTATTCTCTTTTAGCTAATGTCAGACAGTCAAACTTCGTTGAATGAAAAAAAAAACAATTACCGCACACGCAATTGGATTTTTTAAAATTCAACGGAACGAACTTCACGGAGTGTATTCCACCGGCCGGTGTCGCATGTCGTTCCCCCGAAAGGTTCATGAATTAATTATATCCAGGATAGTAGTTACGGCGTGTATAGTTAAAGAGAGTGGATTTCTTGGGAACTGACATATTTTATGTATCGGGACTGTCACTTACATTGTGTGACACGCACGAGAACTCCTGGAGTACTATCCGCTGACATTTCAATATTTAAATACTTAATGCCACTGCATGGAGTACAGTTTATCGTGACAGTCAAAGGCGAAGCTGCTAATAAGTGTAAATATTGAAATGATGTGGTATTTCGTACATTTAAGTTTTTGTTTCCGTATTCGCCACCTCACTGGATATTACTGGGCAGAAACCGAACTGTGGCTACCTATTGCTTTGAAAGTGTGTATATACATAGCTTTCTGGTTTTGAATAAGAGATCTTTCGATAATCGGTTTTATTTTGTCAAATACATTTGCGGTCAAGTGTTTGTACATTATGATATACTGGGCAAAAACTGTACTGTGGCTACCTATTGCTTTGACTATGTTGGGAAAAGTGTGTAATTATGTTGCTTATTATGGTAGAGCCATAGCGTTCTGGTTTTAACTATGAGATCTTTCGATAATCGGTTTTATTTATGAAGTGTTTATTCATTATGATACAAGTGTGCTGTGTTGGTCATTACACTCGAGGCGGTATTATTCGCGCGAGCCTATACGTTTAATATGGGACTTTTACACGGTCCATTTTACAAAACAAAATCATCGATACGTGTCGATTTTGCAAGTCGTTTTCAGTTAACTCATTACAGTACTCCTTGACCGAGTTTTCGCAAGAACAAGAATGCAGCGGAGGTTAAGGCTGAGTGTACACCTATAGACAATGATTCTGAATGGTTTTGCATAACTGTAATTGAAGCATTGCGTGTTGGGGCCTTAGTAAGGCTCACAGCTCTTTAAGAGGCTAAGATCGTAAATAGAATGTAATTATAAGTGTAATGCAACTAATTTCGATGATTTAGATAGATTGATTGTCTAAGTTGTTAAATAAAAAATAAAAAAATGGGCTTGTTTTCACGTTTCAAATGATTAAAAAAACCATCAATCAGTTTCTCACTTTACTTCTGGCACTAGAAAATATCTACCAAGCGTGCTGTCAATAATGTGGCATATTTAACTGAAAATGTGTGGGCAGCTCGCGTGCCTTCAGTTCCATAGGTTGGATACTGTGCTGTCTTAACGCGTATTTCACACCAATTAGCAATGCTAGGTAGTCTATGAAGAAATTGGCGACAAGTAAAAGAAAAATCCGATAATCGTTAATTTGTAGCTTAATCACTTTTTTTTTAAATTGTGTTTACAAAACTTACATTTGCTGTCGGAGAATTGACCGTGACGTGACGTGTATCGATGTATGGGAGAACATGTTTTTCAACTAAAATCTTAAGTTTATTTTTGGGATAAATATTCATCCCAACTACGGAACCTTTCGTTGTGCGTGGTCCGACTAGCACTTGGCCGGTTCTTTACTATTGATGAGGCTTAGGTACGTACTTATTATTTACGTTAATTTTCTACGATCAATAAAAACTTAACATTTACCGCGCACAAGGTCGTCTAAGTTTATCATAGTGAATTTTATTCAAAGAATGTTTTTGAGATGAGTCTTCTGGTCTTTGAAAATGCTGTTCCTTGAAATCTTGACATACCTAGAAAGTATTTATCGCAACTTGCACTGAAAGATCGTACAGACTTTAAACTCCGACTGTGAAAGATCGTACAGACTTTAAACTCCGACTGGTATAGAGTCGGAGTTTAAAGTCTGTACGATCTTTCACAACTTTTGCCTTTAAGTACTCGAGTACAGAAGTTTATGATAAGCACGCGATCTTAAACTATAAATAACTCGTCTTGTGCTGATACTGCAAAAAGAAGCAAAACAATGCATACGAATGACAAAATTACCAGCGTAATGTATGTATGAGCGTCGCATTGTCATTGAAAAAATGCAACTATCAGTTGCAATCCAACGCATTGTATACAACATTATAAGTAGCGCCATTGAATTAAAAATAGAATGCGTAAACAAATATCTTAGGCGTTCAATCACAGCGTGAATCATGCCTTAGTTACACGTAGTAACAAAAATTTGTCGTCTCGTTTTTAAATTAACTATTTTAAATTCTTGGAAAATAGCGTTGTCATGCGTTTCAGAACTATTAAATGAGTACCGAAAGCTCGTGCGATATTATCTCGTCGACACTAAATAATATTTTTATTTCAGTACAAAATAATGTTTAAACGTTGCGGGGTTTTGGTCTGAATGAAACTGTGCTCACTCCACATTGTGAGCTACGTTAACATTCACGTGGTGACAGAGATGTTTGCCGCTGTGCAGAGGGAAAGGCATTACAGGAGAGGGTTAGATTTAGCGACTTGCGTACACAATTTAACATCATACTTGGCTGTTTTTCAGTTTTTAATGTAAAGCCGTACAGTTGAACGTGAACGTAGAATAAAATACGTCGTAAAAGGTATTAAGCTTCGTGTAGACTGGCGCGATGCGACTCTAACAATACAATTTCTAAAAAAACTTCTTGGTGGAAAATCACCGG
This sequence comes from Eupsilia transversa, assembly GCA_914767815.1. Lineage (NCBI taxonomy): Eukaryota > Metazoa > Arthropoda > Insecta > Lepidoptera > Noctuidae > Eupsilia > Eupsilia transversa. The sequence continues at coordinate 14,826,290 of OU611871.1, forward strand.
TGTCGCGTCGCGCCGTCGAGTCGCGCTTGTCTGCACGAGGCTTTAAAGAGTTATATGAAAAATACCACGTGTGGTTTAAACAATAGATAACTTGTTTTTGTCCAGTATCTTAAATTATTTTAAATACAAAGATGTTAAAGGAATATTTTATTTTCTTCAAGTATAAAAAACTGCATTAGTGGCAATAACGTAGGTACATAATAACCAGTAACTCAACCAAAAAGACCGAATAACACAATAACAGTCAACCAAAAATACCACATAACAATAAGAAAATTATACTTAGCGTATCTTTTTGCCGCCTACAGCAAGGAGATAGTTTAAACTAGAAATACAGGGCTTTGCAATAATATTTTAATAAAATGCGACTGACGATTTATGCCGCGTATAAATAGCGATTAGGACTTTCCTTACTTGATTTAAATGCTTTGCCAGTATTACAATACGCTTTAGAGAAGAAATCCAATGAGACATAGATTGAAATATGAACAGAGACGCAAAAGAAATTAACAGAACAGAATTCTGAAGGATAAAGAAAACTTACTTGTCCTTTTCAGTGCATTTAGCTGCTGTGAATAGGCGCAGCCATTTGTCCAAAGAGAGACGGACAACAAGACAGCTCGTCGATACGTATCCAACTACCCAAGCTTACGGATCAACTACTCGTGAAATAATGGCCAATTCAGCATTCAGGTACTTGATTAATTCAGTGTTGTTTGTTTTGAACGGAGTTCAGATAGACACGAGGGATAAACGCAGAAAATTTTTATCAACTGCCTGAAATGCATTTGCAGTTGAGTCCTGAATGCCTAGATTATGATCTGAAAATTGCAGAAGAGGATGATTCTAGAATTATATAAATTCTCTATTCAAATCATATCAACTCAATCAAGACGCAGAACAAAACGAAAGCGATGCAATGAAAAGAGAGCTTTTCTTCCGTTTCATTAGTTCTTATCGCATTAAACAAGTTTGTAATGAAAACAAACATCAATACTTTAACAATGTTTTGGAATATAAAAAAAGCTTTTTGCAAAAAGATGCGAAGAAAAGTTGAGTGACCCCACCGACCACACTCAATTTAAATGCGACAGACAGACTGGAGGCAGACATAATGGTAGGTATTGATGTAGTTGTCAGACCTTTATTATTATTACTGTAGAAAATCGAATTACCTTCATCCAAGAACCCTGCAGTATTATTTTTGGCGATAGCCCCATCAATAAATTGATTTTAGCAGATTCAGAGAAGCGTAAGACTTACCTTTTCTAGGTTGACAAGAGCACTGGCTGCCAAGCACCTGACATGTCACTTTCACAGCGCGATCTGCGTAGCAGCTGATATATTCAAGTGCTGACATCACAGCTGATCTTAGACGTGTCACTTTGCAACAAATCAACCATCCATCAAAAAGTTAGTTTCTAGATCATAAATAATATTTAAAAAAAATGTGTTTTATAAATGTATCTCATCAGTACCTCCACGAAGGTTATCAAAAAACCGCAAGGTCGAACCCCGCGTTGTTCTATTAGTGTGCGAATCAAACTGTGTCTATTTAATTGGGAAGCAAGCCGCGCACCGTCCCGCTGACCAGATGGTCAACAAAAACACACGCGTCGCGGTCGTCTGTTCAAAGAACTCTAACACAAGCTGTTTATTTATATGCATACAATGCAGAGGTGACAGCAGGTACTCGGAATTCTCATACAGTCAATAAGATGTTAGATTGACGATTCAATTCTTTTAACATTCATAATTGGTTCACCGTCGGGTACACATATCTAAACCGGGGATAAAAAATATATCATCTATCATTAATATATAGCTATCATATCAACAAGTTGTCCAAAACCGTACAGTATTTAAAACTATACTTTTAGTTGCAATGCATATTCAAATTTCATTTTAATTTTACGTCGGAAATAAACAAATTGTTCTCAACAACATTACAATTTTAATTGTAGAATTAGTTTAGTTAAAAGCAACTCTCAAATAACCAGTTTTAATGAACAGTGTTTTACGAGAGGTGTATCGTTTTCAAATTTTACACGGAGATTCCTCGAAAAGGGTAAAAATGAACGGGAGCAGAGTAAGTGCATTGCATTAACAGCAAAAATCTATTTACAGTGAAGAGCAAACGGTAAATGGGAAACTAGCCGTCGGCTATCGGTTCTCCGAATGAAGAGTACTTTGACCAGGAGCATGAACAATTATGATGATAAAATTTAATACTACCTATGTGAAAGATACACTAGAGTGTCAAATGAGAATAAGTTGAAAAACTACAGGATGAGACCAGACGGACAACGACACAGCGTAATTTACGTCACCCGAAATGAGTCAAGAAATTTTATTTATGAGTCTTGAATTTGCGACGAATGTGGCGAAACGTTGAATTAGGTATGTATTGGCAGAAACAGATTTCCTGAAAACAATTCTAGTGGTGCGGTATAATAACAAATTCAGTAGATAAATAGCGTCCAAGAATGCATATTTAACGACTTTAAAATAATTAAGACGTCTTCATAAAACTAACGTTACGCTTCTGACTTTTCAGGACGTAATTGAGTTCTATCAAATCTGCGATCATAATCTTACATTTTTATCACAAAAATAATAATATAATATCTCCGTTCGTTAGTAGTTACTTTAATTAGGGAAATTAAGCTCAATAATTACGACAGGCAGGTCAGAACTATTGCAATACCTACTTGGTTTATTATAGGTGTTTTTATATTTTCGTTTAATTATAACACATTCCACAACCAATAAAAGGCACACTCACAAACAATAATTCTAAAATCTAACACCATTATGATCCAACACAAGTTCTGGACAAGAATTCTCGGAACATGTCAAATAAATACGCGCGTAGGTTAAATGCAGTGTAACCTACGCGGTCTTAAGGAAATAAAAAAGTTATGCGATGGCTTCCATCGCCTACCTGCCGTCTGCGAGCGTTATCACATTACCTTTACCCTCGGGACCCCAGCTAACTGTGTACAAACGGATGGATCCAACTTAAAGCAAAACGTGTTAATTAATACTTGGTACTTCGATACGTAGAATGATAGAGCTATGCTTATAGTAAAGTTAAACTTTTATTTAAGCTTAAATTCATGTATTTATTGTAACAGTTTCGAAGATTCATTTTATGAATATATTCTTTGTTTGTTAAAAGATCCTCTTTTATAAAATAGAGAACGGGTTTGAACGTATAAAATGTTAAGAGTGCCAGGAGCTAAGCAAAAAGTTGCCCATTTGAAAGCTCCATCCGATTACTAATGAACGGTTTTAATTTAATGGAATCTTAACTTAAGTAGTTCCGTTTTTTTAAATCTTGTTGATGCATCGTCGATCGAAATATTGTACAATGGGGAAGGATATTGTAAAGCAGAGCTTTCCAATTAAATAAACTCAATAAATTGATGATTTTAAATTCACACACGACATCACATTTTACCTTTTGAATTCACATTGATATTCGTTTGATTTGTTGAATCTCCTGCTCGTTAACGAACTGAAGCGCGTATTATTCACTGAGTGACTTGCTGACGATTCGGACACATAATATTCGGAATTTTCCGAATTTCGAAATTCGTACACCAATTAAAAAGCTGTTTGTTCAGTCAGATAAAAAACTTCCAGCGAAACCATAGTTGTAGATTATTTACATGTGTGAGTACCATGTAGGTACTATAGCGCTACCATTTACCGGGCAATATATATGTATGTCTTTCATTGACTTGAATGTGCCCTGGCGGTTACGTTACGAGTATGTCATGCTCACTCAGATGTCTCGCTGATGGTGGCGCGTGTGTTGGATCATTTAGCTCCCTGCAAAATGGTTGAGCTGAATGGTGCTGATCTATGCGTCATGTTCGTGAACGGGTGCCGTCGGTTGGGGCAGGTCATCTCTTAGCTGCCATGGCTTATTTTAATTTATTTAATTGTATTTTGTAATTTATTTAATTGAGTGTAAAACCGACTCCTTGACCTTTCAAAAGTGAGGAGGTAGCATGCATCTGTTTATTCCCGTACAGCCAGATCGATAAAAGCTCTGCTCTAATTATTAAGAAAAAAAAGAAAATGTTTAATAATTCAAGTAATAATTCAATTACTCAGAACGAAACTATTTTCTGACCCATAGATCTTAAGAACTTATACTACTATCTACCTATATTCTTGCAAAATAATATATCATTCATTCATTCTGTTATCAGTACAAGCCATAATGAAAATCATTTCAATGTTCTGAAGATCCACTGTGGTTGAAAAGAAAACTCGTTCAGACACATAAATCACTAATATTTACACCAAGATAAACAATAATGATTAGGTTATTATACATATATTCGAAGCTTCTTAGTTCAGCGCATGTGTGATGAATCTACCTAGATTATTTTATGGAGCTATTTATAAAACTGAAAACTTGCCATGTTTCTTTCTTTTTGCCTCACACTCTAGGTGTTGATTTAAATTGCGTATTTCGCAAAACGTTGGTCCTTTTTAACTGAGTATATATTTGAGGGAATGTAGAAATAGGAATTTCCACAAACAAGCTTTCTGCGGTCCTCGAACGTGAACATATATTCCAGTTTCGTCATTCCGAAATTCTAATTATTATAGCTACGAGCACGCCTCGCCACGGATATACGTATTTGAATGTAGGTATACGAGAAAATGTTCGTTTTTAATGAACTTTGTTTGACCACTATTTAGTTTCGCTTGTAACCAGACTGCATCAGAAGCAAAGTAATGTTTTTCGAGAGTATAATATATGTTTGTCTATTATCTATTTTTGGCACGCTCTGTACCCTAAACAGGTTGATAGATTAACTTATGAGGTGTCGTATATTTATACAGAATGATTTTTTGAGATGGGGCAGTAAGGACAGCTAGGTAGCTTAACCGTTGTCGCTACAAGAAAACGGTTTTAGACTGTTCTTTACTTTTTGATCAATGAGAGATTTTGATCTGCATTCACATATTTTGATAAAAATGTACAGTCAGCAAGAAAATGGGCAGTTTTCTCAAACATTATTTTTATGCCAATCGATCCTGCCTATTTTCTTGCTGATTGCATTTTTTTTTCAAATGCAGATCATAATGTCTAAAAAAGTTAAGGGCAGTCTCCTAAGACCGTTTTCCGGTAGCTACAACGGTAAAGGTAGCTTACTGCCCTGCATCTCAAAAATCCACTCTGTAGGTATATTGTATCTGCAAATACAAAAAAAGGTAAGGGAAGGTTTTTTTGAATAAATACAACAATATTGGTATTCAATAAAAATATTCATAATGTGTGTCAAATTTCATTCAAATCTGTTCAGTCGTTCTTGCGTGAAAGAGTAACAAACATCCTCACAAACTTTCGCATTTATAATATTTTTAGGAATTTGGATAATGCTTGTTTTTTCCCTTTCAATGCATGTTTTTGCAGTTGATTTTTTGTTTGATTATATTAATTATAAAATGAGTTTCGAATTTGTACTTCCATAGCAATGGCTATATTTCATTTCCCTTACCTTATTCCGGCAGTGATTAAGTCTTTAAGATAAAAATATCCTTAACGACTACCTGTATTACTGATAACATCGAAACCAGATTTCTATGAATAACATTAAAACTAGTTTCATAGATCAGCATCTAGTATAAACAAACGAACCGCGTCACTAATCTACATTTATTTAAGAATTTATAGCTTAAATCTCGGATTAGACCGCTTTTTAAACCGGAATTTTTATCTATATAGAATACAAATATATTTATATGAGTAGTTAGTAAATAGATTAGTGCATTATAACGAGCAGGCTTTAACGACATAGGACATTTAAGCATTGTTAGTCCTTTTGTTTCTGATTACCTATTTCTTAATAGAGTGAGCACAAAGTATCTTTAACACTTAGCTGCCAAGATGATACCATGCAAGGAAATCGAGTAACGAGAGAAGAATCAAAACTCGTCGCCGGTCAAAGAAAACGCCTGACAGCGAAATGTAGGATTCAAATTTTTCAAATAGAATAAGGCAGACGCTTGTCCACTAGGCGAAGGCAGAAAGCAATCAATCTGCCTAGCTTTTTCAAAACTATGATGGGTTCGGCTTCCAGTCTAAGAGGATGCAGCTGAATTCCAGTACTTTACATGGAGCGACTGCCTATCTGACCTTCACAGCCCAATACGATACCAATTGGTATGGACTGTTCGCCAGACTTTCGGGCTTCTGACGACTCGTAACGACTGGCAAAGATCCACGAATGACCGCCGGGACCAACGGCTTAACGTGCTTTCCGAGGTACGGAGGAGTCTCGGTATGTAAAGACGGTCACCCATCCACGGACCAACCCCGGCAAGCATAGCTTAACCTGTTGGATCGACCCGTGCGGCTGTTATTACTTAGCCACGAGCTGACGAAGGCAGAAAACATAAAATGATAAAAAAAATCACCGATTGAAAAACGGGATTAATTTAAAACTGTTCTAGTTAAATACTATAAATATTACTAGCTACACCTATAAAATAAGAATTATCGAAGAAGGGCTAGTGCAGATGATAACATGACAAAAAATATGAATATTACGATGCTATTAGTGGAGTATTGACCACAGGGGAGGAAGTAATGTCCCATCCTGTCGTCACATACATACCGTGTAGGTATGGGTCGTTTACTGACCGCAGGGTGCACGCCCGCTGCACCTAGGATTATTAACCTACCCGCCACAGTCATTGACTTCCCGCCCCACTAAATATATACATGATAGTAAATAATGCGCCTCAAACGACGATATGTAAAACAGCATTTCATTTTGCCATCTTTTTAATACTGGGTTGGATGTGCGATATAAAATTAAACATTCAAAAAAGCTTCTAATTATCAAACATAGTAAGTACTCCCGAATCAACAAGCTTACAGCTTTTTTTTCAATACACATAAGCTTCCAGTTAAGGTTTTAACCATTACAATTTATGAAGTAAAATTTCATTTTCATTACCAATGTATCATACAGTTCACTTCACATAGGTTTCAGACGAATCACTACACCCTTCATATTTAAAGCGTCATAAATATCATTAATCGTTTTTAAATGCTCACGTTTGAACTTCCGCTCTGATATTTTAATTACAGCTTGACTACTTTCAATTCTGCTTTTACAGTTTTACCAAAGGTAATCTGAAAATGATCGGCGGGCGTTGAAATGTTTCAATAAGTACGACTTTTATGACCAATTTATTATTACATTCAATCGTAACTTATTTCTTTTTATCGTTGTGTTATTTATTTTATTTGGGGCGTCTGACCTCAAAGGACAGACAAACAAAGGTGAAATTGAGAAAGGCCATCTTGAGGAGCACAGGATGACCTTAACCTTTGTTTTGGCCGCATTGCACCTAATAAATTATATGATGCTCTATTCTGACAGGCATTTCACATGATATTTTAATAAAACACGCGTTGCTATGTAAATCTGAACATTCCGTAAGTAGTGAACAATTGTTAAGCTGTGCAAGCATGTCAACTAAGTTTAATTTTATTCAGCGCAGCCTCTAGCAGCATTGGTTGAACAATGTGTAAGATTACGTAAGAGCTAATAAACTGTCTACCGGAATACCGAAGACCGCACAAAGCGGATAAGATTGCAACGTACTGCGGACCCTAGCAACAGACGGACTAACAACAAAGGGTTGGAGGAGATTAGAGAACAAGACAATGAAAGAAACCTTAAAAACGGTACAGAATTAAGGACTTATAAGTACTACATTCAGGACACCAATCTACCAATCGGTTAAGAATGTAATTCATAATGCCGAAGTCGCCACAATAAATTCTAGATTTTGCGAGATAAAGTAAATAGTTTTCGCTTGACTAAGCCGTACGACAAACATTATGTAGGTACCGCGGTCAGCTTAAGGACTTGTCGTGGACCATAATATACTCAAAGTAACTAAGTGGTAAAATTCCCCAAATATTTCACGTAAGTATCAATTGTATCGATATTTACTTAAGACTATTTCCGTTTCCTTTGGCTGGATAGAAAGCAAACAAATTCCGAAAAAAGATGCTCAAAGGCTCATTACTATAACGGATTTCTGGATGAAAATTACGTTTTCTGGCTAATTACCTTTCAAAGCCCAGTGATACCTAATAGACGATTTACTGACATGAAAAATTTAAAATTAAGAGACCATAGTACCTCAGCTCAAATTCATCTCTTTTTCTCGCTCGCACAATACTGCTCGCGGACTGAAGTGAGAGCGAGATTGAGTAGGTGCGGCTCCAAGGCGCCGTGGGTACTTTTTACGGTGAAGAAAATGGGAATTTAAAAAAAACAGTGTTAGTTTCATATTTAGTTCAGTTATTATGCAAAGTTTCATGATCTAATTTTGAGTTTTTTTTAATACTTGCGGTTTACTGTTCGGTTTGGAGGTAGCTTTGTATTTTTTTTCTAAAGAAAGCTTTATGGAATCATATTTTCGTCAAACATACTTAATATATATAAATTTCAATTTCAAAATTAATGCTGCAGTATTGTCGATATAACGGAGGATCATGCTAAGCAATTTGAGGTAACTTAATAAAAATCAGGCGGTGACACAAGGTATAAAAACTTTATTACGCAACTGCTTTTCTTTATCATTCGTGCTCCAAAACAGCCTCAGTTGCTTTTCTTCCACTCCCAAATTACCACGACGACAAAAGCACGCTCGGAAAAACAATACTGTTCAAGTAACGAAAAAACAATTAAAGGTTCGAGTAGGCTTGACGCAGATAGAAAGGCGTCCCGGAGTCCCGGCTGTATAATAAGGCCCTTGAAAACCAAGAGACAGACGAACGTCATTGACATTCGCACAAAGTGCAATTCTAGCGGGAGCGAGATGAGCTGATTCGACAGTTATCGGAGAGCAATTGCTTCCAATAAATACGTAAAATTATTTTTATATTCCTTTTTTCGCAGGATGTGTCGACGGAGATTTTGCATGTCCCTTACTTCTGTTATTTTGCTCCAATTGGAACGATGAACCTTGTCCGCTTCAGACTGCTCGTTTTAAGTTTAATGTAGACAAGAACTAACATAAAAATTCTACTGATTCTGTGAGTTGAAAATTTGAGATTGAGATGAGAAAGTTTTGAGCAGAACGGGTGCAGTTTATATGCACTTTCAGCTTTTGTTTGAAAGATGAATCGTCTTTATCGTTCACCATAATCACGAGACTTATGCCGCTAACAGTAAACCACTATCAATTAAAACTTCTTAAAAGTAAGTGGCACTAATTACTAATTAGTAGGTTTGTCGCGTAAGGTCTCTCACGTGCGGACCCATTATATCATAATAAACATTGTTACAACGCGGCGGATGTGGGTTTCCGTAGTGTAGTACTTACATAGCTACCTAAATACCTGTACGTAATTAGGTCCGGGCACCGCACGACCGATGGAATGGAAAGCGTGGTTTCACTGACTAAAAATACGCTGACCGGCCAGCGTTCATCACTTCTCTTAATAAGGAAAGTGTTATCTTTTAAACATTTTTATAAACTGATTGCTTGTGTGGTTAGTGCTCATTATAAACTTTCAGGGCAGGGGTTGAGTGTTCAATAATTCGTAAAGCAGTTTTTGTTAGCGTGTTTTTCATCTCTATCCAATATATTACGAAATACATATCTAGCTGTGGAAAAGACTTAAGATTTTGACAACATTAATTACATTAAATGTATTTAAAAAGTTACAAAGCAGCAATCAGGGGTTTTTTATAGGTACTCGTAAAATCAATCGATAGCGATACTAATCAAATATTTTCACCCCTCTAATGACCAGGAACGAACAAAATAAGTGTATTAAAGTTTCAATCGTGTCCGAATCAATATAACTTCCTCAAAGGAAAGCTTCCAATTTCATTCGTAGTTTATCAGAGGGGTCATTGAGTCAAACCAATGGTGGAAATGACTAATAAATAAAGAGAAACTATATTATTAGTTTTAATAATGTATCTTACTACCGAAACTTCGGAAGCCAAACAGGTGTCAATGTTCCCACGGAATAGAAAAATAACGTGGTACATTCTTTTAGAGCGGCACTCAAAAACTTCATTTTTTTTAAAAAAGAAAACCGTCTAATCGTAACATAATTTTAAAAAAAACTTAGTAAATGGAATCAAAAGTTTGATGGCTTTAGCATTGATAGACGCAAACAGACATTATCATCGTTACACTGTTTCGTCTTAACCTCACATAGTTACGTTACAGACACTTGCTGAACCAAAAACCAGTTTAGTCTAACTAATGTACTCCGGAACGCTCTAGTGGAGCCTCATTAATGCTCGCTACCTTGAAGTTAGTCATATTATATCTTAACCTGCATATGTGCATGCGGAGATAAAAACAATATTTTTGTTAATAAGACATTGTACTCATTTAGGTATTAAGAAAATGGCATCACTTCGGTCTTTAAAGAGCTCCTTCAAGAGTAGACTACAAATGCCATTGTAATATATTAAAATGAAGAAAACTACTTACTTCTAAAAGCAAGCGTTGAAATTCTTCGGAGAACTGACTATGCATTAGTTCTTTTCTTTGATAGGAAAAAAGTACTACTTAAAAAGTCGCAAAGAAAAGTTAGCACGTTCTTAATTCCTTTAGATTTATTGAAGTCATGCTGCTTGAGAAAATGAGAAGCAGGGGAACAAATGTTTGACCTAAATGTGAAGCGCGGAATAAAATACCGAAAATTTAAAATATAGGATGCTCCAGAAGTGACGAAGAAACAAACTCGTCATTTGACTCAATTTTATTCTTACTTATTTTTCATAACATGGAAATGTATCTGGCTATTGGGTCTGGGAAGTTAGATTTTACGGAGAATTTGATTCTACTGTTCGATCTCTGCGGCCTAAGACAGGAACAACATCTCCTGCAATATCCGGTCGTTTGAGGCCATAGGAAAAACATAGCGTACCTATCAACTTTTTTATGCCCTCGATTTGGCTCGACTGAATAGAATAAAAATATGAAACTTCCGTTTTCAAAATGAATGCGCACGGCTTGGATTTTTATTCCAAAAACTACACCTGGCAGTTAATTTGTCAGTATTCGCCATCGCTCAAAATACGCGGGCGAGCTTTCGTACAAAAAGTTTAATTGAGATACGTAAAAAAGGTGAGGATATCTATGGTATTTCTGTTAGTGTACAATGAAATATTTTAGCACGTACTACACGCCACACGGTACACAAGAATGTGCAACACGAAATAAACCAGCAAATTAACTGTTCGGCTAGTTGTTATACAAGTTTCCAATCAAGGCCGCGCCATTGTTCCTAGTGTAACCAGCTGGGCGTTTACAAGTTATGTTTAGCTTTATGAGTTAATCGAAAAATAAGTTTGATAATTTTATTAAAAAGTAATAGTTGACGGGAAATAGAAAGTATAGGTACGTGTATTTTGTACTCAATATAACTTTTTGGATATACCTAGTAAAAGTGAAGAGAACGCGGCATGAAATTCGTCACAGTACTCGCCAGCTATGAACTGACATCAAGCTCTAAGTATGATAGTCTTTTTTAGGTTAACGCTGTTCTCGGCAATAAAACCGAAGCTTTGCAATACTTCTTGAAACTGTCACATAAACAGAACAAATAGCTATTTTGCTTACATAACATTGCCTACTGACCTGAGTTATAAAAGGTTCTTGCGAAATTACCATACCTACATCTATACATACTACATAGCAGATAAATATAGATTGTTAGCAGGCTAAATATGATGTAGGCATAGTAAGGGAAGCGATAACTAACGATGTTACAGTCGCTTGTAAAATAATTTAGGGTTAGAACATAATACGAGAACATACATTTAACAGGCGGAAGATTATCTCCGTCTCATAAAATTTTATTTGGTTGAGTTCAATATTGCTGTATTTCGCTCTGCCTATTTACTCTCCCGTAGCTAAAAGCTAAAAACAAATCACAAACTAAACTTGGCGTGGTCGGGGTATGTGTCAATACCGATTAAAAAGAGCAAGTGTTCATCAAATTTCAGATAAATACTGTTGTCAGAGTTGGTGTGCAACTTTTTCAGTAAATAAAATATTTTAAATTGCTGAGTTACAGTTGAAGCTCGACTTGTTGAATATGGTCGAACAGGCGGTTTGGAATAGGTAGACGAATATGGATGGAGGCTTGTCGCTGAGTCAGTGTAAATCCGCAACGGCAACGCTTCGAGCAGAGGTCGCGGTGGTACAAATAAACTGTGCATGTGTGTTTGACGTGTCCGGTTCGGGATTCTATAAGATTATAAGACCGCTCCTGAACTTCACAGTATACTGTAAGCATGCCTGTAGCATGTATCAAAGATTGAGATTATCCCAAGCTATGGCTACAGGACTGTAGCACGTGACGAATATCCCAAATCGTCTGTATCTCTAAAATGATGACTTTTACGAGAAAAGCACAAGTGCCTTACGGAACTAAGTAACCGCGAAAAGATATAGTGTCACCTGCATGGGGTGCAGTAGACTCAGTATCCCTTGCACTTTGTATTCATAGGAAATCCCTGGAAAGTTCACAAAGCAAACCAATATCACATTATAAGCAGGCTACGTTGAAGCAGGCGCCCGGCGACAAAAGACATCTTTATTCCTATTGAGGTGGCTGACTGCCTTTGAAGGCTAATAATACGTATATATCCAGGTAATATTATAAACCCTTTGACTGCATAGGTACTATTATTTTCCTGTCAGTTGCACAATATGATTCAGCTGCTTTATCTTTTAAAAGCTTTCCGAGATCTAGTTTTATTTTAATAAGGATCAAAGGATCCTACAGTATTACAAAATAACTGAAGCAAAGTAATCTCCAACGTTATGCCATCGCTGTTATTAACCGTGATACAAGAAAACGTCGTCGCAACGATGAAGTGCAATAAATTGAGACTAAAACTACAGAACAACAATACCAGAGATAAGTGCGTAAGTGGTAAGTGCAGTAAATGCTAATTATGTGCGTCTCTAACTACTTTACGAAGCACAACTCTCTACTCCATTACCACACTACGAACAAATTACAATTGCCTGTCCCTCGTTCGTAAAACGGGTCCATCGCCTTGTCTAAACAAATGAAAAAAAAAAAAGAACTAGCACATCAATGCATTCGACAGTCATGCCACAGTGACTAAATATAAAAAGGAAAAAAAACTATTGCCTAGCTAAAAAACAAACGAAAAAGAAGCTGAAAAAAAATATCGGGCCCAGTATACGTGACTCAATCATACAAGGTTAAAAGGGACCCGTATTGGTAACTGCCACGTGTGTTGTAGGTGTATTGAATTTTTTTTTAATGCCATTAGGTTTTTTGCAAACCAGGAGTTGTTAGTGGGGTAACTACTGTGTGTTAAGTTTAAACGTTTTGATGTAAAAAATGTAATCGTTTTTTAAAATAAATTAACACGAAACTACTGTGTGATCGGGTGTAACATTTTGTATTGACAACCTTTGAATGTTTTCCGTTTCTTTGGCGCATAACTGTTTTTATTACCATACAACCTGATAGTGACCTAGCAAATTGAAAAAACGTAAGAGTGTTTTTATATCGCGGGTTACATTAAGCCATCCGCGCAATATAATACCGCGCATCCTCCCTGAAGTCTGCGATTGAATCGGTTTCTTCGCAAAATTGAATCATTGGGTTTAAAAAGGAAGTCTAGGAAAGCACTAAAGTATGATACTGAAATAAAATATTGAAACTTGTTGGATAACCTCTGCGGATACAATTTGTTAAACGCGGCGTGTCAGATGTAATTTTATATTTCCTTCGTCCCGTTGCTGGTTGTGACAACTATTTTTACAAGTTGCAAATGAATCGTAATTGTGCACTTTGATAATACCTTGCTTCTAGGAAAAGCTTACAGTAATAAAACGTAGTAAGTAAACAATTAAAAATAATTCTTTGAATCAACTTCGGCATTTACATGGTTAAAGTTTAAAAGCTTTTCATTTGGTGTATAACCACAATGTTATACCTGTGGTATGAATTGTTTTATGCGTATGTAGCTATATAGAAATAGATGGTATTTAAAAGGCACCTCACAGAGGCAGGTCGCGGTCTTTCACCTATGTATGTACTCGCCTATTTCCCTCAATCGACTGTTACATACCTACGAACATCGTCGTCACATTAACCTCTTGTTTCGTATTAGTAAACCACCGCATCACACGATTATTTCTCAGAAACAATCGAATAACACGTAAAAATCAATACCATTTCTCTCTTGTTGTAGTAACTTGATGACCACAATTGTTTTCTTATAGCAATATTAGCAATACCGTGTTTATGTAGATCAAACAGCACATTTCTGAATGAGACAGTGACTTTATGGATTTTGTTCACTCTGGGCTGACAAATATATTCACCATGCATGCATGATCGATCATAATAACTACTAAAATTCACAACTGAAATACCTACTGAATCCGTATCGGTCTCAGTAGTGATTGTTTCAATCGGCTAGAAGGATTATTTTTATTCTAATCGTGGATACTCATAATTAATTCCAATTCTTTGCTAGATGCAATCACAAAGTCAAATGTCATCGCACCCATGTTTAATGCAAGTTAGATCCACTCAAGTTTTCGTGTCATCCAAATAGCAGATTTTATTTCGTGAGCTTTCGCTTCTCGTTACAAGCTCCATCAAACTTTGAAATCGAATTATGTCGTCACCCGTGTTATCGCTTACCACTTATTGCAAATACGCTGCGGTAAATATTGATGCGCTGCTGCATCGATTGCCTCGTTAAACTATAACCTGATAAAGGTTCAAAAATAGTGTTTCATTTTTGTCACATCATTTATAAGTCCCCCATATTATAAGAACGGATAAGAACGGAGGGGAGAAATGTTTTGTAAACAACCGATAAGATATCATCTACATTTTATTTATCAACCTTAATATGAGATTTATGTTATATAAAAAAATCCTTTTAAAATAACTGCATCTCCGGCGGGGGCATTACTAACCCTCACCCCTCCCTTACCCCATCTCGAAACTCAGACTTTAACCTTCATTTGTGTCCAATGAACGTCAGCAAAGTTGCCACATCATAAAATAAGTTAGGTACTTGGCTAACCGGGTAATTTATCTCAACTTATCACAACAGGTAGTAAAGTACGTATTTATTTCCAAAAAAACAAATATTTCAATAGTAAATATTTGTTGATTTAGGTTTAAAGGAACGAGAGACTCTATATTTTAGATCTATTATGAAAATTGAGATTTAATTAATTAAGGTGGTTTCAATAAATAAAAAGTAAATTACCTCAACAATGCTCCATTATTTGAGTGTTGCATGGGCTTATCAGAAGTCTGAACTTCCGGACAATGTAAGACTTGGGAATATATATCTAAGTTCATAGTACAAGTTCGCCCATGTGAGCATTCCACTAGGTGTGTTGTCGGCAACTTGTGTTTAGCGAACTAACAAGAGTTACCGACTGCACGCAGTGTGTAAACACTTTAACTAATGTTTGCTCAAGTTCTGTGGCGGCGCTCTTGTTCCGAATAGTTATTAAATACATGTCAACAACAGTGAAATATATCCACAAGATTTATTCATGCTGTGTAATACTGCAGAAGATATAATAAAATTATAATAATATAATTTTGTTAGTTTTGCATGTTCTTTTTTTACTGTTTGTATTTCCTGTGCGTGTCCTAAATAAAATGTTTTTCATTCTTTCTTTTTAGGTATGATTTAAATTTGCAATATTGGAATGGTCAGCTGAAATTGACTAAAAGTTTACAAAAAAAAAAAAAACATTTGGACTGCATTTTCAGCTTTGTTCATAGCTCGACTGGCCTCAACGCCGGTGTGCAGCGTTGGATTACCAATCAATCACACAAAATATAAACGCGGAAACCGCGTACAGCCTGGATAGCGTGCATACAGTCATCCAACACTATCAATACAAGCCTTTGCTCGTAGAACAAACTTCAACAACAAAAAAATATTTGTTTAGTTTTGCACAGGAAATTGAAAGGGTTAGACATAAGAATGCTTCAATCAATTTAATCGAAGATAGAACTTTTGTGCTCTTTCATTCTGAATGAAATGTTTTGTTGCCTTATTAAAGTGCATTCTCAAAAATAAAAATAAAAAATATCGCTAACTACTAGTGAACTAATAAAATATTGATTATGAAATCCAATAATTAATTTCGTAACACCGGTTATTGAGTTTTATATGTAAAAAAAGTATTTGGAAACTTCCCTAGTGACCTTTTTACACCTAAAACGGTTAAAACATCGAATTCAATGTTATCGTTGCAATACATTATTAATATTTTAGGCCACTAGTTAGCGATATTTCATTTTTCCATAAAGTAATACTTATTAACAAGTTAATAAAAAAAAACAGTTACTGTGTTCTTTAAAGCATCATGTTTTACAGAATATCTGGTTATTTAATTAAGTTGTATTGTACATTCAACTTTTTCACATAGGTAATTTTACCTTACGGGAAAAACAAAACAGGCAACTATGAAACAAATTGCCAACACGTTTAATTAAAAGGAAGGCTATATTGATAAAAAAACCGAGCATCATTTACAGGCTACTTGTTACTGGGAACTGAAGGCAATTAACTTTTCCTATTATAACTTTGCCTATAAAGGGTTTCCTTTTAGTTGTAAACAAGTGAAGATTGATTAATTAAAACTTAATAGAAATCTCACCTGAACGGAGGTTTCTCAATCAGATAGCATCGCAGTGGCATCAATTCTATTGTGGTAGTGATATAAGTTTTATTAAAAATCCAATCTAATGAGTTTATGGTTTTTGATTGAGATAATTACGTTATGAGATCAGTTGGAAACGTGCAGGGGATAAAGGCGGTGGTAGAAAAGCTCAAGAGCGCTGACATTAATACATTTACAAAAACAAACATCTATACAGGCAGGGTAGTCCAAATAAAGATATCATAAAAAAAAAAGATTCCTCATGCTCAGGGACCCCATGTATGTTCCGTGATTCGCGATAGTTTTCGAGATATATTTATATAAAAATAAAAAATTGGTACCGATAAAAAACAATTGTCACAAGGCTTTTTCATATATTTTTTTGCAATTTCATACATAAAATAATCATCTTCCTATCAATTAATTCAAGATACAAAAATTTTGATCCAAAAGGGGGAATTACGTTCGAGTGACACTATAAACTTCCAAGAAATAAAAAATAAAAAACTGAGGAATGAGGATGAGGAATCTATTCTTTTTTATGTCGCTATTTGGACCACCGTGTGTAAGTTCTTTCAATTTAATAGATCGTTTCAAAAAGGTGTGATTTGAACAGATTTTTTTAAACTAAATAAATAATAGAGCCTTGTCTCCACAATACCTGCACCCTACCAGATGTGAATTTTTATAATCGTATCTGCAAGCGCCGAGCGACATATTGCTCTGATAAGCTACTTAAAAATGAAGCTCCGAAGCTTAACTGCACTTTGTATTCCAGCTGACATTTGTGGCAATTTTATTTCACTCTTCAATTTGATTGAAAAAGGTGGTGAAAAGCCTTTAGCTCTTTGAAGTAGTAAAGCTCGGGCGGAATCGAGCACAATTTTATTTTAAATCGCTTCCCTACGTACAATAAAAATGACGCATGCATATCTATGCGAATGTTGGATTTCAAACAAGTTATTTTTAAACCTTAAGGCTCGGAAGCTAGTTTTTGTAACGATATTGTACATAGCAAAATAAACTCTATGTCAATTGTGTAGCGTACAAACTAGAAACAAGCTTGTAACTACGAGAATTACCGAGAATGCGCGAGACTTCTCCAGAAAACACGCATCCTGTTATATAGGTCGTGTTTTGTTTATACGTTACGCTATTGACGTAAAGTTCAATATGAGTTGCACAAAAAAAATCGCTTCCATTCCGACCGGCGGCGATGTAAATTGGCTTTAGCTTTATGGTTATTGAATTTCACGCTTTTCCAAGTCTAGTTATAACTAGTCGTGGTATTTCTTTTGTCGACTGCTATGGAGTGGAAGTTCTAAAGCTCGCTTGGGGTGGATTTTCATTTAGGAATTGTCATCAACTGATAACTCGTATAGATTGGAATTGTATTCGTTCAAACTGAAACCTGACAATGTTTGTTATATATTTTTTATTGGGTCAGAAAGAACTTGCTATTCTGTATTCGTTGTTTCACAAAAGAGCGAAGTGGTGTTACCCGCATTTTCAAAGCGAATGTTAAGGTTTCCGTTTCGTTCCGATAAGTAATTTTAAATGCACTATTCAACTCAAATGCGGTTCTCGTACGACCTGCATATTGTGGAATATAGAAAGCTTTAGAAACCCATAAAATTCTATTCAACGCTAAGAACGAAAAGGAAAAATGGCAGGGAAAATTTAATAATTTCCGCATACATTTTTACGAAATCTGTTCGATCTGGGGTATAAGCTGATAATTTATTCTACGCAACGGTTCGTCTTGTTGCAATGAAACATGCTTAATGACGCAACACAGATGCAAAAAACATTGACACTATTTTCTAAACACCCTTGGATGTTTACAAAATAAAAACTATATTGAGTCGATGAGTGGAAATGGGAAGCTTACGAGAAAACATGACTGCATTTTCTGAACAAAATGAGAGTTTCATTCCGAAAACCATCTCAGTGAAGCGAAGAGTGCTGTCGTTCAGCTTGTGTGCACTTAATACTACCAATTTCAGTTTAATATTGTTCAACCAGCTACTTCATTGTGGTTATTATCGAGACGTCGTCGCCTATTGTCCGTCTTTTAATAAATTTTATAGCAGTCCTCAAGAGAATATAATAATACCTTTTATTTGAAGACGTCTTATTGGTTCTGAAGTGCTGGAAAAGTAGGTCTTATAATCTTCTTAGCGCTCTTTGGCTTCCATTGGTTTTTCTTTTATAAAATGTTCTTGTTTTTTAGAGCCATTCTATTTTTTTACAAACTTGATTGTATATGCATTGTTGTTGTAATAATTTAAAACGCTATTTGTGGGTGGCGGGTAAAATATTTATCGATTTATTTTGTATGTTAATGCGCAGTACTCCGACTAGGTTTATTAGGTACATTGTTATCCAAACTAATAGGTACTAAGCGCAATAACAAGCGGACTCTTTACTGAATTGGTATTCAGTTTGAAAAAAAACAATGAAAATAAGTATCTAAGTTTCCCTGAAAATATCTAATTTTGTAACCAAAAAGTTCATTGACTTGTAAAATGTTCGTGTTTCGCGTGTGACGTCACAGTCGCCAGCAGGTGCGCTCCACTGACACACAAAACACTACAAAACGAAGACAGACCGACGCGACGTGAGAATAGAAGACGCGTCACTTTTATTTGTCTTACCCAATCCATTAGTCACGACCAATTAACCATTTGTACGGATACAGTCCATATTCTTTATTTTGAGTGCGCCGTTTTCCAATTGTGCCGATTTTATGCACCATAATAGCCCTGGCAGTATACCAACAATTCTGAAAGTATGTGTGTCGACATTATTCGATTTAGGGTACTAATAAATCGCCAATGTTACTTTATATTGGCATTCTGATCCGTGCAAGTTTACGTCCTGTACGGTAGGTATGAATAGTTATGCAAACTATAAACTGTACTGTCGTTTTCCCGGTGTGCTATCGGGAAAACCGATCGTTTGTAACAAAGCGCGCGGACCCTTCCTGTATCCGCGATGCGTATCTTATTTTCTCGCAGAGTCGCTCCTCAGTTCCTCACCATTAAAAGTTCCTTAATTAAACTTATCGTTATAGCATTGCAATCTTAAAAATACCTATTCGCGATCTTTTCAAACAATACAACTTTGATACCATTGCATTTGTATTTTAGTTTACTAGTAACTATGTGCTATATTTCATCCACTCGAAAAAATAGTTAAAAGTATCGTCGTACAGTGAACGATATCAAAATAACCTTGGAGAGAGTTTATGTTGTTTTTTTGGGTCTCTATACCTACTTCTTTACTATACGTCTTTCTTTTATTAAGATGCTTGTACAATTAAGGATTATTATGGAATTAGTGCTTGCCTCTTGGTTTAGTTTAATTAAATGCATGGAAGTTTTATCTGTTACCAACAAATCCACTGCTTATCTGGCTTATTGGTGATTCACCCGAAACGGGCGAATCGACACTTTTAGATATTATTAATTTTTTCTTAAGGCGATTCTAATAAATTTATTTGTAGGCGAATCGACAACTCCAGAAATCACCATCTAGCTGCTTATCTACTGTGAGGTTTATTTACAAGAGAACCTATACAAAAAGAAAGTACCTACTCATTGTCAATGTTGTATCTAAATAGCGTGGGCTGGCATAGGTAGTTAGTCACAAAGTGTACCTAAAATAACAAATTTGCAATATCAAGCAAGCTTCAATCAAAAGGAACGTAATACCTCCATTACGGGTGTACTTAACTAACCTTCAAAACTTTATAAATCTTTTACAATAAGCTCAAGATCGAGTAAATCGAGCAGCACTAATTCAACAGATAATCGCTTCATCGATTCAACTGCTACAGGTGAATAATCCTGTTATCCGTAACAGCGGACTGCGAAGGTAAATACAAATCGCAGTCGGCACTGAATAGTTCGAGGAAGATCACGCTGAACTGAGTTTAGCTTTGTATCGGCTTATGTACAAATTGATTCTGGTACGACGAGTCCTTTACTCAATATTGTTTATGATTAAATACGTACGGTAACTTCTCGCTATAGAAAATGTCTCGAAGGAATATTCATGAATGATTTTCTGAATAATGAGCAACTTTTGATATGAAGTGTGCCATCATATCTTTTTATTTAACTTGCTTTGGGCGGATTCGACCAAACAGGAATAAATTTTATCCGCGGAATAAGATTTACTTCTCACAGTTTTCGTATGGAGAAACTGTCAATAATTCAAAATTTATTCTGAAGAGAAGGCTCATTCAGAGGATATTTAATCATGTTTGGTCGAATTCGCCCTTAGGTATGTTTATTTTTCATTCAGCAATTAAATAGTTTATTATTAAGTAAGATGACGTTGACAATGGTTGTAGACATAAAGAAAGTGTCCTCTAAAATGACTTTAACGAGTATTTATTGAGGTGTTTGGTGTGACCTTAGAAGCTGAATGTATTTATTTAAGCATTGAGGTAATGTCCACCAGGGCTTTCACGTTGCATTCGTATCGCTTTAGAATTTAAGATAAAATAGAAATCTCGAAAGATTGAATTTGATTGCCTAGTCCGGGACGGTGAATTTAATTGGCCGAAATGCATTTTCATAGGCTAGAATATCTGAAAAGCCGATTTCAAGCCTTTTATTGCATTTGAATATCAAATCAGAAACAATTTTTATCTTTGTATTAAAAAAACTTTTCAACCAGTTTTCCAATAATCAAACAATTACACCTTCGTTGGATATTAATCCATGGGCCGATAATACCAAAATAAAACGTGTATCGACAGAAAAATGGAGATTCCAAGGAGTAAAGTTCGTCCGGAGCCGAGAACCCAACAAGAATGAATGAAACAATGGCGCACAGTTGTGGTCTTTAGCGAGAACTATCTATCGTATTGTGAGACCGTACCTATAAACTGTATCTAGTTTCAATGAACAATACATTTCACTTATAAAGATCGAGATGGGTTTTAACTTTTAGCGTTATTCTGGATGTTTTATGAAGTATTCCAGAATAGATATGCGATGAGCTTAACTAAAACAAATAGTGTTTAATGAGTTTCAATAAGTGCACTAGTGTATTTCAACTGGTTAGTTAAGGCGTAAGTGCGCCACGGTAGCACGCGCAATTGTAATTTTCTTACTTTTTTTTTTGCAATAACCAGGTAAATATCAGGTTGACGTTAATTAAAATACGATTCTTTATCGTAATAAATATTTATTTACAAAATATTATAATCATTAACATCATCAATAGCGCATCTCCCTTAAAAGATGTAATCGTCAGACTTACCTAATAAGTTAGTAAGTCCAACCGCACCATATAAGGGCCTTTGACAATTTGTACGCGCCGGTCCATAGCCATACAGACCACCACCCATAATGCGTAACACACTTTCAATCACAATCTGAATGATTTTGAAGGATATTGCTAATTCATTGCTTCCTATGTTCGAAAAAACGTAAATAACGCAATTAATGTTGTTGAACTGTCAAAATCAAAGCCATTGCTACTGTGTATTACGCAATTACCCCGCGGGACAAGCAGCTTGCATTTTATGTATTTCATTGAAATGTATGCCACATGAATCACATTTTGATCAAAATTCAAACCTTCAGCATAGGAAAATACTTGATGTAGACAAAGTTCACTACAATTTTCCAAACACAAACTTTAAGTGGCAACAAGTGTATGGCTTTATCGTTTTATTATTCTTTTTTTATTTTAAAAGGAGCTTTTCACAGAAACTTATTCAATAAAGAATAAAAACGCTCTACAAGTTATTTAGTTTACAACTTGTAAAGTTCTTCTAAGGACTAGCCTGCATTTGCGAGCTAACACCAACAAAGGTTTTCTTTAGTTTTCTCGAGTAAGTAAAAGCCGATCAAGGGAACTGCAGGTGATTTACATCAGCGACAGAAAATTATATACTATCTTACCATCAATCAGGTGAGATTAAGGCCAAGAGATTCCCCGTAGTGGTTTAAAAAAACGTGCATAATGACGATGTCTCACTAAAACGAACATTTTAAACAAAATCACAGGCAGTATTCATAAATCATTCATCGATCTTTTGTTCGGTCCCAAAACCGCTCAGCTACGTTCAAAGAGCGCTAAGATAAGTAAGCGTCCTCATTACCCCAATCGCGACATCAGAGATGCAACAATTTCATCAGTACAGCTTTCCTGTTACGAAACAACTCTACACGAGTACCGTAATACTTTTTTTAAACCATTGGCCTATATTTGACGAATGCGTAACGTATCGTTTGCTACCCGTTATTTGTTTTTCTCGGTTTCGTGAGATAACTGGGCATAATTAAAAACACTTGTGAAGATTTAGTGTGTTTGTGTACAGCGAACCGATTAATTACCAGTGTTGTTTATTAAGAAAACTAGGCGTGTAAACTAATTTTCTGTATCGTTTAGTGGTTCGTACAATTTGTACCAGTTCGTTTGGCGGTTTAGTGAATGGTTTGCGCTATTTCAATGTATGAGTTTCGCTTATGGAATGTGGATACATTTTATTTTCTGTTTCATAAATTTGAGCGAAATGTTGCAAATACAGTTTTGATGCCCTTTTTTCCAGTCTACGCAAACTAAGAACCCCTCGGCTATGTCATCATATTAACGTATGAACTTAACATTTTGTAAAGCTAACAGAATTCTTTTTAATAAACTCGCGAGCAACCGTAGATTAACCGAATGGTGCAACAGAGCTCCCGAGGCGTTTTGTGTGTACAGTAATCTCATGTTTCTTTTTAAACCGGAATAAATCCTAGGCCAAACACCGCACGGAACTCTCGTCCCTATAACAATGAGCTAATAGTCTATTATTACTTGTTTACTGTTGCATATTACAAGTCGTACGTTCGTGCAGTTGCCACGCAATTAAACTTTTTGAACGCTACTGAAATTTACTGCACAATTAGTGTTCGTAATGAGTGAACGCTCGCAATGTATTATTGATAATCAAGTGTCATCTATGTTCGAGAAAATTGTTGTTTGATATATATTTGTGTGTAACGCAAGTTATAATGTTTTAATTGCTCCTATTGAGGAGGTAATTTCATCCTATCTTACATGTTGACATGAAGATTTTACGATATTACTGCGTGCAATTATCATATTATCCACATACGAATCGTTGTCTGAAAAACGAAACGGTTCTTGAAAAACGATTGTAAAATGTAAGGTAAGCGATACCGTATAAATTAATGTCTAACTCATTATTTAGACAGGGGCGCGAGAACCCTTCTAAAGGATTTTTGTACTCGAGAGTATCATTAAAATGTATCCTGTCTACATCCTGTTAGTGTCGGGTGCGTGTGTATGTGCGTGTGGCAACTACCAATCAGAGGGCTCCGTTTCGGATACCTGAATGGTATCTCTTCTCATTGTGCGTGACGCGGCGGTGTGTGCGTCGGTTCCTCGTGTGCTGTCGGCTGCTGCCGCCGTCGCCTCGTGGGCCCCGAGGCGGCTGAATACCAACTGCGTCCAGAACAGGCCATGGCCAATGTTGGCAACCAATGTTTGTACATCAACGCCTAGAGTGCCTAGACGCTAAATAAATATTCGTCGGATATTGAGATAGATGGAGGAACAAGATTTATGAGACGTACTCGTTGATTCACGAGTGGAATTAAAATTCCAGTTTTTATATCATTTTCATGATCAATTATTGAAATTGATTGCCTGTTAAAAGCTTGAGACCGTTAAGTACGACGAATATTCATTTAACAATAAACAAGTAAGTACTTAACACAAAAATGGTGACGATGAGCAACACAACATCGCTTTGACATTTAAAAGCCCTTTTCAGCACATCTTCAGCCTCAATATTAAGATCGAATTTTAAGGAAAATACTTTCATGTCGATATTGGGTCAAATGTCAGTTCAAAGGCATTTTAAAACAATCTTCAAGTAGGCGTATTATTATGTGCCAGAAGTGAATAAAAAAGCATAGGAATTTTCATGGTAAGTAAATTCCAATAAAGAAACATTTATTTTGAAAATGCCTTTGAAAAGATAAACAAAGTGATACAAATATAAATAAAAGGTTTGTAAACAAAAAGGATCAGTAGCACTGGGTAAAATTGTAATGACAACGCTCAGCGCTGAATATAGTGGTGAGTCTGAATCCTCGGAATCGAAATTCGGAAATATTTCATACATTCGAAATTATCACACTCCGTGAAACGTTTTATTTAATACTTACTCTCAATAAACGACTACTTTATTTATTTCGGGATTCTTCCGCATCCCGAAGTAAACAGTCCTGTTTGATTAATTAATTAATTATAACAAACTGTAATTCAGTTGCCTTTACTTTTTATCGAGTTATTTGTATTAAAAATACAGTATTTTGTTTACATGCTTTCCTCATACTCTAGATTAAATTAAATCATAGTAATTAACAACAAAAATAACTTTTTGTGCTCCATCACATCACAATGGTCGTGACTTCGTGAGTAACCACAGTTAGCGGGTGTGGTGTGACAAGGTTTTAACGTGCGTTCGGCGCGGGTTATCACGCGGGGTCAACGACCAGCTGATAAGCGCCGTTTACGTTATCAGGTACCGCAATGCAGGCCCAAAAACTATACCTAAGGTAAGCCAATCGATACGGTCCTACAGTTAAAACGTATTAATTAATGCTAGCCATTGTTCATGATTTACCAAAATAAACAATAAGGGAAGATGAGACTAGGACGCGACACGTTTATGATAATTCAGGAATGTTATCAAGATATGTTTTTGTTAGTTCGTGTCATCCAATTTATCTGGTTGATAACCAGTCTAAAAATAAATATCCTCGAGAATTTGGAGCATTGCGAAGTAACTTTTAATTTGTTTATACTATTTTCGTATGAATGAGGAAATGAGGGAAACGAGGTTTCCCCTGAACAAAATTATTACTAAAAACACGTAACATTTTGAAGATTACTTTTAGGATTGACAGAAGAACACAGAAGAAGTCGCAATGGACATAGTGTACAATCTCAGGATTCTATAAATATCTAGCACTGGAGATATACTCACAGCGAGACAAGGATGTCAATAGAAAGAGGGGGATAGAGTTCTTAACGTAGTATCAAGGGGTTGGTGCAATTGAACGCACTTAATTTAACGTTCTTTGATCTCAGAGCGTCGAGTGCTGTGAAATCCAAACAGTAGTAACTTTGTCCTAAGACGTACTAGGAATTAGAAACTGTGGATAATTGTTCCACAGAACATAGTTCAAACAAGGATACATGGACATGGTACGTTATATTAGAAAATGTGTCCGGGATGGACTGGTGGGAAATGGGAAATCTGTACAGAAGTAACTCCGCCAGATCGGTTTGACCGGATGCGTGCACATTCGCAAAACGATCTCATCAGAACACACGATTCGCTTCAGAGATTGGAAGATCCTGAACCGTATAAGCCACACGGTACGTGAAGTCAGACGGGTCTGCGAGTGACCATGTGTGGAAGTCTTGATAACTTGATAACGTTAGATGGAACCGACCGAAAGTTTATTGAGCATGAACAACCAATTAAGACGTTGCAACTATGTAGTTTATGCAGTATTTATTTACCTTCAGTGTACCGCTTTATCTGGGCATTGGAAACGATCCGTTATTAGCTTACCCTAATTGATGTTAACTATAATTTCTCCGCTATTTCAAATCGCTAAATATGTAATAGAATCGCTAAATATATATTCAATTATCAATAATTCAATACTGAATGGATATTGTAATTGTTGTTTGGTCTTTTCAGGGTTTTTTGGTTTGGTTTTTTCAATTGTGGATCGATTTTAAATTCTTTTTTCATTTGGTAGAGGAAGCTTGCGCGGTGGTCCCTTATAACTGTTATTAAATTTGCTTGGGTAGATTTTGAGTTAGCTGCAATAATACGTATTTTTCGCACTTAGTCTATGTGAAAGATGTTTTAATAACTTCCTGCCACTGTTATTTACATAGCAACTACTGGTATCCGAATTTTCGTGGGGTGGGGGACTGGGGTACCACAAAAAAAGTGATAAATTAAACTTTTTACAAAAAAAATATACAACCGCCTTTCAGAAAAAACACGATCAAGTGAAAAATAACTTTAATTTTGGAAGTCGATGGCAAGAAATTGTAAACCAACTACATCGTGTAATTTTCGAGTTTCCCGTAGTAAATTATCGTGTGTGTGTACAGGTATAAATATATAAGCACACACAGATAACTAAACATGATAGTCTAATTTTTCTGTTTACATAATGTATCACGAACTGTAGAAATAATATCTATTAAATCTCGGCTCTTTGGCCGTTACATTTCACTCGTAAAAAAACTAGAATGATTTCACACGCAACATACTACGTACATAATAGTTGTAATAAGTACTACGTATGTACATGTCTAATGTTTTTTATGTGAACCAAATAATGCGTACCGTTTTGAAATTCCTTTGTGATTACAGTGATATATCACCGTAGCGGAACGTAGGTATTCGAGGTGTTTTAAATTAAAATCATATGTTGTTTGGATATCTTTATCGCTTTGATAAAGTAATGCAGTTGTAATCACAAAATGTTAATCTGATATTTTTACAATCTATAGTTTTATTTTGTTATTGAAAGTCACGGCAGCTTTTTTTCCGAAGGCTGTCATGACGAGACAAGGAAGAACGACACATGACCAGAAAAGGAAGAGCATAACAAGCTAATAAAGGACTTTAAGTGATTACGTGAAGATGGTGGATCCATCATACGCAACAAGGACTTCATTTTCACGATAATGAATTTGTTCGTACAGCGATAGTGTTTATTTTAGTCCCGCAGTCCCGCTACAGACGCTTTTCACAAGTTTCAGGTTAGGTTAGCGGTCATTTTGCACTGAACTGTCAGTGCAAAATGACCGATGCACTTGACTCGCTATAGTCCCCACAGGCACCGTTTAGCCGACGCGGCGTCTCCTCGATTTCACCTCATATTAATAACTAATTTATGTACATTCCAACACAACGCCAATTACTACATCCATTAGGAACCTGATAGGGAAAGGTTTGTCATTACGTCATTCGTACCCGGCAGACGAACGACGCCTACACTCACTTACACGGCTTTTAATATATTCAGTGCATTACCCATATATTGTTGTACAACAATATGCAGCGATGCGACAGTTAGAACACAATGACACAACGGTACGCAACCAACGAATCGTACCGCAATTACTCGTACATTTATTGGATGGTTTCTGAATATTACACCACGTTCAACAGATTTTGACGGAAATTGTGTAGAATTTGAAACGTAAATGAGCGTTTTAAATTATTGGAATAGAAGCTGAGACAGTCAGTAAACTCAACTTCTGTAGTGTGAACCACTCTAATCTTGTTTGTTACAGCACGCTAAGAGGGATGTGGCATGTGGAAATCAATAGACAAGTCTCAGTTATGTCTCTGCAAAGCAAAATTCTAGTTTACCTACAAGTTAATTCCCCCGAAGTAAGTTTTGAATCGTCTAGTTAGTTTTAAATAAAATACCCCTCACATTTCACCTCGGGCCAAGGTTTAGTGAGCATTTTTTGTAGGCGAAACTGCACCGCAAGCGATTAAAGCTGGTACATTTCGACAGTGTGATTATCTAGTGTTATAATAAGTGCCATTTACGAAATAGTACCGTGGTGATAAAGTGTGGTTGTGTGCGTGTGGATTACCGACTAACTAAACCATAATAATAACTAAAAAGGGGAAAAAAGGAAAAACATAAATTTGAAAAAAAATATAAGTATCTCTGTCGATGGCAGTTGGACAATGCTCGTTGGTTATTTAGTTTCTTTTTTGTGTCAGCATTGAATGAAGGTCGACCTCATTATTTTAATAATTTCGACCGCTGAACCGATGCAAAATTATCTGATGACGGCTTTAAAATACACTGTCTGGCTGAAAGCAATTCAACCTTGACAACAACTGTTTTGAATATGTTTTGCAATTAAGCTAGAAAGTTAACACTACAGAATGATTGTTTACGGAAAAATGAATCATTTATTAGACTTAATTTCTATTAGGAAGAACATAAAATTGTTTTAATGCTTACTTATGTTTGTACACAAGTACAGCTGCTATCAGTTTCGTGAAAGCCGTTCAAGTGTAAGTGATATTTTAAAGCCGGCCAGTGTATCAGCGGTTCATCGTACTCTCGTTCTAAATACAGGCAGTCGGGGGTCCAGATTCAAGATGGCCTCACCGTTTGACCCTCGTTGCGGAATCGGGCCGGGCCGTCTCGATAATTTCGCGATTGTCCAACATCCATCGACGGCGATCAATTGACACTTGACCCCGGCGACGCTTCTGTCGCGGCCTTGGACGCCTCAGTACTGTAATTATGGAACACGTGACGTCACTGACTTAAAACGTGCCAGTACTGATGGGTCTGGTAAGGTACCTTATTAGTTCAGGCATCGGTGTTAGCAGCGATATTGCGTTTTATGGTTAAGGTGAGAAAGTTGAACTTACCTTGCGGCTGCTGCTGTGGAATGTACGGTGTGAGGAGGCGCGTCCGCTTCTTCTCATAGCCCTTTTGTGTGATATCACCTAGAACAAATAACAATATATTATAAAAATCTAATAGGTACAGAACATTGAACTTACATGTTTGTAGGACACCTGTGACAGCAACCTAGACAACTTGATAGTGCTCTAGGTATCTAAAAAAATTTACCGAATACCATATAACATAACAATCCCCCCGAAGGGTAAAGGCTCGTTCACACCGGCGCGACTTGTCGCGCGACGCGACACCGGCAATTGTTCAATCGTGAAGTTTTATTAGAAACTGTATTGTTAAAGTCGCGTCGCGCGACAAGTCGCGCCGGTGTGAACGAGCCTTAAAGGTGTACCCAATAGTAGGTACACTCACATTTCTCAAATAGTTAAACATACCTTCTGTATTTATGCCTAAGGCATTAAGTATGTAGAGAATGCCTAAGGCTTTTTACCTTTTTTGAATGCGAAAACTTTAAATAAATATAAATACATAAATATTTCCGAAATAAAGCTAAATTTCAAAATATTTTTTGTATAAATAACTTAATTACCGATACACAGATACACAAAATCTTACCATGTTCAAATAAATAAATTAACCCTGTCTAAGTTCATTCGCACGAATTTCCCTCCACACTGCATACTAGAACGAGTATATAATGTACAGTAAACCTTAATTCTCTGTTAAGCGAGCTTTATGGATATTGTATTTGTGCAGACCCGTGAAGGTTCATGAAACCTGACCCGCAGTTCAGTGTACTACACAGAGTCAGGAACAAAGTACTCACATAAAAACTACTAGGGCCGCACGAGCTATAAAATGTTCAACGCATAATCCAGAGGTGGTTGGTAAAGGAAAACGTTCAATGTGTAAATAACTGCATGCGGTCGTAACAGTCGAGAGGGAAACGGTTACCGTAGTACTAGGAGATAAGCGATGGCTATAGGATGTCACAGTACCGCTTTTAAGTTGTTTTAGAATATGTTAGCAGTAGGAACTATGCACAAGACGCTTTTTTTACGTGTAAACGAACGCTTGTTAGCGCAACCACGAGTTGGGACTAAATAGTACAGACGACCTTTTGGTAAAAGCTCAAAACAAAATAGAAATTACTAAGTACACTACGACTGACGATGTTAGGAAATTAACTAAGTAATTACACAATGGAACAATGAAAAAAAACACCACTTAAATAGTTCAATTACTGTTAAAATCACAGGATTTTTTAGTTGCGAAGTAGCAAATACCTACCTACATAATTATGTGCATTTTCAACAACTGGCAACAATGCAGGATTGGAATCCGTATAATATTAATGTAATATGAATTGCATTCAGGACTCCCGACTGATTAATTAATTCTGCACCCTAATTACGTAACACACTTCCCATCAAAATCCGAGAATTAGATGGAAATTCCTAATCCATTACTTCATAGGTTTGAAAAATGCGTCTGGTCAACAACGGAAATAACGCAATGAACCTAGCTAATTGCCAAAATAAAATGCATTCCGATTGATTACACTTGTATCTTTGTTACGCAATTACCCCTGTCTTTAACAAATGCTTATTGACATTTTTCACCAGAGAGTGGTGCAATTCTATAATCATTTACTAGGATTTATATCTGAACAGGTAAATAAGGGTTCAAGTAACATCAAGGAAATATGTGGTTATGAGCCAATACAACCTCAGGTTTTTACCTCGCACCATACTACTCGCGGCCTGCCTGCGAGCGAGACGGAGGTGGCTCCAAAGCGCCAATAGTTTAGGTAATTGCTTTTTACAGCTAAAACAATGGTAATTAAAAAAACATAGTCGCTGCTTTATAGTTAGTTCAGTTATTATACAAAGTTTCATGATCTAGTTAGAAGTATTTTTTTCAATAGCAGCGGTTTATTTTTCGGTATCTTTGGATTTTTTTTTCAAAAATTTTATGGATTCGTGTTTTCGTCTAACATAATATTTCGTATAACATTAATCCTCAACTTTAATGTATATTTATTTCAAAATGAATGCTGCAGTAGTTTTGATATAACGGAGGATCTTGCTAAGCAATTTGAGGTATTCTAGCTTCGGCCCTTAACTGTTTTTATTTATCTGGAAAATGTAAGCAAAGCAGAGGCTGTATACCTTTTTTGGGCATGCACTGACAGGTGACAATGTCTTGTGGTTTTGTAATTTGGTCATCAAAACATCAAATTAGTCACAAGTCAAAGTTCCTTGGTTTTATAAGTTTGCATAACAATAAAAGTGGGAAGGTAAAACTATACCACGTTAGATTACACTGATACGTCAGGCGCAGATCTCCACAAAACAAGGAGCTTTTATTATTTTATTAATAATAGGTTGAATAGTAAAAACTACGTAACCGAATTTTTCAGTTCCAAAGTTCTTTGTTTGAATATGATTCAATACTCGGGTAAAGTGTAATTGGATTTCTCAGTGCAATACAGAACCGTATCCGAGAATTAGAGCTGTTATCGAGAGAACGCTGCTCTCAACTATTCAAAGAAGCAGGCAGACGGGATATTAATTACAGCCTTAATTAATAATTCAATTTCAATAAGTAGGTGTATACCGGCTTGTGACTGCGGAGAAAAGTTTTCTCCTCATAGAGAGAAGAAAATAACTATATTCCATTTATTATAGCATTATACAAATAAAGGCTAAATAATTACAGTTATTGTGTAATATTGTTGAAATTACTGCACTTTACGATTTATTTTGTTAATTAATAGAAATGGTAAATAGATAAGCAAAATGCAAAGCAATGTAGCTTTTCAAGTATCGTTAAATAACGGAGTTTATTATAATAAACTCCGTTACATCGAAATACCGAAAGGGTGATAACCGTTATTTGTCTAATGTTACAACAAATGTATTAATTAAATAGGTATCAACTGATTGATTCGTTAATTAAATTAAGTTGATCTAAATGAGTACTTTTAACGATTGTGATGCATGTTTTGGCCCTCGGAGAATATGTTTCGATGTCATCGACTTTACATACCTACGTTTGAAGTAACCCAGCTGTCAATATTCATCTAATACTATTTAACCAATGATTTGCTAGGGGCTTTAAGAAATCGTACGAATAATGGTAATCGTAGTGTTGTGAGAAGAAACACAAAGTTGTGGAAGTAGCGAGTCGGAAGTAAATATTAATGTACTTGGAAGCGGTTCATTATAAAGCAAATTAAATAGGTACTTACAGAATGCTATCGACAGATCCATGTATGCAATGGGTTCTAACTACGAAATGTGTATCAAATCTATTGTTCGTAAACTCGAATCAACTGATGAACAACATGATTTAAATTAATACCAAATTCGCAAATTGCTTCAGGATAATGTCGGTGATATTCTGAAACCGCGGATCTAACAGTGTTTAAAACCGCGTAAGGTAGGTGCAGTGAATTTTGCAGGAACGAGGAAAAACGTAGTATTTATTACTAAACCAATTGACTTTCTATTGTCAAATTATAATATTATAATTTGACAACTTAAAAGTTTAAACAATAGAAAGTCAAGTGGTTAAGTAAATATTACGTTTTTCCTCGTTCCTGTAAAATTCACTGCACCTACCTTACGCGGTTTTAAACACTGTTCGCTCCGCCGTTTTAGAATATCACCGACATGTAAATAGTCCACTAATTTCATGTTAAGAGATTATGTAGGATGCATAAATAAATTCAAAAAAATACATTCAATTCATGATATGGGAGTATTTTATACTTGAATAAACACAGGACTGAATTTGATCAAAAGAAGCAGGAAGTGTTTTAGATTGAAATTTCATTTAAATATGAGCTTGCAGACGTCTGCTGCACTGGACTAATACGCAGAATAGATCATAAAAATCATATCAAATAAATAAGGATCCACGTGATTTATTGATTTTTGTTGGTTCATGTACTTATCTCGTTAGCGATTGCTAGTTCCTGTGACTAAAGACGTACATGACAGGAAACTCATTAAAATGGAGCAAGGAGACGAGATTGAATTCTACTTGCATGCTATACATCGAGTTCGCGACTAAATGTTCCCGGGGCCTTAAACTTAGTTATTGGCTATGGCGTTCAACCAACAATTTTATTACTGAGGGCTGGTTGGAAAATTAACGACTAATAAATTGAAGTTGGCGAGGCATCGGTGTTCTTTTTTTCTTCCTAGACAAAAGTTGATGTCTTAAACAGTGTTTAATAGAGTTCATATTAAATGATCTATTACATTATTTTGCTTTAACATTGTTGCGAATGGAAATTTGAACATTTCACCGTTCTTTTCTGCCCAATTTATGCACAACGGCCTGCACTTTCCAGGATTGAACGAAGTGAATGAAGCTGCTTACCCTTTGGCCAAAATTTGGGTAGTAGTCAATCGACACGAAGAAGAAGCAGAAGAACGTTACAAATCTACCACGGTTATGGTAAATTCTACATTATATTTGATAAAAATCATCATGAATAAATTAATCTCGCACAGAATGATGTAAATAAAATAAAAAGTTGTGAACAATTGATCCGTTAGCTTCGTGAAGCATGTGATTTTTGTCGCTAAGATGGTCGCAAATAAGTAGAGGTCATAAATAAATAATGATCTTTCTATGTACCGACCTATTATTGGCGACTGTATAAGTCTCATGCTTTTTTTAAACTATTATTCTTATGTATTCTGCTGTATACAGAAGCTGTTGGTTTGCCTTTAATAAATAAATAAATAAATAAATGTAGAATTATAAAAGTAACTATTAAAATATAATTTCTTTAATGAATATCGTGGTTAGACTAGAGGTAGGTAAAAGCTTTAACATAATTATAGAACGACACCGTAACCATGTCACCATCATCAAATTTGGTGAGGAATTGAAGCACTCGCCACATAGTCACATGTGAAAAGTCTATTATAGTCTATCCTCCATCAGTCTATCACAGATAATATAATACTACGATTCTATAAAATAATAAAACATAAACAAAAATGTTGTTCGTTGGCAAGCGCGTCACTTGACAATGGCTGGCGATTTGGCTATTTTTTGTTTTAAAATGTTCGTAGCAGTCCGGATCAGTTATTACGGAAAAAAAAAAAAATTTAATCCGGGAAGAACTTTAAATTTTGGAAAAAAAACTGAACTTTCCTTTTTGTATGAATTAATGAAAACAACGTCACTGAGCTAGGTCAGCTAGTTTATACATAGATACAAATTGAAACTTTTTAAACAACTAAACATTTTACAATATAACATTTTAAACTCATCAAATTAATATCTACTCGTTCTCAAAAACGGTTAGGCACTTATAACACGATTAATTAACAAAAACTTCAAGCAAAAAACTGGGAAGCACGACCTTCATGAAAAACATATTTCTTTGAATACGATTCGAGATAAAAACAACAATACACGGGCCTATTACGAATCGCGTACTAAAATAGAGTAGGTGTAGGTAGGGGGATGTAAGGTAAGGGCACTGGTTATGATTACCGGGCCAATTAGCAGTTCCTGGATACCAAGTAAATTGCTGAATCGTGTAATCATCTATAATGATCTTAGATATTTTAGGATAGCTGTTGTTAGAAAAGTATCCGTTATAACTGGCACTTAAATAGATTTCGTTATGTAAAGCCGTGTTTAAGAAAACTGAAGGTAAGGCAAAATAATTTTGTATAACTCAATTTTATAACAGTGCGCTTGGAGCTGTCAAAGTCGTAGGTTGTTAATATTGAATTCACCCGCCCGATTACCTCCTCAGTGCGCCGACGACTCCTAGAATATTACTGTCGCGGCCTGCACAGGGGCATTGATGGACGACCATCGGTCCATCAATGACTGGTTGCGGCCAAGGCTTGTTTAGTACTTTTCACAAATTAATACGTGGAAATTCCAAGCGCATATTCTGAGAAAATGCATAATATTCTTAAATAATACCCTCTGTAAATTGTATTATACAACAAATAGACTAATGGCAGAAAAAGTAAATTACTCTCACATGTTTTATCATAAAAAAACTATTTTGCGGTTTGCTAAAATCTCTGAAAGTAATTCGCAATCGCAATATTTTCAAAAGATGGCACTTTTCTCCTTTAGCTGCAACGGTTGAAGAAGCAGCCTTTACCGTTTCATCTCAAATTTCCACCTTGTATCTATAAAGTTGAAAGCCAGTGCAGTTGAATGGCAGCTGTCGAGTTTAACGAAGCTTGGCGGGGACAGCGGAGTCACCCTCAGTGAGGCCGGTATTAAGCGATCGTTTCAGTTCGGCCACCGATCGAGCCATGATTGACACCTTAAAGTGGATGAGCGTCGATTATCTTAAATATTGTGGCATTGTGAGTTTATGACAGGTTGGTCAATGCCGCGATGGTGTATTGAGTTGCAATATGACGTGACCAAATGAGAATGACGGCATGTAGCAATTGTTCATGGTACTTTGTTGGTTCAACAGAAAACTCTTCTTATACTTCTTCGCTTAAACGAGTTTTACGGAGGAGGTACGATGTCAAATGAATAATTATACAAACAAATGGGTGAACTAAAGCCCAGTTCGAAAAAAATCTTAGCGTGCTTAAATTCATTTGATAATCGCCAAATTATTGAACGGCTTTTTTATTCGTAATAATAATAATATATTTTTTTATATAATTTTTTAAGAAATATTTAAAAATGTTTTAAATATGTATGAAAAATAAATAAACGAAATAATAACAGTATTTTTAAATTAAATTATGAAAAATGGTTTCAAAGAAAAATCTATTGGGATTTTTCGATCCGTTTTTATTTCATTTCTGTGAAAGTGGATTGACCTATTTCTAAAGTAACATTTATAAGCTAAGCATTTATTAGCAAGCATTTATTAGCTAACCCCTAACTCAATACCCAGACTATTCCTCAACAATATAATTATTATTGGTTATCAATACCACTGCAAGGGAGAATTACAGCGTATAATGATATTAGTACGTCGTCGGCTTAGCAAGCGATCTTCGCATAATCACTGTAATATGAACGGATTTGTGACCGCACTCCATCTACTGTTATTAGCGCCAGGTGGATGCTACCTCTCGCTTCGACGCTTATTACTCCTTTGATGTGCCCTATTAATTGCTAAGATCACACGAATCAAGATACATAGGTATACGGTATAACGTGATATGATTACGTAATAATACTGAAGCAATGCATAACTTAATAAAAAACCGGCCAAGTGCGTGTCGGATCACGCACAATGAAGGGTTCCGTAGCTGGGATGAATTTATGCCAAGATCAAACTTAACATTGTAATTGAAAAACATAATATGTTCTCTCAAACGAAATGTATGGGAGAACATGTTTTTGCAACTGCAAATGTAAGTTGGTCGATAACTACTCGTTAACTTGTAGAGCCTACTAAGCTGTGATAGTTTTGCTTTTAATTTCGTTATAATTATATTATATACTACTGCTGTGAATTTTTCCACATATCCAGAACTTACCTCATAGCTGGCAGGGGGGGACACACTTGACTAACAAAAATTAGGACTTTAAAGCTTAATATTTCGCAAACGGATCCTTCAATTCAAAAATGGCTTTCACAAACTCACCATATTTTTGAACGACCTTTCCATAGATACCCCAAACCATGGAATAGAAAAAAAAAACATTTTTCTCAAACATGCTTGGAAATTCGATCACTATTTTGACAACCTTCTTCGAGATAAATTGAAATTGCTGTACTGGTAAAAAACAAGTGACGATGCGGCCAGCAATGTTACTATGAAAATCCATATCTGTCCTGTGTAGCGGCCAAATAAATTACTATGAAAACTTATATCTGTCGTGTTATTTAAAAATGGAACGAACTTTTTACTTCAACACATGACAACCAAGAAGAAACAAATGAACACATTGCATTGGCGCGTGAAAAAGTATCGTTGTCCGTTATTGATTCTGGAATTTATAATTAATTTACTTTGTTTGAATTTTGGTATCGCAGGCCGTGCAAGTGTATTTCGTTCGTTTCGTTTCGTTGCTTTATTGCATGCTTTTCGTTTTATTATATATTATTTGGAATTGACTCATAACTAGGTTTGATTTGATACCAATATTGTTGTTGTTCTTTAGAAGCATATCATTTTGCACTAGATTTCCTTTTATAACGAGAGTGAACAGGATAATAAAGGATTTTTAGACTTTCTGCCCCTAAGAGGGTGAAGGAGACGACTCTTCATACCCCGTTCAGACGGTGTTAAAGTGTGGATGTATGAATCTTAATCTTAACCAATTAATTCGAAACTGGTGGTTTGGCATTGATAATCTGAACAAAAAGAAATCAGATTCACTTTGGATTTATTTTGGATTTCTCGAAACTCAACCCCCAAAGAGGTTAAAGGGCCAGGGGTAACCAAGTTTTAAGGGAGGGATTTTTCTCCTTGCTTCGAATAAATCCAAAATATTGGTATAAATAATGTCAGGGTTGAACTATGGAAAATTGGAAAGGAAAACGATTTTTTCCAGAACATGACACAAATATTTATTTAACTAAATAATAAGGATACCTACAATTTTTTTACATTTTTAAATGTTTTTATAAACTAATAATTAAAAATGTAAATATAATGTTTAACAATGAAATAGTGGATACTAATTTCTAATGATAAATTTTGCATAACTACCCTAGAAATGGGGTGAAAGTACGAAATTCACACAGACGAAGCGAAGAGCTAGGTAACGTGAGCACCTTGGAAGAACTTTTCAAAAGGGGTTTGTTAGCGGATGCAAGTTTGTGGGAAAGTTCGTTAAGAGCCCACACAACCTCAGGTTTTTATCTCGCTGGCACCATACTACTCGCGGACTGAGTGCGAGCGAGACAGAGGCGGCTCTAAATAGGTAAAAGTTTGGGTAATTGCTTTTTACGGCGAAAATAAAGGTAATTTAAAAAAAAAATGAAAAAAACATAGTCGCTGCTTTATAGTTAGTTCAGTTAGTGTGCCAAGTTTCATGATCTAATTTGAAGTATTTTTTGAATACTTTTGTTTGCAGTTTGTTGTTCGGTTTGGAGGTAACTTTGGAATTTTTGTCTATAGAGAAAATTTTATGAAATCGTGTTTTCGGCTAACATTAATCCTCAACTTTAACATATATTTATTTCAAAATGCTGCAGTAATTTCGATATAACGGCGGATCTTGCTAAGCAATTTGATGACCTATAGTCCCTTAATGTTGCCCATCGGAAACCCATCGGGCTTGTACATCAATATCACTTATATAATGCGAACGTAACTCAGTTTATTTGTCATCTTATTACCACTGAATTACAAAGCCCAGCGTAATGTTTGACAAAGATGTACCTACGAGTAGTCTGGGAATTAAAGAAAGTCATGTATAGGCTACTTTTCATCCTGAATATTATGATGAAGATACTTACATGCAGGCGAAGTCGCGGGTAACGCGATGCCTATAAATAATACGCTTAAAACTCAATACCTAGTTAGATTGGAGCCTGTATTTTCGCCTCCGGACCAATTTCGAATGCAATATAAAGGCTCCCACAAACAGGCGCAACGCGACTTTAACAATACAATTTCTAAGAAAACTTAACAGTTGAACAATTATTACCGGTGTCGCGTCACTATGTACGAGCCTTAATTGTAATTAACCTGTTGGCTGCACATTTCTTTGGCTAAAATAAAATAATTTCGATAGTTGCTTATCAACTTATGATTTCCTTTATTTATGATCGATCAATTTATCTTGATATCTGTCCACAGTAAGTGTACATTATTTATGACAGTCTGCATGCATAATCTGACTTATTTTGAAAACTGAATGTGATGTATATAAAAGTACGTATTTATTCATAGAACACAATCTAAAATATTATGTAAAAAAAATACAAGCTACAATTATAACGAAAATGTATGACTTTTCTTACTCTTAAAATGATTTGCAACAATTTCGGTGCAGATGCGACGCGTTTGTAGCCGCGGTCCGCTTGTGTTAATATTATTATTATTCATCCCAACAAGCGACAATATAACGAAGATAAAAGATCATTGTGTCATCTAAGATGCTATTAATAAACGAGCAATCAATTGGTTTCATTGTAAGTAACCAATTATATTTCTAATGAATGCTTGCGATTTATTATTGTTTTCGTCTTAGTTACGGAGACTCAGCTTTTAATATAATATGATGTGGAAGTTATAGATTACAAAATCCTACTTCAGATGCTTTTGTTATGAGAAATATGATATTTATTAACGTTTCTTGCAAGTTCAAACAGAATCATAAAGTTAAGTTAAATAGTAAATTACTACAACATTATTATAACACCTAGTAAACGGGAACTGGTGGCTAAGAGCCAAAAAAAATATGAGAATCAGCACTTTTCGAACGTCAAAATTACATAAGACAGTCCCCCAAAACGTCCACCCTTCACCACTTCATAGTGCTTTAGCTGGAAAGAAGAAGTGGCGCAACAAACTCCCCAGCAGCACAGCTGTCTGTTCAGTTAGAAAAATTGATTCTATACAATAGTAGGTACGCAAAATCATTTAGCTTTCGCAACACAAAACATACATTTAATTATTAGCCATAAATGTCAGCTAACACACGCCAGTAAACCAAAAAAAACATCGAGAACTAATATTCAAGCAGAAATAAAAACTAAAGGTAAACCGACCATCCACATCCACAGTACCCAGGACCATCACCCTGTTTCATTTTTGACAGTTCAACAACATTCATTGCGTTATTTACGTTGTTGAGCAGACAAATTTTTCGACCTATCAAGCGATGGATTAGCAATACCTATCCTTCAAAATTATTCTGATTATGTTGATCGTGTATTACGCAATTAGGGTGCAGGACCCAATCTTTTTACGAAGGAAGGTGTTTCCCTAGTTGCCCGCACCGATCGAGATCGGATTGACAGATTAGGACGTGAGCAGTAACCTTAATGCGCCGACATTAATCGTTTCCTCTGAAGCCGAGACTCCCCTCATCACTCTGTATCGCACAATGTAAACAAGCTCTAAATGTTATGCAAGTGTTATCAAGTGTCTGTCTTGTTTTCAATGACAAAGCATGATGTACAGCAGTAGACTTCCTGGTACCATTTGTACATATTAAATTGCAACATTATTATTCAAAACAGATCTTTTATCAGTTGGCGAATTATTCAGGCAACAACAAAATTATATCATGAGCGAAGCCGGACCTTGGATAAGGAATGGAAAATAAAAACTTTTTACAAAAAAAAACTAACCGATTTAAAAAAAAACACTACAAAGTAAAAAACATTTTTATTTTACACTTTTTAGTTGTGGTACCTTCCCCCCACAAATTCGAATATCACGACCTGCTATGTAAATAACAGTGACAGGAATATGTTAAAGCATCATCCACATAGACTAAGTGGGAAAAAGATTGAAGCTAACTCAAAAAGTTCCCAAGCAAAGGTAATAAAATTTATATGGGACTACCTTTAGAGCATACCCTTTTATACAAAAAAAGAATTTTCAAAATCGTTCCTAATTGACGGAGAAATCGGAGAACATACATTAAAAAAAACATACATACGCTACGAACATAGAACCTCCTCCTTTTTGGAAGTCGGTTAATAAATAGATACTAATGGATTTTTCCCTTGCCAATGGCAAAGCAATGTCTTGTCGTTCATAATAAGAAGTGATTAAAATATTGCCTGCGATAAGAGCAGAACTGTTAGAGTATGCATCCAGCGCTGTGTCATCGGTCTGTGAGTCAAAGGTTCAAGTAGGTATTACTATTGCTCTACGTTGGACACTACGGACAGTCATGTTTACATATTGTTACGACAAACATCTGATAACAAGCTTAATTATGGATCCTTCCTATTGACAGGTTGAAGTTTAAACAAAAATATAAAAAATAAGTAAATTACCGAATTAATCAGTGTGGTTTAATTAATCATTAATCGGTGTGTCACTTAGTTTAGAGATCCTTAAGGAGGAACAAGCTCTGTTTTCTGTACAGGGTTGTTCCGCATACTTACATTCACTAGGTTTTCCTAAAAGGATAAGTGAATTAGGTAGACTAATTATTGCAGATTTGGGGCTGTTAGCTAGTGGCGGGGTGGGTAATTATATTTCAGATCGTCGTTCGTAAAATTAGAATCAAGACTTCGCTTAACAGGTAAGCTCGTTTGATTCCCAATTAATCAGTGTTTTCTTACATACGCTCTTAAAAGAAACCTATAAGAGTATGATTTCATCACTATAAAAATTGTGATTACGTCAATTTGCAAATACATTGCAAACCGGTGGATGTACAAATGATCACGAACACGCTGCTGGAGGTGTGTGAAAATTGTTTGTATTGCATATAATTTATTTACATCCTTGTAGAACTGAGAATAAATAATACAAATGTAAACCGCAGTGGCCCTTTTATGTCAATCCACACACCAGATATTGCTTCGCTCTCGAGATATCGATAAGCTATCGTTCGGTTAGCATTTTGTTTTCAGAACTAGAATGATACGGTATCGGAACGATATCGATAGGATAAATGCACTTATTTGTTTGATCTCTAAAAATACAGACCTATACATGGCCAATGTTCTGGAATACTTTACTAGGAATGGGCACACCAAAACACCTAGTGAATCTATTGTGGAAACTATGCGCACAGTTTCAGTTCGACCGAACCGATGAAATCTTTTCAAACAATTTCCATCCTAGTGCAGATGTCCTCCAATGTTTAAAGATTAACCGCAAAAAATCGCCCGAAGTCCTTCAGTTATCTTGGAGCGTTTATCTCAAACGGGGGCGGATGCATATTTGAAATTAAGAGGCGTATGGCTGGATGGAATGGACACACGGAAAAAAATCTTGAGGAACAGAGATATTACAGAAGCCACCAAGATCGGCTTAATCAAAGAGTGGTTTTCCCTATGTTGCTGCGTGAAATCGAGAAGAAGATAGATTTTCTGAAAATGTGGTATAGTGGATCGAGAATGATTGGGGTATAGTGGATCGAGTTTCGCACCAACACCTCTAGCACCAAGATCTCTGCCTCAAAAAGCGTCAATCAATTCTGCATCTGGTCCAAACGCGCATTCTCAAATACTTCGGATAC
Organism: Eupsilia transversa; assembly: GCA_914767815.1. Lineage (NCBI taxonomy): Eukaryota > Metazoa > Arthropoda > Insecta > Lepidoptera > Noctuidae > Eupsilia > Eupsilia transversa. The sequence goes on from OU611871.1 coordinate 14,868,619, forward strand.
GTCTCGAGGCGTGTGGTTGACTCTATAGCGCCCCTTGTCGTTCATGACAGAGTGGAGGGCACTAGACCATGCGGACGCTCACCCATGAGATGGGCTGATCAAATTAAATCCGCAGTGGGCGATCCCCTGTATGAGTGCACTAAAAACACCAAAAATCGTAGTAGGTGGCGAGAAATCAAGAGTCGAATCACATCAACCCCTGGAAAAGAAACTACATGAAGAACATGACTGCGACTTTAATAATACAATTTCTTAAAAAAAACTTCACGGTAGTACAATTACCGGTGTCGTGTCGCGCGACAATTCGCGCCAGTATACAAGAAACCTTTACGAAGAGGAAGAACTAGATCTATCGATTGAACAGTGTAACGAGAGCGTTATGTCTAGCTGAGAGCATCAGGACTATGTAAACAGTAAGACCTCTTGTATTTCCCGTACCGAAACATTTGAATCGGCATGAATATCACCGACACACAACCGAACGGTATCTAAACTACAAAGCCACTGACGCTTCCCAGAACAGAACGTGACAATACACTCATACAATTATTGTTCCACATTCATGGCGGCATTTAACGACGCCCAAAACAAATATGACGTCATCGGCACATTTCACTCTATCTATTTTGGGTACAGATAAAGAGATTAGCGACAGTATGCCCGGCCGGAAAGGGGAACGCTTGAACGTTCAAAAAGTAAATTATTGTCAGTATCAGCAACGCATCGGGCGTAGATAGTGACTGCCCGTCACTCCGATAAGATTGGACCGTATCTATTATTCACGGTTTTGTGAAAACGTTTTATGCATTATTCAATCAAGATATTTGTGTTAATACATCATGATACACACTTTTTAATGTATTAATGATAAGCACGCGATTAAGAGAAATAAAAAATTGCATATATCCTGAGACAAACTCAAGTCTTCTGTTTCTCCTAAAAGGCATCCTCTAAGTTTTCTATGTCGATTTATTTATCTGGTTACTTTTAACTGGAAAAAAGCCAGTCAATAATTAACCCTGCCAGCGTCAGGTTGAGTGCACCCAGACCAAGATAAATCGATCAATATTTAAGTGGTTAATAGTTATAATAGGCCGCGCGTCTGACTAGCTGCGCGGGGGGTGGTAATGAAGGAAGCGCGGGGTTGATAATGAACGAAGCGCAGAATGCGCCGATTGTCACATTTCATTCGATTGCCACCAGGCGAAGTGTTTAGACGAAGTCAAAGGTGTCAGCGGGTGCGTTACACCCATCTTACGCTCCGTGTAACACATTTTTAACAAGCAGCAGTTTTTGTTCCTCTTCTTTATTTATTGTGATTTTTTGTTAACATTTGTTCAATTAGAAAAAAAAATACTTTACGTTGTTTTTTTTTTCTAATATTTTTACTAAGAGTCATTGTATCATATAAATATAAGTTCAAATTGTTTATGCTGTTAATTCCTTAAATAAATATAAACATTTAAGATTAAATTTACCTCTTATACATAAACGCTGATTAAAATGAAGAGACGTTCAAACGTCAAAAATGTGTGGTTAAACAGGCGCTAATAATTACTTAACTTTAAGCAACGTTTATGAATAAATTCGTAAGAATTAATAAAATAGTAATAACGAATATATTACGCTATTAAATTCACACGATTCCCTATCAGGTTTGTTCTTCCCACCTCACGCTCCGTGTTTCATCCATATACCTTCCTTCTGTTCCATTTCCTCACCTTCCGGGTTAATTTATTAAAATGTCCTCTTGACAACCAAGTTTGTTACACCAACCTCTCGTCGTTTCGTCGTCATAGCCAGTTAGCCAGCACGCGAGACACGCGAGACAAAGAAGATATCATTTACTTTATTTCGATGTTCAAGTTTTTAGCAAACGTTATGAATGACTTCCTATTTATTCAGTGTTTGCAAGATGTGTATGCCCAGGTTCCACAAAATGTTTTTTTATTAAGGCAACTACACAATTTTGTACAGCTTGTCAGACGAGCGAGCGACATGCAAAAACTACCGAAAAACATTACATTTAAACTTGCATAAACTGTCTGTTTTGTTTAACGAACGGACGTTCGTTTTAAAAAAGAACTGCTCGTGGTCAATGACCCGCCACTTGTTGCATCGATACTCTAATCGCTTTTATAGTATCCATTGATGTCAGTGTCATCGTCTTTATTTTTAGAATATCCACAATAAAATATCACAAAAAATGCCTCCAGAAAACTAAGAACCCTCTCTAATTAAGACTTTATATAAAAAATATACCTAATCACGACAAATGGTCTGTTAATCCGAGACAGGAAAGGAAAACCATTGTGGATCATCTAATTACCGTCGCACGTAGATGGGTTTTAATGGCCCTCAGACTAGCTACTTGTCACTGTGCATGCACTGCGCAATCTTTGCACACAATGCGTGGTACATGTCATGTTACTCCTAAGTCCTAATAGAATACTGCGCAAGCCTTTTTATTGCACGAATTCTTGCAATCTGATTATTAAGTAGTCTTACTTTTACAATCGTAGTAGGTAATTTTCCGGATGTTGCCTCAGAAGGACCTATATCCTGGTTTGCCTAATTGGTGCAGCTTTTGCACAATGATGGCAAAAAGGTTCTTCAGCGTTTAAGCAAAAATAATATGACGAGACCACTAGGTGAAATGTCTGTTGTAAGTGAAACATTGACTTTCAGAAGAACATAAAATAACGAAGTGATTATTTAAAGATTTTGGAGCTAAAGGCTACAATTAAGTAGGTACCTACTTTAACTGGCTTCAGCATAATCAGTAGATAGTGTTGGGAGTTGGGACACAGGTAGGGTTACCATTTGACAGGCATTCTCCGCATTTGACAGGCATTTTAAGGTTTAGACAGGCGTGCGGCCGGCATTGGTCTGAGACAGGCATTTTTAAATTTCGCGCCCGCGCGCGCATCGCGGTTGCATAAATGCAGAATTCAGATAACATTTTTTTTTCTGAAAGCTTAACTACACAGTGGTGCAATTTTCTCAAAAGTAGAGAAGTGAATGGTGACATTACAGAATTCATGAAAATCTGCCAGTTTGTGTTCTCTATTTTGGTACACAATGCGAACGTAGAACGTACGTTTTCTCTCGTCAACGCCCAGTGGAGTAAAGAAAGAAATCGGCTGACAATTGAATCAGTAAAAGCAATATTGATTACTCAGGAAAATTACAAAACTGTATCTTGTGAAGATTTTTACGTTTATGTTTTAGAAAAGAAAGAACTATTAAAAAAAAATGTCCTCTGACAAATATCAGTAATAAATATCCCTCTTCATTATTATCTGTTGGCTTTTACTTATTACCTACAGCGTTTTGCTTTAGACAGGCATTTTTCTGAAAATTCAGGCATTTTAGGTACCATAGACAGGCATCCCTCTATTTAAATATGGTAACCCTAGACACAGGCAGCCACTCTGTGAGAGGGAGCGGGCCGTAGGTCGCACAAGCAGGCCCAAGTGCGGGCGGGTTGGTTAAAGTCACATGTCTTCGATTTTTTGGATCTAGGACATCGGTTTCCTCACTATGTTTTTCTTCACCGTTTTGTGAGTTCGCAGCCACGACCAGCGACACGTAAACGGTGGATACGTGGTATTAGCTGTCTTATGCATTACTAATAAATGAAACCCGAATCCAAGCTAATTTCCTCGATAATCTAGAATATTATTACGAGTACGGTCATGGCTTAATTTTTTTTAAAGTCTTTTTATGAAAAGACTAACACGGACAAAAAAATGACGATAACCAGATGACGAGCATGCAAGTGACCTCATGCTGATAAACAAACATGGAACCGATAACGATTATCTTATTCGATTCAATTGAATTTGTAATCGATATGGTAACGTTTGCACTCGTAACGTATAATATATGCGATTATCGTCGCTATTAATAAATGCGGCACTTGTATGAATGGAGTGCAGATGCCGTGGGTGCGGAACAGATGAAATACTCTGAGGACGCATGACGGTGTATTGACTTTATCACCAATTTAAGAAGTATAATTTCTTTTAATTTTAAGAAAGAAGTAACGTGAGACTACAATTAACGTCAAAACATTTGTAGTGTTAAGCCTCACGCAGAAAGGCGCGACGCGACTCTGGTGGAAAAATGTATATGAAAACTTCACGGGAATTGTTCTACCGGTGTCGCGTCGCGCCTGTCTCCTCGGAGCTTTAAGCTATGCTGGCAGCAGAATCCGCCAGCATGGTAGTAAACTAAGTACGTAATAAAACAACCCCAAATCAACGATATTTCAAAAAGAAAGCTCGCAGTTCCTCGTGGGTATGTATGTAGGTACTCATGAAAATGATCATAGCAGGGGATTTATTAAATAAAAAAGCAAGCTATATCTGCAGGAAAATACTAAGATAAAAGCCACGCCACGATATCATTATTCTAGCAGTTTCAAAGCATCATTAACAAACCCAAACTATAGGTATCAGCTGTATAATATGAGCAACTAGTGAAAACAAAAAGAAATTTATTGTATATCCAATGACGGAGCAGTACTTCTTTTTTGGTTAAAATTTCTTATATCTTTAGACCACATTAAATCAGATATAGTCTGAAGTTTTAGGGCTTCAATCGTGATTCGAATAATTATGGGATTTCAGCACAGATATTATTATTATTAGATTATTTACAAGTTCTATTTGAAGACATACTGTAATTTATGTGGCATATAGCGAATTTGTTTCAATAAAACAAGCTTTAGGGTAGCATTTTCTGTTATTATTTGTAGCATAAAACAACACAATATAGCTGCATTTCATAATTTCAGGCTTTCGCATTTTGAAATTCACGTTGGCGTTGCTGTTAATTTAGTAGTTTTTACAACCAAAAATGCCAACGATAGACACCGCGAATTGGCTTTTTTATTCGTTTTGCAATAAAATTGGTAAATTGAACGTGGGCTGTCGGCAAAACTGACGTATTTCACAATTTAATGTGCAAAACCAGTTGCGATGCGAACCTTTCGACCGAAAAAGAAAGATTTTTTTACCTTTAAATACATTCGTTTCGCATAAGTCGCTTTCCAATTAGAGTCAAAAGGCAGATGTATCGACAGTTAATTGATGATAAACAAGAAGCGCAAGCCAGCACGTTAGTACCAAGCTGCTCTTGTGGAACTAATGCGATGTTTAAAACTCACAAAGCAATACTATGCATCAAAGAGACTTTACGTCATGTAAACATTAAGTTATAATATCGAATCAACAAACTCAGACTTTCTTTGGATATGCTTATAGTGACAGCAACTTTAAAGGAGCACATACCAGACTGGTACGGGATTAATTCGGCTGCAAGTTCCACAGATAGTGCATCCGTTGCGATACAATTCCGTTCTATGCCTCCACAGTCCGCCTCAACTCCTCTTTTGTCTGGGCAGACTGAAGCGGAAGGGTTTTGATCAAATGTGAAACCTCACTCGATGAATATCATGAATGGCTGTCAAAGATGACTGACTGGCTGCCTAGAATTAGGTTTACGACGTTAACCCAGGTCCTAGTACACATAATAATACATTTATATTATGTACCTAGCTGTTTAGCCGACACGCTAATAACAGGCTTGTAATGTATTAATATACTGTTTACATTCAATAGAATCGGTTCTACACTGACAGGCATTCCATGACCAGAAACAGGATAGCGAAGCTATTTCGTTTTTAGAGCAATGTTGGTTGTCGCTTTCAAAGGACTGCAATTTAGCATACCGTCGGTGATATTCTGAAACCACGGAATTAACAGTGTTTAAAACCGCGTAAGGTAGGTGCAGTGAATTTTACAGAAAAGAGGAAATACGTAATACCATTTGACTTTTTATTGTTTAAACTTTTAAATTGTCAAATTATAATATTATATTTTGACAATAGAAAGTCAAGTGGTTTAGTAAATACTACGTTTTTCCTCGTTCCTGTAAAATTCACTGCACCTACCTTACTCGGTTTTAAACACTGTTAGTTCCGAGGTTTCAGAATATCACCGACGATATGGGATTTGTTCGATGAGAAACATGCTGAATATTCGATTTTAATGCAACTATACAAGATAGATGGCATTGTGATACCAAAAGTATGATATACTATTATGACATGAATGTAAAACATCTATATGTTAATCTTACCCACATTTGCAAATAAATGGTTTTAAATTTGAATCTGAGATGCTTTAAAAGACTGGGGAAATGGTGAAATGAAATGATATTGTTTATTCTGGAAATAGGATATCAGAAACACTTTTAAACGTAATATTTAAAAAAAAATTGAACTAAGCTAGTTGAGGTCGGCGTTTCCTATCTGACTACTCTGCAAAGGCCGAAACAAACTAAGAGGTCGCAGTATCTTTTGAAGTCCAGACATAATCTTGGGCAGGCCGTGAGAACCATGCAGATTAGTGTCTGAAATGGTCTTTTGAGGAAAGAACCACACAGATTTAAGTGGACCTGTCCAGTCAGTGCAAGTATTTGTCAGTAATCGTGGACCTCAACTCAGAACTTAAGAAGTTCAGCGACTCGACGAACAATACCAAAGAAAGGACATTTGAGTAGGCCGCATAAAATAGTCAAACTGCCAGACCATCATTTACACTAACTGAGAAATAAAAGAAAAGAAAAAAATGATACACATAGACCTCACATTCACAATAATTTAGGTACTTAACAAGGTAATCATTTTGTTGTAATATGGTATCTAAAGACCCTCCATGCATCAGTGAAGTTTCTATAGTTTGTATATCGTTCCTAGACTACTACTATGAATATCATTGACTGATTGAACTTATTAACCTAACATTTTGCTACGGCATAATTATTATAATATATACTAGCTGCTGCCCGCGGCTTCGCCCGCGTGAGTGTCGGAAATTATCCCATACATCCCCATGGGTTTTAAGTATAAATATTGAGTTTCGAGTTAATCGGACAGCGCGTTAAAATTCTTCCATAAAAACACTGACACCCCCCAACCCCCCTTTAGGGGGTAATTTAGAAAAACAAAAACTACAAACTTTATAATTTATTTACTTAGATAATAACTATTCGTGCGAAGTTTCATGTTTATTACCTCAAGGAATAAGATTTTTCCTACAAACTTTCATCCCTTATTTTACCCTCTTAGGGGTTGAATTTCGAAAAATCCTGATACACGTTATTCTTAATTTATGGGTTTAAGTATAAATATTGAGTTTCGAGTTAATCGGACAGCGCGTTAAAATTCTTCCATACAAACTTTGACACCCCCCAACCCCCCTTTAGGGCGTAATTTAGAAAAACAACAAATTACAAACTTTTTCATTTATTTTGATAATTATTCGTGCGGAGTTTCATGTTTATTACCTCAAGGAATAAGATTTTTCATACAAACTTTCATCCCCTATTTGACCCCTTTAGGGGTTGAATTTAAAAAAATGCTCCCTTATTCCTTGCCTACATTATAAAGGGAACCTCTGTGCAAAATTTCAGCTTTCTAGGTCCAAGGGTTTGGGCTGGGCGTTGATGAGTCAGTCAGTCAGGACTTGTCTTTTTATTAATAGGTATAAATATAGATAGTAGGATAGGATACTTTTCCGGGATAAAAAGTACCCAGTGTGGTGCGCAGGATAATAAAGAATATTTATACCAAGTTTCATCGTAATCGAACCGGTAGTTTTTGCGTGATGCCTGAACAAACAGACAGACAGACAGACAGACAGACAGACAGACAGACAAAAAAAAAATTTATCAAATTTTTGGGTTCGGTGTCGGTCTAGTAACAACCCCTGCCATTAATTTTTTTGATATTTTCAATGTACAGAATTTTCACTTCTACAGATTTATTATAAGTATAGATTAGAAAACGTTCGTGCAAATAAGGGAGAAAATAATTTCCAAAAGAAAACAGTTCATAGACAAGCTTTGTCATTCTCCGAACACAGAGTTGACTCCCGCTCTGTAGAAAATAAACGCGACACTCAAACACGACAGCTAAGCGACAGCTTGTTTACACGAAGAGGATAAGAACTTTAAAGAATATTACAGTCAAAGAAAACCTCTAAGAACAATTTACAGTACCTACCTGGGGCGGTTTATACAACATCGAGGTTTAAAACGAGACAGTCACACAGATATTAGGGTTGCCACCCTTTTTTTTTAAAGCAAATAGAGTTAAAAAAAATTACTATTTATTTACCAGACTATATCTCTGCCATACATATTTTTTGTTGCTTCTAGCAACATCCAACAAATATTTGTTACTCTAAATATATTAACGGCATCTTTACAATGAATCCCTAAATAATTCGTTTTTAATTAGGTTAAGGGAAGCTCTATTGCGTTCATCCCGCCACTTAGCATTCATCATTATATCTTTTTAGAAAAAAAATCGGTGTACTGGTACTGTAGTCAGAGTCGTTCAACTCTAAGTCAAGAGTTCGATTCCTGTGTTCGCTTTGTATTTAGTGAGCTACAGTTATCTGCTACCGCTGCATCCATATTTTAGAATTATCACATAACTTATATACCGCTTTGCAATCACAACAACAACTCAAACAAGAAGTGAAAATAAAAACAACAGCAGCGGCAAAAATTACAAGTTGACATGATATTGACATTGACGTTTTAGGTTACGTTCCAAAGCAGTCCGTTCCGTTACAAGTAAAAAATAGCAATACATTTTAAAACATCTTCACAAGTAAAAATAAATTATAAAGTACGGGTGGCAACCCATGAGTGACAAGGACAACGCTCTACTAAGTCGACATAAAATTCGCATCATAAGACGTAATATTTGCGGCGAGGTACTGCGGGCTACGTACGGAGGGACCTTGCGTCTGCCAAGAGGAACTCCGCCAAATAGTTTCGTTAATTCGTTTTTGACTTTGAGACGAGAGTGAATGAACTATTTAAACCGACAAACAACCATTAATTTCTATGCAGTTTGCGTTGTCTGTGCTTCAGGTAGATCCTTTGAGAGAGAACTCGATTACAGTTGGAGAAGTTGCGTACCTTGAATATTTATTTTACTTTTTATTTCTAACTTTTTAAAACCCTTTTAACTTTTCGAAATGAGGGATTCTTTAGGGATAGATAACAGAGCTCAAGCTACCTATTGGTGATAACTTGATTTGGTTGTATACTACTCAGACGTTAATTTTATACACATCAATTAAGGTTGAAGTTTACGATTAGATCCGATTCGACATCAATTGAGCTCTACAGACACAATACTTTCAAAAAATTCTGCACGTACGTAGGATTAGTAATCTAAAGAGCTTTAAAGCTTGTTCTGTGACTGCTACTAGTGTCCGATTAGTCACCGCCAACAAGACAAGTTTCAGTGTCGGAATTAAACCTCGACTTAATTAACTTATCGATCAGCCGTACTAGTGACAGAAAGTGAACGAGACGCGATACGCCCTTATTAAACTATTAGGTGCATGTGCGACGTCTACAGCCTCGCACGGAAGTTAGCCGCATGCTGAGAAATTTAATTATTTCTCACTACAGTTTCAGTTGTTAGCAACACGTCCTATCCAATTAAAACTCTTCTAGAGGAAAATAACACCAATTATGTTAGTGTTGATCAAATACAGAGGATATTGGAAGCAGGATATTGCGAATATGCTCCGCGAAACAGAAACTGTAAGATTTCATGTGGTGAGGATGTTATTCTGTTCTTGTAGGTAGCTAATTCAAATTTTCGTTTGAAACCTGTAGGAATTGACTGGTAGAAATCGTCACGTAAGGAAAAGCGTTACATCCCCTCCATACGACTTTCTTTCTCTCTCTGTCTCTTTCTATTATATACGAGTGTGTTTGTGCGTGCGGAATATCGTTCCCGACAGGGGTGCAACACACACACAACGCAACAACACACAACACTCGTTTTTTTTAATGTATAAATTACTTTTTAAATCTTTCTTTTTATCATCATCCTCAAAATGAATAAATAATTAGGAAATCACAGAAATATTTCCACGTCGTTCGCGGTACTTGGTAACAATATTTATGTACAAACTTCAGGTTTCAGGTACCAATTGATTCAAATCTCCAATTAAACTGCACGTCTGCACCTGATCCACGCAATCCATGTTGCATTCAAATCTAAAACGGTATTGCATAGAAAGTTGGAATGACGATTCTGAATGTATTCAAATATTCGGCTTTTAGAGGAAACCGACGAAGAGGCGACTGCTATGAATAGTGTCGGCAAAAAATATACATATGGACTGACAGACGCTAGGTTAACGCAACGGCAGTGAAACGCCGACTGAAGTGAGAGGGAAAAATACGGATTAGCGCGTGTCAAGTCATCAAAAGGCTGGACACCTGTCAAAAAGTATGAAACTATGAACGTATGGTGACGGTGCAAATCGACAACATTGACGCTTGTCGTTCGATGCAAAGCAAAGTTGTTTGCAACACTATTAGTGTTCACGTCAATTTAACCTGCTTCACTCTTGTAAATAAACACAGTAGTGTTCGCGTTGGATAAACAAACCAGCAATGCGCATTGCGAATGATTGGTCGCATTTAAAGCTTAAACAGTCGCTAGGTACACCCACGTGTTTCAAACCTGCGGCCTGCGGTATACCGGACCTCATAACTACTCTGCGTTATCACAATGATTCAAATGAGGTGCAAGATATCTCTGCTAACGCTTTGATTACTTTTGAAACTAAAATCAAATAATACAGATTACAGACCATTAATAATCCATACTCTCGTCTTCATGTTCCGTCAACATCAGAATGCAAATCAGGGCTAGATGACCGGATACTTATGTAGGGCACTAGATACTTAGAACACGACTAGGGAGGGTGACTGCTCTCGTTCAATCTGGATGAAAACGACGCGGAATTGCGACGCTTAACACCAATATACCCAGCGACAAATAAATTGATTTATTACTGAGTGAATCAGCCCGCAAGAGTTGTACTTAGTTAAAGACAATTAGCTTATCTAGGGGTACTACGAAGATGTAGTAAATTATCGAGAGAATGTGGCCCCTAGACGCTTGGGTGTACCGGACTGTACAACGAAACTTTAGTCAGTTGCGTTTCTTATATATTCATACTTCTATACATTTAACTTATTACTGGTTCTTAGGAAAAAACTTCTGAACAGCCAGTAACTGAAGTATTTAATTTTTTTTTAATGAATTTTACGATCACGGTTTCCTCTAAAGCTTTTGCTTTACATAGTTGCTACTACGTGGATATTTATATCCGAAGCTATCTGTTTATTCGAGCAAGGCTTTAAACATGTTAAAAGGCAGTTGAACCGCCACTGGCCTGTATTTTATTATTTGGATTTTACGGATTGGATATTTTGATTGGATTGGATACATAGTGACACGTATCCAATCCGTAGAGTTTTTCTGCTATGAAGTTGGACAGGTAGGAATTTGCACTTTTTAAAATAAATTCCTTTTGATTGCTAGAGCAAACAAAAGTCTTTAATTTTATTTAGGACACTACAATAATGGAAGTTCTAAAGTACTCCTTAGTCAGGCCTTTAAAGAACTAAGGACCGTGAGAACGCCGACAGAAGTCCTTTATTTCTATTATTCACTGTTGCCTGTGGAACACTGCATTTTTTATAATTGTTGCCTTCAGACAGTTGGTTCGAGATAATAAGCCAATAGCAGCAACCTGTCTGGTCTGAATCACGACTCTCATTGAATTACAAGGGCCGAACAACTAAGACGCTGTTAAGACTCATCATAAAGCTACTGTTCACTAAAGATTATCATGAAAATCTGGATGCAGCACTTACAAACACGTAATTAAACTTTGTGGAGCGCATGACTTACTAAGTTGTTTTCTCAAGTATTGGACTATCACCTACGGTTCACCCAGCAACCGAAGGCATCGCATTTGAATTCAACAGTACATACGTAACCACACACGTGATTTCCCTGAGGCTATTCCTACAACAAGACCGGGAAAGCAATCAGCAGTATACCTAACATATATTTTAATTACATCGTCTTTTAATCCGTTTACTGCAAAATTGTTAGCTACCAGAGGAAAAAAGTTTTTCCAAAGTTAGGGCGCTTCTACTAATTATTGAGCAACAAGGTTCACTCAGAGGTCATGACTATTTGAAGAACTCAGTCTTTTGATATTTAACTTCCTAATTTTAGGTCTTTACTTTCCTAGTGCACCTAAATAACTGGGACACTAATGAATGGTGATACTCAAATAGTAGATATCGAATATAACCTTCGGTAAATTTTCATAAAAATTCAGTAAAACACAGCTAATACATTAGGACCACGACAGGTCTATAGTCGAGAAAAAATACTCAATGTATAGTATCGAAAAACGTCCCTTTTAAATGAAAATTGCACTTTATGTATTCAGAATAAAGACCAATTTCAATGACACATAATTTATGATATTCCCGTCGTACTTGCACTCAAGTTGAGTATGAAAACTGTCGAACAAATACCATTGCATATAAATAGTATGACTGTTATACAAGCATGTTGTAGTTAATTCAACTAATGGATAGAAACGTGTAAAAAAACAAAATGACCTATAATTTGTTGTATTCTTTATTCACGCTGTTTAAAATCAAAATGTGGGAAGATGGTTTTTTTACCATTGCCACTCGAAAAAGGGGCATTTGTGTACTACTACTACTACATAGATAATAGTGAATAAAACTCTCTTTTAGTAACTGAGTGACTTAACATTTTGAATTTGGAACAAGCACAAATTATACGTATTATGTACAAAAAATAAATAAAACGTGCTGAAAGTACTGGCAGGCTAAATAGAGCTAAACAATTAAATTAAAAGAAAAAAAACGCCTATTTTAGTTATTTTAATTTTGGTTTTTTTTCTATCTGATAACGTTATTGTTTTAAATGCCATTGGAAAATCTATTAGGATAATTATAATAAAATGAGTTCTTCCAGTTACGAAAATGAGAGACTGACCCTGGAATCATTTCGTTCGATGCAGCAATTACAGTAGATAATTTGCTGCCACCAAAATTTCGGGAGTTGTACATACCTACTATTCTACTATTTATTTTCACGCAGTCAATGGTAATAAAAAACAAGTAATAATCTTTTTAAAAACAAGCTTTTTATAAACTAAAAGGTACTAAACAAGTAAAACCTACGTAGGCATAGAACTTTAATATTTTCTTAAAAGCTTGAAGTGCAAATGTCCTTCTTACACATAATGATAGGCCACAAACTTTTATGAAAATAAGTCTAAGTTTTATTTATTACTTTTAGTTTGTACTTTCAGCAATACAATTTGTTTAAATATCTGTTCAGTGACGTTTACAAATCCAACGAGCCCAACAAACACTACAGGGCTATCTAGTTTAGTTGAGGAGTCCCTGCAACATCAGACCTTGCATGTTTATCTATAGTTTTTGTCAAAACAAAACAAACGAACCCAAACACAAGGAGGCTATCTGGTTTAGTTGAGGCAATCCTATGGCGAGCTTCCAGCTCCATCATCTAACCCTGAACACCATGTACTGTCAAAGCACTTGTCAATATAAAACCAATGAGTCCGTTGAGGAGTTCCTATGGTCATCTTCGGGCTCGATAATCAGACCAGCACTAAGGTATCATTTAAAATAATGGCTCGGTTGTCGTATGAGTGTGCCAAGTTTCAGCTCAATCGGATGTCAGGAAGTGCTTCAAAAATTGGAGTAAATTGAAACACATACGAACAAAGCAAGCTAATATAAAGCTTGTAAAAACTGAGTACCTACACAAATTGTGAACAAAAATCATCTCGGCCCTTGTACCCCCGCTCCGCTTAGGATTCTAATCTAGAATCCTTCGATGCTTTCGGGTTCCAACTCCCTCGAATTAAATTCCCTTTTTTTTCACTTGTTCACTTTTCACAATCTACTATTCTGTTTAATCGCTGGTTTTCGGCTGTAACGCGTCGTTGTACAAATGAAAACATTTGCTGAGAGGAATTCGTGAAAGAATGAATAATTCATACGTGATTCGGAATACATATCATAGAGCGATCATGCATCATGCGCTGAATAATGTTGTTTTATTGACCAATTATTTGTTTGGTGGTAGGAGGTTGAAATGGCAAGTGTTATAGTTATTTGTGCTTATAAAGCTTAGACATTTTCAGTGATTATTTGGGAGGGGAAGAAGAATAAAACTCAAGCCATTGTTACAATGTGTACACGTGTCCTGTTTTCGGCACCAGATCAGCTCCGTGCTATACTTTTTTTATTAAAAAAGAAATACCGGTATCTTGTTGTCATAATGGACGTCAAGTTCATATGAATAAAAGAGTCAGTACCAACTATTAACTGCTCATACAAAGCCCAACTAACAATAGAAATAATCCTGTGTATGTCTTGAAACGTACCGGTTTTAATATTCATTGTTCAATTCATTGTGCTGTATAAAATCTCCCCATGGAGCAACAGATAACTACGTTGCCAGTCTGTCGGTCGTCACCCATCCTAATTGAGCATTAACCCATTGACATCAAAACTGGGGACCAACTGGTAGGCAAAAAACTTGTCTGTCTGCTGGGGGACGCAATAATATGTAATAGGAATTATCTTGATAAGCTCGGATCTGTGTCTTACAGTGTGTACGATTTCGAAGTAAAAGGGAGTATTGTTATTGTGCCAAAAACAATCTGAGTGAGAGTATCCTTTCCACGTGTATACACCTCATCATTCATCAAAGATAAGAAAAAGTTTATAATTGGATATTTGCCAAAAAAAATGTGCTGCATTTAAGAATAAAAAAGACCAAATAGGTACGTTTTACTTTGCCGGTTCCCGACCACGTCCAAGTTTTAGATTAAATTTTAACATCTATACCGAAAAATATAAAACTGGATTTCAGACAGCAAACTGACTAGAAATCTAATGTCAGCCAAAGCGAAAAGTTGATCACTCTTTATATTTATTATAAATATAGCAATATTGCTCGGTAGTGTAGATTTAAGAGTGTCGCACTAGACTGTTATTCAAAGACTTAGGTACTACTGGCGGAATATAAAATAAAAGTATAAAAACTAAAACCCCGGCAAAAAAGTCAACTAAAAAAGTATAAAACAAGTCATCTCAGACTGACAATTAAAAATCCGGAGTCACACGTGTTAGGGGATAAATCGTATAGATTACGTGTGATTCCGGATTTTTTATTTGTCAGTCTGAGATGACGTCTTTATTCCTTTTTAGTTGACTTTTTTGCCGTAGTTGGGTTTTAGTTTTTAAACTTTTATTTTTATTTAAATTATTTTGGGGTAATAATAGATATATATTTGAAATTTGCTAATGAAGCCCTTTCATTTGATACCCAACATTGCACCATTAAAAAACCTTTTTTTTTGTTCATCACTTTTTGTCCTCTAGAGGGCGCCATATACAATTTAATAGCCTTTAACCAGCGGACGACCGAGACGCTCCCAATGATACCCCATTTGTCAAATTACTATGAGTAGTTTAGTAGTTATGAGAGAACAGATGAACATACATACATACATACCGGTCAAAATCATAGCCCTCTTTTTTGCTTCGCCGTAGTCGGGAAAAAGAGGATTACAATGTCGTTATTTTTCCCCGATATCGGCGAAGGAAGCTCTGCTCAATGCACCTCTCTTATTCATTAAAACTTCACTTTTCATAAGTGCTCGATAAAACTTATCTGTTATTTTACTTTTAAATGAAGGAAGACCGCAATGGAGCAGTTAAAGGTTTTGCTTTTCCAGTGTTGCCTTTGCTCTCTTTATATTCAACTGCATCAGAAACAGAATTCGGCTAATCGTGAGTATATTTTGTAAGTTATCTAGCTGAAGTCGCAGGTCCCCGGTGATGCAGAAAATCTCATCACAGCTCATCTGCAGCGTCACTCCGAGCACAAAATATATGTTTGCTTTATTTCCAAGTAGACCTACTTTGCTCCTTTGCAAGAGGAAATTGGTCCATTACTCTTAATTAAATTTCTTAGACGCCCAGATCTATGAATTTGAGACGTATAGTCAAATAGATTTTCACAAATTTACGCAACGCAATTGACACGAACGTGCCAAATGGTTGTGAAACGAAACGTGTCCAAATAACAACTATTTATTGGTGAGAGTGTACCTACCTACTGCAAGAAGGCTTGGCTAAATCTAAGGGCAAACATTTTCATTGTAAACATATTTCAACAGCACATTCGTTGCGGTTGCCGCTTTTACTTTGTGCATCCCGATGAAGCTTTAGTCTTAGTTCAAATAATAATATGTATTTTTTTATATAGGCAGGTTTTTAAGTCAGATTTCGGACGCAGTGGTTCGAATGAATAGAGTAAATAAATGGCTCATTGCGATGAGCCAGAGCTGCTTTTGAAACGTAATATTCAACCTATGAATTTAATATAAATGGAATTGGCGGTATCGACGGCATCCAGGGCCCGCTTGGCGCGAGTGCACGCGACATTGTCATACGTGTTCATAGTGTCTGGCTTTAATGATAATAACATTGTAATTAACTTGTTAATTTGCGAAATTAATAGCAATCAACGAAAACATGTTTCTATTCACGGTTGTATGATGATGCTTCGATCAATTAAGGGTTTTTTCACGTCGTATATTTCACATTTGATTGATGCATATCCACTTTACAATTAAAAGTTAAGAAATAAATTCACTGGTCCAAGTAATTGTAGGTAAAGAGTTGTTGTTTTCCTGACATACCTTGGCCAATGGCATAGGCAAAAAAAAAATAGGACGAACTGAGAACCTCCACCTTTTTTTTAAGTCGGTTAAAGATAGTATTCCACGAGAGGACACTAAATAGTCACGTTTTACAAAAAAAAAACTCATTGCTCTGCATTACCTTACTAGCGCTATCCCAAAGTATTTCTAGGAACCGCCGACAATAGCAGTAGAGTAGCAGCGCCCGCGCTGTGGAAACTAGTTATTTTTTTGTCTGTGCATGTTATGTTATACTAGGGTTATTATTTCACACATTTATTCCTATGTATATATATTTTTATGTAAGGCTTTAATTAACTCCGACAGTCACACTTATTAAGGCAACGAGGAACCCGCTTAATTAACCGAACCCGACCGTTGCACAAATAATAGCGATTCACACTTTAGTATGATGATTCACAGAGATGTCTGATATATCTTTCATTTATGACAGCTAACATTCGTCTGGAATGATATTCGAGACGTGTCAAGTAGTTGGCCTTTCAGTATTCAGGGTAAGTATGTGCATGTTTATTGTTATGACCTGATATTTTTTGGTACTCAATCAATAATATTTGGATGAATCATGTTGCAAAATGTGAGAATTTATACAACAGTGGCTTTATGTGGTTGAAGAATTAAGACGACAAGCAGTGAATACCTGCAAATCATTAATTTAACAAAGATAGGACATAGAAAGTCTTCGTAGTGGTCACAATATATCTTTGCAAACGAATTCTTCATCTCTTCAGTTCGTCACGTAAATAGCTGAATCGCAAATCAAATCCAAAGCTCTCCCGCACCAACTACGAATATTGCATGAATATTTTAAAAGGTTATTGTATTTTTTGTGCCGCATTGTACCGTGTTGCAGTACAAAACATACTTTCATCAGTTCCCAGTAATATTAAACGCAATTTCACCACTGTATAAACATATAAAGTTTTTAATCCCTACAACTTTTATCTAATCGATTACATTTGTTTATAAACTTACCACATATTTTGTAACATGAAACTATGGTTCACTCAACGGTTATAAAATTCACGTCTCGCAACTCGGCATGCGCTGGCGCATGAGCCGCCAACAATTTTTATGGCTATCTTGCTATATAATAGTGTGTGTTTGTATGCGTAATCATGTTGAATGTTAAGTGTTTGCTTAGACTGTTATGATATGTACATGTGTATTGTGTCGGTTTCGAGCGCACGCCCGGACTTTCTGCCCATTGATTCAGACACTTAACGCGACAATAGCCTGACTATAAGAAGATAACCTAGTTATTAAAGAACATTTTATCAGAATACATGCAGTGTGCCCGATAGGATTATCTATCGGCAAAAGTTACGATCTTTCATGCAAACTTTCATCCCCAATAGGAGTGGAATTTTCAAAAATCCTTGCTTTCTGCACTTTCGTTATAAAAGGAACTCTTGTGAAAAATTGCATGCTTCTAGAACCAGGTTTTCGTCGTTATAAAGTAGATCGTTCATTATTGGACCTGCAAAGTTAACGATTAACAAAAGATTATTAAAACCCTGTCAACCTACATTAATTTGATTAGAATATTATAAGTCATACACATACATCAGTAAAGATTAGCGGGAACTACCCCTGCAGGTTAAAACTATGAGCCTTCAAACGCTCACTCCGTCAATCAATATTCTGTGTATCGAAACTGTCCGTCAGAGAATGCACAACTTTTTGATGCAACAAAAAATCTTTTGACAGAAACATGAGTACCACACCACCTCGATACTCGACGAGCAAACGCTTAGCTTAAACGCCCAAAATGCCTTTTACGTCCAACGGAACGTTACGAACTGCGAGCAGCGACGATCACACACGAATGCTTCCGATTAGTTCGGAAAAAGCAATCGTCTTTTTCACACAGTTTAGTAATGTCACCTATTTTTAAGTCTGCAGTATGTTAAAGACAATCAAATATTGGTGCATTTATTTTTATATCGGTACATTTGTCCGTAAGCAGAGTCGTGTTCAGTATCACGGTCAATTGTAGCTAACCGGTTGTTACTGGTGGCAATGGGCGTCATAAACAGCTGATTAGGTTGTTCTTGTTGTGGTCTAATGCAGCAATTTCATAATCTGCTTAGCCTTTTCTCAACTATGTTGGGTCGGCTTCCAGTCCAACCGGATGCAGCTGAATACCAGTATTATACATGGAGTGCGGGTAATACGATACCCCTAGATAAGACTGTTTATCAGACTTTCGGGCTTCTGACTACCCGTAACGACTCTCAAAGATCGACAAATGTCAATCGAGACCAACGGCTTAACGTGCTTTCCGAGACAAGGAGGCGTCTCGATACGTAATGGCTGGGGTGGCCAGCCATACAGACCGACCTCAGCAAGCCATCGATCGACCTGTGCGACTGTTGTTATTAAGCCACCGAGTCAAATGTAGCGATTTGACCAGCGGAATTGAATGTTGATGAACAGTGGAGTGGGACTTCAGTTGAGATGAGTAATTAAATTCCATAGAAAACCTAAGATTAGAGACATAAGCTTAAAAATTATAATATAACTCTGTATTTCGTTCCGATTTACCAAGACGCAAGAGCAAACTGAAAAAACCAAGCTATATTTGCACATGTTTCAGCGCCCACACGTTGCATTTGAGCGATGAAATTGATTTTTTATACATCGTACATCGAACCGCCCAGAGTCCAGACGGGATAGGAAAATTACCAATTTAGTCGCTGATGTGTAGCCAAAAGTTCGCCGACTGTTTAGCTTTCGTGCATGTACTTACATAGGTATCGATATCCTACGTGTTGAGTATGTGTGTGCAGTTCGGCCAATTTTATTATCCTGTTGTGTTCCGGAAGCGAGTGGTAGAGTGACTGCATGTCGAGTCTTGTCATTGACATCGTACGACAGGTCGCCGGCCGATGCCCCGCTAGCCGCTACTGACCTGTTAATTTGCAGTTCAACCGTATTTCGGCTTTCAATTGCTGCATATTTCTAGCTGTCTAGCTGCTGGGCTAATATTAGGGGCTTGTTAAATTTTAGGTACTCTCCTGGAGTTTTTCAGAATGAAACTTTATATGTTACTCCAAATTAACGGAACTGTTTAGTCATACTGATTACTGGAAGAGATAATAATTATTATTTCAATGGACCTAAGCAGTGTTTTGTCCTGTTTTTTGTCTATAGATCCTTCAATACAAGTGCCAGCTAGTGTTTCAGACAGGAATGCCTCTCGACTGTCACAGAAGTACAGGACGCCATGGAGCCACTTGCGTTGCGTATCACATATATGTAGATTTATACAATTCGTTTTGTCTGACAGCGCGGAATGCTTTAGCTGCCGTTCCTTTTTATTTACGTTTAAATGGCAGGATTTGTAAAGGGTCGAAGTAATTTGCTGAAAAACTCTTTTTATTCAAACTCGAAACTTTGTATGTGATGTGCAGTAGCTGTAACACGTTAATTTTTTTGTTCGACTGGAGTATTGATGGAGCCAGACGAACATAGATACGTCTATTTTCAGAATTTCGGGTCCTCCAAATTTCGATGTTTCCCGTTTTGGTGACAACACTAGGTATTTGGTTGATCGCGATAGATAGATTAGCATTGTTAGAGGAGCATTGTTAGCTAAATATTTTGAGGACCGAAATTTATTTATATCTTAACAAAAACATGCAGCTAAAAATAAAAAAACATTTACAGTTGCTTGCATCAGTATGAATAACGCCGGTCTGTGAAGCCCCCTTAAACAGAACAGACTTTGGTTTTGACCTCATATTATTCTCAAATTGGCAGAAAAATGAAATAGTTTTTGTCATCACTAATCATATCATTCCAATTTTAATTAAATACCTAATGCTGTAAAAACTCGTTTTTCTAGAATACTTAACAACAACATTTATTTTTTATTTGAGAAGCGTAATAGTGACCACAGCTCGGGCTTAGTCAGAGCGAGTCATGACGACAAAACTCGTTAGGTGATGCGTCATATAGGCGAAAAGAAAGAGGTCGTATGAGCCTGCGCACGCGTCGACTTAGCTTGTAGAACAATAGCGCAGAATAATAAGGATAAATATGCTGAAAAGAATGAAGAATTAGAAGGAAAAGGAAGTAGAGTTCCAAAAAGTTGATTAAAATTGTAATTTTGTGTAAGACTGCAGGAAGAATAGAGACACATAACGAAGTTAGCCTAAGGCGGTAGCCATTTAGCCTGATCCACAATAGACTCAAAGGTCTCTTAGCAAAATAACGTTCCTTGAAATCTATCCAGCAATTACCGGAATACTGTGTTCAGACATATGATAAACGTAATGTTCGTTTTGCAATATTCGCTTCCCAGTTAAGGCTCCCACTGACAGGGGCGACGCGACAGCGCGTCGCGACTAGTAGAACTATTTTTAAGAAAACTTTAGGAAAATTGTTCTGCCGGAATCGCGTCGCACCGTCGCGTGGCACCTATCTGCGGGAGCCTTTATTCATAGTATTTATTGTGTCCCAAAGTATTATATTGTGAAACGTGTCATTTCATACATAGTTTTCGTGGCATTTTAATCTTATACCTGACCAAAGAACATTAAGTGAATTGTATTTACCTACGTATCAGTGAATGAAAAGATGATTAATTTGATACCCCTTTCGAAAGCCGGCCGGGAAAAAATTATGTTTACTGAATATAACTGAGGGTTGTATAATTGAGCAATCAATTGTCCGATTATTTACGCAGACGACAGTTTGTTTGAAATCGTGCAAGTCAGAGTGGTATCCTGCTGCTTTTATTTCTACAAAATCAGCGAACTTGGTTGTCCCTAACTGCAATCGATTGCTACCTTCCGATACGGGCGGAAGCTTCAATACCTTTTAAACTGATCAGTTTTCTGAGACCAATTTCATACAAAACGTAAGATAAACTAGCAAATTCCTCTACCGCCAAGGAGTAACATATAGGTAAAAAATAAAAATATATTACTGTGAATCGGCGATATTATCTACAATAACAGTCCGAAGTTCCTGAGTAGTTAAATAGAGAGACAGAGTGACGGAGGTTGGTTTTTAAATCAAATCGAAAAGAAAGAGCTTACAAATATCATGTTACAAGATTTAGAGAACTGTAATTGTCGCGTATTACATGCTCACGCTCGTGGTCTCAATCGAATTATTAAACGTGTCGCACCCGTAACCCCACCTGTCGCCGTATATTATTACCGTTTATAGGCTCGTACACACTGGCGCGATATCGCGGGCGCGACAATGTTCGCGCTGCATGTCGCGCCCGCGTCTGCACGAGCCGTATCGCTTATTAATACTTAAGGTATGATTTTGTAAAGCAACTCAGTGCAATCCCATGCGATGATGCGATGTGGTTTTAATTCGGTATGCTGGGTTGGCAAATACCTGGATTAGTCTAGATTTCTTTATATTACAAGTCAGGCAAAAACCAATTAGGTACCAGTTATTCTATATTCAGTAGAATGACAAGGAAACTAAGATAACTACAGTAACTACTGAGTAATTGGTAAAGTTTTAAGATTTTTGGAATTAATTCACAAGGAAAAAGGTTTATAAAAGTTAGAAGAGCTAGCTATGTTAGACTTGCTATGGAGTAAGAATTAGGGCTTTCATCCCGGGAATCTCGGTCTCGAAAATTTCGAGAGTCTCGACGATTTTTTGATATTTTCGAGACTCGATACTGATGTTTTCGGTCTCGGGAATAACGAGACTTTTGAGACTAAGTCACAAAATAAAAAGTACCTATAAAATAAACTACAAAACCAACATTATTTTTTTACTTTGCTTAAATGGCAACACTGTATTAGTGTTCGGTGGTGGAGATTGAATAACCTTGTTGAAAAACGACACAGATTTTGATATTTCTTTGTGAAATTGCGAAGTTATTAGCTACGATGTGTTCATTAGCAGATAAATAGTTACGTTAGAAGCTTAAGTTTTCACCTAAATTATAGTCATTATTGACTTGTGATATTTTACATGAATTTTATGTTTTACCTACTTAAGTTTGTTACTCGATTGCATGACAACGCAGAATATTATGCTTTACTATTATTATTTCTTAATTCTTAATTTACTAACTATCGATTTAACATGCTATTTTACACAATATTGTTTTTTGCTAGTTTGAGGTTATATTGTAGTCGTATTCTGAATAGGGCGGTATTCTGGTATTTTATACAATCGTTTTTGTATAAAGTACGACAATAAGTAGACAACAGCATGCTTTATTGCGATGTACCTGCTAAAATGCATGATAAGTCTTCGGTATGGTGCTATTTTTTGCGAGCCAATGATAATGCTTCTGCCAAATGCAAAACATGCCACAAAATATTAAAGACTTTAGGAGGAAATACAAGTGGTCTTCATAAACATCTTAAGAGTACGCATAACATGATATTGTCAAAGCAAGAAGTACGACTTGCTTCATCATCTGATAATATCTGAAGAAGCAATTATCCCGGAAATACCAGTGATTCAAATGATGCGACGATTGCGGAGCTCACAAGTCTAACGACAGGAGAACAGTTGGAATGTGAGCTTAATAATTTGCTTAACCCCCAAGAAGACAAAGTTCAGAATATAACTTCCATGTCTATCCATGACTTGCAAACAACCCTGCACGTGGACACTATCCCCCCACTAGCGTAGAAGCAGAGAGAGTTTTTTCTAACGCGGGTTACTTTTGTAATAAAATCAGGTCCTCTCTATCTGAAACTACATTAAATTGTTTTTTACGTGCCCACTATAAAAATGAAAAAAACTCTCTTAAATAATTTTTATTCTATAATTTGAGTATGTTGTTGTATGTTTATTAAAGTATTTGATTGAAATATCTTGTTTTGACTACATAAATGCCTAGCCTATAATTTTGAGAGTTACTTTTGAAATAGTCTCGAAAGTCTCGTTTTTCCCGGGAATTTCGAGACCGCATCGAGTCTCGATTTTTTTTTCCCGGGACTCAAAAATGCAGCGAGACTGAAAGACCTAGTAAGAATGTATTTCCAGGAAGAAGGAAAGCTTCTCATTTCTTCTAAGATCCCAAATGACCCTTTAACTTAAATAACGTATTCTGAAGAATACGTTATGCTTTTCATGGTGTTGTAAGTGCTTCTTAGTGCTGTAAGTGTTGAAACTTTAAAGTACTGCCCGAATTTCCCGATGTAGAATCCCTATAGATACATAAGTTTATTTTATTTTATTTTATTTTATTTCTTAAGAAAACTTACAGCTAGGATACAGATAGTTGACAGTTCGTGAAAGAAGGCCAATTAAAAGTTTTCACTGACAATAATAGAATAACATAAGAAACAGCAGACAGGAAAGCGAAAGTAAGTAAGCACTCGGAGAGAATTAAGAAAAAATTTAGTCTAACACACAGTTTTAGTGATCTTCAAAGAACTGTTTACATAGTATTTTTTTAAGTTTAGGTACACTCGTGGAGAATAAGTCAAGATCATCAACACTCTGACACATCGAGTTGTATGCCCTGCAAGCTCTTATGATATACGAATTTTGCCGATATATGCACCGCACAGAGGGAACATACAGAGGTTGATGGTTCCTTAAGGTGAAGGATGGAACACGCAGCCCAATTTTGCGCATTAATTCAGAACAGTCGGTTGAACCATTAGCCAAATTGAACAAGAATACCATGTCAGCAATTTTTCTCCGCTCAATTAGTGGAAGAATGTGAAACTTCCTGCAGCGGCTGTAATAATTAGGCAAATAGGTTTTGGATCTAAACTGAATGTACCTCAAGAACTTCTTTTGAATACTTTCGATGCGATTGACGTAAGTATTATAAACAGGATTCCATACTGGTGAGCAGTATTCAAGATGACTGCGCACAAAAGCACAATAAAGAATTTTGAGGGTTTTGATATTTTTAAAATCGGCTGATATTCTCAAAATGAAACCCAGTGCCTTAGAAGCTTTTTTAATAATATTATCAATGTGTGTGTCAAAAAGAAGTTTCGAGTCAAAGGTGACGCCTAAGTCTCTAATCGTATTAACTCTGGCTATTGAAGTGTTGGCTAGTTTGTAATCGTAAACAATAGGTTTAGGTTTACGAGTGAAGGTACATGTGTAACATTTCGAGACATTTAGGTCCAAGCGGTTGGCCGTACAATACTCTTGAAATCTGTCCAGATCATGTTGGAGACGTTCAGCATCTTCACAAGTACTGATTTCGCTTAGAATCTTCATGTCATCCGCAAACAATAGAACTTTTGAGTTAGAGAAACATGAAGAAACGTCATTGATGAAGATGTTGAATAACAAGGGTCCCAAAAGCGATCCCTGTGGAATTCCTGAGGGGATAATCATAGTTCTCGATGTGTATCCATTAAGAACAACAGTTTGACATCTGTTGGCCACGTAAGATGAGAACCACCTGAAGAGATTTCCACTGATACCTATGGCCAATAACTTACGCAGAAGAATAGCATGATCCAAGCGATCAAAACACTTGCTGTAATCAGTGTAGATTACATCTACTTGTGTGCGGTGAGCCATACATTCAGTCATATAATCACCACAAAGAATGAGATTAGTGGTTGTGGACCGACCCCGCAGGAAACCATGTTGGCGGTCACTGATGCTTAGTTTAAGACAAGCATGAAGCTGCTTGTGTATTATTTTTTCCAAGATTTATTATTATGATGTACTGAAGTTGTTGTTCATATTGCAGTGTTTCGTACTAAGGTATTATTGCCGGACGATGAACAAACTTCTTTAGTAAAGGCACTGCGGTATTTATCAAAGAGTTTCCCAGTCGGTAAGCTTAAAATGTCTTTTCCATTAGCGTTGTGAATTTATCTTCTGATTTGTCTACAGAACTATCGCGACATGAGCAGCAGGCCAAGCTCAATCCAAAACAAAATAGAAAAGCAGTTTCTATTGACTAATCCCTTACCTATCAAGTACGTAAGGACATATATATAAGGATAATCTATGCGATATGCTTTAAATTATGTAACAAAAATTGTAAGATAAACCAAAGTTAAGTAGGGTGAAAAAATAAGATACAAAAATAAAATAAAATACTTTAAGATTGTTGTCCTATAAAATTAAAATAGTTATAATCTTTGTATATGGCGATAGTATCATTATTAAACCATTTCAAAGGAATAATATCATGGCGTTTCCATTCATGGAGTAAATTAAAATAAATCGAGCGCAATAACAATAATAATTAAACAATAATCAGTCGTGTGGCTAAAGAATTCGCAACTGCACACTCGATTAACGCTTATCAAACATAAATGTTTTTAGTAATAATATGGCAATAAAAACAAATAAACAAACAATGTGTAACATTCGCATCGCGCAGCTGTGCTTGCACGTCAAATTATCATTTATTACATAATTATTATTACTGTTTTATGTTTTGAATGATTAGAAATAATAAAACTGTAATAAATAACGTGATGGATTAAGGACCCACGCAGACAGAGAGCGGTCATGAGTTCCACGTTCTACATTCATTTATTCTAATCAGAATAAGACATTCCGTTCGCGTCCTTTACTTTTATACATTAAAAAGAACGCTGACCCGTGACGGCTATTTGCATGCTCGTGCCAAAAATAAATTGTTAAAAAAAATAAAAAACAAAAGTATTAATTAAGTATGTGGGTTAATAAATACGTTGAAGTTTCGATCAAATATTCAATAGGTTAAAATTGTGTTAAGAAGGGGGCAGTATCCTTTACAATCCGTGAGCAGCCAATTAAAGAAACGTGCGTGTCTTCACAGCGAGCATAGTCGTTTGCCGAACTACCTATACCCTGGGAAAACGCGACGTCAGTTTCAGTTTGATACAATGTGACTTTAACGCAGCATCAACCAATGCCGAACGAGAAGGCACCCTTAGGGACTACTCACACTTATTCAGCTCTATTTAGCGTTTGCCCATAGAAAACGCGCGAAACGCGTACGCGTCCTATCAGCTATCCGCAGCTGAAAGGACGCGTACGCGTCCCATACAAAATCGTAGTTTTCTATGGGCAAAAGCTGAATAGAGCTGAATAAGTGTGAGTAGTCCCTTAAACGGAATATGATAAAGATGAATAAGTACTACATTCGTTTAGGTATATGGAACCGAACAAACAAATATTGGTTTGTAATCTGGTTTTCGAGAGCTGGAAATACTGTTTGATACATACTTACATAATTTAAGTGAATTATTCGTTTACACGCCGTAAATGAGCAGTGCAACGGATTTGTGCGGATTTCTTTCCGGAATTATTGACGACGAATCCCGGATAAGTCAAATGCTAAATAATTGAATTCCTCAATAACACCTTTTATAAACAAAAAACATTGAATATGGTGAAAAGGATTACAATAAATACTTGTAAGAACAATAAGGAAATAATACCTATGAGGGAGTAAATTGTACAGAGCACAAAACAATGTGGAAATTACTGTAATTATAAATTCATTCATTTACTGAAACATCCTGAATATAATTTAATAGCTACCTACACTTTGCAATACCTTATTTGTTACCTACATTTTGCGATATACCTAATTGCTTGTACAGATGTAAACAAATTCACGCAGGTCTAAATCATATTAGCATTTAAACTTTTATAAAATTAACTGATCTGAATAATATTCACTAACTAAATACAGAACATAAAAACGTAAGCATGGATATGTTGAATAGCCCTCAGACCTGTCCTTCACAGAAAAATATATTTTACTCAACTTGGAGGGGGCTCGCAAAGCCCCCAGATTACAATATACCGTTACAGATTTTAAATGATGATGATTTTAATGTACGATTAGAACTAACATTCTAATAAAAAGTTTATCTGCTGATTTTATATGTATGTACTTTGTTATTTTTATTAGTGGGATAAAGGTGTGTTTTGCTTTGATATAATATTTATAGCATAGCTTGAATATTAAACCAGAACAGCCGATCAGGCATTGAATATAATATGAAAAATACATTTTGTTGGGCTCTTCTACGGCTGATTAACATTTAAACCTGATTTCAGGTCGGCATTATAATACTCTTTATTGTTATTTAAATAAAATATCCCAATAGACCTGTTTTTTAAATATTCATTTATGATATTCAAGGGTGATGCCGCACCCTTATTTCAAAGTATCAGAGGAATATAAATTTGAAATAAAATGTAGAGATATGACATAGTAATACTTTTTTTTCTTATTAGAATTTAAAATTCCTTAATTCCAGCAGTGTGCTACTTTTGTAATCTTTGTCAGTTAGTTGAACTAAAATCCTCAAAGAAATGAGTTCAAAAATGGAACAGCAATAGCTACAAACTTGTCTGTACCACAAAGTTATTATCCATTCAAGGAAGTCACAATAAAGCCTAAATCCAGTACAATCTTGATGCCCTCTCACTTCCTGCAGTTGTAAAGGATAACACTAAATTGAGTGTATAAACCTGCAGAGGATATGAGTAATTTATTCTTACTAAGTTGACCACAGTTGGCATGATTTGTTCACAAAGGAACCGACAGTGAGTAGGTTGTCGTATTGGATCACATAAGTACGATATTCTAATAAACAGTAAGGAAAAACTAGCGATCTTCATAATATAACTCCAAGAACTCCTATTTTGAACTGCTTCAAAACTTTAGCGATACTTATAAACAAGTTTTAAGTGTATTATAGCGGCAGAGCCCATTTTTCTGAAGGGGTAAAACGCACGGCGAGTGGCCGACAGACTTGTTCGCGGCCTAACAAAAGTAAGAACGATACAAAGTTGCAAGTAAGTAAAGCGTATTCTAAGAAGCGTCGTCGTCTCGTGCAGTGTGTTGCATTCCTTAGTACGCCATGTGTGACAACGTAACTAGTCGAGCGTGAACATCTAACACACATAACTTTATCACAACATATCAAAATCAACCACTGTAAACTCATACCCATACTTTATTTACCGAAGACATCAGCTGGCGAATTACGTCAAAAAAACTTATTTTTCACATGAAACTAACTTAAAAATATTTAAATAAAATCTAGAAACTACCAATACATTAATAAATAAAAGCTAATTTACTAAAAATAATAATCTAAATTAACAAATTATCGATCTCCGAGTAACGCAGACTTACTGCATTCTTACCTTCGGATAACTCCAAGTCTAATTCGGCTAATTTGTCTCGTATGTCGTCCGGCAACTTTAATATATCAACACTTAAGTCAGCCATCATGGCAAAGCACTTTTTTCACACAAAACAAATAAAGTTAACTATTACAATTCAAGAAACCATCGTGACACATGGCCATCTTGAATTTTGAATAATTTCTGACTCCGACTCACAAACTACTGATACTGATTGTGAACACCAGAGACCGCTAGCGAAGAGCAAGCTGGCTCGTTCTCATTGGTAACTTTGGCTTGTCTGTGAACTTTGGTGGCAAGTGGCAAGCTTTACAAGAAGATAAAATTATAAAGTTTGGAGTTGAAATATTTATTGTGATTTATTGATGTAGGTTATCAATGAATTTGGAGTAACAAAATATATTATTTTTTCAATTTATTTTTAAATTTAATGTTGCCATTTCACAACTAGTATCGCTGATATTCACAGCACGTTCACAGACGGAACGTTTATCTGACAGCGCAAGATGAAACTCGAAACTCGATTATAAATTAAATTATTAAACAGATTTAATATTTTAAATATTACAGTATAGCATTAAAAGTATGCCAGCAGCACTCAGTTACTCGGTGTCGGTGACTTGTCTTGCGCGCACTCTAGTAACGTATTTATTGAATAAGAATAATCCAATGTTATATGAGACGGATAAAGAAAAATGATAATGTGCTTAGTAATTACTGTAAGTATTAACTTGTAAATACCTGTAGTGTAGCAACAATAAATAACTTGATTTTCTATTTAAAAAAATGATATACCAACGACCACGATATACCAACGGGATCTATAAGAGTGCTAAATACCTAATTTAAAATTCAAAAAGTTATAGAAATAAAGAATTACGTGTAAGCCCGAAAGTACAACGGAAGGGATGCTATGATGGTACTACAGCGATTTTAGACAGACGCTGCCGGTGTTAACTATGTAGGGGCACACCTGGAGGAGTATCCCTCAGTAGACAATGTCATGTATACATACACCCAACAGGCAACATCGCACCCTGTTGAATTTCTCAACCATTTTAAACTTATCAGGACTGCCTCTTCCCATAAGCTGAGGTTGAAAGTTGGTGACTATAAAATGACGGTGATGGTGGTTGATAACTATAAACAAAGCTCAAACTGTACAAATACTTATTCGTGAAAACGTAAATTGTATCCCCTTTGAGATTGCGACACATTTTCTGCTAACGTGGTCAGCCTAGATTCTGTTCAAAACTGGTATCTACTTACCCGCAATGGCATGATAGCGTGCCACCAACTTAGTAACAGATGGATATTGCCGTGTCTTTAGCTATCTGAAACAAAGAAATAGAACCTGATTAGATTCGATAAGTTTGGCGAGAATATGGTCAAAGTCAGTTTTCAATTACGATTTTGCATTAGTCTACATTTGACATTTTTGTGCTATGGCAACTTAGTCTCATTGTTGTGCTAGGTGGCGCTAGGCGTTTTCTTCTTCCGTCATTCTCATTCGCTGCCTAGTTTTTCTTTTTGCATTCGGTATTAGGTACTTTGGTAGGCTGTTTAAATTTATTCTCGTAATGGCTGCCACGCTAAATGTCTAGCTTATTGGTTATGTCATGTACATAGAATTGGAGCCCGGATATGCAATTCGTATAATTCAACAAGTGTGTGGAACAATGGTCGCGTGAATGCTTCTTAGTATCAATCTCCCTGGAACGTTTCCTCTTTCATGTTTCCTTTTTTGGCAATTAAGTTAAGGACTCGGCGTTTGTGTACTGTATGCAGTAAAAACACAATCTATGCCCCGTGAAAAGTGTTCGCATGGACCATATTGAGTGTAAAGTGGTTAGTCGAGAGTTAAAATGACGGATAATAGGTCTTCGTCAGCGTTGTTCAAGAGAGCGGAGCAGTTGAAGAGATGGGAAGAATCGGATACGAACAAACAGTCCCCGACGCCGCGTCGGGCTACGAGGATTCAGTTTTCTTCAGGGATAGTATTTTTGGCGGCATGCACGGCTGGCGATAAAGACGAAGTACAGAGACTGTTGAAGAGAGGCGCCGATATTAACACCGCCAATGTCGATGGCCTCACTGCTCTTCATCAGGTAAGAAATCTTTCGTATAATACTGACCCATCCATATAAAGGGTCATATTTAACTTACTCCTTGCCCTCACTGTCACATTTGTCACAATTTTCATCCATATTTTATATCACATTGCATAAAAATTGCTATGGTTGCCATCAAATGGTCCACTTCTGGGTTCGTCTCCCAAGCTGTGTGTATTACTTCACCTTTTACCTTATTAAACTACTCTTTTCTAATTTAGCAGAAACTCACTCCTAATTAATTAAAAGTATGTAGGTACATGTAAAACTTTACCTGCATTTATGTAAATAATAACTTTTAAATAAAACAACTAGTATTTAATTTTAAACTTGTCTACATTGTTTTACTTGACACTACAACAGCTGCTTGTGGGCTGTCATACTTCTGTAATTCTGTTTAAATCTAACATGTTTTTTGATCAGTCTACGAAATCCCATTAATGTAACATCGGAGAATTTTACAAATTACCAATCAGGGCAAAAATTATATTACATATTTTAGACACATAATATTTGAACAAAATCATGTCAATCAATAAGATCGAAGCATAGCTCTGTTTAAAAAAAAAATGATATGTAATACAACAGATTCAAATTTTTGACATGCATCTTCCTAAATCAACATTAAAATATGAGGAACTGCTAAATGATAATGAAAATGTTATAATCTCTCAATAATATGCATCAACTGGATGGTTACTTAGGTTCAGTTAATATGAATTTTAGTACATATGTAATTAAAATATATTTGTTTACTTACATATCTTAAATATAACATGAACAAATGTTAACATTATTAATGTTCCTTTATTTCATTGATAAACATATAATTTACATTTTTAAATATTAGAATAAATTTTTTATAAAAACATTAATGTTATTGTTACCATCTTTCATTCTTCTACATTCACCCATACCCTTGTTTCATCACCAAGTTTGAGTAATTAATGTGAAAATAAAAGTAAAATTTTGAACAACAGTTTTTTGCCTGTATAGCTATTTCCAATATTCAGATAGCTTATCAATACCAAAGCAATGGATAATTTTCTAAATGAATGATCATCAAATATGGGATATAAATTTTGATTCACATACGTAGTATTGGAACGAAACTAGTTTTGCCTAAGCAAATACCGCATTAGCTTACATACATGTTACCTGTTAATTTCACTTCATATTTTATACCCCGTCTTAGACTATAAGTCGAGAAACCATGTTATAAAAACCAACCTCAGCAGGTTGGTTTTTATAACATGGTTTCCGTTATTCATACTTCAAAATAGAATCTGAACATAGTGTTAGTCATCATTATATTTATTAGGAACCACAACATCTAATAGTAAAATATAATTTAAATACTGTTATCCGTTAAAAAACAGTATTTAAATTGTTTAGAGAACTTTTCAACATCACCCAACCAGAAATCTCAGATATTCTACAAAAAGTGTACTCTCTATATACCCTTTAATTGGGAAGATATATAATGTTAAGTATTAGAATATACTCAACATTATATATCTAGATTAAAATTCAGCTTTATGCTTATGTTTTTATCTACTTATTAAAAAAAAAAAACATTCATTCATTCATTCACTCACTGACAGACAGCGCACAGCCTAAACCGCTGGAGTTAGGAGCATGAAATTATATTCTCAATAAGTTAGTTGACCTGTGTGAATACTTGAAAAACAAAACATGGACATCAGAAGTCAAACAATCTACTATACATTATAACAGTGAAGCAATTGTTTCGCCTCCCCTTAAGATCTTGACCATTAAAAAAAAAAAAAATTAACTCATGACCTAAAGAGGTGCCGTAAAGGATATGAATTTAAAATCTCAACTAATTAAAAATTTATGCAGCAACGCGAAGTTTCGCAGGTATTCTGGTTTTCAACTTTTGAATATAAATTCAAGATATTCTTTTTTGTTGCATATCATGTTACTTAATGTATGGAAAGACCATACTTCAGTGTAAATAATAAGCAAACAAGAGTTTTAAAGTATAATAAAATTAAATATAAATAACCTTCTGGACTATTCAAGAAATACTGATAAATATGTGATGAATGTATGTGAGTCAATATACTGACACAGTAATACACACTTGCTGTTATTAAAATGTGGTTTCTCTACTAAATTAACAGATCTGTGATGTGAATCCAGCTACTGCTGAGTGCTGGCCTATCATATACTTGTTATATTTTGTAGGATATCAGTCAGAACATGGAAATATCAACCTTATCCATTGCTTTCCATCTGGCAAGATTGAGGTCAAGAGCAGGACAAATTACTCAATAAATTTAATAAAAAATGGTATTGTTTAGTTATAAGTTTATAAGACTGCTGTAAACACTTATAAAGAAGGAAACATAACATAAGAAGTCATTAATTAATGAACTAGGCTTTCATAGGGCTGTTGGATGAAAGGAAATTTCACCTGTAAAGTAGCCCAGACTCTTTACCTATGCTAGTGGAATATTTTGATAAATCTGCCTAGCCCTTTCCCAACTATGTTGGGGTTGGCTTTGAGTCTAACCAGATGCAGCTGAATACCAGAGTTTTATATTGAGTGATTGCCTATCTGACATTCACAACCTAGTCATTGGGAAATAAGCCTTCGGGGATTCCAGGCGGGGCCTGGCGTTATAATATAAAAAAAAAACGATTGTATGTATTACTAAATGTTTATACTGTAATTTGGAATGATTATACTATACATATTAATCACGCCGACAAACTGGTAAAATTATAAAGAAAAAAAAAAAATTGGGCCCCTCCCTCACACGGGACACGTAAAGTGGGGATTTTTTCTCGTCTATCCCATGGTGTGGAGTGTCCTTGGAATGGTCGTTAAAAAATAATGTGGGTGTGTTAAACAATTTTTGGATGCAGGGATCCCTTGGCGAAATATTAAGCTTTAAAGTGATAATTGCCCCTGCCAGCTAAATGGTTGTTTTTTGGATAAGTGAAAGAAATCATGGAAGTAGTATTTATAACGAAGTTAAAAGGAAAACTATCACACCTATGTAGGCTCTACAAGTTAACGAGTAATAATCGACCAACTTACATTTGCAGTTGAAATGTATGGGAGTGTTCTTGAGATAAATTCGTCCCAACTACGGCACCCTTCATTGTGCGTGGTCCGACACGCACTTGGCCGGTTTTTACATTTTCAGACTTGCGACAAAATGTTTTGTTTTTTAACATTGACTATTGTGCTACTGAGAATTTTAGATTATGCAATAACTTTATCTGATAATAAATTCATAGTGGATGCATAACTTATAATATCTAAATATTATTCCTTTCACGGATCTTAATTGATTTACTAAAATGTCCAGGAAATGCAAAATAGCCTGTTTAAAAAAAAAAAGATTTCCTCCTCAATTTATTTTTGATTTCATAAGTGCATTTGTAAATAATGTAATAGTAATTTAATTCACAAAACATAATTTAATTTCAAAATTGAACTTCAAATTCGTGTCGAACTCTCACACGAAGGGTTCCGTACAACCGTAGAAGGACATGAATAATAATTATTTTGTAAAGTATTCTATTATTTTAATTATTGTGAATGTGAAGAATATGTGAGTATTTTTTTTTTCTCTCATTTACTCATGGTCTAAATGTCCTTTTTTTGGAATTGTTCGTCGAATCGATGAGCTCCTTAAATTACAATTTTTCATAGAACTAATATATATACTACTTCCTATTACTATTATTCCGATTACTACTTTCTATTGGCGCAACCATACTTTTGTCTCAATAAATGCAATGTATACTTATACAAATCGACACCAATCTACATGATCTAACCAAGATTATGTCTGGACTTTAAAAGAGACCGTGACATCTGGCAACACCGACCTCATTTAGTTTTCAACCGATTTCCCAAAAAGGAGGAGGTTATCCATTCGGTTGTATTTTTTTAAATGTGTGTACCTCATACCTCCGTCATTTATGAACCGATTTGTTTTTTTTTTAAGTTTAACTTCCCAGGTATCCTGGAGAACTTTTTTTACAAAAATAAACAACCGACTTCCAAAAAGACACTACAAAGTGAAAAATAACTTTAATTTCGGAAGTCGGTGACAAATAACGAAAATACAAAACCAAAGACACCAACGAATTTGTCAAATTAAAATATGAATAATGGTACTTACCTACTTAATTTAGTAGGATTTTAAACAATTAATTCATAATTTATGAAATAATATGTTTTGGAGCGTCAAGCTGTACGTATTATTATGAACAGTACCGAATTGTCAGAATATATTGATGTATTTAGTATAGATTGCAATTACGGATTACGTGTGTGTACTTTAGGTACGCGGCCTGCATATTTGGGGTATAAAGACATGTTATGTCATAGTTCCCGCGCGATTTTTTTCATAAAACCGGTTAAAGCAAAACTCAGTCTAGTTAAATACAATTAAAAGAGTGCCTCTGGTGCTAGAACCGGCAGCTGATTTAGTCGCTGGCTATTCATACAACTACCGGTTTCGGTATCCGAGTTTGGTACCGGTATATTAAAATTATAATAAACAGTATTCAACGCGTTAAAACGTTCTGCAGTCTTTTCTATAGAAGTCTTTTAAATATTTATGAAATTAAATTCGCAAGGTACAAAGTAATCCCTGGCAAATATTTTTTTAAACCAAACGATCTGTAAAATTGTAGGCATTATTCTAGTTTAAAATATGGGATGGTATCATGATTTTTGTTGCTGAAACTAAACTTTAATCGATTTAGTCTTAATCGACTTCCGCAAATCGGTGTTTCGAATAGAACGCGGCATTCCGAGTCACGTGTGTCGGTTTAGCACTCGGAATAACTTTCGATTGTTTCGACCGAACACAACGTCACCAGTACAGAATTAGAATCTGACTGTCTACAGCACTATCTCATACGTCACCGAGTACATCGCTGGCTTAAATCGAAGCGACGCGTCGGCTGATATTTACCATAGCGCGTTGTACCCTGCTGAGTTGAAATTCCCAATGTCACGATGGATTTAGTTTGAATGAATTTAAGAAGACTGCTAATGTAATTTGAAGTCGTAGAGCTATTATATTCTCATTAAAAGAGTATTTATTTTATTTTATGAGCATAAATTGAGTGCTGCGTACAACACATTCCATGAATAAAGCAGTGGGTTGTAGCGTACCTCCGGCCCTTTGACCGGAATTAAAAGCGCTATTAAAACAATCTAAGGTCGTAGGGTAGACGCGCCCACTCACAAGATTTGACTAATAACGCAGTCAGTGACCGCAGGAAGGTATTAACAAGTTTTAATAGAGACAATTAATGTTCTCCCATACGAGTCTTGGAGGGGCTTGTTATTCAATGTATGATATTGTCATTTACATTTTTGACTAAACATACTATTCTTTTGAATAGTTGAGTACTTAAATCAGTGGTGACTCAAGCCGAAAAAATCCTGGAGTCTATCGATATTTCTTAGAATGACATGACTAAAAAGCGGTAGGAAATGTAGAGTAACATTTATACCATATAGTTGTAGTTGGATTTTGTAAATATTTACCGACATAATAGTCAACTGAAAGTGGCAACAATATTTGGAACTGGAGTTGGAACAGGAAACAATGATTTAAAAGCCATCAATACCTTGTATTTTTAGCAGAAATCTAGCGCCACGAGGTTACCACATAGTATTTACTTGCGTCATTTTCCAACTTCGACTACCCACTGAGGTTCGTGTAACGTTATAAGTACCTAGGTACCAACTTTGCAATTTTCATGTATTTTTTCAACCACTTGTAGATGACTGTTAACTGTAGTTAATTTTATATTAATCTGGAATACCTTCGTAGTCGTTCCTTAAATAAAACCAAAGAGAGCCAGGGCCTAGCACCCTAATTGTGTTACACGGGATCAATCACAATCTGTTTCATTTTGACAGTTCAACAACATTCATTGCGTTGCTTACGTTGTTGAGCAGACAAATTTTTCGAACATATAAAGCAATGGATTAGCAATATCCTTCAAAATGATTCAGATTGTGATTGATCCCGTGTAACACAATTAGGGTGCAGGCCTTTTTAGGTATGCGCATAATAATATAATCCACATACGTATTATGTGTATGAGACTATGAATGCACCGCAATCAAGGATTCGAAAATTGATACGGGCGGATGAATCGCAATAACCATTTGCTGACACTTTGTTGTCAATTGTGTTAAGTGCTTTGATTCAGAAGAGATTCAACGCCCAGATCGCACATTTACGTCACTGCAATGAATCCAGAAGTGACACTGTCAGCGGTTTAGACGTGAGGTGTCGATTGCTACGCCACAGACACCTCATTTGTCGATATAGTTCCAACATAGACGCAATCTGGCAACATTCCGTACATTCCACGGAATCCTGACGTAAATAGACTATTGAGATCATAACCCTACTGTTGGGTGTAACTGTGGGCATAGTTCGTCGTAGGTATTCTTGAAATTGCAACGACGCGTGGTCTCTGCTGCGAATAGACAACACATTACCTACTAATTATCTACTAACGCGATACTGCTATATTGTATTTGTATGGTATTTTTGAATGGCACGTATTTAACGCGGCGACAAATAAGTATTTAGGATTAAAAAATAATTAAAGCCGGTTGCAAAAAAAGTAGGTTGGCAGCGACAGAAAAATATAATTTTATAACTAGATAGTAGCATCTTAATAATCAGTTGTTAGTTTTGACAATTTACACTGGCATTGTCCGAAATTCCACTAAGTCACAGCTTGCATGCGGCTGTCAATAAGGTGAAGTTCTCTCAATAACATGACGTAGTCGAAGCGGGGCTCCTACATCAGCGTGGTTTAAAAAAATAACCACGATAACTAACTTCTAACCTAACCTGTCCGAATCGGGGTGCCCCAAGTCCCGAGCTCGCTTCGCTCGCTCTTGCATCCTAAATTCTCCTAGTACAGTAATATTGCATTTTGTACCGATCCCTTCCACATATTTTCTACGACAAACGGCTGAAACTAGTAATCCGATTGGGGCGGTCAACAAAATAAATATTAGTCGCCGTCATTATTTATAGTACCTCCTCGCCTATGATTTCAATTGACCCTGTTTAATATGTTCGCTACCTACCTTAAAGTAGTCTTATTTAGTTTTTATAATTCCATGCATTTGGAAGCTCATCTAATATGATTATTGCTAAAATATTTAATCGCTGCCAAGTTATTTTTTTAGTAGCAAACAGTTGCCCTTTAAGTTGTTAGTCGCCTGGAAAACTCTCCGTCGGCGTCGGTTAGTCGCCTTTTTGAATGTAACGTGATTTTTTATCCTAGAAAGTGGTTTAAAGAACCACCGTCATAACCTCCAATGCCACATCATCATCAACATCGGTCAGTCTTGTAACGAGCGCTTGCAAATCGCAGTCGACTCATTGTGAATGCGCAGCACTATCAGAGTTCACGTATTATACCTACCAACGGATGGTCCGCGACAACCTACTTGCGACACGACATAAATGTCGCACGCAGATTAATGTATCCTCATATTTACCGCTGAGATCTAGATTGAATATTTTCATACTAGATTATAAAGACTAATAAAAAATAAACTAGATTGACCTGCAACACGCCGCACTCGATGAAAGTCCTCAGATTTCCGGGATGAAATTAGGATTAGTAAGCATGGACGCATTCTGCCCAAGTTCTAGCTGAATCAGTTCATCCTTAACTGGGTACTTGCATTTATACTATTAAGTAGTTAAGTAGTTAATTTTAGACCATGCAGGCTATGGCTTCTTTGTTGACTATCCCATTTCACTTTTCTTCCGTATTTTCATCTTGCTTTTTAACCGACTTCCAAAAAGGAGGAGGTTATATGTTCGTAGCGTATGTATGTTTTTTTTTTTTTGTATGTCCGTCGATATTTTCGTCAATTGTGGACGGATTTTGAAAATTCTTTTTTTGTTTGAAAGGGTATGCTCTCAAGGTGGTCCCATATAAATTTTATTAACTTAGCTTGAGTACTTTTTGAGTTATCTTCATTAATACGTATTTTCCCCACTTAGCCTATATGGACGATCTTTTAACATTTTCCTGTCACTGTTATTTACATAGCAGGTCGTGATATTCGAACTTGTAGGGGGTAGGTACCACAACTAAAAACTGAAAAATAAAAACGGAAGTCGGTGTCTTTGGTTTTGATTTTCGTTTTAAGCCACCGACTTCCGAAATTAAAGTTATTTTTCACTTTCTAGTGTTTTTTTTGGAAGTCGGTTTTTTTTTGTAAAAAGTTTTTTTTCTTCTTGCATTCCGTAATTCAAGCACTTCAATAATGTAATAACTGCGGTTCAAGTTAAACTTTTTATCTACGTGGACAAAGCAAATAGGGATAAAACAACGATATTTATTTAAGCCTTTATTGCATTCGATAAAGTCATTTAATTTCATTTTATCTTATCTGTTGTGAAAGCTAGCCGACGAGGCTCAGGCCGGGAACTTTTAATAACTTTGGCGCTGTTCTTCATCCACATTATTATTTCTAGATTACAATTAGTACGAGGGAGATGCTTATCGATTGAAAGTTTCCTACTATTCCGTATATGTGGCGATTGTTGAAGAATCGGTCTGCATATACGGAACACGTACGCACATGTGCTGACGCTCGATGAAAACTTGTAGCGCTGGTACTACCTACCTTTATTCAGAAGTATACATGGATTGTAATATATGATTTTGTATCTCTATCGGTCTAGCAGGCAGAGGTGCAAGCGGGCGGCAGGCGCATAAGCGTGGGCAAGCCATCAAGCGGCGAAACAGTTTCGTTATTTACTATAATATAGGGTAAATTATACTTGCCTACAATGATCGTGACATATTTCGTATAATAATGACACTGTAATCAAGGAAGCAATCAATCATAAATATTTTTTGCACTATTGTGATCTCAAACACTTTATTGATTTAGGTATCCAATTTTTTTCTAATTTAGTATTGTATATTCTGCCTAGTGGTTGTCACTTGAATTTCTAGTTTCCTGAAAATAAACAGCATGACAATATTCGATTCATAAATTGTCTTCTTCCCTTTGGATCTCGTCCGCTAGGAGATCTCACAATGAAGTAGGTATTTTTTTGAGGTAGCAACATTATTTTAGAACTCGATCCAACGAAGTTTCGATTAATAATAGTTCGCAAAAATACGGTTTCCAAAGAAAATATTGACAGTGAATGTTGGATGTATCCGTAAACACTGCAAGTTGTCCGAATGAATAACACTCGTTGTTTTACTTGTTTTACTGCCGGTAAGTTGAACCAAGATCAGTTTTATAGATCACATACATTTCTAGTATGTGTAAAGAAGATAAAACTTTTATTTTTAGCATAGAATAAAAGGCACACAATACATTTAGTAAAATGTTGTAACTATAAAGAATGTTTCAGATTGTTTATTTTGAAACTATCATCTATCCCCACGTGGAAATAGATGATGGTTACATAGAGACAATATAAAGAGTAAGATAAGTGGCGATAGCGATCTGCATCTGCCACCAAGTTACCGTGATATAATTACGCCGAAGTAACATCAGCCTGAACTTTATTGCAATGGAAATTTTATTCGCCAGAGCAGCAAAACAACAATCAAATCTATGCTTTATCCAGAAGGCGTCCCGATTTTCACAAACAACGAATTTAGGTTGATGATGGCATCAAAATGAGATATAAAGCAATAAAAAAAGTATCATTAGTGTTTAAAACAAGTCGTAAAACCACCCAAAATGTTACTACAACTTTAACGGCATTTTAAAAACTTTCATCATGTATACGCGTGTACTGCTGCTATGTAAAAATTACGGCCATTGTATGGAACAATGGCTGTAATTTTTCAAGAAAAACATGCTTTGATACTTCCACTAACTTCATGTTGATGTCGAATAATGAATGAAAATATCAGGTTACAGAGCTATATTTCAATATTTCAGACGAATCAGTATGCTGTGTCGTTTGTTTTCATAATGGTGAAATTAGTGATCAGCGTGTATTTCCAAAAACACCACATAACAGTTTTTAATTCAAAGGGCAGGCAATGATTCTCTCTCTATCTTTGAACATATTTTAGTTCGCACAAAAAAAACAGACCCAATTTTTTTTCTTTTTTGCTAAATTCCTTCTTACGTATTTCTATTTTCAGCGACAGTATTTTAGATCAAGTCTTCACGTCATTTAACTGTGTTTCTATAACGTAGAAGCATAAACATATCTCATCATATATGTAGACTTTGATTTCGTTCGACATTTCCCCAAAAACTCCCACGCTTTTCTATTGTTAGAATAAAATATAGCTATTTGTAACGACTATAAAATCCATTTTTAATCGGCTCATGTGTCCTATCAGAGATTAACATGAGGAAAAGATATATTCGGGTTAATTTTTACTTCCGGCCTATTTCGGTGGAAGCAGCATTCTCAGCTAGCAACACCAAAATCATCGCGCTTTATTGAAGAGATTTGAAGATGATGTTAGTCATTTTCAGTTCTTTCCTTCACTTGACTTTCGTTATTGTGAAGTTGCCAGCTTCATTTAAAAGAGCCAGATATGCTCCAGGAAATAAACGATTATTTACATGTTCCATTCATTATAATGGTGTTTAGTAGGTTTCAGATGGATATCCAGCCGTTCTGCACATTGCCTGTAGGCGTGTGCAGTACGTGCACACGCTACCTCATCTTTGCAGCTGTCTAAAATTTTCTGCGTTGTAATTAAAGATTAGATGTAGGTACGTATTGATTCCATGATTGATCCTGTATCTCTATCTGCCACTGACGAATCCACACTATAAAATACGGTCTTCTCTTGTCTGACAAACCATAGTGATAATATCCAAAGCCGCATGGAAATTACGTTACGTACATCAGCGCAACATGGAAACGGTCTGCATATACTATTCTTAACCCGATTTTCTGGTACATGTGTTGCATCAGAGCTTGCCGTTGACGCATGGGAATACGATACTAACTGAACACGGTGCTGTATGCGTATACTAAAACATACTTAGTAAACTGTGTGGTTTAAAGTTCGCTTTAAACGTGTACAAGGACACTTCACAGACTATAAAGTTATGCTCATGTTCCCTGAAGGGTTAAGCCGCGGTAAACCACTGACGTCTTCTTTAAGCGAATAATGTAGATAACCAGTTGACTTGTTTCACTCTACGGTCAGCTTGGTTACGTCTAAGGATCTCGTGACTTTTACCGCAATACGCGACGTTGTCGTTGGCCGGACTTCAACATCCATTGATAGATTACCACTTACATTCGAATCTCACGATAGAAGTTGAATTGTGGCCAGAGTGGACCATTGTGTGCAGGAGCCATTAATTGTAGATAAGTAATGACATATCTTGCACTTCGCAATAAGTACCACGATAAAACATTTCCCTGTTACAAGTTGCAGAGACGCAGCTGAAATATTGTTTGTTTATTCCAATTCTAACAGTATCACGCAGAATTGATTTAGCGATCAATTTGTGTTTTGCTAGATAAGATCGAACTCCAAGCTAAAGAATACTTACCTATAACCATAGAAATATAAACGTCTCACAATTATAGGCATACATTATAATTCCCTGAAGCGTGGGTGATGTTGCACAAAGCCCATGAAATGTACCGTCAGTTATCCAGATTCTGAATAAATTAGACAGAACTCGTAACAACAACCACTGTCCATATAATTGCAGCTGTAGTACGTAGGTTCGACTTATAGGAGTTATAGAAAACCAATAATGGCTTTGTAGAGATCTAAACGCGTGAGCCCCAAAATCCGCCGGAGAGAACTATAATGTCGGAGCGACATCAGAATTTTATTCCATTAGAATCAGACATCATGTGGGCAGAAGATGGGTTTCGTGCAATGAAAACACACTCGGTGCGATACAGGACGTTTATTAAAATCACAAACTAACATTATCACAAATTACAATTTAATCACAATAACTGAGCACAACGAATCGAGTACAGTTTCGCGACGTCTTAACTCCGATGCGATCAGACACTGAATGGCCTGCTCGCCGTGGACTTAAACATCACGACTCTGTATAGGCGCGCTTGTGGTGTGGGTAGATCACGTGATGTCACCAGTGGCGCGCTTGCGATTCGTTTAGCGACCGTACTAATGACTGTCTCCGACACGGCCATCCTGCGAAGCACACATCCTCGTGTGTTAACCTGTAAAGAAAAATACTCGCCAAGTATCACATAGCTCGGTCACTCCTAACCACATTTGCTAAATCCAAAAACACTATGAAAGAAATCTGTTGGAATCTCAAATCTTATTTCTTAAGTTCAAACAAACCAAAATCTCAGAGTTCAGAGCATTACTCACTATTTAATTCTCAAATCTTAAGATCACCAACAAAATAATCAACTAAGCTGCATGTGATTCATACTTTCTAGTAACCTCCAGTTACTCAACCATTCATTTGCGCATCCCCCTCGGATCGCCAAGTCACTCCCGGACTTTATGGTTCCAAAGTATTATCACACAAACTTAATCTCTACTCTCTGTTTCATCAATAAGACTTTCACTCGACTCTACCTCAAATTCGTCAGTAATACTCTGATTCCCTGGCAACTGAAACTTTGACTAATCATAGCAAAAAATCTTCAACCAGAGCCACGTACCATCGTTTTCCACATTAACAATCATCTTTATCACTAAGAGCCTTAGAAACCCACACACGAGTAAACCACTCTAACGCCATGGCTCTCCGGCCAACTAGCAATCGCATTGCTCTCACACATCCATCGCATGGATCAAAACTACGGCCATTCCAGACCCCAATACGGCCGATAGAGAACCGACTCGCGTGGTTCCCATAACTTAGGCTTGCTCATTACCACTGTGATCACCATCTACTTCGACTGGTACATGACCTACTGGCATCTTTCTTAAAACATATCGTAAGCGTATTTGTAAGTATGGTTATAGAATTTAAAGCTTTTAACGTATAGCGATCACCATCCAAAACTATCACTACTTTAAACGGACTTCTGAACTTCCGATCTAACTTAGTCTGATTTCTCTTTTCGTTTCTAATAACACGAAATCACCAACCGCTTTATTATTTTTTTGTTATAGCTGGCTGACGCAATCTCGCGGACTTCATCAATGTCGATTTCAGTTTTCATCACAATTACTTTCCTTTATTTCTTTACAAATAATTCTCTATGTCTAAAGTTCTAA
The DNA here is from genome assembly GCA_914767815.1 of Eupsilia transversa. NCBI lineage: Eukaryota > Metazoa > Arthropoda > Insecta > Lepidoptera > Noctuidae > Eupsilia > Eupsilia transversa. The sequence continues at coordinate 14,912,756 of OU611871.1, forward strand.
ATCAAACAAACTAAAAACTAGATCAAACATACGATTAGGTCAATTAAAATGCTAGAGCAAGCAAGTACCTCTTCATTCATCTAATTATTACACAAAGCAGGAAACTCATCCGTGGCCTATGGGCAACACATGGCCTTCCAACAAACCTCTGTTTGTTTTACTACGTTCCTCAAGAACGCCGAGTCCCACATGACTCTATGGTCTCTACGACCCGACCTCCGCCAGAGCCACCCGCGCACCGCGCATCCACGGACTACTAAAAGTAGACACCGACTTCTACCGGACTACGGCTACGAAATGGCTACTGGTACGGTCGACCATCCGAACCAAGTTTCCACACTATCTCTCAATTTCAAATTCTCAAATCAAATCAAAAACTCTCTCTACTTAAAACTGTACTTGGCACTCGGGCATTCTCCTTAACCCATCGTATGCGTACATGTTAGTACGCTTAGAACCTATTGCTCTCAATGTGTAGCGATCTCCCTCTATGAATTCTACAACTCTGAATGATCCCTTATATTTGGGGTCTAATTTAATCCGGTAGTAAAAAAACAAACAAAACACAAAAACTCAAGTTGGTGTTCGCTAATCGTTAAGCAACATAAGATTAGTCCTGTGCTGAATACACGTGTTTGACCAATACCAGTCAACGCAACAACGTTATTAACTCATTTGCCACTTAATTTGGCTGCACAAATCTAATTATACTGACGAGCATTCAGCACCAGAATCGTAAACAAAACAATACAGCTCACCTTTGTGTGCATGAGGGTAGTTCTACCATGCGCCGCTCGTTCCGCACACCGACCGACCGGCCCTCTGCCGCTGTCGTCGCTGCCGACGCAGCAGCCGCTGCCGACGCAGCCGCCACTGCCGACGCAGCCGCCACTACCGCCGCTCGTACACCGGACTGCTATGTGACCCGGCTTGCCACATTTAAAGCAGACCAAGGGCTTCGCTGCCGGCTGCTGCACAGCTTGACTCGACCATGATTCACCGGTGGTGTTTATTTTGCGGTTCAAATGTCAAAACGCTTTCAGTTCTTGCTGTAATTTGTCCCTCGATCTAATGTTTGTAGTAAACGCCATACGTTGAAGTCACTGGTCAAACTGTGATGTGAGCGAGTACTGTTGCTACGGCGATTTCTTCTTTGTTTACATCTTTCCAACGATTATTCAGCGAAGTGATTAAATTACTTGCGAACGCGGGTAATGTTTCTACACTTGTTTTTTTTTGCCGTTCATTTTAATGAGGGTACCCGCCAATGTCTCGGACGAAATAAATCGTGCTGTGAAAAGTACCTTCAAGTCATTCCATATCATATCTTCGTAGGCTATTTGGAATAGCCATGTTGATGCTTCACTTTTTAGCGCCTTGCTGACCGCCACAACAAGTTGACCATCTTGCAATGAATTTTAAGCAAAGCATAAATCTGCTGTCACGTACCGTGATCACACATCGGAATCGGGTTTATCCGAGTCGAATACCGGCAACACTAACTGTTTTTCACTGGCTTAATTTTTAGTTAGTATCAGCGCGTGCATTTGTAGGTTTTGCATTTCAAAAAGTAACCGCCACTGATTGTTCTTGTCACTATCCCCGCGTGTGATCTCATTAGCACGATTTGATCCCACTTCTGATGTCGGAGCGACATCAGAATTTTATTCCATTAGAATCAGACATCATGTGGGCAGAAGATGGGTTTCGTGCAATGAAAACACACTCGGTGCGATACAGGACGTTTATTAAAATCACAAACTAACATTATCACAAATTACAATTTAATCACAATAACTGAGCACAACGAATCGAGTACAGTTTCGCGACGTCTTAACTCCGATGCGATCAGACACTGAATGGCCTGCTCGCCGTGGACTTAAACATCACGACTCTGTATAAGCGCGCTTGTGGTGTGGGTAGATCACGTGATGTCACCAGTGGCGCGCTTGCGATTCGTTTAGCGACCGTACTAATGACTGTCTCCGACATTTATATTAAAATTATCTACTCGCTGCATAGATCGATACTGTCGTTTTATCAACCTTTAACTCGCTGTTCTACCTTATTGCTTCATAATGTCCTCTCGCATAGTAACTGTTTATCTGTTGCAAGGATAAACATTTTTAATGTTCAAAATCTTTCAGTACAGCTACGTTGCGTTTATTTTTTATGTTGTACATTGTATATTATGTTCTGGCATGTGTGTATCACGTATTTTTCGCGCTTCAATAACTAGGTCGACAGCGCTACTTCCATCTGCGACATCTTGGCACTTGATGGTTGACTGAGTAAATATGCCAGGCTTTTCAGCCTATCTGCAGCTATGATCGATAGACATCTATCTAAAATCTACCTAAACGCGCGTATTGTTCCTTTTTAACACTGGTTCTTTAGTTCACTAATCATATATGTATACATATTTGTAATATATGGAATGACAAATGGTGCACAGATGAATGATCAGTTTTGAATGAATATTCTTGGTGAAACCTGCTGTGATCTGTCAATGAAGTACGGCAGTAGATAGTCTAATGCTATGGCTTGCTCGTGTAACGTGAGGATATTGGCATCACTTAAGGTTTGAACAGATACGTGTTGTCCTGTTGTATGTATAATATTATACTTACTGTCTCACGTACCTGATAAAGTTAGGTACACATGGTGGAGGTATACAGCCCTTGGATTAATGCCCTTTGTTTCATCTACATACTTTAAAGTAAGAACATTTCTAATGTATCGACTCCTTCATTTACAACTATTCCAAGGCTGTTTTTATTTTGAGATCACTGAAACCCGTAATATTTTTACGAACGTTTTCCTTCGTATCTCAAAACTACAGTAATTAGGTCACGCATAGACAGTTTTTTATTCGAATGTATTTTCCTCGTTTTCATCATGTCAAGCTTGTATGTTGTGGATGCTGTAGACTGGGCTGGCAAGAGCCCGGTTGTTAAAACGGTAAAGATGCCTTCATCAGGTTTGGTATGCTCTTCAACAATCATTGCCATATTTTTTTCACGCGTTTATAGTACAGGCGGTACTGCGGAAGGTGGTGATATCATCATAATCATCACCATCCACAGCTAGGCTTGCCAACCTTAATGCATGAATTTACCGGGACTTTGGCAATCAAACGTGGCAAAAAAGCGGGATCTTGCTGTTAAAGCAATTCGGGAGGCGAAAAATACAACTAGAAATAATTTAAAATGGTTTTATTAAATGTTTTACTTTGGCATACAAGTACAACTGTGTTGTAAGGATCATTTTTATGATTATAATTCTATAAATAATATTTGACACGGCCGCGAATTATATTTAGATCAACATACAACCTGATACTGACAATTTTAACAAAACGTGCGTTCACTAAACTCCGACTTTTGTCCGAAGGTTTAGCCGTAGGTACGATAAAATGGAACAATTGGCGTCCCGCACACTTCTTCCGCGAGACGCATCCTCTAAATCAAAATCAATCAAAAGTCATTTATTCAAACTAGGCTGAGAATCAGCACTTTTCGAACGTCAAAATTACATAAGACAGTCCCCCAAAAACGCCCGCCCTTCACCACTTCCTAGTGCTTTAGCTGGGAAGAAGAAGTGGCGCAACAAACTCCCCAGCAGCACAGCTGTCTGATCAATTAGAAAAGAAAATGAATCTATACAATAGTATCCAAAATAATATGCAATGCAATGCAAAAAACGTCAAACTTATATTAAATTATTTGCCTTATGTCAGCTAGCACACGCCAATATACCCACAAAAAACATCGAAATCCTTACTTAAGCGAATAAATTAAAATTAAAAACGTAAACAGAACTTAATCGAATAAAAGCCTCCATGCAAGCATAAGGGGCGTGCCCACCACTTACATAATAGCTATTAAAAACTGGAACTCAAAGCCACAAAAATGTTAAACTAGGACCATCGAAGTAAAATAAATAAACAGTTAATTACTAATAACAATAACAAAACCATGGACAGCAAGACGACCAGTCACCACGAGCAGCACCCGTTCACGAGCATAACGCGAAGATCAGCCATCACCCCCTTCGCCATATTTGAGGGAAGGAGGCAACCCGACCCCCGACGCTACCGCAAGCAGTGACATCTAAGGGAGCATGACGAACTTGCTGCCGGTTGCTCAGGCAAAATAATATGATTAATTGTCGAGGTCGCTAGCTAACCACTTATTGCAATACAACTCATTAAAAAAAACATTTTAATGAGTAGATTATGTCAAAAATAAAAAATAACACCAAAATAAATAGCCTTATTAGTCAACAAAAATAAACAGGTCGGTAGGAAAGCTAATTCTGGAGAAAGAACACAAACATTGTCTTGAGTTAATCACAGCGCCCAACTATTCTTATCGTTCAAATAGTCGTTGATAGAATAGTATGCCTTTGAACAAAGGTTGGATTTTACTTTAGCTTTAAACGCATTAAAAGGCAAATCTAACAAAGAAGAGGGTAGCTTGTTATAAAAGGTTATACCAAGCCCAACAAATGAGTTATGCACCTTATGAAGCCGGTGAAATGGAGCTCTTAATTTGTCTTTATTTCTGGTGTTAACATTATGAATATCACTGTTTTTAGTGTATAAGTGTATATTTTGCCTAATATATATGATGTTCGCGAAGATGAATTGTGATGCCACCGTGAGAATACCAATATCTTTAAAAAAATCTCTTAGAGAAACTCTGGCACCTAGCTGGTAAATTGCTCGTACAGCTCGTTTTTGAAGAACAAATATATTTTGAATGTCAGCCGCTTGGCCCCACAACAGAATACCGTAGGACATAACGCTATGAAAATAACTGAAATACACTAACCGAGCTGTATCAACGTCAGTGTATTGTCTAACTTTCCTGACGGCATAGGCAAAAAGTCTAAAAGTATAAACGGGACGTCTCGGCTCTCGCGGGACGTTTCGCAAGCCTAACCACAGCCCGACTTCACCCACTGGTGGGTCTAGGCCTCTCTTTTCTTGTGCTAATCCCCAGGCTATTGTGCCAGCCTCATCCAGGTTTCGCCCGCGATGGCAATTATGTTGCCTGCTCATTTCGACGTAGACCGACACCTCGTCAAAGGGTGTCACAGAATGGCGTCCAAGGACTGGATCCTTGGACGCAATTCTGTCACACCCTTTGATCGTCTTGATATCATCGATATAATTCTGCTTTTCCTTGCGCGGGACAGAAGCTTTTAACTTTACCATAACTATCTCATGGTAACCGCATGGAAGAGCGAAGTCGGTAACCCTAATTGCGCACCATAATTATATGTGATGTTCACACTAACTATTTTTACTACTGCTAATATTTTGAACGTTTTCAACGCCTTCGGTACATTGCGTGGCGCATGTGTTAATGAATGCTTCCGTTTTTTGTAACTCCGTGGTCTAGATGAAAAGAAGCTAAGGTTGCGTACACATCGTCGAAATTTTCCGAACTCGTATCTGACTTATCATGCATTGTTCCCACGTTTGTGAAAATCTTTTGTGAGCTTGTAGAAAATCTGCACGTTCTTATCTCAATATTTTTCTTACTTTTGTCATTAGCTAATACTAGATGAGTGTTTGGCAGCTTTGGCCGATAGTTCAGTTTCTGTATTTGTTATATTTTTAGTTTTGACAGAACACCATGCGTAGCGTTTAGAGTCTATTGACATTGCTTGCGTCATGACGGCTTTAGTAGTCGGTTATCAGCCAAATGGTCGGGTTAATTTTAATTTCGTTACAATAAAATGCTTCAGTGTGTGCTAAAAAAATATACATTGATTAGAAAGTTGCAATTAGTGCTAGGTGAGACTTGTATATATTTTCTTCAAATTACTAAAGGATTAGGTACGTTGGAAAACCGATTTTAAACCGAACTTTGTAACTACTTTTTTAACTTTAAACCTCACACTCTTTTTCATCATATAAGTGTTCAATTAAATGAAACTAATCCTGAGGGGTAGTCACGTTCAAAGGAATGGTGGAATAAGTCTGAATTTGCCTATTGAAAAAGTTGTAAGCGTTCATGAATGTGGTCTATTGAACATTACGGTCTAGTTTCCAGTGTTTCCTCCTGTGTAATACAGTGAGATAACTATATGCATATGCATTCAGATTTTATGAAATGAACTATAAAAAGTTAGAAGTTAAATTAGTTAGAAGTTAGGTCTTATTAAAAAATATGCTGTGTTAGGCCATTATAATATAAATTTATAACAAATATTGAAGCAGCATCATTCAATGTGTAAATGACACAATGCGATCGGTAATCCATTTATCGTTTACTTTGATGTGACATTAGGCAAATCCTGAGTGCCCAGATTTTTTAATCCGAGGTGAACATTCAAAACTTGCAGTGACGAGAGTCAGTCTCAAAATGAGGTTACTACACGTAGAACATAATTCGCAACTGTGTTATGTGACAGTCAAGATTTATTATTTAGTATCGGTTGCCGGGTTGGCAGTCGCCTCGCCCGTCATTCGGACGGGCTATCTGCGCACCGGTGGCTAAATATGACGGCTCAACTATTGTGAAGCTACAGATATGCACCATTCGTTCAAATATTTCAATTAATTAGGGCTAGATTTTCCGGCGACAACTGAGATAAATGAGTTCCTGATAGTCATGATGTAGGTGTGGGCGATACTGACACATACCGTCCGAGTAAACTGAACCTCAAATGCAATATTTCAAATAACGGAGTAGTCACTCATTATATAGTAACAATGAGCTTAGATATATAGGTTACGTGAACACGCCTTGTCGGCCGGTGCTCGAACGTTGACCCCTGACTACCAAGTCTGTAAACCTGACTTTTCACGAAATAACAAAAAAAATAAAAAGGCTGTGCTATTGTACATAATTATATTTCAGAAGTCAATAGAGTTACCGAACCCTCATGCACAGCATTTTTTTTCAAACCTGATTTGCGGCATTCCAGTTTCAAAAAATTCCATAAAATAAAAGCACCAAGCAGGTAAATAGAGGAAACGAGAAAAAGTTACGAAAATCACTGGTTCCCAGAAAGTTCATGTGAAATTTAAAAGTTCAGTTTACAGGTGGAATAAACGGTCTTTGTTTTTGTATTTTCTTGCTATAAAAGAGAATGGGAAATTAAAAAAAAATGTGTTAGAGGGTCAAGTGAACATTGAACTCGTTCTTTTTTGATAATGCTTTGTTTGTATAGAGTCCTAATAATACGAGTTTGTCTTTATTCTATGGATTGTAATGTCAGAGATTAACCGCAAACGCAGAAGTAGTGTAACCGAAGTTCAAGTTCAAAACCCTACCTGTTATTTTAAGACCTTGCACATATTATTTGATGTATACTCATGTTTTACAATAAATATATTCTATTCTATTCAGTCATTAGGTCTCGTATTTGTTTATGGGCAGGATTAATTTAATACCAATCTAGCCCTATATTGTACTTAAATGAGGTTGGAAGGAATCTATTGCGTGATTGCGCCTACAAGTGACGTTTATATGTAGATATAACAAACGGGATGCAGCATTGGTACGGCGCGTCGGTAAAGCCACTGTTTTGTTTACAGATGTTACTTCGGACGTAGCTAGCAGTGATTGCTTAGCCAGTTTATTGTAAACTGCGAAATTATTGGCCAATCATGAGATAGAGCAGATTAGCTTATCCAATATTATTATAGGTTTCAAGGATTACACTGAGCGATATATTGTATTTATAAATGTCCATTCGAAGACTACCCAAAGACGCAGGCACCCCTAAATTCAGGTCCCCTTCCAAATTAGATCAGCGGCTTAGACTTTAAGCATTCGGACTTTATGCAGTTGAAACAGCATTAAGCTTAGTAGACTAAACTTCGAGACTTGTACTTGAATTTTTGTCTCATGTATTTCATTCGATGAATAAAAGACATAATATTATTATTTCAGGGATAAAGATTAAAATTTGGCAACCGAACATACCCAAAGTTATCCTTTTGGACATGTATTGCTGCCAACGACCAACGGAAAGCGCCAAACATCACAGTAATAAATGGATTACATCTTCACTATGTCTGATGCAAAGATGCAATGACGATAATCATCACCTAACAGTTTGATGACTTAATTCAGAAACAATGTCAACTTTATTTTTAGCCTGTCGAAAGCTTTTGACTAGTTCAGGATTTATTTATAGCCATTGGGAGATATTTTTGACTTCCTCAATTTGAAATTAAACACTCGTCTTTCTTTTTATAAAAATATTAAACTGACACGACTGTCGCTAGCGCCGGCTGGCAACGATATCGTCAAAGCAATGATCCTCCATACTTTACGGAATTTATATCGTAGCTGCTGTCGGTCCTGCTAATATGATTTGAGATCTTATTGAAACGTTCGAAGTCAAACAAAAGGGGCTAAATGACCTATTGGAAATCTAGCGCAACAACGATAAATAGCTGGAAGTGCAATCAGAACAGTATTTTGATTGATTACGTGCTTTTTCTCTGATCTATTACTACATATAAATAGAACTTGAAGATCCCACACAATGTTGCCTGAGCCATTATAACACCCACCAGAACGAGTGTGACGGTCTATTCGGAGACGACTCCGCCGCCTCATGATGCTTTCTCGAGCCAACATCAATCTCTTCAGTTGTAGTTTATTTCAACACTAACACCACTATTTATATTTAGCTCAAGAATTATTTACAACTATGAAATTGACAGCTTACTGTACACAATTTTTCCCGTGTCAAGATCAGACGATTTGTAGATATGCAACCTTGTAATAAAAATACGAGCTGCGCTAAACGTTTGCGGGGGACGACTGGAAGCGCCGCGGAAATTGTAACACATTATAATATCAAAAGTAAGCCTACAGAATGAACAAGCTAAAGTGGCAATTGGCCAGCTATATTTGCCGTAGAACTGCAGATCTTGGCGTATAGACGTGTTCTTGAGTGGAGATGCGGATCGGCAGTAGTAGTGTAGGGCGCCCCCGGCTTAGATTTTCTCAAGATGACTGGTAGTAGCTGGATGAGAGTAGCCGAGGATCTAGTGCGATTGGGGATGCCGATGTCCAGCAATGGCCTTCTATAGCCTTATGAATCATCAGCCTATAGAATAAAATTTCATGAACAATAAATCAATTTAATTTTATTTCATAGTTCAACGAGTCGCCTAAAATGACCCAGGTCGAGGCGAGCGAGGTCATCGATGGGAATGGAAACTGTTGTCTACCCAGATTAGATTGCATGACAATAGACAATATTGTCCATTTTGGAAAGGTCTCTACCAAACTGGAGCAGCGATAATATTTTATTATTTAGCTTTAGCGTTTTGAAAACCTCGTACAAAGACCTTGGAAGATAGTTGAATTTTCAGGTTTACAGTTCATATAAATAAAGTAGGTAAACTTAAATTAAAAAAACTTTAACCTTTTAATTATGTAGTTGATAGTTGGTAAGAAATATTATTACTAACTTAGTCCATTGTTAGTTGTTAATGAAATATAAATAAATAAATAATGGGTAGACCCAATTTAGATGAATCATAGGGCATAGGGCCTTCTTGTTCTAGCTCTCGTTGAATTTAAGCTTTTGGATTCTTTTAACCCTTAGTTTCTTCTGCAGACTAGTTGTTTCACAGGCAACCCGAGAGTCGAAACAAAAATAAATCTTTTTTTAAATAACTTTTTAAATGTTACTACGAACTTGGCATGCTGCGTATTTTATCTGTGTAGTTTTTACGTACGTCACAAACATATAAATTGGTACAAATAAACGTAACGTTAGCGCGGCGTTTAAGACAGTCTTGTCTACTTTAGAAACACCGAATCCACGCCTGAACTACCAACATCAATATCTCTTGCGATATATACCAGAACCTATTCATTATCATCTAAAACATCGTTTTAATTGTTGAGCTTCTGAAATTCTTCGATAAAGGTGGTTTCATATATCTCGAGGACTTCTATGTTGAACTCTGCTAACAAGTACAAATAGGACAATAGTATTTTTTACTATTACTGCGTCAGCAACCTTCGCTGGGAAAAATACGGGGGGAAATGAATTAACTAATGGTTGGTCGTATTTCAAGGAATACTGAGACCATTATGGTATTGTTCAAACTAGTATAAAAACCGTTTCAAATAAAGTTTTTACTGTCTAAAAAACGAACGTGTGCTAACAAATGTTCAATGTCAATTTTGTAATGGCTTGCCTGATTGACACGCAAAGTTAGAAGCTAATAAAGAGGAAATGTTCAGAACTGTCGTACTGTAAATAAGATTATGTATGTTGTTACTGCCTTGGGGAAATGAAACTATTCCTGCTAATGTTTAAACCTGGTCGTCCGCTGGTTATAGGCTAGGTTATATATATGTGAAGTTACATTAAATTGAATATGGCGCCCTCTAGAGGAAAAAAAGTCATGAACTAAAAAAAAAAGATTTTTTAATGGTTGGTACCACTAAAAAATCTTTTTTTTTTAGTTCATGACTTTTGGGTATCAAATGGAAGGGCTTATTATTATTAGCACATTTCAAAAATATATACATATATTATTACCCCAAAATAATTTAAATAAAAATATATAAACTAAAACCCAACTACGGCAAAAAAGTCAACTAAAAAGGTATATAAACAAATCATCTCAGACAGACAAATTAAAAATCCGGAGTAGCACGTAATCTATTCGATTTATCCCGTAACACGTGTGACTCCGGATTTTTTATTGGTCTGTCTGACATGACTTTTTTATACCTTTTTAGTTGACTTTTTTCCCGTAGTTGGGTTTTAGTTTTTATACTTTTATATTTTTTTATGCTTACCCCTATTAAATGTTTACCAAAGAATGGTTCACCCTGCAGGTAAAAAGATTAAAGAAACAATAGAAATTAGCAAAGATTAATTACCGCACAATCTGTAGCTTTTATCGATTTTATAGCGATTCTAGAAACGGTTGCTATCCGTTCAAAGCCCTACTCTCAGTGATCTCTGTTTACATCATCGGTCTGAGCCGCGCTGATCATTTTATCGATTGCTATATATTTTTATATTTATGTTCCGTGTGCGTACCGCATCTGGACGGGCGTGTGTGCCTGCCCTATTTATAAAGTGCGGTTAGTTACCTCAGAGCAGATATAAACTACAGACGTGCCAATGACGAAAAGTATGACTATGCGATGTACCGATACCTGCCGAGGTTCGATCAATTACGCGTGTGCCAATGATCTTGTTATCACCGATCGATCTGACCCAAGTTTCATGAATGAACAAACTCTCTCATTCTCACTTATATTTTTACACTATCAGTGGAATAAAGAAATGGCAAGAAAAGCATTTCCAAAAAAATAAAACTTCATTTTTCGTCCTGCTTACTTATCTATTTATTATTTTGTTCCCAGTCCAAGGATTTACTTTCATATGAACCTTAACTGAACCATGTAGAGAATATAATTAGCACATTTGAAGTGACTGTATGAGACCAATTTTATAATCACACTCCTGCACGATGCAGTCTTGAACTGACCACTCGCAAAGACCATCCTCGGGTTCTATTTAATAGCGTGTCTGTTTATATTAATATTCATCAATCTCTCACACCGTATGTATGGACTATGGAGTAGCCGGTGTAGTGTGTCGATTACCTATTGCGTCACTTTTATAATTATTGTCTGCGATGCCGTTTGCTGTTCACACCGTTTTAACATGATTTTATCAAGGTGTAAATGGGCGAGTCTACTGTCAGTCTAGGTCGGAACACAGATTTGGCACGTTTACTTGCCTAGCTGATTTTTTCTATCACTTAAAATATTTTACATTCGTCCGACGATATTCCTGTAACTGATCACATGACGACATTAAATTAACTATTTGAGCTCCAATGTAAATTCGTGCTGATTTTTCCTCCATCACTTTCTGATTGCGAGATCGACCCATTTCACATTACAATAACATCGTAATCGTAACCTATTTAAATTTGGTAGATATATCGCGTTTTAAAGATCGTAAGTTATACAGATCTAGTGGATCATTTTAAATAACAATCGAAAGGCATTATGTCCGCGACTGCTTTATTTATTGTAATTGTAAACATTCTGCTATCTGTTATTGCCATCAGGCCCAATGAGTTATTATTTTGGCAGCGTCTGATCGCGGATGCGTTTTGTCTTCTCATATACGTCTAACATAACACTCGGTATTTATAGTGTGCGATAGTCATCTCGTTAGATAGTCCAGGAAATTAGGTCGATGACTCGTTGCCACCGATTCTGCATGTACTATCTAGTGCTCTTTTGCTTATCAATTATGTTAATTAATTGGTAATAGCACTAAGACAGTAGTTTTTGTTTTCATTCCAGTGTGTTAGCGTTATGTGAACGAAACGTAAACGCTACGTCTACTAAAATGCTGCCCAATTATTGTCCTAGTTTCTAGATAGGTAGCAGCAGTCTAGATACGATATTCTGCGCTGTCATTGACCGACCCAAATTTTCAGGGGGTATGACGTTCGTAAATGAATGACATAGCGCCGCGTTATTTTAGAATTGGGCGAGAAAATTTGATTTCGAGGTCGCGTCAGAGACAGAGATTGGTTGATATTGAAGTTATACCTATTACGTCATAGGTTGCGCATGCGACGTTATTTTTTTTTCCTAAACTTGTCCTGTGTTGGAATTCGAGCAGAGTTTTTGGCAAAGATTTGGACTCTTGACTGTAATTGAAGCCGTCACCGCCTGTGTACTGTCAGCCATCCGGTACCTACCTAATGATGTTGGTTTATTACTCTTATCTCGAAAGAGGAATTTAATCTCGACTGCATTTTGTACTTAAAATCAAACTCTATGGACTGTTGCAAACGGGTGACTGTCGAGAATTTTTATGACAGATTATTTCTATTTTAATTCATATTTAATGGGTCCTGCTAAATGATGAATCATGCCTATAGAAGATTGACTGAAGACAGGGAACATAATGTGATGATGTCAGCATAATTAAATAATATGAGACTCTTCATTAATTCATTGATTTATGCCGCGATTGTAATTTAATTAATGCCTAATAAAATATTCACAAGTGAAATATATACTGTCTTTAATTTACTTATCTATCATTATTATCATAGCGTATGTAGCTCACCCGATAAAATTAGATCCATTTTCAAAATTTGAACTTATTTTTTTAATAGATCTTTTACATGTGGCCAGTTCTAAAAACTTTCAGTGTCGCCCTCGTACTAGAGTTTTCTACCATTCGACATTCCTTTAAAATTTCGACAGTTCTGATTTCGAACTTTGTAGCGGATATGACATTTATAACAATTGCCCAAAACTCCGTCAGTCTGAGAGAACTAAGCTGCCAACAAGATTGCCCTAAATTGGTAATAAGCGAATAATTGGCTAGTATGAAATACTTTTACGGCATTTTGCCTTTTAGGTTTTTGTATCAATTTGCGTTGAATGCACACGAAGCGTTAATCTTTGTGTATTCAATATAATTAATTGCAGTATTTCTGGTTTCAGATTTAAAAACAAAATTAGCATTTTAATCATATACCGTTTGATAGGAGGTCCGTTTTTATTAAAAAAAAACATAATTTAATTTTATCAAAAGTATTGTGGTAGAATTTTGTAACAAAATAACCAATAGGAAACCTGCTTTCTGGTGATAGAGTCTATGACCTCCAAAAGCTATCAGTGGGTTTTTTGTATCATGCAGGTTAACCAGTAGCGTACATAATGATAAAATTATATTACACTCACTACCGTTAGTTATTATTGAATGTTACTGTAACTTTGTTTATTGTCCTTTATCCTTCGAGAAAGGAAATCATATTTACGTTCAAACTTTTAAGGGCCTGTGCACACCACGTTTTTTAAACGCGTCGACGCGGCGACGCCGTCGCGCGCCTTTAGAAAACGTGGTGTGCACAGGCCCTAAGATGGATTCTCTTGTATATAATTCCCACGTATCTGGCGTTGGGTGACGCCGCGTAAACGCTACGCTAGCGTTGAGCTATCGCAGTGTAAACGTTCGACGAATGTGTACACTAGATGCAAGGGGTGCTTTAGCACAACGAAAGAGACAGTAGTTTGTAAAAGTTGGTAGAAAATCTCGTGATGTTTTAGTAAAGCTTTTTATAGCTGTGATCTGTTGTTCTGACGGTGTTATCGACAAGATAATTATACACCTTTGTCACAGCTCCCAGTCTAACAATAAAATAATGCAATCTGTTGTATTCATACCTGTTTATAGCATTTCCATTTCAAAGCCTATTCCTATAGAAATATTTCCTCATTGTTCATATCATGTCAGTCTTTCCATTGTGGGGTGCTCCAAAAGTGCTCATTAAAACAATTACGTAATGAAAAGCTAATTGCACTGCACGGTACGCGTCCACAACTCGAATATCGGTCACATCCGGAGTGCACATAATGACATACCTATATACATCGGTATCCATTATCAATTCTGTCTCACCCCTGTACAGTCGGCCGCCACTGGCAACAAAACCAGTATAAGCTGGCCTTGTATTCTATTGAAAGTCCGTACTACGCCAGGCCAGCTCAAGGTCCTAGATTTTTCAATGACGTGCGGTGGACTGTACCACGAAAGCACATCTGTATCAAAGTGTACTCAAAAATCCACTCAGTCACAGCACACCTATAAACCGCTGTTTCGTAATCCAGTGTGGCAGTAGAGTCCAATGTCAAACGTTTTCTGTTTCTGAAAAGCAAACGTTTTATCAAAGCGCTCTAACCAACGTGATTTTTATGCTACAGCGAAAGAGATCTTTATGCAGTTAATAAAATACCGATTCCTGTGTTTCATCGATGTTATTTGCGTAATTTGCAAATGATGCTGGCTGCATCGATATTGATCAAAGAAAAAAAACGTGGGTTGTTTCCGCTGCTTGTTATCAACTTTAATTGTAAGGGTCAATTGGTGGAAATAGCTTATTGTCCTGCTCATTGGTAGTGGTCTTGTAACATTATTTATTCACAATTGCATTTCTTATAATGACAACATTGTTGTGGGTAGGTATAGTTCCATGCGATCCCGATTGCGACCAAGTGGAGACGTTCTTTTAATGCAAAAATCGGGAACAGGTTATTTATCGGCTGTGCTGTCTTGGTAATTTAAATTTCTGAGATATAAATTGTACTTATTTTTTATTACACTGAATGTAAAATGATATAAAATGGAACAAATGCTTCGTATCTGGTAATCTGGCAGTAATTATGCCAGCTCCCTTGTGCTAATAACTTCTAATGGCTTGCCAAGAGCCGTCATGTTTTATGAGGTATAAATGTCGAAAAGTAAACCATTGTTTTTTGTGTAAAGAATTTTCGGGCTGTGCGTTGTAATACCTTCCTGCGTGCATATCAAAATTTATTTTGAATTAATAGAAGAAATTGCAAAACCTATAGCTAACGTTTGTTCACTAGTTACTAGCTAGCGACATAATATTATCAATAGCATTGAATACCTTAACAACTAGGTAACCTTCCCCTCGTTGTCATCAACCCCAAAGCTATAATTTCTTCACAAAAGCCAGTCCATCCTCGTTGGCAGCGAGCTCGTCGGTCCGGCACTGCATGCGCCAGTGACCGCGGCACTGACCCTGCACTGGTTCCGAACTGATGCACATACAGCTTCACTTACTGCTAACATAACGTGTTATTGTTCGGAGTCATGCTAGCTGCTGGAGGCGAAGAAAAACATAACTTATTTCAGCTTGTTACTGCAGTCGCTTGTAAAAATTGTAATGAAATTGTTAGCGCGTACAGGCGGAGATAGGGCATCAATTTGTTTTCGCATCAAATTACCAGCTTGGGCATTACGGCTTTGGTAATCCCTGGTGTTCCATTTTTAGAATAGAATCTACAGTGGTGTCTCCATACCAATCTTAAATTTGCACATTGACGATATACAAAGGCGATCTTGTTTATTTGTACAGCTTTGCTTGCCAATGCAGCTCCGCCATTTCCGCGACGTATTTTTACGGTGCTCACAGGCGGAAAAATTGCCTACTTATTACGTTTTATGCTTTGATGCGAATTTCCATCTATATACATAAATGAAATGGTTTCAGGCGTTACTAATAGACTTTCTACATAAATAACGTGTGCTGCCTGTAAACCTACTATCAGGACTGAATACTAAACTATTCATTTGAATGGGAAACACCACTTCGGGAACCCACAAATAGTGGGACTGTACATTTGTTTTATGACCTGTCATCAACTGACTGTGTTATTTTACTGGGGTGAATTGGGTTTACCCATAGAAGTATTGGGACTAACTATCGCTTATTGAACGATATGGTGACCGCAGTTTAATGTTATTTGTTCGCATGTGGATTGTGAATCCCCTTGACTCATGATGTTTACTGCATGTCATAGAGTGGTTAATACACAATACTGCAATAAATCTTACTCTAAATTGAGTATTCGTAAAATCTGAACTCGTTCCGTATCGGATATGATTTCAATTACCTACCACAAATGTATGCATTCATGCAACTGTTACATGTATATTCTTCATGCAAATGCATTGAAATCGATCCAACTGTAATATGCTTGCGTATCATTGTTTATTCATTAAGTAAATCACTTCCAGGCAAATGTCAGTGATTTTAGTCGCGCGAGGCTCTCTTATGCGAATTTTGAATTTCCATATGCCTATGTGTTTCACAAATCTGCTACTTAAAATGATTTTGTGTTTTATGCTTGCTAATGTAAAAAAAATATCTGTGTTTCTCACATATGATTTAAGTCTTATATGAAGGGTGCTTGTCCTGTAAAAGTAGTTAGAGGCAACAGAAAGAAACAAGTCATGGTTTTAGACTATGACCTTGAGTTCATAGTTCCCAGTGCCGCCATCTTTGAACTGTGCTTGTCACGACATACAAAATCATAATATTGAGTTTGAACCTTCACCTTTTAGTTACCTCACTATTCCTTCTCCTTATTTATGAGAGTCAATAAGTCATCTGGATGATATTTGTTTCTATTTGCATCAATCTCTTGCTGTGCGATATTTCCTCTCGTTGTTTTTAGTTTTTGTAGTAAATAATAATGTATGCGTGTTATAATTTTTTTACGATTGGCGCTCTGTGTGATGTGACGGATATACGACATTTATCAGTAACTTTTTACAAACGAATCTATTAAGTAAAATTGAATTGTTTGTTTGTAGCTTTTTAAATGTGTCTAGGCAAAGAAAACCTCTGCCTAGACACATTTAAAAAACTACATCTTTCTTGTATCATGAAAATTATGAGGTTTATAAAGAAAATTACTTATGATATTGTAAGAACTTTGTATTAGTGTACCGCTCTTGATTTGTAGACTTATTTTTTATTGGATTCATAAAACCTCTTAACACAAAACCTCAACATGTTGTTTTCAGGCGTGCATAGACGACAACTTGGACATGGTGGAGTTCCTTGTGACGCATGGCGCTGACGTCAATCGCGGAGACAACGAGGGATGGACCCCGCTGCACGCCACCGCGTCGTGCGGCTTTCTCAGCATAGCTAGGTAATAGAAATATAGTCTTTATGCTCTTTAGACATAGTAGTTTGGGCCATATTGCTAAATAGGGTGTAGTAAGCTTCCCGTACTGTTTCTTTCCACGTGGTTGCTAAGTCATTAGCGATTCATTCATGACATAAGCGATTTTATTAGCTAGATCATCATGAGTCTTAACTACCATGCATGCGATATGGATTAATTGGAATGCATAGTGTCAGTAGAGATATTTGTCAATGCTTTGGAACTGCGTCTTAGATAAAGTCAATTAAATCTAACGTAAACTTTTATGATTTGTTGGTGACAAATTCGGTAAGGAGTCTAAGGGGCTTGATTTAACGAGGTGCCCACGCGAAAAGAGAACGTCCCCCAAATAGGGATAGTTCCTGTGCTCTCCCGAATTATAATTTCCTATCAATCAATAATGACTTATTTGTGCCATAATAATAATGTTATGATGAATAACTCAACATTGACGCAGCGTTCGACATACGATAGGGGTCTGTCAACAAAAGGTTGAGTCACACTGACCTAATAGGCTTCGGGTTTTCTGTGAACGATGCTGTTCCATTGTATTTAGCTAAGAATGATAACATATTGAAGTTATTGCTTTGTAGTTATTCACCAAATATGGTTTATAGGATTGGATCAGCTTAATGAGTGGTTCTATCTATCCTAAAGGTTACATACTTTAAAGTTCGAATGATGATGCAGAATGAGAACCAGAGTGGTCAACATAGCCAACAGAATAATCATTCTGAAGGGTCATTGGGCCGGCCATGTGAGCCGTAGAACTGATAACCTTTTGGGTAGACGTGTTCTTTAGTAGAGACAGTGAATCGGCAAGCTTGGGGTAGGACGCCTTCAGGCTAGATGGAGCGTCGATGTTCGCAGGTTTTCTAGTAACTGAATGAAAGTGGCCGAGGATCGAGTAGAATGACGTGCGATTACAGAGGCATGTATGTCCAACAGTGAACAAATATATAGGATTATAATGACTGCTATAGGTTCTTCTAGCGCCGGCCAAGTAAGGCACGATGTAAGAATTTGAAATTGGGCTTCAAGTTTATATTGGCGCAATGGCAACGTTATGTAGTGAATCATAATATATAATATATGTGTTGGTTTAACTAAATGAATAAAATGCACATTTGTCAATTAACGAGAACGACTTTCAATAAACGCTGCCTGACTAGCAAATTATTTATTTGTTATTTTCTCTTTGCCTACATTGATATGCAAAATAAGGATACATTTCAATTTATTTATTCGCCACCTTCTATTTGCTGCACTCGGTGAATAGCTAGTTTTTCCTACCATTATTGATCACTGCATTGGGTATGTCTAAAATAGTAATATGAATTAATATTACGCATAATTAGGTTCTAAGCTCAGAATATTCTCGATCATATATTATGGGACATTCGACCAGACGGAATAATACACATCGCATTTTGAGAATGTTATATCATCTTCCAAGAAACTGTTTAGTTTTCCTGTTAGTATTAATCATAATATATCTTTTGTTACTGTTGCTGTATTGAAAAACAGTAAAATTATAATGTCACTCTTGTGAAAATAACTTTGTTGAAATAATGTTGTTTATTTTAATCCAGGCTCAAAACCAGTATCTTATGATTTTGTGTTAATAATGGTAATTTTGTTAGGTTTTCATAACATAATTATGTTGTTTTTCGAAAAAGTGATCAGACTTTGTATGAAGTGTATATAAATTAAACTATGTAGTAGATAACCACATAACGGATACTTATCAGGGTGTGGTGAAATGGGCAATAAATTGTTTTTTTTTATGTAATTTCCGTTCACTAGTTTTTTTTCGTCTTCACATATGTTACGTTCTTCGCATTTCAACTGAACGTCCCTCGCTGACGCTGGTAGCCTGTTTTTCAACCATCATTCGTTATCATCATGAATCTGAATCACCAGGAAAATTATTAGTTTACTATTTGTTGTTTGACGTCAATGCAGCATACGTAACGGGAAAATCTTAGTTGCGTAAATTATTATGTAATTTTATTTTTAACTCATAGAGCATGTGACTGATAGATGAAACAAATAATCGCGTAATAAGTGCGTGTGCTGTCTGCTAATGTTAGGTAATCTTTCTGGTTCATCGAGGTCCAAAAAATCTATCAAAGATGAACCAAGTTCGTGGTATATCATTAGGTAGATTCAAAAGTATTTGACGAGCACGAAGAACGCTATACTACTACTACACTTAAATATAGTGACCACCTACGACTTTATCTGCGTATTGCTTATTTATATACCTTTAGACCACTCTCGACTTCTCGAATATTTTCATAATGTATTTGAATTATAGATTCTTGGCTCCTAAAACTGGGTTTTTATGGCTATAATGATTTAGCTGGCTTGGATGGGATTGCCAGCTTCTCCGGTATTCAATTTCACATTCTACCAGACATTTTAAGCGCTTCAACACCGGGTTATAAGCCACCTACATCCAGCTTGTCCCCACCCATTTTTCTAAGGTCGACGGCGCCTTTAGATTTGAGGCGTGTCACGCTACGCTTGCCGATTCATTACCGACTAGGTAAAATCTATCCTTCTACAAGTCGGGTCACTGCCACCTTACCTTGCTAACTCTGCAAACTATGTCAGTTACTCCAGTTCTTTTCTGGTATTTTCATCCTAGCATAGAGCATTCTTCATGTCTTGTATTAGCAATAATTATGTACATTTCTGTTTCAGATACCTCTTAGAAAACGGCGCCGACGTTTCCGCCGTCAACTATGATGGAGAGCTGCCGGTGGACATCGCCGAATGTGATGCTATGGCCGACATGCTGCAGAAAATCATCGATGACAAGGGTTAGTACTACGAACTACATCTGTTTATGCTTTAAGGGCCTATAGGTCGTCAAATTGCTTAGCAAGATCCGTCGTTATATCGAAACTTCTTCAGCATTAATTTTGAAATAAATATAATGTTAAACTTGAGGATTAATGTTAGCGACTATGTTAGCCGAAAACACGATTTCATAAAATTTACTTGATAGAAAAAAAAATCCAAATTTTCCTCCAAGTCCAAGAGTCCTCCAAACCGAACAATAAACCGCTGCTTTAAAAAAAATACTTGATCATGAAACTTGGCACACTAACTGAACTAACTATAAAGCAGCGACTATGTATTATTTTCGCCGTAAAAAGCAATTACCTTAAACTTTTTCCGATTTGTAGCCGCCTCCGTCTCGCTCGCACTGAGTCCGCGAGCAGTATGGTGCGAGCGAGATAAAAACCTGAGGTTGTGTGGGCTCTTAAGACCTATGACTTACTTAAATGACGTAATGACATATTTTTGCGCTTCATTTTCTTTAAAAGTTAAAGCTTACAGCCTAAAGCTTACTAGAGGTCCTCACCTTTCACACAATTTACACATACACACGATTTATGTGGTACTGGCTAAGAAAGCGTCTTCTCCTTTGTTGTACACACGGCTACATATCAAGCAATACATTTCCGTATAAACTGATCTCGCATTGAATAGGATTTCCGTATAATGAGAGGAGGTAATGGAGGTTAGAGGGTTAAATGGAAAATTAAGTTCATCTCCCCATACATTTTGGAATCACTGACCTATTTTCAAAAACTTTTCTTCCATGTCTTATCTATATATTCTTTTGTTGCGCAGGCGTGGACTGCGATAAGTATCGCAACGCTGAATTTGACACTCTCATGAGCGATGCTCGCAAATGGGCAGCTAACGGCTACGTGGAAGTGAGGGACATAAATGGAGGCACGCCACTACACGTCGCGGCAGCTAAAGGATATGTGGAAGTTAGTATTCTGTTTTAGAAGCTCTTACGGCACCTTCGATTTGTTCATCAAAGAAAAATAATTGTATGCTGCCTCGTTGGTCAAGTGGTCGCAAGCGCTACTGCTGAGCATGAGGACCTGGGTTCGATTCCCAGGCGGGGCAAAGTGTTATTGGGTTTTTCCATCAGGAATATCTCAGTAGCAGCCTGGAATCTGGATTTGATCCCGGCTGATGTGTAGTAATAGCCACACCCCCCTGTTACATGGGACTTAAACATAACTGGCGAAACGTTGCTGTACTATAGGTACACCCCTGCCCCTGCCTGACCCTTCGAGGGTAAACTAGCGTTATGTTATGATTGTCTAGTGATGCAGAGTTTAAATTCAAAAGATTTAAAAGATGCATGGATATGGGACGGCCTTTGTTGAGAGCAATTTTTAGGGACTGGTCTGGTTTTTAAAGGTTCATCAATTTACTGTATGAAAGTAATGAGAATTTTATAGACACTTTTTTATTTTTTATTCTTCTTATTCACTTCTTCTTCCCGCAATGTTATGTTAAGCTTAAATCTTACCTGTATCATGTCTCCAGGTGGCTAAGATCCTGCTAGAGGAGTGCGGCGCTGACCCCGACTGCTTGGACTTCGAGGGTTGGACCCCCCTACACGCGGCCGCTCTCTGGGGACAGAAGGAGGCCACCGTCTTACTGCTGAAGTACGGAGCCGACCCGATGATCAAGAACTATTCAGTAAGTACCGACACACTGGCTTTACTATCGCAATACTGTTAATATTGAGGCTCATTTGCAACACAAATCATTCCGTATCTGACAATCGAAATGATTGAGATAGAATAATGTTTTAAATAGATTTATCGGGAAGGATTCTTGAAAATTCATCTTTTAGAGGGGTAAAATAGAGGATGAAAGTTTTTACGGGAGTTCGACATTGTTGTGGACGGGAAATCTCGTCGCGCACACGGCTTGTCACACAATAATCATCATTAGGTTACTACTTTATTCTATTCACAAACGAAATTCTCTTCCAGGGCCAAACCTGCCTTGAACTGGTCGACCCGGGGATGCTGTCGTTCCTTCACGATGCGATGCAGGCACAGCGTCGTATGAACAACAATAATAACAAGCGCAAGCGCAGCCCGCCGCAGCACGAACCCAAACGTGTTGACATCGAAATCACGCCGCAGCCAGAGAAAGTCGTCAACGGTAAGACTGAAGGTGCTTTCATTGATTTATTACTTGAAACGCGATGACTACTGGCAAGTTGTGTTGTGCAAGTTGACTCCGTTTGCTTTGAATTGAGGAGAATCAGTGTTGGTGAGCGGTAACTTAGTTAGTTAATTGATTCAGGCGTGACTTGGCGGAAATCCATTTAACTAACTTATTCCGCTTAACTATTCTTAAAGAGTCTTAAAAAACCCTGAAGTAGATGCTGACTCAGCGTCCAGCGCTCGGCGTGTTAACACGTCGTGTACGGGTTCGGGACAAGTCAATCGTCATCCTGAGGATGCCTCGTTGAGAGGTGAAACACGTGTCGATTTCTTACAGGGTTTTTTAAGACTACTAAATATATCTAGTTTTTGCGTGAAAGAGTAACAAACATCCATCCATCCATCCTCGCAAACTTTCGTGTTTATAATATTAAGTAGGATAAATATCAATGATAGCGGTTAACTGTCATGGAAGAAAGTCCACTTGCGCAATTAAACTTGCAAGTAGTTATCGTGCTATAGTTTTAGTTAGATCTTACTCCTATCTGTGGCTGTTGTGTGACGTCGATAACGGTAAGGCGGCTTTGAGTGTTGTTATTAGAACCCGGAATTATTTTCTAAATCCGGCACTCTAATTGCGTAACTCACTTTCAATCACAATCCGAGAGTTTTTTTTGAAAAATTTGTCTGCTATATAAACATAAAATCGTAAATAGCGTTAAGAACGTGAGTGAACTGTCAAAGTGAAACGCATTGCGATCAATTGTCATTTTGAGTGTGTTACGCAAATACCCCGCGGATCCTATTAGTCATCACTATACGAGAATGTTCAACACTGAATGCAGCTTTCTGTCTCTACATGTGGTAGTAGTAGTCTTGAGTGTCAACGGTAAGCTTTCAGTTGCTTCCTGTGAACCTGTTGTCGCTTCTATTGGTTTTATTTATGGAACCTCAAAAACCAGAGGCTTAGGAGCTTCTTTCACCACATCCGGATAATGATGTGTCATTTTGGTGCAAGTAAGTCAGTTATTTGATACTTTCCTTTAATAAAAAAGGGTTAAGCTTTTCAACAATCTAACAGGAACGTGTGGAACAGGTCCATAATGCTTCCAAAATGCAGCTGCAGTCATAATCTGAATGGTGAGCTTGCATGTAGTTTCATTTTATAACATGTAGCATGATCATTTTGCAGACAGTTTTGTTTAAAAATTAGGACAGGCCGCTAAAATAAAAGTTGTTCTGACAGCCGAATATATGCAGCTTAGTGCTCATACACAATTAGTTGAGTTAGATTACATTAGAGAAAGGTGGTGTCCCACCAGATCGCAATTTGACGGCCTTACTAATTTTGCCTGCGAATGTTGGTCGATTATTAATCATGGTGAATGTCCACAAAACAGTGATCGACCAACCATTCAAAATTAAATGACTGCTACATTCTAAAGTAAATCGTTATAAATTATTATTGTTAACGGTACGCGTATTTGTTATGCTATCTGCCACTCGCCCGATGAGCCGGCCGAGGTCGCATTTAACTTCATACAGCAGGTTTGGACAACATCAAACAACCAGAAACAATTGAATCATCATAATAATTCAAATAAAGAATATGTGGTTTTAAAGTGCCAGTACATAATAACGCTACAAGGTTATTTTGACACATGGCCAAAATTGATACTATACCGCATTCTTGTTTTTAATACAAAAATGCACAACAGCGCCCCCTTGCCAATGTCTTTGGGGTGCCAAAAGATCCTCGTAGCAGTGTATATGAAAATGTATATGAAAATTTTGTTCGATAGAAAATTAAAATAAAGAATTTGAAGCTCTAGAATGCCAGTACTTTTAAAATGTTGTTCAAACCGATCACTCATTCATTCATTACCACGACAGACAAGCCGCCAGCGCCGGAGATCTTAAAGACGGACGCCAAGCCTCCGCGCGGCCGTCCGCCTTCGCCCGAGACCACGGAGGAGTCCTCGCCGGAAGACGCGCCGTCGTGGCGCCGATCTGCTTCGTTCCGTAACAGGCAACCAGACTCGCCTAGTAAGTTATCATAAAAATCTTAAATTCATCCACTGACAGACAGCGTACAGCCTAAACTGCTGGGTCTAGAAGCATGAAATTTTCTACAAGAGTTTCTTTTGTAACGAAGGTGAGCACTAAGGAAGGATTTTTTAAATTCATCCTCTAAATTCCTCATTTTTGCCGATGGGATAGCCCGTCTAAAATATGTCAACGCACGACAAGACGTGTACCCGCTTGTCGTGAGATTGTCATATTTTTCTATACAAACAAAACCTGTCAAACCGAGAAGAGTTATCTGAAGATTGAAAAATCGGCCCTAAGGGCGGATTCGACCTAAGCCTTCTCTTCCGAATAAATTTTGAATTTTTGACAGTTTCTCCATACGAAAACTGTCAGAGG
This sequence comes from Eupsilia transversa, assembly GCA_914767815.1. NCBI lineage: Eukaryota > Metazoa > Arthropoda > Insecta > Lepidoptera > Noctuidae > Eupsilia > Eupsilia transversa. The sequence continues at coordinate 14,937,714 of OU611871.1, forward strand.
TAAATCTTATTCCCCGGATAAAATTCATTCCTGTTTGGTCGATTCCGCCCTAAGTCGGATACGATGACTACAGTACTTAGACGTTATTATAGCATACCGGAATTTAGAAAGAGATCGTCACAGGTATGATTGAGAGACGACGCTCGACAAAGCTGTTTTCTGAACTTCAGTTTGCGATATTTGACGGGTAATGTAGTATTTAGAGGTATCTTTTCTTTGTATCTGTTGCGTAGGTGCAACTAGATTATACGGTCGATCGACGATAAACAGTTATTATTTTTCATCTCAAACAATCGATTGAGTTACAACTCTGATCGCTCCTTAGTAACTCGACCAGTTCGATCACTATGTATGGCAAGCCAATCCCTTGGGAGCAGCGAGCGAAATACCATAATAATCTTCGTTATGGAAATCTTCATCTAGGTCTCAGAATGCGCACCGCCTAGCAGTTCATGAAACACCGCAATCCCCTGCTGCTTGACGGCCGCCCGATACCCTCACCATTCCCAATCATTATAACCCTCCTCCAGAAAGGTAATAGTACTAGTACTACGATAATAGACGGCCGTCCTTTCGTCCTAGCCGCCGAGCCCAGCCGCGACGACCCCGTCCATCCCCGCCCGACCCTTGCTCGAGCCAGCCCGCGCCACTGAGCCTGTAGCTTTAAATTCGTCTCAAAATAATCTTTATCCGATCCAGCCAGTCCCTTGATGCCCTCCCCCAGCGACGCTCCAAGTCGAGGTCCGTACCCTACAGGGGGTGACCATAGCGTATTGTCGCTAATTTAATAAGTTGTATTTCGCTGGCTTTCCTGTGAAGCCGACAACCTCCTAGGTTGAATTAGGAGAACGCCTTTCCTCATTAAAAAAGTAGTCACTCGATTAATGTCGAATTAAAACAATGGACGTAGATCGACCTCCATATCTGAACGAAGGATATCGTCCATCCACCGCAAACTAACACTTCGTTTGCGGTCGTTGGACGATATCCTTAGAATAATCCCTTTCTGTATAAATTTCTTTTTTCTGCAAATGGTGCTGAATACGACAAAGACCGTAAAAAAAAGCGGAAGGAACGGTGTAGGGCAGGTATCACCAATTAGTTTTATTAGGGATCCGTTTAAAAAATTATTATTACTGTCCTGGTCCGTTCAGTAGACGATTACTAGCAAAAAAGATTTATAAACCATAATTTTTACTGTTTACTTAAGGTCCGCAAAAAATAGGTCGTAATCGGACCGCGGTCCGCCATTTGGTGACTCCTGGTGTAGGGTCAACAAATCACAAATGAAACTCGTTGAGGTCTATAGGAAGATGAGGTCATTAAGTGGGTCAGATCGCTAGTGATATTTATAGTCTTATCTCTTAATATGTACAGACTGATACAGATATAATCTAAAATCACGTTAATTAACTCTACATTTCGTACATTTTCAGGGGACAATAACAAGACCGCTAACAACGCAGTCACTGACAACGACACCATACTGAGGAGGACACACAGCTTTGAAAACGATAAGAGGTACCGATTCGATGCAACACGTCACACCCTATCTGATACTTTAATAGTGCACATTGGTTCGCTAAGACGTTCCGTAAAATGAAACGGTAGATCTTGTCCGGTGAACTAACACCAAACTTGCCCCCCAACTGCCCCTAAGCAACGTAGCGTATTTTGGTTTGAAAGGTATGCGTGCATGCATTACGGGCACGAGACTATATCGATACTTGTGGTATTGCAGACGTCCATAGACGGTAGTAACCACTTAATATTATCAAGTGGGTCTACGGTTTATTTGCTATCCGCTAACATTATAAACCGGGATAAATAGCAAACTGTCTTCTTATACTCACAAAAAAATCAAGTCAAGGCTGTTTGACTGTAATACTGTCAGTTTCGTCATTACTGTAAGCCAAAACAAAATCAGGATATAATCCATCCTGATCTGATTCCATTTAAAATTAACATGCCAGTAGTAAAGACAGACTTCTTTATCAAATTAACTATATTTTAAAAATCTTTAACAGAATACTATAATTTATTATAATGTAGGATGCCGCAAATGGCAGATGGCCAGGTTTTATTTTTATTGAACGTCCACACAAACTGAACTGTTGTGCAATGTTAAAGTATCGCTGTATATATACAAAATTAATTTATTGTATGTCGTTAAAATTTGGCATGACAACTAAATTATATCAATTAAAATATAAACATTCTTAGAGAATTGTGAGCCCGGAGTTTTTCGCATTGTATATCTTTGAACGGTTTTAACTAGATCGGCAGTCGACTTGGTGAAGGTCGCGGGGTGCCGTTGGATGCAAGCGACTCAAAACAATTTGTTACGGAAATGTTGGAGAGGGGCCTATGTCCAATACTGGAAATCTTACGCTGTTGTGATGAATACATTTAATAGCATCCTAATTAATTGAAACTTGTCATAAAGTAAGGATATCGAAATAACTGTAACTCATTCCTCATCTATTTAGGTACATTTGTTTAAAAAGTAATTTTAAATGTTAGACAAATTAGTGCGCACTTTAATTTTTTGTTGCTACACAATATTTTCTTACCTATTTCTCACAATTCTTTAGAAATGTTAAAAGCTTTTATAAAGTCATGATCAAGGGTTTATGATTAGTGCTGGCATACAAACTGGCGTGTATTGATGTCATGTGATGTTTTGGGCTACGTACTGGTTTTCGACAAAGATTCGTGATGTTGTAACTGATAGCCAGCACAAACGAAAAATATTGCTCGGAGTTTTAGTTTTCCGGCTATGGTGCTAACGAATATTCGTCGAATCTCTATGTGGCCCTGTGCTTAAAATCTGCAAATCGGAAAGGTTCTAAGGGATGGTTATTCTGGCTTTTTGGCGGTATGCTGGATGTTTAATTTTTACATCCAATAATGTTGTTGCATAATCAAGTAAAAGCTTATGTGATGCCCCGTCTATGAATGAACGTGTATAAAAATCAAAATGATTTTCCAAGGAAGTTGGCGATATCAAATTTTGTATGCAAAGCTCGTCTCTTTGTTTTGCTAGCACTAACCAAAAATATAAAAGAATAGATAAAACATAACGTTTAACAATGTGCTAACGTCTGAGCAACTGCTGAAAACAATATAATATTCATTCTAAATTGAGAACACAAAAAAAAACTATTTTAAGCTTTCTTGTTTGAGAACATTCATCAAAAGTGTATGTTGAAATGACGAGACTTCGGTTACATAGCGATTATTTGCTGCCACAAAATCAATAAACTGTAATACATAAAGGGTATACCTTTTTGATAATGTTGCCGATTCCCTTGTTCACAAACTAAAATAAATTTAAGTTTAGTGCATCTTTTTATTTCTATTTCATTAAGAAAAGGACTGAAGATAAATTTTAATTTAGTCCTGTCAAATTAATCAGCACCTGACGTAAATTGACGTAATTTTAGTAGGCAAGTTTTTAATCACGTCTAAACTTGTATGGAGTAGTCACAGGCACAATTAATTTGACAGGACTAAACTAAAATGTTCACTCACATTATGAAATACAAAGAAAAAGATGCACTGAACTTAAATTTAGTTTAGTTTGTGAACAAGGGAATCGGCACCAATAACACACTGTGACAATATAGTCATAGTAAAATGCTTTAATTTCCTATATCAATTCGAAGAAACAACAATATACACGATAAATTGAGTATCGATACTACAAATTATTATTACTCTTAAACGTACGTAATATATAACTAACGTATCAATCTAGGGGCCCGACCAAGATACTATAATTCTAAACTTCACCATACACTTTTGTGACATCATTCACAAAATTCTCAGCCAGTGGCAGTGTCCACTGCCCAGCAAAGTCTTCAACTCTCTTTAACATTTAACATCGCATACGCTACGTACATGTCGCATGCTTGTGTGCATTGTAGCTTCTACCAACGGTACCGAGACGTGACCGCACGTATAAAGGCGTCGTCCTGTCCTTCAATACCGCCGTCGCAGCCAGCAGCTGAGAGGAAAAAAACTCAAGAGCACACTAACAATGCGACAGAGAGTACTAACGACGATGTACAAACAAGGTGCTCGTTAATTATAAGCTGGCGATCGCTGCGGTTCGTTTTCAACTATTGAATATAGAGATAGAAAAAAAAAAAAAACTGTCCATATAAAATTTGTACTACTAAAATTATAAAAAATGAAACCAGTCTATTACTGCCCCACTGCAAGGCAAAGGCCTCTTCTTTTAAAGAGAAGGCACGAGCATTGATCACCACACGGCAGCATTGTTGTGATCCAGTTTGAAGCGTATGGGTGCCGGTGTACTTACTGTCACATGAGCTTTGCCTCTGAAATGGCAACGCATATTTTGTTTTTTAGAATCCATGACTTATGTTTTATGTTACTTCAATAACATTTCTTTAATAAATACTTAAATCCTTATGAACGAACCGCAATGATCGTTACCATTCATGAAAACATGAATATTTAATATTCATCAAAATAACTGTTATTTATGTCTCGCTATGTACGCTTATTACTGTTGTTCTATATGTGTATTTGTTTATATGTTGCTACTTATTTGTATATATTTAATTTTTATTTTGTACACAAACATTACACACTCACAACTTTTTTCAGTTGCAGTCTGTAAAACTGTCAGAACTTGTCCAATTTTTGATAAATACACAGTTATCTTAAAAAACGTAACGAAAACTTGTCACTCCTAGATATTGGATAATTCTCCACTCATTGGACAAAAAACAATAAGTTATTCAAAAATGCATGTGAAATGATTTTTTTATGAGGGCAACTTAAATACACACAAACAATTATATAGCTATATCATAATCAGTGATCGAATTTTGGCGTGCAATTACTGGGATTTAATGTGATAATACAGACCTATTAAATCGATATTAGAACTTACTATAAACTGCAATTATTACATGGCAAATTTCCTATTCCCGGGGCACCGGGATTATCCATATTCTGATAACGTCATTAAATCCGACTACTTACACGCCAAAATTTGATCACTGATCATAATATACAGTAGCCAATCAATGTTCTTGATGTCATAGTCAGTGTGTTCCTTTACGTGCTTAGAATAAACCCAACGGAGAGACGGGAGAGGGAGGTGAACACGTGGAGTGGCCCTACAACCACCACGCCAAGCGCCAGCCCCACTAACACCACCACTACCACCACAGTCAGAAGGTACGGTAAAGAGTTTTACTCGTGTTCTTTAACAATCACGTTTGAGAGAAAACTTTTGTAAGAGAATGCGACCTTATGGTGGGTACACAATTCATATAAATATGGGAAACGTTACATACGTTGGAACGGACATGCCGTCCAAAATGCAATGCAACATGAAATGTAACACGTTAAAACAAATTAGCCTAGTTTTTGTGTTATATTTCATGATGCATTGGATATATTTGGATAGCACGGTCGACCATCACCCATTATACATATTTTTGCAGACCAAACAACGCAGAGCAGAGGATTTTCTCACACTGAATTATGAACTTTGTTTCTAGTATCATAAATTCCGAATTTGATCAATCTTAGGAGCGGACAACACACAAGTGCGCTTGCGCAGGTTATTTTGGTCAAATAGTAGGAAGGTTATTTTGATGTTCTGCGTTTCTGCTCGTCGTTACTGAATCTTACTGTGCATTCTCTTCACAATTAGTTTCAATCCACGCTTTAAATTTTGTTTCATATGTGTACTATCATAATTCTTATATATTTCAAGTAATTATTCGAAAGTATGTTCATACGTAGATAGTCTGCACTTTTGCAGTGTGTCTGTGTTAGGTTATGAGTGTTTGTCCTAGAATCAACTATAGAAAATCGATATACAGAACTACTAGATACAATAATAGGGAATGTTGAATTTAAAGTTTGTGTTTAAAATAACTTCAAATATCGCCTGCCTAAGCATGGACGAGTGTATAAAAGATCTGCAGCAGCATTGATGCTGATGAAAACAAGCATCTTTGACTTATTTGACTACAAACTTCATATAAGTTTTATAACACTATTCAATACAAATTAAGGTATTGTATTACTACAGTTCCCCGGAGAGCGTAGAGTCGAACAGTAGCAATTCGACACCCAGCTCTGCCACGCCGACCAAATTGTCGCCCGGGAACATATTCAAGAACTTCTTCAAGTAACCGTGATGTTATGTACAATGCTTGGACATGGGAATTGTGACCTTATTACGTTTTTGTAACCTTGATTTTTCATTGTGCAAATGGATGAAAAGTTATAGTGCCGATAGCAACGTAACTTTGTAGTGAGCCAATCATTTAAATGATAATTATATTGGCAATCAAGCAGTCTTGCAATGTCGACGATGATCATTTTGAGAATAAAACATTTGATCTCGTGTCATTACCGTTAAAATTAAGACAGTTCTCATGTTCAAGCAAACTCGGTATTATTTGTGTGTTAGTTATCATTTGCGCTTCGTCTTTTTTTGTGCTCGGACGATTTTAGTTGCGTTTTATTGATACTATAATTTCTATAATATCAAGCATGTCAAGTCTAACCGTCTTTATTTAGAGAATTTGTAATAATTCTGTTTTGCTTTATTTTTGTGAAATCATAAATGTGAGGAACAAAGAATAAAACACAGTTTATCCAACAGGTCGTTTGTACCCCCTGTTCGGGATGAGGAGAGTGAAACTCAAAGAAAAGCTCACGCGAAGCGCGTGCGTGAGACACGACGTTCCACCCAAGGTGTGACCTTGGACGAGATCAAGTCTGCAGAACAACTCGTCAAAAAGAAAGCTGGTAATGGGACCACTGAAAGCCCCTCCCCTGGCAGCTTGAAGAAAGACGAACCCACACCTGCTGCTGCCGTAGCACCCACACCAGATAACGGCTCGGTACGTGCCCAATACATAATACTAGAAGGCCAATTCCCGTCATCAAAAAAGTTCATAATCTAGTCGCATTCTCAACTCAGCGATAATCAATGTCAAACACTTGTCAAAAATGTAGGAAATAATTTTCCTACACTTTGAAAAATACCTTGGCTTTTTGGAAGATTGAGACTGAGACTAGAAAGCGAATGCCCTTAAAAATACTGGAATTGCCTCTCTGAACTAAGAACTAAGAACTAACCCATTAGTTACAGAGTTATACTCGATAGTAGTGGGTTAAAAGGCTGAATGGAAAATTACTAAAACAATTTGGATTTAAAAAAAACAATTTGCTTACCAAAGTGACTAATCGGTAAAAGGGAAGGCTATTAACTGGAAAAAGTATAAATAACACAAAATTATTTTCCTATTTAAATGTTAATTTAACGAAATTTAGAATGTTATTTGAATTGGGTGATTTGAGGATTGGTTAGATTTAATATACAACATGTATTAACCGTGGCAAGACTATGTTATTTAAACACAAATCTTGTACTTTTACACCTGAGAAGACAGGCAAAGTCGCAGAATTGGTTATTAGACTATGCACATAAAATTAGTGGTCCTGCAATACCTGTACATACGTTGAGTTTGTATTTTTGAGTTTTCTTTTTTGTAATTATACACCACCACTCATTGGTCCAATGTTTGCTTTATTTGTGGTCTCGTGTTAATTCGAGCATCCGATACATTGTCATGATGTTCATAGATCATCCCAAAAAAGTAATTAACAAAAAAAAATGATAAATAATGGCTTAATGTAACTATTTAATTGAGTTTAACTTAAATCTGTTTATGTTACCGAAAAAGAAAACCTGGATTTCATTTCTAGTGACGATGAGAATCTAGAAATAAATATAAATCTAGTTTTTTTTTCCTAATGTCTAATAGTAGGGGTGTACCTAGTATTATTATTACAAACTAGCGTACCTGACAGACGTTCTCCTGCCCTAACAGCGCCACTTACCGGGTCCAATGGTGAATCTAAACCATGTATGGACCCATCCACTCAAATACACACAAAAATATCAAAATCGGTCCATCTGTTTAGGGGGAGGTCAGTGATGTACAGAAGAATTATATATACAGGCTGGTCCAAATAGTGACGTCAAAAAGGAAAATCTGAATTCCTCATACCCAGGGCTATTCTAAAATACCTCATTTATGTTCCTCGATTTTTTTTTAAGTTCTCGAGTTATTTTTTTTTTTTTTTTTAAATTGAGTTTTCTGTCGGTGGAGCTGGTATTTTTCAGTTTTTTTTTTTGTGAAATAATTATCTTGAAAGTTACTTTCATACGTAAAATAATAAACTTCCTGCAAGTTACTCAAAAAAGTATGATAGCAGCAGGGATTTAAGTTTTTAGTAAATCAATCCCACTAAAAACTTGAATCCCTGCTCCAAACCGAAAAAACTCGTATTCTCGAATAGCCCTGGGTATGAGGAACTCAGATTTTTCTTTTGGACAACACTATTTGGACCACTCTGTATAAAGATAAAACCAAATTCACTTTTGATTAACACTCAAAATTCTTTGCGAATTCGTTTAGTAAATCCATGTTAAACCTATCAAGCCTCGACTGAGAAATTCCGTCGTGAGTTTTAATTGAGTCTACTACTTTAAGTGACTCTAGACCGCTCTTCGGAAGGCGACCGCAACCGCAAACCGCAGCGGCAAATCCACCCAATCGCAATGACAGATCGACTGTGACGTGACTGGTTTCTATGAAAAAGCTTGCGTAGAGTGTTACTAGAGTCTGACCAACGAAAGCTGTCCAAGAAAAAAGGCGGCAATTAAAAAAAATCAAGAGCTGTTAACCCTGGTTATACACTCCTGAAACGGAGTTGATACTTTACAATATTCAAAAAAAAAAAAAATATAAAAAAAAAAAAATAAAAAAAAAAATATAAATATAAAATATAAATATTATGCAATAGCATCAGTATTTCATATTTATTAATTAGACGATTTTTTTACTTTGAAGTAAAATATTATTGTTATTATGATTGAATAATTCGTGGACAGCTTTCGTTGGTCAGACTCTATGATCTTTTTTCGCCTGAATGGCATTGACAGGATTGTTGCTTAATGTTGACATTATTGTCACAGAAATTGTATTGAAAAAACAAGATGGCGGCGTTTGTTCCGATTTTGGCCAAACGCTAAAAGATTGTCGCCTTGTACCTGTCACCGTTTTCATAGAGTTATGTAGAAACCAGTCGTGACGCTGCGATCTGTCATTGCGATTGCCCTCGGCGTTGCCTTCGGAATAATACCATAAAGATCGACTGACTTGTGAGGTGTGTATAGACGCGTGCGTCAGTTCCGGGCGGCGACGTGGCGGTGTCGCTAGCGCTGGCGTGCGCGTCCGCGACGGCGACGGCTACCATCGCCGCCAACAGCGAGCGCCGTCCCTCATGGCGGCTCAGGCTCGACCCCACTAACAAGGTGGCTATAGCACCGCGAAGGTCGAATAAGATTGTTGATAGCAAACAATAGTATAGCCATTTTTATGTCATTGCTATATAAAATGTCTTGTCATAATCAAACACCTGGTTTTATTAAAGTTGCATTTGCATTTTAACGCATTTTTTTGTATTTATTTAAGTTTAAATAAAAGAAATTGTTCCGATAACCAATCGCAATTTATCTGTCTTGAAATCGAGAAACACTTGCGCATATTCATTTTATATTGTTGACATTTTTGAACGATTTCTAAAAGATCAAAGTTAATAAATAGAACAAACATGAGTTAATCCTATCGTAAAGCATTTATTTTCTGTCGACAACCTCGTTCGACTCAGTCGCTGGACGGGACGCGCATGGTGTGAAATAAATTCTTTTTCGCAAATCGGTGTTAAAATTCTGATTTTGGGACTTTAGTCACTGTGTGTAGAAATTCAAGACTAATCTGCTGTGTATGGCTTTTTGCGGTAAACTAAAAGTGTTACCGAATTGGTAAAGCTTGTAGTTCCGTTTTTAGAGGGTATAAGCCAGATTAAAATGCAACAGTATTTCAAAAATATTATTTTTAACCCTCTGACCGCCACGCTCGTACCACAAATTGCCACCTTACTCCAATCCATAAATTCGAAAACTTTATTTGTTGTTTTCCCCAAAGTTTAATTATAGTCCCTCATTTATTTTAGGAACGTATAATAAGAAAAATAGCAATTCATGATTGGTGATGATTATATTCCATCATTAATTATTTGTTCATAATGTTATTTTTTCATCATTTTTATTTTACAACGCTCTAAAAGTCTTCGCGCCCAAACGTCCGTGGCGGTGAGAAGGTTAAATTGACATAACAACAAAGCATTCACCATCGTTGTCATCATTAGTTGTTAAGTGTCATTTTCTCCCAACATCAGAATTCGCGTATTTTTAGCATTTCTGTCAGTTGTTTCGTGCACCACCTTTTTAGCGTACCATGTGTGTGAAACTTGCTGCACAAACTACATCTTATACAGACACTCGACTTACTTCGGTCGCCCCGTGTGTCTGACGTCCCTTATATTTACACGAAATGAATATTTCCCTTTTATTTACACGAATAAAATCACTTAATCGACGTTGTACGCACCTTCGCGCCTTCTTATTTATACCTAAACGGATCTCTCAATTTTTGTACAGTCAACCGCACATCAGTAGTAACATTTGCACTACGAAAACTGCCCTTACGGTTACGACATAAAGGTGCTAATCATTGTCAAATTGTAACTATTGATATGCGGTTGACTATGCAAGACCATTCGCGTCACAGGAATTTAGGCTCCTATATTTTTTCTCTGTAGTAAGTCGAGCATCTGTAAAGCACATGTTTTGTTTTCATGTCTTCTGTCACGTGATGTCTTCTCACACTTTCTTGTCTGTTTGCATGTATGTTCCACTGCACCGGTACCTATGAATATATTGTTAGAACCCTTGCCGCTTTGCCTTGAAATTAGGATGCCATACAACTTTACAAAAAAAATGTTTAGAAAAAAAATTGGTGAACCTTTTGTCTAGTTATATTATAATTCACATAGTTTTAGTTTATGTTACTTTGCATGCTTTATTAATATAACTAAATAAATGCAATTTGCTTGTAGAAATACAAATTAGCGGATTTACTAACAAGATGTAGTATTTTTGTTGTAGATAGATGGACAACTATGCACTTTAATGAGAATAACGATAATAGTTGCATACACGCAGGATTAGTATATTAAAATAAACCAGCACCTAATTGCGTAACACACGATCAATCACAGTCTGTTTCATTCGACAGATCAACAACAATAATTGCGTTATTGACGTTGTTGAGCTGACAAATTATTCGAACATAATATTGTGAAGCAATGGATGCAATATCCATCAAAACGATTCAGATTGTGATTGATGCATTCGTGTGTTACGCAATTAGCGTCCGCTGCTTCAGTAAAGAGAGTCCAAAGTTAGAGTATGTCAAAGTTGTAAAAAAAACATATAAAAAATAATAATATCATACCGCGCCAAAACTTTATGGGACGGTTTTTGGGATCATCTACAACCCAAAAAAAAATGTCAGCTGCATAGAAGTGGGAGGAATATATGTAAGTCGAGTAAGGGTGGATTTGACCAAATAGGAATACATTTTATCCGCGGCCTAAGCCATCTCTTTCGAATAAATTTTGAATTTTTGACAATTTCTCCATACGAAAACTGTCAGAAATAACATTTATTCCTGTTTGGCCGAATCCGCCCTAAATGAACTTGATTGTTGCGATGACACATCAGGGATACATTCACAAGTATGGGTAGTAGTGGCGGCTGACTATCACGTTCATGATTATTAAAAAACTACTAGAAATGAAATTTATTCGGTTTAAAATGGATCGCAAGAAAATAGCAGTACTGTTCCCTACTATTATAATCAGTACTCCATTTTGGGGAAGGAATACGACAAATTCAAAAGCTGTCTTTATGTTTGCTTTACGCACGTTGTTGTCCTGCTGGGTACAGATTGGTGAATCGTAGCATGAAATGTAACACTAGTGAGCCATCCAAACTGATGCAATGTAACATGAAATGTAACACAAGTGAGCCATCCAAACTGATGCAATGTAACATGAAATGTAACACAAGTGAGCCATCCAAACTGATGCAATGTAACATGAAATGTAACACAAGTGAGCCATCCAAACTGATGCAATGTAACATGAAATGTAACACAAGTGAGCCATCCAAACTGATGCAATGTAACATGAAATGTAACACAAGTGAGCCATCCAAACTGATGCAATGTAACATGAAATGTAACATAACAACTACACGAATTTCTTTCCACGTTTCACCGATATGTACCCGGTATTATATTGGGATGAGATGCATGAATGTGTGAGTGCTGCACGAGTTGCAACTTTGAGAAATAATTGTTTTTACAATGGTTTGTATAAATTAGTATCCTTGCTCGGTTGACTCGCTATTTACTCGCCGCCAATAATTTACCAAGCGTTTACATTACAATCAACAGGCGGAACCAACTGTCTCATGAATATAATGAGGGAGAGCAATTTGTAAAGTCTTTTTATAGCTCCTCTTTCTGAAGAAGTGGAACGTTCCTGTACAACACATAAAATGGACAGATTCCTGAAATATTTAAGAAAATAAGACCTTAACTTCTTCGCTTTTATTCTTGCATAGCTCCCATTTGTACAACGAACTCCCACACAAACATCCTCTTCGTAAATTAATAAGTTGTAATATTGTAACAGTTTGAGCTAGAGGACGCTGGGCGAGCATCGCCGCGGCCGGTCACTACGGCAGCCGAGGCGACTGTGACTCTGCCGTTCCGCCGACCACCCACCGGATCCAATGCCAATACCACCTCCACAGCAGCGAAAGACGACAATCGGACAGGTAATATAACTAATGGTTGAACTTACGGTTGATGTCAACATAATCAAAAGATAAAATTGATCATCTGTATCAAGCGAACTGCGTAATCAAGCGAAGTAGATGGACGTCAAAATTAATCGCCCGCTCGCTGTTACACCACACTACGATTTGAACGGTCGATGCCATCGATCAGTTGCAATCTAGCTGCAATTTAAAAGCTCTTTGAAACAATTCACAAGCTCATAATCCTGTGTTAATCAGGCTAAGACAATTTTTGTATCTCTACCCCAGAACCAGCTGTCGAGGAAGAGAAAGAGCGCGAGAGCAGTACAGAAAGCAAATCTTCAAACAATGCTTCCCCGGCGAGCACGCAGGCCGCCTTGAACGTCATACAGCGCCGGCGCAGGCCGAAGCGACGCTCCACCGGCGTTGGACACGTCGATATGGACGTAGGAGCCTTTTACTACTACACTATAATTAATAATGCTCGTTTTTACTAACACTGGTGCCGATTCCCTTGTTCACAAACTAAACTAAATTTAAGTTCAGTGCATCTTTTTCTTTCTATTTCATTAAGAACAGAAGGAGGACAGAAGATAAATTTTAGTTCAGTCCTGTCAAATTAATCAGCGCCTGACGTAAATTGACGTAATTTTAGTAGGCAAGACTAAACTAAAATTTATCTTCTGTCCTTTTCATAATGAAATAGAAAGAAAAAGATGCAATGAACTTAAATTTAGTTTAGTTTGTGACCAAGGGAATTGGCATCACTGTGCGACGACTAAATCTAATGCGTTAATAATAAACAGTTGAGTTGCGCAAACAACATAATTGAAAGGCGCTGATTCAACTTACGACACCGATTCTCCGATGCGTTATGCTTAGACAACTCTTATGCCGCTGACACGAAGTCAGTCAGCGGCGCGGTGGCGGCGCTGCTGTTGACTTCGTGTCAGCGGCCTTGCAACAGATTTATAACAAAATTGATCGAAATCGAATTTGCCTTTAAATAACACAGACAAGTGTCAAAAATGTTGATTTCGTAACTTACGAGCTGTCTACTGATAAACAAATGGTGAAACGGGAGTGGTTGCTTAGGAAATTGCTTACGTTTGGCATTAACTAACTAGACGTTACTTTGCTTGACGTTAGTGAAAACGGGCATTAGACTACATATGGAACGGCCACTCCCTGAAATACATTTCCTAACCCCGCCACCCGCGCGATTATCCATTTCACTTGTATCGCTACAAACAGGAGAATAGCTTATACGGGTAGCGGGACTTACTGACCAGGGTGCGCCAGATATTGCCTAGGCATTTTTTTTTTTTTAGAGATTAATATCATTACTATCATTCCCAAATTATTTGGGGTCGGCGCGTCATCTTTTAATGAAAAATGTATTAAACATAATTATGTAGATGGTAAGTATTTATAATTAAAATACACTCACAAAATAAAATAATACATCAAGATCGATGGTTCAAAAAAGTTCTCGTATTCGAGTAGGTATGTGTAACTTCATTAAGTTTAAAATTTATATAAATAATAATATAAAATGCGAACGTTGTGTAAAAATGCTTACAGATTGTAAAGTAGATAATATGCCTTGTGTATAATAATAATTAACACCTCAGGAGGCTCTCATTGCACGGCTGGGTTGGGCTTGATTTAGAAAGCAGTACTCCTGGACACGGCACGCATAGTGAGGAGGTTCCTCTCTCTAGAGCCCTGACCAATTTTGAACTCTATTCCTGATGCTATTTTTTAAATTTTTAAATGTTTTTTTTATAACAATATTTAAAAATGTAAATAATAAGTATTGAAAATTAAATAAAGGAAATTAATATTAAAATATCCGCACAAACGCTTTTCGTCCCTGCCTGCCCCCCTTACTAACTAATGCCTCCCCGTCACTCCAACACTCGCACTTTTGCTAACTGTTTCTTTATTTACCGTCTAAATACCTTTTACTATTCTTTCATTTTTATTAATTATTATTATCATTTTATTTCTTGTTAAAATCATGTAAGCAAAGCTATAACTGCGTCAAAAATGTGAATGTTTCTCTTCATTTCAATATTACAAGTTCTACTTAGATTTGAATTCTAGAGTAGCTATATAATAACGGTTCGGTATCTTATAATTGTAATTAAGATTTAAGTTATTTTCTGACTGTCTTCGCCTTTGGTTGACTGGCTCTTGGATTTATTTCATGCTTGGGCTGGATGCTTCGTCCGAAATTAGTTATTTGTTTAACTTTTGATTACAAAGTTCGATAACGCGTGTGTGCTGCTTTCGCCCTATTCACGCTTTATGGAGCGATGCGGAGCCTGAATTTCCAATTTGCATAGAATTTGTAAAACAGGAAATTTTGTAATCCTCACTCCTGTACCTCACGTGATAAAAATTGTAACCCTGCCCGATAAATAAATCGACGAATTAAAAATCGATCAAATTTCTAATCCATGTCGCGAAACTTTGCAGAATATTATACCCCAAATCAAAACTAAATTAGTTATTACAAAAATATAAACCAATAAATTGATAGGAATAAGCGCCATTGTTGTGTTTTTATTATACAACCATTTGGTGTGTTGTTCACATTTTATTCCAGCAGAATACATGTTTGTCTATGAATGTTGTGGTTCATTATGTGTTCTGTAAACATCTAAAGCGCCGATCGAATGCCGTGGAATGTACGTGCAAACGTCTGGATCTGTCCGCATCCGACCGGCTGCCGAGGGGTGCGCGAAGGTTCCGGCACCGTCGGCATCCGGTCGGGGGCAACCGGCAGAATATGTTACTGCCCGAGCTAGTTGCTGCGGAGTGGGAACATCGAGCACTCTCGAGGAAGTCTTCTACGGACGCTCAACGCTCCGCCAGGCACCACCGACCGCTACCGCGCGCGACCCCCATACGTTCCGTTTGGCGTCAGGTGTGACTCCGAAATTAATTTATTTTTGACCCAGTCTGCCAAGTGCTTCGGTATTTGTAAGTCGGTAGTGTCAAGTTATTGTGATATTGTCCAGGGCAATGACAGTCGAAATTGTAATCAAAGCTTCATTTCATATATTTTACTTTTCTAGATTGATAAATTCATCTTACATACATTCAAGTAAAACTTTACATTGAAAGTAAATGAAGTTAGCAAAAGTCACAATGCATGTCAATTCACTAACTCTCAACCGCACATTGAAGATAAAAAAGTTTCAACATTCACTGGTCTAAACATTGCGTTGACTGATGAATTGTTTTATCTCTTTGCTGATAATTTGCGAACCTGTCAGTGGTCTGGAATTTTACAAGCATGTTATGATCGCATTGTAGATATAGAAACCAAGTCATCTTAGATCCTAGTGACGACCATTGATATTAGACTTAAGTCCGGGACTTGACTCGATATTAGACTTAAGTCCGGGACTTGACTCGATATTTTACTTAAGTCCGGGACTTGACTCGATATTTTACTTACCGTAATTTCTGACTTACTTTGAAAGAAAACGAATTCTAGTATTAAAACTAGGCAGTTGCCTAGAAAACATAATATAAACTCATACTCCATATTCGCTCAAATATCACAAATTAAACACAATGGATTTTTAATTGTTATCGATCATAAATTGATCGAATGACACTCGAAGGGACTTTCGGACCACCATAAAATTACTGTCGTACCATTCAAACAATTCGCTTGTCACGCCGTTTAAATGTATTCTGTCTGTAACCGAATAATAAAACTAGGATTAATAAATAGGTAACATCAATCAGAAGGCCAATTTTCGTACTTAAAAAACAAGTTGCAAACTGTCAAACTTGTCAAAAATGTTAGTAAATTGATTCAAAATAAAAATCCATTATTCGAACAATGATGTAACGATTACACATAGATCATCTTTACAACTATTTGGATTGAATTCCAAAGTCGAGTAATAATAATAACCTAAAATATATTTTATGAAATCGATGACAACGGCCGTAGTTCGTATTTACGATCCATGGCTTTGTAAAATGTCACGCGCATACTGCGGCCTATTTGTTGGATGACTCACAGGACAAACTGTTAGGGCTGGCACACATCAGGCGAGGCGCAGCGCAGCGCAGCGCATTCGTCCGAGCCATACAAATATCGACCTTGCCGCAGTTGAAATAAAGTTGAGAATAAATAGGTAATCTGAGACGCGCGCCTCTTTCCTCTTAGACACTCTCTCGAGCAAATGGAATTCTATTTATTTTCAACTTTATTTTAAATGAGGCAAGGTCGATATAAGCCCCTTTTACTTTCATCCTCCCGTTTCTTATCCTCAAAATCAATTGTATTAGTCTGGTTTATTTGTTTATTTTTTCTTTATTTGCAGTTTAGTAATGTGTTTGTACCAGGCTATTTTCACATTTAATTAAGTGTCACCTTGTATGTGTACCTTTTACGTCAAATAAATAAATTTGATTTGATATGTGCTTGGCAGTGACAAATGCCCTGCGCTGCGCCTCGCCAGATGTGCGCCGGCCCTTATTGTGTAAGCTTATGGATAATGTTCACGACCACCTCTAATATATTGACATTGACACAACTCTCCATCTTCTTCTTCAAGCACAAAACTATTCCGTGTTTGACGGCACGTACCATCGACCAGGGGCCTAAGTCTACTAATTTATAAACGTTACAATGGTCTCTGAATGCTGAGTTTTTGACAGTTTTTGTATGGCAAATCTGTCAAAAACTCACCATTGAGAGACTATTGTAACGTTTATAAATTAGTAGACTTAGGCCCCAGGATCACGGCATGTCGACAGTTGTCAGTGTCTGCTTTCCGTGTTACAAAAGGTCGCACCATTTTTTGTTACGTGTTGTTTCGTCCATCTAGTTATTAAGTCGAATATAACAATGATGCAATTTTCAATTTCGATTTGCAATAACTTTATTTAATTCTAGCCTTCACCTATTAAATCGTATCAAAAGTTATTTATTTTTCATTGTACTTTTTGACATATCTTGTTTCAAATCGAAGCGCACGGGGTGGGTTGATTTTCTTGCACGCAAGGGTCTTTGCAGGTTACTTTCACATAACATGAGGATATGACGTCTTGTTTTCCCGAAGGGCCCAACCCTTCGGGAAAACAAGACGTGGAAAACAAAAGGTGTACCTATAGTACACCCACAAAGGGCAAGGTTCAAAGGACAGTTCATATTGATATGTGTACGAAAAGTGAAATCAAAATATATGCTCGGTTTTGCCGCCGTCGCCGGTACATTCGGATGGTAACCCGACCGCTTTACTCGAAAGTTTTCTTCAAAGAAATGAAGGGCCCAGAAACTAAAACAATTGATATCTCTAAAGATCTTCTAAGCTAGTTGTTTACATCACGTGCTCAGTCGGATCTTGCTACAAAAACTATCGTATCTCATTATGATTAACAGTCCATAATCTGTTCTCAGGATATCGTAAATGACCGCGGCGGAGGCGGTGAAGGCTGCGACGCGGATAACGAGGCACCGACGGTAAGTTACATTAAATACTTACATTTAATACAACCTTTGCCTGGCGGCCACTATAATCCTAGGGGAACTACTCCATGTAGCCGGATAATGGCCTCGGCAGTGATCAGTATGCTATTTTATTCACTTTATAATTTGAAACCATAAGAACAGGGATGTGAACGCGTGATCCCATCTTTTTACCTTAAAATATAGTACAGAAAAGCGCCGTGTGAATGGCTGTTTACTTATGTATATTTATGTACCGAGTTCTACTCAAAACTGGATGGAAGTTTATGGGTTATAGAGTAACAAACAGACAAAGAAATTCACTTGGACCAACATAATTTTATTTTATTATAAGTCTGGTAATGACGACTACAAACTACTGAACCAGTTTCTAAGATTTAGTTGAACGTAACTTTTTATATGTTTTCATCAAACCATTATTTACTGAGTAGTTTGTTAGATACTTATGTTTGACTCGTGTGGGAGGGGATCGCTCGAAATCGTATGTTATTTATAGTGAAGTGACGATAGCGCCATGGTAGGTGGATATTGATGGGTTTTCTGAATTAAGACTATGTTTCGAAACTTTTTTGATAACAGAAAGCAAATAAAATAATTCGTAATTTTCGTCTCCGGTTACCACTCAACCCACAACTATAACTGTATCACTGGCCTGCGCCATTGAGATAATTATTAATATCGGAATGTTAATCAAAGTTAAGGCACGTAATCTCAAATCAAAACAGATGAACATTCGCCATACATTAAACCCACGTAAAGAACTAAAATAGTCATATGGATATGAACAACGCTCTTCATTCATAATGCGTCATGAGAAACTTCAGAATAGCTTCCTTTGGACACGTACGGCAATTTAATTAAATGAATCCTGTTAGTCACCAGTTATTAATTTTATTTCATATCCTTGGACTAATCTCGTCTTGTTTTGATACGAAATGTTTAGTGTCAGTTGTCAAGGTGTAGTTCCATGATGTTTGTGGAACAAATTAAAAAGGATTACGATGCATATTCTCTGGTCAAAAACAGGGCAAGACTTTTTAGTGAATCAAGAAAGGGCTATGACAACATCTGATTCCCTTTTTGTTCCCTACTGGCAAATGTAATAGTTCATAAAGAAGCGTTGACTTTATCACCCTGTGTGTCATGAAATAGAAAGGCCAAATTATGAATGAGTTTTAAGCTGGCTAATGACTGTTCCAAAAGTTCTTTAAACTGGGCCTTATATTTAGTAAATATCTATAACAAAAACATTCACGTTTTGTTCGTCGGTCAATGACTGGTGACAACATGTCAACGTGAAAAACGTAGACACATTTAACTTTTTAGCACTTTGCTACTTCCAAACAATATTTGTATTATTCATGTCAGTTATTTATCAATCAGTCTTGATGCTACATACATCCGGACCCTCTTAACACTCGTTGGCAGATCAAGGCCAACGAATTATATCCATTGCCGTCTTTACTCATTACTTTAATCAAGTAAGTATGTGAGACGAGCAATGAATGTGTCTATACGCGATGGCCGGAGTTCGCTGCCAGCGCCTGAAGGGGGCGTATGAAATTATGACTTTGTTGTTTGCAATATGTCATACAGTCACACTGCCCTAAGCTTGTTTTTGTCTTATTGATATAAGAATTTTTAATAATATTGTATTTTTAATGTTTTGGAGAGATTTATCATTTCAGTGTGAAATTGATTAATTGGGCAGTTTGGCAGAAAAACAGAAAAGAAATTCGTAGTTAAATATTTCAAGACCGCAGCAAATACATGACACGTCAAGATCTAATTGCATTTAGATTCGTAGTAGTTTATCTACACAATCTTATATAAAAATGTCAAAACAGTTTGCTTTTAACACGGATCTTGGCGCTCACCGACTTGAATCTCCTAATCCTTACTAATTACTTTACAGTACACGATTATCGTGTATTGTTGTTTATTGGGTCATTTGACCGTGTGACTGTTGAGAGTTGAGACACCTGTTGATGACGGATTTAGGAGAGGAGGGCTAAAATGACGCTATAACTCTGTCAGTGAAATATAACAATAAAAATATGAAATTACAAAATTTCCTAAAACGATAAGGTTTAATAATGTGGTTTGCTAGCTACTGTGTGAATCCTTCAGTAACTGATTAACTGAAATAAAACAGTGACCGTCGGGCTGTTACATGTCGCGTTGTAGCGAACACTTAGAAAACTATTGTTATGTATTAAACTATTAAAACATGACAGTAATAATGGTCACAGTCTCATGTATAAGTTAGGTATTTAGGTCGTGCTTAAAATGTCTTACAAATGCTCTGCCGTTCAATGTAATTCATCATTTGGCTATGCTTCTTTTGAAGTTCAAAATCCTGGTCTATTTTCATGAGTATTTAATTAATTCTTATTTCTTCTATTCGACTAGGGGCAGAAACCTTGCGCACACAAACATTTTCGGCCCTTGAAAATACAAATCTAGCCTTCATCAATTTCAAGATCATGAAAGTAATAAGATGCACTAAATATTTTCATGCTTGCAATTATCACTTCATTATGTCATTATGCCGCGAGACTCGTCGTGACACTCATTATAGTTTACTGACACCTGTTACTTTTGTATTTAGTTGAACGAGTCTTAAAATGCTGCGTTGAGTGAGGAGTTGTTAAGAACGTTATACATAGAATAGTCGATCTCTCAATGGGACGTACAACCGTCATTCTGTGCTTTGCGTGCGGCGGAAGCTAATTTCTGAAATAAATCATGAGTCAATTGTAAGCTTCTGACTAATAGATTCAGTTGGGAAAACTGTATGCTGCATGTAACACAACATTTGTAACTACGCAACAGAGTAAGTTTTATTAATTTGCGCTGCATAATCCGGTATCGAGGATGAGCTCACGGATTTATATAAAAATTCAAGAAACATGTTAGCAGTGTAATTTAAATAATTGATAGGAAAAATGACAGTAATTTTGTAAATAAATTCGGTTTGAAATTCTTAAAAATTGCACAAAATACTCGATCCTCAAATTTATTCAAATATTCTTTGAAATACGCTGCCACTGCGTGATTTTAGCGGCGTTCACCTCGTTGGCTGACGTCACCGAACAATAGGTGCGGGGTATTTCTGGATGTTATATCGTAACTCGTATTCGTCAAATGCTATGAACTCAGCTGGTCCATATGATTTATATCGATCGTTTAAATTCGAGTGAAACTATTTTTGGGAATCTTGTACAAGTATTTTAGTTGCTATGTGCAGCATAACATACCTATTATCTGAACATGGCAGGTGTTGTCTGGTGTTCAATTCGGTGGTTTCGTTTGATCCATAGCAGATAGACCGCGTGAGATACAAAAATAAATTTTAATACTACTTTTTCAAGAAGCACAAACTTCTCAAGTATAAAAGCTTTTCTGTATACCAGTTCTTTGATCTGGGACCTATTTTAAATAGAGTGGTACGTAAATTACCACTGATGTTTTACCCAGATATAAAAAAAATTGTTCTGGATGTATTTCTCATGAAAATACACTAGGCACTCAACTCCACTCATAGGAAAGGACATGGGGCATCGCGCTTCGGTCGTATTAAATCCTTCCCAGACCAAAATTGTCAACTCACGTAAGAAGTTTTAGTGAACATTGAAGAAATCAATGAACTAAAACACAAATAAAGATGGTTTTATTTCCAATTCTGTGGTTTCCGATCATCAATCGTCTGGTTATGTCACAATGATGCTAATAAATTACATCCCCCGTCTCCTGATTTCCGTGTTTTGACATTAAGACAAAATAATTAACAACGTAATTTCACTTTTGACACGTGGATTTCTTTCGTAGAATTTCTCGAGACTAAAAGTCACTGCAGCATCCCAGAAATTTATTTCGATATTATTAAAATTCTGTAATCTTGACGCATCCGCTAGTCGGCTGATTTAAATTTTCCAATGATCTTGCAGATGCTCTACCATGCTAGTGGGTAATTGTTGCGGGTGTTAAGATCTAATCAGAAGAATGATCATATTTCATTCATCAAATATTTAATAATCTATACCTACTTACTGAATGGTTAACAGTTTTACTTTTCCGGATAATATTCCTGTAAAACACGTGCTGAATCGATAGAAGAAGACAAATTGCGAGTGTACAGTGGCCAGCACATCAAGCTACTAAAATCTGTCAAATTTCTTTAGTAGATTTTAAACTTTATCGCTAAAGCATTAGGTTCAAGTTTGATTGGGAAAGTTTGACAGTTTTGGGTAGCTTGATGTGCTGGCCACTGTACGTACAATTTTATTAATTAATGACCCTGTTTCAAAACCGGAATGCACTTATCGTTGCATAAAACCTAATGGTATTCCATTATGTTTTGGCACTACAGTTACAATTCCATTTGAATAGACTGATTACCACTCTGTCTTGATATGCTGGTCAAACGAGAATTATCTGATAACTCTATCGAGCTATTCCATTATGCAGTAGGTAGAAACGTGGGTGGCGCAGAAAATTAAGAGGTGCAGATACAATTTTATTTACATGTTGGTAGTTCTGTTGATGTGTAGGCATGCCTCTCAATTTACGTGTCATTACGACGCAATCGAGTTATTCGAATAGCTAATAGAATTATCTTATGAGAATCTTTTGTTACAAAAGGTATACCTGCTGTTCGACGTAAACATAGTTACACGTTGAGGCTAGATATAAAACATTTTAACTCCTATACTGGAAAGTTGCGGTGATTTGTTGCTTGAAATACATAACTTTGATATGCGATTCTAAGGTATTTTTACGGGAAATGAAGGCGTTGGCAGTGTATAAATACACAAATTGAACGCAGACCTAAATATTCAGTTGTAAACAAAGTTGTCTACGCTGATCTCAATTCTCATTTCATCGTTCTAAATACCCAGTTTTTCTCTTTTATTTGAACTGAAATTCACACAAAAAGTTTTAAGTACTTCTACATTTCAATCAACGTAAGATATAGTGTTGCTTTCACAGTCAGATAATACATTTTTGATTATCCTATAATTAGTCAAGTTTGGCACTTCTCCGACTAAATTTAATTTACTTCAAAGCATTGAACATAATGTCGCGTGGCAAGCTCTAAACAATGCAGAATATAGTAATAATTTTTGTATGATATTGTGGTATCTATAAGTAAAGGCCTGTTCAGATATAACCGATATCGCTGTCGCGCTCGGTAGCGATACCGATTCGGTACGCGATATCAACTGACAGCGTGGTGTCGCAATTCAATAATCCTTCTTCTTCAGTATAAAAATTATAGATTTCAGCGGTCACACACGAAGTGTACACGTGTTTAAGTATTGGCGGCACACAACTGACTAACCAGAAGACGGACCAGTGTCGCTACCGACAGCGATATCGTGTAATAATTCGGTATCGCGTACTGATTTAGTATCGCTACCGAGAGCGCCAGCGATGTCGCTTATATCTGAACAGGCCTTTGAGCATAATGATAGAAGCAGTAGAGAGCGAGCCAGGTTTATGGAGCTGGGGCTGACACAACAAAACTCTTAAAAAGACGACTTTTTATAAAATAATAAAGAGTGACCTCGACTTGTAATCAAACTTCTACTGCGTGATCGTAGTCACTTTTCTTATGACGGAAGTGAAATCATGTCAATGTTATGTGTGAATGTCATATTTATATTTCCTGCAATTTTTCATTCCTGTTCTTGAAAAATTTATTGGCTTTTTACATGCACTAGAAATATAGAAATAGAAAATGTTGTAAGTTTGCTGTTTTAAGGAGCTCTATAGAATACTAGAGACCCTTTTTTTGTCAAACTGTAGACGACAAGTTCAAGACAAGGGGCTGCTGTGATGATGAACTTATTAGAAATGTCGGTTCTTGGACTCTGTGCGCTTCACCGCAATGATTCACACGCTAATGTTATGAGTGACACTGTGTTATTTACGAGCTCATGTGCAAGGTCGGTGAAATACGACCATTTTAAAAGGGACTCGATTTTGGCAACTCATGTCCCAACGTCACCGACTCTAAACATGTGTTTTCTGCAAAATGAATTTGTTCCGGTGAAAGGCTCGTGCGTCAAGGGATGTTAATGGTCTTTTTCTCCTTGGGATATTTATGGCTCGGGTATTTTCCATGTCAGTAGACTAAGTAGTTTCACATATGCAATAGCTGTCATTTAGCCAATTTCCTGATAATAAATGTAATGTTCGTCTTCGAATGTAGCACGACGAGGTGCTAATATTCCTTTTGATGCCTTGGAATAACGATTTACGCAAGAGTGGGTTTTGCCCCAAGTTAATTTTATTTTTGTGATTGGTGTCTTTTCATTTGTAGGTAAATTGTGGTTGAGGTCTACTTTCTCCCCGTGTATTGCATTGCAACGAAAAAACAAAGATACTATTACCAACATCACGAGCTTACGTAAAATATAAAAGAGTAGGTAAGTAGCCCCACTGCCAACTGCCAGACTTCTATTGCAAAATCAATACCATTCGTAATTAGAGAAACCTATGATCATACAAAGAGATCAATGGTCTTACGTCTCAGTTCTAATTTGAGAACTCGCGATAAACTTCTTGTTGAAGATAACTCGACAGCTTGTCACTACATCTTAGTCACACTGTCTTCGAGTGATAGATTGGGAAGCCGATTTTTTGTAAAGGAGATCTTTCTTATATTGATATCTTCAAGTAATCTACGATAACTGTGCTTGCTTTGGCGTCATTCCACCTCTTTTAGTTCAGTATCAACGGAGACATGGCCCTGTATATATAGTTAGTAGAAAAAGTGACTAAAGTGTACTTGTTTATGTTATCAAATTCGTATTAACGGGGAAAACCGACGCGTGTGTGGTTTACGAAGTGTGAAATAAAAAGGGTAGTGTCATACTTGCATACGTAGTTTAGGAATAGCAATTACTCGATCTAATCGATAGATCCCGGGAAATACGTCATACACAATTTCCGAAATCGACAGTTTTGAAACTAGTTTTCAAGCCTATGCAAACGGAGTCTGCATTTGGATTGCGAACCAACTGCTAAACAGTTGACATAACTTTGTTGCTGACTTTTCAATCAGTCGACAAGTATAATCTAGCTATGCCAAGAAAAACGACCATACGACCTGTCTGTTTAGACATTTAATATATCCCATTTAAATTTTCCTAGTCTAATCACCTTGGGTCATAGACGTCAAATATGTTGACCGCTGAGTGTATAAATCGTGCGTGATACTAGTTAGGTTTACGTGACCATTATCAAAGTTAAAGGCTCCCGCAGACAGGCGCAATGCGACGGCGCGACGACTCTGGTGCAACAATTTCTATGAAAACTTCACGGAAATTGTTCTACCCGTGTCGCGTCGCGCCTTTCTGCGAGAGCCTTAACTCCATTAGACAGGTTACTCTGGACCGTAATTCTTTATTGCCAAACTATTCATCACCTTATGTGGAGCTGAGGCACTGCTTTGCATAAACTATTACTGACACATCTGATCTACTTAACAGAACTTACAAGATTATGTGCCAATGGTGGCAAGAGTCATGGCCAGCCCCAACAGGGATCTGAAAATGATAGCTGACAGAGTGGACTGTCCTTATATGATTCACTGCTGTCAGTTATATATGTCACCGTATTGTGTTGTTTACTAACACTTAGTTTTAAGGACAATTATGTCACTAACCCTCTAAGAGACTTTCACTTGAATTGAATTTAACGTTTTCGTTATTCAAGAAGCTAATTTCAAGTAGGTACGAAAAGAAGTAATATATCATTGTATGTCTCATACTCCACAATAAATACCCAGGTTTTTGTGGTCAACGTGGCAAGAACTGGCGTAAATCCAACATCGCTATGGACGACACGTAAATTGCGTTTGAGTGGTCACTACTCAACGACGTTTACTGATTTTGTAAACATTGTTTATTTATCTAACTATGTAATGTTTAGAACAGGTAATTTTAGTTTGTTTTAGTGCGAATTTCACCAATGAAACTGAACGCGATCAGCACATCTAAACCGAGTCAGTGTCAAAAATCCAAAGAAAATAATGACACTGACAGCTCTTAAACATGGTTTAAATGTGCTGATCGCGTTCAGTTGGTATTGGTGAAATTCGCCCTTAGACGCGAATATCTTGACGGTTTTAGTTGAATGTTGCATTTTCATTTGATAAGGAAACCTGCTCGAATAAGAAAGGGCAGCCATATCGAGAGTCCTCAGAATAAACGGAATTGTAGTTAAGTTAACAGACTGTCCCTTTTCTTAGCTTGACTTCTAAACTAACGGAGCAAATGTTCTGGTTTCAATTGTGAATATAATTTGATTGAAGTTAAAATAATAGCATTTCCTGGAGGAAGTAAGGAAGTAAACAATAAACCGAATTGAATTCCTTGAAACACTAAAAGGAATGAAATGTTTTATGAACAAATCATAAAACGTGCTGAAATGTTAGTGTAATAATTCACAGCTGGGTAGAATTTGCTAATGTTAATTACTATAGTTAGTCAACTGTCTAATGCTCGGGTCTTATAAACAAAAACGAATCGTTTTGCTTACCAATGGTAGCTTTTTTTTATTGCGAAACTGGGCATATAAATAGATTCGTAAGCTAGTGTTACCCGTGATAGCTACTTCCATATGGGACGGTCTACCATACAAAACTATGAGGTCTTTCCTTCATTATTGGTAAAGAAACAAGAGTCTTAATTTTAACCACTAACGGTCTGTTAATTTATAGGTTACCGTCATAAGATAGTGGAACTTGACTTGCTAGATATGTGCAAATTCAAATTCATGCGCCTAGGAAGTCCACCTATTATCGTAGTTTGCACTAAACTGCTTACGTGCCGAATGCCAATTTACCCCCAATTTTGTAACTGTTTTTGCAGTTTCAAACAAAGATGGTAGAACGATTGAACGAAGATGACACTATCTGCTGATAGCAGATGAAGTGTTATGTTTATCGAGAAACCTGGATAGAATAGCCGATAGATAAAAAATAACCGGCCAAGTGCCAAAGGTTCGGTAGTTGGGATGAATTTATCCCAAGAAAAAACTTAACATTGTTGTTGGAAAGCATGTTCTCCCATACATTCGAAATGCACATGTAATTTTTTACGCACAATATTGATCTAATAGCGATACTATGTTATTTTAAAACCATTGCATTCTTATAGGTTTTCCTGTAATCTATAAGTAAAGAACAGTTTTCTGTTTTTTTTTCATTTTAATCTCTGTAGTTTAGGATATGGGGGTCAATGGTCAATTTTCAAATAAATCTTATATACTTAATTATAAAACAATTCGTTATAAAAAAAAATGTCCCTCACAACAAGCCCTTTTCTTTGTTATGTCATACAGTACCTACAGTTTTCAAAACTTTTTTTTTACTTTCTGAATTGCCCCCCAAAGTGACCCTCATATTAAAAATTCATGTACGAGTATTTCCGTTACACGTCCTTATTTGGTTACGAAAAGGTTACAAAGTGTACCAAATTTCAACTTAATCGGTCCAGTAGATTCGGAGCAAATTGTCTTTGACAGACATACATACGAACGACTGACCCTACAAGGGTTCCGTTTTTTCATTCGGACGTAAAGAACCCTAAAAACCATTTGCTATTCTATCCAGGTAAGTTCAGTCGTTTTATAGATCCATTGATTTTGGAAAGAACATTGGAGACGATACTATTTGTGTGATTCTGTAACTCTGTAGTCAGCCACATATCGACATGATGGCGTGGAAATTTTAATCAAGGAAATCCGCCGGTTAGTGCAAGTAATCAATATTTTGTGAGCTATAAATCTGGTATTTATCATCGTGGTAACTATTGAATGCCGATCTGGAGCCTTATTATTTTTAGCGTATCCGCTCGTGACGCCGGCTCCTCAGCACACATGGCCGATGACGTCGCCAACCCGTCCACAATGTAACCGCTTCTAACATTATTACGATATGTAATATCAACTGCTGTCCGTGGGCGGTTTAAACTATAACATCACATCAATGCGAAGCATATATTATATCATGTTAATTCCACGGGAAATATTAATCATTACAGCATATCATAAAATACTTTTCGTGATTGTTTTACTGAATATAACTTTATTTTTGATAATCATAAACAGGAACTGGGCAAAAACAGACGCTCGTAAATACAAAAAATAATAACTGGGTGAAATATACCCTTGACCCCCCGCTAGTTTGCATCGGGAACTCCAAGAATTAGGGACGGCGTCATTCCTATAACGTTTTCATTAGCCAAGTGCTAAAACGCAAATTTTATGGTTCACGAACAATTTATAACTACTTTGTCAATGTCCATAATGTAGGACAGACATCGCGTCGTATGCGTAGCGTCTATCGCCCACGTGAGACGTGGAGGTAACGGCCGAGTTTCCCCGAGAAAATTTCGAAATAAATGTTGGAGTAAATGACGAAATTTTGAAAAACGATTTGGCCCTGCCGACTTGACTTCACCGTGGGAAATAGAATTAGGCCACCGTCGCAATGAATTTACCACATAATTGCAGGATTTCTAATTTCTTGAAATCCTGAGGATATCTGAACTTTCCGTGATAAAAACTACGAGATTTGGAACACGTTGCGGTTGATGATTATAGGCGTATGGTTCAAAATTTCGGTGAAATGTTTAGATAGTTCCCAACAAGATAGTATTTGGGTCATCGCTTTCGGAATCCGAGACGCATAAACTTGAAAATAGAATTTAAATATAGCATTTATTATGAAGACAAGAAACTGATGCGTGTTTCATAAATTAGCACTTCGATGGCATGATGCGGTAGCTTTCAGAAACGCCCGAGTATACTGTTTACGATGCACTTGCTTCTCTACATCTGCAGGGCTTATTTGTGTTTGGTGTAACATACAATGTTTATATGAGGTGCGAGCTTATTTTTAGCATATGCGTTGTGTACCTGTACGAGCAGGGCGGAGGCGCGGGTCGGTCGCGGGTGGCCTTCGATCAGCGCACTAATTATGAAGTAAACCGTCGACTGATTGATGAGGCGTCGCTGATAATAATAGAGGGCTGTAATCTCTATTTGCGTAGCGACGTCCTTGCGGTGCGGCGGGTTCGGGCCACGCGCCACCGGCCGGCGCTCCCTGCGCTACGCCGTTATATTTACAGGTGATGGTCTGTGTCTATCTCACGTGTCCGGTGGATATCGCCCTCTCGTCTGAACATGTCAGTGCGTCACCAGCGTCAAACACGCGCGATCCTGCCGCCCGCGACGCGACGTGGGCGCACACAATATTTTCACATCGCGTAGAATAAAACTCGGGAAACGGTCAGTGTGTTTACGTAGCGCGCGGCGTTCGCCCGCCGACTGTTTGACTAGTCGCTCCCAGTGAAATGTGCAAAAATGAGTCGTAAACAAGATAGGTATACTTCGAGGCCGCGAAGCCTTACTTCGCATTACAGCTCGTCTCCCAGCATGCTGGGCACGATGCTCGGTAGTCAATACAGTCCTTACTCTAACAATTATTCCAACTACAGTTCTAGCGCGTACAGGAACTACAATCCTTACAGTGCGGGTCTAGGGCGGCCGTCGTCTAATCTCGGTATATACGGCGGTACGAATTCAGGATATGGGGGCGTGTACTTAGGTGGTTCTTCTTTGGGATCGTTGAATTTAATGACGCCAGTGTTGAAAAAGTTGGACAAAAGGTTGTTGGCGAGTAAGAAGGACTTTAAGCCTAAGCCTGTGCCGTTGGCGAAGGTTCAGGAGCCTACTGAGGCGCCGGTGGAGGTGCCGGCGGTGCTGGCTGCGCCGGAGGTACCGGACGTCCCGCCTGTGAGGCCGGAGCGCAAGTCCCGCGCGAACAAAGCCGGCAACTTGGACAAGGAGCGGTCGCGCTCGCTCAGTTCCTTAGAAACGTCGGGCGCGCTCGGCTCCCGCTCCCTCAGCTTAAATTCCCTCGCTTCAGATGGATACTGTGTACGTAATGCCCTGCAGCTCATAACGTTTTGATGGTCAAAGACGTGTTCCTTAGATTAGTGCCTTAAAGTTTTGGAGCTGCTTTGTTTGCTTACGTATGCTGATTCGTTCAATATCAAATCGCGAGTATATCTTAATTGAGATGTTTGTGAAGCTAAAAACCTTATGTTTATTATTAAAATTCATCTAGATAGATTTATTCTCCTCCTAGTTTCTAACAGACAAGGCTTATGTCCTTGAATTGATGACGTACAAACAACCTGTTTGCTGCTGCTAGTAGTTTATTGTTGTTTTAAAGACCTCATAACAATAATTTTAACAGTCTATAAAAATTTACAGTTTACGAATATCACGTACTAAGAAGAATATAACGGATTGTTCTTAAGATGGATCATGTTTAGAAACTTTTTATGAACTTGTGTCCATGTTGAGAATCACTTCAACGGTGTTGGGACGGTAGTGGTTGGTTTCAAGAGAGTCACTAATGTAGTGTTATAAAATTTCAAGAATAGTTAACAAATAACTTGGCTCGCAGGTAGTAAAATGTTCTGCAAGAACTTTATATATTAAGATTTTTCTATTTCGAGGTTCAATTTCTAAAAAAAAACACATTTCAAATAAGAGCTCCAGACTTGCAGATATAAATAAATATTTTTATAAATAAAAGCTTAAGTTTGTTTCAAAAACTTTGCGATAAATTACCGTATTGTTTTCTCAAGGCGTGTTGTGGAAAGTATCTGAATTCACGTAAAAACTATCATGAACCATCGCGCGGTTTTTACAGCTTTGGTGTTAGATCATTTCTATTTATAGTTGAGTTAAGTTATTATTTAATTGATAGTTAGCATACTACTAAAACATGCATAATAATTTACCAATAAACTTTGTATTGTATTGTATAACTGGCTGGTGTCCGCAACTCCACGTCCAAGTGCGTATTTTACGTACCAATAGACCTTAAAATCATGTCACATTTGCTTTTGGTTACCATTTAGAAATTGCTGCTTAGGTTAGGTTTTATACAATGTGGAACTGAATTAATGCACATTATGAAACTAGTTTGTACAGAATCGATTTTTGTAATTTTTAATATACGTAATTATTTATCACAAAAAAACTACGTATGTACAGTGGCCAGCACATCAAGCTACTAAAATCTGTCAAATTTCTTTAGTAGATTTTAAACTTTATCGCTAAAGCATTAGGTTCAAGTTTGATTGGGAAAGTTTGACAGTTTTGGGTAGCTTGATGTGCTGACCACTGTACATCAGTCACACTTACACTGTACACTCAAAACAAAACAAACCAAAGTGGACGAAGTACCTAATACACAAGACGCTTATACGTGTGCGAGCGTAGTTTTTTTTTGTTTTTCTCCTGCAATCAGTATAACCAATTTAATAAATAAACAATGTTTTATATAAAAATAAAAAAACCTGCATATGTATTATGATTATTACATAATATTCTAATTGGGGTGTTTGGTGGTGTGCTTTAATTCCGGGACATGTTGTATAAATTTAAAATGAATTCTTTTCCATAAAAGATTACTGTTGTAATTTTGTATTTTTGTAAGTTTGTTACATCATTCACTGTTATACAGTGGAACTGCCAAAGGATCTATAACAAAAGATCCTTATCATCTTAAGGTTCACAGAGGAAAGCAAGCTAGGACTACGAAATATTAACATAATTACCCTGTATCATTCCAGTCTGGCAGCGAACGCACAGAGGAGGGCGAAGAAAAGGACTACAAGGCGCTGTACGAGGCGTCTCAGAGCGAAGTGCAGCGCCTGCGCGCCTTGCTCAACACCTCCGAACAACAGCTGCGCGAGGCACACGCCACCATCACCAGGCTCTCACAAGTGGTACGATCACATTCAGTAGCTATGTGCAGTAGTGGTCAAGTGTTTTCTTTATTTCTTTCTTTTGTTTCGCATTTGTTATTGTTGCCACTCATGCACACGTGCCTGACCCTATTGAAAGTGTGTTTAAATGTCTGATGCGTACCCTCAGGACTATGGCCGTAAATACAATAGGACTTGCAAATGCTTTCTTGCAAATGTCTCAATGAATTAGAATCCAATGTTTGACAACAGATGCTCTAGCAATGCAAAAGCTGGCTGGTATTTATTCTCCAGTATTCATAATGCAGTACCATTGAGAATATTTGTAAAAACATTTCGTAATGTTTAGTGTGTGTCTTCAGCAATTATATACTGCACAGGATACATGCCTTCCTCATTGTGTCTCTAGTACGCATTTGCATCCACTTATCTCGTAGGTATACCCAGTCTTATAAAACCTTTCTGCTTCCTTTTGTGGCATTGTATAGTCCTTATTCCTCGTATCCGCCATGACCCCGTAAAAAGCCTAGGACATAGTGTTATGTCAGTGACATTATACCTTATGAGCATTCTCTTCGAATCTTTTGTTTTGCTCTAAGAATCCGAAGCATAATTTCAATTTCAATCTGTGTCAGTAATGTCGTATGTTTATTACACAAGTTTGTTTATTTATTATTATTAGGCTTTTCAACAATGTGTTTAAACAATTTAAATAAGGACCACTATAATATTTAGTAACAAGGAGCTATAACGTCACTTGTGTATTTCTCATACGATGTCTAAAACTACTATGTGCTTACAATTGCAATGTTTAAAATGTAGCGAACATTTGTGTACCTATGCCTTTGCAAACGTTAACCAGGTTTATTTTGTGTGTGCAATTTGTTGATAAATGTATTATTTTTGGCGTGTACCAAAGCACTTGCCTCGCATATATTTTTGTTTGACTTATCATGAAAATCATCCCGACAACATTTTCAGCATTATTTTTCCCTCTCGCTCGCGTAGTTATTGAATTTTCAGGTGATGATAATCATATAAGATCCGAATATATTATGATGAATACAATTTATTTTCCAGTCCAATTTGATCATTAATTCATTTACACAACAAAACATCAATACAGAACATTGTGCACAGAAATTGACACATTGATCTATAAATATTTCAAACGTGAGTTTCCTTCACCGTGACTACGTGTTTTTCTAACGTAATTAGCTCGACTATTTTCGATAGTTTGACTAATTCCCGCCTACGGCACAACACTAATTATTTGTATAGACAGCTGACAGATTGGCGCGAGTTCCCAACCTTACCATTTATATTCATGTTATACTGTTTTACTACATTTGCAAAGCGAAAGTACGTATTGTGTTTTATTATTGGCGTTCCTTGCGATTTATGATTTTTTTAGTGTCGATTAATTTATTATACTTTATGTTTGTGTCGAGTAGGTGTTTAAAAGTATGTATTTCCTTAATTGCAGAACTCGACGTCCGAGACGGACAAAAGAGAAAAAAGGGCTATGGAGCGAAAACTTTCAGAGATGGAGGAAGAATTAAAGGTAACTTTCGAATCATTCTTACACATACTCGTAGCAGGCACATACACAACACATTATATATATCTGCAAACATTAGTTGATATAAAAATATAGCATAACCGTTAGCTTGTCAAGTTTGAATCTAAAACAAAATGGCGGACGTCAAGATAGCTGCTGCCGCCAGAAAACAAAAGAGATAATAATAAAATTGACATGTTGGTGTTCGTTTTATAGCAATTGCAAAAACTAAAAGCCGAGAACGAAAGGCTGAGGGCTGAGAATCGTGCCCTTACGCGGGTCGTGAGCAAATTGACCAACTCTGCCGCCAAATAGGTAAATGTGTATATTAATTGAGCGCTCAGCTCAGTGGCGACACCGTGCGGCTTGCGCCGGAACTAAACCGATCGTCGCTCTCGCTTACACGTTGATATATTCACCTTTCTCACACAAACACTGTTGATATGTTCGCTAGGCAATCCCACGCGTCCTCCTTTTACCACAGCAAATGAACTTCAAGTGGAATCGCATGAATTTTACAATTTCAGCGACATAAGCGATTTATTTAAATACAAACGCTTTGGCACGCTTTTTAACTTTTATACAGAGTGGTAAATTGAGAACATGTGTGATCTAACTTGCATATGAGTGACTTTTCGATTTACTTACTTTTTTATCACTCTTTACACAATGTTTGGCTTTTTAACTAAACTGAGGCATACTGAGCGTAGTATGCTCGTGTTATTGAACAAAGTTGTATTTTGTATAAAATAAACTAATTACAAAAATGTTCTAAGAGCAAGAATTTAGTATAATTTTTGTAACTGAAACTACATAAAGACCTTAGTGGAAGATAATGTACAGATCATGTCAAATGACGGCCATGTTTAAACAAAAGCTCCCTTTTCTTAAAGTATAAATTAAAATATGAATAAATAAAGTACTTCTACCACTTTTACAACAAAATTTCCTCAGAAAAGAGGGTAACTAATCAAAGCAAATTCGTTTTCCCGTATTCTAAGGCATTTAAATACTTGAGGGGTACCCAATACACGGCTGTATAACAGCTGCATTAATAGCCGATTTCAAGCAGCTATTCGTACAGGGGTTATTCAAAAAAGACTTTATCCAACCACACTATCTATCCCACTCATGACACAGGCGTGTGAGCGAGACGACAGGATAGCTAGAGCATAGTCACGCAGCGTCGCGGTATTTGTCTAGCCCCCGCCCCACTATGATTAACAGTGTGATATGGCGAGCATGCTTTGGTACATGTCTAACTTGCGTGCGAAAGTTATGGCGCGTGTATTGCGTTCATGTTACGTGCATGTGACGTCATCTGCGTATACGTTGCGTTATCGATGAGGTGCAACTAAACTGCCGTCAATCGATGTTGACCAGATGAATATGTAACGACTCACAGATCTGATGACACCACATTTTTTTTGACCCATTCTTTTGGGACAACTTTGTAATGAAAAATATTTTGTATGGTCTATTTTCACCGACTTTAGGCTTGAAGACGATAGATCATGGATGGTTTGTTTCTTGAATAAAAAAGGACATTCAACGTATAACAAAATTATATACAGGCAACCAATTAATTCTTTGTTTGAAACCACCCTGTGATACCCAAGTTTTTGTGATTGCTCGCCTGAGTGTAATGGTCAAATGATTACGTACGCAATTACAATGAAAATTCAAATGGCTGCGTACTACAAAGATTTTTTTTTATCACTTGCATGTTAAACCCTTCTTTGATCAAATACTGAATTGATTTGCCCAGTAGCGTGTCTCCGATCGACTGCAGTTTAGATCACCTTTACACAAGCGTTTATGTAAACTGCCCAGCGGGTAAAATTTTCACCGAGATGTGTCGTTTACGTAACGTTAACGTTTCGTGTGCGCACCGTTTACGTCGCGTGTGCGTGATATGTGTATTGCATACACGCGCTTTAATCCATTGTGTTTTATCAGAAGTTCTACTTAATAGTAATAATGTTATATTCAATTATAAGGTATTATTATTATAGCATAAAACGACCGCTAAAACAAAAATGTAACCTATTATGGTCTTGCAGGGCTCCTTTTACTTTTATTAGATACTTTTTGCTGTCAGGCTGTTAATTTCTTCTTTAGATAGTGTTTCGACAGGTTAATTTTTTCGTTGATATGAATCGTCGACCGCATCATCGCTTACCATAATATGGTGAATCATAGGTAACAAGCCTGCCCGTAACCCTGCAACGTAAACGTTTTGTTACAGTGATAAACTATTAAATGAAAAATATAATAATGGCCGTATCGAAAATGTTGAAAGTCTGACTAAAACACAATGTTCAAAACCGTTGGCTAGCGTGTGTTGCATGACCTGTGATGCAAAAAATATACATTACTTGTATTGTGTTCATTAAAAAAAAACATCAATGAAACATTAGCAGTAATTGCGCATTGTCATGCACTGGGTTAGTTAAAATATTAGGATCCACAACCAACCAACAGTTCTTTAAACCTTTCATTTTCATAAAATTCAGGTTTGCCGTTTGTATACTGAATGGCATTTTAAAACAAATTAGCAAGGTATTCAATTAACAGCAGCGCCTAAATAAGCTCTCAGTTTGAATAAATTGTACTAGGCTGTAATAAATAGGTGCAGTACATGACATCAAAGGCTTTATAACTATAAGGTTTGAAAGACCCTAACATCAACAGCGTGGCGCACTTGTAAATATGTGATATAGCTTTTTGTATTATTAGTATGGAGTTACTGTACAGTCACTAGCTTAAATATGTTACTATGGACAGATCGGCAATAATATCTGATTTCATGATTCATTTATTAATATCTGTTCTCAAGAAGAAAGCAAACATAATATATGATCATCCGTGGAAGGTAGCGGCACAAATATGGTGACATCGAAGAAACACCAAAACTATCTCACGAGAGAAACGATGCCAAAATAAAGGATACCGCATCGACTTCAGAAATATGTGTCATATAATCTAAATACCTGAATGGGATGTCATATAATTTTGCTTAACTGATTGCGATTTAGAAGAAAACTCGAAACATTATACAGTCAGGTTTTGTATGCCAAAGTGATGTCAGATATAATTGATCACAACGAGGTATCACATTCTTCTGAACTGAACTGAGTAGACAGATATTTATAACGCAAGATATGTCCGATATTTAAGCATTATTTGAAGTGACACATCTTTTTAAAACCGATGCAGTGTTCTATATTTTGGCGTCGGATTTGTATCATCATATGCCTTCCACAGATCATCACATATAGTTGCTGTCTTCTTGAAAACAGGTATTAAAGAATGAATCATGAAATCAGCTATTATTGCCGAGCTGTCCATAGTACTATAATTATTTATGCTCGTGACTGTACACTTCAAGCCCCATGCTCGATGACATGATAAATTATGATGAGTGATGCAGAAATATCAAGTGAATTTAACGCTATAGATCTGTTTAAGTCTTCATGCAACCACCGCAGTGAGGTCTAAAAGTCACTGACAAACACTGACCTTCATTTAACATTTTAAACGTTTTTAATTTTATTATCTGACCGCCCCAGAAAGGAGGTTAAGTTTTTACCGTATAACAGCTACCTACACCTACAGCTACATTATAACCAGGTGTCAAAGCTACGGTATAAAATTGCTGATTTTAACACTACCTAAAATACTGGTCAAATATATTCATAAAGTTTGAGTATGGGGCTTGATGAAAAAACTCTGGATATATGAATGATAAAATATTGAACTATCATCGTATACGCGATGCGTAACATTACTATACCGTTATTTCCCAATATTTATATTGGATTGTTATATAAACTTGTGTTTTGGCAATATTTTTAGGTTTTAGGTATATTCTGCCCATGACTGCTAGTCACCGCCTGAGGTATGTGAGGGGTGAGACGGTGGCGGTACACAAAGGCCAAGCTAACTCAGTCTGCCAATTTTGTCAATGGCGCCCTCTCCCGTCTCACCGCTCACATACCTTAGGCAGAGACTAGCAGTCGCGCGGACTATATCAGAATGATTTCATTTGACATACGCATCGTGTGTACTCCATTACATAACAGTTCAATTTGTAATTGTCCCCCTTCCTGAGAGAAACGTTCTTATTGTTTCTTTTTTACCGAAATTGTGACTAAGTAAATGTGCAGCTACAGTACAGCTGTGTTGCTCCTATTGGTTTGATCCGTTTGTCAGTGTATCATAGGATTTGTTGTGAGACTCCCATGTTGTACACCCCGTTGTATCTTGTACGTTCTGTTTGGTAACCTTGTCTGCGTATTCATTCAGAAGATGTGTATGAGAAGTTTTAAAAGGTTTAATCTAATATGAATACCTAAAAATTATGATAAAAAATTTTTCAAACTCATATAATAATGAATGAAAACGCATCACACCAACGTCAGTAGTATTAAACATTGTAATGACATAACACTTATAACATCTACAGTATCAACATACGCTCCAAGCTGAAAACCAGCGGCTGAAGGACGAGAACGGTGCCCTCATCCGGGTGATCAGCAAACTGTCCAAGTGAACGGCCGCCACCTCGCGCCGCGCGTCTCGCGTCTCCTACAATCGTATAGTAACATAATATAGTATAGCTCGCCAACTACGTCCTTTATCGACGTGCTCTTTAGTCTGTTGTTTCAAAGGTTTATCCATATATATTTCGTGTTATTTATTTAATGTTGATACGCACTTTTTAGTTTGGGAGTATTTTATGTAATATCGCCCAAATTGTTCTGAAACAAATGTGTATAGTCGATCCGCCAAACTTTGTTGCTGCTATCTAAAATGATATTTATGAAATTAAGTTATTTTAAAGTGACATGATTTAATTATTTATCCTTTTAATTACGAAAAATCTTACAGCCAGTATAAATTATTAATTATGTCTATTCGCCATTTAAACTTAATATATTTAGTCAAACCCAAGTATTTTTTAATAACGGATTCATCATCTGCGTAGCCTTTTCTCAACTATGTTGGGGTCTCCTTACAGTCTGACCAGATGCAGCTGAATAACATTCTAATAACGG
Organism: Eupsilia transversa; assembly: GCA_914767815.1. NCBI lineage: Eukaryota > Metazoa > Arthropoda > Insecta > Lepidoptera > Noctuidae > Eupsilia > Eupsilia transversa. The sequence continues at coordinate 14,976,442 of OU611871.1, forward strand.
ATTATCGAGCAATATACTCACAATCAGATAAAAATGACTGCAGTACAAAATCTGTATATTATGTCCTATGGTGTACACAATAACTTTCATGTAAATGACAATTTGTTGCTAAAATTAGGAGCTAGCGCGCACGAGCAACTTTTGTCTCCGCAACTAATTTGTCTCTCACATCAAGTCTACGGGTTAGTATGATAGTGCGCGCATATAGCGATAGTCGGGAGACTTTTTTGTTCACGGGTTTGGAGACAGGCCGGCGACGCCCCAGTCGCCCCGTCTATCGGTTGCAATGCATGCACAGCGACAAAAAGTTGCCGACCAACCAGTTGCCGCTCAACTGGCCCCGTCGACAGAGCACGATACATGACCGACACCAGATCGTAGAAATCTGACCAATTCATCGAAACTTTCGATAGTCATTCTAAAATAGTGAACGATTTCTTTTGGAAATGCTCTCCTTGTTCTAAGGGTTGTATGAAATTTTCCTAATGTTGGTCTGGCACTATATTGGATGGAATAGAAATAGAAAATCGTTTATTGTCCAGGTAATACAGTAAGCAGGTTGACATACTATTAACACCAAGTTGAGACAGCATGAGTAGCTTAAACTATTACCTGTAGCTATAAAATGATTTACCAGTGAACCCCAAACTAGACAGTTTGGGCCGTATTACAGAACGTCACTCAAAACTCAAGCGTTACTTAAAAATCGTTTAAAGCCTTTTGATTGGTTGAAACTAGTTTTAAGTAATGCTTGAGTCTTGAGTGAGGTTCTGTAATACGGGCCATCATAGTCTGTATCTTGGGGCTCGGGGTATGACTTCCAGAGTGGAGACTAGAGAGGTCATTTCAGTTGTTGTATGGTATTGTGTTTATGTATGTGTGATGTGAGTGTGATGTATGTGAGTGTGTTTTTGCGTGTTTTTTTCCCATTGTGTATCGTTTGATTTAGTGTCAGGTCACGGTATTTATATTAATTGTTCCGAGTCATCATAACCAGTTTTGCAAAATTTTCTTTATGATTTTTTTACAACTGAATGAGAGCACAGCCGTCTCTTCGAAATCCATGTTGTTGAATGCGGCAATTTTTTTGGAAAAAGTAGCGTTACTCATCGTCCAAATCTCGGCGAGGAGACAGCAACAGAGACAAAGAAGTTGCTGGGCAACTAAGTTGCTCGTGGGCGCCCTCCCTTAGTTTGACTAAAGTTCCAAACGTTTTTGACTATAATGAGGTAAACAGCTTTTTATAATCGACATCGCTGCATTTGCTGTTGTTCTAAACAACACTAGTAAGATGGACAATAATCTTGAAATTACATAGATCTGCATAATTCTCTAATAATATCAATATAGAGGATTCTTACCTAAAGGTTAAAAGTTCGTTCATCTGTCAATTGAACCTGAGAACCTCCACAGAACATTTTTTTTTTTTACCAAAAGTGAGTGCATCTTTTTTTTTTGTAACACTTACAGATATTTGCGTTCTTGGAATGTTGTATACTAATAGATCTATTCAAAATCTTTCGTGTATCTATGTAATGGAGATACTTGTTTGAAAGGCATGATATTGGACGTAATTATAGTAATATTACGCCAAATCATTGACCAACATCAAGTTATTGTTTAATTTTAATTCAATTGGCTTTTTAAGAAACCATAATAATTTGTCCAACGGCAGAAGACAATATGGCTTCCTGAATCACATTTATGAGTATCATAGGATTGTTCTTATGATACAATTCATGAGAGTTGTGATTCTATAAAAGCTGGGAAGAATCCAATCAGGATTTCCCTCAAGGTATCACTTCCGTAGATTCACTCACTTCTTGTAATATAATAATATTTGCCATATAATTTTTCGGAACCTGTTCACATTTTATGTTAATTTGGAACCTAGTCCAAATAACAAACTAGTTAAAAATAACCAATATATCCATCACCAACGCATCGTAATTGAAGAACCACGCAAAACTAAGTCAATGGGGCAATGTCAAAAATGCCAACAATATGGCCACTGCAAAAACCACTGTATGAGGCCATGCAGATGTGTTGAATGTGGGGAGTACCACAAACCTTCAGAATGTCCCAAAATAGACAGAAATAAATCCGCCAAATGCTCTCTTTCCTCCTGCAATCATCCTGCCAATTACAAAGGTTTTCAAGTTTACAAAGACATACTGTCAAGAACAATTGAACCAAGAAATATTCCAACCGGCAACTCCAACTATCTCCAGATAATCCACACAAATACAATTTCAGAAAGCTCCAGCGAAACTCCTATCGCTGATCGGACCAAAGATACTCGGATATTGCCGCTGGACGCCCCAAAGTTCCTCCACGAGACAACGTGTCGTTACATCTAGTCACATGGAAAACCCTCAACAAAACGTAACAGTTATGGAGCAACTCTTAATTAAACAAAATTAACAGCACCCTAATCAAATGGGCTTACTGACTACAGTCATTACTAAACTATCACCATAAATGACTCCTCTACGAATCGCAATCTGGTTTTGGCTCCCAATTTCCAAGAGTGGAGACTTTTTTTTTTCAAAATATCCTAGAAAAGCGCTGACTTAATGCTGCGGCTGACGGCATCCTCTTGATAAACTCAATTACAACAAAGCAGCAAAGGAGTTAAAGGCTTTATAGTCCAGGAGTCTGCTAACTCAACGTTGACAATAACCCTATAGATGATATCACTAAGGCCACTAAAACTTATATAAGCCTCAACAATTTTATCTTCCAATCAAATCACAAGCTTCCTGGGCAAGAACTGAATTGGAAAAGGCTGAGGTTTTCGCAATGCATCTGAATTCTGAAATTGACATAGTATTGGAACAAGATCTGCAGATGTGTATGCCAACAACACCTAAAGAAATAGCGAAATCAGACTGCTGAACGTGAGCCCCGACCTGATCACGCCTTCCATACTTAAAAATCGACCGCTGCTTCCAAGTGAAATAGAACCAAGCAAGATCATGATTGTTTGACGTGAAAGCTGGTGTACCACAGGGATCTGTTCTTGGCTCAGAGTTGTACAACATATTTACATCAGATCTATCCACATTAGATGGCTTCAAAGAACAATGCCGACGACAAAGCCTTTTTGTCAGTTGATGACAACTCAGAAATGATGACTCTGAAAACAGCTAGACAAAACTCATAAATGGCTCTGCAAGTGGCGGATACGAGAAGCTTATTCACATTAAAAATAAAAGGGACGAGATAAACCACAAGTTCCGCAACCTTTATTAGCTCAAGGGAAGAAACTCTGGGCTCTCTGGCGACAACAAAATCCTCATCTACATCTCGGTTCCTAGCCAATGTGGTGGACCTACGGGATCCAATTGTGGGGCGCGCGTAACATACTCTGCCTGCAAAGAGTCCAAATTGGTATCCTAAGATCAATAGTAAATGCACCTTGGTTCGAAAACGCCAAAATCCACGAATATCACAAATGCCATCAGTGAACTCTGAAATCGATCGCGGTACAAGATATAACACAAGGCACGTCTAACCTTGCATCCAAACCCACTAGTTACTGAGCTGTTAAACCCGACAGGGGTGGTAGAAGGCTAAAGAGAAACCACCTTCCAGAAGTGGGAAACGCAGCACTGGCTGCTCCACAACGTCATTTGATATGGAAAGAATTCGCATATGGTCGGACGAAAAAAAAAACAAATTATCATATTGGCAAGTTATTTTTGACAGCTATACTGAGAGTTAATAGCCTTTGCCGCAGCAGAGCTGCCGAAATGTATACACAGAACATTAGTATGTAATTGAATACATTATAGCATTTTTATAACCTCCAAGAATTTAGGTTAACCAAAGGGCATTTTAAGCGCGTGTCTTGGCGAGGGATAAATCATCTTACGCCTGTGCCACTGGGCGCATATGTACAATACAACTAAACTATCATCACAATATTTATGTATATCAATCCTATCACCTGGTAACCTGCCTTTACTTTAGTCTTCAACATGAATATCTCCACATTCACCTACATTCAGATTGCTTTAGTTAAATTGACTTGAGATGTGTGTTGTATTGAATGTGTGTTTTTATATTTAAATATATAACGCACCTGTTCATCTCTTTGATAAAGTATTATGTACTTATTGAACGTCATTCGTACTTAGTGACGTCGCGGAGTCATCAGTATCAACTTGGACGCATGTAGGTACTGTGTATGCGTGTAATGTTTCATTTTAATAGTTATATTTGGTTCCAGAACATTTATACGGCCTGCCGTTGAATTATTAGATAAGCTACTTTTTGAACTACAGGCATGATGTTGAACAGGTACCTATAAAAATAAAATTATGTTTTTTGATGTGTGTGTGATGTCTTTCCTCTCGCTTTCCTGCAATCTGTGGGAGTGACTTCGTGAAAAGGGACGGAAGTGTGTAACGAAACCGGGGAACCAATGAGCGCGCGCGGTGGCGTCAAATGGTACCAACCCATGTTTCGACAGGATTGTTCAGTAAGCCATAGGCGACTACTGTAAGACTCCACCGTTTTTTTTTTTTTTTTACAAATCTTACGGCAGTAGACATTGTTTCGTACACTTCTAAATTATATTGTAATCAGTGTTTACCTGTAAACTATTAAAATGGGACGTTACTTTACAATACTACATTACTCGAGGTGTATATCTTGTCGAGAACTTTTGACATATTCCTAAATAAGTGTAAAGTAGATTAGTTTCACTATGTTTTTTTTTTTGTAGAGGGCTTGATTCACCCGACATAAATGTTATATATAGCTATGTATGTCGCCTAAATATTGTATTGATTAAACATCTCATTGAGATATACCTCAAAATTGATTTAAAAAAAAAAAACAATATTTTCGCGACATATGTATCTCGAATTACTAATATATTAATGTATAGTTTTTTTCTAGGCAATAGTCTATAGCCGATTGGATTGATTTGTGATATATCGATTTTGTACGACAATCATAGAAACTTTTTTTTTGTATTAGCGAAATAGACTGTTGATTACCTATTAAATATGAATTTATCGGGGCCATAAAGTGAATGTTTATAATATGTTTTGCCTCTACTAAATAACGCCTAGCTCCTCTACGGACCAAAACTATATCGTACGTTCTAATGACTAGTGAACATCTTGTCATTAATGAGATTTTATCAAATATCTAGGTCTGATAACATAACTCACGACTCGGACAATAAAACCAACTGACTCGGCCTATGAAATGTGTTATACATCTATTTAACGACGTATTTCGTCAGTGATGCCCATGCCCATATAATACTGTCGAGTTCATTGCCCCCAGTAGGGCACTAAAATGCTAGTCTAAATTAGCGGAGAATATTTTTCCGCGTTAGATGCGGTCCAAACGGCCTCGCACCTATGAATCAAACACGTTTGTCTACATTAAATCTTCGCCATGTTCCCAGCAGTTGTTTGTAATTATGTAGTACCGTTAACAGTTATTGATAATATTATTTGAGGCTTTCATAACTATCCAGTCAAAGATTGTGGTCGATGTGCCGTTTGTGCCCTACATAAACCGGCCTCGCCACTTATTTGTTTGACAATAAATACGTAATTAGGTTTGAAAGACCTCGTATGTTTATGTAGCTGTTTATTATCTCAGTTTTTTGCCGAGCTGTAATAAAATTAACGTTAATTATTATTAAAAAGAACGTTTATGTAAGCTTGTTAAAAGTAATGTGAAGATTGATAAAGATTAAAGGGACTTTTATAAGTTTGTTATAGTGGTAAAATGATATTCGTATATTACTATATTCTGTATAAAATTTGTAAACCAGCATTTTCTTTTACTTAGTGATCCTGAAAATTTTTGTTCATTTAAGTTTTTATTTATTTGAAAAGAAAGTTAAAATAAACAGTTCTTCATTATATTTTTGTTTTTTTTTGTTTCTATTTTTCATGGACAGTGCATTAATTTGTTGGCGTCGCTTTTTTTATTGTTCAATGCATCTCTGTCAGCCGGCTTTTTTGTATCCCATCTATTGTTGTAACTTCTCTGTCAGCCCTATTTACTGGCCATCCTTTAACATGCTCATCATTCTAATTCTATTTGTAACACCTTTTTTATCAAACATTATACATCCGCCTTAACTTTCTCATCTCAGCGGCATGCAATTGATTTTCATTCATCACTTTTGCAAACCAACATTCTGGTGCTATCATGGGTCCACAATCTTCCTACGGAATTTTATCCACCCTGTTTTTATTCGCATCTCTGTACGAGAAAATAAGCCGAGATACTAAAAATCGGAGCTGAATGTATGCTAATACCTAGGTACTAGATTTTGAATATTTTAACTTGCCGTTCTTATAAATTTTTAAAGCTCGTGCAGACTGGCGCGAGGGGACACTGGCACCTAATTGTTCTATCGTGAAGTTTTCTTCGAAGTGGTACCTAATGTTAGAGTCGCGTCGCGCCAGTCCGCGCGAGGCCTTACTTTTAAACATTATTTCGTTACTACATTGGTTTTCCAACAATTAGACCTCTATAGGAGTTTCAGCTGAAAGGTTTTTGTATCTCAATAAAAAAACTACGTTTTATGCACACTCATCAGTGTTGTATGGATCACTATGGAGGCTTGTTTACGGGAGGCCATTTATTACTAGTAGAAAATGAACGATAAGTTAAGTCTTTATTCATTACTAACTATGCCCCTTGGTTTTACCCGCATATGTCTAGATCCCGTGGGTATATCGGGATAAAAAGTATCCTATGTCCTAACCCAGGTCATGGTCTAACCATGTACTTCCCATCAAAATCCTTTCATCCGTAGCGTGGAAGCGTAACAAAGAAACAAACTCACATTTTCGCATTTATAATATAGGTAGGATTAGGTATCCTAATATTTTTATATAGGGGATCAACTGCCTTAATGAAAGACATGGGTGGCATACGGAGAGGACTATTTTCTTTAGATAAGGTGCTTTTATAAAGTCGTTGGCTAATATTAAGTGCTGACCTTTAATAACAATACTCGACATGGCAATGCAATTTCAAATCTGGTATACAGTCCTTTTAATCGAAAACAACGATGGGGAGAGACAATTTTGACACATCTGACCTCGATGACGTCCCGCAGGATTCTGAGCGCGACCCGATTTACAAATCTGGTGTTTGTTTAATAATGGCAGACCTGTGTGTGTGATCACTCAGATATTGCAACCTTTCTTTAAGGCTCTCCCCGACGAGAAAAACAGATAGCACTAAAAAAGTTCGGGTGATATGTACTTAAATCTTAGTGTAATCGTTTGTAATAAATAAAAATATTTCAAATTAGAGGCCTTTAATTTTATTGTCAAGTGCGGAAACTGCCGCGGTTGGCCGTTGATACCTATATCATTCAACTATCCACAGCAATTTTCGCGGGCTTGACAATTGTTGACATTTATTTTGCGATAATTTTTGGTAGATAAACTGGTCCTACACGTTATGCTTATCAGTGAGTCTACTTAAAATCTTATCTGATTAAATTTCCAGAAATAATACTTCGAGCGGATTCGACCAAACAGGAATACATTTTATCCGCGGAATAAGCTTTCTCTTCCGAATAAATTTTGAATTTTTGACAGTTTCTTCATACGAGAACAGAGGGGCAATTCCCGTATTTTTAAGAAAATTCGCATTCGCATCTCATTCGCAATCTGTCAAAAATACAATCAATTTACCAACATTTTTGAGGAGTTTGACAGATTGCGACTTGAATGTGAACGATTTTTAAGTACCGGAATTGGCCTTCTGTTAGAAGTAAATCTTATTCCGCGAATAAAAAGTATGCCTGTTTGGTCGAATCCGCCCTAAAACGCCTACCGTTTGCGAAACGGTGAATGGTGATCACTTTTATTTTTACCCCTTTTCATTTGTTAATGGATATAAAATTCTATGACAGAAAGGGCCTTTTTCAATGATTTAAATGCCTGTGCAATTTTGCGAACTAATAAAAAATGGCCTTGTCCTTTAGGCTATAATCTTTAATGTACAGTGGCCAGCACATCAAGCTACCCAAAACTGTCAAACTTTCCCAATCAAACTTGAACCTAATGCATTAGCGATAAAGTTTAAAATCTACTAAAGAAATTTGACAGATTTAAGTAGCTTGATGTGCTGGCCACTGTACATAATAATCCTGCCCTGAAAATAGTGGTAACTTTATGTAGGTACTTATAGTTAATTCATTCTGATATGTTTTGATACTATTTAACAGCCTTCGAATATATTTGAAGTCGTATCCTCAATGTTTTCTCGATTTTCCATTTAATTGGGTTCGTAATTTGTGAATATCTAGTAACTATTATAACAATAATTTTACCTACTTTGCCTCGTGCAGACTGGCGGGACGCGCGTGAAATGTGGTAGAAAACTTTGGAGTTTCATAATTGTTTTGAGCAAGAAGCAGTAGGTTGTTGAATTTAACTTTTAATACTTTTCTTAGGTTTATATTACCTACTGGATTTTAATTTAAAAAAAAAATTACATGCATATTCCCTATTGGTAAGTAGGTTACAGGTAGAAACGTAAACGTTTAAAAATTGTTTAATTTAAGTTGGGACTATCTTTGTCAGAATTATCTGTGAGCTGACTTAATTAAAGTTTACTAATATACAGGGTCAAATTAAATTAGCCAGGGAAACTAAGCAGAACATGATACACCTAAATATGATAAAACGGAAAATAAGTGATCATTGTTTTTTTGGGGTACCCTTACTGTAGTTTGACTGTAGTTTTGAAATATCAGTTTCAAAAACAGTTATTTTTCTGTGTTCACAGACGTAATGGGTATCAATATCTAAACACGATAACAAAAAAAAACAGTTTCTCAACTACTTCAAGTAACTGAACTAACAGTGGTCATTGACCCCAGAAAAAATAACATTAAATAATGGTTTTCTTTGTTTTATCGTGTTAAAATATTGATAACAATCAGGTCTGCGAAGTTTGGCTAAGTATCTCAAAGTTTAATATTATTTACATGACTATTCAAATAATAATAATATCACAGCTAATAATTAGAGGAATGTTTTATAAATAACCATTACTAAATTAATATTATGTGATGATATTTATAAACATAATAACTACTATGTTATATAGCTGTCGTTCTTCTCGATGTCTTGTCAATTTTATACAAATAAAGGAGAATCTAAGTAAAAGGCTGAAGTTTTGTTAAGTAGTGTAGTCGAGATGAGTAGGCATCTCGAGTCCTGCGATTATTATAAGCAAATCAGTTAGCTGGTGCCGATTCCCTTGTTCACAAACTCAACTAAATTTAAGTTCAGTGCATCTTTTTATTTCTATTTCATTAAGAAAAGGACAGAAGATACATTTTAGTTTAGTCCTGTCAAATCTGTCACCACTCCATACAAGTTTAGACGTGATTAAAAACTTGCCTACTAAAATTACGTCAATTTACGTCAGGCGCTGATTAATTTGACAGGACTAAACTAAAATATATCTTCTGTCATTTTCTTAATGAAAGAAAAAGAAAAAGTTGCACTGAACTTAAATTTTGTTTAGTTTGTGAACAAGGGAATCGGCACCATTGTATTTACCTAATTTAAAAGCGTATAGTACCTATTGATTTTGCTTTACCGCACACTAAAAAATAAATAATATCTACCTACCTAAGGTACAGTTTTTGCGAAGTTTAAATAAATGAGTACACAAGTTCACATTCAGAACATTTATTTAACGAATCTGCCTAAATAAAAAAAATTGTACATATAAAATATAACAAAAATATTACTGTTTATTATGATGAACACTTAAAATATTTAATCACAATATTATTAGTTTATAATGTCGTTGCTTGTGTGGGTACTCGGTCAGTACCACTTAAAAATAAGTTCCCTATAAGCCATGGCCTTGGCAGTGGCAGGCCTAGAATGAGTCCAGCAAGTGATTTATTGTATCGACATCAATATTACCTAGAAATAAGTCGTTTATGGATGGTTAAAGATATGGAAGGTATGTTATCGAGACCTTCAGGCCATGGTTTATTATTTATTATCTTTATTATCCAATTATTATCTGCAGCTGTATAGGTATTGAGCGTTTCTATACTTTAAATTAGTCCAATATTAAGTATTAGTTTTTTATGAAAGTAAAAAAAAACATGCTATGAAAACGTTCCTAACTAGTTGTTCGTAAAGCATACAATATAATATATATAACTCCTACAATTCATCGTGCAGTCCACACATTTTATTTTAGGTAAGTTAAAGTCGAATAATTTACAGTTCATAGCAGGTAATATAGATTTTTACAGGCATTGGGTAGGTCTCTACGTATTATTTAATATTAATTCTAACTTAAATAATATTTACAAAACAATCAATGAAAACATAAAGTAATATGGAATAGGCATGTTTTAAGTTAGTACTCCACCATTCAACACCATTGTTATATCTAAATAATTCTGAATTTAAAGTACTTAGGTAGGTATCCCGATTAAGAAACTAAATAATTCAAAAGGAACAATAAGAACATATACTAAGTGATATTCCTTAATTTAACGCGTTTACAAAAGCTTATTAGCAGAATTATTTTGGCATCAAATTCTAATCATTCGATAAACAACAATAAATACATTTTATATCTAAATACATAAAGTATTCGTAATACTCTTTGTTCGTATTGTAGGGTGTCTGTGTAATAATTATGAACAAAAAGTACACACAATTTAAAACTGCAATTCGTGGGTGCTTCTTCAAAGATTCAGTCAAACTAGTTTTTAGAAACCGTTCGAACGATAGACTAGACTTTTTCTGTTGATTAGGTGTATAGGAAATCAATTTCTTGACTAATAAGCTAAGTGAGGCCTTTGCGTAGTTCCAATGTATCCTGAGAACCTTAATAATTATAAATGAGTTTTTGTGGTTAAATGTGAATTGCAGTCTTAAATTAAATATTCCACACGAATCCAACACATTTACATCTTTGGTACAATACCTAGTAAGGGTTGGTGATCAACTAGCAAATGGGATTCATAATTAACCCTAAAACTATCGTATCGTCTGAACACTCGAGTCAATGGTAACCACTTAAAGGGAAAATTTACAGGTAACATTTACACTGAGGAACACCAATTTAGCGTCGGATTTGGTTACCTAAAAAGTTTTTCGAGCCACTACGTGTCGGTCACCGGTCAACGCACGGCAACTCCGTTGATCGTGACGACTGCGCTCGGGCCCGTCGGCTCAGGTTCGTACGCGTCGGACTCGCTGCGTCGTCCATACGCCACGTTGTCGGTGATCCTCTCACTGTAGGGTGAGTCATACACGTTGTCTGACACGTGGTCATAGATATGTCGTCCATTCGTGTCGTGGAGAGTCGCGTAGCTCATGACTGCAGCATTTTGGTCTTCCTTGCGTTCGGCACCTTCGATGTTCTCCGTGTTCTTTACCGGCGTGGCTTTTCGACTAGGAAATTAGATTGACATTTTAATAAGAAATGAAAACTCACGTAATGATTAAAGATAAAGTTTCTAAAACTAGGTAGGTACTCACAGCCTTAAATAAATAACTCCAAGTAGCATCAGCAAGAACAGGACTACGCCGCATCCGACGCCGACGCTGAGCGGCAACGTTCCGTTCTCGGCAGCCTCGTTGGTGATTATCTCACAGCTGGGCTCTTCACCGGACCATTTGCCATCGTCCATGCACTTGCGGAGGAATGGCCCAACACGTTGAAACTGTGGCAAGCAATGGTACTCGATGGAACTGCCGAACAGTGTGGAGCTGTTCGAGATGATGATACGACCATTCTCGATCGTGCCTGGAGACTTGCAGTCGATTGCTGCGAGCAAAGAGGTTATGTAAGTGATTAGTAATAAAAAAGTACTAACATTAATTCGATCTTTATTGTCCGATGAACAACAATTTTGCGGTGTCTATACAAGATCGTTTTGCAATTAAAAAGTCCTGCTTTAGGACCAACTAAAACAAATACTTACGTATACAGACTGGCGGTGCTCCAGTCCACACTCCCTTCGGTTTGCAGGTCCTGGTCTGGTTTCCTTGCAGCCCGTACCCTCGCTCGCAGCGGTAGTGAGCTTCTCCTCCGATGCTTAGCGTCGAAGTGGCTACTAATAGTCCTACGCTGCCCTTGATCTGTATTGACGGGTCTGAGCACGTTATTTCTGTAGGAAGAACAAAAACGTTAAACCCTGAGAGTCCTGAGTGCCAGCACTAGGAAGATTATAGGCTGATCATTATGTAAGAATGCATAAACATGGGTGGGTACATAAAACATACTTGATTTGCCCTGCACTAACCGCGTCTAAGATCTCAATCAACTCCTAAGAATGTGACACGAAATCGGTCTGATAACATCTTGTGGAAGGATGCTGTTGCCTACACTTTAACTACTTCATATTTTATAAAAAGCTCACCTTTGCACACTGGCGCCTCGGAACTCCACGTGCCGTTATCCTGGCACAGTCTTCTAGACACGCCATCCATCTGCCAGTGTTCATGGCACTCATACAGCACAGCCGCGCCGTAGTACGTCGCATTCGTCGCCAGCGTCACTATGCCATTCTGTATTGGACCTGGGTTACCGCAGTCCACGTCTGGGGAAAAAAGTAGAGAGGATTTAAAAAAAGTAGGTACTTATGGAATTTTTTCTGGACACTCAAACGTCTCTGAATCACAACGTCCCAAAGAATGCCGCACCGGTTGCCCTGCTCTGCTCGCATCCAGCAGATTTCCGCTTTCGATTTCCAAATACTGATCGGATTTGTAATATAATGACACTCCGAACCCAACTTACATTGACACCTAGGCGTGACTCCACTCCACTGTCCATTATCTTCGCAAGTCGAGATGCTCTCTCCAACAACCTTGTACCCTCGTTCACATCGGTACTTGACCAGGGCACCGATGCGGTAACTGTTGCCGACGCTGGTGGTGACGGCGGTTCTGATCAGCGTGCGTCCGTGGTTGCGGTCGTTGCCAGTCACTGATACGATGCTGTTCTCCGGTACTACCGGGTCGGAACAGCGGATTTCTGGAAGCATAGAGAATGAATGTAAGTTTTTTCGTAGAAGTCATAGTTTTTAAGTTGACTGTGGATTGTTTATCTTAATTCAATTTCAAGAAGTGTATTAAGTTGAGGCTTATGTTTGGGTTTTGAGCTTTCAAAATCAAAATATTTAATTTCACATAGAAACCCGCATATCAGGCACTTATGAAACGTCAGAAGCTAGTTGCACGGTGCACTTTAATGTGTTTATTGCACAATATGCACAGTACCTATATGGCGGTCATTCTCAGTAGGTAGAGACTAAACTTTGTCGCGGGAGATATTTTAGTGCAAGTGTTTCCGCAGACACAGGTGCACTCTCTCTTCCCTCGCCCACATAGTCCGCTGGGAAGGTAATCCGTCACGACCGGAGAGAGATAAGGCGTAGGACTTACGGTTTAGTATCATACCGCCAACTACCAAACTCCGGGCGGCTACTGAGAAAATCCTAATGGAAAAACCCAATAATACTTTTGCCTGTCCTGGTAATCAAACCCAGGACTCCACGCTCAGCAGTCACGCTTGCGACCACGAGACCAACGAGGTAGTCAACACATAAACAATGTTTACGAAAAAAAGCATGTCCGGTACAATTTTATTTCTACAAATATATCGAAAAAAAAATTTTTACGTGGCCTGTGTGTGGTAAAAAACCAAGAAAGATAACCTATTTGTCTTCTATTTTCAACTGTACAGAATGTATGCAGGAAACTGCTGTTTAATAGGTTAAACAAGCTCTTGACCAAGTTTTCAGTTCTTGTCTTAATAAATACGGCATAGCTCCTTACCTTCACATCTGGGTGAAGAATCGCTCCATTGGAAGTCTTCAGTGCAGGTCCTCCTGACGGGGCCCACGAGCCTGAAGTTTGTCGTACAAGAGTACTGAATCACACTGCCTAGGTGAGTGGTTCCGTTCAGTAGTTCCGCTGCACCGTACGTCAGAGATGGAAGCTTGCCACAGTCCACATCTGGAAGACGTGAAAGGTTTTTTAATGAATTACATTCTCACTGAAGTTCATCTTTAGTCAGGAGTCACTTAGTCAATAGGTTATTGACTTAACTCACGTGGATATATGGGGGTTCCTGCCTAGTTCAGTGACCGATTCATTAGACGTCATCAGCCAGAGCACTTATTATGGGTTCCAGATGATTCCCACATGTGTGTTACGGCCATCCGTGACTTTTAGACGTATTTTTGCATTGTAGGCTATAAATACTCACATTCACATTTGGGTGACTCCCCGGACCAGTCTCCATCTTGCTGGCACATGAGGCTAGCTTCTCCGACCAGCTTGTGTCCTTTCTCACAGTGGAAGTCGATGGTGGAGTGAACGTTGTAGTCGTAGGCTTCCATGTAGCCGCCTGCAGGGACTTCGGGGTCGGCGCAGGATATTACTGTAACAGAGGAATTATGATAGTATAATGATTCAATCAGATCTCTCGCAATGTTAAACAGGAGAGCTTGGCCGGGTTCGAGAGGCCATCGATGGCGACCCTTTATTCATTTTATAAACACACATTTAATAAGTTATAATTATTATCTAATTAAGGTTTCCAGCATTAACGCTAGTTTGCATAATACTAATTGCATTGGTTAGGTTCAGATTTCCGTGTCAATGTAGGACAATGACCCTTCATTTCGCATCACTGGGGTCACCTAAACTAATGAGGGGTTCTAATTGTGTCACAAATTGATTCCAATTATTGTCGCGGTATCACTGCGGTAGGGCCGATGTACACGATCCGTTGCGGCTCCGGAGCGGTATCGTTGCGGCGTCCCGTATAGAATAGAATCGAATAGAATAAGAATAGAATTGTATTCCACACGGTGTGTTCCGGCGCCGCATCGCTCGTACACCGGACTTGCAACCCTCGAGAAGAGGTGGGGAGGGCCGACAACGCTCAATCTCACCGTGTGACCTTTAATGCGGCGAAGTCTCAGCGGTGCGGCGACGTAATGCATCTTGTGAACAGACTCCTATGTGCTGTCTAGTGTCATTACTATCCACCTGACATTGTTAACTAGGTAGTTATTCCGGGGAAACCGTTAAACCAGTTCAATCTAATTGAAATTGACGTTATTCCGAAATTAGCGATAGGTTTTTGCAACACCTATTTTCCTACACTTTACGAGGCTAGATATTCAGAGAGTAAAATAGAGTTTGGCCTGAATGCAGCCAATTCTGGCTTTAATAATGAAGACTGGCTCAGTGGCCTACAACGTTGAATCTTTCTGGGTTGCAAGCTCTAATAATACTATTAACACCGTTGTTTATTTTCGTGAAAAGTTGCAGCTTGGTATCAAAATGTCCAGTTACCTAAGTTAGATTTAATATCATAGGAGCGTAATAAATCATAATTTGTGAGATTTCAGGTGCTATAACTGGGAGGGACCTGCAGGAAATGATTAATTATTTCTAGTATCTTCTCATTTCCTGCCAATGTTTACTGGTGTACAATAACAAAGATATATCTCTATCCTACTCATAAAGTATCGCAATAAGAGAATAGACAACGGAAACTGTTAGGTGGTCTTAATTAAGAGGTAACATCCTTACTTCCTTTCTACCAATAATACAAATGTAAATGTTTTTGAGGATGTTTACTATAATAAGTCATCCTTGCACCTGTCCCTGGATTATTGTCATAAGTATTTTTTTTTACTTGGTTAGGTTAACTTAACTTTGATTTAAATTGGAACAGAAGTGAAATTTAAATAATATTAACTCTAAGCTAATAAAATGCTAAAAGTAGTTTATCGAATCATTTTGTTTAAATTTTAATATATATATGGTTGATAATTTGATATTCTTGCCAATAGGAAATCCAATCGGGCACACGACTTGAAAACTAATAAATTAATCTACTTTTATTTACTTACATTCACACGATGGTATATCATGGGACCATTTTCCGTCTCTGTTACACGTGAGGGTTTCGGCGCCGGCCAGCCAGTAGTCAGCCTCACAGTTAAACCGAGCGATGGAGCCGTAGGTCGTGGTACCGTTGAGCAGGATGAAGGAGCCCTTGTGCACTTGTGCAGGGGTGCCGCAGTCCACGTACTTGCAAGATGGCGGAGTGCCCGACCAAGATCCACCTAGACTACAGGTTACGCTCTGAAAGAAGATATAAAATCCGGGTCATCTAAATTCATTTTTAAACAACTACATAACATTCACGCCTGTTTTTTCCGAAGGGTTAGGTCGAGGTGTGCCCACATTTCCACAACGAAGACCAGTGGCAGCCCAGTGGTAGTATCTAACTAACTATGCTGCTCTTTGTGTCACGCACCACTTCTTCTTCCCAGTGGTGAAGAACATGCGTTTTGGGGGACTGTCTTATGTATTGACGTATTGATTTTCAGCCTAATTTGAATAAATGACTTTTGATTCGATTTTGATAGTGCGCGATTAAGTTAGGTACTTGAATCGAAAATAATTCCAATACAACACGGTTATGTAAATTTATATTTCTAGGTACAGTCAGCAACAAAAGTCGATTAACACCCTTACTTTTATAAATATGTCCTCTGAAATGACACAAAATGTTTCGATGTATTGTTTTCAGCATTTCATGTTTAAATGTCATGCTAAGATTTAGGTAATACTCTTTACATCAGATCGGATTTCATATGATTGTTTTTCTCAATAACTAAGATTTAAAAAACTGAAGTGTTGATCGACTTTTGTTGCTGACCGTATATATATGCTTCTCAAAATACTTATGTAATGGGAGTTTTTATTTTAACTTCGTTCATTTCTATCTTACGCGACGTCATTCTGTTCAAACAATAATTCATATAAAAAAAACCAATACAAAAATTCACATTCAGTTTTTTTTATTCATTCAGAATTTCCAATTTTCTTCGCAACTTGTCCAATTTTTCGTTCCGTAAAAATCTTGTTCAGACTATTGCGAACATTTTAAAGCAAAAAATTCCCAAATCGGTGCAGTCATTCTCAAGTGATGCTTACTACGAATATCATTTCATTTGTAGGGTTCCGTAGTAAACAAGGAACCCTTATAGTTTCGCCATGTCCGTCTGTATGTTTGTCTGTCCCCGGCTTAGCGCAGAGAGTGTTAGTACTAGAAAGCTGTAATTTGGCATGAGTATACAGGGTGGATTTTTGAGATGGGGCAGCTAGGGCAGCTACCTTAACCGTTGTAGCTATAGCTACAGGAAAATGGTCTTAGGAGACTGTCCTTAACTTTTTGAGAAATTTTGATCTGCATTCACAGATTTTGAAAAAAATTTAGAGTCAGCAAGATAATGGGCCGTTTTCACAAAAAACTTTTTTTGATGCCAATCGATCCTGTGTCTTCTGTGTCTTATCAAAAACCTCTATCGGACGAACTGAGCTTTGAGTACTAGAAAAGTCAGAGTAGTATAACGAAATTAAAAGGAAAACTATCACAGCTCTACTAGTTAACGAGTAATTATCGACCAACTTAAATTTGCAGTTGCAAAAACATGTTCTCCCATTCATTTTGTATGGGAGAACATGTTTTTCAACTACAATGTTAAGTTTGTTCTTGGGATAAGTTCATCCCAGCTACGGATCCCTTCATTGTGCGTGGTCCGACACGCACTTCGCCGGTTTTTGTTTATAGAGATAATTATAGATTCCATGAAAAGCCTACCTTATTTCACTAAAAGTCCTAATAATAATATTATTCCTAACTTAATGGGGATCATTAAAATGCTATCAAAACACGAGAGAATTACCAATAATTGTACGTCATGACGTCATTTTGTAATAATGATAATCATGCGACAGATAAACTATGATTTATATTTTTAGACCGAATACTTAATTATTGTAGCCTATGTTCTAGGAACACCCACATATTCCTTTGAGGCAACATAAATTCATATAACGTTAATAGGTATTCCAAAAGGGTGTCACAGTCACTGGCGAATTTTGTCGACTGCAAACAATGTTACGAGTTAAATAAATGCCAATCAATTTAGTTCCCGAATAGCATGTGTTCTACTTATAAATACTTGCTGTAAATGCTACTGACTCATATCTAGGTCACTTTTGGGATATCGCCAGGTTTTCCCAGGGTTTCCCGGGAAATGGGACGGCCTACTGAGGCTCAGCGAAATCCGGGATTGATTAAATTCAGTAAAAATACCGGCAACATTATTTACAGTTCCAAATTGGGTGCATTTATAGGTCACAATAATTATACCAGGAAATGCTCGTAATCTTTAATCCAGGATATTAATCCAAGCATGCTGCGGTGTTTTGTTTCAAAAGCATTATTAAAATGGGCAGAAAGTTAGGTATTTATATGAAGAATAGTAGGTGCAATAACAGTGTTCAATCATGTAGTATTTATACAATTCTTTAGAAAAAACATGTTCTTTTTGTGCCGGAATCGAACCAACTATACCGCAGAGAACCAAGTACTCTATGCAACATTGCGTCGCCGCGACATCGTGTCGAACAATAAAAACAATACTTTAAGAGAGTAGAAAATACTTTATGAACTTCCACTCACCCGTGGTCCAAACAGTATGAATCCATTCTGGCAGGTGTAAGTGGCCAACGATCCAGCCTTATGCCCGTCAACAGCAACAATTGCTCCAGTAACTGGCGGTGGTTCAGGACACCAGTCGAACAAACACTTGGGAGCATCCCCACTCCAAATGCCTTCATCTGCGCACATTCGTTCGGGTTCTCCAACCAGGGTATAGTTTTCTCGGCAGGAGTATACTGCTTTAGATCCGTGTGTTGTCCTGTTGTCGACTAGAGACACTTCTCCGTCCTGTATTGGTGTAAGCCCACCACAGTTGACGTCTGTAAAGTTTATTTACATTTGGCAATTTTTCTAGTAGAATTCAGGATGGCAATAATGCAAAGGAATGGTGGATGAAAATAAATTTCATGACTATGCAATAGGTAGGTACTGTATCAATTGGTAGGTACGGGTGTAGTCACTAAAAAGCCTCAAATATAACTGATCTGCCGCCAATTTATTCAGCACGTCGATCTATCGATAGTTCGCCTTTAAATGAATAGTCAACGATATTGGCAGTTCCGCGAGCTAAGAGGTCGCCAGATGATGTATCCAGCATCCACAGTCTAATGTATCTACGTAATTCGATCGAGATAAACCAAACGATCATAGAACCAGAACAAGGCCATTATTCTCTAGATATTTTTATTATTTTGATTTTCATTATTGGTTTGAATTCAATAAACCAACGAAAGATTAATGCTCTGTCGCTGTTTACACAAAAATAATTCCGTAGAGTGGGGATAAAATGAGCAAAGGTCCTAAAGCATTGATTAATGCAGATGGTTCACTCAGCATTTTAGGTATGAAGCTATAAGTTGGTACGCGGCGGGCGGGGAATTCAGTGGGTGCGATAAAAGAATGAATATAACTGTACGTAATTAGTACTGTACGACCTGAAATGCACTTTATTATGTCGTCTCAAAAGTCGCTTTTTAGGGTTCCGTAGTCAACAAGGAACCCGGGTTAGTGCAGAGACTGTTAGTACTAGAAAGTTGTAATATGGCATGAGAACACATATTAATTACGCCGACAAAGTGGTAAAATAAAATCATGAATAAAAACTTTTTTTTGGGTACCTACCTCCCCTACACGTAAAGTGGGGATATATACTTTGTTTTCGTCTATCCCATGGTGTGGGGTATCTTTGGAAAGGTCGTTCAAAAATATTGTGAGTTTGTGAAGACCATTTTTGGATTGAAGAATCCGTTTGCGAAATATTAAGCTTTAAAGTGCAAATTTTTGTTAGAGTCAAGTGTCGCCCCCCCTGCCAGCTGAAAATTAAAAGGAAAACTATCACAGCTAAGTAGGTTCTACAAGTTAACGAGTAGGTAATTATCGACCAACTTACATTTGCAGTTGCAAAAACATGCCATACAAAATGTATGGGAGAACATGGTTTTCAACTACAATGTTAAGTTTGTTCATGGGATAAATTCATCCCAGCTACGGAACCCTTCATTGTGCGTGCAAAACCCGGGCAAGTGCGTGTCGGATGACACGCAGTTGCCCGGTTTTTTATTTAAATGATTTTGCGGAGTGAACCTTCTGTATTCATCTGTGCCTAAAGTCCTAAATAGACCTTTATTTTATACCACGTTTAGTACTAGCACCTTTTGATATTCTACCTAATTTCAAGTAGGTTATTAAAAAAAAGAAAGACACTTACATTTACAGCTTGGAGCTGTCCCTGACCAGAAACCATCTTTCTTGCACTCTCGAATCTTATCTCCCAGAAGCATGTGCCCTTCTGGACACCGGTATCCGATGGAAGCTCCAACCTGGTAGTTGTTCCCTTCGATCGTCGTGTTCAGCAGTTTGTCTGGACTTCCACAAGAGGGAGGCACTGGAGAAGACAGATTGGATATTATGGTCTGTATGATATATTAAGTAAATTTTAGTCAAAGCCAGCCTAGGTTAGGTTGGGTTTTGGAACAGTCGCATATTAAGTCTAGTTCAAGCCAACAATGGCTTGCTGATAGGTATAGTAAGAAATATCCCTTTAAATATTCCTCTAAGTATGTAATAAAATCTTAATTAACTACTTAAAACAAGCGCCATTCGTATTGAATATTTGAACGTTCGATTATAACACAGTTAAGTTAGTTTTCTCAAACATGCTTGGAAATTCGAGCATGATTTTGACAACCTTTTTCGAGATAAATCGAAATTGCTGTACTGGTCAAAAACAAGTGACGATGCGGCCAGCAATGTTACTATGAAAATCCATATCTGTCCTGTGTAGCGGCCAAATAAATTACTATGAAAACTCATATCTGTCGTGTTATTTAAAAATGGAACGAATTTTTTACTTCAACACATGACAACCAAGGAGGTAACTTATCAAAGATTTTATGTAAATTGCGATTTTAAAGTAAAGAAGAAACAAATGAACACATGAAAAATTATCGTTATCCGTCATTGATTCTGGAATTTACACGACACCCGTCTGGTTGGAGGATTCTGCCTTTTGAATAGAGAATGAGTAAATAATTAATTTACTTTGTTTGAATTTCCGCGCATTATTTGAGAAAAGCACTATTCAAGCCTTGGCCGCAACAAGGCATTGATGGACTCACGTATGTGTGTCCATCAATGCTTGGTATTTATGCCTGATATTTTCACGAACGTCCATCAATGTCCGAGTTGCGGGCGGCGACAGAAATGTACTATAGGGCGGATTCGACCAAACAGGAATATATTCGCGGAATAAGCCTTCCTCTTCCGAATAAATTTTGAATTTTTGACAGTTTTTCCATAAGAAAACTGTCAGAAGTAAATCTTATTCCGCGGATAACATTTATTCCTGGTCGAATCCGCCCTTAATCAGATACTAAAAATCAATAAGTAAAAATCTTTTGTTTAAATGTTTTATTATTCGTATCAATCTGGGTTATTGTTATATAATCACACACGGAGGTCCCTAGCGGTAATAACACGCACTGAGGCTGATTGGACCGACCACTGTGCGGCAGCGGCTACTTTTAAAATAAACTGATTAGGTACTTATTATTTACTTCAAAGGTGTGTCAAGACTCCTTGATAAGAGTTCAATGACCCTTTTTGCTTTGCCTTAGCAGCTCTTAGCCGCAGTACCAAAAACTAGAATACGTGGGTAGTTAGTTAATTATGTACCTAATGTGAGTGTACTAAAGGTACACCTCTGCCCAACCCTTCGGGGAATACAGGCGTGATGTATGTTACGTGTTCGCTAATTATGTTCTTACCACTACTGCGGATTAAATCTACTATTTGTTTTAGGGATAGACTGTACACACCAAACGGGGCAATCTAGAAAACAGTTCTAATTCTACGTACCCGCGTTTGCGAATCAAACAATTCCAATAAAAAGTACTCAACGGCTACACGAGCATGAACGAAACTCCGTGTCCGCTACTAAAATGTGAAAGGTATCTCTTTATGGTGAAGCCGGAACAAAAATATCATGTTTTTTTGTTTAAGTTGTAGTTACAACCATGTTATTTACATAATATGCTAACAGACTTATAATAATAATAATAGTATGTCCATGCATATAAAAATCGAATCTCACTATAATTTTTTTTTTACTTTTAAAAGAAAGAAGGTAGGTCCGGCTTCGGTAGGTATTTGGCCAATGTTCTTTATATTTTTCTTGCATGTTTTATCATTCGGCATGTGCTAACTTTACAACACGTGTGTGTATGTAAATGAATGTTTCTATCCAGTCCTTTTTTATTACCCTTTACATTGGCTCAAATGTTAGAACTCAATCTACGTCATTGCAAAAAGTTTTATCGTGTCAAACGCAATCAAATTTGTTTTTCCTCCGTGATGAGATTTTCATGGTGAAGGTTGCACGTGTTTTTTCCATTCGTGTGCGGGGACTGAAAAAAGTTCGTTATACCTGAATTGAAATTTTAACGATGTAAAGTTATCTTTTCTTGACCACGAAACCTAGAACTTACAAAAACGAAGGAGGGCATGACTGCGCATTTGCAAACAGGCCATTTTTATATTTTATTATAAAATAATAATTCACAAACAAGAGACACGTAAAGAATTGTAACTGAGGCAAACAATACTAAGAAATCCCATGAACTACAGCGCAGCCCACACCAATCAGATCGCTATTGCAGTTGTTCATTAGTCATCATTGGCAATAAATGTAACAATAATATCTAGTAGATGGAACTATCTTGTAAGTAATATTGCTTTGGCGTGCTACACACTAGTTCGGGTCAACATGATTCGGCACGGCCGGGCGGCAAATCGAATATTTATGTAGACATAATAGGTAATAGGTAAGTTCGTGAAAAAGTTGTTTAACTTGTTTCACTTTTTTATATTATGTGGAAAATGTTGGTTATATATACATTTATACTTTCATTTTAGTTTTAAGTTCTATACCATAATATTGTAATGTGTAACCGTTTATTTACCCAAATAAAATAAAAATAAAGCCGCTCGGCTCAGACCGATTTATGCCTAACATGATTCAGCGATGGTAGAAGCCGAACGGAGTTTGGCGATGGGCACGAGCCGAATGAAAGCAGAATATGTGTAGTAATGCTTTGCTGTTCAACATGTACCTACTGCCGAATCGAATGTGCCACCCGAACAAGTGTGTATCGTCCCTTACGCAATTTAACTACACAGACTTACAACCAGATAGGACACTCGCATCCGCGTTACATTTACGCACAGGATAAATAGGCAATTTGAATTACTTAATATTGCAATAGGTAGATAACACATTGTGTATGCAAATTACATGTAATAACATTGCTTGCAGCAAGAACATTTTAGAGGCATTCGCTTATATGAATATTAATTGTTAGTAATTACTTTACTTCCTCGTTTGTCTACTGGTGGCAAGCGCGAACGCCACGCGGTCATCAGTTCGGGGAAAATGATGTTAGTTTTTTTGAATTTACCACACATTGGTCCGAAACTACGAACCATCACGGTGACGCATATCTAACCACATTGAAAACACAATCCCTTGCACACGATGACCATATCTGTTTACCACCCCTTTTTTTCGTAGGTAAGCTTTACTTTAGCGGCCAAGCGCAGAATGCAAGCAAGAATAGTCCTTACAGTGTTCAGATATGCGTGTCCGCGATAGTACATGGGCATATTATTTATGACATTAAAGGATTTGTAACATGACTGGAAAACTGTGGGTGTCCTTTATAGATTTGCCTATAAACACTTTCGGCGTATGTGAATTGTGCAATTATTTTACTTCGAAACTGGCTTCTATGGCAGAAGCAAGTTTCTAGACTACGCTGATAATTAGGTATCGATAAACAATAATCCAATCCTCTTGGCCCGAGACTGACGAGACAGGTGATAATGGAATTACAACATGCTACCTAGACACAGTAGGTACGAGCAAGTGCCAACAGTTCCGGCATGTGCTAGCTGAAGACCATAGGCTAAGTCTATTGTTCAACCAAATTGATTTTCTGTTGCGAAGCGAATTTGGGCTTTGCGTGTAACGTTGTACATCATTACTGTGTTAATTGCAATGGACTTCGACCTACGTTGTGTAGGTATTCCCGGGAAATTGTGAACTCCCTTAACCAATCATGGAAAATAAATAGGTACAAGAAAAATGAAGCCATTTTATTTGTAGCATGTTTTAAAATAGGTCATCGCGCACCTAGAGAACACCAAGGAAAACATCCTTTCTATTATTAAGTTTTGTAGTAATCTTATCTTTGAATCGGATTCAATCATAAAAAAATCCTGGCGGCTACGGAGTGGTGCCGGAAATGCATCCTCGGCCTGTGAACTTGAACTTGCTTCTTTGAGAAACAAAAAGAGAACTGCAATTTCCTTATTTTATTTAAAACTGGCGCGCGGTGACTGAATTTTCTGAATTATCGATCAATTACTTCGGACCGCACGTGTTTAAACATCCGGACACATTTGGAGCAGCAATGTTGCCTAAATTATTTATCAGTTCCTATGTATTTTATGAAGTGTTCGCGTGGAGTCACTAAAATATACACCCGGCGTAACCTGACGTCAGCTCTGCTACCTAGCCTAGCCTAGACCTTGCTTGCCTAGTCTAGCAAATATTTTTACTACGGCATGCCCTAGTTTGTGCCCTCGATCCGACATCAGATAAGTCTCTTAAGATGTTACACATGACCTAAAATAAAATTCGCAACGTACCTTCGCGCAGCACATTCGCTTGCAACCATTAGAAAGGGATATGTACCTATGTATGACACTCACGGTACTGGCAGATCCAGTGCAGATAGTCCAGGTTGCAGCCCACGTCGTTCCACAGCCATGCTCGGCCGCCATCGAGGACTACGCAGTTCTGTTCACCATTGTAGTTGTTCGGCTGGTCCTTGCCCCATGTTGGCTTTAGCACCTGTTCGCCTGTAGGATTTGAAATATAAGGTTTGTAAAATGTTGACGTTGTTTGTTGAAAAACGAATGTTAAATATTTACTTGTCTATGGAAAGTTCGAAAATAAAATAAAAATGACTAAAGTAAACAAATGGATTCCTTGCATTAGGTATTGTCAGCGTAGGGCAGTAAATAAACAAGGAAATATTCCACGTTTTTTTTTAGGGTTCCATACCCGTAGTGTGCCAAACGTAACCCTAATACTAAGCCTCCGCCGCCGTCCGTCCGTCTGTCTGTCAACGGGCCGTTTCTCATGAACCGTAATAGGTAGACGGTTGAAATTTTCACAAATTTTGTATTTATATTACCGTTATAACAACAGACAATAAAAACAATAAAAAATTAAGGGGTATAAGAAACGTGTTTTATTTAAACCACTTTAGTTTAAAAAAAAACACGTTTCTTGTAAGTACCCCCATAATTTTAACTTAAAAAAAATACTTTTACTTTCAAAACAAATATGTAAGTCGTGTTAAATATTGTACGGTGGTACGGAACCCTTCGTGTGCGAGCCCGACTCGCACTTTGCCGGTTTTTTTATATTTGTCTTGTTAGAATAAACTATTCCGCTCTGTGCAGTTTTTACTTACACTTATTTTTTAATTAAATAAATAAAAGTCCGTTTCACGTAGTTTGTTTGTTAGTTAGCTAGAAATTTCTTAACTAGCTAGCATTATTTTGTTGTAAAAGTGAGGAAAACTTCGTATTTTTTGTAAAAGTCTATTGATTTAAAATAGCCAATTTTGTGTTGATGCGTTTATTTTGTTCCCTTTAGGTCAGGCTGTTTTTGGTAAAACCTTCAAAGTCGAATAATAATAATATCAAAGCTACCGTTTCTTACCATCAACCCATTTCCAGGTTCTGGAGGTAAGGCCTGGTTCCTTCTGGGCGCCGATCCATACCAGTTGCGTCTTCAGCTGAGGTTTCCTCCGTTCCAACTCTTGAATTAAGAAACTCAATGTTGCTCCCTGATGATAAAAGAGAAAACTTATAAGTTTGTACCTACCTATTTGTAACAGGAGGTAATTTTATTTTATTTAATTTACAAGTAATAATGACTGAATATGTTAGTAAAAAT